>CM057350.1:159801236-162201236 GCA_030015575.1 Agapanthus africanus | reverse complement strand
TTGCCAAAGCCTCCTCCGTGGGCATACCCTCTATGGATCCAACTTGATGTCCACCGTATTGAGACAGATAGAATGTTGAGATCTACTTCTCAGGCTATCGACCGAGCAATGGCTCACCTATGGGAGGCCATAGTAAAATCTGTTAATGTTAGTTTATCTGTTGAGAAACAGTTTCGTGACACTGAAGATACTGGAAGTACCTTTCACACTCCTTTGCAATCCCCTTCGGTTTCTAAGGACGCACCCAGGATTTCTGCAGAAATCAGTAATGATCTAGCTGATGATCATGATTTAGAGTGGGTGAGTGTTTCTTTATCAGCAGTCCCTGGGGTGAAAATGGAAGATGTAGATGATCATGAACCTCCACGTAGGAAGGATCATTGCCGTGTTCCAAGCACAATTGCCATAGAGGAAGTAAAGGCAGCAGCTTCCTCTAAAAGATGTGGGACTATGTTAACCACATTCTCAACAATTGTCATAAAGCTGATTGTGAAGCTGAATATGAGTAACATAGTGCGTGTGTCGATGAAATCAGCTTTTGGGTGATGATATTTTCCGTATACTTCCTCTAAAAAAAAAGGGAGCATCAGGACTTGAAGCTACTATTAAACAAGGAATAGCACAAGGGTCCTATCTCAGTCATGGTAATCTGATGTTTGAGTGAGGTATTAACCTGTTGGATGTGAGTATGACCGCACAAAGGTTGTAACCTGTTGGATGTGAGTATGATCGTCACAGGTAATGATTATATTATTATTGAAGAGCAGGAGAAAGATTGTTTTCTTTGAATGTGATAATGAACGAACGTCTATCATGAAGCTCAGAGAAGCCAATAGTGCACATTGTCTGATTGAAATGCTCAACCAAGCATAAGAGGCTTGTTGAGCGCTACTTAGATGAGACTATACGTAAATAAATTAACTGAAAATATGCACAACATCAGTATATATGGCCTCCTGATAGCGAGATATATAGGACCTACGAAACAGTTAATTGAGAGTAGGATCAGGAACAGAATCACCATCATTCTCACGAAGCTATAAGTGAAGCTCTGAATGAGTTTTTTCATTAGCGTGGGTGTCAGTGAGACCAAGTCATACAATGATATCACAATATAGTTCTTCTGAAAAAGAAAGTAGCCAGTGAGATCATGGTCGAGTGTTGTTGACTAGGAGAAGAATGTTAAACGGAGTGGAGCATGCAACTAATGGAAATTCTACAACTTTCTGTCAATTATTGTGATGCGGAGGAAAAACGTGAAATTAAATTCTTCAAAAAGGGAGTAGAGGCATCTGAGAAGCAAATTCAGTGTTCGGATTCAGCAAGAAGTTCGAGGAAATTAAAGAGAATATTAAGAACTTGAAGAAATATCGAACGGAGGAAGTGCAAAGGAATAATCAATATGAGTAAATAATGATCGATCCTCGACGAAGGTTGTTTTGACGACATTCTTAAGTGCCACCCTCTGGGAATTGAACAAATGTTAACCTTTATGTTTGGGATCATAGCCATGGACAAACATATTCAACTTATTGAACAGAAGTTTTGTTACGTTCATTTGAAAATACAACATTTAAGACATCCAAAATTATGAATATGTGTGTTGCTGGGCAGCTTACTATAAAGACATTCAGTAGGAAATTGATCCTCCATTACAAAAGGATGTTGTACAGTGATTGGGTAAACTACAGTAAGGAGGTATATCCCAGCAGGAAGAAGAGCATGTGCTATGTCAATGATGCAGCAATATTTGCGTTCAACCGATGATTCAAGAACTAAATTTTGATTTTGGTCCCTCCAAATTTATTAAGTTTTGGTAGGTTTTGTTTGAAATTTCAGTTTTGGTGAAATGTGTGCATTTGCGTACGTGTGCGCATGTGTGCGCGTGCATGTGCGGGCATGTGTGTGTGTGTGTGCCCACTCGTGTGTGGGCATGCGTGTGTGTGTGCCCACCCGTGTGCGATATATGTTTAAATATAGATTAATGCTCCTATGAAGTTCATTGACAAATTTTGTATGCAATTGAATAGTCCATTCATTATATTGGGGCTTGTTGTCACGTTTCATCTTCTTCTCCATAGCATGAAAACATACTTGTACCAGTTTTAATATGATTTTGATACTTTTGGCTCAAGCACTCGACAATTGCAAAATTAACTGTTTTTCTATGATGAACATTTTTCAATTTACAACATTTATCGTGGGTGCGTTGATAAACTATATGGGTCGACCAGAAGAACGGCTTCACATTTATTTTCATAATGATTTCAGAATGAAGTCATTCCATGGTATATGTATCCTAAGTCTCTAGTCATTTTGGGGTAACTTTTTTGTCATGCTTCCAATATTTATCTTACAAGACAATTCCTCAAATTTTCCTTTGAATAAGTCGGAACATAAGCATTGGGAGAAATATAAAGTGTTTCTCGGACGGGAAATAATCTTACATTGTTATGTTCTAAAATTTCAGAGCCAAGCCCGAAAAGAGTGAACAAGTCTGGTGGCAGAGGTACAAATCCAGTCCCCACAGACACAAGCTCAGACTTTGTTGACAATGACGATACTTGCTTTAGTCTAAGAACGATTTTTGCATCGCCTCCAGAACGGACCTCCATGCTTTGACCATGGCCTGCTCCTCTTTCTATTTTATTCAGTGATAATGATGATATCAGCTTTGACCATGGCCTGCTCCTCAATGCACCAGAGGCACAACTCCTCTACCATCCATGGAATCAGAAACATTCATCTGTGGGGAGCGGAGTTGTTGAAGACAGATAGGAGAGCCTCTCCGGCTTCCCAGACTCTAGTTTTAGTAGACAAACGTCTAGAAACCGGTAGCAACATGATTTTCTATTTTATATAGGATTTTTCGCATCTCTTTCTGATTCCCTAAGTGAAAAAAAGAAGTAGAAATATTTGTAGGTTTATGTTTTCTTTTGTTACCTTGATTTCTTAAAGAGGTATGGATATTGTTTCAGAAGCTGACAATTTAGTTTGTGAACTGGAAGTTTGTTCCTTTTTTCTTTTCTTTTTTGTGTATGGGACGACTTTGGCAAGAGTTGCAATGTATAACTCAAACATGCAAGAGGAAGTTTTGTTTAGAACTGAATTGTTGTTGTCTCAGCTTCAATTGCTGCATATGGCTTCATTACAAATTATCCATTTAGATTTTAAAACATATCCAATTAGGTTTGATCTATGTTATCTAAAAACCATTATAACAAAAGTTATGTTATCTGAAACTTGTTTTCATGCATTGATCAATATTTACAAATTGAATTTTCATGTCCATTTTATAGTTTACTTGTTAATAACTAGATTGTTAATAACTAGATTAATTTCAGTTTGCAAACATTTCTGTATAGATGGCTGAGGAACTTGATTGTTTACAGATGGCGAATCTGCAGCTGCCGTCAGGTTCTGGAAGTGAATAAAGAGTTTGGTGATCCTATACCTGCGGATGCAACCATCGGAAGACTAGAGGGCGGTTCTCGAAGAGAATAAAAGAGTTTGGTGATCCTATACCTGCGGATGCAACCATCAGAAGACTAGAGGGCTGGAAAGGGAAACTATCATCTCCGGGGAAAAGTTACTTTTATTGAATGCGGTCTTTGTTCGCCCTTGCGATATACTATTTGGGATTCTTTGAGTTACCCATATGGGTAGAGAAGAAAATCGACAAACTATGAAGGAACTTTTTGTGGAAAAGGGAAAAAGGTCCGCTAGTAAAATGGAAGATTGAATGCACGCCGAAAGAATTGGGAGGTCTAGGCATTATCAAACTGAGAGATATGAATAGAGCTCTTCTTGCAAAATGGTGGTGAAAGATGTTTGATGAAACCCCTTCTGAATGGAAAGAGATGGTGACTGCGCCATATATGAAAAATGACATGGTTTTTTTTTGAAATAGGATGGTTTTAAATTTATATTATTAAAATAGGGTAGTTAAAATTTTTTTAATGAAAATAGGACGGTTTGGTGGACCCTATCCCCCTCCCCAGTTTAGAGGGCGGGTTTTAGAAACCCGTCCTCTACCTATTATAGAGGTGGGCGGGTTCCTAGAACCCGCCCTCCCCTCATTTTTGAAGAGGGCGGGTTCTCTCTCCTTTATAAAGGAGAGGGCGGGTTCTGAACCCGCCCTCTTCTTTGTAAAGGTGAGGGCGGGGCCTGCCCTCTTAATTTTTTTTTAATTATGTGGGGTCCACAAACCACCCTATTTTCATAAAAAAAATTTTAACTACCCTATTTTAATAATATAAATTTAAAATCATCCTATTTCAAAAAGAAACCCAAAATGACATTATTCGAGGGGAAAAGAAAAACGGGCTATGATGTCTGGATTTTGGGGAGGTATATCCAAGGTGCATGGTATTTTTTTCTTGGGCGCAACCTTCACGGTCCGGAATGGAAAGCACATTAATTTTTGGAAGGATCGATGGTGCGGCGATTCAGCGCCGAGGTTCAAATATCCGAGGCTTTGTAATGTCATTAGAGATAAAAATAAAACGGTGCTAAGCTCGTGGAATGGAAGAACATGGATGATCGTCTTTAGGAAACCCTTGCGGAAACCCTTACGACAATAGAAAAAATCAATCTACAACAACTTAAAGACTTCTTACAGGATTGGCAATTGGACACTAGGCCTAGCAAATGAGGCAACCCGGGCCGGTTCGCCTCGTGACTCGCCTGTTAGGCGAGACGGGTTAGATTCGCCTCACCGGTCAAGTGAGATGAGGCGAGGCGAATCATGGCGAATTGTCGAAGTCCAAAACCCAAATGCCGATTCGCCTTTTGGCAATTCAAGAACCGAGATGAGTTAGTCATCTGATTTTAATTTTTTTTTTAAATAACAGACGAATAAAATATAAATAGACTAAATTGAATGAAATATAAAATAAAATTTTCATTAATATAAATCAAATTACAATTATATAATGCAATTTTTTTTTACATTAGAGACCGGATCTACTCGGGTTGCCTATGTATCTTTCCTAATATTAAGCTCAATAAGAAAGAATCATGTCTACGTAGTTCTTTTTCTGCTCTTAGTCCTCACTGCTCTCGTCGCCGGTTATGGTTCCTCATTCAGTATTTGTCATGTTCCGCTTCCCAAAATAAATACAACAATAGCAGGAACGTGACAAGGCCCGCGACGTATCTATATCGAGAAGCATTCCTTCCCGATATAGACATGCTAAGTGTATTTTCATCAAGAAATATTCCAAGTCTCATAAACCAACAACAAAACACACGTTATATATATAAACATGTACGATAGCTCACAAAAGATCACAAGTCTTACACCACCAAAAGATAAGGTTAAATATATCACGAGTTCCATAAAACAAAACGATTGAAAACTAATCTAAGGGTGAGTTGGGTCGAGCTCCACTTGCGCTTGAGCGCACGCCAAATCCTATGCTGATGGTTTCTGTTCTGCTGGCGTCGCTTCATCCTCCACAAAGGCCATCGTTGACGGGCATTTCAATCAGACAGAAAGATCCATCAGCAAGATGGGGCTCGGGTAAGTTCACCAGAATAAACGGTAATAAAGTGTGTGTGTAGAGAGAGGAGAGAGAGAGAAAGAGTTCGACTAAGATCCTATCGGAAATATTTGGAAACAAATCATTCCCACTTTTGCACCATTAGATTAATTTTGGGATGTGTGCAAAAAATTATGACTAAAAACTTTCATTTATTATCAAATATAACATAATTGAACACACAAATCCCAAAATTAATCTAATGATGAAAAATTGGGAAGTATTTGTTTCCAAATCCTTCGGATATGATCCTAGTCGAACACACACTCTCCCCCCTCTCCTCTCTCTTTCTCTATATATATCATGTGAACATGGAGGTGTCGGGTAGGTAATAAGTTGGCTATAGTTCATGGTGAATGCTATGCAGTAAACAATATAGTATCAAGTTCATGTAATTATGGTAAGCAATCCTTTCAAGTCATGTTATGAATGTAAATCAATATTTGTCATATCATTCACGATAAATAATCATTTCATGTCATGTTGCGTCATGTCGTTACTTGTCAATCAATTCATGTCATGTATACTTGACTTGGCATGTTGGGGTACGCGTGCACCCACAAATCAAGATGGCAAACGAGCCGGGCGTCCCGTGTCCCGCGTCCCAGTCAGGCCCGGCTGCTGGCCAAGCCCAGCCTAGGGTCAGGTCGGGCTCGACTGGGGCGTCCTGGACCGGGCTCGGGCCCGAAGCAAATTCAAATTTTTTTAAGGGCCCGGTTAAAATTTGAATGTTTTGGTTAAATTTTTTTGTGGGCCCCGCTGCCCATTCGTAGCAGTGGGGAGGATCAAAATTCAAAATGATGGGAGTTAGAGGGGGGGTGAGGTTTCCAAGAAAAAAATCTACTATGCAAGAACTTGATGGTGCAAGCCCTTGTATAGCTCTTGGATGGGCTTCCCCCATATGCAAAAGGAGCCTGTCCAAGAGCTCTATAGGGGTTTGCACCATGCAAGCACTTCTAGAATAGATTTTTTCGGATTCTAAAAGGGTGAAAAAATTGAAATAAAGGGAAGAGTTTGAAATGATGGGAAGCAGGAGGATTTGAAAATTTTAAAATTTTTGACCATTGCCCAAATTTTTCAAAAACTCCCCATTCAAAATTTTACATCCCCATTCGCCCTCATTCAAACTCTACAAATACCTCTTTACACTTCTCATTTTCATCACAATTCACAACAATACAATTTTCAATCTCCACACCTCTCTTTAATTTCTAAAAAGTTTACTGTTAAAATTTGGAATCAAGCAATGTTCATTCTTGCAATCTTAATCTTCACTCCAGTCTCTAGTAATTTGATTCTATTATTTGGAATCGGGGTTTTTTGATATTGGTTATATATTTTTCATCTAATTTTTTTATCATATCTCTTTCTCTCTTACTAATTTTTTTTAATTAAGCATGACCAGTTCATCATCATCACAACGTAACATGAGTGCTTCATCATCACATAGACGTTCTCTTTAACTTGATTTGAGCTCACAAGAGGCAATTAGATTAAGAAATATGGCCTCCAGTACATTATCACATAGGCGTTCTTTTCAAATTGACTTTGATACACAAGAGGCAAATAGATTAAATAATATGATGCCAACAACCGATTCTTATTCTCCTAACTATGATTCTGCTAATTTTGGGATGCCTGCTAATTTTTAAACGCCTACGCTACAAAGTGATGCCCCTGAAGAAGTTCCTGCTCCTAATATTCTTGAAGCTGGTAGTTCTGCTCCCAGATCCGAAAGAACTAGAACTTCTGAAGTTTGGAAATGTTTTACAAAAAATGCAGTTGAAGGTAAAGGCGAACAGACTGTTTGTAAAAGTTGTGGAAAAGATTTTACTTGTGCCTTTAAAGATGGAACTAACCATCTAAGAAGACATCTAAACACCTATCAAAAACAGATTCTCGGCAGACGACTCTAAGTATGGTATCTAACTCTTTAACTAGTGTTTCTTATTCTTAAGATATTAATAGAAGAGAACTTGCTAGATATGCTATACATGATGAACAACCATTTGGTTTTGCTGAAAATGAGAAATTTGATAGATTAGTAAAAACTACATGTAATTCTGCATTTCAAAGGGTACTAAGAAATAAACTTAGAAGTGATACTTTTAAATATTTTTATGAAGCCAAACCTAATTTAGTTGGTATTTTTGCAAATTTTAAAGGTAAAATTGTATTAACTTCTGATCTTTGGACTAAAAAATGGGGTATTAGTTATATTTGTGTTACTGCACATTTTATTGATAATGATTGGTTTTTATAAAAAAGAATTATTGGTTTTTTGAAAATAGAGCATCTACATTCTGGAAACAATATAAGTAATTGTATTTTGACTACTTTACGTGAATATGATATTCAAAATAAAATATTTTCAATTAGTTTTGATAATGTTACTAATAATACTTCTGCCGTAACAATTTTAAAAAATAATTTAAATCCTATTTTAAATGGAGCATTATTTCATCAAAGATGTGCATGCCATATTTTAAATTTAATTGTACAAGATGGTCTTAGAATTATTGATCCTCATTTATCAAAACTTAAAGACGCAGTGATGTTTATTGAAACCCCTGGACCCAAAAATCAAAATTTTAAGCAATTTTGTACCCAGTTAAATCTAAAATTTAGATCTTTCACATTCAACATTCCAACTAGATGGAGTTCTACTTATGAAATGTTGAAATGTATTTTAAAATATAAGGTTCCTATTACTTTATTTTTTCAGGAACAAATGCCCGCTAATAATTTAAAGGAGCTTGATTGGTTTGTTTGTAGACATATTATAGAATTTTTAGAAATATTTTATTCTGCAACTAAAACTTTACCTGGTGTTTATTACTCAACTACATGTTTATCAGTAGAACACTTATTTTATGTTAGTAAAGTTATTAATGAACATTTATTTGACCCTGAAAGTGCATTTGCTGGAATATTAAATAACACGGTTTCCAAATTGAATAAATATTGGGGGGAAATTCCTGCATTGTTTTGTTTAGCTACAGTTTTTGATCTTAGAATTAAACTAGATAGTTTAATTGTTTTATTACAGGAATACCATGATAACTTGGGTACTGATATAGAAGATTATAAAAATATTTTAAATTTTTATTTGCAAGATATGTATACATTGTATGACGCACAATACGGTCTAAACAGAACATCTTCTTCATCTTCCTCTTCACCTCAAACTTCTAAAAAGGGAATTTTTGCATTTATAAGGAAAAAGAAACAAAAAACAATGTTTCTACTACTACTTCTAATGAACTTACAATGTATTTATAAACTGATTTCAATAGTTTTCTCACTGCTGAACAAATAGATAATTTTGATATTTTGGATTAGTGGAAAACACATGAACACATGTATCCCGTGCTTTCTGTCATGACTCGTGATTTGCTAACAACTCCGATGTCCACAGCAGCTTCAGAGTCTGCTTTTAGTGCATGTAACAGAGTTCTGAGCAACAAAAGAGTGACGCTGTTGGATGAAACAGTGGAGGTCGCGGTATGTCAAAAAGATTGGTTTGATGTAGAAGGTAAAGAACAACACATTAAAAGCGTTGAAGACTTCGACACTGATGAAGAGTAAAGAATGATAGGAGTTCACTAATTTTTTTATGAATTGTATTTTATTTTATTTGGCAATTGTATGAGGGGTAAGGTTTGCAACTCATGCCCCCCTTAATTTTTTTTAAATCAATAAAATATCTAGGTCTGACCCGAGACCTAAACAAAGTTCGCGCAAACCCCCCCCCAAAAAAAAAACCAAATTTAAAAGAAAAAACCACTGAAATTGCATTCGGGTAGGCCCGGGCCCGACCTGATCCGACCTAAGCCGAACCTAGGGCCAAGCTGGGTTCGGGTTTAGGCCACTCGGGCCGGCCCTAGGCCTGGTCAACTCGGGCCTGGCCCGAAGACCGGGCAAGCCCGATGGGCTTAGGGCCGGCCCGGCCCGTTTGCCATCTTGACCCACAAACGTCCCGGTGAGTACTCTCACCTATACAGATTTAAGAGGTATCCTTTCCCCATGGATTTAAGAGATAGCCTCGACATGGATTCAAGAGGTGTACGTCATCGTCATGATTACACTTTGGTCCCAGTGGCACTTTGTTCCCTAGTGTATGTTGTTCTGTATACGGCATTTTGTAACAGTTTTCAATACATGGTATGAGCTTGATCAGAGCTCCAGTAATGCAATGTAATGTGAATGCAGATTCATGAGCTAGGGGCGTAGCATCGTGAACATTCCGTTCGCAATGTCGGAATATCATATAGGGAGTCTAGAGGTAAAAACATGGATAAAGAGATATATCGCGTATATACCTCATTCCGATGCCTTACTTAGCTTCAAGCCATACAATAGCATATGCCTTCCTGATATTTATGACTCTAGTGTTCAACCAATACACGGCGGTATATAATGCAAGAATAATAAAGAGCAGAAACAATCAATATAATAAGCATGGATTTGATCTAGAATATTATTCAAGGTTAAGCATGCAGATTTACGTTTAATAGCCTATCTTGTTATTCAGGTCAAATATTTAGCAATCTAACATGAGGTATGTGCCATGGTATGATATAGCATGGTATATTTATAATAACTAGTACTATGGGAAGAATCAAGCTATCTTAGTATATAATTTCTATTCTAACTTGATTTTTCGGGTGAAGTTTCGTCCGATATCAGTTAAACTTGAAATAGTTCAGATACTCTTGTCTATGATATTGGTTTAATCTCTTAAACCATCATGATAATAAATATGAGTGATTGGTAATAAGGTGATCGCTTAATTAGTAACAAGACCATGAAAAGTAATTTAGCAGAAAAGCGATTTTCCCAATAGCGATGTAGTCTAAGACGATTCTAATAATACCAAACATGAACTTTAATTACTAATTATCATGACATGTCAATAATAGCAGTAACATGGTAATATTGGTATCAAGGATACATCAAAATAGCATATGAGATAGCCAGGTTAAGGTAAACTTACTGAAACGCAAGCTGGTGTAACAACGGATGACTTGCCGAAAATTTTCTTCCAAACCGCAAACCCAAATGCTCCAAATTTTTGATATAATGGAAAAAAGAGGACTGGATTTTCGGGTTAATTTTTCATGAATTATAGATTTTTTTTGAAAGGGTAAATGATTTAAATGGCTAAGGGTGTATTTATAGGGTGAAAATTAAATTGAAATTACCAATTTAAACCCCCAAATTCCCCACGGCTTACCCAGCACCCGCCACGCGTCGGGACGCATGTCACGTGTATATTGAGCGGCAGCGGCGGGCCCCACATACATGCGTCAGCGCCGACGTTAGCGACAAAAATTCATTTTTAAAAAAATCGATTTTTAAATACTTTTTCCACTAAAATTTTTTCTAGAAAATTCATTTTAATTCAAAATAAAATTTCTAATTTTTTTTCTAAAAACCTCCTCTATATATAAATCACTAATTTTATCCATTTTAAAATTTCCTTATGCCAATAAAACTCTTTTTAATAATTCTTTTCTTTTTTGAAAAATACATTTCCGGAAAATATTAAAATTTTCAAACAAGAATATTTTTATTTTAAAAACAACATGGCCGTTACATCCCATCCCTCTTAAAAAGAATTTCGTTCTCGAAATTCGGAGAAATGACGTAACAATAGATCGAGAAATACAAGAGCATGGTTAAACTTACGGTTTCAAAAGAGAGCCATCGAAAGAATATAGGATCAACAAAAACATAATCTAAGGATTACCAGGTCCACCAACGATTTCATCTTCTACGGCCGTCATGATGTACATCTGCCGTTTTGGTACATTCTTCTGGGCTTGTTGAAATACTTGTCTTTGAGAGGATAATGGCTCCGCCTGTCGTTGCGTAGGAAGAGATGGTCCACGCTGCGCCGCTCCTGAAGAAATGGGTCCAAAGGGTAAGGCAAGTCTGGGTATACATTGCGGGCAAGCGTGTAAAAGATGCCAGATGATCCACAAATAAAGCATAGGCCGTTCAATTTGCGACAATCTTCTGTCTTATGCCCCATGCCCGCGACAATGTTTACAAAACAACAGACGAGAAATGTAAGACGATCCTTCAAACTTTCAAGGCTGATTGTATTGACTGGTCGTGCAGAAACTCCTCTTGAAACTTGTTGGGCTGGATGCTTGATCCCCGAGGACTGGAGCTTCTTCTTTGCTTTCACTACTGCTGTTGGGGAAAAACGGGGAGAAGCAAGAATTATGCTAAACGACTAACCATGCAAAACGCAATATACAACGAAAGATAAAACAATGCAAGCATAAAAGAATCAAACTAAAGAGAGACACAATATTTGTTTACGAGATTCACCCACCGTATAGCTATTCTCCGGCAGAGCGGAATCTGCAAAACTTCTACTAATTCTTTTGTCAAGATTACACTAAGAGCAAACCGTAGGAGATTTCTTTCAAATCTCTCTTAGCGTAACGATCCCAAAATTCTTATACATCTGAATTATCTTTCTTTAATAAAAAAGCTATATTTATTTGTTTTTGTATTTCCGTATATATTTAATTTGCGAAATTTAGCAGCTATCCATGACGGGTGTCAGTATCGCGTTGTATCCGAGTTTAATTCAGTGGAGGTTGTAGTTTGTGTAAGGTATGCCCACTATCACAAACCCAAACCCAATCATGAACCCAGACCCTTTATTTTTACCAAAACAATACCCAAACCCAAACCAAAGCCATGCCACTGCTTCTTTCTTTCTTTCTTTTCCCCCTCACTGTTTGACTCCCTCAGGAAACCGACCCCTTTTTTCCCCCTCAACTGTTCACTTCTGAAGCCGTTCCTTAGTTTTCTTTCCAGTTTACAGTTTCAGTGTGCTACTTGTTCTTTATTTCAGATTTTCCTTTTCAGTAAACCACATGTTTAAGCTTTTATATTTATGTTTCTCGTTCAGACCTCTTGTAATCAATTTGAAACTTGTGAAGTTTGAATGTAAATAAAGTTGTTAGAAATTTCAGTATCATGTTTATTCTTGTGTCATTTTTATATTGCTTATATACGCTTAGCGTATTTATTTCGAGAAATGACCTTTTCGGAATAAGTACGTTGCGGACCTCGTCACGTGCCGTTGTCGCGCTTTTGGGAAGCGGGGCATGACACTTAGCCATCACCCTCTCTCTATTTTCAATAGTCTCTCCTGATAGAATCTTATTTTCTCTAATGAGAAACCCTATTTATAACCAAACCCTAATCCCACTTGAATTAGGATTAAACAATATTACGAAAATACCCTACGTGTCATGAAACTCCTTTGAGCCAGTTCAACATAACTATGATCTGTCTCATACGAACAGAGGAGAATTGGTAATTCCAGACATGTTGTGAGCCGGCTTAATATAATTATGAGCCGTCTCAAAATAGGGTCAAGCCGGCTCAAGAGGGTCAAGCCGGCTCGTGAAGAAACTCCATGATATCAACATTCTTCCACTTGGAGATTCTTCCATCTCGACTCCCAAAAAACTAGTAGATTTCACACGATTCCGCTATCTGCTCTCTCCTCATCAAATCTTCTCGGAGAGGTTCACCAACCTGCAACAGAGATCCAGCTTATCTCTGATTACAACTTTTGTGAACATATCTGTAGAATTCTTTTTTTCCCGCAATCTTCTGCAATGTCAACTCACCATCCTCCAACGCTATACGTATGAAATGATATTTGATGTGCTTTGTCCTAGAGTGATATGCAGCATTCTTGGCCAAATGTATTGTACTTTGACTATCGCTCCACAAGGTATTAAACACCTGTTTCTTACCCAACTCTTCGAGTAACCCTTGTAGCCATATCATCTCTTTGCTGGCTTCCATGATGGTCACATATTCGGCCTCTGTCGTTGACAACACAACAATCTTTTGCAACTGGGAAATCCAACTGACTGCTGTTCTCCAACCGTGAATACATACCCTATTGTGCTTCTCCCACCATCTCGATCACCTGAGTGGTTTGCATCAATATAACCTTGCACATTGAGTGTATCACCCCCAAAACATAAGCAATGAGTGGATGTTCCTCTAAGTTATCTAAATATCCACTTCACTGCATTCCAGTGCTCCTTCTCCGGGTTTTGCATGTACCTGCTTACAACTCTCACTACTTGTGCAATATCTGGTTGTATACTCACCATTGCATATATGGCACTCGTGCCATATCATCCTTTTGCTCTTGAGTTGTCGGGCACAATTCTTTGCTGAGTTTGAAATGCTTCGCTAAAGGCGTACTTACCGGTTTTTCTTTTTCCATGTTGAACCGCTTCAAAAACTTCTCCACGTAGTCCTGTTGCGACAGCCACAACTTTCGTTGCTGCTATCTTTAATGATCTTCATGCCTAGAATTTGCTTGGTTGCTCCCAAATCCTTCATGGAGAATTGTTCAGTCATCAACTTCTTCTAACTTTGAATTTGCTTGAAATTTGGACCTGCTACCAACATATCATCCATATAGAGTGATAAAATAATGTAGTCGCCATCCTTAAATGTCTGAATATAATCACAGTGATCTAAATCACATCTCACAAATCCTGACTCCAACATGAATCGATCAAACTTGAGATACCACTGCCTTGGAGCTTGCTTAAGGCCATACAAACTCTTTCGCAGTCTACAAACCAAACTTTCCTTCCCTTTAACCTTGTCTCCTAGTGGCTACATCATATAAATTTCCTCCTCCAAATCTTTATGAAGAAATGCTGTTTTCATATCTAGCTGTCCTGAATGCAAATCTTCCACTGCTACCATACTAAGTATAACCCGAATTGAAGTCATCTTCACCACCGGGGAAAATATTTCCTGATAGTCTATTCTATGCTATTGCGCATATCCATTCACTACCACTGCTTCCTACCATCGGTCTCATCCTTGATTCTGTACACCCACCTATTCAACGCCTTTCGACCCTTGGGTAGCTTCACTAGATCTCATGTACGAATTTTTTTTCCCAATGAATCCATCTCTTCATCCATGGCTTGCTCTCACTGCTTGCTAGCACTGTCCCGCGTCACTTCTGTGAGGGATTCGGGCTCTCCTGAATTAGTGTACAATATGAAGCCTGTAACTAATCTTTCAGGCGGTCTCCTCTCTCGTGTAGATCTCCTCAGAATTGGGACATTTAGTTGTTGAACCTGGTCTTCAGTCGGTTCCTGAACCTGATCATGCACTGCAGTACTTGTCTCCTTCATATTCTGATCTGTACCTATAGGCACCTGACTATTCTCCTGAGTTTCATCTAACTCAATGAACTCAGATACTGCATCATTATTAACATTGGCTTGCTTTGCTTCCTTGTACAAGTGTTGCTTATCAAAGACGACGTTCCAGCTCCGTATTATCTTCTTGCTTGAGTAATCCCACAACCGATATTCGAACTCATCTCCTCTATAACCAATGAATGCACACTTCCTTGATTTGGAGTCAAGTTTACTCCTTTCCGTCTTATCTATCAACGAATAAGCAATGCAACCAAAAACTTTAAGGTGCGAGTAATTTACTGATTTACCTGACCAAATTTCTTCCGGAATTCTTCCATCGAGTGCACTTGCCGGGTTTCAATTGATCATATACACAACAGCATCAACAACTGCTGCCCATAGGAATTTGGGCATATTTGCATCCAAGGTCATGTTCCTTATCCTCTCTAGAATCATCCTGTTCATCCTTTCAGCGATGTTGTTCTGTTGCGGTGTCCCCGGTACCGTCTTTAACTAACGTATACCCTTCTGTGACCAAAACCCCTCGAACTCTTGTGTTCAATATTCCCCGCCATTGTCGGACTTTAGGCACTTAACCTTCGTCCTTGTTTGGTTCTCTACCTATGTAATCCAGTGTTTGAAACGACTAAACACATCAAACTTCTTCTTCATTGCATAAACCCATTTCTTCCTGCTTGCATCATCAATGAACGAACGAAGTACTGATTTCCACCATAAGACTCTACAGATGCAGGTCCCCATACATCCGTATGCACCAACTCTTAGTCTTCTTTGCTACACCACCAATCTGAAAACTGAGTGTGCTTTCCTTTCTACAAACTCAACTCTCACATAGTCCCAACTCTACCTTCTTCAGCCTAGATAAAAGCCCCTTATCCTGAAGAATCTTCATATTCTTCTCGCTAAGACGCCCCAATCTCTTGTGCTACAACGAAGTCTTAGAATCCGCATTTGAACATCATGTCAATACAATCGAAACACTAGTACTCCCACTGAAGGAATACAATGAACCAATCAACTTACCCTTTGCAACTACCAATGATCTTTTGGAAATCTTCTACTGAGAATTCCCAAATACCATAACGTACCCTTCGTTGTCCAGCTGACATATAGATATTAGACTCTTCTTCAGACCTGGTATGTGTCTAGCGTTCTTCAGCCTTATCTGACCTCCTCCTGATGAATGCAATATAAGCGTCCCTTTTTCAACGATTTTGCACGGTTGACCGTTTCCCACCGTCACATGCCCAAGATCCCCTTGAACATAATCGCTAAAATGATGCCGATCTGAAGTGCAGTGAAAGGATGCCCCCGAATCTAAAAACCAGGTATCTCTCTTTATGCTCTCGATCGCTGAAAGACAAAGTCCTTGTTCCCTTTGTTCATGTGTAAACACCACATTGGCTTCCTTATCATCTGACTTTTCATCTGAGTTTTTTTCTTTCTTCAAGAGTTCGCAGTCCTTCTTCTTGTGACCCTTCTTTCTGCAGTTCCAACAGTTACCTTAGATATTTCCTTTTGAATTTCCTCGTCTTTTTGACTTACCCGTCTTCCCTTTTCCCTTTTTCATTGTCCTGCTACGATTCTCTACTGAGAGTGCAAAAGTTCCCGAACTTCCACTTACAACCTTTCTCCTTATCTCATCATTTAATATGCAATTCACCGCATCATTAAATGTGAGTCCCTGAGATCGAGTTGCTGATCACAATAACCAGTTTTTCCCAACTCTCTGGGAACGAACATAAAAACAATAGGGCTCGAATCTTATCTTAAAACGTGATAAAGATTGATTCGAGTTGGCTTGTCACACTGTTGAACTCGTTTTGATTCTCTGTCACTGAACTATTTTCTGCCATCTTCATGTTGAAAAGCTTCTTTATCAGAAATATCTTATTTGATGTTGAAGGCTTCTCATACAACTTTGCTAATGTCGTCATTAGCCCCATGGTTATTTTCTCCTTTGAAATTTTAAAGGCTACATACGGAGTCAACAATAGCCTAATCGTTGCCAGGGCTTTCCTATCCAGTAGATTTCATGCCTCATCCGACATCTTCTCGGGCTTGTCGCCCAATAACAGAAGATACAAATCTTTCTGATATAGGTAGTTCTCTATCTGCATACGCCACCAACCATAATTATGACTATTAAACTTCTTGATTCTGATCTTATCCTCAACTATCTTTCGTTTACGCCGCATCAAACTTAACCTTCTCTCTCGGATCTTTGAACTGACACCTTCGAAATTACAATCTAAGAAAATAGGGAGCGGACACAAGTGTCGTCACTTACTGTAAACTTAGACTATAGAATTGAAGACCCTTCGGTTCTCTAAGCTCTGATACCACTTTGTTGGGAAAAAAGGGGGAGAAGCAAGAACTATGCAAAACGACCAACCACGCAAAACACAATATACGACGAAAGATAAAACAATACAAGAATAAGAGAATCAAACAAGAGGGAGACACAATATTTGTTTACGAGGTTCACCCACCGTATGGTTAGTTCCCGGCAGAGCGAAATCTGCAAAACTTCCACTAATTCTTTTGTCAAAATTACACTAAGAACAAATCCTAGGAGATTTCTTTCAAATCTCTAATCTCTCTTAACCATCACCCTCTCTCTATTTTCAATAGTCTCTCATGATAGCATCTTATTTTCTCTAATGAGAAACCCTATTTATAGCCAAACCCTATTCCCACTTGAATCAGGATTAAACAGTATTATGAAAATACCCTGTCGAAAATACCATGCGCGTCACGAAACACCTTTGAGCCGGCTCAACATAACTATGAACAGTTTCATACGAACAAAGGAGAATTGGTAATTTCAGACATTTTGTGAGCCGACTCAACATAATTATGAGCCGTCTCAAAATAGGATCGAGCAGGCTCAAGAGAGGGTTGAGCCGTCTCATGAAGAAACTCTATGATATCAACAACTGCTTCATAGCGTCGAACTGCAGCCAAAACATCCTCGTGAGTGTCCATTATGGATCGGTCCTGAAGTGTTAGTCCAAGGTGTCCCTGATGGCGCGTTTCTTTGCTGCTTGTTCACCCATGCCCCTGTTGGTTCCGGTTGAACTGTACAATCACCACTACGTTCCTGAAATGGGCCGCTGGCTACCCTTTAATTGACCGTTGTTTTGCCCGAGAGATTGTTGCGGTTCCCTTTCCTCGTAAGTTGACGCCAAGCCAACCACAAGCTTTCTTCGTTGTATATCTCCTGCAACAGTAAAATTTTCTTCTTTAAGAGAACGTGAATGTAGTAATCAATTCAAGAAAAAGATCATAAAAGAGAAAAAGAGGAAAAGAAAACTCACTATCCTTTCGGCCTGGAAAATCTATCCCTACCCCTTTAGTTTTTAAAAAGGTTTGATTTTTATGAAAAGAGCATGATTGTTATGAATGAATGAGAAAATAACATGATGATAAAAAGCCTAATTGCGCTTCGTGTTGCTGCCTATGAAAAGCTTCAGAGCTTCCGCTATCCCCTCCAGCAAACACCGAAAATTAAGGCTTCTTATATAGCCTTCCCACTGAATTTAGGGTGAATCTTCAAATTTTGGAAAAAAATTGAATCCGTTACACGCATGCGGACGATCTCCGATCATGCGGACGATCTCTGTCTGCATGTGTGCCAAATTGCACATTTTTGGCAGTTTTGCCTCATTTTGGGAAAAATCTTTGAAAAATTGTTGACCACACGTATGCGGACGATATCCGTTCGCATGTGTGACACACTCAATGGATTTTTACCATTTTTAAGTGCCTTGGAAATCAAGTAAAATATTTTATTTGCCGTCGGGGTACGCATGCGGACGATGTCTGTTTGCATGTGTCACTAACTGAAATTTTGAAAATCTTTTTGATTTTTAAAATTTTGTTTTAGAAAATAGGATTTTAATGAAGATTGTTTCTAAAAACTTTGAAAATCTTTTGAAATCACGTGCAAAACCTGTAAAATGGATTTTTCCAAATTCCAAAAATTAAGTTTTATATTTAATCAATTTAATATCGAATAATATCCAAAATAGCTCATTTTATTAGTTATGACACGCATGTGTGCCATAATGCCTGAAAAATTTAAAAAAGATGTTTCTGAGTTTTGTAAAATCATTTTA
Organism: Agapanthus africanus; assembly: GCA_030015575.1. Taxonomy (NCBI): domain Eukaryota; kingdom Viridiplantae; phylum Streptophyta; class Magnoliopsida; order Asparagales; family Amaryllidaceae; genus Agapanthus; species Agapanthus africanus. The sequence goes on along the minus strand of CM057350.1, from coordinate 162,182,330 downwards.
AGGCATGTGGCACAACTTGGTGATATTTTGAGCTACTTTTACATACTATATAGTAGTATCCAAAACTAGCTCGAATCGGTCAAAATGACATATCAACAAATGCACCTCATTCACCGAGGCTGTGGAACGCAGGATTGTGAAGTGCAATGTCGGTGAAGGAAAAGGAGATGACTTTGAAGATCAAGAGAGCGCAATTAGGCCCGAAGAGAAAGGATGTGTGGATATATTCAAGAAAAGATTGATGGAGAAAATGCAAGAATGGATGCAAATGCAGTAATGAAAGAATAAAAGAACAATTCAGGATCGTTTCCTGACGTCTTGTAATTTGCGAAAATTGGTATGACATGGTTGTGGTGCGAAATTGTGGGATTGGAAATGAGGCGGGACTTCTCCTCTTGTGCTTAAGGCCGGCGCTGTGTCCTATTTCCAAAGGGGGGAATTCAACCATCCGATCTCATGTTCCAATGTTAGAGGAAGATAAGCTAGTATGTTTGAGGGTAGACCCTGTTCTACACATAGGCTGTGCTGACAACTACTAACTTTCCACTCATTTTTTTGTTTTGAAAAAAATGATGCCGTGTTGGCTATTGCAAGTCACTTGATTTAACAAGATTCTGTTATGGTTTCTAGGGCTTTAGCTGCTAATCATGACCGTTGCGGAACGAAAAACTTTAACTTTTAAAATTACAGACGCTAGAAACCACACCCTAGAATCTAACCAAACATTTAAACTAGTAAACTAGAGGAATCTAACTACTCAGTTAGAAAGTTATACCTAAAGAAACGTGTCCTTCAGGTCTTCACTCCTCTTCTTAAGCTCCTTGAGGTCTTCTAGATCAACCTTGGTGGTCGGCCTCTTCGGTCCTACATGATCCACCTGAAGGTTCTTTATTCAAGCTCCTACTTCAAAAAGAAGCAAACTAAACAAACTAGTTTGCTAATCTAGTTTTCTTAGATGGTGTGGAGATATTTAGTGGTAATTTTCTATCACAAATCCCTTTGGCTCTCAATACATGAGAATGATAAGGGATCAAGAAGAGAATGAACTCAAGAGAGGGGAGAGAATGACAAGTAAAGAATCATATGAAGAAAATGGCTAAGGCTCTTGATGTGAAGTATTTTTCTTTTCATTAAAAATACAACCATACTTCAATAGTATTCACAATAAATACAAAATCCATGCTTCATGCTATGTTTCATGCCATCTCACCTCTTTCCACCTCATTTTCTATTTTCAACAAATAGAAAAAATGCATGATGAGGTGTCATCTTCTAGACGGTATTTTGTATAAATACAAAATACTTTCTACCGTATATACATACCCGTATTTATACTACAATACGAATACCCAAGAGATAGAATAATACTACTAATATAATACTAGCATTAAATCAATATCTGATTTAACAAACCGGTTTAATCCTAAGCCCGCTGCTATCATCAACCGTCCGATCGAAAACCTGGATAACACTAGAATATATATATCGAAATATGTATATGTAAATTATTAAATCAATACCCGATTTGATAATCCGGCTTAATCCTAAGCCGGCTAATATTATCATTCGATCGGAACCCTGCATGTATAAACATACGACCACTACATCGTTTCGCCTGAACCAGAGAAACCCTCTGTGTGGGACTCTAAAGACTCAACAGTACGCTGGCAGTGGGTTTAACCACAAGCACGTCAGCGGCATTAGCTATACGTAATAGCTACCCAGGGACCTGTCGAAAAGAAGGCCGACGAGCAAGCTTATCCGAACCTCTACAGAGGCTATTCGTGACAATCTCCGTACAGTCCGGTCTCTTCGTCTAAGAGTATCGCATACCGGGTCTAGGGGGTGATAAACGTCAAACCCCTAATAACCTGATAAGTCGTGTCAATTTGGCTCAGGACCGACCCGAGAAACTACTGATCTATCTATCAGTAAATCTCAACTACCTTGGCTAAGGTCTTATGGGTCTGGCCAACTGGACACAGTGTGATATTGACTCCCAATACCGGGAGAGACGAACCCCTAACAATCACTCATTGCCTCCATGTGGCTCGAGACTATACCCAACTAAAACCTGTTTACATAATTCTGTAGAGCCGTGGTAGGGTAGTGATCAAAGCACAGTGGGAACTCACACGAGACAAATGATGATCTCAGGTCTAAAGACTAACCTGTACTCATGTCACCTGAGAACCGCTATTTGAGATAGGTATAATACCATCTAGAGGTTCTCGGCGTGTCCGTCCAGTGTACTCACCCCCAGTGAGCACCTGTATACAATCTTAGGTGATCACACCAATGGCTGTGGGACCAACCACCGCCCCTCATCGGGGTCTAGAAATGTATATACAAGTCTACTCTGGAATATCGATGCTCGGTCTCGATACTCCTGCGACTTGGGACCTTTAAGGATGTGCTTATAGACTATCCAGCTCCCACAAGTATAATTGCTATCATAACGCCGGAAGTCAAGCAAAATCCTACGGGCTTTATCAACATGTATCCGTTATATGTGATATCGAGTATAACATACGCGCATGTTAAGATAAAGATAAACCAAAATAATACACTACCGTAACGAGTCTTTATCAACATGTATAGCCAACATAAAGCAGTAAAAGAAACAAACACACATGTTCAGATAAAGATAACTCAAAATAGTATACTATATATAACTGAGCAAGATTGTCCTGTACATATATATCCTTAGCATCCTATACAATATAGGCTTCTAGGGCATACATATTCAACAATCTCCCACTTACACTAAGGTCTATAATTGGCATACCGAATACCCAACGTCTGCTCTAGGGTCAGTTGTTGGCGTACCACATACCCAACATCTTAAAAAGTCGCTCGAACTGTGCTTGAGGGAGGGCCATGGTAAATGGATCCGCCGTGTTGTCTTTTGTATCTACTCTCCGGACCTCAATCTCCCGGTGATCTACGATCTCCCTGATCAGGTGATACCACCTTAAGATGTGTCTGGACTTCTGATGGGATCGTGGTTCCTTCGCTAAAGCTATAGCCCTATTGTTATCGCAATACAAAGGTATCAGATCAACAATAGACGGAACCACCTCAAGTTCAGTAATGAACTTCTTCATCCAGACTGCTTTTTTTGTGGCATCGTTCGCAGCAATGTGTTCAGACTCCATCGTCGAGTCTACGACGATGTCCTGTTTGGAGCTCTTCCAACAGACCGCCCTCTATTGAGGGTAAACACAAAATCCGAGATAGACTTGTTATCATCCTTGTCACTCTGGAAGCATGAGTCGGAAAAGGACTCGACCTGAAGGTCTCCATTACCGTATACCAAGAACATCTCTTTAGTCCTTCTCAGGTACTTGAGAATGTTCTTCACAGCTGTCCAATGATTCTCACCTGGGTTCGATTGATACCGACTCACCACACTAAGTGTTAGGAATATGTATGTCCTAAAGGCCATTATTGTATATTATAGTGGATGCTTGGACATATATATAGATGACTTTTTTGCTCGACATGATAGTATGCTATATGGTTGCTCTTTATCTTAACATGTGCACTTGTTTTAGTTTACTATCTCATCGATACATGTTGATAAAGCCTTTAGGATGTTGGCTTGACTACCAGGTATATGATGCAGATCATATTAGTGGGGCTTATTTAGTCCACAAGCACATCCTTAACAGTTCCTAGTCGAGGGAGTATCGAGATAGGGCATTATTCCAGAGTAGACTGGTGTGTATGTTTCTTGACCCTGTATGGGACTATGGTTGATCCTACATCCATTAGTGTTTGATATCAAAGATTGTACACATGTGCTCATTGGATAATGGGTACACCGAACATGACTCGCTGAGAACTTCTAGATGGTACCATACCTATCATCAGATAGCAATTCTCTGGCGACACTTGTACATGTTAGTCTGTAAACCCAAGATTGTTATAGTGTTTTGTGTGGTTCCCACTGTGCTTTGATTTCATCCCTACCACGGCTCAAATGAGTCGTGCAAACAGGTGGTTTTTGGGTACAGTCCCGAGTCACATGGAGGCAATGAGCGATAGGTGGGGTTTCGTCTCTCCCGGTATTAGGAGTTGATGTTGCGCTATACTCGATTGGCTATAACAGCAAGTCCATGACCAGGGCTGATGAGATTTACTGATAAGTGTTATCAGTAGTTTATCAAAAGGTTATAGGCCACACATCGGCATGACTTATCGAGTTATTGGGGTCTGACAATTCCACCCCCCAGACTCGATATGCGACATATCATACGAAGAGACCGGACTATATGGTAAGTGTTGCTTATAGGCTCTACGGGAGTTTGGACAACTTTGCTTGTTGATCTTCTATTCGTTCAATACCTGAGTAGCCGTTACGTCTAGCTAGTACCGCTTACAGCTTGTGGGTATCTGATGTGATCATTATCTACTGCTCGCATATTGATGAGTCTTTAGAGCCCTACATAGAGATTTCCTAGCTCAAGCGAAACGAAATAGGGCACGTATGGAGATATGTGCGAGTATATGATACCGTATTCTAATCTAGCATTTTTGGATATCAGTCGCGTTATATATGATATAACCGAATTATTGAATCAAGTGTTGATTCAATGAATTGATATATATATATATATATATATTAATATTTGATATTAGCCGGGTTATATATGATATAATCAGATTATTGAATCAAGTGTTGATTTAATAATTTGATATATATATATATATATGATATATATATATTAACTAATATTAAATATTAGCCAGTTATATATGATATAACCGGATTATTGAATCAAGTGTTGATTTAATGATTTGACATATATATATATATATTTGATATTAGCCGGGTTATATATGATATAACCGGATTATTGAATCAAGTGTTGATTTAATAATTTGATATATATATATATATATATATATATATATATATATATACATATTGTATCATGGTTGATGATACATTGAACATGGATGTATGAGAATCACACAAGAGTTAAAGATGAGAAAATAATGATTTATATTTAAAAAGAAAAAGAAAAGAAGAGCGAGTCATGGCTTTGGGTGGTTGGAGAAGCATTGAGAAGCCATGACTCATCTTCAATTCTTGTTTTACTCATAGATATTTATCATTCTCATCTAATCTCAATGGTTCATTCTCACTTCCAAGTTCATTCTTCTTCATCTCCTCACTAGATTTTTCTTGGGTGAGAAAAAGAAAAAGAAAAGAAATATTTTTAGTGAGCAAAATTCCTACTTCATCAACCTACACCACTCTAGCAAATTAGTATAGGTTTTTATCTTCACTAATATCTTGATTAGTGAAGTGTGAGCTTGAGTGTGAGTTGCCTCAAGGTGGATCATCTTCGACGACGAAGACTACAAGTAAGCTCGTTCCATCCTTCATGTGGAGTCAAAGAAGAGTTCTATAACTACTATTTGGAGCTTTAGAAGTGAATGACTAGACTACAAAAGTTGTAGACTCTCTTCACTTAGTTTAGAACTTGTTTGCTTAACTTTGAAACCCTAATTCTCTAGTTCGATTCTTATTTAGTATACTTAGACCTTTAGATTTTTTAAAATTGCATACTTGATACTCATTGAAACCTACTAGAGGTGCTAAGACATACTTTCATGGTATCAGAGCATAACTAGAGACTTAGGCGAAGTTTAGACGACGTTAAAGTGTTCGATCGACGTTTGATTTTCCGAACTTTGCTAGTTTCTGTACATTTTTCCAAACTTCAACATTTTTCATATTACAAATGCTCAGAAAATAGTGCAGGGTATTTTAAGGAGGCATAAGAAATACGAGAAGCTATTTCCACTAAGTGGCCGCGGACCGCCGCCTAGAGCATGCTCTGGCCGCGATTTCGCGGTTGACTTGTGGAGATAGAAGCTCAAATTTCTTGTTTTGCTTCGTTTTGGATTTTCTGGATATTTTTGATGAAGCTCAAGTTGTTGAGATCTCTGTGAATTGTTGTTGTTTGAAATATCGATCGAAATGTTTAACATCGTCTATATTTCTTTGGTTATATGATACAATTTTTGGAATCCACATTGATTAGTTTTACGAAAACTAGTTATTGATTTGTAAATCTCGCATTTTAGTCTTAAATGATAGATTACCAGGGAGTTTGGAATTGGATCGAAACTCCTTCGTAATCTCATATCGTACGCGAATACTTGCGGGGAGACACCAGTAGATAGCCATACCCCTTTGCCCCGACGAAGTGACTATAGGAGAACCCCATGGCCAAGAGCATCCACTCGGGTGCTCGCAGCCATGGTGTTCCGCCCAAGTCCACTTCGTTGACGGCCTCGGGGGTGTGGCCATCCACTAAAGTTCCCAACGAGCATTCGATCATTAATCGTGAATCTTGTTGAATTGCCCGGCTTAATTATTGAAAAGTGTTTTCAATTCGAGGCTTAAATATAAGATTTATAGGGTTAGGCATGAAATTTAGAATATGTGATAATCCGGGTTTATGATGTCTAAAGATGCGGATTCTAATTATTGTAGTTTTCATTTCTTTTCTGCGACTGTAAGTGTAATATGTGGCAGTATCCCCGATCTCGTTGCTATACGACAACAATATTATGGATACCCATATTTACTTACGTTGATGACATATGATGTTATTATATTGCTATCGATATGTTATATTGGTTCATTGTGATTAAATAGCCGGGGTTTTTATGTGAGATGAGAGTTTTTCAATTTTCATTCATGTAAATAATTGTATGTAAGATTCTTTTATTGGGACACTTCTGGGTTGAGGTTGTTGTCTCCATTCAATGTATATGTTAGTGTGATATATCCTAGAGGCCATTATTGTATTGTATTAGTTTGTATATTACATTTTGGGAGCTTGGGATATATACACGGATTTATAACAGTCTTGCTCGATATAGTAGTATGCTACTTGGTTTGTGTCTATCTTAATATGTGCATATGTTTCTTTTAACATATCGCTAATACATATTGATAGAGCCCTTATGATCATTGCTTGACTACCAGCATTATGATGGCAGTCACACTAGTGGGGGCTGGGTAGTCTACAAGCACATCCTTATACTGGTCCCTAGTCGTAGGATTATCGAGACAGGGCATCGATACTCCAGAGTAGACTAGTGTATACGCTTCTGCTCCCAGGAGGGGAGATGGTCTATCCCACAACCATCAGTATGTCGTACTGGAGATAGTATACAGGTGCTCGTTAGGTTACTGATTGATTGGAGAATTAGCGCAATTCGCTTTCTAAAGATGAATCAAAAATATTTATAACCGCAATCAAGAACGGCGTCGCTTGGTAGCTAGCCGGTGAGTACGGGTCGGTCCACAGGGATTTTGTGAATTTCCTAATTGTTCTAACGAGTTAATTCCGATTGGGGTCGGATTGATTAAATCTAAAAACTAGATTAATCTAGATCTAAATCTTGCTAGGGGTAGGTTTAGGTTAAGTTTGGAAATGCAAAGATTTCCTCACTGCTTTCTATACCCGAATTAAGATCTCTTTTAAGAGTTATGGTAATTATTAACAAAGGGGATTAGTACCATCGGGAAGAAACGATGTTTCTTCCTCTAGGTTCTTGTCCTTCCTTTCTTAATCCTTACCCTAACCTCCATAGAAAACACGCTCAACCAGGCCTTTATACTACGGTATCACCGCTACCTTGAGGGATAGGGTGCCATAGGGAGCGGTGTGTGCATGTATGCATGGAGTCCTAATAATTATATGTGATGTGCAAGAAAGGGGTGAGGGATCTTCATCTCTCAAACCTTCCCCAAAGCTAACCCTAACAAGCGAGGAGACTACTCGCTCATTAAGGAATTGAAGAACATATCTAAACCATCTATCTAGGGAAAGGAATTAAAGATCTATACTAAGACAGAATAAAAATTAACTAAGGCAATTAAATAAAACTACTTACTTTATTGATGGCTCTCTCCAAACATTTACACAGGACTTTTCAGATCTGAATAGATGAAATGAAAAGAGGCATAAGCTAAAACAGGTTTTTAGGATTCTATTTATAGATTCATAGAAACCTTAGGTTACAATCGCGTCACATCTGCTTTTACAAAAATACCCTCTAATAAAAAGACCTAGTCAACGCCCGCTAGCGCACCAGCATATTTTCCACCGACACGGGCATAACCCGGCCGCGGTTCTGCGGCCAATAGCATGGTTTGGCCGCGGTTCCGCGGCCAAATTAGGAGGTTGATGCTTCATTTTTTCTGGGGGTTTTTCTGCTGCATTTGGGTACTTATTTCTTCAGTTTTTTTCTTCATAATATCTTCTAGTTCTCTTCCAGATCTTTCCAGTGAACATTGCAGTGAACTTTTGCCGCTTCTTCGTGTTGCTGCCTTTGTGCTTTATGAACTTTGTTCATTGATCTTCATTGTCCCTCAAAATGCAGGCACGTCAAGATTTCACCATTTATCATTCGTAGTCTCACTTTGTATCATCTTTTTCATCAATTTCACCGTTTTTATTCCGAGAACCTGTAACCTACAACTATGTAGCAGACATGGGTCAAAAGCACCTGTTTATTTGTAAAAAGCATAAGAATGGGGTTTATAAGAATGCAAAATTATGGTATGAACATTACCCCCAAACTTATCTTTTGCTCGTTCTCGAGCAAACTTAGTTTTATTCTCAACAAAATCCTAACCTCACTATCGCAGGGAATCTCGATTGCACCGAGCTCGTGCAATAAGCCGTTAAACCTCTAGGTGTCCCTAGTAGGATGAGTGCTGTCTCCTGAGGGTTTTCAGTGGATACTACCCACAAAATCCTATCAATTCGGCCCATTGACTTTTATTCTTCAATTAGGTTTTCTAACAAGAAATTCTATTATCGTCGACTCGTAAGTTATCCACCCGTATTCTTCACGCTTCCTTATTATTTAACTTAAGATTATATATATTCTGCAGATCTACTTAGCTTTCGGCATTTTTTTAAGTTTTCCTTTTAGGGTTCTATCTCAACTTAGGAATTTTTATCATCTCTACTAAAGATACAAGTCCTATTCTTCATTCCTATCTCTTATTTAAATCCCAATCACATACCCCTACGTGTGTGTATATATCACCCCTACACTTGGAAATTCAAATCAAGCTATCATACTCTTGTCCGTCATCTAAAGAACTTATGAATTGGCGAATTTTTAGATGAAATTTGCTCACACATCCTTCATGCGACCGTTAATACTTCTTGAGGTACCAACAACCGATTACAAGATGTGTTTGCACATTAAAGCGTAATTCCTAGTCTTGCAACACCTAAGGCTTTGGCAGTGACTCCCAAACCAGTTGGTCTAAGACACTAGGTGATGAAGCACCCTCGCTAATTATTTTTTTTATTAATGCAGCCTTATGTAATTACAAAAACCAGTGTTCATTTTTTTCCTCTTTATTCACACTTGTATTTTTATTTTAACTTTTTTTCGTACTAAGGACTTTAGACAAGAGCATTTCAAGGTCTCCTCTACTATTCCAAGTTTCAAGATGCGTGTTTGTGCAATTTGTAGGGTATATATTTTCAGAATTTAGACTTAAGCTTAGGAATTATTTTTCAAACTTACACTTTAATAAAAACATCAATACTCTTCCCTTGTTTTAACTTAGCCCAAGAAGTGAACTCAAAATTTGCCTTTTTCTAAATAAACCATAAAGACATATACTTTCTACCGTTAAACTTTAAGAAAGATTATTTTTAGGGTTTTTAATTTACTAAGTCTAGATCTAGTTGTTCCTAGCTAGTTAACCTTTTTGTCATACTCAAGTCAAATATTGTTAGTGTATATGCCCTAGGGGCCATTATTGTATCATACTAGCATGTATATTACTTAATGGAAGCTTGGGATATTCACAGTTGTATATAACAGTCTTGCTAAACATAGTAGTATGCTACTTGGTTTGAGTCTACTTTAATATGTGCATATATTTCTTGTAACGTATCACTTATACATATTAGTAGAGCCCATAGGATCTTTGCTTGATTACCAGCGTCGTGATGGCAGTCATACTAGTGGGGGCTGGGTAGTCTGTAAGCAACATCCTATATAGGTCCCTGGTCGTTGGATTATCGAGATTGGGCATCGATATTCCGGAGTAGACTAAGTGTATACGCTTTTCATCCCAGTTGGGGAGATGGTCTGTCCCACAGCCATCAGTACGTCGTACTGGAGATAGTATACAGGTGCTCGTTAGGTTACGGGTACACCGGACAGGACTCGCCAGGAAACTGATTGGTTGGTATTATACCCATCGTCAGTTAACAGTTCCCAGGTGACATGAGTACAGCATAGTCCGCAGACTTGACACTGCTACTTCGCCTCAAGTGTGTCCCACTGTTCTTAGATTGCTACCCTACCACGGCTCAAAGGAGTCGTGCAAACAGGTAGCAGTTGGGTGCAGTCCCGAGCACTTGGAGGCAGTGGCGGTTAGATAGGATTCGTCTCTCCCGGTATTGGAAGATGATATCGCGCTGTGTCAGAGAGCCATTACGCAAAGTCCCTAGCTAGGGCAAGCGAGATATACTGGTAGGTTCCAGTAGCTTCTCAGGGTGTAATGGGCTTCGCTCTGACACGACTTATACAGCTATTAGGGGACTGACGCTTGCCGCCCCCTAGGCTTGATATGCGATAGTTTTAGACGAACAGACCGGACTGTACGGAGATTGTCACATCAGGCTCAGTAGGGGTTCGGATGGTTTTCCTCATCGGCCTTCTTATCGACATCTACCTGGGGACCGTTACGTACAGCTAGTGCCGCTTGCGGTCTGTGGTTAAACCCACTGCCAGCGTAGTGTCGAGTCTTTAGAGTCCCACACAGAGAGTTTCCCTGCTCCAGGCGAAACGATATAGAGGTCGTATGGTTTTACGACAAGGGTTTGGATGCGTACGTGTGTTTACGCACGTACGACTTTTCGGACAGTTTTTACTAGCCGGCTTTGGTTTAAGCCAGATTCTAGTATCAGGTTATTAGATTTATACAGTCTAAAGTTTTTCCGTGTTTTCACGGATTGGAGGGGCATTCTCGTAATTTGTCGGGAAGGTTCTAGAAGAGTGGTGACTAAGGGGTTAAGGTGGCATGAGCATTAATTGCTTAATGACTCATTTGTGTGATTCATGCTTTGTATTAAATGATTCATTAATGAGTTAGTGAGTCATATGATGAATCACACTAGATGAATGAATCTAACCATGATGATAAATCATTTATATTATTTATTTGATTAATTGTTATGGTTGATATATTCATATGAGTTCATTATTCTTTTCATTATCATTCTCACGTCCTCTCTCCTCAAGCTCACTCTCTCTTGAAACCCTAACCCTAACCTCTCATGTGTTGAGATCAAGGGTTAGATAGACTAAAACATCCATAACCTCACTCTATATCCTCTAGGTAGCTTAGATTAGCACTTTAAGCAACCTAGTTATCTCAAGCTTAGATTAAGCTTGGCGTAGGATCGTCTTTGATTCGAGGAGGCCGTGAAGTTGCCGATATTCCAAGGAGCCTACGAGGAGTGGAGGATAGCGATGAAGACCCGAAGGACATGTAACGTGAGGTATAACTTCGGTACCGAGTAGTTAAACCTCTAGTATATCATTAGCAATGGTTTAGATTACGATTCATGCGCTCAAGTCCGTGTTAAGAAGCTTTGATAATCATTTTTCATATATTCCACCTCCCCGCAAGTTCGTGGGGTGCGTGACATGGACTTACAGTGGTATCAGAGACAACTAAACCATTACTAGCTTGTTAGCAACTGATTAGAAGTTTGATCGACGGAAAGCACGGAAAACAAAACCCTAATCCTTAACAGTTTCTGTAAATTTTAAAAGTGTCACAAATTTTTTTTGACATACCTTAAAATTCACAGCAGGGAATTGTAAGAAATCTGGGAAAATTCGAGGAGGCAACTCGACTAAACGGCCGCGGAACTGCGGCCAAATGGTGCTTTTGGCCGCGATTCCGCCGCCGAGTCAACGCCGAGTTGACTTGGAGTTTCACAGTAATTCTTATTTTTTTTGTGTTTTGTTTTCCTGTATATACTATTTCTTCCCAGGTTGCCTCTGTGTTGATTTGCTTTTGGGGTAGACACGGATATAGGTAATCGATCGATGTTCTAAACTATTTGCTAATTGGATCTTTATCTATAATGTTTTATGTGTTCGTAAACCTCCCCTAACTGCTAGTATGTCGGTTGGCAGGGGGTTGCACATATCTGTGATGTTATATATAACTGTTTGTGTATATGAACTGTGTTGGACTGTTGTGATGATTGGCCGGGGTTTGAGATGTATTTAATATTCATTCATTCAATGTAAATGTAATTTGATGTAATATTATTTTGCGGGGCACATCCAGGTTGCGGTTGTAGCCACCGTTGTATTATTTCTTTTTACTGTTTTTTGCTTTTAGGATAGACCCAAGGCGGGGTACACAAACTACCGGGTACGTCGAAGTGTTTAGTGGCCTACTCACGTTGTTGAGGGAGACCGCTTCACTTCGGGTACTTGGCGGGTAGTTTGCCGTACCCGTAGGGGTCTAGGGTAGGGTAATGGCTATTCATCACAACTGTGTAATCTGTCTTTCATTGCAGGCTCAAAGCAAATGCGGATTGCTAATAAATCCAATAAAGTTCATCGGTGATCTGGAATGCTTATTATTGCGTCTGACGAATGTACAATATCTATATATGATAGCTATTAGACGTCACTTATGTTTTACACCCGCGCTAGCCCAGCCCCCGCTCTGTCGTTAGTTAAGTAACCTAACGGGTGATGACGGGACCCCGTGGCGAATGCGGATGGCATAAGAGGACGTGGTATTTTCGTTGTTTTCTGCAATGATAGGATAAATGATGGGACGCATTATTATAATGCAAAGAAAATAAACCAAAGTTTAATCGTTGGAACAAATTTAAAAGAAACCACTCGGTTATTTTAAAAGGATCAGATTTTTAATTGCGGAGCTTTAACCACTCCTTTTAAAAAGTATCAGGTTCCTTCGATTATATCAAGTTCACTACGTTCACGGTTTTGCCAAAACCATTCGTAGCCCTCCGTCATTTCTTATGGATGGTCAGTAGTATTCAAGCTATGTTTGTTGGCCCTTAGTCAAGACATAGTGTTTGGTAGCTGCTGGGGTATTCTTTTGTTGCATAGATAGATGCGTTGGTTTGGGACAGTCGTATTACTTTGTTGGACCTTAGTCAAGAGTATGTACGGGTGGGTTCAAATTAACCTGGACAATGACGGGTAGAACTTGACATGTGACTTATGATTTGTTGGCCCTTAGTCAAGGTCATAAGAGCATGGGGCAAAAATCCACATCGGGAATTTATAAAGAAACTGAAATTTGCAGAGAGATGCATACCATTTTGGAGTTTGATGAATGTTGGTAGGATTCCTTCAACATTATCATACGATGATATTTTGGATCCCGATCCTACTGTGAGTACAAGCTACTTATCAGGAGATTTGTCACTTAACGATCAATGCTATAAACCAAGTAGGTGTCTAGAAAGGTGTCAGCGGGGTTACGCCCCCAGAGAAAAGATGTTATTTAATTAAGGAACTTCGCGAAAGCGTTGGAAAACCTCCCTCGAAGTATCGACACTGGCCTGGCTGAACGGTTAAGCAAGTATTGTACGGTGAGAATTGTCCTGGCTAATTCTTCTTTTATGGTTTGAGGAGGGATTCGAGAAACAGTGGAAGCCATCCTGTTTAGATAAATTAAAAACCAATCTAAACTTGCAACAGCATCATGCTAAAATGTTTTCTTCTCTCTCTCTTAATTGCAGCGACCTTGTGACCACACATAGGTTACATCTAGATAACAAATTGACTGAATCTGACTTATATGACTGGCAAAGGTCTGTCCAGATGTCCATTGGCTATAACAAGCTGGACCACCCTATTACTACTCAAGATCCCGCCGTCCCAGGTCCAGTTTCCACTGTCGCGGATATGGATATCCGTCAGACAAGGGGAAAAGATAAAGCGAAAGCCAAGTGCCTCGTGTTAGCTTCAGTTGATGGTGTATACCAGAAGCAGCACGAGAAGATGGACTTAGTTTCCATCTTTCTCCATAACAGAGATTTATATGGAGAGCAATCTCATATCGCAAGATATGAGATCTCGAACGAATTAATTCAAGCGAGGTTGGCTGACGGGTCATTTATAGGGGATAACGTCCTTGCAATGACTAGCTATATTGATGAGCTCCAGGACCTGCAGACCACGTTGGGAAACGGGTCAGATACTGACTTGATTCTACAGTCTCTACCTTCTATCCTGAAGAAAACAAGGGAAGTAGAAGGAAAGAGAAGGGCAAAAGTTTCGGGACTGGATATAGTAAAAGTGGGACGTTCCTATTGTTGTGGAATTGGGCATTGGCAGAATGATTGCAGGGCTTTAGAAGCCAGTAGCCAGGATACGAAGCATGTTGTGACTTCGACTTCGGGTGTGTTTATGATAGAGAACTGTATGTCAGTTAACCCTACTTCCTGGGTATTGGATACCGTATCAGGAACTCACATCTGTAATTCATTACAGGCTCTGAGAAATCGTAGGGTTATCGGGATAGGTAATATGACCCTCACAGTTGCTAACGGAATGAGCATGGACGCTGAATCCGTAGGGGGATATCATCTTGGAATGACAACTGGGCAGATATTGATTCTGCGTAATTGTTTTTATGTACCAGGTACGACTTGTAATATCATATCTGTACCCTTACTTTCTAAGGAAGGATATGATTTTGCTTTTACAAGAGATGTGGTTCACATCCACCTAAATCAAGATTTGATTGGGTCAGGTACATTAGAAAACGGAATATACGTATTAAATCAAGCTCAGATTTTCAGTGTCCAGAACACACTTAAAAGAAAGTCTCCGGAATTAAATCAGGCTTTCTTGTGGCATTGTAGACTAGGTCATATCAATGAGAGGAGGTTGACTAAGTTACATAGAGAAGGATATTTGAATCCGTTCGAATATCAATCTTATGCTACTTGTGAATCTTGTCTCATGGGAAAGATGACAAAGACTCCGTTCACTGGACACGGAGTAAGAGCAAGCGAGCTCTTGGGAATCATACACAGTGACGTGTGCGGTCCAATGTCTACGCATGCGCGAGGTGGTTATTCCTACTTCATTACTTTTACAGATGATTTCTCTAGGTATGGATATGTCTTCTTAATGAAGCATAAATCCGAGGCTTTTGAGAAATTCTAAGAATACAAGAATGAAGTGGAAAAACAAACAGGCAAGAGTATAAAGACACTGAGATCTGATCGAGGTGGTGAATACTTAAGTGCCGAGTTCCTGGGTTACTTAAAAGAGAATGGAATTCTCTCTCAGCTTACTCCTCCATACACGCCACAACATAACGGTGTATCGGAAATGAGGAATCGAACCCTATTGGATATGGTTCGTTCCATGATGAGTAACGCTGAGTTACCACGATCATTCTGGGGATATGCACTAGAATCAGCTGCATATCTTTTGAACCAGGTTCCTACCAAAACTGTGCCTACCACACCATATCAGATGTGGAGTGGGAAGAAACCCTGTCTAAAACATTTTAAGACATGGGGATGTCCAGCTTTTGTAAAAAAGCAGCATGCGGACAAGCTCGAGGCACGCTCAGTAAAGTGTAAGTTTGTGGGATATCCAAAGAACTCCAAGGGATATTATTTCTATTATGCAGAGGAACAAAAGGTTTTTGTTTCTCGTCATGCTTGCTTCTTAGAAACTGAATTTTTAGAAAATCAGAAGAGTGGGAGCGCAATAGAACTGGAAGAAATTCCAGATCCACAAGCTATTACTGAAACCTTGGTAGAACAAGAAGGTTCAGGTGAACAGGACATCCCGACGCCACTCCGCAGGAGTAGTAGGCAATCTCATTCGCCCGAGAGATACTACGGTTTTCTCATAGATGGGGATAGAGAGGATTGCACTATAGACTATGATGAGCCTACTAGCTTCCAGCAAGCCATTCAGAGCGGTGACTTAGTAAAATGGCTAGATGCAATGCGGACCGAAATGGAGTCCATGTACACTAACAAAGTATGGACTTTGGACGTTGCTCCAGATGGGGTAAAACCCGTAAGATGCAAATGGATCTTCAAAAAGAAGATTGGTGTAGATAGACAGGTTGAAACCTATAAGGCTAGACTTGTTGCAAAGGATTTCCGTCAAAGACCTGGTTTGGACTATGACGAAACCTTTTCTCTAGTGGCTATGCTTAAATCTATTCGGGTCCTTCTTGCTATTGCTGCCTTCCACGATTATGAAATCTGGCAGATGGACGTAAAGACGGCCTTTCTAAATGGAAATTTGGAAGAAAGCGTCTATATGGATCAGCCAGAGGGATTCATTCAGAGTGGGAGCAGCGGTAAAGTATGCAAGCTGCTTAAGTCCATTTATGGACTAAAGCAGGCATCGCGGAGCTGGAACATCTGTTTTGATGATGCTGTCAAAGAATTCGACTTCATCAAAAATCCAGATGAACCTTGTATATACAGTAAGATTGTAGGGAGAACTATAGTATTCCTCGTCTTGTACGTGGATGACATTCTCCTAATAGGAAATGATATTCCTATGTTACAGTCAGTCAAAAGATTCTTGTCACATAAATTCTCCATGAAAGACCTGGGTGATGCCACCTACATTCTGGGGATCTGGATTTATCGTGATAGATCAAAAACGATGTTGGGACTTTCGCAGTCCAGGTATATAGACACCATAGTGAAAAGATTCAGTATGGATGATTCTAAGCGCGGTAACCTACCGGCTTGTCACGGAATCACCCTCTCCAAAGAGATGTCTCCCAAGACTGATTTGGAAAGGGATCGCATGTCGATTATACTCTACGCTTCTGCGGTAGGCTCTATAATGTATGCGATGTTATGTACCAGACCGGATGTAGCATACGCATTGAGCGTAGTAAGCCGGTATCAAGCAAACCCAGGGGAGAAGCACTGGATAGCAGTAAAGAACATTCTCAAGTACCTAAGGAGGACTAAGGAGATGTTCTTAGTATATGGCGGAAAAGACCTCCAGATGGAGGCCTTTGCCGACTCCGGCTTCCAGAGTGACAAAGATGACTCCAAATCCATGTCGGGTTATGTCTTTACCCTCAATGGAGGGGCGGTCTGTTGGAAGAGTTCCAAGCAGGAGACCGTTGCTGACTCAACAATGGAAGCGGAGTACATAGCTGCTTGCGATGCCGCAAAAGAAGCAGTCTGGATGAAGAAGTTCCTCACAGAACTTCAGGTGGTTCCTACCAGTGTTGGTCTAATACCTCTATATTGTGACAACAACGGCGCTATAGCTTTAGCGAAGGAACCCAGGTCCAATCAGAAGTCCAGACACATCTTAAGGCGGTATCACCTGATCAGGGAGATCGTAGATCGCCGGGAGATCGAGGTGAAGAGAGTAGAGACAGAGAATAACATTGCTGATCTATTAGCAAAGGCCCTTCCTCAGACGTAGTTCTAGAGGCTATTCGAGATGATAGGTCTACGATATGCCAGCTCATGGCCATAGTGCAAGTGGGAGATTGTTAGTGTATATGCCCTAGGGGCCATTATTGTATCATACTAGCATGTATATTACTTAATGGAAGCTTGGGATATTCACAGTTGTATATAACAGTCTTGCTAAACATAGTAGCATGCTACTTGGTTTGAGTCTACTTTAATATGTGTATATGTTTCTTGTAACGTATTACTTATACATATTAGTAGAGCCCATAGGATCTTTGCTTGATTACCAGCGTCGTGATGGCAGTCACACTAGTGGGGGCTAGGTAGTCTGTAAGCAACATCCTATACAGGTCCCTGGTCGTTGGATTATCGAGATTGGGCATCGATATTCTGGAGTAGACTAAGTGTATACGCTTTTCATCCCAGTTGGGGAGATGGTCTGTCCCACAGCCATCAGTACGTCGTACTGGAGATAGTATACAGGTGCTCGTTAGGTTACGGGTACACCGGACAGGACTCGCCAGGGAACTGATTGGTTGGTATTATACCCATCGTCAGTTAACAGTTCCCAGGTGACATGAGTACAGCATAGTCCGCAGACTTGACACTGCTACTTCGCCTCGAGTGTGTCCCACTATTCTTAGATTGCTACCCTACCACGGCTCAAAGGAGTCGTGCAAACAGGTAGCAGTTGGGTGCAGTCCCGAGCACTTGGAGGCAGTGGCGGTTAGATAGGATTCGTCTCTCTCGGTATTGGGAGATGATATCGCGCTGTGTCAGAGAGCCATTACGCAAAGTCCCTGGCCAGGGCAAGCGAGATATACTGGTAGGTTCCAGTAGCTTCTCAGGGTGTAATGGGCTTCGCTCTGACACGACTTATACAGCTATTAGGGGACTGACGCTTGCCGCCCCCTAGGCTTGATATGCGATAGTCTTAGACGAACAGACCGGACTGTATGGGGATTGTCACATCAGGCTCAGTAGGGGTTCGGATGGTTTTCCTCATCGGCCTTCTTATCGACATCTACCTGGGGACCGTTACGTACAGCTAGTGCCGCTTGCGGTCTGTGGTTAAACCTACTGCCAGCGTAGTGTCGAGTCTTTAGAGTCCCACACAGAGAGTTTCCCTGCTCTAGGCGAAACGATATAGAGGTCGTATGGTTTTACGACAAGGGTTCGGATGCGTACGTGTGTTTACGCACGTACGACTTTTCGGACAGTTTTTACTAGACGGTTTTGGTTTAAGCCAGATTCTAGTATCAGGTTATTGGATTTATACAGTCTAAAGTTTTTCCGTGTTTTCACGGGTTGGAGGGGCGTTCTCGTAATTTGTCGGGAAGGTTCTAGAAGAGTGGTGACTAAGGGGTTAAGGTGGCATGAGCATTAATTGCTTAATGACTCATTTGTGTGATTCATGCTTTGTATTAAATGATTCATTAATGAGTTAGTGAGTCATATGATGAATCACACTAGATGAATGAATCTAACCATGATGATAAATCATTTATATTATTTATTTGATTAATTGTTATGGTTGATATATTCATATGAGTTCATTATTCTTTTCATTATCATTCTTACCTTCTCTCTCCTCATGCTCACTCTCTCTTGAAACCCTAACCCTAACCTCTCATGTGTTGAGATCAAGAGTTAGATAGACTAAAACATCCATAACCTCACTCTATATCCTCTAGGTAGCTTAGATTAGCACTTTAAGCAACCTAGTTATCTCAAGTTTGAGATTAAGCTTGGCGTAGGAGCTTTAGGGTGGATCGTCTTTGATTCGAGGAGGCCGTGAAGTTGCCGATGTTCCAAGGAGCCTACGAGGAGTGGAGGATAGCGATGAAGACCCGAAGGACATGTAACGTGAGGTATAACTTCGGTACCGAGTAGTTAAACCTCTAGTATATCGTTAGCAATGGTTTAGATTACGATTCATGCGCTCAAGTCCATGTTACGAAGCTTTGATAATCGTTTTTCATATATTCCGCCTCCCCGCAAGTTCGTGGGGTGCGTGACATGGACTTACAAATATGACCAAAATTGAATACTTTAATTTTTATAATTTTTAAAATTTTCAATTTTTATGGGTTTTAAAATAAGTATGCAAATGCAAAAATATGCATATGAATGCGAAGGAAGAAGGCTTACCGAGCATACCCCCAAACTTAAACTTGACAGTGTCCCCACTGTCATGCTGCACCAAGAGGGTCAAAATATCGGCACTCCCCTGTTTATTTATTTACACATTTTTTTAATTATTTTTTTTATTGTTAAAAGAAAAAACAAAAAAATAAATATACAACAAGGTTCCCCCCAAACTTAAGTGAAACAGTGTTTCCACTGTTTAAGCGTTAAAGTTTAGAGTTAGGGAGGAGAAAAATCAAACTATACAAGGCCTTACACAGACCAAAGGTTAGCACCAACCATTTAAAAATTCTATCATAATAATGGTAGGGTTGGTGAAAGAATGGAGTATAGAGAAAGGAGTTGAGAATCACACGAGACCGTATGGGAAGAAGAGTGGAATAGGGTCTCGTTGGAGGAGGAGAATGGTGGAAAAGAGAAAGAAGTGTAGTACGAACTTGAGGGTGTAAATCGAGTGAATAAATTAGCGCAATTTTTGATGACCGATGTGTTAAAAACGATTGTGCTAATCTATCAACCCGTCGAGAAATAGGGTCAAATTCCTCAAGATTCGCAAGAAAACATGGGTACGTCGAACTTGGTAAACCCTCCATTGAAAATAGAAACGCGACGGAGTCTTGCGTGGTCGAAACGATAGGAAGGACGAAAGGGAGTGATTTAGGGATAGTCTTATTCTCACCTAAGTAATCTGTCTCGAACTTGAAGGATTCCACCAATGGTTCGAAATGACTGTAAACAACCAAGTCTGATGGTTCAACTAACTCATCTGAAAATTTAAAGGACTCAAACTCGGGAGGTGAGTTTTCAACATCGTCCAAAAAAGTGAAGCACTCGTAATCGTTATCGGCTGTGAGAACTGTGTCAGATTCAAAGAGGTATGCACTAGTGGCGTCCACCCTGCTGTGATCGAATAGAAATTTTTCAAGCTCACAGTCCTCAAGCGTGATCTTTTGCGTGGTAGGAACAATGGAAGGGAGGGAGGGTGATTTAGGAAGTATAACAGTTAAAGGTTCATGAGGATGAATTGGAAAATCCAACACATCAAACAAAAATGGTTCATCCTCAATATTATCCTCAACACTCTCCTCAATACTATCCTTATAATTCTCCTCAAAATTTAGATTATCCATGCCATTATCATCAACATTAAGACGCATATGAAGTTCGGGAGAAACATTTAATGATTCGGGATGATGAATTGGACATAAAATTTCAATCAAATCTATGGGTTCATCATCCAAAATATTCCCGGCGTCAATATCCTCAATCAAGTGAAAATCAATTTTTTCTGACACCTCATCAAAAGCATGGATATTTATCAATTCAGTTTCTATATTGGAGGTGTAAAGTTCAAAAGGATTATATGTGGTTTCACTCGAAAGGGACTCTTCACAATCTGGCAAATCAATCACTACAAAATCACACAACTCATCATTTTGGACACTTGTTTGAAAACTGGAGTTGTTGGATTCAATTGGTAATGGGTAGGTTTGATTTGGAAGTGTGTATAGCTCACTCTCACCACTCAAATTCTCACTCTATCCAACCGCCTCCTCATACATTGGAAATTTTGGAGCTAGTTTGAAACTAGCTACCGGGTCACTAGGTTGCATAAGGGCGGCCACGGACGCATCCACATTCCTCATCATTTGATTTGTCGCTACCATATAGGCTTCTAAAGACTGTTCTAGACTAGACATAGGTTGTGAAGGGGTATCGGTAAAAGATTCAAAATTGTTTGGATACATGAAACTCCCAAATGGTTATGTCGAAGCAATATCCAGTGAAGGTGCGGAAGTCAGGTAGGACTGGTAGGAATTGAATGGTTGGACAGGAGTAGGATCAACATTTGGATAAAAAGGTGAATGGACTTGTTGATCCCAAGAACTAGAAGTGTTGAAAGGAGTGAAAGATCGGTTACAAGATTGTTCAATATGCTCAGCAATAGACATGGGTTTCGGAGTTACAACAGGACTCTCAAAATGGGTATCAACGTAAGAAGGTGGTGAAGGTTGACACGGTTGATACAAAGTGGAATGCGGAGTCGAACTGTTTCTCCTAGACGCTTCTATTCGATCTTTCAAAGAAATTTTGGGCATGGAAGGGTCGTCCGTAAATCGACCGAAACAATTCGCGTACGAAGCAAAGTTTGGTTCAGGGTACCAAAGTTCGGCAAGAGATTTGTGAGGTGGGGTACCCATGATGTAAAAAGGAGAAGAAAAAGAAGGTGGGTGTAAGTGGGGTGCAAGGATTTCTTAGCGATAAGTTGCAAGTTTTTGTAAAAATTTTTCCTTTTTTTTATGTGGTGCTCTTTGCAAAAAGATTTTCGATAAAAGGCTTTGACACAAATGCAATCAACCACAAATGCACAATCAGGCCTAGATCTAGGGTCACCTAGGTCAGATAGACAGCTCCTAACTGTTCCAAAGGGCTAGAAATAGGACCTCAAACCGCCTCTTCACCGCCAATTGCGGCCAGGTAAGTGCCAAGTGAGTGGGAGGCTCTGCACTACAAGTAGTGGCCCTAATTAAGTAACCACTTTCCTTAGACACACTTGCCTAGACACCGCAAAGTCAGATTAGGATCAACGACCGATGCCTACAACTAGTCCTCTGTCCTATTGAGCTCGACGTCCTTAGGGCCGAGTCTAGTATTTTTTTAATTAATGATGGTCAATGCATATGCCTTATGTGATTTCTGGGGTCCTAGGAAGGGTGATGAAATCCCCACCCAATCTGGATTGGTCTCAAGCCCCTTAAAGTTCGATTAAAAATATGCAAAACAGTAACAACCACTTGCAATCAAATTTTTAATTTTAAGCGCGGCGCAAAGAATCCTGCACAAGATCTATTATTGGAAGGGGGGGAGATTTTTTTAGCGCAAAGAATCCCAGGAGATTTTTCAGAGGAGATATTGGGATTTACAGAGGAGAGAGAAAGAGAGATTACAGTGCAAATTCCACGCGCTGACTGTCACGTCCCGAAAGTACGGCACATGACTGGCACTTAAACTACGAAACGTCTCGAGGCGTACATAATCTAAGTAAGCCGAAAACCCAGAAATCCAAACCAAGAAATGTAGTAGAGTGAAGGAAAACTAATTTAAATCGAGTAGTTTAATAGCATAAGCCGAATTATGTGTTTTTAAAAAACATCAAATATTTCCTGAAAATTTCGGCAGAGTCTCCTTTGTAAAATACTAGCCCCCAAACGGGATACAACATGAATAGTATACGAAATCAATAAAAGGCATCCCTAAGCGGGAGCTAGCTCTTCGTCAATCGACGGTCACAACCACACAAGCAATATAATATACAACACCAAGGGCGAGGATCAAAACTCAAAAGGAAACTCAAAATAACAAGAAATCCACAGAAATATAACGCGCGACTCTAAGGTCGAAAGAATAACATCACTGGTCTCTATCTCAAAATAAATACATGTTTGGTTGATGGAACTTCTAGATATAACAGAGTAATAATATACAAGGTATATAATGAGGGGTACGATACAAATAAACCCACCTACTAGCAAATCACGCGGAAAAGGAAGTAGTGCCAGCAAAGCCGTAATGAAACCTGTACGACAAAACCTTCAAGAAACTATGGCACAACGGGGGTGAGTTGCCAACTCGTGAGTAGAAAAACATCTACGAACAGAAACCGCATGAACAACGCAATCCTAGGTCATAAGATCATAATGTATCCTCAAATATATATAACATGCAGTCTATAACAATGACTAGGGTAAATATCTAACCCGAGTGTAATCCCATGTGCCCGTGTCAGTGCCTCAGGTAGCAATATATCATATGGATGATGTATGAATGCATGAAAACAGAATACATGTACTAAAGTAACTGCTTTCATAATTTAGTGAGATTTCCTTTGTACTTTTTAAAATGAGGTATCATAAATGAAATCAGCATAAACCGTGTCTAGCATCGACACAAAACATAAATCTCAATGTCTCAAAATCTCAGGCTCCGGCTATCCGGACTGGCCTGTATCATCAAATCTCAGCACCTCAATATCTCAAAATCTTAATGTCTCAATCTCAATATCTAGGGCGCCGTCAGTCCAGACTGGCCCCCACCATCAATCTCAAGACCACGACGGTATTCTCCGGATATCCGACGCGTCGGGTAATATCACCGGTCGGTAGTGCTCCCCTGCCAGGCTCAACGCCATCATCTGCGATCCTCTTGCCCCGGGTACCGCACCGGGTCCACCATGTACCCGAAACGGTTCCTCCACTCCTCGAACTCGGGTCTCGAAATCCATCAGCAAACTCATGGTGGACGACTCATACATCATGGGAAAACCACACTTTTTATTTAAAAGAGAGAAAAGAAGTTTATATAAGTTTTGCGGTTTTCCCCCAAATCCAGAAAATCTCATGGAAATCCGAATCCAAAACCTCAATAGCGCGTAAAATAGTGAATATATGCATGAGAATCCATGAATGCGGAATAACAATGAATAGTAACATGCATGAAGTAGCAAGTAATAACTACAATGTCTAAACTAGCATATAAGGCAAGTATACTAATATCATGTCTAAACTATTAGCTAACAACCTATGTTAAATGAAATAGTATTTTCTAAAGTGTTCGTGACATGGCAATTACCGATGAAGATGTGTGTGAGCCGGCAAGTAAGTGTACGTGGTACATACGCGTCATCGGTAATGGTGCTGGTGTCCTAACGGCTTGATATCAACAATAGAATATGAATCATAATGTATGCAGGCGATGCGGAGCGAACAACAATAATGAGCGGGAGCTAAATACTAGATACAAGATAACAAATCTATATTTAATATAAATCTAGTCTAACAACTACACTAAACTAAAGGGCTAAGCTAACTGGCTACTGAAGGTAAGGAAACCGCCTAACCTTTGAGTCGATACATATACCTACATGTATATGTTAGTCGGTGATCCTTCCTCAATAATATCATATCCGATACCATATCTATAATCAAACATTCCCAAGTCAAGAGTGCGGATTAAACATCAATATATAGCTCGTACGTAAATCCGTCGTACGGCACCCCAAATCTGGGTACAGGTCAGTATCACATTCATTAATTTAATCATTTGGTATCCTCTTTATCAAAGATCATAATCCGAGGTACTGATCTACGTCTAGTACAATACTAATATCATCAATCTAATCATGATCTGACTGCTGATCTACAGCCTCATACAAACTGATATCATCATCAAATATCGTCATAGAGAGGTATACATCGCCTAATGCGACCTATTATGAATATCTTAACATATCTTATCTCATATCACGATCACATGTCAACCATTCAATGTATAACACTATTCACATGTATCGTCGTCCCAAGATCCGCTATAATATCAGGACGTACCTCAAGTACGAATCCTGCCATATCACCGTTCTCGCGGTCTCAATCAAATCTTATCGACTCATCTCAAATCCCAAATACTATCCTCAAATCCAGTATGTGAACACATAGTCCCATACCCATGTGAACACATAACAATATAACCTCATATAAGCACATATGAAAGAAGAATGTATGCAAGTATGGTGTGTGTGTGCAAATGTGGTGCAACCTCTACTCTAGGGTCTCGCAACACTAAACTAATCCGATCACACCCTAAATCCATCTATGTCATCAATAACATCAAACAATATAACCAATATATACGTGTGTATACGTATTCGTATACATCACCACGAACTGCGGGGGTGCAATACGCCATCCACCCGACTTCTCCCCGTAGATATAAATCCACTCACCTGGTCCTCGCTCGCCGGTGCCGACGTCACCACGCGCTTGCTTGTCGTCTCGAAGTCCACATGGGGTACTTACATATCATAACGCACCGTATCGCATTAAAACCAAATTCGAAATTGAAACGGCATACAAAAATTATATCGGCACGCGTATCACGCATAGGTCAAAACCTATCACCTACGCATGCAAGAATAACCAAACTAACCCTCGATGTCGATGTACAAACGTCAAACCATCGAGTAAAACCCAAACACACTCATTTGCGCATTCACGAACACTAATTATAATATAAAATAGGTTAAAATTCACAAAAACCCTAAATTCACTTTAAAAGCCATTTTTCCGAAAATCTACCAAGCAAAAATTACCCGTTTTAGTACAAAACTCGACGTTTAAACAAATCTAGTGGCTATAATACTTATTAAACATCTCAAATAAGTCATACAACCCATTTCAAGAATTTAATATCATCAATTATTATAAAAATAAAAATTCTAGTTTTGCAATTTATCTAATTTTAACAATTTCAACTAAAAATGCACAAAACAATAACTACGCTTGATTTTGCATGGCCCAAAGGCACTAAACCACTCATTATAATATTAATGATGACATGAAACCATAATTATATTTTAATCTAAAGCATTTAACAATTTTCCAAAAACCCTAGTTAGCAAAATAACTTAATTAGGACATTTTATAAGTAATGGTTTGTAATTAACAACTAAATTAGCTTTCTACAAAACTTAAGATGTTAATCCACATCACTAAACCATGCACAATATATCACAACACAAATCCACAACAAAACCCTAATCTAATCCTTCTCTTGAAAACCCACATCTTTCAATTAAACCATAATTAAACTTATAATTAAGCTAGACTAAAGTATTTAGCAACAATTTAAACAAAAGGCTAAGATTTATACCTCATGAACCATGAATCAAACTTAAGATCTAGACCTCCAATTTGAAATCCTTGCACCAAGATCCATGCTAGATAGGCAAATGAGAAATGGGTAGGAGTTGGATTTTGATTTCGGTGAGGTTTTACTTTGATTTTTGACAATTTTTTGATGGAAAAAAAGAGAGAGGAGAAGAGGGAAGGGTCTGCTGTTTTGGGGACAGAAATTTCGGCCAGAAATGTGGGGAGGGGTGAGGGAGGAGAGAGAGTGAGGTGGAGAAAGTGGGGGAAAAAGTCAAAGTCCACTCTCATTTAACAATTTTCTACCATTTCCTTTGTTTTTCTTTTCTTTTGCAAAACAAGTGGGGAAAATTGAGGGGGGCTGCTGAATTCAGCCAAGGGAAAGGATAAATGCGGGTGTGTGAGTGTGGGTATGGGTGTGGGATGGTGGAAAATGATAAATACTATACCCCAAACATCCATTTACACTAAATTCACTATTTAAGCCTTTTTCTTCGATATTTTCTAACACCGTTTAACAACTTCATTTCAATTCAAAAACCACATGTTAAAATTTTGTTTAATGTGTTATGCTGCACAAAATTTGTTTCAACTCATTCCAATTTGTAATTTTCCCTAATTAAATGTATTAGTGACGGCTTAAAATAATATTAAAATAATTAATTTCGGAAATTTTTTCAGAAAATTTGAAATTTCACCAGTGGCTCAATAAACACCAAATACTAGCAATTACATAGCTAGAATATATATATATTAATTTTATAATAAAGATATTTGTATTTTGACTTTTTACAGAAAACCTTTTTATTTTGCCAATTTTCCGAAATTTCACCGAAATGATTTTCAAAACGTTACACTGACGTCACCAGAGAACTGCGCTTCCACGGCCAGAGTAGGGGTCCTGCGGCGGTTCCGCTGCGTACTGTACGGTTCAGATCCCGAGACTTCACCAGAGGACTACGGATGCACGGCAGAAGGGCTCTTTCGGTGGCGGAATCGCGGTGGTGTCGGCGGCGTAGTTCTCAATTTTTTTTCTGTTGTTCTGTTGGTAAAATCCTCTGCTGTTCAGATCTGCCTTTTTCTGTTTTGATTTCTGGATTTTTTTAGATCCGAACTTCTTCGTTGTTCCTGCAAAATTCACACGAAAATACCCTTCACAAAATAAAAGATGATAAATTTTTATATTTTTCTTTTTATTTTTCAGTTTTTATGATTTTTGAATTTTATATTAACCCGAAATTGCAAAAAGAAAATAACACGCCATCCCCGGGAACGACGCCATTTGATTGATTGGAGAATTAGCGTGCTTGCGCTTTCTAAAGATGAATCAAAAATATTTATAACCGCAATCAAGAACGGCGTCGCTTGGTAGCTAGCCGGTGAGTACGGGTCGGTCCACAGGGATTTTGTGAATTTCCTAATTGTTCTAACGAGTTAATTCCGATTGGGGTCGGATTGATTAAATCTAAAAACTAAATTAATCTAGATCTAAATCTTGCTAGGGTTAGGTTTAGGTTAAGTTTGGAAATGCAAAGATTTCCTCACCGCTTTCTATACCCAAATTAAGATCTCTTTTAGGAGTTTTGGTAATTATTAACAAAGGGGATTAGTACCATCGGGAAGAAACGGTGTTTGTTCCTCTAGGTTCTTGTCCTTCCTTTCTTAATCCTTACCCTAACCTTCATGGAAAACACGCTCAACCGGGCCTTTATACTACGGTATCACCGCTACCTCGAGAGATAGGGTGCCGTATGGAGCGGTGTGTGCATGTATGCATGGATTACTAATAATTATATGTGATGGGAAAGAAAGGGGTGAGAGATCTTCATCTCTCAAGCCTTCCCTAAAACTAACCCTAACAAGCGAGGAGACTACTTGCTCATTAGGGAATTGAAGAACATATCTAAACTGTCTATCTAGGGCAAGGAATTAATGATCTATACTAAGGCAGAATAAAAATTAACTAAGGCAATTAAATAAAACTACTTACTTTATTGATGGCTCTCTCCAAACATTTACACAGGACTTTTCAGATCTGAATAGATGAAATGAAAATAGGCATAAGCTAAAACAGGTTTTTAGGGTTCTATTTATAGATTCATAGAAACCTTAGGTTACAATCGCGTCACATCTGCTTTTACAAAAATACCCCCTAATAAAAAGACCTAGTCAACGCCCGCCAGCGCACCGACATATTTTCTACCGATACGGGCACAACCCGGCCGCGTTTCCGCGGCCAAATTAGGAGCTTGATGCTTCATTTTTTCTGGGGGTTTTTCTGCTGCATTTGGGTACTTGTTTCTTCAGTTTTTTTTTCATAATATCTTCTAGTTCTCTTCCAGATCTTTCCAGTGAACATTGTAGTGGACTTTTGTCGCTTCTTCGTGTTGCTGCCTTTGTGCTTTATGAACTTTGTTCATTGATCTTCATTGTCCCTCAAAATGCAGGCACGATCAAGATTTCACCATTTATCATTCGTAGTCTCACTTTGTATCATCTTTTTCATCAATTTCACCGTTTTTATTCCGAGAACCTGTAACCTGCAACTATGTAGCAGACATGGGTCAAAAGCACCTGTTTATTTGTAAAAAGCATAAGAATGGGGTTTATAAGAATGCAAAATTATGGTATGAATAGTTACGAGTACACTGAACGGACTCATCGGGAACTGCTGGTTGGTAATATACCTATCGTCAGGTAGCAGTTCCCAGGTGACATGGGTACAGCTTAGTCTGTTAACTTGACACTGCTACTTCGCCTCAAGTGTGTTCCCACTGTTCTTAGATTGCTACCCTACCATGGCTCTGATGAGTCGTGCAAACAGGTAGTAGTTAGGTGCAGTCCCGAAGCACTTGGAGGCAGTGGCGGTTAGATAGGATTCGTCTCTCCTAGTATTGGGGGTTGATGTCACGCAGTGTTAGGAATGCCATTACACAAAGTCCATAGCCATGGCAAGCGAGATTTGCTGGTAGATATTCCAGTAGTTTCTCAGTGTATTTTGGTCTGTACTCCGACGCGACTTATTGCACTATTAGGGGTCTGACGCTTGTCGCCCCTAGGACCGATATGCGACACTCTCAGATGAACAGACCGGACTATACAGATAGATTGTCACATTCAGGCTCAGTAGGAGTTCGGATGGGTTTCCCAATCGGCCTTCTTATCGATATCTACCTGGGGACCGTTACGTACAGCTAGTATCGCTTGCAGCATGTGGTTAAACCCACTGCCAGCATAGTGTTGAGTCTTTAGAGTCCCACACAGAGGGTTTCCCTGCTTAGGGCGAAACGATATAGAGGTCGTATGGTTTTACGACAGGGTTCGGACATATACGTGTAATTGTGCACGTACGATATTCGGACGGTTTATACCAGTGGGCTTTGGTTTAAGCCGGATCCTAGTATTGGATTATTGGAATTGTTTAGTCTCAGAGTATTCGTGTTTTTCGTAAACACGGATGCGGGTATGAAAATACGGATGAGGGGCATTCTCGTAATTTGTCGGGAAAGCTTCTAGAAGGAGGTGACTCATTAAGCTTTTTATCATTAGATTAAAACTTAATGAGGTATAGTTTTCATTAATGAACCATGACTCATGCAAATGATTCGTCATATGAATTAAATGAAGCATGCTTGATATTTTACAAGATATTTTTGTGAGATATTTTCTTGCTTCATATTATTCAAGAATGAGTTATGCTTCACATAATTATCACAAACACTTTCTCTCTCCTCAAGCTCTCTTCTTCTTCCTCTTAACCCTAATTGTCTTATGAGTTGAAAATCATAGGGTTAGTGAGACCAACAAATCCTTAACCACTCTCTATATTCTATAGGTCACTTAGATTAGCACTCTAAGTTGCTTAGTTACCTCATCTTAGAGGTTAAAGCTCAAGGTAGGCACTCTCGGGTGGATCTTCTTCGACTTGAGGTGGCCGACGAGGAGGCGTGTTCCATTCTTACTACAAGGAGCTTAAGAAGAGGAGGAGGACAATAAGAACAGGAAGGACTAGTATCTTGAGGTATAACATTCTTGCATAGTAGTTAAACCTCATAGTTTAGTGTTAGCTAGGGTTTATGAATGATCCTTTGTTCTAGTCGATGTTGCGAAGCCCGTAAAAATCATTTTTTGCTCATTCCGCCTCCCCGCGAACACATGGGGTGCGCAACATAGACTTATAGTGGTATTAGAGCCTCTCATAAACCTTAGATATCTTGTAGCGATATTAGAATTACGCCGTTTTTGTCGCACAAAAACTGTCGACAAAAGCAGTTTTCAAAAGTGAGGTTTTGAGTTGTTTGCACACCCCGCGGGCTCACGGTTTGAACCGAGAAGCCGCGGGGTGGAGCGTGCGCACCCCGGGGACAGCCCTGGGGGGGACAACGGCCGGGAACACCCCCCAAGACCACCAATTGGTGGCCTTGGGGGCTGCTAACCCGAGAGCACCAGAAACTGGTGCTCTCGGGTCTGTCCTCCTTTAGGGGCCACCTCATGGTGGCCCCCAGGGGTGGGTACCCCCCGAGGCCCCCCCTTTCGACGTCTTATTACGTGCCTTCACCTCCGTGAAGATTCGGACGGATTTCGAGTTCGTTTCGACTCCCGGATTGGCTCAAAACTATCGCTTTTGAATGTTTAGCTCACTGGATTTTCATGTCTTGGAAAATTGGATGTGTTTGCTAATTGCGTGCGGAATTCTAATGTCGTATTTACTTTACTAGCTTTGTGATTGTTTATATGCGTTTGTAAATGTCGACTAATTGCTATACGACAATTAGTCGGGGTTGCACATATCTGTGATGTTGGTATATATCGGTTTGTGTATATGAACTTGTTGGATTGCCGTGGATGAATAGCCGGGGTTATGAGATGTGGGTTTTCATTATTTCATTCAAATGTAAATTGTAATTTGTTGTAATATTTTTTCGCGGGGCACATCCGGGTTGAGGTTGTATCCAACGTTGTATTATTTCATTTACTGTTTTTTGCTCCTAGGATAGACCCAAGGTGGGGTGCACAAACTACCGGATACTTTGAAGTGCCGAGTGACCTACTCACTTTGTTGAGGGAGGTTGTTACACTTCGGGTATTTGGCAGGTAGTTTTCCGCACCTGTAGGGGTCTAGGGTGGGGTTGGCTATTCATCACGACCGTGGAAACCATCTTTTGTTGCAGGCTCAAACGAAATGCGGACTTCCTAATAAATCCAATGTGTTCATCTGTTATCTGGAATGCCTATTATTGCGTCTGACGAATGCACATATCTATATATGATATCTAGTAGGCGTTGCTTATGTTTTACATCCGCGGTAGTCCAGCCCCCGCTCTGTCTTTAGTTAAGTAACCTAACGGGTGATGACGGGGTCCAGTGGCGAATGTGGATGGCATAAGCGTACGTTGTATTTTCGTTGTTTTCTATAATGGTAGGATAATTGATGGGAATGCATTACATTAATGCAAAGTAAACAAAACCAAAGCTGAATCGTTGGAACAAAGTTTAAAACCACTCGGTTATTTCAAAACAACAAACTTTTAAAATGCGGAGCTTAAACTACTCCTTTTAAAAGCTATCAAGTTCCTTCGATTATATCAAGTTCATTACGTTCACGGTTTCGCCAAAACCATTCGTAACCCTCCGTCATTTCATATGAATATTCAATAGTATTCAAGCTATGTTTGTTGGCCTTAGTCAATGCATAGTGATTGGTAGCCGCGGGGTATTCATATGTTGCATAGATAGATGCGTTGGTTTGGGACATTCATACTACTTTGTTGGCCTTAGTCAAGGGTAGGTATGGGTGGGTTCAAATTAATCTGGATAATGATGGGTAGAACTTGACATGTGACTTATGATTTGTTGGCCTTAGTCAAGGTCATAAGAGCATGGGGAAAAAATTCACATCGGGAGTTTCTAAAGAAACTGAAACTTGCTAGTGTTGCATACCATTTGGAGTGTGATAATTTTGGTAGGATTCCTTCGACTTTATCACACGATGATATTGGGATCCCGATCCTACTGTGAGTATATGCTACTCCTCGGGAGATTCTTTCACTTAACGATCAATGCTATAAACCAAGTAGGTGTCTAGAAAGGTGTTAGCGGGGCTACACCCCCTGGAAAAAGAGGTTATTTTATTAAGGAACTTCGCGAAAGCGTCGTAAAACCTCCCTCGTAGTACCGACACTGACCTGGCTGAACGGTTAAGCAAGAATTGTACGGTAAGATCAATCCTGACTAATTCTTCTTTTATGGTTTAAGGAAGGATTCGAGAAACAGTGGGAGCCATCCTGTTTAGATAAACTAAAAACCAATCTAAACTTGCAAGAGCATCATGCTAAAGTGTTTCTTCTCTCTCTCTCCTAATTGCAGCAACCAAACATGACGGGCCTTAAGTTATTGCTAGATAAAAATATTTTGACAGGACCAAACTACAAAGATTGGTTCAGGAATGTCAAGATGGAAATCACTTATGACAAGTTGGGCTATGTCCTTACTACAAAAGCCCCCGCCGTCCTAGGTCCAGAATCTAATGTCGCGGATAAGGAAATCCGTAAGACCTGGGAGATTGACTGTGCGAAGGCCAAATGCCTCGTGCTTGCCTCTATGAACAATGAATATCAGAGGAGGCACGAGAATATGGATCTTGAATCCATATTCCTCCATACCAAGGAACTGTATGGAGATCAATCTCGTATCGCAAGATACGAGACCTCGAAGAAACTATTTTAGTCGAGGCTGGCCGTCAGATCATCTGTAGGGGAATACGTCCTTAAGATGATTGGCTACATTGAGGAGCTCATGGACCTTAGGACCACGTTAGAAAATGAGCTATATACAGTCTTGATTCTACAATCCCTCCCTTCCACCTACGCCCAGTTTATCTTGAATTTTAATATTCAAGGTAAAGAAGTTGAACTTCCAAAACTCCTCAACATGTTGAGGAGTGTTGAGGGCACCCTGCAGAAAGGCAGGGATACACCCGCTCTATTTGTTGGTGGAGCTTCTTCTTCTGGGTCTAAGGCGAAAGCCAAAGGAAAGAAGAAGAAGGCCCCCACCAAGCCGAGAGGCGGTGTTAGTAAGGTGAAAGCAAGGGGCAAGGAAAATGTGGCAGGGCCGATGGTAGGAAAGGAGGAATGCTTCTACTGTCATAGGAGGGGCCATTAGAAGAAATATTGCAGGGCTTGGAAGGCCAAGAACCAGGACCCGAAGCAGGTTGTGGCTTCGGCTTCAGGTGTGTTTGTAATTGAAAATTGTCTGTCAATCAACTCTACTTCCTAGGTATTGGATACCGGATCAGGATCTCATATCTGTAATTCATTGCAGGCACTGAGAAGCCGTATGGTTCTGAAGACCGGTGATATGACCCTTAGGGTTACTAACGGAACGAGCGTGGATGCTGTGTCCGTAGGGGAATATCACCTTGGATTGACGAGTGGACATATTTTGGTTTTGCGCAACTGTTTTTGTGTACCTAGTTTGACTTGTAATATCATTTCAGTATCTTTGTTATCAAAAAAAGGTTATGATTTTACATTTGTAAGTGATTTCATAAACATCCACCTTAATCATGGTCTGATTGGGTCAGGTACTCTAAACAACGGTATATACGTATTAAACCAACTTCAAATTTTCAATGTCCAGAACACACTTAAAAGAAAGTCTCTGGAACTAAATCAGGCTTTCTTATGGCATTGTAGACTGGGTCACATCAATGAAACACGGTTGACTAAATTGCATAAGGAGGGATATTTGGACCAGTTCAATTATCAGTCTTATGCAACTTGTCAATCTTGTCTCATGGGAAAGATGACAAAGACTCCGTTCATTGGACACGGAGTAAGAGCAAGTGAGATCTTGGAACTCATACACAACGATGTATGTGGTCTAATGTCTACACATGCGTGAAGTGGTTATTCTTACTTCATTACTTTTATGGATGATTTCTCTAGGTATGGACATGTCTTCTTAATGAAGCATAAATCCGAGGCCTTTGAAAAATTCTGGGAATATAAGAATGAAGCAGAAAAACAAACAGGCAAAAGTATCAAAACACTAAGATCTGATCGAGGTGGTGAATACTTGAGTGCCGAGTTCCTGGATTACCTAAAAGAGAATGGAATTCTCTCTCAGCTTACTCCTCCATACACACCACAACACAACGGTGTATCGGAAAGGCGGAATCGAACCCTATTGGATATGGTTCGTTCCATGATGAGTAAGACTGAGTTATCGCGATCCTTATGGGGATATGCACTAGAATCAGCTGCATATGTTTTGAACCAGGTTCCTACTAAGTCGGTGCCTACCACACCATATCAAATGTGGAGTGGGAAGAAACCCTGTCTTAAACACTTTAAGACATGGGGATGTCCAGCTTTTGTTAAAAAGCAGCATGCGGACAAGCTCGAGGCACGTTCAATAGAGTGTAAGTTTGTGGGATACCCAAAGAACTCCAAGGGGTATTTTTTCTATTACGCAGAGGAGCAAAAGGTCTTTGTTTCTCGTCATGCCCGCTTCTTGGAAACTGAATTTTTAGAAAGTCAGATAAGTAGGAGCGCAATAGAACTGGAAGAAATTCCAGAACCACAAGCTATTACTGAAAGCTTGGTGGAACCAGAAGTTCCAAAAGAACAGGACATTCCCGCACCTCTCCGCAGGAGTAGTAGGCTTTCTCATCCGCCTGAGAGATACTACGGTTTTCTCATAGATGGGGATAGAGAGGATTGCATCATTGATAACGATGAGCCGACTAACTTCCAGCAAGCCATTCAGAGTGCTGACTCGATAAAATGGCTGGATACAATGCGGACCGAGATGGAGTCCATGTACACCAACAAAGTATGGATTTTGGACATTGCTCCAGAAGGGGTAAAACCCGTAGGCTGCAAATGGATCTTCAGAAAGAAGATTGGTGTAGATGGACAGGTTGAGACCTATAAGGCTAGACTTGTTGCAAAAGGATTTCGTCAAAGACCTGGTTTGGACTATGAAGAAACCTTTTCTCCAGTGGCTATGCTCAAATCCATTAGGATCCTTCTTACCATTGCTGCCTCCCACGATTATGAGAGTTGGCAGATGGACATAAAGATCGCTTTTCTAAATGGACATTTGGAAGAGTGCGTCTATATGGACCGGCCAGAGGATTTCATTAGTGGGAGCAGCGGGAAAGTGTGCAAGTTGCTAAAGTCCATCTATGGACTAAAGCAGGCATCGCGGAGTTGGAACATCTGTTTTGATGAAACGGTCAAAGAATATGACTTTATCAAAAATCCAGATGAGCCATGTATTTATAGTAAGATTATAGCACGAACTGTTGTATTCCTCGTCTTGTACGTGGATGACATTCTCTTGATAGGAAATAACATTCCTATGCTACAATCTGTCAAAGGGTTCTTGTCACACAGGTTCTCCATGAAAGACCTGGGTGATGCCACTTACATTCTGGGGATCCAGATCTATCGTGATAGATCTAAGAGGATGTTGGGACTTTCACAGTCCAGGTACATCGACACCATACTGAAAATATTCAGTATGGAAGATTCTAAGCGTGGTAATTTATCGGCTTGTCACGGAATCACCCTCTCCAAAGAGATGTCTCCCAAGACTGATTTGGTAAGGGATCACATATCTATTATACCCTACGCTTCTTCGGTAGGCTTTATAATGTATGCGATATTGTGTACCAGACCAGATGTTGCTTACGCACTGAGCGTGGTAAGCAGGAATCAGTCAAACCCTGGGGAGAAGCACTGGATAGCAGTAAAGAACATTCTCAAGTACCTGAGAAGGACTAAGGACATGTTCTTGGTGTACGGCGGAAATGACCTCCAGATCGAGGCCTTTGCTGACTCCAGCTTCCAGAGTGACAAGGATGACTCCAAATCCATGTCGGGTTATTTACCCTCAATGGAGGGGCGGTCTGTTGGAAGAGTTCCAAGAAGGACACCGTTGCTGACTCGACGATGGAAGCGGAGTATATCACTGCTTCTGATGCCGCAAAAGAAGCAGTCTGGATGAGGAAGTTCTTATCAGAACTTCAGGTGGTTCCGTCCATTGTTGATCCAATACCTCTGTATTGTGATAACAACGGGGCTATAGCTTTAGAAAAGAAACCCATGTCCCATCAGAAGTCCAGATACATCTTAAGGCGGTATCACCTGATCAGGGAGATCGTGGATCGCCGGGAGATCGAGGTTCGGAGAGTTGCTACAAAGGATAACACTGCAGATCCATTCACCAAGGCCATCCCTCAGATGCAGTTCGAGAGGCTATTCGAGATGATAGGTCTGCGATATGCCAGTACATGGCCTTAGTGCAAGTGGGAGATTGTTAGTGTGACATGCCCTAGAGGCCATTATTGTATAGTACTAGTTTGTATATTACATTTTGGGAGCTTGGGATATATACACGGATTTATAACGGTCTTGCTCGATATAGTAGTATGCTACTTGGTTTGTGTCTATCTTAATATGTGTATATGTTTCTTTTAACATATCGATAATACATATTGATAGAGCCTTTAGGATCATTGCTTGACTACCAGCGTTGTGATGGCAGTCACACTAGTGGGGGCTGGGTAGTCCACAAGTACATCCTTATACTGGTCCCTAGTCGTAGGATTATCGAGACAGGGTATCGATACTCCAGAGTAGACTAGTGTATATGCTTCTGATCCCAGGAGGGGATATAGTCTGTCCTACAGCCATCAGTACGTCATACTGGAGATAGTATACAGGTGCTCGTTAGGTTACGAATAAACTGGACGGACTCGTCGGGAACTGCTGGTTGGTAATATACCTATCGTCAGGTAGCAGTTCCTAGGTGACATGGGTACAGCTTAGTCCGTTGACTTGACACTGCTATTTCGCCTCAAGTGTGTTCCCACTGTTCTTAGATTGCTACCCTACCACGGCTCTGATGAGTCGTGCAAACAGGTAGTAGTTGGGTGCAGTCCCGAAGCACTTGGAGGCAGTGGCGGTTAGATAGGATTCGTCTCTCCCGGTATTGGGGGTTGATGTCGCGCAGTGTTCGGAATGCTATTACACAAAGTCCATGGCCATGGCAAGCGAGATTTGCTGGTAGGTGTTCCGGTAGTTTCTCAGTGTATTTTGGTCTGTACTCCTACGTGACTTATTGCACTATTAGGGGTCTGACGCTTGCCGCCCCCTAGGACCGATATGCGACACTCTCAGACGAACAGACCAGACTGTACAGATAGATTGCCACATTCAGGCTCAGTGGGAGTTCGGATGGGTTTCCCAATCGGCCTTCTTATCGACATCTACCTGGGGACCGTTACGTACAGCTAGTACCGCTTGCGGCCTGTGGTTAAACCCACTACCAGTGTAGTGTCGAGTCTTTAGAGTCCCACACAGAGGGTTTCTCTACTTAGGGAGAAACGATATAGAGGTCGTATGGTTTTACGATAGGGTTCGGACATATACGTGTAATTGTGCACGTACGATATTCGGACGGTTTATACTAGTGGGCTTTGGTTTAAGCCGGATCCTAGTATTGGATTATTGGAATTGTTTAGTCTCAGAGTATTCATGTTTTTCGTAAACACGGATGCGGGTATGAAAATACGGATGAGGGGCATTCTCGTAATTTGTCGGGAAAGCTTCTAGAAGGAGGTGACTCATTAAGCTTTTTATCATTAGATTAAAACTTAATGAGGTGGAGGAAATGAGGTGTAGTTTTCATTAATGAACCACGACTCATGCAAATGATTCATCATATGAATTAAATGAAGCATGCTTGATATTTTACAAGATATTTTTGTTAGATATTTTCATGCTTCATATTATTCAAGAATGAGTTATGCTTCACATAATTATCACAAACACTTTCTTTCTCCTCAAGCTCTCTTCTTCTTCCTCTTAACCCTAATTGTCTCATGAGTTGAGAATCATAGGGTTAGTGAGACTAACAAATCCTTAACCACTCTCTATATTCTCTAGGTCACTTAGATTAGCACTCTAAGTTGCTTAGTTACCTCATCTTAGAGGTTAAAGCTCAAGGTAGGCACTCTCGGGTGGATCTTCTTCGACTTGAGGTGGCCGACGAGGAGGCGCGTTCCATTCTCACTATAAGGAGCTTAAGAAGAGGAGGAGGACAACAAGAACAAGAAGGACTAGTATCTTGGGGTATAACATTCTTGCATAGTAGTTAAACCTCATAGTTTAGTGCTAGCTAGGGTTTATGAATGATCCTTGGTTCTAGTCGATGTTGCGAAGCCCGTAAAAATCATTTTTTGCTCATTCTGCCTCCCCGCGAACATGTGGGGTGCGCAACATATACTTACAGTATATTATTTACTTTTCCACATTAGGATAGACCCAAGATGGAGAGAACAAGTAGCCGGGTTCTAGAAACCAGTGGGAAGCTATCTCGAGGAGTTGAGACCGGTCGCCTAACTCTAGAATTGGCAGGGTTGCTTGCCGCTCTCGTAGGGGTCTAGGGGTGTGGGCTTGGCTATTCATCACGACCGTGGAATCCGTGTTTTTCGTTACTGGCTTAATCTAAAACACGGATGTCGTAATATATACTATATTTCATATATTTGCTTCTGCTATTCTGTGACGTGATGTGATCATATAACTGTGTGAGATGAATGCTACTTATATATATGATATATTAATAGACACTATATATGTTTTGCATCCGTGCTAGTCCTAACCCCACCCTGCCGTAAGTTATGTAACCTTACGGCGAAGATCGGGTCCCTGTGGCAAATGCGGATAGCATATATGCGTGTTTTATTTTCGTTTCTTCTGTGATGTTTAGGAAATATAATTGATGGGACTTCATTATTAAGATTAATGAAAAGAAAAGAAACCTAAAAAATGTTGTAGGATCAAATTTTTCAAAAAGGTAGCTCTAGTTCTTTCTTTGCATAGCGGTATTCCCTTATGAATATCCAACACCTCATTCGATGAGGAAAGAGCCTAGATCCCTTCACCGTGAATGACCTCTTTAGCAAAAACTAGCATATGCTACAACCTACTCGGTTTGTTTTGAAAACTACTAGATTTTTAACCTGGAGCTTAAACCACTCCTTTTCAAATCACCAGGTTCTATAACGATATCAAGTTCATTACGTTAAAGGTTTTCTTGAAAACCAGTCGTAGCCCTCCATCATTTCAGATAGGTATTGTTTAGTTTTCGTGCCACGTTTGTCGACATTGTCGAGGCGTAGTGTTCGGTAGATGATTAGTGCTTTTCTGCCGCATGATAATGCGATTGGTTAGGGTAGTCGTACGACTTTGTTGACCTTGTCAAGGGTCGTGCGGGTGGGTCTAAATCAGTCACGAAATGACGGGTTGAACTTGACTTGTGGTTTATGGTTTGTTGACCTTGTCAAGGTCATAAACCGCATGGGGTAAAAACAATTATCGGGAATTTCAAGTGTTGAAATTTGCAATGAGATTACATACCTTCTATGTGATAGTTGGATCCCGATACCTACTGTGAGTAAGCGTTACTCCTAGGAGAGTTTTCCACTTTACAATTAGCTAATCCAGTAGGTGTCTAAGAAAGGTATTAACGGGGTTATGCCCCTATGGAAACGAGGTTATTTAATTAGTTCCATGCGAAAGCACGGGGAGACTCCCTCGGAGTACCAACACCAGCCTGGATGACCGATTAGCGAACTTGTAGGGTGTAATTAATCCCAGCTAATCTTACCTTTTAGGGTTTGAAGGAAGACTTGATAAAAACAGTAGGAGCCATCTTGATTAGATAAGATAACAACCAATCTAATCTTGCAAGAGTGCACGTTAAAGTGTTTTCTTCTCTCTCTCTCTCTAGGTAGCGACCATGTCACGCCTTAATCAAAATAATAATATGGATGTATTGATTGAACCCACTTATTATACTAAGCTGGAAAACGTTGGTTCAGCTCAATCTTATCACAACTGTGATAAGTCTGGGCAAGAGATAGGGGAATGTAAGGATTTCCACACAACTCTAATGAAGAAGGAGCATTATGATGCATTTTCTTCGGGTGTGTTAGTTATTGAGAACCGTTTCTCAGTTTGCTCTACATCCTGAGTATTGGATATCGGATCAGGATCCTATATTTGTAATCTGTTACAAGGGTTAAAGAAAAGTAGAAAACTGGGAAAGAGTGATATGTCTCTCAGAGTAGGGAATGGAGCAATTGTTACTGCCAAAGTTGT
This sequence comes from Agapanthus africanus, assembly GCA_030015575.1. Taxonomy (NCBI): domain Eukaryota; kingdom Viridiplantae; phylum Streptophyta; class Magnoliopsida; order Asparagales; family Amaryllidaceae; genus Agapanthus; species Agapanthus africanus. The sequence goes on along the minus strand of CM057350.1, from coordinate 162,141,800 downwards.
CGACGAATATCACCTTGTATTGCCAAATGGTAATACATTGATTTTGAACGACTGTTATTTCGTACCGTCGATGATGTGCAATACAATATCCGTTTATCTATTAGAAAAAGAAGGATATAATTTTGCATTAGAGAAAAATGTTATGAACATTTTCCTAAATTAAGTGTTGATTGGGTTTGGTACATTGTGTAATGGTTTATATGTTCTAAATCAAAATACAGTTCTAAATATACAGAACACTCATAAGAGGAAAAGTTCAGAAATGAACAAAGCCTTCTTGTGGCACTGTAGACTTAGTCATATCAATGTGAACAGACTAGCTAAGTTACATAAGGATGCATATTTGAAACCGTTCGAATTTACATCTTATGAAACTTGTCAGTCCTGTCTCAAAGGAAAGATGCTCAAACCCCCGTTTATGGGACACGGAGTAAGAGCTACTGAACTCTTGGGACTGATACATAGTGATGTATGCGGTCCTATGTCTATACATGCTAGAAATGGTTCCTTGTACTTCATTACATTCACCGATAATCTCTCAAGATTCGGACATGTGTTCCTGTTGAAACACAAATCTGAAACTTTTGAGAAATTCAAGGAACATAAGAGCAAAGTAGAGAACCAGACGGGTAAAAGTATTAAAATCCTTCGATCTGATCGAGGAAGTGAATATTTAAGCACGGAATTCCGAGATTATTTAAAAAAGAATGGGATTCTTTCTCAGCTTACTCCTCCGTATACACTACAGCACAATGGTGTATCAGAGCGGAGGAATCGCACCCTATTAGATATGGTGCGCTCTATGATGAGTACTGCTGAGTTACCTATTTCCTTTTGGAGTTATGCACTTAAGACAGCTGCATACCTATTGAATCAAGTTCCATCAAAATCTGTGCGTAAAACACCATATGAGATATGGAGTGGAAAGAGACCATATTTTAAACAAGTTAAGATATGGGGTTGTCCGGCCTATGTTAAAAAACAGAATCCGGAAAAACTCGAAGCACGATCAGTTCTTTGCAAGTTTGTAGGATATCCAAAGAATTCACATGGATATCTATTCTACCACATTGAGGAACAAAAGGTGTTTATTGCTCAACATGCCACCTTTTTAGAAAAAGGAATTTCTTGTAAAACAAATTAGTGGTAATGAGGTAGAGCTGGCAGAAGTTCTAGATATACAAACTACAACTGAAGATTTGGTAGAACCGGAGGATTCAATAGTCCCCGACGAACCTTGGCCACTCTGCAGATCTGGTAGGGTTCCTCATCCACCTAAGAGAAACTACGGTTTTCTCGTAGACAGTGGAAGTGAGGATTGCATCATGGAAGATGATGACCCGACTAGTTTCTAGCAGGCCATCACAAATGGGGACTCTGTGAAATGGCTGGATGCTATGCCATCTGAGATGGAATCCATGTACACCAACAAAGTATGGACTTTGGAAGTTGCTCCTGAAGGGGTAAAACCCATTGGGAGCAAGTGGATCTTCAATAAGAAAATTAGTGCAGATGGAAAGGTTAAGACCTTCAAAGCTAGACTTGTAGCAAAAGGTTTTCGTCAATGACTAGGTGTCGACTATGATGCGACCTTTTCTCCAGTGGCTATGCTTAAGTCCATCAGTATCCTACTTTCCATTGCTGCATACCATGACTATGAAATCTGGCAGATGGACATCAAGACCGCTTTTCTAAATGGTGATTTAGAAGAGAGCGTGTATACAGCCAGAGGGCTTCGTAGACAGTAAGAGTAGCGGAAATGTGTGCAAGCTGCTTAAATCAATCTACGAATTAAAGCATGTGTCGTGGAGCTGGAACATCTGTTTTGATGTAGCAGTCAAAGAGTCTGACTTCATAAAAAACGTAGCTGAACCATGTATATAAAAAAAGGTTGTAGAGAGTAAGGTCGTATTCCTCGTATTGTACGTGGATGACATACTCTTAATAGGAAATGTTGTTCCTATGCTGCACTCGGTCAAACTCTTCTTATCACAAAAGTTCTCCATGAAAGATCTGGGTGATGTCTCCTACATCCTGGTGATAAAGATCTATAGGGATAGATCTAAAAGGATGTTGGGATTGTCCCAATCCAGGTACATAGACACCATACTAAAGAGGTTTAGTATGGAAAATTCTAAGCATGGTTTGTTCAGGAATCACTCTCTCCAAAGAGATGTCTCCCAAGACAGATTTAGAGAGGGCTCGCATGAACGTGATACTCTATGTTTCTACAGTTGGGTCTATCATGTACGCGATATTATGCACTAGAACGGATGTAGCTTACGCACTTAGTGTGGTAAGTAGGTATCAATCAAACCCAAGGGAGAAGCACTGGATAGCTGTGAAGAACATTCTTAAGTACTTGAGAAGGACTAAAGAGATGTTCTTGGTGTATGGTAATGGAGAACTCCAAGTGGAGTCTTTTACCTATTCGAGCTTCTAGAATGATAAGGATAATAGCAAGTCTGTCTTGGGCTTTGTCTTCACCCTAAATGGGGGGCGGTATGTTGGAAGAGTTCCAAGCAAGATACCGTTGCAGACTCGACGTTGGAGGCTGATTACATCGCTGCCAACGATGCTTCCAAAGAGGCTGTCTGGATGAAGAAGTTCATTATTGAACTTGGTGTATTTCCATCCATTGTGGATCCAATACCTTTGTATTATGATAACAATGGAGCTATGGTTTTGGCCAAGGAACCTCGGTCCCATCAGCGATCCAGACATATTCTGAGGTCACCTGATCCGGGAGATAGTTGATCGCCACGTGATCGAGGTCAGGAGAGTAGACACAAAGGACAACACGATGGATCCACTCACGAAGGCCTTCCTCCAGACACAGTTCGAGAGACTTTTTGGGATATTGGGCATGCGATACTACAACAACTGGCCTTAGTGCAACTGGGAGATTGTTAGGAATATGTATGCCCTAGAGGCAATTATTGTATATTATAGTGGATGCTTGGACATATATATAGAGGATTTTCTTGCTCGACATGATAGTATGCTATCCGGTTGCTCTTTATCTTAACATGTGCACTTGTTTTAGTTTACTATCTCATTGATACATGTTGATAAATCCCTTAGGATATCGGCTTGATTACCAGGTATATGATGCAGATCATACTAGTGGGGCTTGTGTAGTCCACAAGCACATCCTTAACAGTTCCTAGTCGAGAGAGTATCGAGACAGGGCATCGATATTCCAGAGTAAACTAGTGTGTACGTTTCTTGACCTTGTATGGGGCGATGGTTGATCTCACAGCCATTGATGTTTGACATCAAAGATTGTACACAGGTGCTCATTGGATAATGGGTACACCGAACAGGATTTGTCGAGAACTTCTAGATGGTACCATACCTATCATCAGATAGTAGTTCTCTGGTGACACTTGTACATGTTAGTCTGTAGACCCGAGATCGTCATAGTGTCTTGTGTGGTTCCCACTGTGCTTTGATTTCCTCCTTATCATAGCTCAAATGAGTCATGCAAAAAGGTGGTTTTGGGTACAATCTCGAGTCACATGGAGGCAGTGAGCGATAGGAGGGGTTTTGTCTCTCCCGATATTGGGAGTTGATGTTGTGCTATGCTTCATTGGCTATAATAATAAGTCCCTGGCCAGGGATGATGAGATTTACTGATAAGTGTTATCAGTAGTTTCTCTAAAGGTTATAGGCCATACATCGGCATGACTTATCGAGTTATTAAGGTCTGACGATTCCACCTCCAGACTCGATATGCGATATATCAGACGAAGAGACCAGACTGTACGGTTAGTGTTGCTTATAGGCTCTACAGAAGTTTGGACAAGTTTGCTTGTTGACCTTCTATTCGTTCAATACCTGGGTAGCCGTTAGTCCAGCTAGTACCACTGACGACTTATGGGTATCTGATGTGATCATTACCTGCTGCTGGCATATTGACGAGTCTTTAGCGTCCCACATAGAGGTTTCCTAGCTCAAGCGAAACGAAGTAGGACACATATGGAGATATGTGTGGGAGCTTGATTAAATACGAGTATATGACACCGTATTCTAATCTAGCATTTTTGGATATCAGCCGCGTTATATATGATATAACCGGATTATTGAATCAAGTGTTGATTCAATGAATTAATATATATATATATATATATATATTAATATTTGATATTAGCCGGGTTATATATTATATAACCGGATTTTTGAATCAAGTGTTGATTTAATAATTTGATATATATTTACACACACACACACATATTAACTAATATTAAATATTAGCCGGTTATATATGATATAACCGGATTATTAAATCAAGTGTTGATTTAATGATTGGACACACACACGCGCGTGCGCACACACACACACATATGATAGTAGCTGGGTTATATATGATATAACCGGATTATTGAATCAAGTGTTGATTTAATAATATGATATATATTTGAAATATATTTATATATTTGTGATATATATATATATATATATATATATATATAAACTAATATTAAGCTCACTTGAGATTTTCTTCTCTTTATATACATATACATATATATATACATATGCGCGTGCGCGCGCACACACACACACATACATATACATAGATATACATATACATATACATAGATATATATATACATATAGATATATATACACATACACACACACACACATACATACATATATATATATATATGTATGTATGTATGTATGTATGTATGTATATGTATGTATGTATGTATGTATGTATATATATATATATGTGTGTGTGTGTGTGTGTGTGTGTGTGTGTGTATACACACACACACGCACACACACACACATATATATATGGTTGATGATAATGATTTATATTGAAAAAGAAAAAGAAAAGAAGAATGAGTCTTGGTTTTGGGTGCTTGAAGAAGCATTGAGAAGTCATGACTTATCTTCAATTCTTATTTTACTCATACATATTTATCATTCTCATCTCATATCATCTAATCTCAATATTTCATTCTCACTTCCAAGTTCATTCTTTTTCATCTCCTCACTAGATTTTTCTAGGGTGAGAAAAAGAAAAAAGAAAAGAAATATTTTTAGTGAGCAAAATTCCTACTTCATCAACCTACACCACTCTAGAAAATTAGTATAGGTTGTTATCTTTACTAATACATTGATTAGTGAAGTGTGAGCTTGAGTGTGAGTTGCCTCAAGGTGGATCATCTTCGACGACGAAGACTATAAGCAAGCTCGTTCCATTCTTCAAGTAGAGTCAAAGAAGAGTTCTAGGACTACTACTTGGAGCTTTAGAAGTGAAGGACTAGACTATAAAGGTTGTAGACTCTCTTCACTTAGTTTAGAACTTATTTGCTTAACTTTGAAACCTTAATTCTCTAGTTCGATTCTTGCTTAGTATACTTAGACCTCTAGATTTTTTTAAATTGCATACTTGATGCTCATTGAAACCTAGTAGAGATGCTAAAACATACTTTCACTAAGCGCGTATGCTACATCTGGTCTGGTGCACAACATCGCATACATTATAAATCCTACCGCCGAAGCGTCGGGTATTGTGCTCATGCGAACCCTCTCCTTATCAGTCTTGGGAGATATCTCTTTAGAGTAGGTGATTCCGTCTAAATCTCTTTAGTATGGTCTCTATGTTCCTAGACTGTGAAAGTCCCAACAATCTCTTGGATCTATTACTGTAGATCTTAATCCTCAGAATGTAGGAGGCATCGCCCAGGTCTTTCATGGAGAACTTTTGTGACAAGAACAGTATGATCGATTGTTGTATAGGAATGTCATTTCCTATCAAGAGAATGTCATCGACGTACAAGACAAGGAATACAACAGTTCTCTCTACAATCTTCTTATAAATACATGGCTCATCTTCATTTTTGATGAAGTCAAATTCCCTGACTGTCTCATCAAAACAGATGTTCCATCTCCGTGATGCCTGCTTTAATCCATAAATGGATTTAAGCAATTTGCACACCTTCCCGCTGCTCCCACTTTCTACAAATCCCTTCGGCTGATCCATATAAACGCACATTTCTAAACTTCCATTTAGAAAAGCCGTTTTAACGTCCATCTGCCAGATATCATAGTCACGGTAGGCAGCAATGGCAAGTAGAATCCGAATGAATTTCAGTATAGCTACTGGAGAAAAGGTTTTTTCATAGTCCACCCCCGGTCTTTGATAAAAACCTTTTGCAACAAGTCCAGCCTTATAGGTTTCTACATGTCCATCTGCATCAATCTTCTTTTTGAAGATCCACTTGTATCCAACGGGTTTTACCCCAGGAGGATCAACATCCAAAGTCCAAACTTTGTTGGTGTACATGGACTCTATTTTGGATTGCATAGCATCAAGCCATTTTATAGAGTCCCTACTGTTAAAGGCCTGCTTGAAACTAGTAGGATCATCTTCTTCCAAGATGAAATCCTCTTGATCCCTGTCTATGAGAAAACCGTAGTATTTCTCAGGTGGACGGGAAATCCTAATAGATCTGCGGAGTGGCTGAGGTTCGTCGGGTTCTATTGAATTCTCTGGTTCCACCAATTCTTCAGTTATAGTTTATCCTTCTGAAATTTTTTCCAGTTCTACCGTGCTCCCACTAATTTCTTTTGCAAGAAATTCTTTCTCTAAAAAGACGGCGTGGCGAGCAACAAACACCTTCTGTTTCTCGGTATGGTAGAAAATATATTCTTGCAAATGTTTAGGATATCCTACAAACTTACACAAAACTGACCGTGCCTCGAGTTTGTCCGGGTTCCGCTTCTTTACATAAGCTGGACATCCCCATATCTTAACAAAATTAAGGTATGTTCTCTTCCTTTCCCATATTTCATATAGAGTGGTAGGCACGGGTTTGGTCGGAACTCTATTCAATAAATATGCTGCAGAGTCTAGTGCATATCCCTAGAATGAAAGAGGTATCTCAACATTACTCATCATGGAGCGAACCATGTCTAAAAGGGTACGGTTCCTCCACTCCGATACACCATTGTGCTGTGGTGTGTATAGAGGAGTAAGCTGAGATAGAATACCATTCTCTTTTAGGTATTCTAGGAATTCCGTGCTTAAGTACTCCCCTCCTCTATTAGATCTGAGGATCTTGATACTTTTTCCAATCTGGTTCTCTACTTCGTTCTTATATTTTTTGAATTTTTCAAAAGCTTCAGATTTGTGTTTCAAAACATACACATATCCGAACCTAGAGAGATCGTCAGTGAATGTAATGAAGTATGAGAACCCACCCCTCGCATGTATAGATATCGGACCACATACATCACCGTGTATGAGTCCCAAGAGCTCTGTAGCTCTTTCTCCGTGTCCCGAAAATAGAGTTTTGGTCATCTTTCTTTTGAGACAGGACTGACAAGTTTCATAAGATGAAAATTCGAACGAATTCAGAAATCCATACTTATGCAACTTAGCTAGTCTTTTCTCATTAATATGACCAAGTCTACAATGCCACAAGTAGGATTCGTTCATATCTGAACTCTTCCTCTTGCGTGTGTTTTGTATATTGAAAACTGTGTTTTGATTTAGAACGTAGATACTATTACACAGTGTACCTTCTGCAACCAATACCCGATTAAGATAAATGTTCATGATATTTCTATCTAGAACAAAGTTATATCCATCTTTATCAAGTAAAGAGACTGATATGATGTTGCAATGTATGGAAGATACATAGTAACAATTGTTTAAAATCATAATATCGTCACTTGGTAATACTAGGTGATATTCACCGACGGCAGCAGCATCAACCTGTGCTCCGTTTCCTACTCTGAGGGACATATCATCCGGTCCAACCATTCTATTTTTTCTCAGTCCTTATAATAAATTACAGATATGAGATCCTGATCCAGTGTCTAGTACCCAGGAGGTAGGGTTGACTGAAAAACAGTTTTCAATAACAAATACACCCGAAGAAGATGCATTAGAATGCTTCTCCTTCAATGTGGTCATCTGGAATTCCTTACAGTCCTCTTTCTCTTTCCCATACTCTTGACAGTTGTCATAAGTTAGAGCCAAATCGACGTTCCTCATCCCAGTGTAATAAGCTGGTTCGGTCAAGTCAAACATTTTATTATCTCGATTAAGACATGACATGGTTGCTATCTGGAGAGAAAGAAAAGAAATACTTAGCGTGCGCTCTTGCAAGATTAAATTGGTTATTAATTTATCTAATGAGGATGGCTCCCACTGTTTTCTCTAATTCTCCTCCAAACCTTAAAAGAAGAATTACTCGGGATCATTCGCACCTTACAAGTTCGCTAACCGTTAAGCCAGGTGAGTGTTGGTACTCTGAGGGAAGTTCCCCGTGCTCTCGCATGAACCTAATTAAAATAAATCTCGTTTCTGCAGAGGCGTATCCCCGTTAACACTTTTCTAGACACCTAATAGGTTAGCTAATTGTGAAGTGAAAAATATCTTCCAAGAGTAATCTTACTCATCAGCGGGATCAGGATCCAACTATCATCACATGATAACCTAGATGGAAACTACTCTAGTCATCACACTCCAGAATATATGCAACACTAGCAAGTCAAGTTCTACCCCCGATGTGGTTTTTTCCCCAAGCGTCTTATGTCCTTGACGGATGCCAACAAATCTTAAAGCGCAAGTCAAGTTCTACTCGTCATTGTCCTGATTAATTTAGACCCACCCGTACTCGCCCTTGACGGATGCCAACAAGGCTGTACGATTGTCCTAAATTAATGCATCTCTATGCTACATATAAGCATTATTTAGCTACCGTACACTATGCCTTGACGGATGCCAACAAACACAGCACGAATACTAAATGCTACTAATCTGAAATGACGGAGGGATAAAGTTGAGCTTTTGGCGAAAAACCCTTTAACGTAATGAACTTGATATCATTGAAGGGACTGAGCAGTTTTGAAAAAGGAGTGGCTTAGGCTCCGCTTTTGAAAACTAGCGGTTTTGAAGAAAACCGAGTAATCTATAGTAACACAAACTTTTGCTTAAGAGCGAAACCCCCGTGAAGGGATCAAGGCTCTTCCTTTGTCGAATGAGGTGCAAGATATTCCTAACCGAATACCACTCTGCAAAGCAAAAGAATATGGCTATAGTTTTTTGAAAAGTGGTTCTGACAACATCTTATTAGGTTTCTTTTTCCTTGCATTAATTAAAATTAACGCGGTCCCATCAGTTAAATCCTATCACACCAGAAAAGAACGAAAATAAAATATACGTATATGCCATTTGCATTCGCTACGGGGCCCCGTCATGCACCGTTAGGTTACTTAACTAACGGCAGAGCGGGGGCAGGGCTAGCGCGGATGCAAAACATATACAACATCTACTAGTGTGTGTGTGTGTGTGTGTGTGTGTGTGTATAAGCATTCGTCCCAGGCATGATATAAGCAACATCACAGAACAACGATAAGAAACATGGAATAGCGGATAATCTAGGAGCCCCGGGTTTCATTTGAGCCGCAAATGAAACTCGATGTTCCCCGGTCGTGTGGATAGCCTGTGCAATGAAGAACCTAGACCCTTATGAGTGCGGCAAGTTACCCGCCAATCCCGGAAGTGAGGCAACCCCTATCAACAAAGTGAATGGGTCACCCAGCACTTCACGAAATCCGGTAACTTGAGCACCCCTCCATGGGTCATCCTATACCCCCTACGAGTGCATCGAAAAGCCCGCCAATTCTAGAGTAAGGCCCCCTCCGTTTCAACGCCATGAGATGCGGGCCCGTTGCTCTCTAGAACTTGGCTATTCGAGCACTCCTCCTCAGGGTAATCCTAGTACAGAAAAGAAAAATATATACACAAATGGTGACATCGACCTCAACCCGGCCGTTCCCTAATAAAAGAATATACAAACTGGCAGAGACGGCAGTCCACATGTCGGACGCTCGCCCTGCAATAATGAATATACAAATGAATCTAAACCGTACAACTACTATTGCACAAGAGGCTATCCAACACGACAATCCAAATAAACCATCACAGATATAAATATCACAGCAGCATAAACAAGTATGTGCAATTTCGTCTAAATGACATATAACAGATAGACGACGTTTGAAAACATATACACCACATCACAGAGATCAACGATGCAAAAAGTTTCAAGTTCTAAGCTTTCAAGTTGCCCCAAAGAAAAGATAACATTGGGTGAAATCTGGGGCAAATCAAACAAGACCAAAAATCCCAATTCTTAAAACCCAAAACACAGAATGAAAACGAGGACCAGAAGACACCAAAAAACTGTCGGGGCTGGAAAATGGAGGTTCCTGGCGGTTTTTGTAGGGTGGATCTTCCTCGTTTTCATTATGTGTTATTATAATATCAAGAGTAAGCCTCTGCAGTTGTTTAAAAAATTTTCAGAGACCAAAAATATTTCAAACAAAAATCGGGTTTTAAAAGTCAGAATTTTTCGGTTTTGAAACTAAAGCACCGTCTACTACTAGTTTTTAATGTTTGGGTGTCTCTAATACCATGTTAGGGTTCCTAGCGCCCTGTCTGGTAATCGCGGCCATTGCCAAACGAAAAACATTAACTTTTAAAATTACTGGCGCTAGAAATCACACTCTAGAATCTAACCAAACATTTAAACTGGTAAACTAGAGGAATCTAACTATTCAGTTAGAATGTTATACCTAAAGACACATGTCCTTCGGGTCTTCACTCCTCTTCTTAAGCTCCTTGAGGCTCCTAGATCAACCTTTGTGGCCGGCCTCCTCGGTCCTAGATGATCCACCTGAAGGTTCTTGATTTAAGCTCCCACTTAAAAAAGAAGCAAACTAAACAAACTAGTTTGCTAATCTAGTTTTCTTAGATGATGTGGAGATGTTTAGTAGTAATTTTCTATCTCAAATCCCTTTGGCTCTCAACACATGAGAACGATAAGGGATCAAGAAGAGAATGAACTTAAGAGAGGAGCGAGAATGAAAAGTAAAGAATCATATGAAGAAAATGGCTAAGGCTCTTGATATGAAGTATTTTTCTTTTCATTAAAAATACAACCATACTTCAATATTATTCACAATAAATACAAAAGCCATGCTTCTTGCTTCATGCCATCTTACCCCTTTCTACCTCATTTTCTATTTTCAACATGAGGTGTCATTTTCTAGAAGGTATTTTGTATAAATACAAAATACTTTCTATCGTATATACATACCAAAATCCGAATACCCAAGAGATAATACCACTAATATAATACTGATATTAAATCAATATTTGATTAAACAAACCGGCTTAATCCTAAGCCTGCTAGTATCATCAACCGTCCGATCAAAAACCTGGATAACACTAGAATATACATATCGAAATATGTATATGTAATTATTAAATCAATACTTGATTTAATAATCCGGCTTAATCCTAAGCCGGCTAGTATTATCATTTGATCAGAACCCTGTACGTATAAACATAAGGCCACCACATCGTTTCGCCCGAACCAGAGAAACCCTCCGTGTGGGTCTCTAAAGACTGGACAATACGCTGGCAGTGGGTTTAACCACAAGCACGTCAGCGGCACTAGCTGTACGTAACGGCTACCCAGGTACCTGTCGAAAATAAAGCCGACGAGCATACTCATCCGAACCCCTCCAGAGGCTATCCGTGACAATCTCCGTACAGTCCGGTCTCTTCGTATAAGAGTATCGCATACCGGGTCTAGGGGTGGTAAGCATCATACCCCTAATAACCTGATAACTCATGTTGATTTGGCTCAGGACCGATCCAAGAAACTACTGATCTATCCATCAGAAAATCTCAACTGCCTTGGCCAAGGTCTTATGGTTCTAGCCAACTAGACACAGTGCGATATCGACTCCCAATACCAAGAGAGACGAATCCCTAACAATCTCTCACTGCCTCCATATGACTTGGGACTGTACCCAACCAAAACCAGTTTACATGACTCAGTAGAGCCGTGGTAGGATAGTGATCAAAGCATAATGGGAACTCACATGAGTTAAATGATGATCTCAGGTCTAAAGACTAACCTGTACTCATGTCACCCGAGAACCACTATCTGACGTAGGTATAATACCATCTAGAGGTTCTCGGTGAGTCTGTCCAGTGTACTCATCCTTAGTGAGCACCTGCATACAATCTTAGGTGATCACACCAATAGCTGTGGGACCAACCACCGCCCCTCACCGGGCTCGAGAAACGTATACATAAGTCTACTCTGGAATATCGATGCCCGGTCTCGATACTCCTGCGACTTGGGACCTTTAAGGATGTGCTTATGGACTACCCAACTCCCACAAGTATGATCGCCATCATAACGTTGGAAGTCAAGCAAAATCCTACGGGCTTTATTAACATGTATCCGCCATATGTGATATCGAGTATAACATATGCACATGTTAAGAAAAAGACAAACCAAAATAGTATACTACTGTAATGAGTCTTTATCAACATGTATAGCCAATATAAAGCAGTAAAAGAAATAAATACACATGTTCAAATAAAGACAACTCAAAATAATATACTATATATAACTGACAAGATTGTCCTGTAGATACATATCCATAGCATCCTATACAATACAGGCCTCTAAAGCATACATATCCAATAGATTCCTCCTGTTTTGTTCTTTTGTTTTTAAATGAGGAGGTGAGAAGCAATATGCTGGTGTGATGCATAGGATGCTAAATCATGCAAGTTTTTATGAATTTTTTTTTTGTTTAGTTATGAAGGTTTTAAAAACGGGGTTGTTCAGCTCCTAAAAAAGTGAATGCCTAGGGGTATCGGCACCACCGTCTGAGACGAGGTTTTCGAAGTAGTTTCTGCCGGGTTCACTTAGCACCCCAACATGGTTCGACAAGCATCAAGTATGCTATTTTAAAATTTTAGGGTGCCGAGCAAGCCCGAACCAAGGATCTAACTAAAGAATTAGGGTTTAACTAAGCAAGTAAACAACTTTACTCTAAGTGAACAAGGAATACAACCTTTGTAGACCGGTCCTTCACTTCTAAAGCTCCGTGTAGTAGTTCCTTTGCTCCAAGTGGTGGTCTCTCGGACCCTCCTTAGGCTCCACTAGGCGAAAGGAACGAGCTTTCTTAAAGATCTTCGAGGTTGAAGATGATCTACGTCGAAGAATCGCTAACTCAAGCTACCTTTTTACTAGTTGATGAACTAGTGAAGAAACAACCTATACAAAATGGCTAGTTTGGTATAGATTGGTGAAGTAGGAATTTTGCTCACTATAGAATTATTTTTCTCCTTTTCTTTTTTTGCTCACTCAAGAGCTAGAGAGCAATCAAGGAGACGAAGAAAGAAAACCCTAGTGATCAAGTGTGAACCATGGGTGAGAAAATATCTCATATAAACTTATGTAGAGATTAAACCATGGCTAAAGATAATGGTTAGGTTAATAAATATCTAGAGTAAAACAAAATTACTGGACTAAGTCAAGGTTTCCACATGCTTCTACAAGCATCTTCAACCATGATAATTTCCACCTAATTTTGTTTTTCCCTTAATAATTAAATCCCACATTATCTTAAGTATAGTATGAGTCTCATACACCCATGTCCAATGTATCATCAAGCATGACACATAATAAATACATTAATATATATCACATATATATTTAAATGTATAAGTAGAAAATAAATTCTTAAGTGAGCTAATATTAGTTAATGTGTATTAATATATCAAATATATAATTATATATTAAATTATTAAATCAACACTTGATTTAATAATCCGGCTGTATCACATACAACCGACTAATATCATTTAATAAATTATTGAATCAACACTTGATTCAATAATCCGGTTATATCACATATAACATATATCGCGAGATTTGAATATTGTATCACATACAAGTATCAATCTCGGTCCCGCACATATCATATATATGCCATACTTCGTTTCACATTAGTTAGGAAACCTCTGTATAGGATTCTAAAGACTTGTCAATACGCCGGCAGTAGGTAATGATTATATCAGTTACCCATAAGCCGTCAGCGATACTAGCTGGACGTAACGACTACCCAGTTATTGAGCGATAAGAAGATCAACAAGCAAGTTTGTTCATACTCCCGTGAATCCAATAAGTAACACTACTGTACAGTCCAGTCTCTTCGTCTGATATGTCGCATATCTAGTCTGGGGGTGGTAAACGTTAGACCCCAATAACTTGATAAGTCGTGATGATGTGAGGCTCATAACGGGTCGAGAAACTACTGATAACACTTACCAGTAAATCTCATCATCAGCCATGGCCAGGGACTTCTTGTTATGGCCAATCGAGCACAGCGCAACATCACCCCCAATATCGGGAGAGACGAATCCCCTCCTATCGCTCATTGCCTCCATATGACTTGGGACTATACCCAAAAACCACCATTTTGCATGCTCTCTTGAATGTGGTAAGGTGGAAATCAAAACACAGTGGGAATCACACAAGACTCTATGACGATCTCGGGTATAAAGACTAACCTGTACCAGTGTCACCAGAGAACTGCTATCTGACGTTAGGTATAATACCATCCAGGATTTCTCGGCGAGTCATGTTCCGTGTACCCATTCTATAATGAGCACATGTGCACATTCTCTGATGTCAAACACCAATGGTTATGGGATCAACCATCGCCCCATACATGGTCAAGAATCGTACACACTAGTCTACTCTGGAATATCGATGCCCCGTCTCGATACTCCCTCAATTAGGAACAATTAAAGGATGTACTTGTGGACTACCCTAGCCCCACTAGTATGATCTGCATCATAGTCCTGGTAGTCAAGTACACATCCTAAGGGCTTTATCAATATGTAACAGAGAGACAATACAAGTATACATGTTAAGATAAAGAGTAACTAGATAGCATATTATCATGTCGATCAAGAAAGTCCTTCCTATATATGTCCAAGCATCCACTATAATATACAATCATGTATAATAATGATCTCTAGGGCATACATACAACTAACAATCTCCCACTTGCACTAAGGCCAGTTGTTGTAGTATCTCATACCCAACATCCCTTAAAGTCTCTCTAGGGAAAGGCCTTCGTGAGTGGATCCGACGTGTTATTCTTCCTGTCAATTCTCCTAACCTCGATCTCTCGTAGATCCACCATCTCCCTGATCAGGTGATACTGTCTAAGAATATGTCTGGATCACTGATGGGACCGGGGTTCCTAGGCCAAAGCCATAACTCCATTGTCACTACAATGATTGGAACCTCACCAAGTTCATCTCATGAACATGTTTATCCAGATGGCCTCTTTGGTAGCCTCGTTGGTAGCGATATGTTCAGCATTTATCATCGAGTCTGCTACGGTATCTAGCTTGGAACTCTTCCAACATACCGTTCCTCCACTGAGGGTAAAGACAAAATTCGAGAATGTCTTACAGTCGACCTTATCACTCTGGATGCTCGAATCGGTAAAGGACTCCATCTGGAGTTCACCGTTACTATACACCAAGAACATTTATTTAATCCTTCTCAAGTACTTAAGAATGTTCCTCACAACAGTCCAGTGTTTCTCCTCAGGATGTAAGAGGCATCACCCAGATCCTTCATGGAGAAACATTGCGATAAGAGGAGCTTGACTGAGTGTAGCATAGGAACACCATTTCCTATCAAGAGTATGTCATCCACGTACAATACGAGAAAGAAAACTATACTCTCTACAACCTTCTTGTATATACAAGGTTCATCTACCTTTTTGATGAAGTCAAACTCTTTGACTATCACATTAAAACAGATGTTCCAACTCCGCGATACCTGCTTTAATCCGTAAATTGATCCGGATGGACTTAAGCATAGCCTCTGGAGAAAAGGTTTCATCAAAATCCACACTTGGTCATTGACGAAAAACCTTTTGCAACAAGTCAAGCTTTGAAAGTCTCAACTTTTCCATCTACACCAAGAATCTTCTCAAGATCCACCTTCTCCCGATGGGTTTTACCCCTTCAGGTGCAACTACCAAAGTCCATACTTTGTTGTGGTGTACATGGATTCTATCTCAGTCCGCATAGCATCCAACCATTTCACAGAGTCCCCACTTGTGATGGTCTGCTCGAAACTAGTTGGGTCATCATCTTCCATGATGCGATACTCGCTCCCACTGTCATTGAGAAAACTGTAGTATCTCTCAGGTGGATGAGGAACCCTTACTAGATCTGCAGAGAGGCTGAGGTTCATCGGGAACTATTGTATACTCCGGCTCCACCAAATCATCAGCTGTTAGTTTGTCAAGCTGGATCTTCTTCCTGTTCTACCACATGACCACTAATTTCTATTTCAAGAAATTCCTTTTCTAAAAAGATGGCATGCCGAGAAACAAAACACCTTTTGTTCCTTGGTGTGGTAGAAGATATACCCTCGCGAATGTTTGGGATATCCAACAAACTTACACATAACTGACCTTGCCTCGAGCTTGTCCGGATTTTTCCTTTCAACATAGGCCGGACAACCCCATATCTTAACTCGTTAAGACATGGTCTCTTCCCATACCATATCTCATATGGAGTGGTAGGCATTGATTTGGTTGGAACTCTATTCAATAGGTATGTGGCTTCTCAAGCGCATAACTCCAAAAGGAAACATGCAACTCAGCAGTACTCATCATGGAGCGCACCATATTTAATAGGGTGTGATTCCTCCGCCCCGATACACTGTTGTGCTGTGGTGTATACGGAGGAGTAAGCTGAAAGAGAATCTCATTCACTTTTAGATAATCCAGGAACTCCGTGCTTAAGTATTTTCTTCCCCGATCAGATCGAAGGATTTGAATACTTTTACCCGTTTGGTTTTCTACTTTGCACTTATATTCTTTGAATTTCTCAAAAGCTTCAGACTTGAACACATGTCCGAATCTTGAGAGATCATCAGTGAATATAATGAAGTACGGGGAACCAACCCTGGCATGTGTAGACATAGGACAACATACATCACTATGTATCAGTCCCAAGAGTTCAGTAGCTCTTTCTCCGTGTCCAGTAAATGGAGTTTTGGTCATTTTACCTTTGAGACATGATTGGCAAGTTTCATATGATATAAATTCAAACTGATTTAAATATCCATCCTTATGGAACTTAGCTAGTCGTGTCGCATTGATATTACCTAGTCTACAATGCCACAAGAAGGATTCGTTCATTTCTGAACTTTTCCTCTTGTGTGTGTTCTGTACGTTAAGAACTGTAGTTTGATTTAGAACGTATATGCCATTACATAACGTGCCTGATCCAATCAACTTTTGAGTTAGGAAAATGTTCATAACATTATCCTGCATTAAAAAATTATATCCTTCTTTACATAATAAAGAAACCGATATAATATTGCATATCAGGTTTGGTATGTAATAACATTCGTTCAGAATCAATGTATTACCAGTTGGTAATACAAGGTGATATTCGCCAACTGCTTTGGCTGCAACATTTGCACCATTCCCTACTTTTAGAGAACGATCACCTTTTCCCAGTTCTCTACCTTCTTTAGCCCATGTAACATATTACATATGTGGGATCCCGATCTAGTATCTAATACCCAGGACATAGATTGTACTGAGAAACAGTTCTCGGTAATGAACACACCCGAAGAAGATGCATCAACATGCTCATTCCTCGTTTGGGTTATGTGGGAATCCGGATATTCCCCTATTTCCTGCTCGGATTTATAACAAATATAAAATAGAGTGGAACCAACGTTTCCCAGCTCAGTATAACAAGCGGGTTCGGCTAATATATCCATATTATTATCTTGATTAAGGCATGTCACGGTCGCTACGTGGAGAGAGAGAGATGAAAACACTCTGCGTATGCTCTTGCAAGATTAGATTGGTTATTATTTTATCTAATTAGGATGTCTCCCACTGTTTTTATCAAATCTTCCTTCAAACCCTAAAAGGTAAGACTAGCCGGGATTAATTACACCCTACAAGTTCGTCAATCTTTCGGCCAGGCTAGTGTCGGTACTTTGAGGAAGGTTTCCCGTGCTTTCGTATGGACCTAATTAAAATAAACCTTGTTTTCCCAGAGGCATAACCCCATTGACACCTTTCTAGTCACTTACTTGATCGGCTAATTGTAAAGTGCAAAACTCTCGCAGGAGTAACTCTTACTCGCACCGGGTATCAGGATCCAACTATCTCATAGAAGGTATGCAATCTCATTGCAAATTTCATCATTTGAAATTCCCGATAATATTTTGCCCCTAACGTTCTATGACTTTGACGCAAGCCAACAAACTATAGCCCGCTAGTCAAGTTCAACCCGTTCATTTCATGATTGAATTAAACCCACCCGCACGACCCTTGACGCAGGCCAACAAAGTCGCACGACTACCCTAATCCAATCGCATCATATGCAGCAGATAAGCACTAATTAGCTACCGCACACTACCCCTTGACACATGCCAACAAACGTAGCGCGAATACTAAATAGTACTTATCTGAAACGACGGAGGGCTATGACAGGCTTTTAAGAAAACCTTTTGCGTAATGAACTTGATATCGTTGTAGAATCGAGTGATTTTTGAAAAAGGAGTGTTTTTGAGGCTGTTACTAGTTTCGCTAAAGAGGTCACTCCCGGTGAAGAGATCCTGGCTCTTTCCTTATCGAATAAGGTGCTGGATATTTATCAAGGAATACCACTGTGCAAAGCAAGAACTAGAGAAGCAATCAAAAGACAAAACCGAGTGGGTTGTAGCATCTTCTAGCTTCTGCTAAATAGGTCACTCCCGGTGAAGGGATCTCGGCTCTTTACTCATCGAATGAGGTGCTGGATATTCATCAAAGAATACCACTATACAAAGCAAGAATTAGAGCTACCCGTTTTTAAAATAGGATTCTACAACATTTTTAGGTTTCTTTCCTTTTCATTAATCTCATTAATGAAGTCCCATCATTTATGCTTCCTAAGCATCACAGATAAAGAAACAAAAATACAACGTACGCTTATGCCATCCGCATTCGCCACGGGGTCCCGTCATGCACCGTTAGGTTAGATAACTAATGGCAGAGCGGGGGCAGGACTAGCGCGGATGCAAAACATAAGCAACGTTTATCATATATCATATATATAATATAAAGCATTCATCTCATGCAGTTATATGATCTCATCGCAGAACATTGCAGCAGAAGTCAACATATGAAATATTGGATATACTAGAATATTCGTGTTTTAAATCAAGCCAGTAAAAAACACGGATTCCACGGTCGTGATGAATAGCCAAACCCACATCCCTAGACCCCTATGAGAGTGGCAAGCAACCCTACCTATTCTAGAGTTAGGAGACCCGGACTCGACTCCTCGAGATGGTCTCTCACTGGACTCTAGAACCCGGTTACTTGTGCTCCCCGCCTTGGGCCTATCCTAATGCGGAAAAGTAAATAATATACATCAATGGTGACATTATCCTCAACCCGGAAGTGTCCCAATAATAGAATATTACATACAAGTTTTTACATGAATGAAAATGAAAAACTCTCATCTCACGCAAAACCCCCCGGCTATTCAAACACGACGATCCAATATGACATATCACAGCAACACATAACATCACATGTCATCAACGTAAGTAAATATGCATATCCTAATTGTTGTTGACGTATAGCAACGAAACCGGCGATACACCACATATTACACTTACGGTCACAGAAAAGAAAGTGAAAACTATAATAATTGGAATCCGCAACCATCTTAGACATCATAAATCCGAAATATCACATACTTCGGATTTCATGCCTAACCTGATGAATTCCTTAGACATCATAAACCCGGAATATCACATATTCCGAATTTCATGCCTAACAATATAGACCCGGCGGTTTAGTCTCAAATTGAAAACACTTTTCAATATCCAGTCGGGCAATTCAACAAGATTCCCGACCGTTGATCGAATGCTAGTAGGGAACATTAGTATACGGCCGCACCCCCGATGCCGTCGACGAAGTTCACTTAGGCGGAGCACCGCGGTCGCTAGCACCCGAACGGATGCTTTTGGCTACGGGGTTCTCTTACAGTCACTTGGTCGGGGCTATGGGGCATGGCTATCGAGTAGTGTTACCTGGCGTGCGTTCGCGTACTATACGAGATTGCGAAAGTGTTTTGATCCGAATCCAAACCCCGCGGCAACCGATCAAAAGAGACTAAATTGCTAGATTTGCAAAATTCAAACCAATTTTCATAAAACTAATTATTGTGGATTCCAAATATTATATCACATATCACAGATAGCTAGACGATGTTAAACATTACGATCGAATCAACAAACACCCACATTTCTTAGAGACCTCAACACTTGAGACAGTTTTAAAAATACCCAAAACATGCCACAAGCAGCTATGGACCTACACAAGAAGGGCCGTTCCTGGCCTCACCAATGGCGCCGCGGAACTACCGCAAACGCTAGGGTTTGGCCGTGGTTCTACGGTCGTATAGTCGAGTTAGGAGTTCGTTCTTCTTGGGGATCCATAGAAAACCCTGCATGATTTTTTGAATATTTTTAATTTGGAAAAAACCAACATTTGGAAAAATTTCCAGAGAGCATGGGAAATATGGAGTTTTGATGTTCGATTGAATTCTTTAACGTCGTCTAGGTTACCCTAAAGCTCTAGCAAGTCTCTGATACCACTGATGGGTTCGCTTAGCACCCCGACACGGTTTCGGCAAGCATCAAGTATGCTATTTTAAAATTTTAGGGTGCCGAGCGAGCCCGAACCAAGGATCTAACTAGAGAATTAGGGTTTAACTAAGCAAGTAAACAACTTTACTCTAAGTGAACAAGGAATACAACCTTTGTAGACCAGTCCTTCACTTCTAAAGCTCCATGTAGTAGTCCCTTTGCTCCAAGTGGTGGTCTCCCGGACCTTCCTTAGGCTCCACTAGGAGAAATGAACGAGCTTGCTTAAAGATCTTCAAGGCCGAAGATGATCTACGTCGAAGAATCGCTAACTCAAGCGACCTTTTTACTAGTTGATGAACTAGTGAAGAAACAACCTATACTAAATCGCTAGTTTGATATAGATTGGTGAAGTAGGAATTTTGCTCACTATAGAATTATTTTTCTCCTTTTCTTTTTCTTCTCACTCAAGAGCTAGAGAGCAATCAAGAAGATGAAGAAAGAAAACCCTAGTGATCAAGTGTGAACCATGGGTGAGAAAATATCTCATATAAACTCATGTAGAGACTAAACCATTGCTAAAAATAATGGTTAGCTTAATAAATATCTAGAGTAAAATAAAATTATTAGACTAAGTCAAGATTTCCACATGCTTCTACAAGCATCTTCAACCATGATAATTTCCACTTAATTTTGTCTTTCCCTTAATAATTAAATCCCCACATTATCTTAAGTATAGTATGAGTCTGATACACTCATGTCCAATGTATCATCAAGCATGACAAATAATAAATACATTAATATATATCACATATATATTTAAATGTATAAGTAGAAAAGAAATTCTTAAGTGAGCTAATATTAGTTAATGCATATTAATATATCAAATATATAATTATACATTAAATTATTAATTCAACACTTGATTTAATAATCCGGCTGTATCACATACAACCGACTAATATCATTTAATAAATTATTGAATCAACACTTGATTCAATAATTCGGTTATATCACATATAACCTATATCGCGAGATTTGAATACTGTATCACATACAAGTATCAATCTTGGTCCCGCACATATCACATATGTGCCCTACTTCGTTTCGCATGAGCTAGGTAACCTCTGTGTAGGACTCTAAAGACTCGTCAATACGCCGGCAGTACGTAATGATCATATCAGTTACCCACAAGCTGTCAGCGGTACTAGATGGACGTAACAGCTACCCGGGTATTGAGTGATCAGAAGATCAACAAGCAAGCTTGTTCATACTCCCATGAATCCAATAAGTAACACTACTGTACAGTCCGGTCTCTTCATTTGATATGTCGCATATCTAGTCTGGGGGGTGGTAAACGTCAGACCCCAATAACTTGATAAGTCATGCCGATGTGAGGCTCATAACGGGTCGAGAAACTACTGATTACTCTTACCAGTAAATCTCATCATCATCCCTGGCCAGGGACTTCCTGTTATGGCCAATCGAGCACAGCGCAACATCAACCCCTAATACCGGGAGAGATGAATCCCCTCCTATCGCTCATTGCCTCCATGTGACTCGGGACTGTACCCAAAAACCACCGTTTTGCATGCTCTCTTGAACGTGGTAAGGTGGAAATCAAAGCACAGTGGGAATCACACAAGACTCTATCACGATCTCGGGTCTAAAGACTAACCTGTACCAGTGTCACCAAAGAACTGCTATCTGACGTTAGGTATAATACCATCTAGGAGTTCTCGGCGAGTCCTGTTCAGTGTACCTATTCTCCAATGAGCACCTGTGCACATTCTCTGATGTCAAACACCAATGGTTGTGGGATCAACCATCGCCCCATACAGGGTCAAGAATCGTACACACTAGTCTACTCTGGAATATCGATGCCCCGTCTCGATACTCCCTCGACTAGGAACAATTAAAGGATGTACTTTTGGACTACCCTGGCCCCACTAGTATGATCTGCATCATACTCCTGGTAGTCAAGTATACATCCTAAGGGCTTTATCAATATGTAACAGAGAGACAGTACAAGTATACATGTTAAGATAAAGAGTAACCAGATAGCATACTATCATGTCGAGTAAGAAAGTCCTCCTTATATATGTCCAAGCATCCACTATAATATACAATCATGTACAATAATGGCCTCTAGGGCATATATACAACTAATAGTTTCTAGCACCTAAGGTGTTAACCTTAGTTCTATTGTGCTTCTAAGCGATGGCATAACCATTTCTTAAGACGCTTGTGTTTGAGCGAATTCCAGTGCAAACATATGAAAGCCGGGCATTGTTGCAAGGCACAGACGGCACATGACGCGTCGGTTTGAGTGCCTTAAGAAGCTTTTGGGTGGAAATGTGGCTCATCGGCGAATTTCACCGCTTCGGGGCTTTATCTTAGATGGGGGCTGCTTTGAGGGACTTCTTGCTTGAGATTCGCCTGTTTAGGTATTTCTTGAGTTTCACCACTCGGTTTTTCTTGTTAGAGATTGGCCGCTTTGGGCATTGCTCTGCTGCTTGGAGATTGGCCGTTAGGGGTATTGCTCTACGAGATTGGCCGCTGTAGGTGTTCACCGCCGAAAACAGAGACGAACTGGGATAGATCGTCTTGCCTGAGTTTAGGGGCAGATGCTATTTGGATTTATTCGTCCACCTCTCTGAAGATATAAAGTTGATTTATGGAACTGTATATCGGAGGTTTAGACGGATGCGGCCGTTGTAGCAGACTTTATCAGATTCCCCTTCATTTATGAGGGGTTTTTGATTGTGGGGACGCTTTTCCCTATAGGCGCAAACCCCTGCGGTTAATTATGTTACCGCATTGCGATAACCACTTTCTCCTGCTCCAGAAGTTCACTTCGTGTCATGTTATGTTTTTTTTATTTTGGGTTTCCCGTGGATTGTATAAGGAGACTAATTTATGTCGTCGCCCGTAGGACGCGGATTAGTCCAAATCCGTATATTTGAGATTTGGGTTTGGGTCAGGGATTTTCTTGACGGGGTCTACATTGGTAGCTTGGTTTGCTAACGGGAATGAACTTAGGATGCAGATCTCACATTTGTGAGGTCCATCGGTTCATGAGATATTTGAGTTTGATCTAAGGATCATTAGCCATATTTGAGACTAAGATCGACTTATGAGTAGTGAGCATAGGGGCTCAACCGATCATTAGATCATATATGAATATCCCATGGATAGTATATGGTAGTCATTATGGAGACAGTCCACAGGGCAAAACATATTAGTTTAAGGACGCCGCGGTCCAACATTCCCTTTTTGGGATGAATGTTAGTTTAAGGACATTTCGGTCCATTATCGCCGTATTTGGGGTGAATATTAGTTTAAGGACATTTCGATCCAATATTCATCTTACGCGCACGTGTATTTGTTACGTGGCGGAGTGAATGATGGTAACATGGGATGCGCCCAATTTGGGGTGCGATCCGATTTAAGGTGTGCACGTCAGTTTGGAAGTGCATCAATGTAGGATATATCATTTCCAGTCTTGATGAAGTTTTACGTCAAGTTAGGACGAGGAGTTGTTGGTTGTCGGGATCCACCGCCTCTCTAAATACGTTGAGGAATTACAACGATATATATCAGATGTGTGGAGAGATGTACCCTTGAACCAAATCTCGTATTTGAGGGAAAAGGTGGTGGTGGACCTAAGAATCGTCAGTCATATTTGAGACTAAGATTATCTTAGGAGGTATGGGATGAAAATCGGTTTGGATATTAGTTTGGATATCACAAATATAAGCTTAGCTAATTTGGGCTAAGATTGGGTTTCTTTAACCCCAGCAGTGCTCAGCACTCAGTTGCCTATAGCACTCACGTGTATATCACGTGAGGTGCTATAATAGTGCTAAGCACTAGTCTTTTGTGGTGCTGCACTAGTACTAAGCACTAACTTTTCTGTTTTCTGGCACTCACGTGCGTTTCATGTGAGGTGCTCCAATAGTGCTAGGCACTAATTTTTCCCGGCGCTCACGTGTGTTTCACGTGAGACGCTATATACTTGGCCTTGAGTGCTCACGTGCTTATCATGTGAGGCGCTGATTTTTTTTTGGATATTTAATCTCTGTTGATGATTTTAGAGAACTTAAATCTCTGTTAATGGTATTTTGACCATTAACGATCACCAAGAACATTATTTTGAGAATCTGGGATCATGTTCTTTAAGAACTAAGATCTTGATTTGGAGGAACTAAGTTCCCGGAGTATTATGAACTCCATGTTTTCCATGTTCATGTTTGTAGAGAGGTTAAATCTCTTTTAATGGTGTTTTGACCATTAAGGATCACCAAGATCACTATTTTGAGGATCTTGGATCGGGTTCTTTAAAAAACTAAGTTCTTGATTTGAAGGAACTAAGTTCGTGGAGTATTATGAACTCCATCTTCTTTCTGTTCAACTTTGTTCTTCTCTGAATCTTTGATTCTCAAGGATAAGATCTTTCTGATGAGAATTAAATTCTCAACTTGTGGGAGACTTGCCTTGTGGATCTCAGATCTAGAGAAAGAACTAAGTTCTTTGAGAAGGGTTAAACCCTTAGATATGGTATGTTAGGTAAAGGAGATATTTTGATCTCTTCTTTTTTCTTTACCGAGGGGGGAAATCTTCTTCTTTGAGAGAATTAAATTCTCTGTTGTTTTGAGAGCCTTCTGTATTTTTACAGAAACTTATGGGGGGTCACCTTTTTTCGTCCTCAATCTGTCTCTCTGTGTGTTGTGGTCTTCTGTTTGTCTCTCTCTGTGAGACTTGAAGTCTCGGGTCCTTTATATAGTGAAGGAAAATTGTTAATTGGTTTTGAGAAAATCTCTCATTGAGAGATTCTAATTGATTTGGGTAATTTTACCCACCATTGGATCTTTGATCCAAGGACTTATGGTTTTACAGAACATGATTTTTGTTTTTAACGAGACTGGAGAAATATTTTCCCCTAAACAGAATTTATTCTGTAAAACGGTGATTTTTTTAATCACCATTGGATTTTAATCCAAGGGTTCTCTGTTTTACAGAGAGCAATCTTTCTTGTTTAGAAAGATTGAGGGAATATATTCTAAAATAGAATTTTATTCTATAATTGGATTTTTGATCCAACTGAGAGTATCTTTCTTATTTTAGAAAGATTTGGGAAATGTTTTCTCCCAACAGAATTTAATTCTGTATTTTGATGATTTATCATCTCCGTTGGATTTTTGATCCAACAGCTCTGTTTAACAGAGAGTATTGTAGAATTTTAATTCTACCTGGACGCCGGTGCTCACGTGTTATGCACGTGGGCGCTACTTAAGAATTTAATTCTTATAATGGTTATTTATGTGCTTTGCACATTGGCGCCTGCGTGAGGAGCACGTGTGGCGCCATCTAAGAGTTTAACTCTTATGCAATGAACTCTTCTGTGCTTTTCACATTGGCACCTGCGTGAGGAGCACGTGCGGCGCCATCTAAGAGTTTAACTCTTATGGACTCTTCTGTGCTTTGCATATTGGCGCCCGTGCGAGGAGCACGTGAGGCGACACAATAGGATTTAATCCTATAAGATTGGCTCTGATGCTGGCGTCCTCGTGGAGGGCACGTGAGGCGCTGCCTTATTAGATTTAACAGAGCTTTGCTATTTTATTAGGTTAAATATTGGGGGAAAAAATGCCCCCCCACCGTTGCTCTCACGTGTCTTACACGTGGGTGCAACGGTGTCACTGTTTTCCACCGTTGGATCTTCTTGGAAGTTGAACCGTCCTTTCACATCCTATAAATAGGGCCTTTGGCCCTTGAGATGACTGCTGTTTCGTCATCCTCCTTCTTCTTCCTTGAGAATTTAATTCTCTTCTCAGAGCTTAGATCTCTGTCCAAAGAAACTCTTAGAGTTTAAACTCTGTTTAAGAAAATTGGTAAGGATTTTGACAATTTTTCTCTTAAAAGAGACTCTTTTTGTCTTGTAGTTTTAATCCATTAACAGAGCTTGGCTCTTTTTCTTGAAATGATCTCTTAGAGATCTTAAAAACTTTATTTTAGGTAGACCGTTGGTCTCAGAGATCTTAGGGTTTTACCCTGTTAGTGACTTTGATTTTTGAGGGTTGTTTGGAATTTAATTCTATTTCCTGTGGGGATTTCTGGGATTTAATCCCATCAGAGGAATTTAATTCTGGGTTGTTCTACAGAGCTTAGCTCTGAGAAAATTTCTTTTTTAAGAAATTCATTTGAGAATTTTATTCCCCTTTTCTTTCTTTCTAGGGTTCTTCTTGCAGATTTGAATCTACTGTAGAATTCGTTTTTCGAGGGAGTTTAACTCCACAATTCAATGAGATTTTTCATTAAATGAGAATCCTTTTGGATTCTTACAATGAGTGCCTTACTCAACATTGATGGGGTATTACCTTAATTTTATGGGGCCCATTGTCCCTTTCTCTTTGAACTGTGGTGACTTTAACATGCCAGAATGTAGTACAAATTTAGGTGTAATGAAAATGTTAAAGTCTTGAACATTGTGTCGATAATTGACCCCTTTTTTTACAGGGATTATGGCTTCCGATTCCTCTTTCCCGTACGTTTGCTCGAAAAGTGCTTTCGCCGATGCGCCTACAGATCGGGAAGTCTTTGCACTCATTCGGGATTATGACCTAGAGAAAAAATCTCTTCATCTGTGGGGGTCGTGGTATAGTCACACTATCCGGGGTTGGCACAGTTTTACTTGCGCAGCGCCGTCATAATCGATCCCGTCAATCCATTACGCTGACCCTCCGCAGGTTACTTACGCAGTAGAAGAGGTCAACTGGACCTTGGACAGTCGTCTCCAGCTCTCTATGGCATCGATACCAATGCAGCCACCGATGGCCCTAGACATTCTAGGGCGTCGCATATGCTAAGGAGAATCGCGTCCTTGGGGGCAGGTTTACATGATAGGAATGACTCCCCATCATGCGGCTGGCTATCTGCAGTGGGCCCGATATATTCTGTAGGCAAAGAAGTCGCTGCTACTGAAGACCGGGCTATATCCCGCGATCTATGCATCCCTCTTTCACTGCCACACTCCCCATGTGTGGTGGGTCAAATCTTTTCTGGAGCAATGGAATATCCCAGCCCACACATTTCTCTTATCAGATCGGGAGGTCTCAATCTCATTGGAGGAATTCGCGGAGATATCTGGATTACCCGTCAGAGGGGAACATTATGAGGAGATACTTCCCCCTGACGAGTACATCTTTGCTACCGAATAAGTGGTAATGGTCTTACCCCAGAGAATGCCGTTCAACACAAGTTTCCAAGCTTGATTAAGGTGTTGAACATATACGAGAGTTTATTCTTAGAGTCTGGTGGGCACGGAGTTTGCTTTACCGATTTCATCGTCCGCTTCCTTCGTCCGGAGGCTTTGTCGAAGAAAGCTGCAAAGTTCGCCAAGCTTGATGATCTGTTCGGATTTGGATTGGACAAATTACCGACCGCAGAAGCAGATTTAAACAAGTTTTTTATTCTAGATACCCCGGTTGTTTCTTTCGCAGAGATCGCGGCTCCGGACATTGATAAGGAGACATTCTTCCTGGGGTTCATCGTCTTGTGGCTAAGCTGGTTCGCACTTCCGATGCATCCTCGTTATATGAGACCGTCTATCTTTTAACTGGCTCACCGTATTGTGGCGGGGACACGCCTGGCCGTTGGGGTTGCAGGTCTGGCTCACTTATATCACAGCCTGAGTCTAGCGGCCGACACTTCTCAGCCGAGTCTGAAGCCCGTTAATCTCCCACTACATTACTTCACCTCATGGATCGAGATGCACGTGCTGGGTGCTTTTGGTGTGCATAAATGACCCAGATTTTATGACGGATATATTTTTCCTCGGGTCATGCACTTGGTCGATGCTTCTTCTCCAGACCCAACACAGTGGGAGGCTCGACGATTGCTTCTTCGCCCACGCATGGTCGGGGATAGCATGACCTTCGTCGACAGAGTCCTGGCCATCGGCATGTGTCACGCCCCGCTTCCCAGTGTATGGTCAGAGGACACGACGAGGCCGCTACGTATTTACTCTGAAGTAAATACGCTAAGCGTATCTAAGCAATATAAGTAAGTGCACAAGAGACAATGGCAATAGCTATAAATTGAACAACAACTTTAT
Source organism: Agapanthus africanus (assembly GCA_030015575.1). Lineage (NCBI taxonomy): Eukaryota > Viridiplantae > Streptophyta > Magnoliopsida > Asparagales > Amaryllidaceae > Agapanthus > Agapanthus africanus. The sequence continues at coordinate 162,113,138 of CM057350.1, read as the reverse complement.
TTATTAACATTCTTTTGAACAATACATCTGAAAAGTAAATACATGGAATGAAAGCAATGCCTAAACAGTGGCATAACAGAAATGAAAATGGAATAAGTACAAGTGGCTACAGCTTTGGGTCGAAGGCTATCTGATCCAAGTTCTCGCTGCTGGGCTCTGTCTCCAGAAGGTCCGAATCACCTGACGACATTCCAAAGAAGAAGAAAGAGAATGTCGTCAGCGAAAAAATCGCTCGGTAAGTCCCAAAGATGAGGGAGAAATAGAATAGACAGAGAGAGTATAGTTTTATAATGTTGTTAGCGCAGTTGTTTGTTATGTTAACGTAGTTGTTTGTAGCTTGGTACAGAAGAGGCCAGTGTTTACGAGAGGAGTCTCAATAGACCAGAGACTAAGATGGTCAGAATCAAGGGTACAAGGCTCCTTGATAATACCCAGAACAACGGCAATCGAATTCAGGTTAGGTGTCTTAATGGTTGCAGTCTCGTGCCACTTCTAACACCTTCCGTACCAATCTACCCCTTAAACCCCGCAATGTCTTGATTGTATTGTATTGTAAATTGTATTGTCTTGTATTATAGATTGTATAGATGGATGACTTACCGAAACCATGATATCAGTAATGGAACGGATATAATGGATGATCATGTAGATGGAATATATCCATGGTTCGGTTCAGTCAAGTTGTATAGATTGATAGATTGAACAGATTGAATATATGGATTCATATTGAATTGTTATATATACTTGTATCTCATTCAAGTCAAATTGATTATATTGAGACTCAGTCTGAGTCAGACAATTAGAAAATAAATCGAATTCTGAATTAGGCTTTGGTGTTATTGGTAACTGTTGCACATGGACGGCAGTATTTGTGTCTTTTTCAAAGAAGATTACCGTGTTGATAACACCGTTTGTTAAGTTGTCTACCTTAAATAGGCAAGCACCCATATCTCCGGCTCCCTGAGGCTCAAGAGACTGGTCCCTCTTAAACCTATGTTTACTAGGGTCCTTATTGTAATTTAGTATAACTTGAGGGGGTTTTATGTAAAAATAATTTTGTATAATTTTCAAAATACACCTCAAGTATTTTATTATCGTCTTTAGAGTTTTCATGGATGTATATTTTATCAATGTGATATTTCTAGTAAATAAAGCCTACTTTTCATAATATATGGTATCTATTTGTAATATTGGAATTGTTTGGTATTTTCTTGTAAATGGAATGTTTTTCTTGAATTTTGGAAATGTGGAATATCATAAATATTAAAAATAGATATTTTGATATTAATTATATATATATATTTATTAAAAATATAAGTTTTATTTATAATAGAAATCACATTTTCTAAAGAAAATTGTATTTTAAATCTTTCGAGACCGTATGCTCCTTGCGGAGGTCTGCATCTCGCACTATTAAGCCCGAGGATGTGCGATAATCCGCACCATCCTGAACGGGTTTCCCGAAATGGGTTGTAGCGGCACATTGCAAAGATTTGTTAAAAATACATATCTTGTAGAAAAAAGTATTTATAAGTTTGAGGTAGTTTTGTGTAAAATCGTATTTTCCCAAAACTATGTTCCCAAAGATCATCGTGCTATGATACATATGAGTGCTGTGAGGAGGTAGGTCATTACCTCATGAGTTTTCTAAAGATAGCATGGTTAAAAGGTATAAACATGTCGATATGAAACATAAAGGTATTTTACTGTAAAAGTGGAATAAAACTTGCTATGGTTATCATTTCATTGTCAAACTTGTTCTATTGCCTTTGTTAATGTTTAATGGTCATGACATAAGAGCTTGGTAATATTGTGTTTAATAAAAATAGACTTTTTAAGGAAAAACCGAATCGGGGGTCGGATTAACTCCGCTTTCATCGGGTTTTAGTTTTGAATATTGTTTAGAATATAGAAGAGAAGAGAAATATGGACTTACGCGATTAGAGCCAAGAGAAGAGGAAGAGGAAGGTTGGGGAAACACCGGTGCATCGTTTCGTCGCCGGAAACTCCTCGGATCGTCGTCGGAAGTTCGCCGGAGCTTCGCCCTTCGCTAACTCCACTTGCACACAAAAAATCTATGGAATTTTCTTGAGAGTTTGGACAAAGATTTGGAAGTGAGGAGGGCTGATTTTAGGTGTGGTATTTATAGGAAAAATTAAGGTTTAGGGTAAATGAAAGGGTGTGATAAAAAATGTATTTAATTTTGCAATTATAAAATTAAAAGGGGTGTTTTAATTCTCTGTTTAATTTAAGAGATTTTAAATAGTGCAGGGGGAGTTGGAGGAGTTCAGGGGTCACAACAAGCCAAGAAAATCGGGATTCCAACTCACCTGAACCGGCGCCGCTGATTCGGCCGAGTCGCCGGTCCGAGTCGGCCGAGTCGGGCCGGGAATTGTCGCCACGTATCCCCTGTCGCTTGGTCTATCTCGTGGACCCGTTTGTTTTATGTGTGACTCTTGGTTTTATAGGTTATGCACGTGTAGACTCTTGGGATTCTAAAAATATTAAAAGAAATAAAATTAAAAATAATGTGTGGCTGATGGGATTGATTTGAACTCCGATGCTTTGGTTCAGCAGTGCAAGGTCTTACTAATGAGATACAAGCTATTTCTTGCTGTTCAAAAGCAAATCAAACTTATAACTTGTGCTCAGGCAAAAGTACCCCTTTCTGTATTTTTTTGAAAAAATTGTACAAAAGGTTTAGGGTTGTTACAGCAAGGAATCTTCCAAAGACATCCAGCCGCTTCACGACGTTTTCAAGGATGGAGCTTCTGTATTGAGGGCCCGAGAGATTGTCCACTTGTATTCTATCTGGCCGGGCTTCCTGGTATTCAGATAGAACGCCTTGGTTTTGTTCATGGGATATAACCCACACCATTTTTCTCAGCAATCAGGTTACAACCAAGGCGTTCCCCTCGAGGTGTTCATCGTGGATCCCGTTTCTACTGAGGAAGGTGTTTCCATCGTGATGCATCATTTCATGCGTTTGAATACAGGGTCCCATTTCCTCATCAGCGAGCCAAGTCACATTCCAAGGGCCTCGAACGCTTACGTTGCTTGGTACCAACATACAACGGGGGCTGTCATCAAGGAAGAGAGGCTGCTGCTGCTTGACCACATGGATGCTTTACCAGCCATTAATCCAGCGGTCCCGTTGAAGCGACGGGCGGTTATGCTTCCTTCTTTGAGGGGAAGCAGTACAGTTGTGGTTCCGCAAGCTTTTCTAGATAAGCCTCGGCCGGAGGTAAATGCTCCTGTGGCAGTGGTGGTTGCTGCATCCCCCGAGTCGGGTATTGGCTCGGAGATCGGAACCCGCTGTCTGAAGAAGCCCGTTAAGAGGAAGCTGTTGTCATCAGGGGTTGGTGCCAGCTCGCAGAAAAAGAAGAAATCACTATTATCAGCTGATGTTGTATTCGGCCGAGAGCCTCATGCTCCTTATAGCGAAAGCTTGTCTGAGTATGGCACCAGCGATGGTCTATTCGAAGTTCATGTTGCCGCTACCGACCTTCAAGCTGCTATCGAAGCTTCTTTAAGACTGGCCAGTGAGCAAGCGGCGTTAGCTTCTATTGCTGTGTCCAGTATATTTCGTTTATACTCTCCTGTATACATTCCTTTTTATGAATTTATTACGCTTTACTAACATCCTTCTCTTCACGGGAATCTCCACTGAAGAGGCCCTCTTGGCGTCCCTCAAAACGTTTGAGGAGGAGGAGAGGCTTCGCGCTTCCATGGGTCTTGGTATGATTTGTTTCATGACGCCTATACATATTTAGTTTATTTTATTCATAACTTGACTCCCTTCCTTTTCCTGTTATAGGAACCACCGCGGCCCATGTTGTTCCGAGCACAATGCCAACCTCGGGTGGTGGTGTGGAAGAGTCTTCAGGGCCACCGGTTACTGCTGAGGTCCTCCCCGGGCCGCCACAGGATGCGTCGCTAAAGAAGCTGATGACGGATGTTACAGTATGTCCCGAGGCCGAGCCTGATTTGGACGATGCCGCTTGTCACGTCCCGAAAAGTACAGAACATGACCGGCACTTAAATTACGAAACGTCTCGAGGCGTACGTAATCTAAGTAAGCCAAAACCCATAAATCAAAACCAAAGAAACAGCAGAGTGAACGAAAAACCAATTTAAAGCAAGCAGTTTTAACAACATAGGCCGAAATATGTATTTTAAAAATCTCAAGTATTTTCTGAAAATTTCGGCAGAGTCTCCTTTGTAAATACTGGTCCCAAATGGGATACAACATGAATAGTATACGAAATAAATAAAAAGGCATCCCCAAGCGGGAGCTAGCTCTTCGTCAATCGACGGTCACAACCACGCAAGCAATATAATATACAACGCCGAAGGGCGAGGATCAAAACTCAAAAGAAAACCCAAAATCAGCATGAAAACCATAATAATACAATGCGCGACTCTAAGGTCGAAGAATAACAAGTCTGATCTTCTATCTTTATCAAATATACAATCCGGTTGATGGAGTTTCTAGATACAACTGAAATAATAAATAAACAATGGTGGTCCTGATGCAAAAGAATCCACCTACCAAAGCAATCACCGTGAAGGAACAATGTGCCAGCAAAGCCGCAACAAAACCTGTACGGCAAAACCTGCAAGGAACTGAGGCACAGCGGGGGTGAGTTTCCAACTCGTGAGTAGAAAACATCTACGGGTAGAAATCGCATGCATAACGCTATCCTAGGTCATATCAGGTAATATCCTCGAATAATATCCTGATCCATCTACATATAGGTGCAACACCACGTGCTCGTGTCTGTGCCTCAGATAGCAACATATCAGATATATATGATGTATGAATGCATTACGAATGGAAACAGAATATATCATGAATGAGATAACTGTTTTCTTTAATCAATGAGATTTCTATATATATATCAATCAAGTATCAACAATGAAAGCAACAGGAAAATTAGTGTCAGCATCGACATAAAACATAAGTCTCAGTATCTCAATATCAAATCTCAATATCTCAAATCTCAGATCTCGAATATCAATATCTCAGGCATCCGTATTATCAGCGGGATCGGCCCGCGGGCTCCGGCAGAACGGATCAGCCTGTATCCATCTCATGACTCCGGCCGGTATCCTCCGGATAACCGACGAGTCCAAATAATATCACCGGTAGGTAGTGCTCCCTTGCTAGGCTCATCGAATACAACTCGAGCTTCTTGCCCCAGGGTACCATACCAGGCCCACCATGTACCCGAGACGGTTCATCCAACTCCTCGAATCGGGTCTCGAAATCCAACAGCAATCATGAAAACTCATGGTGGACGACTCATACATCATGAGAAAACCGCAATTCCCATTTTAAAATGATGATACAAAGCTTTTATTAAATTCTTGCGGTTTTCCCCCAAACCCAGAAATCTTATGTAAATCCGAAATCATCAAAATCATGATACCAATAAACAGTGAATACCGGCATAAATCTCCATAATACTGCATAACCAATGAATATATGAATGCACTTAATATCATGCAATGAATGCAATATTTAAACTATCATATGGAAGCTATAACATATTGCGACTATCAGTTATCAAGCTATGTCAATGAAAAGGTATTTTCTAAAGTGTACGTGACATGGAAATTACCGATGATGATGTGTGTGAGCTGGCAAGTAAGTTTATGTGGAACATACGTATCATCGGTAATGGTGCTGGTGTCCTGACAGCATGGTTCATAATCACTAAGTACACAATAAACATGCAATGAGACGATAACAACATGATAAATGGCAATGAATAGTAATTGTAACAATAATATGCGGAACAAGAATGATAACGTAACAATAAGAATCTACATCGTTACACCTGTGTTATACCGTTTTGCCGTTTTAAATAGTACGAATCGTGGTGTTTTGAAAATAAGGCTACGGTGTTTTTAAGAAAAGCTACATCTTTTGAAATATCCGTAGTATCCCTTGACATGTCTTTAAAATCCTCACGATTCGTTAGTTTTGGAAATAGGTATGACTCGGGTCCAGTCTAACATCTACTAGGTAAACTACATGTCTAATTAACAACCAATCGAAAGGGGTATGGAAACCACCTAAATCTGAGTCGATATATATATATATATATATATATATATATATATATATATATACATATAGACACACACACACATGTATAATAGTCGGTGATCCCGCCTCAATAGTATCCCATACGATACCCTATATAAACATTCTCGAGTCAAGAGTGCGGATCTATCATCAATATATAGCTAGTACGGCATATCCGTCATACGGCCTCCCAAATCTGGGTACGGGTCAAATATCACATTTATCTCATTATTCATCTGGTATCCTTTCCATCATATATCATGATCTGGGGTACTGATCTAAGTCTAGTACAAAACTGATACCATCTATGTAATGCATGCGTGTGTATGAAAACACCATGCCTAAAGAACCCGCTAAAATATCATGTCGTATCTCAAATACGAACCATATCGCATCACCGATCTCATGGCCCCAAGCCCAATCTCATCGACTCATCTCCAAGTCCAAGTACTTATCCTGAAAATCCATGTATATGTATACACACACACACACACATATCCCCATATACGCAAAAGTAAAATAGATGTATGCATGTGTGTGTATGTGTGGGTAAAAACCTGTTCTAGGGTTCGCGACTAAGAAGCTAAACTAAGCTACTTCTAACTATCCTAAACTAAACCATAACCAAAAAATCATATCTTGATAATCATCCTCGTATCATAAAACACCTATATAAACATATATATCATAAACTATACTACGGACTGCGGGGGTGCTATACGCCATCGACCCGACTTCCCCCGTAGATATAATCTACTCACCTAGTCCTCGCTTGCCGAAATCGATGTCGCCACGCGCTTGCTTGTCGTCTCGAAGTCCACATAGGGGTACCTACATGTCACAACGTATCGTATCGCATAAAAACCCAATTCGAAATCGAAACGGCATACGAAAACCAAATCGGCACGCGTATCACGCATATGTCAAAACCTATCGCCTACGCATGCAGGAATAGCCAAACCAACCCTCGATGTCGATGTACAAACGTCAAACCATCGAGAAAAACCCAAACATCCCAATCGTGTTTTCACAATCACTAATTATATAAGAAATAAGGTTTAATTCATCAAAACCTTAAAATTAATCAAGTCGTTTTATTTCCCAAAAAAACCTAGTAAGCGGTCATGAACCGTTTCACTTCAAAACATGATGTTTTAACCAATATAATGGCTACATTACTCACATAATATTTTAACTAAGTCACACAAACCATAATTAAATTTTAATCTCATCAATTTTCATTAAACCCAAAAAACCTAGTTTACAAATAGCATAATTAGAACTATTTAAATGTAACAATTAGAAAATTGACAACTAGATTTCATTTTGCATACTCTAAGATGTTTTACTACACTTTCAAACCATAACTAATTTATAAAAACCCTAACTAGATTTTAAATTTCACAATTTTAATAATTTCTAAAAATCTAGTTTGCTAAAAAAGCTAAATTTGGACATTTTACATCTAACAATTTATATATTAGCAACTAGATTACGTTTTCATTTCCTTAAAATGATAATCTACACTTTGCAACCATGATAACATGATAAGAACCCTAATTGCATCCAAAACCCTTTCTTGAATTTTTCCAAACAAGCAATTAAACCTAATTAAACACTTAATTAGCTTCAATTGAAGTATGATAGCAACAATTACGTAACTAATCAATAATCAAACCATGGGACAAAGATTTCTACCTCACAAAACTTGAATCAAACATGCAACCTAGCCTCACAAACTTGCTTCTTGCTTCATGATCCATACTAGAATAGGTCAAGGAAAAATGGGTAAGAGTTGGATTTGAGTTTAGCTTTGAATTTGTGAGAGAAATGGTGGATTTTTGATGGGTTTTTGATGAGGAAATGAGAGGGGAAATTTGGGGGGGGGGCTGCCCAAGAGAGGCTCGGCCAGAATTTATGAGGGAGTGAGAGAGAGAGAGGTGGGTTTCAAGTCAACACAAGTCCAAGTCAACAAAGCCCATGCCTCTTTCTTATTCTTTTCCTTTCATTTCTTTGTTTTCTTTTCTTTTCTTTTAGAAGTGGGGAAATGAGTGGGCAACTTGGGAATGGGGCAGTAAGTTTCGGCCAGCAGCATAGGTGGGGAGGAGAGAGGGCGTGTGTGAGTGTGGGTGAGGAAAAAAAAGATAAATACTATACCCCAATTTCCATTTACACTTATTTCACCATTTAAGCCTTTTTCTTTGATATTTTCTAAAACCGTTTGACAATTTTATTTCATTTCAGAAATAATATTTTACATGTTAGTTTAATGTGTCATGATGCACAAAATTTGTATCAACCCATTCCAATTTGTAATTATCCCTAATTAAATGTATTAGTGACGACTTAAAATAATATTAAAATAATTAATTTCGGAAATTTTTTCAGTAATTTAGAAATTTTACAAGTGGCTCAATAAACACCAAATACTAGCAATTACATAGCTAGAATATATATATTTAATTTTATATTAAATGATATTTATATCCTGATTTTTACGGAAAACACCCGTTATTTTACCGATTAACCGAAATTTCACCTGAAGGATTTTCAAAACGTTACAATCTTCCCCCCTTAAAGAAATTCGGTCCCTGAATTTAAATTAAAACTCCTCCAAATACAAAAATATTTCAGTAAAACAATCAAATCGTCGGGGCTCCGAAATCAACAATGCATAATACATATCGTAGCGCACTGCATGCGCAAGAAAAACGGATATATAAACCAAAACAAAACTCCGTCAAGCATCCCAAAATTATCGGAGTTATGGGGAAGACATCAATGTCAAGATCCAATACGAAAACCAACATTATATAGATCATTAAAACATCTGGAAGCAATGCATGCCATACCTTTTTCAAATCGCCGTGCGATGTTCGCAACACTGCACAGTGGCGGGCGTCTATTGTAAGAAAATAACTATATATATATATATCCTTTGTTTAATATGCACGTCCCACCATTTTGAAAGCAATTTTTAGAAGGGTTTCCTTTATAAAATGTTTCGTGTCATCTCGGACACGTAGGTAAATACTGAGACTATAGCTCCTCTTTGGAAATCCCTTCGATAACTATCAATGCATGCAAAAAAAAATACTCAGGTACTGTCCTCTGACTAGTCCTGCTCAGTACTAAACAAAATAGTAAGTATTATAAAATATACTGCTCCAAAAGAAATCAATCCCAAATATATATAGATGAATGCCACGTGCGTCTGGTGCGCACGGAAATCAAAATCCATGAATGTGCCATACATGTGCACGGAAACAAAATCTGAGTGCAACGGGTGTGCACGAAAACACCTGTCAAAGGCAATGTGTGTGCCTGACAGTAGAACCGGGTGCATCTGATATGCACGAAGAATCTCGATTTAGTGCATCTAGTGTGCACCTAAATCGCATCAAGCGCCTTAAATATGCGCAAAATCCAAATCAAGTGCACAATGTGCACGAAAACGAATATCAAATATCACAATCGAAATCGACGGTATATAACACATTTCAATCAAAATCCCAATCAGGTATACCGTGGTATAAAATCTTACCATCCTGTGCATCGGCGTGCACAAAAGCAAATCAAATACTAAAAGTGCATGAAAACTATGCCGAAAGCATAAGTCAAATCATATGCTTGCCCTAGGCATGAAATAAAATATCATGAAACCCGGTCATCAAAACTCAATCATGAAATAAATCACCTAAAAATACTGAAAATCCAAAGTGACGGATACATGATAGTCAATCATAAAATCACAAATCATAAATACTGTCGTCGATATGTCCGTCCTTCAAAGTCGAGAAGGTGTCGGTGCATCCAATGCTAGCAGAGTAAGATATCTACTTGCCTTCTGATCATGGCCTGTTGCCTAGTGCCCTTAGGCTCTCGTCTCTCACTGCAGATTGCTAAGTACACAGCTCCTCGGCTCAACGGTCCAATATAGAAACGATAACGGAGCAGTCCGCTCTGACACATCCTCTAAAGATCTCTGGCCAACTATCATGGTTACTCATAACATGTCTCGTCAATGATGCCGAACTCTGGCCTATTAGGTTTGCGTCATATGATCGCTCCTAAGTCCAGGTCTTCTCGTTCAGTATTTCCAGAAAGGTCCTGTCGAAGTCTCTCCCAAGTCTCGTTTCTGCCAAACTGCCCGAAAGTTATCATCCTTACCATATCTATTTCTTGTTCCGGAACGGATGCATACTCATCATGACTCCTCCTGGAAGATATATCCATAGTCAACACTTCTGCTTGCGTATCACATCTCTGATGTCGGCGGAGTGGAACGTCATCTCATCAAGATCTCGTACGAACCTTTTACTCCACTTTTCTCTAATGTCGACTGCTTCGGACTCGTCTCCTCGTGGCTGCATGGACTACGCTCCAATGGCTATACTCGTATCCGGAGTCTCCCAAGCAATGTATCCCATCATATGATATCCGAATGATGTCAAACTTTTCGATCGATTCGTCGAGGTTCCATAATCTCCCAAGAGCTCATCATCTTAGGTACAGTTTAATAGTATTGAATATATGCCACAGCACCTATGGACCAACCGTAGAAGGGCGGACCCAAGCCTCACTAATGGCACCGCTGAACTGTCGCAAACCCTAAGGTTCACCGGCGTTCCATGGTCATTATGTCGAGTTAGGGTTTCATTCTTCTAGAGGGTCCGTAGAATTGCTTGCATTGTTTTTCGAATACTTTAAACTTGGAAAATGGGTTCCTGACATTCGATCGTCTATATCAACTCTCAACGTATCAGCGTGAAGTCGTCTCTAGATGGAATCAATCAATCTGCTGACCTCGTATCGGGGTAGGCAATGAATTACATGCCCTAGTCTTTTATCCTTGGTGACTAGAGACCTTCTATCATATTTCTAAGTATAACTCGTGCGGCGTTAGCTTCAAACATCTGGGGCGATATCTTTTCATTCGCCAAAATCACTGGCTCATTCGTCCGGACGCTGAACAGTGCCTCAATCATCAAAATAATCTGTGCTCTGACGGTCATCACAATCTGGATGGCCTCTTGAAGGGGCCCAATCCTCTGGTGCTGATCTGCACGTCCGAAAAATCTCGTAAAAGCGATCCATCAAATGCTCGTGGTGCGAAAACACAATAAAATGGCGCCTCTATGCAAACCGTATGTCCCTGGAATCACGCCCTGGTCATTCCTCGTTCGTGACGAGCTCATGATGACCGCAACTCTAGCCGTAGCTCTCTCTACCCGTACCACCATGATAACAAAACCATAAACTGGTACTGCTGAGGCTAGATCATAGGAATGAATATAATGCTGTGCAAAGAAATGTACATCCTAAGGCTTCTTAAGTGGAGTATCGTATCGTGAATATACCGTGGAACATACGTATGGTATGTCACTCTACTCAAGCTACCTACTCCATCAACCAAGGGTCGTCCTACACTCCGAAGGTAAAACCTAACGCTTTGATACCAACTTTGTCATGTCCCGAAAAGTACGGAACATGACCGGTACTTAAATTACGAAACGTCTCGAGGCGTACGTAATCTAAGTAAGCCAAAACCCAGAAATCAAAACCAAAGAAACAGTTGAGTGAAGGAAAAACCAATTTAAAGCAAGTAGTTTTAACAACATAGGCCGAAGTATTTATTTTTAAAATCTCAAGTATTTTCTGAAAATTTCGGCAGAGTCTCCTTTGTAAATACTGGTCCCAAACGAGATACAACATGAATAGTATACGAAATAAAAAAAAAAGGCATCACCAAGCGGGAGCTATCTCTTCGTCAATCGACGGTCACAACCACGCAAGCAATATAATATACAACGTCAAAGGGCGAGGATCAAAACTCAAAAGAAAACCCAAAATCAGTATGAAAACCATAATAATACAACGCGCGACTCTAAGGTCGAAGAATAACAAGTCTAGTCTTCTATCTTTATCAAATATACAATCCGGTTGATGGAGTTTCTAGATACAACTGAAATAATAAATAAAAAATGGTGTTCCTGATGCAAAAGAACCCACCTACCAAAGCAATCACCCTGAAGGAACAGTGTGCCAGCAAAGCCGCAACGAAACCTGTACGGCAAAACCTGTAAGGAACTGAGGCACAACGGGGGTGAGTTGCCAACTCGTGAGTAGAAAACATCTACAGGTAGAAATCGCATGCATAACGCTATCCTAGGTCAAATCAGGTAATATCCTCGAATAATATCCTGATCCATCTACATATAAGTGCAACACCACGTGCTTATGTCAGTGCCTCAGATAGCAACATATCAGATATATATGATGTATGAATGCATTACGAATGGAAACAGAATATATCATGAGTGAGACAACTGTTTTCTTTAATCAATGAGATTTCTATATGTATATCAATCAAGTATCATCAATGAAAGCAACAGGGATATCAGTGTCACCATCGACACAAAACATAAGTCTCAGTATCTCAATATCAAATCTCAATATCTCAAATCTCAGATCTCAAATATCAATATCTCAGCCATCCGTATCATCTGCGGGATCGGCCCGCGGGCTCCGGCAGAACGGATCAGCCTGTATCCATCTCATGACTCCGGCCGGTATCCTCCGGATAACCGACGAGTCCAAATAATATCACCGGTAGGTAGTGCTTCCCTGCCAGGCTCATCGAATACAACTCGAGCTTCTTGCCCCGGGATACCATACCAGGCCCACCATGTACCCGAGACGGTTCATCCAACTCCTCGAATCGGGTCTCAAAATCCAACAGCAATCATGAAAACTCATGGTGGACGACTCATACATCATGAGAAAACCGCAATTCCCATTTTAAAATGATGATACTAAGCTTTTATTAAATTCTTGCGGTTTTCTTCCAAATCCAGAAATCTCATGTAAATCCGAAATCATCAAAATCATGATACCAATAAACAGTGAATACCGGCATAAATCTCCATAATACTGCATAACCAATGAATATAAGAATGCACCTAATATCATGCAATGAATGTAATATTTAAACTATCATAAGGAAGCTATAACATATTGCGACTATCAGTTATCAAGCTATGTCAATGAAAAGGTATTTTCTAAAGTGTACGTGACATGGCAATTACTGATGATGATGTGTGTGAGCCGGAAAGTAAGTGTATGTGGAACATACACATCATCGGTAATGGTGCTGGTGTCCTGATAGCATGGTTCATAGTCACTAAGTACACAATAAACATGCAATGAGACGATAACAACATGATAAATGGCAATGAATAGTAATTGCAACAATAATATGCGGAACATGAATGATAACGTAAAAATAAGAATCTACATCGCTACACCTGTGTTATACTGTTTTGCCGTTTGAAATAATACGAATCGTGGTGTTTTGAAAATAAGGCTACGGTGTTTTTAAGAAAAGGTATGTCTTTTGAAATATCCGTAGTATCCCTTGACATGTTTTTAAAATCCTCACGATTCGTTAGTTTTGGAAATAGGTATGACTCGGGTCCAGTCTAACATCTACTAGGTAAACTACAGGTCTAACTAACAACCAATCGAAAGGGGTATGGAAACCACCTAAATCTGAGTCGATACACACACACACACACATGTATAATAGTCGGTGATCCCGCCTCAATAGTATCCTATACGATACCCTATATAATATGACATTCTCGAGTCAAGAGTGCGGATCTATCATCAATATATAGCTCGTACGGTAAATCCGTCGTATGGCCTCCCAAATCTGGGTACGGGTCAAATATCACATTTATCTCATTATTCGTCTGGTATCCTTTCCATCAAATATCATGATCTGGGGTACTGATCTAAGTCTAGTACAAATATGATACCATCTATGTAATGCATGAGTGTGTATGAAAACACCATGCCTAAAGAACCCGCTAAAATATCGTGTCGTATCTCAAATACGAACCATATCACATCACCGATCTCATGGCCCCAAGCCCAATCTCATCGACTCATCTCCAAGTCCAAGTACTTATCCTCAAAATCTATATATATATATATAGACACACACACATATCCCCATATACGCACAAGTAAAATAGATGTATGCATGTGTGTGTATGTGTGGGTAAAAACCTGTTCTAGTGTTCGCGACTAAGAAGCTAAACTAAGCTACTTCTAACTATCCTAAACTAAACCATAACCAAAAAATCATATCTTGATAATCATCCTCGTATCATAAAACACCTATATAAATATATATATCATAAACTATACTACGGACTGCGGGGGTGCTATACGCCATCCACCTGACTTCCCCCGTAGATATAATCTACTCACCTGGTCCTCGCTTGCCGAAATCGATATCGTTACGTGCTTGCTTGTCGTCTCGAAGTCCACATAGGGATACCTACATGTCACAACGTATCGTATCGCATAAAAACCCAATTCAAAATCGAAACGGCATATGAAAACCAAATCGTCACGCGTATCACGCATAGCTCAAAACCCATCGTCTACGCATGCAGGAATAGCCAAACCAACCCTCGATGTCGATGTACAAACGTCAAACCATTGAGAAAAACCCAAACATCCCAATCGTGTTTTCACAATCACTAATTATATAAGAAATATGGTTTAATTCATCAAAACCTTAAAATTAATCAAGTCGTTTTATTTCCCAAAAAAACCTAGTAAGCGGTCATGAACCGTTTCACTTCAAAACATGATATTTTAACCAATATAATGGCTACATTGCTCACATAATATTTTAACTAAGTCACACAAACCATAATTAAATTTTAATCTCATCAATTTTCATTAAACCCAAAAACCTAGTTTACAAATAGCTTAATTAGAACTATTTAAATGTAACAATTAGATTTCATTTTGTATACTCTAAGATGTTTTACTACACTTTCAAACCATAACCAATTTATAAAAACCCTAACTAGATTTTAAATTTCACATTTTTAATAATTTCTAAAAATCTAGTTTGCTAAAAAAGCTAAATTTGGACATTTTACATCTAACAATTTACATATTAGCAACTAGATTAGGTTTTCATTTCCTTAAGATGATAATCTACACTTTGCAACCATGATTACATGATAAGAATCCTAATTGCGTTCAAAACCCTTTCTTGAATTTTTCCAAACAAACAATTAAACCTAATTAAACACCTAATTAGCTTCAATTGAAGTATGATAGCAACAATTAAGTAACTAATCAATAATGAAACCATGGGAAAAAGATTTATACCTCACAAAACTTGAATCAAACATTCAACCTAGCCTCACAAACTTGCTTCTTGCTCCATGATCCATACTAGAATAGGTCAAGGAAAAATGGGTAAGAGTTGGATTTGAGTTTAGCTTTGAATTTGTGAGAGAAATGGTGGATTTTTGATGGGTTTTTGATGAGGAAATGAGAGGGGAAATTTCCGGGGGGGGGGGAGGGCTGCCCAAGAGAGGATCGGCCAGAATTTATGAGGGAGTGAGAGAGAGAGGTGGGTTTCAAGTCAACACAAGTCCAAGTCAACAAAGCTCATGCCTCTTTTTTATTCTTTTCCTTTCATTTCTTTGTTTTCTTTTCTTTTCTTTTAGAAGTGGGGAAATGAGTGGGCAACTTGGGAATGGGGAAACAAGTTTCGGCCAGCAGCATAGGTGGGGAGGAGAGAGGGTGTGGGTGAGTGTGGGTGAGGAAAAAAAAAGATAAATACTATACCCCAATTTCCATTTACACTAATTTCACCATTTAAGCCTTTTTCTTTGATATTTTCTAAAACCGTTTTACAATTTCATTTCATTTCAGAAATAATATTTTACATGTTAGTTTAATGTGTCATGATGCACAAAATTTGTATCAACCCATTCCAATTTGTAATTTACCCTAATTAAATGTATTAGTGACGGCTTGAAATAATATTAAAATAATTAATTTCGGAAATTTTTTCAGTAATTTAGAAATTTTACAAGTGGTTCAATAAACACTAAATACTGGCAATTATATAGCTAGAATATGTATATTTAATTTTATATTAAAAGATATTTATATCCTGATTTTTACGGAAAACACCCGTTATTTTACCGATTAACCGAAATTTCACCTGAACGATTTTCAAAACGTTACACCGCTCCTATCGGAGGTCCTGAGGAGATCCGTCCGTACAGCCAAAGCTGAGAGGAAGCGCAAAAAGCACGCCGCAAGGGAGCGTCAGGCTGATCTGGCCGTAGACGTGGGCTCGAGCGATGCTCGACTTTCTAATGTTTGCATAGAGGATGCTCCTTCTGCCCTGTCCACCGCTTATAGGCAGGTTCCGCGTGCGGCTCGCGAAGAGGCCGAGCGGTCGCTTCAAGGTAAAACAGTGCACAATCCCTTATTGTAACCTGATAGCAGTCCTTTTTTTTCTTGAACTATAACACTCTAGTTTTTTTTAACTGGGCCGAGTTCAGGTGGTGACACGGCGGGCGAAGCGCCAGTGCTCGAAGTGCCTGGAGTATCAGGCCTCCCTTTCGAATCTGGGACTGTTCCGATTGCTGCTTCCTCCCCTCGTGGATCCACGATATCGGCGGGTGATGCGAGCATTACAACGGCTCTTATTGATTCAGGGGATGAAGGTGTGGATGTCGGATCCACCTTCCCGGTAATTATGGAAACTGAGGAAGCCGTTGAGGCTGGTAACGCTCCATACCCTGTTATGATTTCTGCCCCATCAGGTATACCTCGAGCCATTACTTTTGGTTTCTCAATCCCATTAAACATTTCTGCTGATATTTCCTTTATTCTGAATACAGGTGTGGTAGACCCCGACGCTGTGCTGATTGAAGGATCACTGTCAGCCATGGCCGCGATTGTCACTGCTCCGCCCCTCTCTTCTATGTCCCCCCGAGTTCCCTCGGGTTTAATGACGGAAGGTAGGGATCCTTCACTTATTGTTTCAGTGTAGATACTATTTTCTTGTATTAACCATATATTGTTGCAATCCTGCAGGAGTGCTTTTTGACCGCTTACACCAGATATTAAGCCCACACTTCGCCTTCCAATCAAAATTCGTTCCCCCTTCAGGCGTTGGTTAGTATATTCTTCACCTTTTATTTCATCATTCCACGATTAAACTTTCTATTGCTAAGCTTTCCTTGTATTGACCACAGTATCACAGCTTGAGGTAGAGAGTGAATGAATAACCGACCCTCTTATGCTCCCTGCCCTGCCACTTTTGACCACTGGTATGGTAGATCTCGTCCATCAGCATTCTTCTTTATTTTTCAGGTTGAAATCTGACCCTTCTTTGTGCATGAATTATTCTGCAGCTGCTATATCGGCTTTGGCTCCCTTTGAGTCTCATATTTCCATGCCCGCAGGGCCCATTGCTAAGCGTAAATCTTCCAGGGGTGCGGCGAATAGCAGGCGAATGCTGAGGGAATTCATCGAATATCTTAACGTTGAAGCTCTTACTTCTATCGCTGATTTTGCTGACGAGGTCAACCCGATGCTGGCGACGCTTGTGAATTTCCACAATGAAGATTTCGTCGGCCTTTGGGTTGATCATGTAACAATTCAGAAAAATAAAATATTATTTTGGGAAGTTAAACAATATAAGTAATAAATATTATGGACATTTAAAAGTATGGAGATGAGTTTTAAGGGATAGGTATAATTATATACCGATAATTTGGAAATTTATATTAATTATCGATTTTAAAAGAATTTATGAATTTTTGAGAATTTTACAAATTATTATACAATAAATTTTAAATGGGGTATTTACTAAACTCGATTAGTGTTTACTAATTTGGTATTAAGCTTGATTATGCACATGACATGCACCATGTCATATTGTAAAAAATACTTGTTACTTTTTTTAATGACCATGGCTTTAATCCTCCATCTTTCTTTTATGTATGGTTTTGTTTTGGTTTTTATTTGAAAAAGGAAAAAAAGATAAGAAAATAATATAGAATAGAGGTATGGGCAAGAGAGAGAAGAGAGAGAGAGAGAGAGAGAGAGAGGGTGAGGGGTCTTTGACCTTGGCTCATTTGTTTTCACTTCATCATCTTCATCATTTCCCTCTCCCCTCTCACACCTTGGCTGTCCTCTTCCCTCCACCATCTCTACCCCCTCACAACACCACCAAAACTACATCAAAACCTTGTATCCTCTTCACAAAATTCATGCACAAGCTCACTACAAGCATGGTAGATCAAGAAAGTTTGGATTTTGAGCACTTGGGGCAACTCAAGAAAATTCTTGAGTTGCCAAATGAGGTATTTCCTGCACTATTAGTTTAGTATTTGAGTTTCTTAACTTCTATTGTTAGTTTAGAATTGATTTAAGAGAAGATTAGTGAGCTTTGAAAATTCCAAGATAAGGGTTAGGGCTTTTCATGAGTTGTGATGGTGTAATTGGGTGTAATTGGTGATTAGAAACCCCCTGGTGTTAATAACCTAGATCAAACAGAGCCTAGACCATGCAATTTGAAATATATGTTTCAGTGTCGGATTTGTGTATATCTTGAGCCTACAGGGAATCTGGAACGACCTGCAACCTTTACAAGAAAAACTAGCAACCCTATTGACCTAGATTAAACTCTAGAAGACCACCCTGAGAAGACGAACCAGAACGGAGCAACCCTGGCCGAGCAGGCCAGATTTCAGGGTAGTGTGGCCGGCCAAAGTGTGGGTAATGTTGTCTAGGTTGGTTCTGTAGCTCACATACCCCCTATACTATACCACTGTATTGCTAGTTTAGCCTAATTTTACCTGACCAAAAATCTGGAACCTTTTTCTTGATGTGCTGTTTTGTTTTGTGACTTTAAATGACTTGAATTTTGGTTATTGTGTTTTATCTCGATCGATTGGCGTTTGTACGTCGATGTCGAGGGTTATTTGGCTCTTTTGCAAGAGTAGACCATAGGTTTTAACCATATGTGTGATACTGTGCCGTTTTGGTTTTCGTGCACGATTTCGGTTTACGATACTATGTGTTTATATGTGTAAGCACCCTCACGTGGACTTCGGATGACAAGGAGGAGAATGGCGACATCGACTTCGGCAAGCAAGGATCAATGTGAGTAGATGTATATCTACGGGGGAAGTCGGGTGGATGGCGTATAGCACCCCTGCAGTTTCGTAGTGTAGCATGCGAATATATTATATATATATATTATATATATATGTATATTCTGACACGTGTATGATTAGCAAGAAAGGCTTTAGGAGATCATGGGTTAGTTTTAGCGTAATTCCAAGAATATGCTTTTAGTTTAGTTACTTAGTCGCGAAACCCTAGAGTATAAGTTCACACACACACACATGCACACAGGTGATATGTTTGGGTGTATATGTTTATATGTACATATTTATGCGGATGCGTTGGTACACAAACACACATATACATATACGTATACATGGATGATGATGATAGTATATGATACTTGGAGATGAGTCGATGTGATCGGGCATGATGCCGTGAGATCGGTTATGTGATTTGGGTCGTGTTATGATATACAACATGATATTATAGTGGATCGACGGGCGATGTGTTTTATTCACACGTGGATATATGTTTGATGGTATCGGAATGTACTAGATTTTAGAACGGTACCCTAATTCATGGTATAATGATAATGCTACCATATGAATAATGAGGTATATGTGATATTTGACCCGTACCCCGATTTCGGGATGCCGTACGATGGATTTTACCATACGAGATATAAATATGATGATTGATCCGCACTCTTGACTCGAGGATGTCGTATTATATATTTTACCGTACATGACACTGTTTGAGGCGGGATCACCGACTACTAGATATATCGACTCGGACTTAGGTGGATTTCCTTACCCTTTCGATTAGTATCTTAGCTTCGTCCTGTAGTTTACTTGGTAGATGTTAGACTGGGTTCGAGTCATACTTATTTTCAAAACTAACGAATCGTGAGTATTTTAAAGACAGGCCGAGGGATACTACGGATTTTTCAAAGGATGTATCTTTTCTCAAAGACCCCGTAGCCCCTATTTTTCTAAAACCACGATTTGTACGATTTCAGACACCAAAATATGTATGACTCGTATATATAAATGTATATTCTTATATGTTGTGGTTACTACATCTTTGTTCCATATATTCAAGTTGTTCTTATCGCATTTCATGCTTATACTTGTGATTTCTTTTGATATTATGAACCCATGTTGTCAGGACACCAGCACCCTTACCGATGATGCATATATCCACGAACACTTGCTTGTCGTCTTACACACATCATCATCGGTAATTGCCATAACACGTACACTTTAGATATATTACTTCATTGATATAACTCGCTAGCAGATAGTTCCGATATATAATTACTATGCTAGTTTAGATATTGCATTCTTTGCTTAGATACCCATGCATGTGTATATATTCATTTGTCATGAAATATTATGGGGCTTTATATTGGTAATTCATTGTTTATTGACTCTCGATTTTAGGATTTCAATTTTCCATGAGATTTCTGGATGTGGAGAAACCACAAGGATTTTATGAACTCATTATCATTACTAAAAATAGAAATTTGCGGTTTTCTCGTGATATGATGTGAGAGGTGTCCATCATGAGTTTTCTCGGCTCTTGAGCGGTATCATACACCCGATTCGAGGAGGAGGAGGAACCGTCTGCGGATGCATGGTAGACCCGGTGCGGTACCCTGGGGCAAGATGGTCGCAGATGATGGCGTTGAGCCCGATAGGGGAGCACTACCGACCGGTTATTTGTGACGCGGCGGATATCCGGAGGATACCGACGTAGTCTTGAGATTTGATGATATGGGCCAGTCCAGATTGCCGGAGCCCGAGATATTGAGATTTGATTATATGGGCCAGTCCGGATTACCGGAGCCCGAGATATTGAAATTTGATGATATAGGCCAGTCCGGATTGCCGGAGCCCGAAATATTGAGATATTGGGATATATGTTTTGTGCCGATGCTTAACACTGATTTTTTGTTGATTTCATTGATGATACTTCAATTTTTATACAGAAATCTCACTGAGATAAGAAAACAGTTTTCTCATTCAAAATGTATTCTGTTTTCATGCATTCATACATCATATATGTGATATGTTGCTACCTGAGGCACTGTCATAAGCACTTGGTATTGTAGGATTCTTAAGCACTCTTGTGAAGGTTCATAAAGTATCAAACATGCCTGAATAAAATTTTAGATGTGCCGAACAACCCAAGACGGGATCTTTGCTAGATTATTAGGGTTTAGTATGCAAGATAACATCTTTAAAGCTAAGTGTGAGGGATTACAACCTTTGTAGTCCGCTCCTTCGCTTCACAAGCTCCGAGTAGAAGTCCCTTCGCCGCGATCCACGATCTCCGGGACTCAAGAGGGGCTCCACGACTCGAACGATCTATGCTAGCTTGAAGTGTTCCGCTTCTCCGATGATCTACGTCGAAGTTGCTATAATCCAAGCTTTCTCACTCTAAAGAGATGAACACCCTAATCTAATAGGCTAGATTAGATGAGGATGATGGAGTAGTATTTATGCTACCTTTTTAATTCACTTTCTCACAAGAAATCATCACAAAAAGAATTTCTAGTGAGCACTCTCTCAAAAACTAAAGAGAGAAGAAGATGAAGAATGAAAAGAATAATCCTTTTGTGATGAATAGTAGTCAAGAGTATATGATTGATTATGGAACCATGGTCAAGGATGAGAGGCTAAAACTTTGTAGAGAATAAACTAGAGTTAGGGTTTGGTTAGGTTAAGGATAAGGATCAACCATAATATCTTAACCAAGACAAAAGAGAATCCTTCTAGAATGAACAAGAAGGAGCTAACCCTAATCAAACCCTAATCCCTTTTTATCATCCTTAAACATGTTTCATAATAAATCATATCATGTCACAATAATATATATCACATATATATTATATATTTGCAACAAAAGAAAATAATACAATTAACATATATCGCATATATATCAATGTATTAATCCGGTGAGAAAATGAAATAATAAAGCGAGCCAATATTAGATAATGTAATACAATATATCATATATATCATTATACATTAAATCATCGAATCAACACTTGATCCGACTATCCGGCTATATCGAATATAACCGACTAATATATCATGTACCGATTCATCGAATCACCACTTGATTCGATGTCCCGGTTCATATCTAAATATCGCGAGAATATAATACGGTATCTCATATCGCATTATCCTCGGTCCTTCACATATCACATATGTTCCTCTACTCCGCTTTGCCTGAGCCAAGAAACCTCTGTGTAGGACTCTAAAGAATCGTCAATACGCCGGTAGCAGGTGATGATCATATCAAACACCCACAAGCTGCAAGCGGTCAGCTAAACGTAATAGCCACCCAGGTATTGAGCGATCAGAAGATCAACAAGCTAGGCTGTCCGTTCTCCTGTGAATCCAATTAGTAACACTCCCATACAGTCCGGTCTGTTCGTCTGATATGTCGCATATCAAGTCTAGGGGTGGTATACGTCAGACCCCAGTAACCGATAAGTCGTGTCGATGTGAGGCTCATAACAGGTCGAGAAACTACTGGTAACACTTACCAGTATATCTCTATATCAGCCCTGGCCAGGGACTTCCAGTTATAGCCAATCGAACACAGCACAACATCAACTCCCTATACCGAGAGAGACGAATCCCCTCGTATCGCTCATTGCCTCCATGTGATTTGGGACTGTACCCAAAAGCCACCGTTTTGCATGCCTTCTTGGACGTGGTAAGGTGGAAATCAAAACACAGTGGGAATCACACAAGACTCCATGACGATCTCGGGTCTACAGACTACCCTGTACCAGTGTCACCGGAGAACTGCCATCTGACGTGTGGTATATCACCATCTGGGAGTTCTCGGCGAGTCCGTCCAGTGTACCCAGTCTCCACTGAGCACCCGTACACCATCTCTGATGTCAAACACCGATGGATATGGGATCATCCATCGCCCATCATATGGGTCAAGATGCGTATACGCTAGTCTACTCTGGTGTATCGATGCCTTGTCTCGATATACCCTCGACTAGGAACAATTATAGGATGTACTCATCGACTACTATGGCCCCACTTGTATGATCTCATCATAGTCCCAGTAGTCGAGTACAGATCCTAAGGGCTTTATCAACATGTGAGAGTAAGACAGTAAACCAATACGAGTCAACATGTTAAGATAAAGTGAAACCAAATAGCATACTATCATGACGAGCAAGAAAGTCCTCTCTGTATATATCTAAGCATCCATCATAATATACATCATATGTACAACAATGGCCTCTAGGGTATATACATAACTAACAATCTCCCACTTGCACTAAGGCAAGCTGCTGTAGTATCTCATACCTAGCATCCCGAATAATCTCTCAAACTGTATCTGGGGAATGGCCTTCGTGAGTGGATCCGCAGTGTTATCCTTCGTATCTACTCTCCTGACCTCGATCTCCCGGCGATCAACTATCTCTCTGATCAGGTGATACCGCCTCAGAATATGTCTGGACTTCTGATGGGATCTGAGTTCCTTGGCCAAAGCCACAGCTCCATTGTTATCGCAATACAGAGGTATTGGATGCTCAATGGATGGAACCACACCAAGTTCACTAATGAACTTCTTCTTCCAGACAGCCTCTTTGGCCGCATCGTTGGCAGCGATGTATTCAGCCTCCATCGTCGAGTCTGCAACGGTATCCTATTTGGAACTCTTCCAACATACCGTCCCTCCATTGAGGGTAAAGACAAATCCCGAGTGCGACTTATAGTCGTCCTTATCACTTTGGAAGCTGGAATCAGTAAAGGACTCCACCCGGAGTTCTCCGTTACCATACACCAAGAACATGTCTCTAGTCCTTCGCAAATACTTGAGAATGTTCTTCACAGCTGTCCAGTGACTCTCTCCAGGATCTGCTTGATACCGACTCACTACACTTAGTGAGTATGCTACATCGGGTCTGGTACATAGCATCACATACATGATAGAGCCCACTGCCGAAGCATAGGGTATCCCTTGCATGTGAGCTCTTTCCAAATCAGTCTTGGGAGACATCTCTTTGGAGAGAGTGAGTCCAGAGATCATGGGTTGGTTCCCACGCTTGGATTCTTCCATACTAAACCTCTTTAGTATGGTGTCAATGTACCTGGATTGGGACAATCCCAGTATCCGTTTGGATTTATCTCTATAGATCCTAATCCCCAATATGCATGAGGCATCACCTAGATCTTTCATTGAGAATCTTTATGATAAGAAGAGCTTGACTGATTGCAGCATAAGAATATCATTTCCTATCAAGAGTATGTCATCCACGTACAATACGAGGAAGACAACCTTACTCTCTGCTACCTTCTTATAGATACAAGGTTCATCTATGTTTTTGATGAAGTCAAACTCTTTGACTACTACATCAAAACAGATGTTCCAACTCCGCGATGCTTGCTTTAACCCATAAATGGATTTAAGCAGTTTGCACACCTTTCCGCTGCTCCCACTATCTACGAAGCCCTCTGGCTGAGTCATGTACACGCACTCTTCTAAATCACCATTTAGAAAGACGGTCTTAACATCCATTTGCCAGATTTCGTAGTCATGGTATGCAGCAATGGCAAGTAAGATCCGGATGGACTTAAGCATAGCCACTGGAGAAAAGGTTTTGTCATAATCCACACCTGGTCGTTGACGAAATCCCTTTGCTACAAGTCTACCTTTGAAAGTCTCAACTTTTCCATCTACACCAAATTTCTTTTTAAAAATCCACTTGCTCCTAATGGGTTTTACCCCTTCAGGAGTATTTTCCAAAATCCATACTTTATTGGTGTACATGGATTCCATCTCAGATCGCATTGCATCCAGCCATTTCACAGAGTCACCACTCGTGATGGCCTGCTCGAAACTAGTCGGGTCATCATCTTCCATGATGCAATTCTCGCTTCCCCCATCAATAAGAAAACCGTAGTATCTCTCAGGTGGACGAGAAACCCTACTAGATCGGCGGAGAGGCTGGGGTTCGTCGGGTACTACTGAATCTTCTGGTTCTACTAAATCTTCAGTTGCAATTTGTGTTTCTGGAACCTCTTCCAGCTCTACCTCTTTGCCACTAATTTCTTTTGCAAGAAATTCCTTTTCCAAAAAGGTGGCATATTGAGAAACAAACACTTTTTATTCTTCAGCGTGGTAGAAAAAATATCCTTAGGAATTCTTAGGATATCCCACAAACTTGCAAAGAACTGACCGTGCCTCGAGTTTGTTTGGATTTTGCCTTTTGACATAGGCCAGACAACCCCATATCTTAACTCGTTTAAAATATGGTCTCTTCCCACTCCATATCTCATATGGTGTGGTAGGCACAGATTTAGACGGAACTTGATTCAATAGGTATGCTGCTGTCTCAAGCGCATAACCCCAGAAGGAAATAGGCAACTCAGCCTCGCTCATCATAGAGCGCACCATATCTAATAGGGTGCGATTCCTCCGTTCTGATACACCGTTGTGCTGTGGTGTATAAGGAGGAGTAAGCTGAGAGAGAATTCCATTCTCTTTTAGATAATCTAGGAACTCATTGCTTAAGTATTCATCTCCTCGATCAGATCGAAGAATCTTAATACTTTTGCCCGTTTGATTCTCTACTTCGTGCTTATATTCTCTGAATTTCTCAAAAGCTTCAGACTTGTGTTTCATTAGGAACACATGTCCGAATCTAGAGAGATCGTCAGTGAATGTAATGAAGTAGGAAGAACCATTCCTGGCATGCGTAGACATGGGACCGCATACATCACTATGTACCAGTCCTAAGAGTTCAGTAACTCTTTCTCCGTGTCTACTAAACGGAGCTTTGGTCATTTTTCCTTTGAGACATGAATGGCAAATATTATAAGATGATAATTCGAATGGATTCAAATAACCATCCTTATGTAACTTAGCCAGTCATGTCGTATTGATATGACCAAGTCTACAATGCCACAAGAAGAATTCGTTCATTTCTGAACTTTTCCTCTTGTGTGTGTTTTGTATATTGAGGACTGTATTCTGATTTAGAATGAATATGCCATTATGTAACGAGCCTGATGCAATCAACTTTTGATCTAGGAATATGTTCATAACATTATCCTTTACTACAAAATTATATCCTTCTTTACTTAATAAAGAGACTGATATAATGTTGCACATCATGTTCGGTATATAATAGCACTCATTTAGAATCAGTGTATTACGACTTGGCAATACAAGGTGATATTCGCCAACTGCTTTGGCTGCAATACTTGCACCGTTCCCTACTTGAACGGAATGATCACCTTTTCCCAGTTCTCTACCTTTACGTAGCCCATGTAACAATTTACATATGTGGGATTCTGATCCGGTATCTAATACCCAGGACGTAGGGTGAACTGAGAAACAGTTCTCAATAACTAACACACCTGAAGAAGATGCATCAACATGCATGTTCTTTTGGGCGGCTTGAGAATCCAGATATTCTCCTATTCCCTGTTCAGTCTTATAACTCTTATAAGAAAGAACGGGTCCAACGTTCCCCTGCTCAGTATAATAAGCGGGTTCAGTCAATACATCCATATTATTATCTTGATTATGGCCTGACATGGTCGCTACCTGGAGAGAGAGAGAAGAAAACACTTTAGCGTATGCTCTTGCAAGATTAGATTGGTTATTATCTTATCTAATCAGGATGTCTCCCACTGTTTTTATCAAATCTTCCTTCAAACCCTAAAAGGTAAGATTAGCCGGGATTAATTACATCATACAATTTCGTCAATCTTTCAACCAGATCAGTGTCGGTACTTTGAGGGAGGTTCCCCGTGCTTTCGCACGGACCTAATTAAAGTAAACCTCGTTTTCCCAGAGGCGTAACCCCGTTAACACTTTTCTAGACACCTACTTGATCGGCTAATTGTCCTGTGTAAAACTCTTCCATGAGTAACTTTTACTCGAAGTGGGTATCGAGATCCAACTATCTCATAGAAGGTATGCAATCTCATTGCAAATTTCAACACTTGAAATTCCCGATAATATTTTGCCCCTAGCAATTTATGACCTTAACATAGTCAACAAATCATAATTGCTAGCCAAGTTCAACCCGTCATTTACCGATTGAATTAAACCCACCTGCACGACCCTTAACATAGTCAACAAAGTCGTACAACTACCCTAATCCAATCACATCTCATGTTTTAACAGATAAGTACTAATTAGCTACCGCACACTACGCCTTAACATAGTCAACAAACGTAGCACGAATACTAACTAGTCTTTATCTGAAATGACGGAGGGCTACGCAGGTTTTTCAGAAAACCATGAGCGTAATGAACTTGATATCATCGTAGAATCATGTGAAATTTTGAAATGGAGTGTTTTTGACGCTTTCATTAGTTTTGCTAAAGAGGTCACTCCCGGTGAAGGGATCTCGGCTCTTTCCTCATCGAATAAGGTGCAGGACATATCATATATATCACTGTGCAAAGCAAAACTCTAAAAGCAATCAAAAGACAAACCGAGTTTTGTAGCATTTGCTAGTTTCGCTAAAGAGGTTACTCCGGGTGAAGGGATCTCGGCTCTTTCCTCATCGAATAAGGTGCAGGGTATATCATATATACCGCTATGCAAAGCAAAACTGTAGCTACCCTTTTTATAAAGTTTTGATTCTACAACATCTTTTAGGTTTCTTTTCTTTTTATTAATCTCATTAATAAAAAAAATCCCATCAGCTTATGCTTCCTAAGCATCACAGATAAATACGACGTACACTTATGCCATCCGCATTCGCCTCGATGTCCCCTTGTGCACCGTTAGGTTAGGTAACTAACGACAGAACAGGGCAGGGTTAGTGCGGATGTAAAACATAAGTAACGTCTATATAATATATCATATATACTATATACTGTATCCATCACAACATATCAAATGATCACATCACAGATATCGCAGCAGAAACATAGATATAATGTGGGATATACTAGGACGTCCGTATTTAGTATTTAGCCAACAATAGAAAATACGGATTCCACAGTCGCGATGAATAGCCAAGCCCATACCCTGGACCCTTACGAGAGCGGCAAGCGACCCTGCCAATTCTGGAGTTTAGGAGACCCGGTCTCGACTCCTCGAGATGGCCTCCCACTGAACCCCAGAACCCGGTCACCTGTACTCCCCTCCTTGGGTCCATCCTAATGCGGAAAAGTAAATAATATACAACACTGGTGGCATCAACCTCAACCCGGAAGTGCCCTAAATAAAAGAATATTACATTACATTTGAATTTACATGAATGAAAATATAAAACTCTCATCTCACATAAAACCCCCAGCTATTCAATCGCGACAATCCTGCATATCATATCTCAGCAACACATAATATCTCATATCATCAACATAAGTAAGTATGCATACACCGATCGTCGTCGATGTATAGCAACGAAAACCGGCAATACAACTACATACTACACTTACGGTCACAGAAAAGAAAGTGTAAAACTACAATATTTGGAATCCACAATCACTTTAGACATCGTAAATCCGAAATATCACATACTTCGCATTTCATGTCTAACTCTATGAATTCCACATATTGTATCACATTCCAGATAAATAGACAATATTAAACTTTTCGAACAGATAATCAAATACCCAAAATTTCCTAAATTGCTCAACACTTGAGCTGAGTTCAAATAATCCGGAATGTGTCACAGTAGTAGCGGTCCAGCCATAGAAGGGTCAAGCCAACGCCTCACATGTGGCACGCCGTACTTCCCCAAATCCGAAGGTTCAAAAGGCAGTTCAAGACGATCACATAATCGAGTTAAGGTTTGTTGTCTTCTAGAGGGTCCACCACAAAACTTGCACGCATTTGCTAAAGATTTAAACTCGAGAAAAGATTCAACACTTGAAAAATTTTCGTGTCGGGAAAAATTGAGTTAATGATATCCGTTCGAACATTTTAACAGTTTCTAAATATCCGGAAAAATAACGAATTTAAATGTTCCGATCGAATCTAAGATTACAAAATAAACCCCAGAATACTCAACACTTGAGTCAGAATAAAAATACCCATAAAATATAAATCACAAAAATATGAATTACTGTGTAAAAACAAGTACCAATCTCTCCTGTACGGCCGCGGATCCACGGCCCAAGCATGGTACGGCAGCGGTTCCGCAGCGGTTTAGAAGCATTGAGTGCTCGTTTTTCACCAAAATTCTTATATTTCCCTGCTGAATTTTTTAGGTATTTTTAATTCAGAAAAAATCGCATTTTTGAAAAATATCCAGAGAGGGGTTCATTTTCGTCGGTTCGAGTTCGATCGGAGTTTTAATTTCGTAAACACGTCGCCTAATGCTTTAGCTAGGCTCTGATACCACTGTAGGGTTCCTAGGCACTCTTGTGAAGGTTCATAAAGCATCAAACATGCCCGAATAAAATTTTAGATGTGCCGAACAACCCAAAGACGGGATCTTTGCTAGATTATTAGGGTTTAGCATGCAAGATAACATCTTTAAAGCTAAGTGTGAGGGATTACAACCTTTGTAGTTTACTCCTTCGCTTCACAAGCTCCAAGTAGAAGTCCCTTCGCCGTGATCCACGATCTCCCGGACTCAAGAGAGGATCCACGACTCGAACGATCCATGCTAGCTTGAAGTGTTCCGCTTCTCCGATGATCTACGTCGAAGTTGTTATAACCCAAGCTTTCTCACTCTAAAGAGATGAACACCCTAATCTAATAGGCTAGATTAGATGAGGATGATGGAGTAGTATTTATGCTATCTTTTTAATTCACTTTCTCACAAGAAATCATCACAAAAAGAATTTCTAGTGAGCTCTCTCTCAAAAACTAAAGAGAGAAGAAGATGAAGAATGAAAAGAATAATCCTTTTGTGATGAATAGTAGTCAAGAGTATATGATTGATTATGGAACCATGGTCAAGGATGAGAGGCTAAAACTTTGTAGAGAATAAACTAGAGTTAGGGTTTGGTTAGGTTAAGGATAAGGATCAACCATAATATCTTAACCAAGACAAAAGAGAATCCTTCTAGAATGAACAAGAAGGAGCTAACCCTAATCACACCCTAATCCCTTTTTATCATCCTTAAACATGTTTCATAATAAATCATATTATGTCACAATAATATATATCACATATATATTATATATTTGCAACAAAAGAAAATAATACAATTAACATATATCGCATATATATCAATGTATTAATACGGTGAGAAAATGAAATAATAAAGCGAGCCAATATTAGATAATGTAATACAATATATCATATATATCATTATACATTAAATCATCGAATCAACACTTGATCTGACGATCCGGCTATATCGAATATAACCGACTAATATATCATGTACCGATTTATCGAATCAACACTTGATTCGATGTCCCGGTTCATATCTAAATATCGTGAGAATATAATACGGTATCTCATATCGCATTATCCTCGGTCCTTCACATATCACATATGTGCCTCTACTCCGTTTTTCCTGAGCCAAGAATCCTCTATGTAGGACTCTAAAGAATCGTCAATACGCCGGTAGCAGGTGATGATCATATCAAACACCCACAAGCTGCAAGCGGTCAGCTAAACGTAACAGCCACCCAGGTATTGAGCGATCAGAAGATCAACAAGCTAGGCTGTCCGTTCTCCTGTGAATCCAATTAGTAACACTCCCGTACAGTCCGGTCTGTTCGTCTGATATGTCGCATATCAAGTCTAGGGGTGGTATACGTCAGACCCCAGTAACCGATAAGTCGTGTCGATGTGAGGCTCATAACAGGTCGAGAAACTACTGGTAACACTTACCAGTATATCTCTATATCAGCCCTGGCCAGGGACTTCCAGTTATAGCCAATCGAACACAGCACAACATCAACTCCCTATACCGGGAGAGACGAATCCCCTCATATCGCTCATTGCCTCCATGTGATTCGGGACTGTACCCAAAAGCCACCGTTTTGCACGCCCTCTTGGACGTGGTAAGGTGGAAATCAAAACACAGTGGGAATCACACAAGACTCTATGACGATCTCGGGTCTACAGACTACCCTGTACCAGTGTCACCGGAGAACTGCCATCTGACGTGTGGTATATCACCATCTGGGAGTTCTCGGCGAGTCCGTCCAGTGTACCCAGTCTCCACTGAGCACCCGTACACCATCTCTGATGTCAAACACCGATGGATATGGGATCATCCTGTTGGATATATGTATGCCCTAGAGGCCATTATGTGATAGTGGATGTATCTATACATGTATATATATTCAGTTCGCATTCTTGCTCGACATGATAGTATGCTATCTGGTTCTTCTTTATCTGACATGTTTATTTGATCATGCTTTTATTCATTCATACATGCTGATAAAGCCCTGAGGATATCGGCTTGACTACTCTGATTATGATGGAGATCATACTAGTGGGACATCTGTAGTCTATAAGCATATCCTGGAAAGTCCCTAGTCGTAGGTATATCGAGACGGGGCATCGATATACCAGAGTAGACTAGCGTACATGATACTAGACCCATACGATGGGCGATGGATGTTCCCACATTCATCGATGTTTGACATCAAGATCATATACGGGTGCTCAGTGGTGACTGGGTACACTGGACGGACTCACCGAGAACTCCTATATGGAATTATATCTATCGTCGGATAGCAGTTCTCAGGTGACACTGGTACAGGTTAATCTGTAGACCTGAGATCGTCATGGAGTCTTGTGTGTTCTCCCACTGTACTTTGATTGCCACCCTACCACGGCTCTACTGAGTCGTGCAAACAGGTGGCCGTTGGGTACAGTCCCGAGACGCACGAAGACGATGAGCGATAGGAGGGGTTTCGTCTCTCCCGGTATTGGGAGTTGATGCTGTGCTGTGCCCGACTGGTTATAACAGCAAGTCCCTGGCCAGGGCTGCTGAGATTTGCTGATAAGTGTTATCAGTAGTTTCTCGATCTGTTATAGACCATTCACCGGCACGACTTATTGAGTTATTGGGGTCGACGTGACCATCCCTAGGCTCGATATGCAGCGTATCTGACGAAGAGACCGGACTGTATGGTAGTGTTGCCGGATGGCTCGACGGGAGTTGTAACAGGTTCGCTTGTTTTCTTCTAATCGCTCAATACCCGGGTGGCCGTTACGTTTAGCTGACTGCTTGCGGCTTGGGGGTGCTTGATATGATCATCACCCACTGCCGGCGTATTGACGAGTCTTAGAGTCCCACATAGGAGTTATCTAGTCCAGGCGAAAAGTTGTGGTGCGCGTATGCGATATGCGCTTGGACCCGATTAAAATGCGTGTATAGGATACCGTATATTAATCGGGCGGCTTGCTAATGGTCGGGTCATATGTGATATGACCGGATTAGTGAATCAAGTGTTGATTCATCATTAGTTTCTCACTACAAATACTATCTTGTTTATATTGGATGTATGCATGCATGTATGCATTCATTCTTGTTCATGCACATATTGATGTGCAAGCACACATGCATACATACATCAATTTTTATCATGGTTGTTTATACAATGAGAATGGTGGATGTATAAGAATTACACCATAGTTATTTTTAGATTATCATTGGATTTAAATTAAAGCAAAAGAAAATGAAAAATGGGTTAAATCATTTAAGAGTTTCTACACTCTTCTAAACTCTACCATGCTCACCTAACTTTTAACCCATGGTTTATTTTCTTATTATGCTTTTAACTTAAATCAAATGATACCTTTAAATCTAACGATGGTTGGTTATGAGAAAGAAAAATATATATAGTCATTTTTCTTTTCTCTTTCACAAGATAATTCATTCTCTTCTTCCACCATCTTCATCAACCTCCATGCTTTGCTCTCTAGTTCTTATAAGAGAGTAAAATACTCATAAAAATAGGATTTTGAAGTGAGATCCATAGCCACAACATCATTCTAATCAAGTTTAGCCGACTTGATTTGAGTGTTCTTTTGGTTTTTCCAAATTTGCTAGCTTGGACGGGAAACTCCGGGTGGATCGTCGTGGACGTAAGAGGACAACAAGAGGACCTTCATCCAACACCCAAAGAGCCTAAGGAGTGAAGCAAAAACGGGAGCTACAAAGGTTGTAGCCTTCAAACCCTAATCTTTACTTACTTATGCTTTGATAACCCTAATTTCTAGGATCGATCCACTTGCATGTTAGTTTAGCACCTTAAAAATTAAAACTTTGGGTCATGTAATGCTTCAAAACTCTTCATAGGGTGCTATACTAACCTTACATTGGTATCAGAGCCGACCTAGAACATTAGGCGACCTTTTTGCGAAATAAAAACTCCGATCGAAACAAAAAAACGACTTTTAAGGTTGCTCTCTGGAAATTTTTCAAAAACTGACTTTTTTCAGAATTAAAAATTCTCAAAAAATAGAGCAGGTAAAAATTAGACAATCTGGAAAATTCGTGGCCATGAACAGTACTTTCGACCGCGGAAACGCGGCCTAAGCAGGCTTAGGCCGCGGTTCCGCGGCCATAAGAGGGGGTCGTTTACTCCATTTTGCACAGTGTTTTTGTTTACCTGCTATAGTATATTTTGAGTATGTTTAATCTGAATCTGCTGTTGTACAATTCTGGAGATGTTTTTGGACTCGTGGTTTCGATCGGAATTTTCATTTCGTTTTCTTTTCCGGGTAAACTAGAAAGTATTGAAGTGTTTGAACGAATATCATTTACTCAATATTCACGGGGTTTAAATAGTTTGGAGATACATGCAAGTCTTTTTGCGGTGGTCCCTCTAGAAGACAACAAACCTTAACTCGATTATGTGACCGTCTCGAACTGCCCTTTGAACCCTAGGGTTTGGGGCAGTACGGCGTGCCACATGTGAGGCGTTGGCTTGACCCTTCTACGGCTGGACCGCCGCTACTGTGTCACACTCCGGATCTTTTGAACCCTGCTCAAGTGTTGAGCTTTAGTGAATCTTGGGTGCTTGATCGTTCGTTCGAAAACTTTAATGCTGTCTGTTTGTCTGGAATGTGATACAATATGTGGAATTCATATGGTTTAGGCATGAAATACGAAATATGTGATATTTCGCATTTATGATGTCTAAAGAGAATCTGGATTCCAAATATTGTAGTTTTACACTTTCTTTTCTGTGACCGTAAGTGTAGTATGTTAGATATCGCCGGTTTCATTGCTATACATCAACGACAATCGGGGTACGCATACTCACTTACGTTGATGATATGTGATATTATGTGTTGCTGAGATATGATGTGCAGGATTGTCGCGATCGAATAGCCGGGGTTTTTTTTGTGAGATGAGAGTTTTATATTTTCATTCATGTAAATTCAAATGTAATGTAATATTCCTTTATTTGGGGCACTTCCAGGTTGCGGTTGTGTCACCGGTGTTGTATATTATTTACTTTTCCGCATTAGGATGGACCCAAGGAGGGGAGCACAGGTGACCTGGTTCTGGGGTTCAGTGGGAGGCCATCTCGAGGAGTCGAGACCGGGTCTCCTAAACTCCAGGATTGGTAGGGTCACTTGCCGCTCTCGTAGGGGTCCAGGGTGTGGGCTTGGCTATTTATCGCGACTGTGGAATCCGTATTTTCTATTCTGGTTAAGTACTAAATACGGACGTCCTAGGATATCCCACATTATATCTATGTTTCTGCTGCCTGTGTTCTGTGATATCTGAGACGAATGACATATTATATATATGATATATAGTAGACGTTGCTTATGTTTTACACCCGCGCTAGTCCCGTCCCGGTATGCCGTTAGTTAAGTAACCTAACGGTGCATAACGGAACATTGCAGCGAATGCGGATGGCATAAGCGTACGTGTTATTTTCGTTTCTTTTCTGTGATTGGCTTAAGGACTTAAATGATGGGATTACATTAATGTGATTAATGTAAAGAAAATAAACCTAAAAAGATGTTGTAGAATCAGATTTAAAAACTACTCGGCTATTTATGAAAAAGCTATATTTCAAAACTGCGGAGCTTAAGCCACTCCTTTTGAAAAACCTTTTGATTCTACAACGATATCAAGCTCAAAGCGTTAAAGATTTTCTTAAAAATCATCCGCAACCCTCCGTCATTATAGGAAGTAGAGTACTTAGTATTCGTGCTACGTTTGTTGACCTTAGCCAAGGCGTAGTGTACGGTAGCTAAGTGATGTCTTCCTACAAACGCATATGATGCAGATTAATTAGGACGGGCATATGACTTTGTTGACCTTAGCCAAGGGTCATGTGAACGGGTCTAATTAATCAAGAAATGACGGGTTGAACTTGACTAGTGCTCGTGATTTGTTGACCTTAACCAAGGTCACGAGTATTAGGGGTAAAAACCACATCGAGAATTGCAAGTGTTGAAATTTGCAATGAGATTGCATACCTTCCATATGATGGTTGGATCCCGATCCCACTGTGAGCAATAGTTGCTCCTAGGAGAGTTTTACAGTTTACAATTAGCTAACTCATTAGGTGTCTAGAAAGGTGTTAACGGGGCTCCGCCTCTGGGAAAACGAGGTTTACTCTAATTAGGTCCGTGCGAAAGCACGGGGAACCTCCCTCAAAGTACCGACACTGGCCTGGCTGAACGGTTAGCGAAGTTGTAGACTGTAATTAATCCTGGCTAGTTTTTCTTTTTAAGGTTTGAAAGAAAAACTCGATAAAAAGCAGTGGGAAACATCGATTAGACAAGATAATAAAACCAATCTAATCTGTGCAAGAGCTTTCGCTGAGTGTATTCTTTTCTCTCTCTTAATGGCAGATACCAATGACTGGACTTAAACTTCTACTAGATAAAAACAAACTGAATGGGACCAACTATAAAGACTGGCTGAGGAATCTAAAGATCGCCTTGACTTATGATAAAGTATCATATGTCCTCACGGCTTCAGCCCCGCCCGTCCCAGGCCCAAAATCCTCAGTTGCGGACATTGAAGTCCGCAAGACATGGGACGCTGACTGTGCCACGGCAACATGCCTCGCGCTTGCATCGATGGATAACACACATCAAAAGCAGCACGAGGACATGGACATTCACGGTATATTGCTCCATACAAAGGAGTTGTATAGGGAGCAATCCCACGTATTACGATACGAAGCATCCAAGAAATTGTTTCAGATGCGAATGGCCCCTGGCACACCAGTAGGAGACCATGTTTTGAAGATGATAGCTCTTATAGAAGAGCTTGAGGACCTTGGATGGACGATGGACAATGAACAATATATAGATATTATTCTGCAGTCCCTCCCCTCCACCTTTGCTCAGTTCATAGTGAACTTCAACATGCATGGCATGGAGAAGGACCTCCCTGAACTCCTTAATATGTTAAGGAGTGCAGAGAGCACTATGAAGTTAGCAAAAACTCCCGTTATGACTATTGGACAGTCTTCCTCTTCTCGCCCGAAAGCCAAGGCCAAGGGAAAGAAAAAGAAGAAACCCACTAATCCTAAGGGCGGAGTTAAAAAGGTAAAGGGAAAGGGAAAGTCCAAGGCTGGGGACTCGGGGAAGGGCGAATGTTTTCACTGCCACAAGACAGGACATTGGAAGCGCAATTGCACGGAGTACTTAAGTCTCAAGAAGAAGCATGGTGATGCTTCTGCTTCAGGTGCGTTTGTGACTGAAAACTGTTTTTCTATAAACTCTGCTTCCTGGGTATTGGATACCGGTTCAGGTTCTCACATTTGCAATTCTATGCAGGGGCTGAGAAATAGCAAGGTTTTGAGGACAGGTGACCATACTCTCCGTGTTGGAAATGGTTCCAATGTACATACAGTCGCAGTGGGAGAGTATCACTTGGGGTTGCCATCTGGATGTATTTTGATTTTGAATCCATGTTATTTTGTACCAAGTATGCTATGTAATATAATATCCGTTTCTTTGTTGGACAATGAAGGATATTATTTTGTGTTGCAAAACAATGTTATGAACATTCACCTAAATCAAATGTTGGTTGGGTATGGTACGCTTAATAACGGAATATATGTCCTAAATCAACACACAGTTTTCAGTATACAACACACTAATAAAAGAAAACTTTCAGAATTAAATGAAGCTTTTCTTTGGCATTGTAGACTTGGTCATATTAACGAAACAAGACTAAACAGGTTACACAAAGATGGATATTTAAACTCTTTTGAATATAAATCTTATGCGACTTGCCAGTCTTGTATCAAGGGTAAAATGACCAAAACTCCGTTTACTGGACACGGAGAAAGAGCTACTCAGCTCCTTGGCCTCATACATAGTGATGTATGTGGGCCAATGTCTATACAGGCTAGAGGCGGTTTTTCATACTTCATTACATTCACCGACGATTTCTCAAGATTCGGTCATGTATTTTTATTAAAGCACAAGTCCGACGCTTTCGAGAAATTCATTGAATATAAACAAGAAGTAGAAAAACAAACCGGCTTGAGTATTAAGATGCTTCGATCAGATCGAGATGGAGAGTATCTCAGTACAGAATTTGCAAACTTCCTAAAAGAGAATGGGATTCTCTCTCAGCTCACTCCTCCTTACACACCACAGCACAACGGTGTGTCAGAACGACGGAATAGGACCCTATTAGATATGGTCCGGTCCATGATGAGTGACGCTGAGTTACCAGTCTCGTTTTGGGGGCATGCATTGGAGACTGCAGCGTTTCTGCTAAACAGGGTTCCAACCAAAGCCGTGTCTACCACGCCATATGAGATATGGCATGGGAAGAGACTATCTCTTAAGAGAATTAAGATTTGGGGTTGCCCGGCCTATGTTAAAAAGCAGAATCCGGACAAACTCGAGACACGGTCAGTCATGTGTAACTTTGTAGGATATCCAAAGAATTCCTATGGATATCTATTCTACCACAAAGAGGAACAAAAAGTGTTTGTTTCTCAACATGCCACATTCTTGGAAAAAGAGTTTTTCACAGATAAAGATGATGGCAAAGTGGTAGATCTAGAAGAGGTTCTAGAGACACAAACTACAAATGACGATTTGGTTGAACCGACTGTTGCAACAGAAACAGAAGAACCTCGGCCACTCCGTAGGTCTGGTAGGACTTCTCGCCCACCGGAGAGGTACTACGGTTTCCTCATTGATGGTGACAGAGAAGACTGCATCATGGATGATGATGATCCTACCAGTTTTCAGCAAGCTATCACGAGTGGTGACTCTGTGAAGTGGATGGATGCCATGAGATCCGAAATGGAGTCTATGTACACCAACAAAGTATGGACTTTGGATGTTGTACCCCCTGGGGTAAAACCTGTAGGGTGCAAATGGATCTTTAAAAGAAAGATTGGTGTAGATGGGCAGGTAGAAACCTATAAGGCAAGACTTGTGGCGAAAGATTTTCGTCAAAGACCAGGTTTGGACTATGACGAAACTTTTTCGCCCGTAGCCATGCTTAAATCCATTCGGATCCTACTTGCTATTGCTGCTCACTACGACTATGAAATCTGGCAGATGGACGTTAAAACAGCATTTCTAAATGGAGATTTAGAGGAATGCGTTTATATGGATCAGCCAGAGGGCTTCATTGACAGTGGGAACAGCGAGAAAGCATGTAGATTGCTTAAATCCATATATGGGTTAAAGCAGGCATCTCGGAGTTGGAACATCTGTTTCGATGATGTTATCAAAGAGTTTGATTTCATCAAAAATCCAGATGAACCTTGTGTTTATAGGAAGGCTGTAGGAAGAGCTGTCACATTCCTCGTATTGTACGTGGATGACATTCTTCTGATAGGAAATGATATTCCTATGCTACAGTCGGTCAAATCATTCTTATCACTGAGGTTCTCCATAAAGGACCTGGGTGATGCCACATACATCCTGGGCATAAGGATCTATAGGGATAGATCCAAAAAGTTATTGGGATTGTCCCAAACCAGGTACATCAACACCATCCTAAAAAGGTTTAGTATGGAAGACTCCAAGCGGGGTGCCTTACCCGCTTGCCATGGAGTCACTCTCTCCAAGGATTCTTGTCCAAAGACCGATGAAGAGAGAGCTCGCATGAGCATTATACCTTATGCTTCGGCAGTAGGATCTATAATGTATGCGATGTTATGTACACGCCCAGATGTAGCTTATGCACTTAGTGTTGTAAGCAGGTATCAATCCAACCCAGGGAAGAACCACTGGACAGCTGTGAAGAATATTCTTAAGTACTTGCGAAGGACTAAAGAATTGTTCTTGGTGTATGGTAATACAGATCTCCAAATGGAGGCCTTTACCGATTCGAGCTTCCAGAGCGATAAGGATGACAGTAAATCTATCTCAGGGTTTGTATTTACCCTCAATGGAGGGGCGGTGAGTTGGAAGAGTTCCAAACAAGATACCGTTGCAGACTCTACGATGGAAGCTGAGTACATTGCTGCAAATGATGCCGCCAAGGAAGCCGTCTGGATGAAGAAGTTCGTCTCGGAGGTAGGAGTAGTTCCAACCATTATTGATCCAATACCTTTGTATTGTGACAATAATGGGGCGATGGCGTTAGCCAAGGAGCCCAGATCCCATCAACGGTCCAGACATATCCTGAGGCGCTTTCATTTGATCCGGGAGATTATAGATCGCCGCGAGATCGAGATTAAGAGAGTAGACACAAAGAACAACGCCGCGGATCCACTCACCAAGGCCCTCCCTCAGCCACAGCATGAGCGACTTTTTGAGATGTTGGGTATGAGATACGCCAATAACTGGCCTTAGTGCAAGTGGGAGATTGTTGGATATATGTATGGCCTAGAGGCCATTATGTGATAGTGGATGTATCTATACATGTATATATATTCAGTTCGCATTCTTGCTCGACATGATAGTATGCTATCTGGTTCTTCTTTATCTGACATGTTTATTTGATCATGCTTTTATTCATTCATACATGCTGATAAAGCCCTGAGGATATCGGCTTGACTACTCTGATTATGATGGAGATCATACTAGTGGGACATCTGTAGTCTATAAGCATATCCTGGAAAGTCCCTAGTCGTAGGTATATCGAGACGGGGCATCGATATACCAGAGTAGACTAGCGTACATGATACTAGACCCATACGATGGGCGATGGATGTTCCCACATTCATCGATGTTTGACATCAAGATCATATACGGGTGCTCAGTGGTGACTGGGTACACTGGACGGACTCACCGAGAACTCCTATATGGAATTATATCTATCGTCGGATAGCAGTTCTCAGGTGACACTGGTACAGGTTAGTCTGTAGACCCGAGATCGTCATGGAGTCTTGTGTGTTCTCCCACTGTACTTTGATTGCCACCCTACCACGGCTCTACTGAGTCGTGCAAACAGGTGGCCGTTGGGTACAGTCCAGAGACGCACGAAGACGATGAGCCATAGGAGGGGTTTCGTCTCTCCCGGTATTGGGAGTTGATGCTGTGCTGTGCCCAACTGGTTATAACAGCAAGTCCCTGGCCAGGGCTGCTGAGATTTGCTGATAAGTGTTATCAGTAGTTTCTCGATCTGTTATAGACCATTCACCGGCACGACTTATTGAGTTATTGGGGTCGACGTGACCATCCCTAGGCTCGATATGCAGCGTATCTGACGAAAAGACCGGACTGTACGGTAGTGTTGCCGGATGGCTCGACGGGAGTTGTAACAGGTTCGCTTGTTTTCTTCTAATCGCTCAATACCCGGGTGGCCGTTAAGTTTAGCTGACCGCTTGCGGCTTGGGGGTGCTTGATATGATCATCACCCACTGCCAGCGTATTGACGAGTCTTAGAGTCCCACATAGGAGTTATCTAGTCCAGACGAAAAGTTGTGGTGCGCGTATGCGATATGCGCTTGGACCCGATTAAAATGCGTGTATAGGATACCGTATATTAATCGGGCGGCTTGCTAATGGTCGGGTCATACGTGATATGACCGGATTAGTGAATCAAGTGTTGATTCATCATTAGTTTCTCACTACAAATCCTATCTTGTTTATAT
This sequence comes from Agapanthus africanus, assembly GCA_030015575.1. Lineage (NCBI taxonomy): Eukaryota > Viridiplantae > Streptophyta > Magnoliopsida > Asparagales > Amaryllidaceae > Agapanthus > Agapanthus africanus. The sequence continues at coordinate 162,072,145 of CM057350.1, read as the reverse complement.
TGGATGTATGCATGCATGTATGCATTCATTCTTGTTCATGCACATATTGATGTGCAAGCACACATGCATACATACATCAATTTTTATCATGGTTGTTTATACAATGAGAATGGTGGATGTATAAGAATTACACCATAGTTATTTTTGGATTATCATTGGATTTAAATTAAAGCAAAAGAAAATGAAAAATGGGTTAAATCATTTAAGAGTTTCTACACTCTTCTAAACTCTACCATGCTCACCTAACTTTTAACCCATGGTTTATTTTCTTATTATGCTTTTAACTTAAATCAAATGATACCTTTAAATCTAACGATGGTTGGTTATGAGAAAGAAAAATATATATAGTCATTTTTCTTTTCTCTTTCACAAGATAATTCATTCTCTTCTTCCACCATCTTCATCAACCTCCATGCTTTGCTCTCTAGTTCTTATAAGAGAGTAAAATACTCATAAAAATAGGATTTTGAAGTGAGATCCATAGCCACAACATCATTCTAATCAAGTTTAGCCGACTTGATTTGAGTGTTCTTTTGGTTTTTCCAAATTTGCTAGCTTGGACGGGAAACTCCGGGTGGATCGTCGTGGACGTAAGAGGACAACAAGAGGACCTTCATCCAACACCCAAAGAGCCTAAGGAGTGAAGCAAAAACGGGAGCTACAAAGGTTGTAGCCTTCAAACCCTAATCTTTACTTACTTATGCTTTGATAACCCTAATTTCTAGGATCGATCCACTTGCATGTTAGTTTAGCACCTTAAAAATTAAAACTTTGGGTCATGTGATGCTTCAAAACTCTTCATAGGGTGCTATACTAACCTTACACATCCATCGCCCATCATATGGGTCAAGATGCGTATACGCTAGTCTACTCTGGTGTATCGATGCCCTGTCTCGATATACCCTCGACTAGGAACAATTATAGGATGTACTCATCGACTACTATGGCCCCACTAGTATGATCTCATCATAGTCCCAGTAGTCGAGTATAGATCCTAAGGGCTTTATCAACATATGAGAGTAAGAGAGTAAACCAATACAAGTCAACATGTTAAGATAAAGTGAAACCAAATAGCATACTATCATGACGAGCAAGAAAGTCCTCTCTGTATATATCCAAGCATCCATCATAATATACATCATATGTACAACAATGGCCTCTAGAGCATATACATAACTAACAGGTATTACACTTATGTTTAGATGTTTACTCTTGCCATTATTAGATGCTTCAGGTTATATATTATGAGAATATTATTGTATGACCTAGGAGAGTGTCATACATGCGATTTCTTCTCGGTGATGTTTTCTACTCTCGAGTTGGCAACTCACTCCCGTTGTGCCACAGTTTCTTGCAGGTTTGGCCTACAAGTTTCGTGGCGGCTTGCTAGCACACTGCTTCCTTTCGGGTGATTTCTTTGGTAGGTGGGTTCACTTGCATCGTGACCACCGTTGTACTTTTATTTACTCAATTGTATCTAGTAAACTCCATCAACCAGACTTGTATTATTTGAGAGACTTAGAAAGCCAGTTGTTATTCTTTCGACCTTAGAGTCGCGCGCTTGTATATTTATGATTCTTCTCTTGTTTTCTTGAGGATTTTGGTTTTCTTTCTGAGTTTTGATCCTCGCCCTTCGGCGTTGTATATTATATTGCTTGCCTGGTTGTTTCTGCCAATTGGCGAAGAGCTAGCTCCCGCTTGGGGATGTCTTTATTCATTACTTATATTATGCATGTTTGTACCCGTTTGGGGCCAGTATTTACAAAGGAAACTCTGCTGAAATTTTCGGGAAAATACAATGTTGCTTTTAAATGTTTAATGCGCCTTATTTGGTTAAAACCGCTCGCTTTAAAATAAGTTTTCCTTCACTTCTTCTTTTAAATGGTTTAGATTTCTGGGATTTTGGTTTACTTGAATTAGATGGGGTCCTCTAGACTTCATTTGATTCAAGTGCCAGTCACGTGCCATTTCTGGTCCTGACAAAGTTGGTATTAGAGCGCTCGGTTTAACCTTGGTTCGAGTCTAGGTTTGACTATGCGGAGTCTAGGGCGTATATATATATATATATATTCGGAACCTAGGCTTGACCTTACGGAACTTAGACTTGGTCGAGGGGGTTTTAGACCCGAACTTTCGTCGAATAGGTTAACCTTGGTTGATGGAGTAGGTGACTTAAGTAGAGTGACGTACCGTGTGTATGTTCCGCGGCATACTTACAATACACTACTCCGCTTAAGAAGCCTTAGGATGTACATTTCTTTGCACAGTATTCTATTCGTTCATTGATCTATCCTCATCGATTTTGGTTTGTGGTTTCTATTACCACGGTTGCACGGGCAGAGAGAGCTGCGGCTAGAGTTGCGGTCAGCATGAGCTCGTCTTGGACAAGGACTGACTAGGACGTAATTCCAGGGACACACGATTGCATTGTTATGTCATTTTATTGTTTTTTCAGACGACTGAGCATTTCTATATATTGTTTTACTATATTTTCTCGTTAACACGAACGATCAGATCAGCACCGGATGATCGGGCAACCGCTAGAGGCCAGCCAGAATATGATGACCGTCAATGCACCGTTATATTCTTAAGGATTGAGGCATTGTTTAGCGTGCGGACGAATGAGCCAGTTGTTGCTGCGACTGACATGATATTGCCCAAATGTTCGAAGCTATTACAGCACGAGTTTGTACTTAGAGATATGATAGGAGATCGCTAGTCACCTATGATGAATGACTAGGACATGTGGTTCGTTTGGATACCTCGATGCGAGATCGCTGGATTTGCTAGCTTTAGCTGGAAGAGGACCTTACATAGGCACGTTGTGATTCGTTCGAGAGAGAACGAGCATAAGCGCATCATTCCGATAATTTGAACGAATTCCCGAGAAGGTAATTGGAAAGATGCCTACTACAGGATATTTGAGATGCCGAGTACGTAGCTTCAGAAAGGAGACTCTAGATATGAGTATAGCTGTTGTAGCTCAGTCCATACAGCTACGAAGAGATGAGTCCGAATCAGTCAACATTAGAGAAAAGTGGAGTAAGAGGTTCATACGAGATCTTGACGAGATGACGTTCCACTCTGTTGACATCAGAGATGTGATACGCATGCAGAGGCGTGGAATATGGATATATCTTCCAGAAGAAGCCGTGATGAGTATGCAGCTGTTCCGGAACAAGAAATGGATTAGTAAAGGGTGATAAATTCCGGGCAGTTCCGCAGAAACGAGATTTAGGAGAAACCCCGACAGAATCTTTCTGGAATACTAAACGAGAAGACTTAGACCCAGGACCGGTCGTATCACGCACACCAAGTAGGCCAGAGTTCGGCATCATCGACGAGATATTTTATGAGTGACCATGATAGTTGGCCAGAGATCTTTAGAGGATGTGCCAGAGCAGAACTATTTCCGTCGTTATTTCCATATTAGGCCATTGAGCCGAGGAGTTATGTAACTGGAAATCAACAGTGAGAGACGAGAGCCTAAGGGCACAAGGTGCTAGACCATGAACAGGAGGCAAGTAGATATCTTGCTCTGCTAGCTTTGGATGCACCAACACCTTCTTGACTTTGAAGGAAGGACATATCGACGACAGTGTTTACAATTTGCGATTTGGTGATTCGAATATCACGTATCCGTTATTATGGATTTCGGTATTTTGGGTGATTTATTTGCATGATTGAGTTTTCGTGCACCATAGCTGCACTTGATTTCGATTTGATGTTGTTGGATATGTTTAATTTTGATTTCAAGCCTATGGTATGTATGTGATTTAACTTGTGCCTTCGGTGTATTTTTCATGCACTTTTAGTACTTTGATTCGATTTTGTGCACGCTGATGCACGTGGTTTTGAGATTATATACCACGGTATACCTGATTTGGATTGAGGTGTGTTGTATACCGTCGATTTCGATAGTGATATTCGATATTTGTTTTCGTGCACCTTGTGCACTTGATTTGGATTCTTGAGCATACTTGGCGCGCTTGATGCGATTTTGGTGCACACCAGATGCACTAAATCGAGATTCTTCGTGCATATCAGATGCACCTGATATTGTTGTGAGGCACACTCATTGCCCTTGACAGGAGTTTCGTGCACATCCATTGCACTTAGATTTTGTTTCTGTGCACATGTATGGCACATTCATTGATTTCGATTTCTGTGCGCACCAGACGCACGTAGCATTATTACATACACTATTGAGTGTGATTTCCTCTGAGTAGTACGTTTTTATGAAATTTACTATTTGGTTTAGTCACCGAGAAGAACTGTTCTGAGAACAGTGCCTAGGTGTTTTTGCATGCATTGATAGTTATCGAAGGGATTTCCAAAAAGGAGCTACAGTCTCAGTATTTACCTATGTGTCCGAGATGACACGAAACATTTTACAAAGGAAACCCTTCTAAATTATTTTCAAAACGGCGGGACGTGTATGTTAAACAAAGGATATATAAATAGTTATTTTCTTATGCTAAACGCCCGCTACTTGTGCCGTGATACACGCATCGCGCAATGACTTGAAAAAGGGTTGGCATGCATTTCCTTTCAGACGTTTTGACGAGTTTACGACGATGCGTACTATGTACATGTTATAGTCTTGAGTATATCTGTAGCATTTTGAAAATCGTTTCGGTGAAATTTCGGAAAATCGGTAAAATGAGGGGCTTTTCTGTAAAAAGTCAAAATACAAATATCTTATTATAAAAATTAAATATATATATTCTAGCTATGTAATTGCTATTATTTGGTGTTTATTGAGCCGCTGGTGAAATTTCAAATTTTCTGAAAAAAATATTATTTTATTATTATTTAAGACGTCACTAATACATTTAATTAGGGAAAATTACAAATTGGAATGAGTTGAAACAAATTTTGTGCATCATAAAACACTAAATAAAAATTTATCATATGGTTTTTGGAACGAAATCATTTGCCAAAACGGTTTAGAAATTATTGAAAAAAAGGCTTTTTTTAGCGTAAATGGATGTTTGGGGTATTGTATTTATGATTTTTCATCACCCCACACCCGTACCCACACCCACACACCCCCACTTACCCCTCCCCATGGCTGAATTCAGTAGCCACCATATTTTTCCCACTTGAATTTTCAAAGGAAAGGAAATGAAAGAAAAGAAAAGAAAATGGATAATTGTGTTGGATTTTGACCTTGTGTTGACTTGGACTTCTTTACTTGCTACTTTCCTCACCTCACTCTCTCTCCAATCACCCACTAGTGGCCGACCCTCCCCATTTCCTGCACACAACAGCCCCTCCTTTTTTCTCATCACATTTCTCTTCAAAAAACTCATCAAAATTGCCTCACAAATCAACACAAAACCTCACAAATCCCAAATCCATTCCCTACCCATTTTTCCTTAGCCCTTATAGCATGGATCTTGATGCAAAGATCTCAATTTGGAGGTCAAGTTCCATATTTGATCTCATGGTTTGTGAAGGTATAACTCTAACCCTTTTGCTTAATTTATGTTAGATACTTTAAATCAACTTAATTAGGTGTTTAATTTAGGTTTTAAATTGCAAGTTTAAATTCAAGAGAAGGGTTAAATTAAAGTTATGGTTGTGTTAATTTGTTCATGGTAGTGTGATGTATTTTAGCATCTTAAGTTATGCAAAACCAAATCTTGTAGCTAATTTGCATATTGTTATATTTAAATTGCCCAAATTGTGATAATTATGCTAATTTGCTAACTAGGTTTTAGAAATTTTATTAAAATATGGGATTAAAATCTAGTTAGGGTTTTTAGCATATCATTAAGGTTTCCATGAGTGGTTTAACCATTTAAAATATGCAAAGCCAAGATAAATTGTTAAATTGTGAAATTTTGCGTTAAAAAGTGTTAAATTGGATATTTTTGCAAAACTAGAATTTTGGAATTTATACAAGTTGATGAGAATAAATTATTGATATGGTTTCTATAACTTGGTTATGATAATTGGTGGATATTGTGGCCATTAGTTTCGTTTAAACATCGAGTTTTAAAGTGAAACGGCTAATTGATGCTTACTAGGTTTCTTGTAATAAATCGATTTAATCAATTTATTGGTTTTGATGAATTGCATCGTATTTTATATATTTTAGTGAATTGTAAAACCATGATTTGGTACGTTTGGTGTTTTTCTCGATCAATCGGCGTTTGTACGCCGATGTTGAGGGTTTTTGGGTTGATTTGTGAAAGCAAACCATAGGTTTTGACCTATGTGAGATTCGTGTGTCGATTTGGTCATGAGTCGGATTTTAATGCGATACGGTGCATTATGATATGTAGGTACCCCCACGTGGACTTCGAGACGACAAGCAAGCGCGTGGCGACGTCGGCACCGGCTAGCGACGACCAGGTGAGTAGATTTATATCTACGGGGAGAAGTCGGGTGGATGGCGTATAGCACCCTCGCAGTCCGTGGTGGTGTATACGGATGCGTATACACACCAACAATTATTATATGTTATTTGGGATTAATAACGATGCTTAGGATGGATATTGGTGTGTTGGATTACTTTAGTGTTACACACACACATACACACATACATACTTGCATACATTCCTATTGATATGTGCTCATGGGATTCTTTATAGTTATGTGTTCACATGGGTATGGGACTATGTGTTCACATACGGATTGAGGATGATACTTGGGATTGAGCTGAGTCGATGAGATTTGATTTGAGGCCGTGAGATCGGTGATATAGCAGGGTTCGTATCTTAGATACGACATGACGTTGTAGCGGGTCCTTGACGTAGTGTTTCACACACGTCCATGCATACGTAGGCGGTATCAGTATGGTACTAGACGTAGATCAGTACCCCGATCATGATATTTGATAAAGAGGATACCAGGTGAATAGTATGATGAATGTGATATTGAACCGTACCCAGATTGGGATGCCGTACGACGGATTTACGTACGAGCTATATGGATGATTGATCCGCACTCTTGACTTGGGATGCATGATTATAGATATGGTATCGGATATGATATTATTGAGGCGGGATCACCGACTATACATATACAGGTATGTATATGTATCGACTCAGATGATAGGCGGTTTCCTTACCTGTAGTTCAGTTTGTTAGTTCGGCCGTATAGTTTAGTGTAGTTGTTAGATTAGATTAGACTTCTTACCTATTTCAAAAACTAACGAATCGTGGGCATTTTTAAAGACAGCTCAAGGGAATCTACGGATATTTCAAAAACGACGTATCTTTTCATAAAAACACCGTAGCCCCTATTTTCAAAACCCCATGATTCGTGTTATTTCAAAAGGCACCATTTGTAGGACTTATATTAGATTATTGCAGATTAGTTATCGTTGTGTCTAGTATTCAGCTCCCGCACATTATTGTTGTTCGCTCTGCCTCGCATATTTATTTTGCTGCATATTCCATTATTGATATCATGCTGTTAGGACACCAGCACCATTACCGATGATGCGTATGTACCACGTACACCTACTTGCCGGCTCACACACATCTTCATCGGTAATTGCCATGTCACGTACACTTTAGAGAATATAATTGCTTGACTTAGATTGTTAGCTAGTAGTATTGACATGATATTAGTGTACTTCCCTTATATGTAATATTAGACATTGTAGTTATTACCTACCACTTCATGCATACTGTTATTCAGTTGTTCATGCCTAGTTCATTATCATTGACATATGCACTTGTGATGATTTCTTGAGATTTATGATATTTCTGGATTTCGGGGAAAGCCGCAAAATTTACAACTTATGATCTTTTAAAATATAAAATGTTGCGGTTTTCTAGTGATGTAAAGTGTCGTCCACCATGAGTTTGCTGTGGTTTTGGAGATCCGTGTCGAGGAGTGGAGGAACCGTCACGGGTACATGGTGGGCCCGGTATGGTACCCCGGGGCAAGAGGAATGTGGTGTTGACGTTGAGCCTGGCTGGGGAGCACTACCTACCGGTGATATTACCCGACGCGTTGGATATCCGGAGGATACCGTCGTGGTCTTGAGATGGATGGTAGGGGCCGGTCTGGACTGACGGCGCCCTAGATATTGAGATTGAGACATTGATATTTCGAGACAGTGAGATTTATGTTTTGTGTCGATGCTAGACACTGTTGATGCTGATTTCATTTATGATACCTCAGTTTAAAAATACGAAGGAAATCTCACTAATTTATGAAAACAGTTTCTTCATTTACATGTATTCTGTTTCATGCATTCATACCTCATTCATATGATATATTGCTACCTGAGGCACTAACACGGGCACATGAAATTATACTCGGGTTAGATATTACCCTAGCCATTGTTATAGGCTGCCTGTTATACTTATATTTGAGGATATATTATGATCATTGACCTAGGTTGCGTTATTTATGTGATTTCTGTGCGTAGATGTTTTTCTATTCACGAGTTGGCAACTCACTCCCGTTGTGCCCCAGTTTCTTGCATGTTTGCCGTACAGGTTTCTTTACGGCTTGCGAGCTCAGTTTCATTCGGGTGACTTGCTAGTAGGTGGGTTTTTCTTATATCGTACCCATCAAATTACCTTGTATGATATTATTCAGTTGTATCTAGTAAATTCCATCAACCAAACATGTATCTATTGAGATAGAGACCAGTGTTGTTTATTCCTTCGACCTTAGAGTCGCTCGTTATATTTCTGGTGGTTTTGAGTTCCCTTTTGAGTTTTTGATCCTCGCCGTTGGCGTTGTATATTATATTGCTTGTGTGGTTGTGACCGTCGATTGACGAAGAGCTAGCTCTCGCTTGGGGATGCCTTTTATTGATTTCGTATACTATTCATGTTGTATCCCGTTTGGGAGCCAGTATTTACAAAGGAGACTCTGCCGAAATTTTCAGTAAATTTTTGATGTTTTTAGAAACCCGCATAATTCGGCTTATGCTATTAAAACTACTTGATTTAAATTGGTTTTTCCTACTCTCTACTACTCTTCTTGGTTTGGATTTCTGGGTTTTCGGTTTACTTAGATTACGTACGCCTCGAGACGTTCGTAGTTTAAGTGCCGGTCATGTTCCGTACTTTCGGGTCGTGACAAAGTTGGTATCAGAGCGTTAGGTTTTAACCTTCGGAGCGTAGGATGACCCTTGGTTGATGGAATAGGTGACTAAAGTAGAGTGACGTACCGTTGGTATGTTCCGCGGCATATTTACGACACGCCACTCCACTTATGAAGCCTTAGGATGTATATTTCCTTGTTCAGTATTATATTCCTTCCTGATCTAGCCTCGTCGTTACCAGTTTGGTTTTGCTGCTACGGTTACAGGCAGGTAGAGCTACGGCTAGAGTTGCGGTCAGCACAAGCTCATCACGAACGAGGACTGACCAGGGCGAAATTCCGGCGACACACGATTGCAGAGATGTGTCTTTTTACTGTGTTTCCGCGCCACGAGCGTTTGGCGGATCGCCTTTATGAGGTTACTCGGATGTGCTGATCGACACTAGAGGATTGAGCCACTGACAGAGGCCAGCCAGATTTTGATGACCGTTGGTGTGTTGCTTACTCCTGATGATTGAGGCACTGTTCAGCGTGCAGACGAGCGAGCCAGTTGTTGCTGCGAGCGACGAGATATCGCCCCATATGTTGGAACTATGGCGGGGCGAGTTGTACGAATAGATGATAGAAGGTCGCTAGTCACCCGATGATGAATGACTAGGACAGGTGGTTTGTTCGCTTACCCCGATCCTAGGTCATCAGATAGATTGATTCCAGCTAGAGACGACTTCACGCGGAGACGTTGGGAGTCGACAGAGACGATCGAATGTCAGAAACCTATTTATCCAAGTTTAAAGTAGTCGGAAAGACATGCAGGCAATTCTATGGTCCCTCTAGAAGAATGAAACCCTAACTCGACTTAATGACCGTGTGAAAGCCTTTGAACCTTCGGGTTTGCGGCAGTTCCACGGCGCCATTAGTGAGGCTTGGGTTTGCCCTTCTACGGCTGGACCACCGATGCTGTGGTATGTACTCGATACTATTAAACTGTGCCCAAGATGTTGAGCTCTTGGGGGATTATGAGGTTTTGACGACTCGATCGGATGGCTCGACTTAATTCGGATGCTAGGTGGTGAGATGCATTTCTTGGGAGACTCCCGATACGAGGATAGCCGTTGGAGCTCAGTCCATGAAGCCGCGACGAGACGAGTCCAAAGCAGACGACATTAGAGAAAAGTGAAGTAAGAGGTTCGTACCAGATCTAGATGTGATGACGTTCTCCTCCGCCGACATCAGAGATGCGATGCGCATGCCGAGGCAGAATACTGGATATACCTTCCAAAAGGAGTCGCGATGAGTATGCAGTCGTTCCAGAGCAAGATGCAGATATAGGAAAGGACAATGACTTCCGGACAGTTGGCAGAGACGAGACATGGAAGAGACCGTGAGCAGGATTCCTTCCAGGACACTGCTGCAATGATACTTGCACCCAGGATCAGATGTGTCACGTATATTCATAGAGCCAGAGGCCGACGCTAGTGATATGCTGTCTTACGAGTGGTCGCGATGATTGACCAAGAGATGACCAGAGAAGTGCCAGAACGGAATCGTCCCCGTTAGCACACCTGACAGGGCCGATAAACCGATGGACCGAAAGATTGGTAATTCACAGTGAAGACCTTGACCCAGGAGTGGTCATGGTTACGCACACCAGCAGGACAGAGTTCATGATCATCGACGAGACGTCCCACTAGTGACCGCGACAGTTGGCCGAGATTCTTAGAGAATGCACTTGAGCGGTACTGTTCCGCCATTATTGATTACGATGTTTTGGGTGATTTATTCGTATGATTTGATTTTGATGATTGAGGATTTACGATCTTTGCACAGTGTTGCACTTGATATCGTTTTCGTGCTTTAGTTTCACATGTTTGTGATTTTACGGTTTTAAACAGTTGAGTTGGTTTTGTGCGTATGCATGCACACGATTTGGTTCCTGCACTCTGTATAGTTATTATATGCTTGCAGTGCAGTGATACGCCTTTTGTGCACTTAGATGTACTGGACTTCGATTTCGATTGCGATACTCGATATTTGTTTTGTGCACTTTATACACCTGATTGGATTTTGCGCATGTTCGACGCTTGATATTGGATTTCATGATTTCGTGCACGATGGATGCACCTGATTTGGATTTTCGCGCATGTTGGGCGCATGTTTTGAAGGGTGATTTTGGTGCACACCAGATGCACTAAATCGAGATTTTTTTTCGTGCATGTCAGATGCACCTGATTTTGCTGTCAGGCACACATGTTGCCTACAACAGATGTTTCGTGCACACCCGATGCACTTAGATGTTGTTTCTGTGCGCATGTATGGCACATTCATGGATTTTGATTTCCGTGCGCACCAGACGCACGTAGTATTCATGTGCATATTTTGGGATTGATTTCTTATAGAGCAGTACGTTTTTATGATATTGCTATGTGTTTTCGTACTGAGCGGGACTAGTCAGAGGACAGTACCTGAATATATTTTGCATGCATTGATAGTTATGGAAGGGATTTCCAAAAAGCGAGCTATAGCCTCAGTATTTACCTACGTGTCTGATATGACACGAAATGTTTAAAATAAGGAGACCCTTCTAAATTGTTTCCAAAACGGCGGAACGTACATTTCAAACAAAGGTATATATGTATATAGTTATTTTCTTATGATAGACGTCCGCCACCGTGCAGTGTTATACGCGTTGCACAGCGACTTAAAGAGGTTTGGCATGCATTTCCTTCAGATACTTACAGATATAGATTCGATATTTACATGTATAGTTTCGAGTTATATCATATTGGTTTTGATTTGGATTTGGCATTGATGTCTTCTCCATGACTCCGATGATTGCGGGATGCTTGACGGAGTTTTTATTTGAGTTATATACTCATTTTTCAAGCGCATGCGCTGCGCTACGATTTGTTTTATGTATTTACAATTTCGGAGCCCCGATGACTTGATGGTTTTTCTTAGATGTTTTAGTATTTGGGGGAGTTTGAATTTAAATTCGGGGACCGAATTTCTTTAAGGGGGGAAGATTGTAGCATTTTGAAAATCGTTTCGGTGAAATTTCGGAAAATCGGTAAAATGAGGGGGTTTTCTGTAAAAAGTCAAAATACAAATATCTTATTATAAAAATTAAATATACATATTCTAGCTATGTAATTGCTATTATTTGGTGTTTATTGAGCCGCTGGTGAAATTTCAAATTTTCTGAAAAAAATATTATTTTATTATTATTTAAGCCGTCACTAATACATTTAATTAGGGAAAATTACAAATTGGAATGAGTTGAAACAAATTTTGTGCATCATAAAACATTAAATAAAAATTTATCATGTGGTTTTTGGAACGAAATCATTTGCCAAAACGGTTTAGAAATTATTGAAAAAAAAGGCTTTTTTTAGCGTAAATGGATGTTTGGGGTATTGTATTTATGATTTTTCATCACCCCACACCCGTACCCACACCCACACACCCCCACTTACCCCTCCCCATGGCTGAATTCAGCAGCCACCATATTTTTCCCACTTGAATTTTCAAAGGAAAGGAAATGAAAGAAAAGGAAAGAAAATGGATAATTGTGTTGGACTTTGACCTTGTGTTGACTTGGACTTCTTTACTTGCTACTTTCCTCACCTCACTCTCTCTCCAATCACCCACTAGTGGCCGACCCTCCCCATTTCCTGCACACAACAGCCCCTCCTCTTTTCTCATCACATTTCTCTTCAAAAAACTCATCAAAATTGCCTCACAAATCAACACAAAACCTCACAAATCCCAAATCCATTCCCTACCCATTTTTCCTTAGCCCTTATAGCATGGATCTTGATGCAAAGATCTCAATTTGGAGGTCAAGTTCCATATTTGATCTCATGGTTTGTGAAGGTATAACTCTAACCCTTTTGCTTAATTTATGTTAGATACTTTAAATCAACTTAATTAGGTGTTTAATTTAGGTTTTAAATTGCAAGTTTAAATTCAAGAGAAGGGTTAAATTAAAGTTATGGTTGTGTTAATTTGTTCATGGTAGTGTGATGTATTTTAGCATCTTAAGTTATGCAAAACCAAATCTTGTAGCTAATTTGCATATTGTTATATTTAAATTGCCCAAATTGTGATAATTATGCTAATTTGCTAACTAGGTTTTAGAAATTTTATTAAAATGTGGGATTAAAATCTAGTTAGGGTTTTTAGCATATCATTAAGGTTTCCATGAGTGGTTTAACCATTTAAAATATGCAAAGCCAAGATAAATTGTTAAATTGTGAAATTTTGCGTTAAAAAGTGTTAAATTGGATATTTTTGCAAAACTAGAATTTTGGAATTTATACAAGTTGATGAGAATAAATTATTGATATGGTTTCTATAACTTGGTTATGATAATTGGTGGATATTGTGGCCATTAGTTTCGTTTAAACATCGAGTTTTAAAGTGAAACGGCTAATTGATGCTTACTAGGTTTCTTGTAATAAATCGATTTAATCAATTTATTGGTTTTGATGAATTGCATCGTATTTTATATATTTTAGTGAATTGTAAAACCATGATTTGGTACGTTTGGTGTTTTTCTCGATCAATCGGCGTTTGTACGCCGATGTCGAGGGTTTTTGGATTGATTTGTGAAAGCAAACCATAGGTTTTGACCTATGTGAGATTCGTGTGTCGATTTGGTCATGAGCCGGATTTTAATGCGATACGGTGCGTTATGATATGTAGGTACCCCCATGTGGACTTCGAGACGACAAGCAAGCGCGTGGCGACGTCGGCACCGGCTAGCGAGGACCAGGTGAGTAGATTTATATCTACGGGGAGAAGTCGGGTGGATGGCGTATAGCACCCCCGCAGTCCGTGGTGGTGTATACGGATGCGTATACACACCAACAATTATTATATGTTATTTGGGATTAATAACGATGCTTAGGATGGATATTGGTGTGTTGGATTACTTTAGTGTTGCGAACCCTAGGGTAGTGTTACACACACACATACACACATACATACTTGCATACATTCCTATTAATATGTGCTCATGGGATTCTTTATAGTTATGTGTTCACATGGGTATGGGACCATGTGTTCACATACGGATTGAGGATGATACTTGGGATTGAGCTGAGTCGATGAGATTTGATTTGAGGCCGTGAGATCGGTGATATAGCAGGGTTCGTATCTTAGATACGACATGACGTTGTAGCGGGTCCTTGACGTAGTGTTTCACACACGTCCATGCATACGTAGGCGGTGTCAGTATGGTACTAGACGTAGATCAGTACCCCGATCATGATATTTGATAAAGAGGATACCAGGTGAATAGTATGATGAATGTGATATTGAACCGTACCCAGATTGGGATGCCGTACGACGGATTTACGTACGAGCTATATGGATGATTGATCCGCACTCTTGACTTGGGATGCCTGATTATAGATATGGTATCGGATATGATATTATTGAGGCGGGATCACCGACTATACATATACAGGTATGTATATGTATCGACTCAGATGATAGGCGGTTTCCTTACCTGTAGTTCAGTTTGTTAGTTCAGCCGTATAGTTTAGTGTAGTTGTTAGATTAGATTAGACTTCTTACCTATTTCAAAAACTAACGAATCATGGGCATTTTTAAAGACAGCTCAAGGGAATCTACGGATATTTCAAAAACGACGTATCTTTTCATAAAAACACCGTAGCCCCTATTTTCAAAACCCCATGATTCGTGTTATTTCAAAAGGCACCATTTGTAGGACTTATATTAGATTATTGCAGATTAGTTATCGTTGTGTCTAGTATTCAGCTCCCGCACATTATTGTTGTTCGCTCTGCCTCGCATATTTATTTTGCTGCATATTCCATTATTGATATCATGCTGTTAGGACACCAGCACCATTACCGATGATGCGTATGTACCACGTACACCTACTTGCCGGCTCACACACATCTTCATCGGTAATTGCCATGTCACGTACACTTTAGAGAATATAATTGCTTGACTTAGATTGTTAGCTAGTAGTGTTGACATGATATTAGTGTACTTCCCTTATATGTAATATTAGACATTGTAGTTATTACCTACCACTTCATGCATACTGTTATTCAGTTGTTCATGCCTAGTTTATTATCATTGACATATGTACTTGTGATGATTTCTTGAGATTTATGATATTTCTGGATTTCGGGGAAAGCCGCAAAATTTACAACTTATGATCTTTTAAAATATAAAATGTTGCGGTTTTCTAGTGATGTAAAATGTCGTCCACCAAGAGTTTGCTGTGGTTTTGGAGATCCGTGTCGAGGAGTGGAAGAACCGTCACGGGTACATGGTGGGCCCGGTATGGTACCCCCGGGCAAGAGGAATGTGGTGTTGACGTTGAGCCTGGCTGGGGAGCACTACCTACCGGTGATATTACCCGACGCGTCGGATATCCGGAGGATACCGTCGTGGTCTTGAGATGGATGGTAGGGGCCGGTCTGGACTGACGGCGCCCTAGATATTGAGATTGAGACATTGATATTTCGAGACAGTGAGATTTATGTTTTGTGTCGATACTAGACACTGTTGATGCTGATTTCATTTATGATACCTCAGTTTAAAAATACGAAGGAAATCTCACTAATTTATGAAAACAGTTTCTTCATTTACATGTATTCTGTTTCATGCATTCATACCTCATTCATATGATATATTGCTACCTGAGGCACTAACACGGGCACATGAAATTATACTCGGGTTAGATATTACCCTAGCCATTGTTATAGGCTGCCTGTTATACTTATATTTGAGGATATATTATGATCATTGATCTAGGTTGCGTTATTTATGCGATTTCTGTGCGTAGATGTTTTTCTATTCACGAGTTGGCAACTCACCCCCGTTGTGCCCCAGTTTCTTGCAGGTTTGCCGTACAGGTTTCTTTACGGCTTGCGGGCTCAGTTTCATTCGGGTGACTTGCTAGTAGGTGGGTTTTTCTTGTATCGTACCCATCAAATTACCTTGTATGATATTATTCAGTTGTATCTAGTAAATTCCATCAACCAAACATGTATCTATTGAGATAGAGACCAGTGTTGTTTATTCTTTCGACCTTAGAGTCGCTCGTTATATTTCTGGTGGTTTTGAGTTCCCTTTTGAGTTTTTGATCCTCGCTGTTGGCGTTGTATATTATATTGCTTGTGTGGTTGTGACCGTCGATTGACGAAGAGCTAGCTCCCGCTTGGGGATGCCTTTTATTGATTTCGTATACTATTCATGTTGTATCCCGTTTGGGAGCCAGTATTTACAAAGGAGACTCTGCCGAAATTTTCAGTAAATTTTTGATGTTTTTAGAAACCCGCATAATTCGGCTTATGCTATTAAAACTACTTGATTTAAATTGGTTTTTCCTACTCTCTACTACTCTTCTTGGTTTGGATTTCTGGGTTTTCGGTTTACTTAGATTACGTACGCCTCGAGACGTTCGTAGTTTAAGTGCCGGTCATGTTCCGTACTTTCGGGTCGTGACAATATCCTGTTGGTTTTCGTATTGGACTTTGACATTGGTGTTTTCACCAGGACTCCGATGATTGCGTGGTGCTTGATGGAGTTTTGATTTTGAGTTATATACTCGTTTTCATGCGCATGCTTTGCGCTAAGATGTGTTTTAAGTATTGACGATTTTGGAGCCCCGACGACTTGAGTGTTTCGCTGAACTGTTTTAGTATTTGGGGGATTTTTAATTTAAATTCGGGGACCGAATTTATTTAAGGGGGGAAGACTGTAACATTTCAGAAAAATAAAATATTATTTTGGGAAGTTAAACAATATAAGTACTAAATATTATGGACATTTAAAAGTATGGAGATGAGTTTTAAGGAATAGGTATAATTATATACCGATAATTTGGAAATTTATATTAATTATCGATTTTAAAAGAATTTATAAAGGATTGAGAATTTTACAAATTATTATACAATAAATTTTAAATGGAGTATTTACTAAACTCGATTAGTGTTTACTAATTTGGTATTATGCTTGATTATGCACATGACATGCACCATGTCATATTGTAAAAAATACTTGTTACTTTTTTTGATGACCATGGCTTTAATCCTCCATCTTTCTTTTATGTATGGTTTTGTTTTGGTTTTTATTTGAAAGAGGAAAAAAAGAAAAGAAAAGAATATAGAATAGAGGTATGGACAAGAGAGAGAAGAGAGAGAGAGAGAGAGGGTGAGGGGTCTTTGACCTTGGCTCATTTGTTTTCACTTCATCATCTTCATCATTTCCCTCTCCTCTCTCACACCTTGGCTGCCCTCTTACCTCCACCACCTCTACTCCCTCACAACACCACCAAAACTACATCAAAACCTTGCATCCTCTTCATAAAATTCATGCACAAGCTCACTACAAGCATGGTAGATCAAGAAAGTTTGGATTTTGAACACTTGGGGCAACTCAAGAAAATTCTTGAGTTGCCAAATGAGGTATTTCCTGCACTATTAGTTTAGTATTTAAGTTTCTTAACTTCTATTGTTAGTTTAGAATTGATTTAAGTGTAGATTAGTGAGCTTTGAAAATTCCAAGATGAGGGTTAGGGCTTTTCATAAGTTGTGATGGTGCAATTGGGTGTAATTGGTGATTAGAAACCCCCTAGTGTTAATAACCTAGATCAAACAGAGCCTAGACCATGCAAATTGAAATATATGTTTCAGTGTCAGTTTTGTGTATATCTTGAGCCTACAGGGAATCTGGAACGACCTGGAACCTTTACAAGAAAAACTAGCAACCCTATTGACCTAGATTAAACCCTAGAAGACCACCCTGAGAAGATGAAGCATAACGGAGCAACCGTGGTCGAGCAGGCCGGATTTCAGGGTAGTGTGGCCGGTCAAAGTGTGGGTAATGTTGTCTAGGTTGGTTCTGTAGCTCACATACCCCCTATACTACACCACCGTATTGCTAGTTTAGCCTAATTTTACCTGACCAAAAATCTGGAACCTTTTTCTTGATATGCTGTTTTGTTTTGTGACTTTAAATGACTTGAATTTTGGATATTGTGTTTTATCTCGATCGATTGGCGTTTGTACGTCGATGTCGAGGGTTATTTAGCTCTTTTGCATGAGTAGACCATAGGTTTTAACCTATGTGTGATACGTGTGCCGTTTTGGTTTTCGTACGCGATTTCGGTTTACGATACTATGTGTTTATATGTGTAGGCACCCTCATATGGACTTTAGATGACAAGGAGGAGAATAGCGACATCGACTTCGGCAAGCAAGGATCAAGGTGAGTAGATGTATATCTACGGGGAAGTCGGGTGGATGGCGTATAGCATCCCCGCAGTTTCGTAGTGTAGCATGCGAATATATTACATATATATAAATATGTGTATTCTGACACGTGTATGATTAGCAAGAAAGGCTTTAGGAGATCATGGGTTAGTTTTAGCGTAATTGCAAGAATATGCTTTTAGTTTAGTTACTTAGTCGCGAAACCCTAGAGTATAAGTTCACACACACACACACACATGCACACACGTGATATGTTTGGGTGTATATGTTTATATGTATATATATATATATATATGTGGATGCGTTGGTACACACACACGTATACATGGGTGATGAGGATAGTATATGATACTTGGAGTTGAGTTGATGTGATCGGGCATGATGCCATGAGATCGGTTATGTGATTTGCGTCGTGTTATGATATATGGCATGATATTATAGTGGATCGACGGGCGATGTGTTTTATTCACACGCGGATATATGTTTGATAGTATCGGAATTTACTAGATTTTAGAACGGTACCCTAATTCATGGTATAATGATATGAATAATGAGGTATATGTGATATTTGACCCGTACCCCGATTTCGGGATGCTGTACGATGGATTTTACCGTACGAGGTATAAATATGATGATTGATCCTCACTCTTTACTCGAGGATGTCGTATTATATATTTTACCGTACGTGACACTGTTTGAGGCGGGATCGCCGACTACTAGATATATCGACTCGGACTTAGGTGGATTTCCTTACCCTTTCGATTAGTCTCTTAGCTTCATCCTGTAGTTTACTTGGTAGATGTTAGAATGGGCTCGAGTCATACTTATTTTTAAAACTAACGAATCGTGAGTATTTTAAAGACAGGCCGAGGGATACTACGGATTTTTCAAAGGATGTATCTTTTCTCAAAGACCCCGTAGCCCCTATTTTTCTAAAACCATGATTCGTACGATTTCAGACACCAAAAACTGTATGACTCGTATATATAAATGTATATTCTTATATGTTACGGTTACTACATCTTTGTTCCATATATTCATGTTGTTCTTATCGCATTTCATGCTTATACTTGTGATTTCTTTTGATATTATGAACCCATGTTGTCAGGACACCAGCACCCTTACCGATGATGCGTATGTCCACGAACACTTGCTTGCCGGCTCACTCACATCATTATCGGTAATTGCCATGACACGCATACTTTAGATATATTACTTCATTGATATAACTCGCTAGCAGATAGTTCCGATATATAATTACTATGCTAGTTTAGATATTGCATTCTTTGCTTAGATACCCATGCATGTATATATATTCATTTGTCATGAAATATTATGGGTCTTTATGCTGGTAATTCACTATTTATTGACTCTCGATTTTTGGATTTCGATTTTCCATGAGATTTCTGGATTTGGAGAAACCGCAAGGATTTTATAAACTCATTATTATTTCTAAAAATAGAAATTTACGGTTTTCTCGTGATATGATGTGAGAGGTGTCCATCATGAGTTTTCTCGGCTCTTGAGCGGTATCATACACCCGATTCGAGGAGGAGAAGGAGGAACCGTCTGCCGGTGCATGGTGGGCCCGGTGCGGTATCCCGGGGCAAGATGGTCACAGATGATGGCGTTGAGCCCGGCAGGGGAGCACTACCGACCGGTTATTTGTGACGCGGCGGATATCCGGAGGATACCAACGTAGTCTTGAGATTTGATGATATGGGCCAGTCCGGATTGCCGGAGCCTGAGATATTGAGATTTGATGATATGGGCCAGTCTGGATTGCCGGAGCCCGAGATATTGAGATATTGGGATATATATTTTGTGCCGATGCTTGACACGAATTCTCTATTGATTTCATTGATGATACTTCGATTTTTATACAGAAATCTCACTGAGATAAGAAAACAGTTTTCTCATTCAAGATGTATTCTGTTTTCATGCATTCACACATCATATATGTGATATGTTGCTACCTAAGGCACTGACACGAGCACTTGGTATTGCACTTATGTTTAGATGTTTACCCTTGCCATTATTAGATGCTTCAGGTTATATATTGTGAGAATATTATTGTATGACTTAGGAGAGAGTCATACATTCGATTTCTTCTCGGTGATATTTCCTACTCACGAGTTGGCAACTCACCCCCGTTGTGCCACAGTTTCTTGCAGGTTTGGCCGTACATGTTTCGCGATGGCTTGCTGGCACACTGCTTCCTTCCGGGTGATTGCTTTGATAGGTGGGTTCACTTGTATCATGACCACCGTTGTTCTTTTATTTACTCAGTTATATCTAGTAAACTCCATCAACCAGACTTGTATTATTTGAGAGACTTAGAAAACCATTTGTTATTCTTCCGACCTTAGAGTCGCGCGCTTGTATATTTATGATTCTTCTCTGGTTTTCTTGAGGATTTTGGTTTTCTTTCTGAGTTTTGATCCTCGCCCATCGGCGTTGTATATTATATTGCTTGCGTGGTTGTTTCCGCCAATTGGTGAAGAGCTAGCTCCCGCTTGGAGATGCCTTTATTCATTACTTATATTATGCATGTTTGTACCCGTTTGGGGCCAGTATTTACAAAGGAAACTCTGCCGAAATTTTTGGGAAAATACGATGTTGCTTTTAAATGTTTAATGCGCCTTATTTGGTTAAAATCGCTTGCTTTAAAATAAGTTTTTCCTTCACTTCTTCTTTTAAATGGTTTAGATTTCTGGGATTTTAGCTTACTTGAATTAGATGGGGTCCTATAGACTTCATATGATTCAAGTATCAGTCACGTGCCATTTCGAGTCGTGACAGATTATTGTAAGCGGATTGAGGATTGTCTGCATGAGATCGAAATCAAGCGTCTCACTCCTGAAGCATTAATCTCGAAGGCTCAACTGATCGTGTGGATCGAGCAATGTGCCGATTCTATTCAATACTTTAAGCAAAGGTTGGCCTTGAAGCGAAAGGAGCATGAGACAGCTTCTGATGAATCCAGCCGATTGCGAGCCCAGGTCGAAGCGAATGCCGCGCAGCTGCGAGTTATTTTCAAAAACCTCCAACAATGCATTTCTAAAGACTGGCGCTGAGGTAGAACCTCAACTTTACTGAGCGGGGCATGCGTGATTGTGAGGTTGCAAAGCAGGAAATCGCTAATAAGCTTTCATCATGTTTGTAACAATGGGCTAGGGTTGAAGCGAGGCTAGCTGCAGTAGTGGCACACGAGGAGGAGCTGCGGGAAGAAAGTGAGCGGGTTGCCAATCGATTGAAAGCCCCGCCTTCTTAACAGTTAAAATTGTATTTCCCACTTTTCTTTACATAAATGTAAACCATTTTGATTTATGAATACAGAATTCACATTTTTTTTGCATGGGCCCCCTTATGTCTAATGTTCTTAATTTAGCGCTCATTAGTTTATTTACTCATTTTGGAGTCTCTAGTTTATTTACTCATTTCGGAGTTTGTAGTTTATTCACTCGTTTCGGAGTTTCTAGTTTACGTACTCGTTTCAGAGTTTGTAGTTTATTCACTCGTTTCAGAGTTTCTAGTTTATGTACTTGTTTCGGAGTTTCTAGTTTATGTACTCGTTTCGGAGTTTGTAGTTTATTCACACGTTTCGGAGTTTCTAGTTTATTCACTCGTTTCAGAGTTTCTTTACTTTACCTCCCTTGGTTTACAGGCAAACTTGTCCTAACGTTATATGCAGATAGCTTCCATTCTTTACGACAGAGGTCCGTTAGGTTTGTGGTACTAGGGTTTTAGTCCGTGGTACCGTCGCGTTGGTTGATGTCTTCCTCAATATATGGTCTTTAAGACGTTGTTCGAGTAGCCTCACGACTGTCATGTCTCTATAGAGTTATCTAGCGCAGCAACAAGGTTTTGGGAGGCATCGTCCATGCCATTTTAAAAAAATTTCCATATTAGCTAACTCTAACCCTAGAATCGTTACTAGAAAATCCGATGATACTAAATGTAAACACTTTACATCTAAGTGAATGAGGGAATACAACCTTTGTAGACCGGTCCTTCACTTCTAAAGCTCCATGTCGTAGTCCCTTCGCAGCAAGTTGTGAAGACTCGGACTCTAGTAAGGGTTCACATGAAGAAACGAACAAGCTTGCTCAATGTGTTCGAGGCCGAAGATGATCTACGTCGAGGAGACTCAGCTCATGCTACCTCTTTACTAATGGTGAAATTAGTGAAGCAAACACCCTAAACTAAATGGCTAATAGTATAGGATGATGAAGTAGGAAGTGGGCTCACTTTAGATTTATTTTTCTCACAAGGTTTCATCACTTAGAAAAAACTAGCAAGCTTTTTCTCTTGAGGAAGAAGAAGAAGTGATGAAGAGATGAATGAACTCATGAGGTTAGAAATGCAACCATAGTGAGTGTATGTCATGCACTAACCATTGTAGAGACTAAACCATAGCTATGAGTTAATGGGTTAGGTTAAAAAATATTTTAAATAAAACAAACAAGTGGACTAAGTCAATGTTCTACTAGCTTCTATCAAAGCTCAACCATGACTAATTATCCAAGTTGTTTGAATTACTTAAAACAAATAAAACCCTAACATTAATCTAGCATGGTGTGAGTCTCATACATACATGTTGCATGTGTAACCTAGCATGACACAACAATATATATCATATATATATTTTGTGTGCAAAAAGAAAACAATACATTTAACATATATCACATATATATCAATGTATCATAAGTGAGAAAAATGAATACTTAAGTGAGCTAATATTAGTTAATGTAATTTAATATATCAAATATATAATTCTAAATTAAATTATTAAATCAATACTTGATTTAATAATCCGGTTATATCACATATAACCGACTAATATCAAATGTAATAACTTATCGAATCAACACTTGATCCGATAACTTGGCTATATCACATATAACCTACGATGTCACTAATCGCGAGAATAGAATGTGATATCACATACACGCATTAGTCTCGGTCCCGCACATATCACATATGTGCTCCTACTCCGTTTCGCATGAACCAGGAAACCTCTGTGTAGGACTTTAAAAACTCGTTAATACGCCGGCAGTAGGTGATGATCATATCAAACACCCACAAGCCGCAAGCAGTCTGCCAAACGTAACGGCCACCCGGGTATTGAGCGATCAAAAGATCAACAAGCAAGCCTGCTCACACTCCTGCGAATCCAATCAGTAACACTACCGTACAGTCCGGTCTCTTCGTCAGATATGTCGCATATCACAGCCTGGGGGTGGTATAATGTCAGACCCCAATAGCCTGATAAATCATGCCGATGCAAGGTCCATAACGGTTCGAGAAACTACTGATAACACTTACCAGTAAATCTCAGCAACCCTGGCCAGGGATTTCCTGTTATGGCCAATCAAGCATAGCGCAACATCAACTCCCAATACCGGGAGAGACGAAACTCCTCCTATCGCTCATTGCCTCCATGTGACTCGGGACTGTACCCAAAAACCACCTTTTT
The DNA here is from genome assembly GCA_030015575.1 of Agapanthus africanus. Classification (NCBI taxonomy): domain Eukaryota; kingdom Viridiplantae; phylum Streptophyta; class Magnoliopsida; order Asparagales; family Amaryllidaceae; genus Agapanthus; species Agapanthus africanus. The sequence goes on along the minus strand of CM057350.1, from coordinate 162,048,388 downwards.
GCACGATCTCTTGACCGTGGTATGGTGGAAATCAAAGCACAGTGGGAATCATACAAGACTCTATGACGATCTCGGGTCTACTGACTAACCTGTACCAATGTCACCAGTGAACTGCTATCCGACGATAGGTATAATACCATCTAAGACTTCTCGGCGAGTCCGTTTAGTGTACCCAGTCTCCACTGAGCATCCGTATACCTTCTCTGATGTTAAACACCAATGGATATGGGATCATCCATCGCCCATCATATGGGTCATGAAGTGCATATGCTAGTCTACTCTGGAGTATCGATGCCCTGTCTCGATACTCCCTCGACTAGGAACAATTATAAGGTGTACTTGTGACTACCCTTGGCCCCACTAGTATGATCTCTATCATAGTCCTGGTAGTCAAGTACACATCCTAAGGGCTTTATCAACATGTAATAGAGAGACAATAAGCGTACATGTTAAGATAAAGTGCAACCAGATATCATACTATCATGTCGTGCAAGAAAGTCCTCCCTATATATGTCCAAGCATCCACTACAATATACACCACATGTACAGTAATGGCCTCTAGGGCATACATACAACTAACAATCTCCCACTTGCACTAAGGCCATTTGTTGCAGTATCTCATACTCAACAATTTAGCAGTGGTTGTAGTATCCCATATTCAACCATCCCAAAAATTTCTCAAATAGTATTTGGGGAAGCAGGCCTTGGTGAGTGGATCCGCCGTGTTAACCTCAAAATCTGCTCTCCTTACCTCGATCCCTTGGAGATCAACCATCTCCCTGATCAGGTGATACTTGCCTCAGAATATGTCTGGATCGCTGATGGGAACGGTGTTCCTAGGCCAAAGCCACAACTCCATTGTTGTCACAATAATAGTTATTGGACACTCAATGGTAGGAACCTTGTTCATCTCATGAACAAGAAATTCCCAGACAACCACTTTGGCAGCATCATTGGTAGCAATGTATTCAGCCTTTATCGTCTATTATGTCACGGTATCTAGCTTGGAACTCTTCCAATATACATTCCCTCCACTGAGGGTAAAGACAATGCCTGTGACTGACTCTCAGTCGTCCTTATCACTTTAGGAGCTCGAATCAAGAACTTTCTTTTAGTGCTTCTCAAGTACTTAAGAATGTCCTCCACAGCTGTCCAGTGATTCTCCCAAGATCCGATTGATTCCTGATTATTACTCCTAGTGAGTCATCTACATCTGGTCTGGTACATAACATCACATACATGATAGAGCCTACTGTCGAAGCATAGGGTATCCCTTGCACACGAGCTCTCTCCAAATCAGTCTTGGGAGACATCTTTTTGGAGAGAGTGATCCATGAGTAAGTGGGCGAACCACCACGCTTAGAATCATCCATACTAAACCCCTTTAGTATGGTGTTAATGTACCTGGATTTGGGACACTCCCAACATCGACTTAGATCTATCACCATAGATCATAATCCATAAGATGTAGTAGGTATCATCCAGATCTTCTATTAAGAATCCTCATGACAAGAGGAGCTTGACCGAGTGTAGCATAGGAAACCATTTCCTATCAAGACTATGTCATCTACGTACAATACGTGTAAGACAACCTCACTCTCTACATCTTTCTTGTATATACAAGGTTCATCTATCTATTTTGATGAAGCTAAACTCTTTGACTGCCATATCAAAAAAGATGTTCCATCTCTGCGATGCTTGCATTGATCCTGATGGACTCAAGCATAGTTTTGAAAGTCTCAACTTTTCCATTTACACCAAGAATCTTCTTAAGATCCAATTTGCTCCCAATGGGTTTTACCCCTTCAGGTGTCATATTCAAAGTCATACTTTGTTGGTGTACATGGATTCTATCTTTGATCGCATAGTATCCAGCCATTTCACAGAGTCCCTACTCGTGATGGCCTGCCTGAACCTAGTTGGGCCATCATCTACCATGATGCAATCCTCGCTCCCACATTCACCGAGAAGACCGTAGTATCTCTCAAGTGGATGAGGAACCCTACCAGATTCGCGGAGAGGCTAAGATTCGTTGGAGACTAATGAATCTTTTGGTTTCACCAAATTATCAGCCGTTAGTTTGTCTAGCTGGAAGACCTTCCAGTTCTACCTCATGACCACAAATTTCTTCACAAGAAATACCTTTTCTAAAAAGGTGGCATGCTGAGAAACAAAACACCTTTTGCTCCTCAGAGTGGTAGAAGATATTCCCTCGCAAATGTTTGGGATATCCTACAAACTTATGCAGAACTGACCTTGCCTCGAGCTTGTCCGGATTTTGCTTTTCAACATAGGCCGGACAACCCCATATCTTAACTCGCTTAAGAAATGGTCTCTTCCCATTCCATATCTCATATGGAGTGGTAGGCACTGATTTGGTTAGAACCCCATTCAATAGGTATGCAGCTTCTCAAGTGCATAACTCCAAAAGAAAACAGGTAACTCAGCAGTACTCATTATAGAGCGCGCCATATCTCATAGGGTGCGATACACCCGCCTCGATACACCGTTGTGCTGTAGTGTACTCGAAGGAGTAAACTGAGAGAGAATCACATTCTTCTTTAAATAATCCAGGAACTCCATGCCCAAGTATTCTCCTCCTCGATCACATCGAAGGACTGTAACACTTCTACCCGTCTGGTTCTCAACTTCAAGCTTATATTCCTTGAATTTCTCAAAAGTTTCAGACTTGTGTTTCAACAAGAATATATGTCCGAATCTTGAGAGTTCGTCGATGAATGTAATGAAGTATAAAGAACCAACATTAGCATTTGTAGACATAGGACCGTATACATCATCATGTATGCGTCCCAAGCGTTCACTAACTCTTTCTCTGTTTCCAGTAAACGGAGTATTGGTCATTTTACCTTTGAGATAAGGCTGGCAAGTATCATAAGATGAAAATTCGAACGGATTCTAATACTGATCCTTATGTAACTTAGCTGGTTGTGTCGCATTGATATGACCTAGTCTACAATGTCGCAAGAAGGATTCGTTCATTTCTGAACTACTCCTCTTGTGTGTGTTCTACATACTCTGAACTGTGGTTTGATTTAGAACGTATATGCTATTTTATAACGCGCCTGATCGAATCAACTCTTGATTCAGGAAAATGTTCACAACATTATCCTCCAATACAGAATTATATCCTTCTTTAACTTAATAAAGAAACTGATGTAATGTTGTATATCAGGTTCGGTATCTAATAACATTTGTTCAGAATCAATGTATTAATACAAGGTGATATTTGCCAACAGACTTGGCTGCAACAATTGCACCATTCTCTAACACTTAGAGACATATCACCCGTTCACAGTTCTCTACCTTTCTATAGCCCATGTAACATATTACATATGTGGGATCCTCATCCAGTATCACATACCCAGGATGTAGAGGATACTGAGAAACAGCTTTCGGTAATGAACACACCCGAAGAAGATGCATCAACATATACTTTCTTCGATTGGGTGGCATGGAAATCCGGATATTCCCCTATTTCCTGCTCGGACTTATAACAGTTATAAGATAGAGCGGAACCAACGTTCCCTAGCTCAGTATAATAAGCAGGTTCGGTCACTGCATCCATATTACTATCTTGATTAAGGCGTGACATGGTTGCTACCAGGAGAGAGAGAGAGAGGAAAACACTCTGCGTGCGCTCTTGCAGGATTAGATTGGTTATTAGTTTATCTAATCAGGATGGCTCCCACTGTTTTAGTCAAATCTACCTTCAAATCCTAAAAGGTAAGACTAGCCGGGATTAATTACACCCTACAAGTTTGCCAATGTTTCGGCCAGGCTAGTGTCGGTACTTTGAGGGAGGTTCCTCGTGCTTTCGCACGGACCTAATTAAAATAAACCTCATTTTCCTAGGGGCGTAACCCCGTTAACACCTTTCTAGACACCTACTTGATCGGCTAATTGTAATGTGTAAAACTCTCTTAGGAGTAACTCTTACTCGCAGTGGGTATCGGGATCCAACTATCTCATAGAAGGTATGCAATCTCATTGCAAATTTCAACACTTGAAATTCCCGATAATATTTTGCCCCAAGCGTCCTATGACCTTGACAGAGGTCAACAAACCATAGGCTGCTAGTCAAGTTCAACCCGTCATTTCTTGATTGAAATAGACCCACCCGTACGACCCTTGACAGAGGTCAACAAGGTCGTACGGCTACCCTAATCCGATCGCATCATATGCTTTTTAGATAAGCACTAATCAGCTACCGCACACTACGCTATGACAGAGGTCAACAAACGCAGCATGAATACTAAATATTACTTATCTGAAATGACAGAGGGCTACGACAGGTTTTTAAGAAAACCCTTGGCGTAATGAACTTGATATCGTTGTAGAATCGAGTGTATTTTAAAAAGGAGCGTTTTTTAGGCTTTTACTAGTTTCGCTAAAGAGGTCACTCCCCGTGAAAGGATCTTGGCTCTTTCTTTATCGAATAAGGTGCAGGATATTTCACAAATACCACTATGCAAAGAAAAAACTATAGAAGAAATCAAAAGACAAACCAAGTGGGTTGTAGAATCTGCTAGTTTCGCTAACGAGGTCACTCCCGATGAAGGGATCTCGGCTCTTTCCTTATCGAATATTCTACAAGTAATACCGCTATGCAAAGAAAGAACTAGAGCTACCAGTTTTTAAACAAGTTTCTACAACATCTTTAGGTTTCTTTTTCTTTCATTAATCTCATTAATGAAGTCCCAATTGTTATGCTTCCTAAGTATCACATAAGAAACGAAAGCAGCAATATTTATTATATCTCATTTATATAATATAAGCATTCTTCTCAGAACATATCAAGTGATCACATCACAGAATATCAGCAGCAGAAGAATCATATATGAAATATTGGATATACTAGGAATTCCGTGTTTTATTTAAGCCAGTAAAAACGCGGATTCCACGGTCGTGATGAATAGCCAAACCCACATCTCTAGACCCCTACGAGAGCGGCAAGCAACCCTACCAATTCTAGAGTTAGGAGACCCGGTCTCGGCTCCTCGAGATGGTCTCCTACTGGACCCTAGAACCCGGTTACTTGTGCTCCCCGCCTTGGGTCTATCCTAATGCGGAAAAATAAGATACATCAATGGTGACATCATCCTCAATCCGGAACTGCCCCAATAAAAGAATATTACATACAAGCTTTTACATGAATGAAAATGAAAAACTCTCATCTCACATAAAAACCCCCGGCTATTCAAAACACGACGATCCAATATAACATATCACAACCACACATAACATCACATGTCATCAACGTAAGTAAATATGTGTATCCCAATTGTCGTTGACATATAGCACCGAAACCGGCGATACACCACATATTACAGTTACGGTCGCAAAAAAGAAAGTGAAAAATTACAACAGTTGGAATCCATAACCACCACAGACATCATAAACCCAATGTATCACATACTTTGGATTTCATGCCTAACCAAATGAATTCCTTAGACATCACATGCCTAACAATTATAAACCTCGCATTTTAGTCTCGATATTGAAAACAATTTTCAATAACCTGTCGGGTAATTCAACAAGATTCACTATAATATGATCAAATACTCGTCGGAAACTTTAGTAGACGGCCTCACACCCCGATGCCGTCGACGAAGTGCACTAAGGCGGGACACCGCGGCCGCGAGCACCCGAACAGATGCTTTTGGCGACGGGGTTCGCCTACAGTCACTTGGTCGGGAATATGGGGTGTGGCTATCTAGTAAGGTTACCCGGCGAGTATTCGCGTACACTACGTAATTGCGACGGACTTTTGATCCACATCAAAATTCCGTGGCAACCGATCAAATGAGACTAAACTGCTAGATTTATAAAATTCAAAGTAGTTATCACATAACCAATTATGTGGATTCCAAATATTGTATCACAATCAAAGATAGCTAGACGAAGTTAAACTTTTCGATCGAATAAACAAGCACCCAAAATTTCCTAACAAGCTCAACACTTGAGCGGAGTTCAAAAAGTATCCAGAACATGCCACAGCTCCTATGAACCAGCTGTAGAAGGGTCAACCAATGCCTCACCTGTGGCACCACTGAACTACCACAAACCCTAGGGTTTGATGGTGGGTCTGACGGCCACAGAATTAAGTTAGGCTTTCGTTCTTCTAGAGAGTCCACCGAATCGCTTGCAAGATTTTCTGAAAATTTTGAACTCGGAAAAATCCAACTCTTGGAAAATTTCAGTGAGGGAAAAATTGGGTTATTGATATCCGTACAAACTTTTTAACGTCGTCTAAATAACGCGACAACATGTTAGAATTACGATTACGAAACACTCCGAATTGCTTTTGCAGAAAGTTAACATCACATGAAAATTTAGCAAAAACAAACAACACCTGAAACACTAAAACCCAGAAACTGGAACACACTACAAAATTCAACCCTGAACTCCACCATAAAACCGAGCACATCGGTTTTCTATGCTGTTTGGCTGGCCAAATTCCGGCAGGGGGGGTGAGTTTTGTACTGTGTTCATGTTATATCACATACAATATTCTGCAGTTGTTTAAAAAATTTTTAGAGCCTTTTAAAAATTCGACAGAAACTAGGTCATCATATCGGGTGTTTCGGAGTAGTTTCGGTTTCGTAATCTTAGCAGACATTGTCTAATTTTCTAGCATGGCTCAGATACCACTGCAAGGTTATCTAGCACGGCAACAATATTTCGGGAGGCATCGTCCATGCCAATTTTAAAAATTTGCCGTATTAGCTAACCCTAACCCTAGAATCGTTACTAGAAAATCCGACGATACTAAATGTAAACACTTTACATCTAAGTGAATGACGGAATACAACCTTTGTAGACCGGTCCTTCACTTCTAAAGATCCATGTCGTAGTCCCTTCGCTGCAAGTTGTGAAGACCCGGACTCTAGTAAGGGTTCACATGAAGAAACAAACAAGCTTGCTCAATGTCTTCGAGGCCGAAGATGATCTACGTCGAGGAGACTCGAGCTCATGCTACCTCTTCACTAATGGTGAAATTAGTGAAGCAAACACCGTAAACTAAATGCCTAATAGTAGAGGATGATGAAATAGGAAGTGGGCTCACTTTAGATTTATTTTTCTCACAAGGTTTCATCACTTAGAAAAAACTAGCAAGCTTTTTCTCTCGAGGAAGAAGAAGAAGTGATGAAGAGATGAATGAACTCATGAGGTTAGAAATGCATCCATGGTGAGTGTATGTCATGCACTAACCATTGTAAAGACTAAACCATAGCTCTGAGTTAATGGGTTAGGTTAAAAAAATATCTTAAGTAAAACAAACAAGTGGACTAAGTCAATGTTCTACTAGCTTCTATCAAAGCTCAACCATGACTAATTATCCAAGTTGTTTGAATTACTTAAAACAAATAAAACCCTAACATTAACCTAGCATGGTGTGAGTCTCTGTTACGACCCAAAATATTAGCTCGTGACCGGCATTTGAGTCACGCCACGTCTAAAGGCGTAACGTAAATCAAGTAAGCCGAAACCCAGAAATCTAAACCTTTTTAAGAAAATAAAAGAGGTGATGTTTTGAAATAAAGGTATGGTGAAAATCATAAGTTTTCTTAAATACACAAGTAATGGAATATGAAAATGCAGTAAATTTTACTAGTTGAAAACATGTTTCGTCTTTTAAAAATTTGGGCAGCACCTCCTTTGTCTATTTTGATCCAAAACCATAATACGAGATAATATAAAAGGAATCCCTAAGCGGGAGCTAACTCTTCGCCAATCGGCGGATCCACAACCACGCAAGTAATAAAACAAGTATACGACGCCCAACGGCGAAGATCCACACAAAAGATAATGAATAAAGCAAGACATCAGCCAACCAAGCGAATATATAACCGATCGCTCAAGTCTCGCAACTACAAGTCTTTCTAAGTCTTAATATTTATACAAATACTAATTTTGATTGATGGAGTTGACTAGATACAATATGAATAATAAATATAAGAGGGGTATGATCCAACATGTACCACCTACCAAAGCAAAACACCCGAATGTAGCTATGTTCCAGCGATACCGCTACTGATCCATGCGGTCAACCTGCAAGAACCGTGGCACAACGGGGGTAAGTTGCCAACTCGTGAGTAGAAAACATCAACAGGTAGAAATCGAATAAACAACGATTTCCTAAGTCAACTATATCATAAATGTAATACTATGATATCTAGGATGACCGTATCTACATATGTGCCAACAATATACTCAATGTCTATATGCCCGTGGCTAACATCTACGTGTCCAACAGTGACACACAACATCATGCATGTAATATCATGAAAGCATATGAATGTAAATATGAGGATATAAATCAACATGTTTCCATCAACGACACATCAAATCATGGAATCTGAGTGTCCAACATCGACACTCGAAATATCATGAAACCCGTGTCCAACATCGACACGTAAATCCTGTTGGGTTACTAGGCACTCTAATAAGGTTCTACAAGGCATCAACCAAGCCCGATTAAAATTTTAGCCGTGCCGAATAACCCTAAACAAGATCTTTGCTAGATAATTAGGGTTACACATGCAAGTAAATTACATTTATCACTAAGTGAATTCGAAATACAACCTTTGTAGATCGGTCCTTCACTTCTAAAGCTCCTTGTTGTAGTCGCTTCGCTGTGATCATGGTTCTCCCGGGCTCTTGCATGGCTTCATAAGGCGAAAGAAGCGTCCTTGCTTGAAGTCTTCGAGGCCGAAGATGATCTACGTCGAGGGAATACCAACTCAAGCTACTACTTCACTAACTAGAGAATTAGTGAAGCAAACACCCTAAACTAAAGTGCTAGTCTAGTAGAGGATGGAGAAATAGGAAGTGGGTTCTCTTTAGAATTTGATTTCTCACAATCTTTCACTCTCCTTTTAAAACCCTAGCAAGCTTTTCTTTTGCTCAAAGAAGAAGAAGAAGATGAACAAAAGAAAAGATGAGGATAATGATCAAGTCAAGTGAGCTAACCATGGGTGAGTGAGTATCATATACTAACTTATGTAGAGACATAACCATGGCTAATCCAAAATAGTTAGGTTAATAAAAATCTAAAGTAAAACAAAGTTAGTGGACTTTGTCAAAGCATCCACAAGCTTCATGCTTGTGACAAAAGCTCCACTAATTTGTAATTACCTTAAATAATTATAAACCACCATTAAAATAGAATGGTGTATGTCTTGCACACCCATGCATGATGTATCAACAACCATGATACAAAATGAAAACACATTTTAATATATATCACATATATATTAAAGTTGTGCACATGTGAGAAAAATCCTTAAGTGAACAAATGTTAGTTAATGTAAATTAGTATATCTAATATACAAGTATACACTAAATTATTAAATCAACACTTGACTTAATAATCCGGTTATATCTCATATAACCGACTAACATCCAATGTATCGTCTTATCAAATCAACACTTGATTCGATAACTCGGCTATATCGCATATAACCGACCGATACAAGAAGTTGCGAGAATAGAATACGGTATCACATACACGCATTATTCTCAGTCCCGCACATATCACATATGCGCTCCTATTCATTTTTCCTGAGCCAGTAAAACCTCTATGTAGGACTCTAAAGACTCGTCAATACGCCGGCAGTAGGTGATGATCACATCAAGCACCCACAAGCCGTCAGCGGTACTAGCTGGACGTAACGGCTACCCGGGTATTGAGCGATCAGAAGATCAGCAAGCAAGCCCGCTGCAACTCCTGTAAAATCCTAACGGTAACACTTCCCGTACAGTCCGGTCTCCTCGTCTGACATGTCGCATATCAAGTGTAGGGGTGGTAAACGTCAGACCCCAATAACCGATAAGTCGTGCCGATGTGAGGTTCATAACGGGTCGAGAAACTACTGGTAACACTTACCAGTAAATCTCTAAATCATCCCTGGCTAGGGACTTCCCTGTTATGGCCAATCGAGCACAGCGCAACATCAACCCCCAATACCGGGAGAGACGAAACCCATCCTATCGCTCATTGCCTCCATGTGACTCGGGACTGTACCCAAAAACCACCGTTTTGCACGCCCTCTTGGACATGGTAAGGTGGAAATCAAAGCACAGTGGGAATCACACAAGACTCTATGACGATCTCGGGTCTACAGACTAACCTGCACAAGTGTCACCAGAGAACTGCCATCTGATGTGAGGTATAATACCATCTGGGAGTTCTCGGCGAGTCCCTCCAGTGTACCCAGTCTCCACTGAGCACCCGTATACCATCTCTGATGTCAAACACCAATGGATATGGGATCATCCATTGCCCATCTCATGGGTCGAGAAGCGTATACGCTAGTTTACTCTGGTATATCGATGCCCTGTCTCGATACACCTACGACTAGGAACATTAAAGGATGTACTTATGGACTACCATGGCCCCACTAGTATGATCTGCATCATAGTCCTGGTAGTCAAGTACACATCCTAAGGGCTTTACCAACATGTAACTATAAAGACAGTATCAAGAGACAAGTATACATGTTAAGATAAAGAGCAATCAGATAGCATACTATCATATCGAGTAAGAAAGTCCTCTCTATATATGTCCAAGCATCCAATATAATATACATCATCTGTACAATACTGGCCTCTAGGGCATACACACAACTAACAATCTCCTACTTGCACTAGGGCCAACTGCTGTAGTATCGCATACCAAGCATCCCGAAGAGTCTCTCAAACTGTATCTGGGGAATGGCCTTCGTGAGTGGATCCGCAGTATTGTTCTTCGTGTCAACCCTCCTGACCTCGATCTCCCGGCGATCAACTATCTCCCGGATCAGGTGATACCGCCTCAGAATATGCCTGGATCGCTGATGGGACCTGGGTTCTTTGGCCAAAGCCACCACTCCATTGTTATTATAATACAAGGGTATTGGATGCTCAATGGATGGAACTGTTGCGCCACGGCAGCGCCCCGGCCTTCTACTCGAGGCCAAAATGCGGAATCAAAATTTTTCTTAACTTTAACCGGCGCTACCGCGGGCAATATACCCGGATCGTGACCATTAACCTAATGCTAGCTAACAAGAGAAGGGGTGAGAGATATACCGAGTGATCCGTGTCCTCCGGTCTTCTCGTCGTCGTCCCGATCTCCCGCGGAATCTCCGGTCTTCATCTCCTCTCCGGAAAGGGCACCACGTAGCCGGATTCTTTTACGGGCTCCCACCTCTGGACCGAGGCAACTCGGGCGCGAAGTTGGCTAGCCGACGCGTCCAAGGGTACTGTAGGTTGTAGTGTAGAACCTTTGTCTCATTGGGGTTTATGTTGCCATTGGGGATGGAGGAATGAGGTTAAGGAAAAATGGTGCTTTCATTTTTCCGAAACAAGAAGAATGAGATGAAGAAATATGTGCCACCACAAAAATGAAAATCTCTCTCTCTTTCTTCTAGTGTGGCCGGCCAATCTCAAGGGAATGAGATGAAGAGCAAAAACAAGAAGGAAGGTGAGTGTAGGAAAAGTAGAAAGGTGACCATATCAAAAGGTTATGATAACAATATCATATCAAAATCAAATCCATCCTAATCCTTTCAAATCTCAATAAAGCAAGCCATCATGAAAAAGCAAAGATGCTTAACCTTTCATAATACCACAAAAGCAAGAAACCCCTCCACAATAAGTTATTTGCAAACTTGCAAATAACCCCCTTCCATCGAAAAGTCCGGCCGTGAAGGAACAAAGGAAAACCAGCCGGAACGGAATACAAACTGGCAACTTCAGAAAACTGATCCCGTAATAAATTACAGGAAAACCCCGCTACTGCATATACATGCCCGCATTTGTATTCCCACTGAACACAAATGCAAAAAGACAAAATCTACACTATCAAATACTAGGATCCGGCTTAAACCAAAGCCGGCCAGTAAAAACCGTCCGATCACGATCCGTGCAATACCGCACGTATCTGATCGAACCCTGCCATATCTCCATACGGCCTCTACAGCGTTTCGCCCGAAACTTGAGTAACTGTGTGTGGTGGACTCTAAAGACTCGTCAATACTATGGCTGTGGATTTAACCACTAGCACGTCAGAGGTATTAGCCATACGTGACGGGAGCTATTGACCAAAAGGGACGTCGATGAGCGAACTCATCCTGACACCCTACTGAGCCTGTCAGTGACAATATCCGTACAGTCCGGTCCGTTCGTCTATGAGTATCGCATGGCGGGCCTAGGGGGTTGGTAAAAGTCAGACCCCTAAAAGCAGTACAAGTCGTGTCGGAGTGAAGCCCAGAAAACCCTGAGATACTAATAGAATACCTACCAGTAAATCTCCTGCCTCGGCCGAGGGCTTTGTGTAATGGCTCTCGTAGACACAGCGCGACCTCACCCCCAATACCGAGAGAGACGAACCCCTGCAGATCCGCTCACTGCCTCCATGTGGCTCGGGACTGTACCCAACTAAAACCTGTTTGCACGACTCCTTTGAGCCGTGGTAGGGTAGTAATCATAGCACAGTGGGAACTCACACGAGACAAATGACGATCTCAGGTCGATGAACTAACCTGTACACATGTCACCAGGGAACTGCTATCTGACATCTGGTATAATCCCAACTAGCAGGTTCCCGGCGAGTCGTGTCCGGTGTACTCATAACCAAATGAGCACCTGTATACATCTTAGGTGAACCAACTGACACCAGTGGCTTGCGAGACCGGCCACCGCCCCTCGTCGGGGTCTCGACTGTATACACTAGTCTACTCTGGAGAATCGATGCCCTGTCTCGAAACTCCCACGACTAGGGACCTTTTAAAGATTTACTTATAGACCCCAGCTCCCACATATATGATCGCCCTCATACTGCTGGAAGTCAAGCAAGAATCCTAGGGGCTCTATCAACGTGCAATAGCGACTCGTAAGGTCACCTAAAGCAGTACACGATGATAAAGATAAACCAGATAGCATACTATCATCTTGAGTAAGACTGTCCTACCGGGATAGGTCCTCCCCCAATCATTGCAATCACGCGCCTGTGATCCAATAATTGACTCTGAGGGCACTATCTCCAACAATCTCCCACTTGCACTCAAGGCTAATTATTGCGATGTCGCATACTCACAGCCCGTGTGATACCGAACACCCAACTCCTCTACTAGTCAGTCTCACAAAGCTCATTTGCAAAACTATTGCGTTCGAGGAATAGCCTCAGTGAGTGGATCCGCTATGATGTTTCTTTCTATGTCTCTCTATACCTCAAGTTCGCGGAGAAAAGCATCTCTCGAAATGAGCAATACCTGTCTTAGAATATGTCTGGATATCTGATGGGACCTAGCTCATAAATGAACTTTAAATCCAAACTTCTTAGACTGTATCGACAACTGAACTTAATCAGTATCCTGCGCCATGCCTCCCTCAGTATCCGCCTGGACCACCTGTCCAAAATACTGCTCCTCGTCAGAGGGAAAATTATAACTCTGACAGCCACTCTGTCATCCAGGTCACCTTGGAAGCCTGGAATGATAACCGTCTCCTAAAGGAGGCTGCCGTTATCAAATCCCTTGAACATCCACTTATGTTTTAAAGCTGCTTCCGATTGTTTCTCCAGGATTGGATTAATATCAACTTATTGCATCTCCTGCAAGAACAACATCTGGTGTTGTACTTGACATCTCATGATTGACTCAATTGCCTAAGCAAGTGATTTGCCAATCATGCACATCCCTCTCCTCTTTAGTCTGTAAGACACCTTTAGAGAGGGTAACTCCATCACCTGCAGGTACACTACCGTGCCAGGAGTCGTCCATTCTAAATACTTATAGAATGTTGTCTAAGTACCCAGATTGGGAAACCACCCAAATCTAGATCTAAAACCATAGATCTAGTAACCAGAATGTATAATATCCAAGTCCTATGTGGAGAAACCACTGTGTGACAACCAAAGAATAACCGATCGTAGTATAGGAATATCACTTCCTACTCTGTGTATGTCATCCAAATACCAGGACATCACACCCTACTACCTTCTTAACAGATCCATCCCCTATTCTGATGAAGTCAAACTTATGACTGTCACATCAGAAATAGATGATCTCTCTCCGCTATATCTGCTTAAGTCTATAAATAGACATAAGCCTCTTGCCCACCGTGCTTCCGTTGCTCCCACTGACTATGACAACCCTCTGGCAGAGTCATATAGACGTACACTTCTAAAGCCAGTTTAGAATGACGCTATACTCATCCTCCTGCCGGGTCTCACAGTCTGGAACAACAGCAATGGCAAGTTTGGGTAAACAAGAACCTCCCTGCCACCGTCCTTGAGCATACCGAAGTACCTCTCGGGTGCCTGAGGTTACCCACTTTATCTGCGGAGTGGCCAATGGAATGTCAAATCAGATTAAATCTTTAGGTTCTTATCAAATCTTCAGTAATTGTTTGCTGTTCTGGAATCACTTCCAGTTCTACCATACTCCTACTACTGTTTTCTAAAAAAATCCATTTCTTTTAAAAATGTGGCGAGTCAAGAACAATATTACTATTGATCTTCCAGATGGTAGAAAGTCAACCCTCGTCATAGCCCGGGTCAACCCACAAACAGCCATTACAGAAACGTGCCTTGAGTTATCCGGAGTCTGGTTTTAAGCATAAGCCGGACAACTCCCCGTACCTTAACATCGTTAAGATATGAACTGTTCTATATCCAATATAGAAATAGAGGCACTGATTTAATTGAACCAGATTCAAATCATGCAGCTATCTCCAGTGCATGTCAACTAAATGGAGAGAGGTCGATCAGCGTTACTCAACTTAGGAATGCTTCCAATTATGAGTAACCTGAAAGAGAAGCAAGTTCTCTTAATCATTACTATCAACTGAATACCATACACAAGTATCTACATCTTCGATCACCTTGAAGAATCCCGATACTTGCAACTCCTGGTTCTCTACTTTATTCATACACTTATAACTTCTCAAAACTTAGACCCTGTGTTTCTACGAAACACCTGTCTAAGAACTAGAGAAGTCATAAGTAAACCGAATATAGTACGAGGACCAACCCCTCTGTCCTAATGGACACTGGACAACATACAATACTCTGTATAAGTCCCCTGAGTGTAATAACTCATTCACTGTGTGTCATAGGTTGAAAACTGTACTTATGGTTAAGAAGAATTACACCGCTGTTCAATGCTCCTTACCTAACCATCCACTGATATAGGTAAATGTCATAGACATAATTTCAAAAAGTCATATCTCACTCTATAAAAATAGACGTACAGATATATCAATTTGAAATTGGTGCATAACAACGGATATTCAAAACCAAATATTTGCCGTCCGGCAAACAACCCAGGTGACTTCCTCAAATATCACCAATTACAACGAATTCCGATATAATGAGGATGATCACCTAATTCCCAATAACTTACTCCCACTCATCATCTGTAAAACCATACAGATGTGAGAATCAAACCTGGTAAATACATACCCTTGAGCAAGTATCTAATTGGGAAATCAGTTTTCTTTTAACAGTACACGGAGAAACTGAAACATTGAAATGTTTCGATGGGGTATCCCGGTATTCCTAGTAATGCCTCTTCCATTATCTAGATTCACAACTGTAACCGTATAATTCTTTGCCATCTCTCCAAATCCCTTTATACGTCTTTAGTCATTAGCTTCTGTACACCCCTTTAGGCCAAATGGTTTTCTTCCTTCCCTACCGTTCGGTACCAGCCTATGGTTTGGAAGAAGACTATCCAATAAGCATAATGGGTGTACTGTCCTAATCCTAGGAACACTCGCAATGCGAGAGAAGGTGAGGATAAAAGACAACCGAATAAACCTTATTCCTATTTCTCCTGAACCAGAATCCATCCCCGAACTGGAACAAGTTCCTTTCGAGTTCGTATATAACCATACGATGGAATATCCAATATACTGTGGATCTTCGTAGTGATACGGAGTGTCCTGGAGAAATACAAAGGTGATTTAGGGTTGGCGAAGAAATACTTGGTTTGGTCGTGAATATCAGTCGCAATTTACTTTGCCCTCCTTTTAATCCCTTTCTTTGTCTTAACTTAATACCTTCTGTACACCGTTTAGGCTAATTGATTTTCTTCATTCCCCACCGGTCGGCACCTGCCTATGGTTTGGAAGAAGACTATCCAATTTGCGTAATGGGTGTACTATCTCCTAAACCAAGGAGTACTCGCAATCTGAGAGAAGGTAAAAGGAAAAGACAACTGAATAGTCATATTCGTTTTCTCCAGAACCGGAAACCATCCTCGAATAAAATCCTACGAGTTCGTATATAACCATACGATGGTTTTGTCCAATGGAAGTGGACGTTCGTAGTAATACGGGGTGTCCTGGAGAAAAGGGTAAAAGTAGGAGTGGCAATGAGGTATGCAACTCTGACAATCCCAAAGCCAGTGTTTAAGAAGATTCGGTTAACTTGGTTACTGAGTCATAGTCTAGGGTCGGGTCAATGGTCGCTGCCAAAGAGAAAGAGAAAAGAAACACTCAGCGTGCACTCTAACCTAGATCAGAATGGTTATCACTTTATCTAATCAGAAAACCTCCCACTGTAACCTCAAATTCTTCTCCAAACCTAAAAGAAGAATTAGTCGGGATCACCCGAGGAGTAAACCAACTCATCAGTGGGAATCGGGATCCAACTATCATCGCGTGATAACTTGACGGAATCCACTCAAATCACCACACTCCAGAAGGTATGCGCATGCCTGGCAAGTTTCAGTTTCTTTAGAAACTCCCGATGTGTGTTTTTACCCCTAGGACCCAACTGACCTTGACTGAGCCAACATATCAAAGGATCCTAGTCAAGTTCAACCCGTCATTTTCTTGATTGCATTAGACCCACCCGCACGAGTCCTTGACTGAGCCAAAATGACCGTACGACTGTCCTAACCAATCACATATCCATAAGACAGAAAAGCATTACAGAGCTACCGCACACTATGCCTCGGCTGAGCACGACATACGTAGCATGAATACTAAGCAATACTAATCTGAAATGACGGAGGGCTACGGCTGGTTTTAGGCGAAAAACCTTTAACGTAATGAACTTAATATCGTTGAAGGAACCGGATATCTTTTTATAAAAATATAGTGACGAAAACCTTTGCTAAAGAGGTCACTCCCGGTGAAGGGATCTCGGCTCTTTCCCCGTAGAATGAGGTGCAGGATATTCCAACTGAATACCACGATGCAAAGCAAAAGTAATCCTCTATAGTGAAGTTATTGCCCTGACGCAAACTTTTGTCCAAGGGGTCACTCCCGGTGAATGGATTTCGGCCCTTGCCTCGTCGACTGAGGAACAGGATATTCCAACTGAATACCACGATGCAAAACAAAAGAGAACGCCCTTGCAATAACAGCTTTTTGAAAAATGTTCCAACAACATCAGAATAGGTTTGTTTATCTTGCATTGATCCGAATCAACGCAGTCCCATCAATTGATCACACCACAAAAGAACGAAAATAATGATGTACGTATATGCCATCCGCATTCGCCACTGGGTCCCGTCATCACCCGTTAGGTTACTTAACTAACGACAGAGCGGGGACTGGACTAGCGCGGATGCAAAACATATACAACATCTACTAATATATATATAATATATAATTTACGCTCAAGGCGTGATAAAATGCAACATCACAGAAATGTACAGCATCACAGAACAATACAGATATCTGGGATCCCCTGGTTTCATAGAGCCGCTACTGAAACCCGACGTTCCCCTGGTCGTGTGGATAGCCTGTGCAATGGAAATCCTAGACCCCTACGGGCGCGGCAAGTTACCTGCCAAAACCTAAAGCGAGGCAACCCGCTTCAGCAACGTGAATGGACCACCCAGCACTTCACGGAATCCAGTAACTTGGGCACCCCTCCTTGGGCCAACCTGTACCCCCTACGAGTGCGGCGAACAGCCCGCCAATTCTAGAGTAAAGCCCCCTCCGTCTCAATGCCATGAGATGTGGGCTCGTTGCCCTCTAGAACCCGGCTATCCGTGCACCCCACCGCGGGGTAATCCTAGTACAGAAAGTAAAAAATACATACAACGGGTACATCGACCGCAACCTGGTCGTGCCCCAAAAGAATAATACAAACAGGCAGTGACGGCAGTCCACATGTCGGACGCTCGCCCCGCAATATCAAATGTACATATAAAACAAAACTGTACTAACATTGCATCATGCTATCCCCCACGACCAATCCGCAACATCACAGCACAAACACAGAACATCAACGTGAATGCCACGTTCGCAAATCCGTCTAACCGGGCTATAGCAGTTATACAGGATTTACCGATCAAGTGACATTCACGGTCGCAGATATAACGTAAATACTGTGAACTAATGTGTTTAAAACATCCGATCGATCAAAATTTTACCAAGTGGGCCCCAAGCATTACTGTAGCACATAAAGAAATTCTGGGCCCAAAAAGAATATACCAAAACCCCTATTTTCAGCCCAAAAGCCCACTGCAAAAAATTGGTGAAGTGAAGACTCAATACTGCGGCGGAACCGCGGCCAAATAGGGGTTATGGCCGCGGTTCCGCGGTCATATGGAGGGATCAGACTACCGAATTTTCACAGTGTTCTTAGAATTCCATGTATAGCATTCTGCAACAACCTGAAAAATTTTTGGAGCTAAAAAAATTTCGACAGAAAGCACATGGAATGAAAATGCGGTTTTGGGATAAATGTTCGATCGAAGTTTTAAACACACTAGACCAAGCTACATTAGGTTAATGGCGTGGCTCTGATACCATGTTGCGCCACGGCAGCGCCCCGGCCTTCTACTCGAGGCCAAAATGCGGAATCAAAATTTTTCTTAATTTTAACCGGCGCTACCGCGGGCAATATACCCGGATCGTGACCATTAACCTAATGCTAGCTAACAAGAGAAGGGGTGAGAGATATACCGAGTGATCCGTGTCCTCCGGTCTTCTCGTCGTCGTCCCGATCTCCCGCGAAATCTCCGGTCTTCATCTCCTCTCCGGAAAGGGAACCACGTAGCCGGATTCTTTTACGGGCTCCCACCTCTGGACCGAGGCAACTCTGGCGCGAAGTTGGCTAGCCGACGCGTCCAAGGATACTGTAGGTTGTAGTGTAGAACCTTTATCTCATTGGGGTTTATGTTGCCATTGGGGATGGAAGAATGAGGTTAAGGAAAAATGGTGCTTTCATTTTTCCGAAACAAGAAGAATGAGATGAAGAAATATGTGCCACCACAAAAATGAAAATCTCTCCCTCTTTCTTCTAGTGTGGCCGGCCAATCTCAAGGGAATGAGATGAAGAGCAAAAACAAGAAGGAAGGTGAGTGTAGGAAAAGTAGAAAGGTGACCATATCAAAAGGTTATGATAACAATATCATATCAAAATCAAATCCACCCTAATCCTTTCAAATCTCAATAAAGCAAGCCATCATGAAAAGGCAAAGATGCTTAACCTTTCATAATGCCACAAAAGCAAGAAACCCCTCCACAATAAGTTATTTGCAAACTTGCAAATAACCCCCTTCCATCGAAAAGTCCGGCCGTGAAGGAACAAAGGAAAACCGGCCGGAACGGAATACAAACTGGCAACTTTAGAAAACTGATCCCGTAATAAATTACAGGAAAACCCCGCTACTGCATATACATGCCCGCATTTGTATTTCCACTGAACACAAATGCAAAAAGACAAAATCTACACTATCAAATACTAGGATCCGGCTTAAACCAAAGCCGGCTAGTAAAAACCGTCCGATCACGATCCGTGCAATACCGCACGTATCTGATCGAACCCTGCCATATCTCCATACGGCCTCTACAGCGTTTCGCCCGAAACTTGAGTAACTTTGTGTGGTGGACTCTAAAGACTCGTCAATACTATGGCTGTGGATATAACCACTAGCACGTCAAAGGTATTAGCCATACGTGACGGGAGCTATTGACCAAAAGGGACGTCGATGAGCGAACTCATCCTGACACCCTACTGAGCCTGTCAGTGACAATATCCGTACAGTCCGGTCCGTTCGTCTATGAGTATCGCATGGCGGGCTTAGGGGGTTGGTAAAAGTCAGACCCCCAAAAGAGGTACAAGTCGTGTCGGAGTGAAGCCCAGAACACCCTGAGATACTACTGGAATACCTACCAGTAAATCTCCTGCCTCGGCCGAGGACTTTGTGTAATGGCTCTCGTAGACACAGCGCGACCTCACCCCCAATACCGAGAGAGACGAACCCCTGCAGATCCGCTCACTGCCTCCATGTGGCTCGGGACTGTACCCAACTAAAACCTGTTTGCACGACTCCTTTGAGTCGTGGTAGGGTAGTAATCAAAGCACAGTGGGAACTCACACGAGACAAATGACGATCTCAGGTCGATGAACTAACCTGTACACATGTCACCAGGGAACTGCTATCTGACATCTGGTATAATCCCAACTAGCAGGTTCCCGGCGAGTCCTGTCCGGTGTACTCATAACCCAATGAGCACCTGTATACATCTTAGGTGAACCAACTGACACCAGTGGCTTGTGAGACCGGCCACCGCCCCTCGTCGGGGTCTCGACTGTATACACTAGTCTACTCTGGAGAATCGATGCCCTATCTCGAAACTCTCATGACTAGGGACCTTTTAAGGATTTGCTTATAGACCCCAACTCCCACGTATATGATCGCCCTCATACTGCTGGTAGTCAAGCAAGAATCCTAGGGGCTCTATCAACGTGCAATAGCGACTCGTAAGGTCACCTAAAGCAGTACACGATGATAAAGATAAACCGGATAGCATACTATCATCTTGAGTAAGACTGTTCTACCGGGATAGATCCTCCCTCAATCATTGCAATCACGCGCCTGTGATCCAATAATTGACTCTGAGGGAACTATCTCCAACAGGAACCACTCCAAGTTCAGTAATGAACTTCTTGATCCAGACAGCCTCTTAGGCAGCATCGTTGGCAGCGATGTATTCAGCCTCCATCGTCGAGTCTGCCATGGTTTCCTGCTTGGAACTCTTCCAGCTAAGCGCCCCTCCGTAAAGGGTAAAGACAAATCCCAAGTGCGACTTTGAGTCGTCCTTATCACTCTGGAAGCTCGAATCGGTAAAGGACTTCACTTGGAGTTCTCCGTTACCATACACCAAGTGCATCTCTTTTGTCCTTCGCAAGTACTTGAGAATGCTCTTCATAGCTGTCCAGTGACTCTCTCCAGGATCAGCTTGATACCTACTCACTACACTTAGTGAGTGTGCTACATCGGGTCTGGTACATAGCATCGCGTACATGATAGAGCCTACAGCCGAAGCATAGGGTATCCCTTTCATGCGAGCTCTCTCCAAATCAGTCTTGGGAGACATCTCTTTGGAGAGAGTGAGTCCAGAGATCGTGGGTAAGTTCCCACGCTTGGATTCTTCCATACTAAACCTCTTTAGTATGGTGTCAATGTACCTGGATTGGGACAATCCCAATATCCTTTTAGATCTATTTCTATAGATCATAATTCCCAGTATGCAGGAGGCATCACCTAGATCTTTCATTGAGAATCTTTGTGATAAGAAGAGCTTGACCGATTGCAGCATAGGAATGTCATTTCCTATCAAGAGTATGTCGTCCACGTACAATACGAGGAAGACAACCTTACTCTCTGCCACCTTCTTGTAGATACAAGGTTTATCTACGTTTTTGACGAAATCAAACTCTTTGATAATGACATCAAAGCAGATGTTCCAACTCCGAGATGCTTGCTTTAATCCATAAATGGATTTAAGCAGCTTGCACACCTTCCCGCTGCTCCCACTAGCTACGAAGTCCTCTGGCTGAGTCATGTACACGCTCTCTTCTAAATCACTGTTTAGAAAGGAGGTCTTAACATCCATTTGCCAGATTTCGTAGTCATGATATGCAGCGAAGGAAAGCATAATCCGGATGGATTTAAGCATAGCTACTGGAGAAAATGTTTCCTCATAGTCCACACCTGGTCTTTGACGAAAACCCTTTGCAACAAGTCTAGCTTTAAAAGTCTCCACTTTCCCATCTACACCAAGTTTTTTCTTGAAGATCCACTTGCTCCCAATGGGTTTTACCCCTTCAGGAGAATCTTCCAAAGTCCATACTTTGTTGGTGTACATGGATTCCATCTCGGACCGCATTGCATCCAGCCATTTCACTGAGTCCCCACTCGTGATGGCCTACTCGAAGCTAGTTGGGTCATCATCAACCATGATGCAATCCTCGCTCCCACCATCCATGAGAAAACTGTAGTATCTCTCAGGTGGGTGATGAACCCTACTAGATCGGCGGAGAGGCTGAGGTACGTTGGGAACTACCGAATCTTCTGATTCCACTAAATCTTCAGTTGCAGTTTGTGTATCTGGAACCTCTTCTAGCTCTACCACTTTTCCACTAATTTCTTTTACAAGAAATTCCTTTTATAAAAAGGTGGCATGTTGAGCAACAAACACCTTTTGTTCCTCACTGTGGTAGAAAAAATACCCATATGAATTGTTTGGATATCCCACAAACTTGCAAAGAACTGACTGTGCCTTGAGTTTGTCCGGATTTTGTCTTTTGAAATAGGCCGGACAACCCCATATCTTAACTCGTTTAAGATATGGCCTCTTCCCACTCCATATCTCATATGGTGTGGTAGGTACAGATTTAGATGGAACTTGATTCAATAGGTATGCTGATGTCTCCAGTGCATACCCCCAGAAGGAAATAGGTAACTCAGTTGTGCTCATCATAGAGTGCACCATATCTAATAGGGTGCGGTTCCTCCGTTCCGATACACCGTTGTGATGTGGTGTATATGGAGGAGTTAGCTGAGAGAGAATCCCATTCTCTTTTAGGAAGTCCAGGAATTCATTGCTCAAGTATTCACCTCCTCGATCAGATCTAAGGATATTAATACTTTTCCCGGTTTGGTTCTCGACTTCTTGTTTATATTCTCTAAATTTCTCAAAAGCTTATGATTTGTGTTTCATCAGGAACACATACCCGAATCTAGAGAGACCGTCAGTGAATGTAATGAAGTACGAAGAACCATCCATGGCATGTGTAGACATGGGACCGCATACATCACTATGTACCAGTCATAAGAGTTCCGTAACTCTTTCTCCGTGTCCCGTAAACGGAGTTTTGGTCATCTTTCCTTTGAGACATGACTGGCAAGTGTCATAAGATGAAAATTCAAATGGTTTCAAATATCCATCCTTATGCAACTTAGCTAGCCGTGTCGCATTTATATGACCAAGTCTACAATGCCACAAGAAGGATTCGTTCATTTCTGAACTCTTCCTCTTGTGTGTGTTTTGTATATTAAGGACTGTAGTTTGATTGAGAACATATATGCCATTAAATAACGAACCTGATCGAATCAATTTTTGATTCAGGAATATGTTCATAACATCATCCTGTACTACAAAATTATATCCTTCTTTCATCAAGAAAGAAACTGATATAAGATTGCATATCAGGGTCGGAATGTAATAGCATTCGTTCAGAACCAATGTATTACCATTTGGTAACACAAGGTGATATTCGCCAACTGCTTTGGCTGCAACATTTGCACCATTCCTTACTTTTACAGAATGATCACCCTCTCCCAGTTCCCTACCTTTACGTAGCCCATGTAACATATTACATATATAGGATCCCGATCCGGTATCTAATACCCAGGACATAGAGTGAACTGAGAAACAGTTCTCTGTAACGAACACACCCGAAGAAAATGCATCAACATGTACTTTCTTCATTCGGGTGGCATGGGAATCTTGGTATTCCCCTATATCCTGTTCAGTCTTATAACTCTTATAAGAAAGAACGGAACCAACGTTCCCCAGCACAGTATAATATACAGGTTCGGTCAATACATCCATATTATTATCTTGATTACGACATGATATGGTCGGTACCTGGAGAGAGAGAGAGAAGAAAAACACTTTAGCGTATGCTCTTGCAAGATCAGATTGGTTATTATTTTATCTAATCAGGATGGCCCCCATTGTTTTTATCAAATCTTCCTTCAAACCCTAAATGGAAAGACTAGCCGGGATTAATTACACCCTACAATTTCGCCAATCTTTCAGCCAGGCCAGTGTCGGTACTTTGAGGGAGGTTCCCCGTGCTTTCACACGGACCTAATTAAAGTAAACCTCGCTTTCCCAGAGGTGTAACCCCGTTGACACCTTTCTAGACACCTACTTGATCGGCTAATTGTCCTGTGTAAAACTCTCCCAGTAGTAACAATTACTCGCAGTGGGTATCGGGATCCAACTATCTCATAGAAGGTATGCAATCTCATTGCAAATTTCAACACTTGAAATTCCCGATAATATTTTGCCCCAAACGAACTATGTCCTTGACAAGGTCAACAAACCATAGACCGTAAGCCAAGTTCAACTCGTTATTTCTTGATTGAATTAAACCCACCCGCACGACCCTTGACAAGGTCAACAAGGCCGTACGACTACCCTAATCCAATCTGCATCATATGCATAAACAGATAAATACTAGTCAGCTAACGCACACTACGCCTTGACAAGGTCAACAAACGCAGCACGAATACTAAGTAGGACTTATCTAAAATGACGGAGGGCTACGATAGGTTTTTCTGAAAAACCTATTGCGTAACAAACTTGATATCGTTGTAGAATCGAATGAATTTTGAAATGGAGTGATTTTGAGGCTTTTATTAGTTTTGCTAAAGAGGTCACTCCCGGTGAAGGGATCTCGGCTCTTTCCTTATGGAATAAGGTGCAGGATATATCATATATATCGCTATGCAAAGAAAAAACTCCAAAAGCAATCAAAAACAAACCGAGTGTTGTAGCATCTGCCAGTTTTGCTAAACAGGTCACTCCCTGTGAAGGGATCTCGGCTCTTTCCTCATCGAATAAGGTGCAGGATATATCATATATATCGCTATGCAAAGCAAAAACTGTAGCTACCCTTTTTGAAAATTTGATTCTACAACATCTTTTAGGTTTCTTTTCTTTCATTAATCATATTAATGAAGTCCCATCATTTAAGTCACCTAAACATCACAGATAAATACGACGTACACTTATGCCATCCGCATTCGCCTCGATGTCCCCTTGTGCACCGTTAGGTTAGGTAACTAATGGCAGAGCGAGGCAGGGCTAGCGCGGGTGTAAAACATAAGTAACGTCTATATAATATATCATATATACTATATACAGTATCTATCACAACATATCAAATGATCACATCACAGATATCGTAGTAGTAGAAACATATGAAACATTGGATATACTAGGACGTCCGTGTTTTATTTTGAGCCTCTATAAAACCCGGATTCCACGGTCGCGATGAATAGCCAAGCCCACACCCCTAGACCCCTACGAGAGCGGCAAGCAACCCTACCAATTCTAGAGTTAGGAGACCCGGACTCGACTCCTCGAGTTGGTCTCCCACTGGACTCTAGAACCCGGTTACTTGTGATCTCCTCCTTGGGTCTATCCTAGTGCGGAAAAGTAAATAATATACAAATGGTAACATCAACCTCATCCCGGAAGTGCCCCAATAAAAGAATATTACATATATTTAATTTTACATGAATGAAAATAAAAAACCTCATCTCACATAAAACCCCCGGCTATTCAGAAACGCGACGATCCAATATAACATATCCAACAACACATAACATCACATGTCATCAACGTAAGTAAATATGCGCATCCCAATTGTCGTTGACATATAGCAACGAAACCGGCGATATCACATATTACACTTACGGTCGCAGAAAAGAAAGTGTAAAACTACAACATTTGGAATCCACAATCTCTTTAGACATCGTAAATCGGAAATATCACATACTTCGCATTTCATGCCTAACTATATGAATTCCACATATTGTATCACATTCCAGATAAATAGACAGTATTAAACTTTCCGATCGAATAATCAAATACCCAAGATTTCCTTAATAGCTCAACACTTGAGCGGAGTTCAAAAATTCCAGAATACGTCACAGTACTAACGGTCCAGTCGTAGAAGGGTCAAGCCAACGCCTCACATGTGGCACGCCGTACTGCCCCAAACCCTAAGGTTTTAGAGGCGGTTTAGACGGTCACATAATCGAGTTAAGGTTTGTGTTCTTCTAGAGGGTCCATCGCGTTACTTGCACATTTTTCCGAAAGATTTAAACTCAAGAAAAATTCAACACTTGAAAGTTTTTCGTACCGGGAAAAAATGAGTTAATGATATCCGTTCGAACATTTTAACAGTTTCTAAATATCAGGAAAACATAACGAAATTAAATTTTCCGATCGAATCAACGAATACAAAATAAACCCCAGATTACTCAACGCTTGAGTCTAGAAAAAAAATACCCAGAAAATAGCACTAACAGAAATAAATATTTCTGTACAAAGACAAAAGCCCATTGCTACAGTACGGTCGCGGATCCGCGGCCCAAGAGAGGTATGGCCGCGGTTCCGCAGCGGTCCATACGGATTAGGTGCTCGTTTTGCACAGTAATGCTTAAAATTACCTGCTGCATTTTTTAGGTATTTTTAATTCAGAAAAAATCACATTTTTAAAAAATGACTAGAGAGGGGTTGATTTTGAGGTTTCGGGGTTCGTTCTGAGTTTTAACTTCGTATACACGTCGCCTAATGCTCTAGCTAGGCTCTAATACCACTGTTGGGTTACTAGGCATTCTAATAAGGTTCTACAAGCCATCAACCATGCCCGATTAAAATTTTAGTCGTGCCGAATAACCCTAAACAAGATCTTTTCTAGATAATTAGGGTTACACATGCAAGTAAATTACATTTATCACTAAGTGAATACGAAATACAACCTTTGTAGATCGGTCCTTCACTTCTAAAGCTTCTTGTTGTAGTCCCTTCGCTGCGATCATGGTTCTCCCGGGCTCTTGCATGGCTTCACGAGGCGAAAGAAGCGTCCTTTCTTGAAGTCTTCAAGGCCGAAGATGATCTACGTCGAGAGAATACTAACTCAAGCTACTACTTCAATAATTAGAGAATTAGTGAAGCAAACACCCTAAACTAAAGTGCTAGTCTAGTAGAGGATGGAGAAATAGGAAGTGGGTTCTCTTTAGAGTTTGATTTCTCACAATCTTTCACTCTCCTTTTAAAACCCTAGCAAGCTTTTCTTTTGCTCAAAGAAGAAGAAGAAGATGAACAAAAAAAAAGATGAGGATAATGATCAAGTCAAGTGAGCTAACCATGGGTGAGTGAGTATCATATACTAACTCATGTAGAGACATAACCATGGCTAATCCAAAATGGTTAGGTTAATAAAAATCTAAAGTAAAACAAAGTTAGTGGACTTTGTCAAAGCATCCACAAGCTTCATGCTTGTGACAAAAGCTCCACTAATTTGTAATTACCTTAAATAATTATAAACCATCATTTAAAATAGAATGGTGTATGTCTTGCACACCCATGCATGATGTATCAACAAAGGTTCCATCAGTTCGGATCGGCCCATATCATCTCACGACTCCGGTCGGTATCCTCCGGATAACCGCCGAGTCCAAATACTATCACCGGTAGGTAGTGGTCCCTCTGCCAGGCTCATCGTCTACACCACGAATATCATATCTTGCCTTGGGGTACCATACCGGGTCCACCATGTACCCGCAGACGGTGCCTCCCGCTCCTCGAATCGGGTTTCACATGCCAATCTCAGAACAGAGAAAGCACATGGTGGAAGCACTGAAATATCATATCAAGAGAAACCGGGTTTTTAAAACAATGCATACTTTCTTTTGAAATAACCACGGTTCTCAAATCCAGAAATCTTATGAAAACAGTATATCTCAATGCGTATAATCGTAAAGCATGGTGTATGCGACATATAACAGAATGTAAGCATATCCTTATATCATGCAACTGGAACAGTGATGTGAGCGTGGGCATATCAATATAATAGCATGATGTAGCAATTCTACTGTGTGAGTGACATAGCAATTATCGATGATGAAGTGTGTGAGCCGGCCAATCTGTGTAAGTGTAACATACGCATCATCGATAATGGTGTAGGTGTACTAGCACAGGTATATGAAATGCAATGAGAGTGACATGAACGTAGCATAAAGTAAATCGTATGCGAATGCTGACAGGTATACGTATCTAACATGACCGAGTCGGTGAATCTATCAATTGGCATCCAGCCTCATAACATCAAGTACGGTATAATCCATCGTACGGCATCCTCTAGTCAAGGGTATGGATCAAACATCATAAAACTCATCACGTACGATAAATCATCGTATGGCGGCATTAACAATTAAGGATCCTATCAACCTATATGACAATGAGGGTACGGACCTAACGTCTCGTATGGCATATCACTCAAGATTCACAACCTTATATATATCTATATACCTATATCCCAGGTCGCATCCACAACAATCTCATATTAGGGGACCGACAAAGGTATCAATGCTCTCATCTCGACTCGCATCCGTATACCGACATATCAATCGAGTCATCATATCACATCGTATATTCTTTTCATCACATTAAGTCATCTTATATCAAGTCAATTTTATATATAAACTCTACCTTATACCTCAAATGTCATGCTACTCTAAAACTCATACCTATTCTAGTGCAACTACGTATCTATAAGTCGTGATTCACATTCACTTTTCATATCCCTAAAACTTTCACCTCATATCTCAATATATATATCCACTCACTCATATCATCTCTAACTATATTTTTAACCATATCCCTAGTTTCTAATCTAGGTTTCTACGACTATATCCTATAGATCGGTTTCCATCAAAAACTTGCGGGGGTGCTATACGCCATGCACCGGACTTCCCCCGTAGATATAGATCTACTCACCTTTATCCTTGCTTTCCAAAGTCTATGACGCCATGCTCCGTCGTCTCGGAATCCACGTGAAGGTATCTACAATAAATACATAGTCGTAATGCTATTAAAATCGAATCCGGAAAACAATACGGCACACTGTGCGCTCATAGGTTAGAACCTATAGCCTACGCATGCAAAAACAACCAAATAACCCTCGTCGTTGACGTACAAACATCCAACGACCAATTACAATATCAAATACCCAAAACCCAAGTTCAGAAATTGGGAAACCAAATTCAGCAATGAAGGAAATCACTTCCAGATTTCATCCTAGGCCAAACTAGAGAATTTTGCATATTGGGTTGCTCTAGATATCAGATAAGGAAGCTATGGTCCAAAAATCACACGAAACCACCACAACTTGGCCACAATTTGCAGCCCAAATCAATAAATCTGCGGCCATACATCGAGGGTAGGGGCTCAGGTTTCAGGGGGTGATTCATGGTTGCCTCCATGTCTCACTATCAAGGGAACTTAATTTGCAGTGGTCTCAGGTCATTCCAGATTCCCATATACCATCGCAATCTATCACAAATCGGACGTCGGGAAATCCTAAGTCCGTGTTTTGGGTTCTATTCTCTGTTTTAGGTCAGTAAAGACACCACTAGGGTCTTGTAGATACCCACTACAGATCATGATCCCACACAAACACTCAAACCCTTCTCTTTAGATTTCCAAGTTCACAAATCCACACCTTAAACCAATTCTAAACTAACTAGAATGCTAAGAAACTTAAACTAAAATAAATGAAAGGAATTATACCTCATGGATGCAACCAAGCAAAACCCTAGAAGTCCAAAGTCTCTAAAATCCAACTTTGATGGGTCCATTGTGTTGAGGGTAAGGTGGGGATCAACTTTTGTGAAGGGAGTACAGGGTTTTGATGAAGGTTTGGAGATAGATCTTGGGGGTGAAGGTGCAGGGAGATGAGGAGGAAGAAGATGAATTAAAATGATGGGGGATGAGGAAATGGAAGCCCCCCCTCTCTCTATCTCTTATTTTCACCCTCTCTCAATTATCACATGTCACATGTGCCCCCCCTCTCTCCTCAATAATTCATTCTCTTCTCTTTTTCTACTCTCCTTTTGAATCCAAATATCAAAAAAACACAATGAAATAACATGCAACAAAAATGCAACATGTCATGGTGCACTAGCCATGATTAAACATGTAGAAACACGGATTTGGCTTAATCGCGATTAGCAGTGCACTAATCGGGTTTTTATTTAAACTGCATATAATTAATTATAAAAATGTCAAATCAATTAAATATATTTTTAAATGAATAAATCATTTTAATCTCCAATTATTTCACAATTATTTATACCTTTTTACGAAAACTCCAATTTCACAAATCGGGTAGTTTTCGCGAAATATATTATTTTAATATTAAATTCCAAAAATAATATTTTATATTTTCTAAAATGTTACAGTCTCATACATACATGTTGCATGTGTAATCTAGCATGACACAACAATATATATCATATATATTTTGTGTGCATAAAGAAAACTATACATTTAACATATATCACATATATATCAATGTATCATAACTGAGAAAAATGAATACTAAAGTAAGCTAATATTAGTTAATATAATTTAATATATCAAATATATAATTCTACATTAAATTATTAAATCAATACTTGATTTAATAATCCGGCTATATCACATATAATCGACTAATATCAAATGTAACAACTTATGGAATCAACACTTGATCCGATAACTTGGCTATATCACATATAACCTACGATGTCACTAATCACGAGAATAGAATGCGATATCACATATACGCATTAGTCTCGGTCCCGCACATATCACATATGTGCTCCTACTCCGTTTCGCATGAACCAGGAAACCTCTGTATATGACTCTAAAGACTCGTCAATACGCCGACAGTAGGTGATGATCATATCAAACACCCGCAACCGCAAGCGGTTTACCAAACGTACACTTTACTGATCGTGCCTCGAGCTTGTCCACATGCTGCTTTTTAACAAAAGCTGGACATCCCCATATTTTCAGATACTGAAGATAGGGTTTCTTCCCACTCCACATCTGATATGGCGTTGTAGGCACAGTCTTGGTAGGAACCATGTTCAAAAGATATGCCGCTGATTCTAGCGCATAACCCAAAAAAGATCGCGGTAACTCAGCATTACTCATCATGGAACGTACCATATCCAATAGGGTTCGATTCCGTCTCTCCGATACACCGTTATGTTGTGGAGTGTATGGAGGAGTAAGCTGAGAGAGAATTCCTTTCTCTTTTAGGTAACCTAGGAACTCGGCACTCAAGTATTCACCACCTCGATCAGATCTTAGTGTCTTGATACTTTTGTCGGTTTGGTTTTCTACTTCATTCTTGTACTCTTGGAATTGATCAAAATCTTCGGATTTATGTTTCATCAGATAAATGAATCCGTACCTTGAGTAATCATCCGTAAAAGTAATGAAATAGGAAAAACCACCTCTTGCATGTGTAGACATTGGACCACATATATCGCTGTGTATGAGTCCTAAGAGCTTGCCCGCTCTTACTCCATATCCAGTAAATTGAGTCTTTGTCATTTTTCCTTTGAGACAAGATTGACAAGTGGCATAAGTTTGATATTTGAACGAGTCCAAATATCCTTCTCTATGTAACTTAGTCAACCTTCTCTCATTGATGTGACCCAGTCTACAATGCCATAAGAAAGCTTTATTTAAATCTGGAGACTTTCTTTTTAGTGTGTTCTGGACATTGAAAATTTGGAGTTGGTTTAAGACATATATACCGTTATCCAGTGTACCAGACCCAATCAAACCATGATTAAGGTGGATGTTAACAACATCACTTACAAACGTGAAATCATAACCTTTATTTGATAGCAAGAAAACAGATATGATATTACACGTTAAGCTGGGTACACAAAACAGTTATGTAAAACTAAAATGTGTCCACTCGTCAATCCCAAGTGATAATCCCCTACGGACACAGCTCCCACGCTAGCTCCGTTAGCAACCATCAGGGTCATATCACCATCCTTCAGCACACTACGGTTTCTCAGTGCCTGCAATGAATTGCAAATATGAGATCCTGATCCGGTATCCAATACCCAGGAAGTAGAGTTGATTGACAGACAATTCTCAATTACAAACACACCTGAAGTCGAAGCCACAGCTTGCTTCGGTTCCTGGTTCTTGGCGTTCCACGCCTTGCAATCCTTTTTCCAGTGCCCTTTCCTGTGACAATGGAAGCACTCATCCTGGGCCACTACCGGTACCGCAAAATTTTTCTTTCCCTTCCCTCCCACCTTACTTACACCTCCTCTAGGTTTGGTGGCGGCCTTCTTTTTCCTTCTTTTGGCCCTAGCCTTGGACCCGGAAGAAGAAGCACCGCTAACAAACATAGCGGGTGTTTCCCTTGCCTTCTGTAAGGTGCCCTCTGCACTCCTCAACATGTTAAGGAGTTCCGGAAGTTCAACTTCTTTTCTTTGAATGTTGAAGTTCAGAATAAACTGGGCGTAGGTGGAAGGAAGGGACTGGAGAATAAGGTCTGTAGAGAGCTCATTATCCAAAGTCGTCCCAAGGTCTGCGAGCTCTTCTATGTAGCCAATCATCTTTAGGACATGTTCTCCTACCGATGACCCGACAGCCAACCTCGCTCGAAACAAGTTCTTAGAGGTCTCGTATCTTGCTATACGAGATTGCTCTCCATAAAGTTCTTTTGTATGGAGAAATATGGCATCTAGTTCCATATCCTCGTGCCTCCTCTGATGTTCATTGTTCATCGAGGCAAGCACGATGCACTTGGCTTTCGCGCAATCAAAATCCCAGGTTTTGCGGATTTCCTTATCCGCATTACTGGATTTGGGACCAGGGAAAGCAGGTGCCTTAGCGGTGAGGACGTACCCCAATTTGTCATAGGTCAAAACCATTTTGACATTCCGCAGCCAATCTTTATAGTTTGGCCATGTAAGTATATTTTTCTCTAAAAGTAACTTAAGTCCAGTCATTTTCAGGGTCGCTGCAATTAGGAGAGAGAGAAGAAAACTCTTTAGCATGATGCTCTTGCAAGTTTAGAGCGGTTTTTAATTTATCTAAACTGGATGGCTCCCACTGTTTCTCGAATCCTTCTCAAACCATAAAAGAAGAATTAGCCAGGACTATTCTCACTATACAATACTTGCTTAACCGTTCAGCCAGGCTGGTGTCGGTACTTCGAGGGAGGTTTTCCAACGCTTTCGCAAAGTTCCTTAATTAAATAACCTATTTTCTCTGGGGGCGTATCCCCGCTGACACCTTTCTTGACACCTACTTGGTTTATAGCATTGATCGTTAAGTGACGAATATCTTGATGAGTAGCATATACTCACAGTAGGATCGGGATCCAAATATCATCGTATGATAATCTTGAAGGAATCCTACCAACATTCATTAAACTCCAAATGGTATGCAACTCTTTGCAAATTTCAGTTTCTTTAGAAATTCCCGATATATTATTTTTGCCCCATGCTCTTATGACCTTGGCGTTGGTCAAAATGTCATAAGTCACATGTCAAGTTCTACCCATCATTATCTTGTTAATTTGAACCCATCCGTACATATCCTTGACGTTGGCCAAAATGATAGTACGACTGTCCCAAACTAACTCATCTATCTATGCAACAAATGAATACCCAGCAGCTACCAAACACTATGCCTTGGCGTTGGTCAAAATACATAGCTTGAATACTACTGAATACCCAAATGAAATGACGGAGGGCTACGAATGGTTTTGGCGAAACCGTGAACGTAGTGAACTTGATATGACCGAAGGAACCTGATAGCTTTTTAAAAGGAGTGGTTAAAGCTCCGCAATTAAAAGTATCATATGTTTTAAAATAACCGAGTGGTTTCTTTTAAATTGTTCCAACGATTCATCTTTTGGTTTATTTTCTTTGCATTATAAATAATGCGTCCCATCATTAACCTACCATTGCAGAAAACAACGAATATACAATTTCCTCTTATGCCATCCGCATTCGCCACTGGGTCCCGTCATCACCCGTTAGGTTACTTAACTAACGGCAGAGCGGGGGCTGGGCTAGCGTGGGTGTAAAACATAAGTGACGTCTAAATAACTATCATATATAGATATTGTACATTCGTCTGACGCAATAATAGGCATTCCAGATCTCATATGAACTTTATTGGATTTGCAAGCAATCCGCCTTTGTTTAGAGCCTGCAACAAAAGACGGATTACACAGTTATGATGAATAGCCATTATCCCACCCTAGACCCTTACGGGTACGACAAACTACCCGCCAAATACCCGAAGCCAAATACCCGAAGTGAAGCGGTATCCCTCAACAAAGTGAGTAGGCCACTAAACACTTCAAAGTACCCGGCAGTTTGTGCACCCCACCTTGGGTCTATCCTAGGAGCAAAAAACAGTAAAATGAAATAATACACCGGTGGCTACAACCGCAACCTGGATGTGCCCCGCAAAATAATATTACAACATATTACAATTATATCGAATGAATGAATATAACAACCCATCTCAAACCCCGGCTAATCATCATAACAGTCCAATATAGTTCACAACCACAAACAGTAAAAACCATTACAGAAATGTGCAACCTCCTGCCAACCGACATACTAGCAGTTAGGGGAGGTTTACGAACACATTATACAAACACAGATATAATCAAATTAGCAAACTTCGTATAATTTCGATCGAGCAAACATATCAGATTCTACTCCTAAAACTTCTCTGTGCACCTGAGACTTGAGCAGAAAATAAACTTTCCAAAAAATACAAAAATATCACAGAAGAGTTACTGGTGGAAACTGGGTTGAATCGGCCCCAATTCGGCCGCGGATCCGCGGAGGATCGGTGGGATCGGCCGTGGTTCCGCTGCTGTATGGCCGATTCAGGAACCCATTTTTCACCAGTGTTCTTACAATTCTCTGTAGGTTATTCTGCAGCTCCCTGAAAAAATTTTAGAGCCAGTTTTAAATTCAACAGAAACTTATGATATCGATGTCTTTTTCGGTTCGTTTTGTGTTCGAAATTCATACGACTTTGCTAATGAGTTAATTATTATTTAGCGAGGCTCTGATACCACTGTAAGTCAATGTACAACACCCCACGACTTGCGGGGAGGCGGAATAATGAAAAACGATCTTGTTTTATGCGTAAACATCGACTAACCGAGAATCTTTGCTAAAACAATAACTAACAAGAAACCGTAGAAGTGTTAACTACTATGATAAGTGATTATACCTAAAGAACCGTGTCCTCCGTCTTTCCGTTCTCCACGTCCTTTCCGGCCTTCTCTATATAGTAGATGATCTACCCGAGAGCTTTACTACAAGCTTCACCTCTAACTTGAGATAACTAGGTTTCTTAAATCGCTAATCTAAGTAACCTAGGTGATATAGAGAATGGTTAAGGATTAAGTAGTCTATTCTAATCCTTGGTCTCAATACATGAGAGGGGAGGATTAGGGTTTGAAGAGAGAGAGAGCTTGAGGAGAGAGAAAGTGAGCAAGAGAATGAGATGAGATAATGATCTATCATAATATATATGAAGCATTATTATTTATCCAATAAAAGAAAATAAAGGATTTACAACCATGCTTCATAAATACAAATGGGTGATTCATTTCCATGAGTCATTAAGCATTTATGATGCATTAATGACATGGATGAATCACACAAATGAATCACTAATCTCATTTAATGCATATGCCACCTTAACCCTCAAGTCACCATCTTCTAGAAGCTTCTCACGAAATTACGAGAATGCCCCTCCTATCCGTGAAAACACGGAAAAACTTTAGACTATATAAATCCAATAACCGGATACTAGAAACTGGCTTAAACCAAAGCCGGCTCGTAAAAACTGTCCGGATGTCGTACGTTCGTAAACACACGTATGTGTCCGAACCCTTGTCGTAAAACCATACGACCTCTATATCGTTTCTCCTGGAGTAGGGAAACTCTCTGTGTGGGACTCTAGAGACTCGACTACTACGCTGGCAGTGGGTTTAACCACAGACCGCAAGCGGCACTAGTTGTACGTAACGGTCCCCAGGTAGATGTCGATAAGAAGGCCGATAAGGAAACCCATCCGAACTCCTACTGAGTCTGATGTGACAATCTCCGTACAGTCCGGTCTGTTCGTCTAAGACTATCGTATATCGGGCCTAGGGAGGCGGCAAGCGTCAGTCCCCTAATAGCGGTATAAGTCGTGTCGGAGTGAAGCCCATTACACCCTGAGAAACTACTGGAACCTACCAGCAAATCTCGCTTGCCCTGGCCAGGTACTTTGCGTAATGGCTCTCTGACACAGCGCGATTTCAACTCCCAATACCGGGAGAGATGAATCCTGTCTAACCGCCACTGCCTCCAAGTGCTCGGGACTGCACCCAACTGCTACCTGTTTGCATGACTCCTTTGAGCCGTGGTAGGGTAGCAATCTAAGAACAGTGGGACACACTCGAGGCGAAGTAGCAGTATCAAGTCTGTGGACTATGCTGTACTCATGTCACCTGGGAACTGTTAACTGACGACTGGTATAAAACCAACCAACAGTTCCCTGTGAGTCCTGTCCGGTGTACCTGTAACCCAATGAGCACCTTCATACTATCTCCAGTACGACGTACTGACAGCTGTGGGACAGACCATCTCCCCAACTGGGATGAGAAGCGTACACACTAGTCTACTCCGGAGTATCGATGCCCTGTCTCGATAATCCTACGACTAGGGACCTGAATAAGGATGTGCTTGTAGACTACCCAGCCCCCACTAGTGTGACTGCCATCACAACGCTGGTAGTCAAGCAAGATCCTAAGAGCTCTATCAATACGTATACTCACATATTAAGATAGAAAAAACCAAGTAGCATACTATTATGTTTAGCAAGACTGTTATATACATGTGAATATCCCAAGCTTCCATTAAGTAATATACAAACTAGTATGATACAATAATGGCCCTTAGGGCATATACACTAACAATTCGGTCCACCTTGGGATTCCTCGGGGTGCCCATGCACCACCCCGCGGCTTCTCAGTTCAAACCGTGAGCCTGCGGGGTATGCAAACATCTCAAACTTTCAATTTTTAGAACTGTTTTTGTCGGCAGTTTTTGCACGACAAAAACGACGGATTTCTAATGTCGCAAAGAGTTAACTAAGGTTTATGGAGTGGCTCTGATACCATGTTGGGTTACGGAAGCGCCCCGGCCATCAATCCGTGACCAAATGCGGAACAAAACTTTATAAAACTTAGCGCTACCATAACCAATTACCCGGATCTACCCATAAGCCCTAGATAACAAAACATGCAAAGGAGTTAGAATGGTTATACTGAATAGATCCATGTCCTTCGGTCTTCAACCATCATCCCAAGCTCCTAGGGGCTTCCTTGATCAAGCTTGATCTCCGGTCTCTCTCCATCGAAGATGATCCACCCGAGGGTCTATGCAACGAGCTTCAACCTCATATCCGAGACAACTAGG
This sequence comes from Agapanthus africanus, assembly GCA_030015575.1. Lineage (NCBI taxonomy): Eukaryota > Viridiplantae > Streptophyta > Magnoliopsida > Asparagales > Amaryllidaceae > Agapanthus > Agapanthus africanus. Next base: position 162,011,015 of record CM057350.1, on the reverse strand, counting down.
GCACCTAGATCAACACTCTAGATACCGTAGATGAAGTAGAGAGTGGTGAAGGATTAATATGTCACAAGACACCCAAGGATTCTCAAATCATGAGAGGGTTTGGATGGAGCTAGAGGAAGAAGATGCCATGAGAATGAGGCGTTGAGAGCAACTCAAGAAAGAGAAAAAGAAATGAATAATGACTTGTTTTTTTGTTTGTGTGTGGGTGTGATAAGAAATAATGGAGCCATCACATAAATGTTCATGTCTCCAAAATATCTTAGTCAACAAAAAATATCTCAAGTCAACATAATATCACAACAAACAAAAACCCTAAGCATGCTAGAATAGTAACCATGGGTCACTAATTAGGCATGCCACAAAAATGCAATAAACACCCCATCCTACACCTCAATAACCTTTTAATCGAAATAGGTCTAAACCATGATGAGGTGTAATTTTCTAAAAGTAATCTTGTAATAAATTATAAGATACCCCTCAACCGTATATACATACCCGCATCCGTATTCCGAAGAATACGAATACAAAGAGACGAAAATAATCCAAAAAATATAATACTAAGATCCGGCTTTAACCAATGCCCACTAGTATTATCCGTCCGAACATCATCCGTGCACAAGTACACGTATGTGATCGAACCCTGCCGTAAAACCATACGGCCTCTATATCGTTTCGCCCGAAGCAGGGAAACCCTCTGTATGGGACTCTAAAGACTCGTTAATACGCTGGCATGGGTTTAACCACAAGCACGTCAGCGGCACTAGCTGTACGTAACGGCTACCTAGGTATTGAGCGAAAGGGAGGCCGACGAGCAAACTCATCCTGAAACCCCTACTGAGCCTGACAGTGACAATATCCGTACAGTCCGGTCCGTTCGTCTATGGGTATCGCTTATCGAGTCTAGGGGGTGGATAAAGTCAGACCCCTAATAACACGACATTTAGTGTCGGTATGAAGCCCATCACCACCTGAGAAACTACCGATCCTAGATCGGTAATTCTCGACTACCTTGGCTAAGGATTTTTGGTGATGGCCACCCATGCACAACAGCAACATCAACCCCTAATACCGGGAGAGGCGCATCCCCCGACGATCTGCTCACTGCCTCCATTTGGCTCGGGACTGTACCCAACTAAAACCTTTTTGCACGACTTCTTTGAGCCGTCGTAGGGTAGTAATCAAAGCACAGTAGGAACTTACACGAGACAAATGACGATCTCAGGTGGATAGTGTCACGCCCCGCTTCCCAAAATACGGAAAACGAGGGATGACTAGGCCAGCCATGCTCCTACGGTCAAGGAATCATCCCGCCGTAGTCACACTTCGGCTTCTAGCGCTACATGGTAATCAGTAAATAAGCACAGTATTAAAGGAATCACATCACTAATTTATTACATTAAAATTTCATTGTCCACAGATTACAGATAATAAGAACGATAACTAACCAAGTTCAATATCACGATAACTCTAAGAAAAGCAATAAAGATAGGGAGTACACCAGACTATATCTCTGTGAACTCGAAGGGTAGATCCGTCTCCTGTGCTGGTCCTCCCGCGGAATCTGAGCATGCATACTCAGGTCGTCAGAGCGACACAATAATATTATTAACAGATGAAACAGGTAAATGAGGTAATACTGGTATGAGAATAATGCAAGTAATCGCTATGTCACTATATGATGCAGAATATGATATGTGTCCCTATCGGTCTCTAGGTCATGTTTGAAATCACATAGTGGAAGGAGGATCATGTTTAACAGGAGTCTCGTACATACCCGAGACAACGGCCCACATGCCCGGGACATAACCCTGTCAGCCGGATCGCTAGATCCTGTCCTACACGTATAAGTATCACGGTTCGAATGATCATCCTCTAAACACGGTCCCGCTAAATACGATACTCTTTCCACTTTGATTTCCTCTTTTTCCCCAGGTTACACTATTTATGATATTGATCTAGTTGTGTACGAATATACCAATAGCACGGTTTCATCACTGTCCACTGTATCAATCACTGTCACGAATATTCACTTTCCATTGGTGTACTCGTCACTCCTAAACCAACATCTATCACGCACGATAATGCAATGTCCACACGCACTAACACTGTGTAAATGACAAGGGTATGATATATGTATTGTATGCTACCAATAAGCTCGGTATGTTATGAATTAACATGCATGTCACGAACTAAAATAAATTGTACAAATTAATATGTTACAAATTCAGCAAAAATGATGTAAGTAAGATATATAGGACAATCAGTCAGTAATTCATCAAAATTTGTTTCAGTTCAATCGGAGTTTCGGTTTTCAAGATATAACTGTTTCAGTTTAAATGCCCGCGGCTGGAATTTCAATTTCAGAACTGATCATCTGTTTCGCGACACGAATTGCACCCAGTTGGGATCAGAATTTAGCGATTTCCTAGTTAAATGAAATTTAGGGTTTTCGATAAAGTATTCAACGCAACAGACGGATCCTCAATAGAATCTGTACGTTGAAAGTTATACACAGTTCAATCTCAAATGTCATTTCAGAAAGTGTTCTGAACAGCTTTTCGTTCTGCCCTTTTAAAATAAGTTTAAAATAACAAACTGCGATGAAACGGAATGAAACCACTTGTTTTCTTTCACTAACAGGAATATCTTATAACTACTGTAAGGTTCCGTATCACACGATTTCAGGAAACACGGGGACGCAGGACTTTAGACAGAACACACTAATCAGAAACGCTCTGGACTGCAGTCCAGAGTCGTGTTCTGATCCAATTATCTTCATGGTTATAAAACAGAAATGATCAGAAATTTATGTAGGATTAAAGTTCGTCAAGTCGGCTTCGATTTAAGCCCTTGAACGCATCTTTCCAATATGTGTATGATTTATGGTGTTTTTATTCGTTTTCAGCTACGAGAGAATTCTAGTTTTAACAACATGTTTGGGGGTATCGATTTTTGTTACTAACAATCGTATTTTCCAGCGAATTTCACACACGTTATACATCATTAAAAGGGCCAACAGAACATATCAGTTGCCGTCAAATTAGACAATTATTTCTATTGGTAACTAACATCGAGCACTTGGGTCTTGACACGTATAGGAAATCGGAAAGTTTGTAACTACATGATCTAGGTGGGTAACACTATTATTATAGCATGAAGCAAGTAAATACTTGCTTGGAGAACGTTTCGGGGTCGTACGGCAGCAGTGTCGTCACTAACGCGCGATATACGCCACGTACCGGATTCTCGCGAGCCTAGATCGAAACACGGGTTTTACGTCGGGGTTTCCCGGAGTCGTCTTGCGTGCGCTGGAAGCTTAGGGGTGCTCTGTGATTCCCCAGAGATGTGTTGGGGTTGCCGACGGTCGACGGCGTCGCTCCGGTGATGGGCACCGTGGAGTTAACAGTGAGGAAAAAACTGTTTTTGAAAAGGAAATTGGATTTTGGAATTGTGGAGAGGGGGAATAGGTTGAGCAGTGGCTGGGAATTGTTGTGATGACGATGATGTTGAGGAGGTCTTAGGGAGATCGGCGATGTGGTGGGGGTTCACCGGCGTCGAGGGGTGTCGAGCTTGGTTGCAGTGGGTCGGGTCTCGAGTTGGTGGGTGCTCGGGTGATGAAGGGAGGAGTCGTGGAGGGAGAAGGAGGGGGATTTGAGTGGCTGTCGTCGACGTGGGTCGAGCGACGAGGTGGGATGATCGCCGGCGTGGAGGGTGGCAATGGGTTCGAGAGAATTTGGTGTTCGGTGAGTATTTTTGGAGGATGGAATAAGTTAGAGATTTTTAGAAACGAGTGAGGAGAGGGATGAGGGTGTGATAGGAAAACGTCGGCAACGTCTCTGCGAGGGCGTGGGCTGCGGCGGGGGAAAGGGTCGCGCGCGCGAGTCACGGAGGATACCGTTGGGGTGTTTTTGAATGGAAGATGAACAGGGGTCGGGTCTGAAGCGGGGATTTGGACACGGGCCGTAGGGATTTGGGCTGAGAAAGAAAAAGAAACAATTCCCTTTAGAAAAACTTTGTGGGCTGTAGGGTAGAGACGGGCCGGCCAAAAAAAGATTCCCTTTTTAAAGAAAATAAAACATAAGTGGCTTGATGAAATTTAAGGGGTTGGGCCTGGGTAAAATTTTTATAAATTGGTTGAAAATTTTTACTAGTGGGCTGAAGGAGGAGATTGGGCTGAGGGATTTTGTATTTTAAAAAAGGGTTTATTTAAAAATCTAAATGGGCTGATGGATATTGATCAAAGGGTTTGGGGAATTTAGTGTTTAAAAGAAAATTTGGGTTAAATTAAATTGGTTTTATTTGCTTTAGTTTCAAATCTTGGGTTTTAACTTTTAGGATTTGGAAAAATAAATATTGGGCTTAAACACCCAATTCAGAATATGAAGGAAAAGAAAAGATCCTACCGGAAATCAGTGAATAGGAAACTTGTATTAAAGTGGAAACGGGGATTTACATCCTACCCCCCTTAACAAAATTTCGTCCTCGAAATTAACAGAGATACAAGAAACAGTGTACTAAACAAAGAGATGTGGATAACGATCACGTATATCTTCCTCCCGCTCCCAGGTGGATTCTCCTGGGGAACGACCGCCCCAAGACACTCGGACTAACGGAATGACCTTATTCTTCAACACTTTCTATCTGCGGTCGAGAATGGTAGTAGGCTGCTCCTCGTATGACAGATCGGTTCCCAAAACTAGTTCTGAATGGTCCAGGACATGGCTCTCATCCCGGACATAGCGTCGCAACTGAGACACGTGGAAGGTATTGTGCACACCAGCTAGCGATGGGGGCAAGGCCAGTCGATAGGCCACCTCTCCTACTCGCTCTAGCACCTCGAACGGTCCGATAAAACGGGGACTAAGCTTTCCCCGACTTCCGAACCTGATAACTCCTTGAGTAGGGGAAATCTTCAAGAATACATGATCTCCGACTTCGAACTCAAGTGCCCTTCTGCTGGTATCTGCCCAACTCTTTTGTCGATCCTGAGCTGTCTTAATACGCTGCCTGATCGTCTGAACCTTGTCGACTGTCTGAACAATGAGTTCGGGGCCCAGTAATCTTCGTTCTCCCACATCATCCCAACATACTGGGGATCGACACTTCCGCCCATATAGCGCTTCAAAAGGAGCCATCTATATACTAGCCTGATAACTATTGTTGTAAGAAAACTCGACTAGGTGCAGATGGTCCTCCCAGGAACCCTGAAAGTCCAACATACAGGCTCTTAACATATCCTCGAGCGTCTGAATCGTACGCTCGGATTGTCCATCCGTTTGTGGGTGATAAGCTGTGCTGAAATTAAGGCGGGTTCCCAAACTCTCCTGTAAGCTCTTCCAAAAGTGCGACAAGAATCTCGTGTCCCGGTCTGACACAATGCTGACTGGAACACCGTGAAGTCGCACAATCTCCTGCATATATCTTTCTGCCAGCGATTCTGTCGACTGTCCCACTCGGAAAGGTAGAAAGTGTGCAGCTTTTGTGAGGCGATCGACGATAACCCAAATAGCGTTATTGCCTCTAGGGCTCCGTGGTAAGGCCGTCACAAAATCCATAGTAATGTGCTCCCACTTCCATTCAGGTATCGGCAATGGTTGTAATAATCCTGCTGTTCTCTGATGTTCCGCCTTCACCTGCTGACATACCAAGCATCTGGATACGAACCTCGCAATTTCCCGCTTCATTCCGTTCCACCAAAAGTGCTGCTTTAGGTCCTGATACATTTTTGTACCTCCTGGATACACAGAATAAGCTGAACTGTGTGCTTCAGCCAACACTTCTTCTCGTACATCACCTTTAGGTACGCAGAGTCTGCTACCGAATCTCAGAGAGCCATCTTCATGTATAATCAAATCCGTTCTCAGTCCAGCTTCCACTTGCTCTCTGAACTTTTGTAATCGGGGATCATCCGCTTGTGCAATCTTGATGCGATCCACTAGGGAAGATTGCACCTGTAGTTGCCAAAATTGACTGAGTGCGTTCGGCATAACGACTTCAAGTTCAAGCCTCTGAAAGTCCTCAATAATACTCCTCTGATCGGTCAACATCATGACCGCTGGTTTGCGACTGAGCGCATCTGGTACAACATTGACCTTCCCCGGGTGATACTGAAGGTCCAAGTCATAATCTGCCATCAGCTCTAGCCATCGGCGCTGCCTCATGTTCAGTTCCTTCTGAGTGAAAACATACTTCAGACTTTTATGATCCGTGTATAACTCCACTTTCTCACCCAATAGATAGTGCCTCCAAATCTTCAACGCAAAGACTACAGCGGCCAACTCCAAGTCATGCGTGGGGTAGTTCTTCTCGTGGTTCCTCAGTTGTCGAGAGGCGTAAGCAACCACACGGCCGTGCTGCATCAAAACACAGCCTAAACCCTTTCCTGAGGCATCACTGTGTATCACCAAACCACCTGAATTATCTGGTACTGTAAGTATAGGTGCTGTAGTTAACTTCTGCTTTAGTGTGTCGAATGCCTGAGTGCACTCCTCTGTCCATGTAAACGGCACGTCCTTCCGTGTCAGCCGTGTCAATGGTTCCGCGATTCTTGAGAAATCTTGGATGAATCTTCGATAATAACCTGCCAATCCTAGAAAGCTCCTGATCTCTGCTACTGATTTTGGCGTCGGCCAATCTCTGACAGATTCTATCTTTGCCGGGTCCACCGAGATGCCTTCGCCCGAAACGATATGTCCCAAAAACTGAACCTTGTCAAGCCAGAATTCACACTTGCTTAACTTCGCGTACAACTTCTCTTCCCGAAGAACCTGCAGTACCGTGCGCAAATGCTCAGCATGCTCTTCCCGGGTCTTCGAATAGACAAGTATGTCGTCGATAAACACAACGACAAACGTGTCCAAGTATTTTGCGAACACCCTGTTCATTAAATCCATGAATATTGCTGGGGCATTGGTAACACCGAACGGCATCACAAGGAACTCGTAATGTCCGTATCGGGTCCTGAAAGCCGTCTTGCATACATCCTCGGCTGCTACTCTGATTTGATGATATCCAGAACGGAGATCCAACTTCGAGAAAACCTTGGCTCTACTTAGCTGATCGAATAGGTCATCGATACGCGGGATTGGGTACTTGTTCTTTATTGTGACCTTGTTCAGCTCTCGATAATCTATACACATTCGCAACGATCCATCCTTCTTCTTTACTAATAGAACTGGTGCACCCCACGGTGAAGCGCTTGGCCGAATAAATCCTTTTTCCGATAGTTCTTCAACCTGCTTCTTCAATTCCACCAACTCAACTGGTGCCATTCTATATGGGGCTCGGGATACTGGGGCTGTACCTGGAATCAAATCGATTGAGAACTCCAAGATTCGAGGAGGTGGTAGACCTGGTAGATCTTCAGGAAATACGTCCGGAAAGTCTCGAACAATTTCTGGGACTGGGCTCTTATCAATCTCCATAGCTGTCAGTTCCTTGGGCTTGGCTCTATACTTAGCTGGCTCCAAAGATTCACTTCCGCCCTCAAAAATAAACTCCGGGTGATTGGGGATGCGGAAGATCACCTTCCTTGCCCGACAGTCGATAACTGCGTGGAAAGTGCTCATCCAATCCATCCCGAGAATTGCGTCGTAACTGCCTGTCCCGATCAACAGGAAATTCGCATAGAATTCCCTGCCACACACTACAACTGGGCATAATCTACATTCTCGACTAGATATAATAATGCCATTACCCGTATGAATTTCCCATCCTTTGGTTAGTGGTTCATGTGGTATTGAGTGTGTGTTAGTGAAATACTCAGACAAGAAACAATGCGATGCTCCCGAATCAAATAGTACTCTAGCTGGCAAGGAATGTACAAGTAGAGTACCTGTGACCACGTCTCCTGATGCCTCTGCCTGCTCGGCAGTCAAGGTGAAAGCCCGTCCCTGACTGCGACCTGTAAATGGTTGTCTCTGTTCCTGCGGCCTCTGCTGTGGCGGTCCAGAACTTCCTTGTATCTCTGCTCGCTCAGGACAACTGTTAATCCTGTGCTGACTGGAACCGCAAATCAAACACTGTCCCTTAGCACGGCGACAGTCCTTCTGGGTATGCCCTCCTCTACCGCAATAGCCGCAAGTTACGCCCTGTCTCTGGGGGCGATGCTGTGGTACGAATGGGCGCTTCATTTGAGTCGTTCCTGCTCTGTGAACCGGTATGGCCTTTCGAGAAGGCACGTGGGTACGTGCTGGAACGACCGGGGGTCTCCTGAACTTGTTAATCAATTGCTCTTGAACTCTCGCCGCGTTGAGTACCTGTGCGAAAGTCTGTAGATCCAACGATGCAATCAGCTGCTGCAACTCAAAATCTAACCCCTGAAGGAAACGCCTGGCCCTGGTGACTTCTGATTTGACCATATATGGAGCAAAGCGGCTCAAACGGTTGAACTCTGCCGCATAAACGTCCACTGGGCGTCCATTCTGCTTTAAAAGAATAAATTTTTCCTCCATTTCTGCCTTGGCTGTGGGAGGAAAATAATGATCTAAGAAGCACTCCTTAAACTTCCTCCATTCGATCGGTCCTTCAAGTCTGCTTTCTTCTACCGACCACCATGTACGAGCCTCGTCTTCTAATTGTATCTTTATCACATCCACTCTGTCTTCCTCTGGAACCCTGGCAGCTGTCAATAAATTTTCCATGTTTACCAGCCATTGTTCAGCCTCAAGGGGTTCAGCTAGCCCTGTGAACGCAGCTGGGTGTAACCGTCGGAAGTCTGACACAGTACCAGCCCTAGCCTGATAAGCTGGTGGAGTAGCGCCCTCGGGGGCGGTAATAAGTGCGGAGGATCCTCCTGCGGCGGTAATCGCCCTGAGTCCCTCAGTAAGCAAATCTGTCTTCCTCTCCTGAGCTTCCGCGAGAGTGGTCAGTGCACTGAGTATTCTCTCCGTGCGGTCCTGAGAGCTGGAGTCCGAGGACGGGTCGTTCGGGGACGTCATATCATTGGAAGATTCAAAAGAATATGTTCAGATTCAAGGATAGAAATCAAGAGTAGTGAAACAAGAATAACGTAATACAGCATAGTTAATGTTATCCCTTGATATTAAACACGGGCTTTGATACCAACTAAACCATGTCACGCCCCGCTTCCCAAAATACGGAAAACGAGGGATGACTAGGCCAGCCATGCTCCTACGGTCAAGGAATCATCCCGCCGTAGTCACACTTCGGCTTCTAGTGCTACATGGTAATCAGTAAATAAGCACAGTATTAAAGGAATCACATCACTAATTTATTACATTAAAATTTCATTGTCCACAAATTACAGATAATAAGAACGATAACTAACCAAGTTCAATATCACGATCACTCTAAGAAAAGCAATAAAGATAGGGAGTACACCAGACTATATCTCTGTGAACTCGAAGGGTAGATCCGTCTCCTGTGCTGGTCCTCCCGCGGAATCTGAGCATGCATACTCAGGTCGTCAGAGCGACACAATAATATTATTAATAGATGAAACAGGTAAATGAGGTAATACTGGTATGAGAATAATGCAAGTAATCGCTATGTCACTATATGATGCAGAATATGATATGTGTCCCTATCGGTCTCTAGGTCATGTTTGAAATCATATAGTGGAAGGAGGATCGTGTTTAACAGGAGTCTCGTACATACCCGAGACAACAGCCCACATGCCCGGGACATAACCCTGTCAGCCGGATCGCTAGATCCTGTCCTACACGTATAAGTATCACGGTTCGAATGATCATCCTCTAAACACGGTCCCGCTAAATACGATACTCTGTCCACTTTGATTTCCCCTTTTCCCCCAGGTTACACTATTTATGATATTGATCTAGTTGTGTACGAGTATACCAATAGCACGGTTTCATCACTGTCCACTGTATCAATCACTGTCACGAATATTCACTTTCCATTGGTGTACTCGTCACTCCTAAACCAACATCTATCACGCACGATAATGCAATGTCCACACGCACTAACACTGTGTAAATGACAAGGGTATGATATATGTATTGTATGCTACCAATAAGCTCGGTATGTTATGAATTAACATGCATGTCACGAACTAAAATAAATTGTACAAATTAATATGTTACGAATTCAGCAAAAATGATGTAAGTAAGATATATAGGACAATCAGTCAGTAATTCATCAAAATTTGTTTCAGTTCAATCGGAGTTTCGGTTTTCAAGATATAACTGTTTCAGTTTAAATGCCCGCGGCTGGAATTTCAATTTCAGAACTGATCATCTGTTTCGTGACACGAATTGCACCCAGTTGGGCTCAGAATTTAGCGATGTCCTAGTTAAATGAAATTTAGGGTTTTCGATAAAGTATTCAACGACATAGATGGATCCTCAATCGCATCTGTACGTTGAAAGTTATACACAGTTCAATCTCAAATGTCATTTCAGAAAGTGTTCTGAACAGCTTTTCGTTCTGCCCTTTTAAAATAAGTTTAAAATAACAAACTGCGATGAAACGGAATGAAACCACTTGTTTTCTTTCAATAACAGGAATATCTTATAACTACTGTAAGGTTCCGTATCACACGATTTCAGGAAACACGGGGACGCAGGACTTTAGACAGAACACACTAATCAGAAACGCTCTGGACTGCAGTCCAGAGTCGTGTTCTGATCCAATTATCTTCATGGTTATAAAACAGAAATGATCAGAAATTTATGTAGGATTAAAGTTCGTCAAGTCGGATTCGATTTAAGCCCTTGAACGCATCTTTCCAATATGTGTATGATTTATGGTGTTTTTATTCGTTTTCAGCTACGAGAGAATTCTAGTTTTAACAACATGTTTGGGGGTATCGATTTTTGTTACTAACAATCGTATTTTCCAGCGAATTTCACACACGTTATACATCATTAAAAGGGCCAACAGAACGTATCGGTTGCCGTCAAATTAGACAATTATTTCTATTGGTAACTAACATCGAGCACTTGGGTCTTGACACGTATAGGAAATCGGAAAGTTTGTAACTACATGATCTAGGTGGGTAACACTATTATTATAGCATGAAGCAAGTAAATACTTGCTTGGAGAACGTTTCGGGGTCGTACGGCAGCAGTGTCGTCACTAACGCGCGATATACGCCACGTACCGGATTCTCGCGAGCCTAGATCGAAACACGGGTTTTACGTCGGGGTTTCCCGGAGTCGTCTTGCGTGCGCTGGAAGCTTAGGGGTGCTCTGTGATTCGCCAGAGATGTGTTGGGGTTGCCGACGGTCGATGGCGTCGCTCCGGTGATGGGCACCGTGGAGTTAACAGTGAGGAAAAAACTGTTTTTGAAAAGGAAATTGGATTTTGGAATTATGGAGAGGGGGAATAGGTTGAGCAGTGGCTGGGAATTGTTGTGATGACGATGATGTTGAGGAGGTCGTAGGGAGATCGGCGATGTGGTGGGGGTTCACCGGCGTCGAGGGGTGTCGAGCTTGGTTGCAGTGGGTCGGGTCTCGAGTTGGTGGGTGCTCGGGTGATGAAGGGAGGAGTCGTGGAGGGAGAAGGAGGGGGATTTGAGTGGCTGTCGTCGACGTGGGTCGAGCGACGAGGTGGGATGATCGCCGGCGTGGAGGGTGGCAATAGGTTCGAGAGAATTTGGTGTTCGGTGAGTATTTTTGGAGGATGGAATAAGTTAGAGATTTTTAGAAACGAGTGAGGAGAGGGATGAGGGTGTGATAGGAAAACGTCGGCAACGTCTCTGCGAGGGCGTGGGCTGCGGCGGGGTCTTGACATCGAGCACTTAGTTACCAATTATTTCTATTGGTAACTAACATCGAGCACTTGGGTCTTGACACGTATAGGAAATCGGAAAGTTTGTAACTACATGATCTAGGTGGGTAACACTATTATTATAGCATGAAGCAAGTAAATACTTGCTTGGAGAACGTTTCGGTGTCGTACGGCAGCAGTGTCGTCACTAACACGCGATATACGCCACGTACCGGATTCTCGCGAGCCTAGATCGAAACACGGGTTTTACGTCGGGGTTTCCCGGAGTCGTCTTGCGTGCGCTGGAAGCTTAGGGGTGCTCTGCGATTCGCCAGAGATGTGTTGGGGTTGCCGACGGTCGATGGCGTCGCTCCGGTGATGGGCACCGTGGAGTTAACAGTGAGGAAAAAACTGTTTTTGAAAAGGAAATTGGATTTTGGAATTGTGGAGAGGGGGAATAGGTTGAGCAGTGGCTGGGAATTGTTGTGATGACGATGATGTTGAGGAGGTCGTAGGGAGATCGGCGATGTGGTGGGGGTTCACCGGCGTCGAGGGGTGTCGAGCTTGGTTGCAGTGGGTCGGGTCTCGAGTTGGTGGGTGCTCGGGTGATGAAGGGAGGAGTCATGGAGGGAGAAGGAGGGGGATTTGAGTGGCTGTCGTCGACGTGGGTCGAGCGACGAGGTGGGATGATCGCCGGCGTGGAGGGTGGCAATGGGTTCGAGAGAATTTGGTGTTCGGTGAGTATTTTTGGAGGATGGAATAAGTTAGAGATTTTTAGAAACGAGTGAGGAGAGGGATGAGGGTGTGATAGGAAAACGTCGGCAACGTCTCTGCGAGGGCGTGGGCTGCGGCGGGGGAAAGGGTCGCGCGCGCGAGTCACGGAGGTTACCGTTGGGGTGTTTTTGAATGGAAGATGAACAGGGGTCGGGTCTGAAGCGGGGATTTGGACACGGGCCGTAGGGATTTGGGCTGAGAAAGAAAAAGAAACAATTCTTTGTGGGCTGTAGGGTAGAGACGGGCCGGCCAAAAAAAGATTCCCTTTTTAAAGAAAATAAAACATAAGTGGCTTGATGAAATTTAAGGGGGTGGGCCTGGGTAAAATTTTTATAAATTGGTTGAAAAATTTTACTAGTGGGCTGAAGGAGGAGATTGGGCTGAGGGATTTTGTATTTTAAAAAAGGGTTTATTTAAAAATCTAAATGGGCTGATGGATATTGATCAAAGGGTTTGGGGAATTTAGTGTTTAAAAGAAAATTTGGGTTAAATTAAATTGGTTTTATTTGCTTTAGTTTTAAATCTTGGGTTTTAACTTTTAGGATTTGGAAAAATAAATATTGGGCTTAAACACCCAATTCAGAATATGAAGGAAAAGAAAAGATCCTACCGGAAATCAGTGAATAGGAAACTTGTATTAAAGTGGAAACGGGGATTTACAGATAGACTAACCTGTACACATGTCACCAGGGAACTGCTATCTGACAATCGGTATAATACCAACGAGCATGTTCCCGGCAAGTCCGTCCGGTGTACTCATAACCCAATTAGGAGCTGTATACATCTTAGGTGAACAAACTAACACCAATGGCTTGTGAGACCGGCCACCGCCCCTTGCCTGGGTCTCGATCAGTATACACTAGTCTACTCTGGAGTATCGATGCCCAGTCTTGAAACTCTCTCGACTAGGGACATTTAAGGATGTGCTTATAGACCACCCAGCTCCTACGTATATGATCGCCATCATACTGCTAGTAGTCAATCAAGAATCCTATGGTCTCTATCAACATGTAATAGTGATCTGTAATGCCACCTAATGCTGTACCTGATAATAAAGACAAACCAGATAGCATACTATCATCTCGAGTAAGACTGTTCTACCGGTATAGCTCCTCCCTCAATCATCATAATCACCTGCCTGCGCCTATGCTAATTTCCTTGAGGGCACTATAGCCAACAACCTGTATGTGACAATCTCTGTACAGTCCGATCTGTTCGTCTAAGATTATCGCATATCAGGCCTAGGGGCGGTAATCGTCAGACCCCTAATAGCGCAATAAGTCGTGTCGGAGAGTAGTCCAAAACACCCTGAGAAACTACTAGAGTACCTACCGGTAAATCTCGCTTGCCTTGGCCAAGGACTTTGTGTAATGGCCTTCCAAACACAGCGCAATATCAACCCCCAATACCGGGAGAGACGAATCATATCTAACCGCCACTGCCTCTAAGTGCGTCGGTACTATACCTAACTACTACCTTTTTGCATGACTTCTTTGAGCCGTGGTAGGGTAGTAATCAAAATACAGAGAGAACACACTCGAGGCAAAGTAGTAGTGTCAAGTCGACGGACTAAGCTGTACTCATGTCACCTGGGAACTGCTACCCGACGATAGGTATAATACCCACCAACAGTTCCCGACGAGTCCTGTCCAGAGTACTCATAACCTAATGAGCACCTGCATACTATCTCCAGTATTACGTACTAATAGCTGTGGAACATACCATCTCCCCTGCTGGGATGAGAAGCGTATACACTAGTCTAATGAGGAGTATCGATGCCCCGTCTCGATAATCCTATGACTAGGGACCTGTATAGGTTGTGCTTATAGACTACACAGCCCCCACTAGTGTGACTGCAATCACAACTGTCACGACCCGAAATTTGGATGTGACCGGCACTTAGATTGCATGACATTTAAAGATATCAACACAATCTAAGTAAGCCAAAAACCAAGATCAAAATCCTTTTTGCGGAATTTAGAAAATTTTAGTTTGTAAGTGAGAACAACGGATTTTAAGTATTTAAAATTTTGGCAGTATCTCCCCTTTTCAATTAATAATAAAAGCAGTTATACAGTGTTTAATTAAGTTGCGTCCCCAGTTAGCAGTAAAACAACGCCAAACGGCGGAAACCAATACACAAAATAATACGACGCTTAAAGCGAAGAATTTCATGCATAAATAAAGGAAGCAAAGTTAACACAACTAAACGATCTCACTCAATCGAATTTAAACATATACAAACATATTTCCTTCTAAGTCAATATACAGGGTCTGATGGAGAATTTCTAGATCCAATATACATATACTAAAATAGGAGGTTACTACGTAGGTAACCCACCTAGCAAAATAAGCGATAAAAGCTGACAAGTGGATCCGCACTGCTGCTACGTGTCCATACGTCTCTTGCAAGGAACTATGGCACAACAGGGGTGAGTTGCCAACTCAGTGAATAAAACTAACATCTAACAGCTGATAATATAAGTATGACGAACTAGTGCTAACAATAACAACGATGAGTATAATATATGATAACTTATGGAAGCATAAATATGTGCTACTAAATGTATAAATCAAAACTGAAATCTCATCATTTATTTCCAATAAGATTCATTTTACCCGTGTCCAATATCGACACAAATCTTCTGTTTTCATCAGGCATCATTCCCAGAACGATCCTGTCAATTAGTAACACTGGTCGGTATCATCTAGATATCCGCCGTATTTCACAACTATCTCCGGTATCGAGTATCCTTGCTAGGCTCCCCGCCTCAAATGCAGCTATCCTGCCCCACGGTCTCGACCGGGTCCACCATGAATCTGACTGTATAGCTCCCTCACTTAGTCCGGATAACGTAAACATCCGCAACCGTATATATCCCCCACTCGGTTCGGAATAAAACCAAATCATAAAAACAATATCTCATGGTGGACATGTCACATCAATCACGAAGAATCACCGAATATACTAAAAACTCAAAGCCAGAAATCCGTATAATCCAATGCATCTTTTGTCATAATTAATAATACTTGAAATGAAGTATGATATATATTCATAATAACATTGTTTCAATTTAACTACCATTATTGTGTTTAAGGTATGAAATGAATCATATGTGACATAATAAGTACTGAGTGTATATGTGACATGTCAATATCGACGAGGTGTAGTGTAACATATAGATATGTGCACGTGCATCATGACTCGTCGATAATTTATGCAATGTTCTAGTAATTATTAAATATGACTGATTATATGTATAGATGCATATGTTGAAGTTGCTAAAATCAGATTTTTTACACAAAGAAACAATTATAACTAAACTTAAATCTACGGGCGTATTACGCCATCCATACAAAATCCCCCGATAGATGTTAATCTACTCACCTGAATACGTCGAAGTCACTTGGATGTCATCAATCATTTTACTTCCCTTGTGGCCTCCGAAATTTCCGTATTCGAATCTAACATCGAAATTAACTTCGTATAAGAAACGGCTAAAAACCGATATGGCGAAAAACGTTAAACTACAAGATTACATACTACACAATCTACGTGTGACTATTGTGAACTTTCTAAGACTTATCTAATCTGGTTTAACTCTTCGCTGTTCATAACAGAAAACGCAGAATCACGACACAAACTACCCGTATCGTACTTAGAAGTTTTAACCCCAAACCGATATTTGCTTCCAGATTTTATATACTTAACATATAACATAAACTAGCAATACCATACATCCTAACACATATACAGAGAGCTACCCTAAAAACCACAACACCTAACTCCCTACAAAAACCGGCGAGCTCGGATTTTAGTTGAATGTCACCGGCCAAAATCCGAGAAAATGGGTTTGTCTTCCTAGTGGTTATTTTAGGCCCAAATTACAAGTTGAAGGTGCTGTTTGATTTTGTCAATTATCATCTAAACTATAGCAGATTCAAAAACAGAGCCTAAATTATTAAATACGATATTTTCGATATCCTATTTCTACACTAAAACAGTACTGAATTAAAAATTTGCAGAGTTGAAACTTATACCTACAGAAAGATCACTGAAAAAGCTCCTTCAAAAATGCACAAGTACAATTTATCCTAACTTGAGGGTGGTGGGAATGATCCTTAGCACCTAGTTTCCCTTCTCGTCTCTTTTCTTTGTGTGCTTAAGAATTTCCTTTTTCTTCTAAACTAATTAATTTGTTGCTACTAGATATATGAACTGAACTAAATTGAAAAGATAAGGAGAATTAAGTGATGAGTTGTAGGAGGAGGTGTCACCTAGAAAGAGTGTGGTATATCCATGCAAGTAGGAGGTGTATGCATGAAAGAGGGTGGTGTTTTCATGCAAGTAGGAGGTGTATGAGCATGAAGTGTTCATGCAAGCATGAAGTGTCATCTAGGTTATGATATTCCAAGGGTTTAATTTAACCTTAACCATGACCCTAGCCCCTTTATACATAAACCCTCACACCATTTCCAATTTCCAAAATTAATTAAACTTTTCACAAAACCCCTCATGACATGTATTATTATATAAACAAACTATTTTCTTTACGAATTTAACCTACTACATATTAAAAGGTCTTATGTTACAACAGGATTTAAATTAACATTTTAAATTAAATAAATTAATTAATTAATTATCTAAAATATTTCAAATTTTTACAATATTCCCTCTTAAGAAAATTCGGTCCCCGAATTTAAAACTTAACTACACGTACCTTCAAAAAGATGTGGGAATTTCTTCCGCATCGCATCCTCAGCCTCCCAAGTGACCTCCTCGCTATTTAGTCTTCGCCAAAGAACCTTTACAGATGGAAGTACCCTTGATCTCAGTTTCTTTGCCTGCCGGTCTAGAATAGCTACCGGCTGCTCAGTGTAGGATAAATCCTGCTCAAGCTGTAAAGTCTGATGCTGGATCGCGTCAAAGGAATCATGAAGATACTTGCGAACCATAGACACATGGAACACCGGATGCACATCGGGAAAACTCGGTGGAAGTGCTAAACGATAAGCTACAGCACCCACTCTCTCCAGAATCTCATAGGGTTCGACATACCTGGGGATGAGCTTCCCCTTTTTCCCGAAACGCATCACACCCTTCATCGGAGATACACGAAGGAACACATGATCTCACACATCAAACTCGAGTCTACGACGGCGTCGATCAGCATAAGATTTCTGCCTGCACTGAGCCGCTCTCATCCTGTCCCGTATCAACTGGGTCTTTTCTGTAGTTTCCTGCACTATCTGCGGTCCCAAAATGTTGCTCTCGCTGAGTTCTGTCGGCCAAACGGGCGATCGACACTTTCTCCCATACAAAGCTTCGAAGGGTGCCATCTGGATCGTCTCCTGAAAACTGTTGTTGTAGGATAACTTTATCAAAGGCAAGTGACGATCCCAACTGCCACCGAAATCAAGAATGCAAGCTCGAAGCATATCCTCAAGAGTCTGTATAGTCCGCTCTGACTGATCGTCAGTCTGCGGGTGGAAAGCTTTACTAAAACTCAATCGGGTGCCTAGAGCCTCTTGAAGTTTCTGCCATAATCGGCTGGTGAACTGTGTGCCTCTATCGGACACTATGCAAGTTGGAACTCCATGCAATCGTACGATCTTGTCAACGAATATCTGGGCATACTGCGCGTATCCATAAGTCATCTTCACCGGAAGAAAGTGAGCTGCTTTTGTCAATCGATCAACAATCACCCAGATGGAATCATACCCTCTGCTGGATCTGGGCAGACCCACCACGAAATCCATCGAGATCTGCTCCTATTCCCACTCCGGAATGGGTAAGGGCTATAACTCTCCTGCCGGCCTCTGGTGCTCGTCCTTGACTTGCTGGAAAGTCAAGCATTTCGAAACAAACTCCGCAATATCCCTCTTCATCCCTTCCCACCGGTAAACATCTCTCAAATCATGATATATCTTGGTGGAACCCGGATGAATACTATCTGCTGACCGATGCGCCTCCTCTAAGATCTCATGTCTCAATCCCTCAGAATCTGGCACACAAAGAAGAGTCCCAAACCGTAACACTCCATGGTCATCGATCACGAACTCAGAATCTCTACCCTTTCTAACCTGCTCTACTATCTCAGACAAGCGAGCATCGGCGGGTTGTGCCTCTCGGATGCGATCAAGTAACTGAGGACGAGTGCGAATGTGAGCGAACTGTCTTCATGTCGACGTGAACTCAAACTGCACACAGCTATCACTTAGAATATGCCAGTCTGCATAAGACTGTCTCTGCACTATGCCTAAATAAGATAAGCTACCTCCGGGCCTTCGACTCAAAGCATCTTCTACAACATTCGTTTTGCCCGGATGATAAAGAATCTTGCAATAATAATCCTTCACGAGTTCTATCCATCGACACTGCCTCAAATTCAGATCCCGCTATTGAAAGATATACTTTAAGCTCTTGTGGTCTGTGAATATCTGGCACGACTCACCGTATAAGTAATGCCTCCAAATCTTAAGTGCAAAGACCAACGCGGCCATCTCTAAGTCATGAGTGGGATAGTTCTGCTCGTGCTTCTTCAGCTGCCGAAAAGCATAAGAGATGACCCTACCGTGCTGCATCAACACACAGCCTAAACCCACTCTAGAGGCGTCAGAATAGACAACAAAACAACCTGACCCAGAAGGTAAAGATAAGACTGGTGCAGTCTCAAGCGAGTCTTCAACTGCTGGAAACTCTGCTCGTATGCCTCTGTCCAAAGAAATAGAACTTCTTTCCTGGTCAACCCGGTCAGCGGTGCAGCGATACGAGAAAAATCCTGCACAAAACGTCGATAGTAACCGGCCAAAACCAAGAAGCTGCGAATCTCTGTAACTGATACAGGTCTGGGCCAGTGCTGTACCGCCTCGATCTTCTTTGGGTCCACAAGTATACCGTCTCTCGTAACTACGTGACCCAAGAAATCCACACTATCCAGCCCGAAAGCACACTTGGAGAATTTAGCGAACAACTGGTGTTCCCTCAAAATCTGCAATGTAATTCGCAAGTGCTGCTCATTCTCCTCTCGAATACGGGAGTACACAAGAATATCATCAATGAATACAATAATGAACTGATCAAGAAACGGCCTGAAAATGCGGTTCATCATATCCATGAAAGCTGCTGGGGCATTGGTGAGCACGAACGGCATCACCAAAAACTCATAATGCCTGTATCGTGTGCGAAAAGCAGTCTTTGGAATGTCATCCTTCCGGACTCTCAATTGGTGATATCCTGACCGCAAATCAATCTTCGAGAAATAGCCAGCTTCCTGCAGCTAATCGAACAAGTCATCAATACGACGTAACGGATATCTATTTCGCACGGTAACTCGATTCAGCTGTCTGTAGTCGATGCACAGTCTCATGCTGCCGTCCTTCTTTTTAACGAACAAGACAGGAGCTCCTCACGGAGATACACTTGGACGAACGAGCCCCTTATCAAGCAATTCTTGCAACTGACTCTTGAGCTCCTTAAGCTTCGTCAGGGCCATCTGATAAGGTGGTATAGAAATAGGCCCCGCACCCGGAATCAAGTCAATGTAGAATTCAATATCACGATCAGGCGGCAATCCTGGTGACTCAGCAGGGAACACATCAGGAAATTCTCGTACAATCGGAACCTGGTCCAACGGGACCTTAGCGGCTCCTACGTCCTGAACAAACGCTAAGAACCCACGACAACCCTTCTTCAAGAGTCGTCCTGCACAAAGAGCAGAAATCATGTTGGCAGGAGTTATACTACAGCCTCCCTGCACAACAAAAATTGGTTCGCCTGGAAAACAGAATCTGACCGCTTTCCCCCGACAATCAACATAAGCACGACAAGTGGCCAGCCAATCCATACCAAGAAGTATATAAAAATCTAGAATATCTAGGAGAATCAAATCGACTAACGAATCCCTATCACCAATACGTACTGAACAGGACCTGAATACGTGTCGAGCTACAAAAGAATCTCCTACAGGAGTAATCACAACTAGCGGTAACTCTAACAATGACAACTCTCTCCCCCGAGAAAGTGAAAAGTGTGCAGACACATAAGAATGCGTAGAACCAGGATCAAATAAAATATGTGTATCTAAGGAACATACGGAAAGAGTACCTGTCACAACTGCATTGAATGCCTGTACATCCTGTGGAGTCAAGGCAAAAACCCGAGCCCGGCCTCTACCAGCATCCTGATGTCCTCTCCCTCGATCTCCTCGTCCTCTCTGAAAGCGTCCTACAAAACCCCGACCTCACGACACAACGGCCTGGCGCATAATGCTAACTGGTGGAGGAAGTAATGCCATCGAAGTAGAAGGTGGAGGGGGTAAAGAAGCCTGTGGAAATCCAGTCCCTCCATGGAGTTTACAATCCCTAGCGAAATGCCCTGGACGTCCACAACTAAAACATGTAGATGGGGGTCTCTGCTCATCGGGGTACGAACTGAACATCTGACCTTGAGTCCAATCTCGACTAAGACTGCGGCCTGGAGTGTGTCTGCCTCGTCCTCTACCAAACTGCCTAGCAACTGACTCAATATGTCTGGTCCTCTTTGGCTCCGGAACGATCACTGTCTCGTTCAGCCGCTCTTCTACTCGCATAGCTGCGTCTATGGCCTGCGCATAAGTATCGAAATACTTGGAGCCTGTAGCGAGGAACAGCTGTGTATCCAGACTCTTAACAAACCTCTTCACCCGAAGCTCCTCCGTAAGAACTAAGTATGGAGCATAGCGTGATAGCTGGGTGAATTGTAAATCATACTCTGCCACCGGCATATCTTTAGATTTTCGCAACGCCTCAAAGCTGCTGGCTCTGGCATCACGTACGCTTTGTGGAAGAAATCTGGCAAGGAATACCTCAGAAAATTCTGTCCATGACATCGGAGGAAGACCCGTTGCTCGTCCTCTCTCTATCGACTCACACCACGCCTGTGCAAGCCCCTCCAGTCAAAATCTGGTCAGCTCCACTGACCTCGCATCGGAATATCTCAATGACCTGCCGATCCTAGCCATCCTATCAAGAAATGACTGAGGATCCTCTGTTGCGTCGGTCCCTATAAACACCGGAGGTCTCAACCTCATAAACTGCGGAAGTGATACCTCCATCACCCTCGAGTCTACAAGTGCGACAGTCTGCATGGGTTGTACATCGGGCTCTACCATGGTCGATGCTTGATCATGTCTCTGTACATGGGTGGCCTCAGCCAACTGTCCCACCATCTGCTGCAAGCCCAACATGCCATCCTCAATCCTAGTCAGTCTATCTGAAGATGGAGGATCCACATGTTCTGGTACCGCCGGAATGTCCGGTGCGTCAGTCGCCGTCATAGGCGGATTC
Source organism: Agapanthus africanus (assembly GCA_030015575.1). Classification (NCBI taxonomy): domain Eukaryota; kingdom Viridiplantae; phylum Streptophyta; class Magnoliopsida; order Asparagales; family Amaryllidaceae; genus Agapanthus; species Agapanthus africanus. The sequence goes on along the minus strand of CM057350.1, from coordinate 161,989,223 downwards.
GTCCTAGCTGCATCCCTGGCTGCGGCTCGCCTAGCTCGCGTAGCCATAGCAACTGGAACAAGAAACGATAATTGATAAGGCGTACGAATAGGAACGGCAATAATAGGAAGTCAAAGAAAGGATTAAGCAAGATATATATCCTAAGGTTACTTAGGCTGAGTATCGTAGCGTAAATATGCTGATGAACATATGTACGGTACTCTACTCATCCTAAATCAGCTACTCCATCAAACCTTGGGTCAACCTACATAACGAAATCTAAAGCCTACTACTTTAACTTACTACTCGGTTCCGTAAGGTTAATCCTAAACTTTGATACTAACTTTGTCACGACCCGAAATTTGGATGTGACCGGCACTTAGATTGCATGACATCTAAAGATATCAACACAATCTGAGTAAGCCAAAAACTAAGATCAAAACCCTTTTTGCGGAATTTAGAAAATTTTAGTTTGTAAGTGAGAACCACGGATTTTAAGTATTTAAAATTTTAGCAGTATCTCCCCTTTTCAATTAATAATAAAAGCAATTATACAGTGTTTAATTAAATTGCGTCCCTAGTTAGGAGTAAAACAACGCCAAACGGCAGAAACCAATACACAAAATAATACGACGCTTAAAGCGAAGAATTTCATGCATAAATAAAGGAAGCATAAGTTAACACAACTAAACGATCTCACTCAGTCGAATTTAAACATATACAAACAAATTTCCTTCTAAGTCAATATACAGGGTCTGATGGAGAATTTCTAGATCCAATATACATATACTAAAATAGGAAGTTACTACGTAGGTAACCCACCAAGCAAAATAAGCGATAAAAGCTGACAAGTGGATCCGCACTGCTGCTACGTGTCCACACGTCTCCTGCAAGGAACTATGGCACAACGGGGGTGAGTTGCCAACTCAGTGAATAAAACTAACATCTAACAGCTGATAATGTAAGTATGACGATCTAGTGCTAACAATAACAACGATGAGTATAATATATGATAACATATGGAAGCATAAATATGTGCTACTAAATGTATAAATCAAAACTGAAATTTCATCATTTATTTCCAATAAGATTCATTTTTCCGTGTCCAACATCAACACAAATCTTCTGTTTTTATCAGGCATCATTACCCGAACGATCCTGTCAATTAGTAACACTGGTCGGTATCGTCTAGATATCTGCTGTGTTTCACAACTATCTCCGGTATCGAGTATCCTCGCTAGGCTCCCCGCCTCATATGCAGCTATCCTGACCCTCGGCCTCGACCGGATCCACCATGAATCCGACTGTATAGCTCCCCCACTTAGTCCGGATAACGTAAACATCCGCAACATGATAGATCCCCTACTCGGTTCGGAATAAAACCAAATCATAAAAACAATATCTCATGGTGGACATGTCACATCAATCACGAAGAATCACCGAATATACTAAAAACTCAAAGCTAGAAATCCGCATAATCCAATGCATCTTTTGTCATAATTAATAATACTTAAAATGAAGTATGATATATATTCATAATAACATTGTTGCAATTTAACTACCATTATTGATGTTTAAGGTATGAAATGAATCATATGTGACATAATAAGTACTAAGTGTATATGTGATATGTCAATATCGACGAGGTGTAGTGTAACATATAGATATGTGCACGTGCATCATGACTCTTCGATAATTTGTGCAGTGTTCTAGTAATTATTAAATATGACTGATTATATGTATAGATGCATACGTTGAAGTTGCTAAAATCAGATTTTATACACAAAGAAACAATTATAACTAAACTTAAATCTACGGGCGTATTACGTCATCCATAGAGAATCTCCCGGTAGATGTTAATGTACTCACCGAAATACGTCAAAATCATTTGTTTGTCATCAATCATTTTCCTTTCCTTGCGGCCTCCGAAGTTTCCGTATTCGAATCTAACATCGAAATTAACTTCGTATAAGAAATGGATAAAAACCGATATGGCGAAAAACGTGAAACTACAAGATTACATACTACACAAGCTACGTGTGACTATTGTGAACTTTCTAAGACTTATCTAATCTGGTTTAACCCTTCGTTGTTCATAACAGAAAACACAGAATCACGACAAAAACTACCCGTATTGTACTTAGAAGTTTTAACCCCAAACCGATATTTGCTTCCAGATTTTATATACTGAGCATATAACATAAACTAGCACTACCATACATCCTAACACATATACAGAGAGCTATCCTAAAAACCCCAACACCTAACTCCCTACAAAAACCAGCGAGCTCGGATTTTGGTTGAATGTCGCCGGCCAAAATCCGAAGAAATGGGTTCGTCTTCCTAGTGGTTATTCTAGGCCCAAATTACAAGATGAAGGCACTGTTTGATTTTGTTAATTATCATCTAAACTATAGCAGATTCAAAAACAGAGCCTAAATTATCAAATACGATATTTTCGATATCCTATTTCTATACTAAAACAGTACTGAATTAAAAATTTGCAGAGTTGAAACTTATGCCTACAGAAAGTTCACTGAAAAGCTCCTTAAAAAATGCACAAGTACAATTTATCCTAGCTTGAGGGTGGTGGTAATGATCCTTAGCACTTAGTTTCCCTTCTCGTCTCTTTTCTTTATGTGCTTAAGAATTTCCTTTTTCTTCTAAACTAATTAATTTGTTGCTACTAGATATATGAACTGAAATAAATTGAAAAGATAAGGAGAATTAAGTGATGAGTTGTAGGAGGAGGTGTCACCTAGAAAGAGTGTGGTATATTCATGCAAGTAGGAGGTTTATGCATGAAAGAGGGTGGTGTTTTCATGCAAGTAGGAGGTGTATGAGCATGAAGTGTTCATGCAAGCATGAAGTGCCATCTAGGTTATGATATTCCTGTTGGAGATAGTGCCCTCAGAGTCAATTATTGGATCACAGGCACGTGATTGCAATGATTGAGGGAGGACCTATTCCGGTAGGACAGTCTTACTCAAGATGATAGTATGCTATCTGGTTTAACTTTATCATCGTGTACTGCTTTAGGTGACCTGACAGGTCACTATTGCACGTTGATAGAGCCCCTAGAATTCTTGCTTGACTGCCAGCAGTATGAGGGCGATCATATACGTGGGAGCTGGTAGTCTATAAGCACATCCTTAAAAATTCCCTAGTCGCGGGAGTTTCGAGATAGGGCATCGATACTCCAGAGTAGACTAGTGTATATAGTCGAGATCCCGATGAGGGGCGGTGGCCGGTCTCACAAGCCACTGGTGTCAGTTGGTTCACCTAAGATGTATACAGGTGCTCATTGGGTTATGAGTACACCGGACAGGACTCGCCGGGAACATGCTAGTTGGTCTTATACCTGACGTCAGATGGCAGTTCCCTGATGACATGTGTACAGGTTAGTTCATCGACCTGAGGATCGTCATTTGTCTCGTGTGAGTTCCCACTGTACTTTGATTACCACCCTACCACGCTCAAAGGAGACGTGCAAACAGGTTTTAGTTGGGTACAGTCCCGAGCCATATGGAGGCAGTGAGCGGATCTTCAGGGGTTCGTCTCTCCCGGTATTGGGGGTGAGGTCGCGCTGTGTCTAGGAGAGCCATTACACGAAGTCCTTGGCCAAGGCAGGAGATTTACTAGTAGGTATTCCAGTAGTATCTCAGGGTGTTCTGGGCTACACTCCGACACGACTTGTACCGCTTTTGGGGGTCTGACTTTTACCAACCCCCTAGATCCACCATGCGATGCTCATAGACGAACGGACCGGACTGTACGGATATTGTCACTGACAGGCTCAATAGGGTGTCAGGATGAGTTCGCTCATCGACATCCCTTTTGGTCAATAGCTGGTAGCCCGTCATGTATGGCTAATACCTCTGACGTGCTAGTGGTTAAATCCACAGCCATAGTATTGACGAGTCTTTAGAGTCCCCCACATTCAGTTGCTCAAGTTTTCGGGCGAAACGCTGTAGAGGCCGTATGGAGATATGGCAGGGTTCGATCAGATACGTGCTGTATTGCACGGATCAGGATCGGACGGATAATACTAGCGGGCTTTGGTTTAAGCCGGATCCTAGTATTGTACAGTGTAGATTTTGTCTCATTGCATTTGTATTTCGGCCGGAATACAAATACGGGTATGTATATACAGTAGCGGGGTTTTCCTGTAATTTATTACGGGATCAGTTTTTTGGAGTTGCCAGTTTGTTTTCCGTTTCAGCCATATTTCTTTGTATCTTTCATTGGCTGAAGATTGGTGGAGGAGGGCTTATTTGCATTTGTGCAAATAAGCATTGTGGAGGGTGTTATTTGCATATTGTTGTATCATGATGACTTAGCCTCCATTGACTTCTAGGATCATGATAGTTCATGATTGCTTATCTTTTGACATGGTGATGATGATGGATTATGATGGTTGAGTGTGATTTTGGTTGTGATGATTCTTGATCATCATCACCTCTTTTCTCTCTCTTGCATGATAGCCTTTTCATTTGCTCTCCTTTGATTTAGTGAGTCTTCTCCCTCATTCTCTCACTCTCTTCTCTTCCTCATGCCAAGGCCGGCCATCAAGAGGGAGGGGCTGCCCATTACTTTGGTGTGGGAATTTTTGCTCTTTTCATGCTTCAAAAATTCCCAAGTTCATCCACAAAAGCTTACATCTCAATCCTCCACCAAAGGCAACTTCCAATATCCCAAATGAGACATAGCTTTCTACACTATATTCTACAGCAAATCTTGGGCACGTCGACTCGCCAGCTTCGTGCCCGAGTTGCCTCGATCCAGAGGCGGGAGCCCGTAAATGAATCCGGCGACGTGGTGCCCTTCCGGCGACGAGGTGGAGACCGGAGATTCCGCGGGGAGATCGGGATGACGGAGAGAAGACCGAAGGACACGGATCGCTCGGTATATCTCTCTACCGTTCTCTAGATAGCTAGGACTAGATTAATGGCACGATCCGGGTTTATAGTGCGCGGTGGTGCCGGTTTAAAAAGTTAAAGTAATTCATCGCTTCCGCATTCCGGCGTCCGATTGACGGCCGGGGCGCCGCCGTGCACACACAGTGGTATCAGAGCCTCGCCATTAACCTAGTCTAGCTTTGTCTAATGTGTTTACATTTCCGATCGAACAAAATTCCAAAACCCGCGTTTTCAAAAGCATCAGTTTCTGTCGAAATTTTTTTAGCTCCAAAATTTTTTCAGGTTGTTTCAGAATGATGTGCAGGACATTGTAAGCATTCTGTGAAATTTTGGTTGCATGATCCCATTTTTCCACCGCGGAACCGCGGCCAAACCCATGCTTGGGCCGCGGTTCCGCCGCTCTTTTCACTGTTCATGGCACCAAAATTTTACAGAGAGCTCCTGAGTGGAAAATGGGGTTTTTGGAATATTCTTTTTGGGCCCAGAATTTCTTTGAGTGCTACAGTAGTACTTAGGGCCCACTTGGGTAAATTTGATCGATTGAATATTGTAAACACATTAGTTCACAGTATTTACATTATATCTGCGACCGTGAATGTCACTTGATCGGTAAATCCTGTCTAACTGCTATAGCCCGGTTAGACGGATTTGCGAACGTGACATTCACGTTGATGTTCTGTGTTGTGCTGTGATGTTGCGGATTGGTCATGGGGGATAGCCTGGATGCAATGCTAGTACAGTTTTTGTTGTATTATGTACATTTGATATTGCGGGGCGAGCGTCCGACATGTGGACTGCCGTCACTGCCTGATTGTATATTATTCTTTTGGGGCACGACCAGGTCGAGGTCGATGTACCCGTTGTATGTATATTTTACTTTCTGTACTAGGATTACCCCAAGGTGGGGTGCACGGATAGCCGGGTTCTAGAGGGAAACAAGCCCGCATCTCATGGCATTGAGACGGAGGGGGCTTCACTCTAGAATTGGCGGGCTATTCGCCGCACTCGTAGGGGGTACAGGTTGACCCAGGAGGGGTGCCTAAGTAACCGGATTCCGTGAAGTGCTGTGTGGTCCATTCACGTTGCTAAAGGGGGCTGCCTCGCTTCAGGTTTTGGCGGGTAACTTGCCGCGCCCGTAGGGGTCTAGGATTTCATTGCACAGGCTATCTACACGACCAGGGGAACGTCGGGTTTCAGTAGTGGCTCTGTGAAACCCGGGGATCCCAGATATCTGTATTGTTCTGTGATGCTGTACATTTCTGTGATGTTGCATTTTATCACGCCTTGAGAGAAATATTATATATTGACATATATACTAGTAGATGTTGTATATGTTTTGCATCCGCGCTAGTCCAGTCCCCGCTCTGTCGTTAGTTAACTAACCTAACAGGTAATGACGGGACCCAGTGGCGAATGCGGATGGCATATACGTACGTCATTATTTTCGTTCTTTATTGGTGTGATCAATTGATGGGACTGCGTTGATTTGGATCAATGACAGTTAAACAAACCTAATCTGATGTTGTTGGAATATTTTTCAAAAAGCTGTTATTGCAATGACGTTCACTTTTGTTTTGCACAGTGGTATTCAGTTGGAATATCCTGCTCCTCAGTCGACGAGGCAAGGGCCGAGATCCCTTCACCGGGAGTGACCCCTTGGACAGAAGTTTGCGTCAGGGCAATAACTTCACTATAGCCGATTACTTTTGCTTTGCATCGTGGTATTCAGTTGGAATATCCTGCACCTCATTCTACGGGGAAAGAGCCGAGATCCCTTCACCAGGAGTGACTTCTTTAGCAAAGGTTTTCGTCACTATATTTTCAAAAAGCTATCCGGTTCCTTCAACGATATCAAGTTCATTACGTTAAAGGTTTTCGCCAGAAACCATTCGTAGCCCTCCATCATTTCGGTTAAATATTCGGTAGTATTCAAGCTATGTATTTTGACCTCACGCCAAGGCATAGTGATTGGTAGCTGCCGGATATTTATCTGTAGTATAGATAGATGCGTTGGTTTGGGACAGTCGTACTACTATTTTGGACTACGTCAAGGGTATGTACGGGTGGGTTCAAATTAACCTGGATAATGATGGGTAGAACTTGACATGTGACTTATGATATTTTGACCTCACGCCAAGGTCATAAGAGCATGGGGCAAAAATCCACATCGGGAGTTTCTAAGGAAACTGAAACTTGCCAGATATGCGCATACCTTCTAGAGTGTGATGACGTGAGCGGATTCTATCGTTATCATGCGATGATAGTTGGATCCCGATTCCCACTGATGAGTTGGTTTACTCATCGGGTGATCCCGACTAATTCTTCTTTCAGATTTGGAGGAGAATTTGACGGTACAGTGGGAGGTTTCCAGATTGGATAAATTGGTAACCATTCTGATCTAGGATAGAGTGCACGCTGAGTGTTTCTTTTCTCTCTCTCTTTGGCAGCGACTATTGACCCGACCCTAAGACTATGACTCAGTGACCAAAATTAACCGAAATTTCTTAAACACTGGCTTTTGGATTGTCAGAGTTGCAAACTTCATTGCCACTCCTACTTTTACCCTTTTCTTCAGGACACCCCGTATTACTACGAACGTCCACTTCCATTGGATAAAACCATCGTATGGTTATATACGAACTCGAAGGAATTTATTCGAGGATAGTTTCCGGTTCTGGAGAAAACGGATAAGACTATTCAGTTGTCTTTTCCTTTTACCTTCTCTCAGGTTGCGGGTACTCCTTGATTTAGGAGATAGTACACCTATTACGCAAATTGGATAGTCTTCTTCCAAACCTTAGGCTGGTGCCGAGCGGTAGGGAATGAAGAAAACCAATTAGCATAACGATGGTGTGCAGAAGGTATTAAGTAAAGACATATCAAGGGATTAGTAAGAGGGCAAAGTAAATTGCGACTGCTATTCACGACCAAACCAAGTATGTCTTCGCCAATCCTAAATCACCTTTGTATTTCTCCAGGACACTCCGTATCACTACGAAGATCCACAGTTTTTGGATACTCCATCGTATGGTTATATACGAACTCGAAAGGAACTTGTTCCAGTTCGGGGATGGATTCTGGTTCAGGAGAAATAGGAATAAGGTTTATTCGGTTGTCTTTTATCTTCACCTTCTCTCGCATTGCGAGTGCTCCTAGGATTAGGACAGTACACCCATTATGCTTATTGGATAGTCTTCTTCCAAACCATAGGCTGGTGCCGAACGGTAGGGAAGGAAGAAAACCATTTGGCCTAAAGGGGGGTACAGAAGGTAATGACTAAAGACATATAAAGGGATTTGGAAAGATGGCAAAGAATTACACGCTTACAGTTGTGAATCTGGATAATGGAAGAGGCATTACTAAGAATACCGGGATACCCCATCGAAACATTTCAATGTTTCAGTTTCACTGTGTACTGTTAAAGGAAAACTGATTTCCCAATTAGACACTTGCTCCAGGGTATGTATTTACCAGGTATGATTCTCACATCTGTATGGTTTTATAGATGATGAGTGGGAGTAAGTTATTGGGAATTAGGTGATCATCCTCATTATATCGGGATTCGTTGTAATCGGTGATATTTGAGGAAGTCACCTGGGTTGTTTGCCGGACGGCAAATATTTGGTTTTGAATATCCGCTGTCATGCACCAATTTCAAATTGATATATCTGTACGTCTATTTTTATAGAGTGAGATATTAATTTTTGAAATTATGTCTATGACATTTACCTATATCAGTTGATGGTTAGGTAAGGAGCATTAAACGGCGGTGTAACTCTTCTTAATCATAAGTACAATTTTCAACCTACGACACACAGGGAATAAGTTATCAGACTCAAAGGACTTATACAGAGTATTGTATGTTGTCCAGCGTCCATGAGGACAGAGGGGTTGGTCCTCGTGCTATATTCGGTTTACTTATGACTTCTCTAGTTTTTAGACAGGTGTTTCGTGGAAACACAGGGTCCGAATTTTGAGAAGTTATAGGTATATGAATAAAGTAGAGAACCAGGTGTTGCAAGTATCGGGATTCTTCAAGTTGATCGAAGATGTAGATACTTGAGTATGGTATTCAGTTGATAGTAGTGATTAAGAGAACTTACTTCTTTTTCAGGTTACTCATAATTGGAAGCATTTCTAAGTTGAGTAACGCTGATAGGCCTCCTTCCATTTAGTAGACATGCACTGGAGACAGCTGCATGATTTGAATCTGGTTCAATTAAATCAGTGCCTCTAGTTCTATATTGGATATAGAACAGTTCATATCTTAACGATGTTAAGATACGGGGAGTTGTCTGGCTTATGCTTAAAACCAGACTCTGGATAACTCAAGACACGTTTCTGTAATGGCTATTTGTGGGTTGACCCAGGTTATGACGAGGGTTGACTTTCTACCATCTGGAAGATCAATAGTGATATTGTTCTAGACTCGCCACAGTTTTAATAAAAATGGATTTTTTCAGAAAACAGTAGTGGGAGTATGGTAGAACTGGAAGTGATTCCAGAACCACAAACGATTACTGAAGATTTGATAGCAACCTGAAGATTCAATCTGGTTTGACATTCCATTGGCCACTTTGCAGATAAGGTGGGTAACTTCAGGCACCCGAGAGGTACTCCGGTAGCCTCAAGGACGGTGACAGGGAAGTTCTTGTTTACCCAGACTTGCCATAGCTGTTGTTCCAGACTGTGAGACCCGGCAGGAGGATGAGTATAGCGTCGTTCTAAACTGGCTTTAGAAGTGTACGTCTATATGACTCTGCCAGAGGGTTGTCGTGATCAGTGGGAGCAGGGAAGCATGGTGGACAAGTGGCTTATGTCTATTTATAGACTAAAGCAGATATAGCGGAGATAGATCATCAATTTCTGATGTGACAGTCATAGGTTTGACTTCATCAGAATAGGGGATGGAACTATTGAGAAGGTAGTAGGGTATGATGTCATGGTATTTGGATGACATACACAAAGTAGGAAGTGATATTCCTATACTACGATCGGTTATACTTTGGTCGTCACACAGTGGTTTCTCCACATGGGACTTGGATATTATATCAGACATACTGGTTACTTGATCTATGGTTTTAGATCTAGATTTGGATGGTTTCCCAATCAGGGTGCATAGACAGCATTCTAAGAGTATTTAGAATGGACGACTCCTGGCACGGTAGTGTACCTGCAGGTGATGGAGTCACCCTTTCTAAAGGTGTCTTACAGACTAAAGGGGAGAGGGATGTGCATGATTGGCAGATCACTTACTTAGGCAATTGAGTCAATCATGAGATGTCAAGTACCACACCAGATATTGTTTTTGCAGTGGATGCAATAAGTTGACATTGATCCAATCCTGGAGAAACAGTCGGAAGCAGTTTTAGAACATAAGTGGATGTTCTAGGGATATGATAACGACAGCCTTATTCAGGAGACAGTTATCATTCCAGGCTTCCAAGGTGACCTGGATGGCAGAGTGGCTGTCAGAGTTATATTTTTTCCTTCTGATGAGGGGCAGTATTTTGGACAGATAGTCCAAGGCAATACTGAGGGAGGCATGGCGCAGGATACTGATTAAGTTCAGTTGACGATACAGTCTAAGAAGTTTGGATTTGGAGTTCATTTATGAGCTAGGTCCCATCAGACATCCAGACACATTCTAAGACAAGTATTGCTCATTTCGGAAGATGGGTTTCTCCGCGAACTTGAGATTTAGAGAGACATAGAAAGAAACATCAAAGCGGATCCACTCATTGAGGCTATTCCTCGAACGCAATAGTTTCGCAAATGAGCTTTGTGAGACTGACTAGTAGAGGAGTTGGGTGTTCGGTATCACACGGGCTGTGACTATGCGACATCGCAATAATTAGCCTTGAGTGCAAGTGGGAGATTGTTGGAGATAGTGCCCTCAGAGTCAATTATTGGATCACAGGCACGTGATTGCAATGATTGAGGGAGGACCTATTCCCGTAGGACAGTCTTACTCAAGATGATAGTATACTATCTGGTTTAACTTTATCATCGTGTGCTGCTTTAGGTGACCTGACAGGTCACTATTGCACGTTGATAGAGCCCCTATGATTCTTGCTTGTCTGCCAGCAGTATGAAGGCGATCATATACGTGGGAGCTGGTAGTCTATAAGTACATTCTTAAAAGGTCCCTAGTCGTGGGAGTTTCGAGACAGGGCATCGATACTCCAGAGTAGACTAGTGTATACAGTCGAGACCCCGACGAGGGACGGTGGCCTGTCTCACAAGCCACTGGTGTCAGTTGGTTCACCTAAGATGTATACAGGTGCTCATTGGGTTATGAGTACACCAGACAGGACTCGCCGGGAACATACTAATTAGTCTTATACCTGAGGTCAGATGGCAGTTCCCTGATGACATGTGTACAGGTTAATTCATCGACCTGAGGATCGTCATTTGTCTCGTGTGAGTTCCCACTGTACTTTGATTACTACCTTACCACACTCAAAGGAGACGTGCAAACAGGTTTTAGTTGGGTACAGTCCCGAGCCACATGGAGGCAGTGAGCGGATCTTCAGGGGTTTGTCTCTCCCGGTATTGGGGGTGAGGTCGCGCTGTGTCTAGGAGAGCTATTACACGAAGTCCTTGGCCAAGGCAGGAGATTTACTGGTAGGTATTCCAGAAGTATCTCAGGGTGTTCTGGGCTACACTCCGACACGACTTGTACGGCTTTTGGGGGTCTGACTTTTACCAACCCCCTAAGCCCGCCATGCGATGCTCATAGACGAACGGACCGAACTGTACGGATATTGTCACTGACAGGCTCAGTAGGGTGTCAGGATGAGTTCGCTCATCGACGTTCCTTTTGGTCAATAGCTGGTAGCCCGTCACGTATGGCTAATACCTCTGACGTGCTAGTGGTTAAATCCACAGCCATAGTATTGAGGAGTCTTTAGAGTCCCCCACATTCAGTTGCTCAAGTTTTCGGGCGAAACGCTGTAGAGGGCGTATAGAAATATGTCAGGGTTCGATCAGATACGTGCGGTATTGCACGGATCAGGATCGGATGGATAATACTAGCGGGCTTTGGTTTAAGCCGGATCCTAGTATTGTACAGTGTAGATTTTGTCTCATTGTATTTGTATTTCGGTCGGAATACAAATGCGGGTATGTATATACAGTAGCGGGGTTTTCCTGTAATTTATTACGGGATCAGTTTTTTGGAGTTGCCGGTTTGTTTTCCGTTTCAGCCATATTTCTTTGTATCTTTCATTGGCTGAAGATTGGTGGAGGAGGGCTTATTTGCATTTTTGCAAATAAGCATTGTGGAGGGTATTATTTGAATATTGTTGTATCATGATGACTTACCCTCCATTGACTTCTAAGATCATGATGGTTCATGATTGCTTATCTTTTGACATGGTGATGATGATGGATTATGATGGTTGAGTGTGATTTTGGTTGTGATGATTCTTGATCATCATCACCTCTTTTCTCTCTCTTGCATGATAGCCTTTTCATTTGCTCTCCTTTGATTTAGTGAGTCTTCTCCCTCATTCTCTCACTCTCTTCTCTTCCTCATGCCAAGGCCGGCCATCAAGAGGGAGGGGCTGCCCATTACTTTGGTGTGGGAATTTTTGCTCTTTTCATGCTACAAAAATTCCCAAGTTCATCCACAAAAGCTTACATCTCAATCCTCCACCAAAGGCAACTTCTAATACCCCAAATGAGACATAGCTTTCTACACTATATTCTACAGCAAATCTTGGGCACGTCGACTCGCCAGTTTCGTGCCCGAGTTGCCTCGGTCCAGAGGCGGGAGCCCGTAAAAGAAGCCGGCGACATGGTGCCCTTCCAGCGACGAGGTGGAGACCGGAGATTCCGCGGGGAGATCGGGACGACGGCGAGAAGACCGAAGGACACGGATCGCTCGGTATATCTCTCTACCGTTCTCTAGATAGCTAGGACTAGATTAATGGCACGATCCGGGTTTATAATGCGCGGTGGTGCCGGTTTAAAAAGTTAAAGTAATTCATCGCTTCAGCATTCCGGCGTTGGATTGATGGCCGGGGCGCCACCGTGCACTTACAATTCCAAGGGTTTAATTTAAGGTTAACCATGACCCTAGCCCTTTTACACATAAACCCTCACAACATTTCCAATTTCCAAAATTAATTAAACTTTTCACAAAACCCCTCATGACATGTATTACTATATAAACAAACTATTTTCTTTACGAATTTAACCTAGAACATATTAAAATGTCTTATGTTACCAAAACTATTAAAATCCTTGGCTCACTTGTACAACTTGAACTGGACAGTTTCGGCACTCGAAGAAAAGCCACTTCTTTTCTTGTTCCGGGAAGTACTACTTGAAAGTAAAGTTACCATTCTGTTTGAATTCTTCGTGTTAGCGAAAGAGGAATTAACAATTTAAATTAAATAAATTAATTAATTAATTATCTAAAATATTTCATATTGTTACAACAACGCTGGTAATCAAGTAAAGATCCTAAGGGCTCTACCAATATGTATAAGTGATATGCTAAGAAAACACATGCACATATTGAGGTAGAAACAAACCAGGTAGCATACTACCATTTCGAGCAAAACTGTTACTATATCCGTGTATATCCCAAGCTCCTATTAAGTAATATACAATCCAGTATGATACAATAATGGCCTCAAGGGCATATATCACTAACATTATTTACATGTGATATTTATGCATAACTATATGATGATGGGACCCACTCTCTCTTTGTGTGACAACGAAGAGGAGAGAGGGTGAGAATGAGAAAGCTCTCATAATATGATGAGAAAGGAAAAGGAAATGGAAAAGAGAAGGGATTATTCTTTTACTTTTTCTCATGCCATCTTCTTCTTCCTCAAGAGCTTAAGCTTGCTCTCTTTAAAAATCACAACTCAAGCTAGAGTGAGGGAAAAATGAAAAGAGAGAGTTTTTCTAAACCACATCACCTTCCTCTACACCTAGCAAGTCCCTAGAGTGAGTTTCTCCACTTGAAAATGGAGATGGAGCTTTGAGCCGGTTCCTTCACCGTGGAGCATCTATGGCGAGATGGTCAGCTTGCACACCCACCTAGGAGCTCACTAGTCTAGACGGGGTCTTCCATAATTAGGTGGATACGCTACAAAGGTTGTAGCTCATAAAGCCCGTCTCTAGTTTCTTAGTTTGCTCTCTTTTGTTTCAAGTTGTTTTCTTTGAGTGTTTGATTGGGTTGTGGATGCTTGTGCTTAGTTAAAATTTTTGTTTAGCATGTTTATCGCTTTTGCATTGCAACCTAGTGAGCACACCTCCAAGGGGGAGGATCTTCGTCTTTAGTGTAGAGCGCATTGCATCCCTCCCATGGAGCTTCAATTTCTGGCATATGGGGGTGATGTTGATTCTCTCAAGGGCACCAGTAATCCATCCGTCAATTTCTTCTCCGGGCATGATTTTCTTCAAGACGTGATATCTAGGTTTCCCTTTTTGTCTTAGCCTACGCATCGGAGGACGTATTGGGAGGGGAACTGGATTTGCATTCCTTTAACGTATAGCTTCTCGGAATGCCTTTTTCTTCTTGATTTGTTTACTGATGTAAGGCTTTCCAGAGCGGTTTACGGGAAATTCTTCATCGGTAGTATTATCGTCAAATCTATAATATTGAGAATTGTCTTCTTCGGACCGCTTAGGTTCATGCGAAGAAGTACTTAATTTAGCAATATCGAGATCAGGAGGTTTTGTTAGTGATATATGCCCTAGAGGCCATTATTATATCATACTGGATTGTATATTACTTAATTGAAGCTTGGGATATACACGGATATAGTAACAGTCTTGCTCAAAATGATAGTATGCTACTTGGTTTGTTTCTACCTCAATATGTGAATGTGTTTTTTGCATATCGCTTATATATATTGGTAGAGCCCTTAGGATCTTTGCTTGACTATCAGCGTTGTGATGGCAGTCACACTAGTGGGGGCTGGGTAGTCTATAAGCACATCCTTATACAGGTCCCTAGTCGTAGGATTATCGAGATGGGGCATCGATACTCCAGTGTATACGCTTCTCATCCCAGCAGGGGAGATGGTCTGTCCCACAGCCATAAGTACGTCGTACTGGAGATAGTATGTAGGTGCTCATTAGGTTATGAGTACACTGGACAGGACTCATCGGGAACTGCTGGTGGGTATTATACCTATCGTCGGGTAGCAATTCCCAGGTGACATGAGTACAACATAGTCTGTTGACTTGTCACTGCTACTTCGCCTTGAGTGTGTTCCCACTATACTTTGATTACTACCCTACCACGGCTCAAACAAGTCGTGCAAACAGGTAGTAGTTGGGTGCAGTCCCGAAGCACTTAGAGGCAGTGGCTGTTAGATAGGATTCGTCTCTCCCGGTATTGGGGGTTGATATCGCGCTGTGTTCGGAAGGCCATTACACAAAGTCCTTGGCTATGGCAAGGGAGATTTACTGGTAGGTACTCCAGTAGTTTCTCAGGGTGTTTTGGGCTACTCCCCGACACAACTTATTGCGCTATTAGGGGTCTGACGATTACCGCTCCCCCTAGGCTCGATATGCGATACTCTTAAACGAACAGACCGGACTGTACGGAGATTGTCACAAACCGGCTCAGTAGGAGTTCGGATGAGTTATTCTCATCGGCCTTCTTATAGACATATACCTGGGGGCCATTACGTGCAGCTAGTACCGCTTGCGGTCTGTGGTTAAACCCACAGCCAGCGTAGTGTCGAGTCTTTAGAGTCCCACACAAAGGGTTTCCCTGCATTGAGCAAAAGATGTAGAGGTCGTATGGTTTTACGACAGGGTTCGATCGCGTATGTGTACTTGTGCACGGATAACGATTCAGACAGATAATACTGGTGGGATTTGGTTTAAGCCAGATCCTAGTATTATACCGATGGGCAGTTTTCGTCTCTTTTGTATTCGTATTTTTCGGAATACGGATACGGGTTTGTATATACGGATGAGGGGCATTTTTGTAAATTTTTCAAAGATGCTTCTAGAAGAGACACCTCATAATTGTATTTATCATTTTGGTTTAAATGATTATTCATTTTGTGAGTGGAGGAAATGAGGTGTAATTTGCATAAAATTGAGCATGGCTTTTGGTGACACTTGTGGGGGTTTCATCCCATGACTCACCAAGTTGATATTGAACCATAATTATTTTTCCAATATGATTTATTCATATGGAAAAGGGATGGTTCAATTTGGGTCTTAAGAAGCTATTCTCTTTTCTTATGCAATTTGTTCACTAGCTATTTTTCCTCAAGTATTCTTCTACTCACCTCAAGTCATTCTTGTCTCATGAGTTAAGAATCATATGGCTATGAGAGACAAACCATTCCATCTACATTCTCTACATCGTCTACAACATCTAGTGTAGCGAACTAGGTGCCCTAGTTGCTTCAGTTGAGGTGGGAGTTCGATGCACAGACTCTCGGGTGGATCATCTTCGATATGAGAGGACCGACGAGGAGGCCCGATCCGAACGATCCATGGAGTCTATGACGACAAGGAGGACAGCGATAAGAAAACCCGAAGGACATGCTTTCATGAGGTAAAACTTCTTTCTGAGTAGTTAACCTCTTGCATGTTTTCTAGTTAGGGTTTAGGATCGATCCTGGAGTTCAAGTCGGTGTTGCGATCTTTGTAAAATCTGTTTTTAAAATATTCCGTCTCCCCGTGAACCCGCGGGGTGCGCGACATCGACTTACAGTGGTATCAGAGACTACTAAACCCTTTACTAGCTCGTTAGTAAGTGTTAGAACTTCGATCGTCGAGAAAACCGGAAAACTAAACACCAATACCCTAGCTTTCTATCAATTTTTAAATGTGCCAGAAAAATTATTTCAGATGTACTAAAAATGTGTGTAGGGTATTCTAAGAAGACAGAAGAAAAATGAGCTTCTGAATCGCTAAGACCACTGTGGAACCGCGGCGAGTCGGTGCGATATGCTTCCGTTCCGCGGCCGAGTCGAGGCCGATTCAAGTCAATTTTCTTCTGTTATTTCTTGTTTTAGGTGTTCTGTCTTCTGGAATATTTGGTTTCTACCCAGTAATTTTTGGTGTGCTGGTTTACACTTGGGGTAGACATGGAAAATATATTTCGATCGAAATTCTAATTATTCTTGGCTAACCAGATCTTCTGTGTTGTTTATATGTGATTTTAAACTTCAGCTAATTGCTATATGTCGGTTAGTTTGAGGTTACACATATCTGTTGGTTTGTGTATATGAACTTTGTTGGATCGTCGTGGATGAATAGCCAGGAATGTGAGAAGAGGGTTGTTTTTATTTCATTCGATGTAAATTGTAATTTGATGCAATATTATTTTGCGGGGCACATCCGGGTTGAGGTTGTAGGCACCGTTGTATTATTTCTTTTTACTGTTTTTCTGCTCCTAGGATAGACCTAAGGTGGGGTGCACAAACTACCGGGTTCTTTGAAGTGCCGAGTGGCCTACTCACTTTGCTGAGGGAGGTTGCTTCAATTCGGGAATTTGGTAGGTAGTTTGCCGCACCCGTAGGGGTCTGGGTAGGGTTTGGCTATTCATCACGACCGTGGAATCCGTCTTTCATTACAGGCTTAAACGAAACGCGATATTCATAGTATATCCAATATGTTCATCTGTGATCTGGAATGCCTATTATTGCGTGAGACGAATGATTATTATATATATGCTATATATTAGACGTTGCTTATGTTTTGCATCCGCGCCAGTCCTGTCCCCGCTATGGCGTTAGTTAAGTAACCTAACAGTGTTAGACGTGGCCCTGTGGCAAATGCGGATGGCATAAGCGTACGTCATATTTTCATTTCTCTCTGTAATGATAGGTGTAAATGATGGGACAACATTAGATTAATGCAAAGCAAACAAACCAAAGCTGAATCGTTGGAACAAATTTTAAACCACTCGGTTTTTTCCAAAACAGCAGACTTTTAAATATGGAGCTTAAACCACTCCTTTTAAAAGCTATCAAGTTCCTTCGATTATATCAAGTTCACTACGTTCACGATTTCGCCAAAACCATTCATAGCCCTCCGTCATTTCATATGAATATTCAATAGTATTCAAGATATGTTTGTTGGCCTTTGTCAAGGCATAGTGATTGGTAGCCGCTGGGTATTAATATGTAGCATAGATAGATGCGTTGGTTTGGAACAGTCGTATTACTTTGTTGGCCTTCATTAAGGGTATATATGGGTGGGTTCAAATTAACCTGAACAATTATGGATAGAACTTGACATGTGACTTATGATTTGTTGGCCTTTGTCAAGATCATAAGAGCATATGGCAAAAATCCACATCGGGAGTTTCTAAAGAAACAGAAACTTGCTCGTGCTACATACCATTTGGAATGTGATAATGGTAGGATTCCTTCAGGATTATCACACAATGATATTTAGTTCCCGATCTTACTGTGAGTATCCTCTACTCCTCGGGAGATATTTCACTAATGCAATCAATGCTATAAACCAAGTAGGTATCTAGAACGGTGTTAGCGGGGCTACGCCTCCAGGGAAAAGAGGTTATATAATTAAGGAACTTCACGAAAGCATTGGAAAAACTCCCTCGAAGTACCAACACCAGCCTGGCTGAAAGGTTAAGCAAGTATTGTAGGGTGAGATTTGTCCTAACTAACTTTTCTTTTATGGTTTGAGGAGAGATTCGAGAAACAGTGGGAGCCATCCTGTTTAGATAAACTAAAAACCAATCTAAACTTGCAAGAGTATCATGCTGAGTGTTTCTTCTCTCTCCTAATTGCAGTGACCGGGTGACCAGATTAGGTTACAGTTAGATAATATCTATGACTGAGTTTTATTATATTGACTGGCAAAGGTTTGTCCTAATGTCCATTACCTATGACAAGCTGGACCACCTTCTTACTACTAAAGCCCCTGCCGTCCCAGGTTCAGATTCCACCGTCGCGGATGATATCCGTAAGACAAGGGAAAAAGACTGTGCGAATGCCAAGTGTCTCGTGTTGGCCTCCGTAGATGGTGTATACTAGAAGCAGCACGAGAAGATGGACTTTGTTTCGATCTTCCTCCATAACAAGATTTATATGGAGAGCAATCTCGTATCGCAAGATATGAGATCTCGAAGGAATTGCTTCAAGCGAGGTTGGTTGTCGGGTCATATGTAGGGGACCACGTCCCTACAATGATCAGCTGTATTAAAACAGCTCACGGACCTGGAGACCACGTTGGAGAACGAGTCATATGCTGACTTAATTCTAGTGTCCCTACCTTCTACTTCGCCCAGGAGAAGAAAGTAATTCTTCCAGTTGAGGGCACCCTGAAGGAAACTAGGGAGACACACACTCTGCTTATTGGGGAATCTTCCTCTTTTGGATCCAAAGCGAATGCTAAGGATGAGAAGAAGAAGACCTCCACAAAACCGATAGGCGGTATCAGTAAGGTAGAGGGAAAGGGAAGGGCAATAGTTTTGGGATAACAGTAAGGAAGGAGGGATGTTCCTATTATCACGGGAAAGGACATTGGCAGAAGGAATGCAGGGCTTGGAAAGCCAGAATCTAGGATCCGAAGCATGTTGTGGCTTCGATTTCGGGTGTGTTTGTGATTGAAAACAGTCTGTCAATTAACTCTATTTCCTGGGTACTAGATACCGGATCAGAATCTCATATCTATAATTCTTTACAGGCTTTGAGAAACTGTAGAGATATCAGGGTAGGTGATATGACTCTCAGTGTTACTAATGGAATGAGTATGGACGCTGTATCCGTAGGGTATATCACCTAGGATTGAAAAGTGGGCAGATATTGATTTTATGTAACTGTTTGTATGTACCTAGTCTAGTTTGTAAGCGATATGGTCTACATCCACCTGAATTATAGTTTGATTGGGTCAGGTACACTAGAGGACAGTATATACATATTAGATCAAGCTCAGATTTTCAACGTCCAGAACACACTTAAAAGAAAAGTCTCCAGATTTAAATATGACTTTCTTATGGCATTGTAGACAGGGTTAAATCAATGAAACAAGTTTAACGAAGTTACATAGAAAGGGATATTTGGATCCATTCGAATATCAGCCTTATGCAACTTGTCAATCATGTCTCATAGGAAAGATGACAAAGACTCCGTTCACTGAGCACGAAGTAAGAGCGGGTGAGCTCTTGGGACTCATAGACAGCGTCGTGTATGGTCCAATGTCCATAAATGCAGGAAGTGGTTATTCCTATTTCATTACTTTTACGGATGATTTCTCTACGTATAGACATGTCTTCTTGATGAAGTATAGATCCGAGGCCTTTGAGAAATTCCGAGAATATAAGAATGAAGTAGAAAAACAAACAGGCATAAGTATCAAGACACTGAGATCTGATCGACGTGGTGAATACTTAATTGCCGAGTTCCTGGGTTACATAAAAGAGAATGGAATTCTCTCTCAGCTTACTCCTCCATACACACCACAACATTAACGGTGTATCGGAAAGGCGGAATAGAACCCTATTGGTTATGGTTCGTTCCATGATGAGTAAACACTGAGTTACCGCGATCCTTCTAAGGTTATGCACTAGAATCAGCTGCATATCTTTTGAATAAGGTTCCTACCAAGACTGTGCCTACCACACCATATCAGATATGGAGTGGGAAGAAACTCTATCTTTAGTATCTGAAGATATTGGGATGTCCAGCTTTTTATGAAAATACGGTATGAGGACAAGTTCGAGGCACACTTAGTATTGTGTAGGTTTATGGGATACCCAAAGAACTCTAAGGGGTATCTTTTCTATTACGCAGTGGAACAAAAGGTTTTTTGTTTCTTGCCATGCCTACCTTTTAGAAAATCAAATTTTAGAAAAAGGATAGTGGGAGCGGAATAGAACTGGAAGAAATTCCAGAACCACAAGCTATTACTAAAAGCATGGTAGAACCAAAGGTTTTCAGAGGAATTGGATATCCCCGTGCCACTCCACATGAGTAGTAGGCAGTCTCATCCGTCCGAGAGATACTACGGTTTTCTCATAGACGGAGATCGAGAGGATTGCATCATTATATATGATGAGCCAACTAGCTTCCAGCTAGCCATCTAGAGCGATGACTCGGTAAAATGGCTGGATGCATTGCGGACCGAAATGGAGTTCATCTAACACCAACAAAGTATATACTTTGAACATTGCTCCAGAAGTGGTTAAACCCGTAGGATGCAAATGGATCTTCAGAAAGAAGATTGATGTAGATGGACAGGTCGGAACCTATAAGGCTAAACTTGTTGCAAAAGGTGTTCATCAATGACCTAGTTTGGACTATGATGAAACCTTTTCTCCAGTGGTTATGCTCAAATCCATTCGGATCCTACTTGCCATTGCTACCTTCCATGAATGTAGGTTTTGGTAGATGGTCGTATAGACCGCTTTCCTAGATAGATATTTAGAAGAGTGTGTCTATATGGATTAGACAGAGGGTTTCAACCAGAGTGGTAGCAGCAGGATAGTGTGCAATTTTCT
This sequence comes from Agapanthus africanus, assembly GCA_030015575.1. Classification (NCBI taxonomy): domain Eukaryota; kingdom Viridiplantae; phylum Streptophyta; class Magnoliopsida; order Asparagales; family Amaryllidaceae; genus Agapanthus; species Agapanthus africanus. The sequence goes on along the minus strand of CM057350.1, from coordinate 161,967,857 downwards.
TAAGTCCATTTGTGGACTAAAGCAGGCATCGCGGAGTTGGAAAATCTGTTTTTATGAGACAGTCAAAGAATTCGACTTTATCGAAAATCCAGATGAACCATACATCTATAGTAAGATTGTAGGGAGAACTGTGGAATTTCTCGTCTTGTATGTGGATGACTTTCTCTTGATAGGAAATGACACTCCTATACTACAATCAGTCAAAGGATTCTTGTCACTAAGATTCTCCATGAATGACTTGGGTGATGCCAACTACATTTTGGGGATCCAGATCTATCGTGATAGATCAAAAAGGATAGTGGGACTTTCACAGTCAAGGTTCATGAACACCATACTGAAAATATTTAGTATAGACGATTCTAAGCGTAGTAGTCTACCAGCTTGTCACGGAATCACCCTCTCCAAAGTGATGTCTCTCAAGACTGATTTGGAAAGGGCTCGCATGTCGATTATACCCTACGCTTCTGCGGTAGGCTCTATAATGTATGTGATGTTGTGTACCAGACCAGATGTTGCTTACGCACTCAGCGTGGTAAGCCGGTATCAGTCAAACCCAAAGGAGAAGCACTAGAAAGCAGCAATGAACATCCTCAAGTACCTGAGAAGGACTAAGGAGGTGTTCTTGGTGTATGGAGGAAAAGACCTCCAGATCGTGGCCTTTGCCGATTCTAGCTTCCAGAGTGATAAGGATGACTCCAAGTCCATGTCGGGTTATGTCTTTACCCTCAATGGAGGGGAGGTCTGTTGGAAGAGCTCCAAGCAGGGCACCGTTGCTGACTCAACAAATGGAAATGGATTAGTTCGCTGCATAAGACACCGTAAAAGAGGCGGTCTGGATGAGGAAGTTCTTAACTGAACTTCAGGAGGTTCCTTCCATTGTTGGTCCTATACTTTAGTATTGACAACAAACGGCGCTATAGTTTTAGGGAAGGAACCCAGGTCCCATCAGAGATCCAGACAAATCTTGAGGCGGTACCACCTGATTAGGGAGATCGTTGATCGCCAGGAGATCGAGGTGGGGAAAGTAGATATGGAGAACAACACTGCAAATCCACTCACCGAGGCCATCCCTCAGACAATGTTCGAGAGGCTATTCGAGATAATAGATCTGCGATACGCCAATATATGGCCTTAGTGAAAGTAGGAGATTGTTAGTGATATATGCCCTAAAGGCCATTATTGTATTATACTGGATTGTATATTACTTAATGGAAGCTTGAGATATACACGGATATAGTAACAGTCTTGCTCAAAATGGTAGTATGCTACCTGGTTTGTTTCTACCTCAATATGTGCATGTGTTTTTTGCATATCGCTTATACATATTGGTAGAGCCCTTAGGATATTTTCTTGACTGCCAGCGTTGTGATGGCAGTCACACTAGTGGGGGATGGGTAGTCTATAAGAACATCCTTATACGGGTCCCTAGTCATAGGATTATCGAGATGGGGTATCGATACTCCAGTGTAGACTAGTGTATACGCTTCTCATCCCAGCAGGGAAGATGGTATTGGTAGATATATATATATGCCCTAGAGGCCTTCAATGTATAGGATTCTAGGGATATGTATGTACAGGACAATCTTGCTCGATATGATAGTACGCTATTTGGTTTGTCTTTATCTTAACATGTGATATATTTTTAATTTGTATATCATATATTATGTACATGCTGATAAAGCCCGTAGGATATTTGCCTGACTACCGACGTTGTGATGGTAGTCGTACTTGTAGGAGCTGGGTGGTCAATAAGCACATCCTTAAATGTCCCTGGTCGTAGGAGTATTGAGACTGGGCATCGATACTCTAGAGTAGATTAGTGTATACATATCTAGAACCTGTGGAGGGGTGATGGATTGGTCCCGCAGCCATTGGTGATGTGCACCTAAGATTGTATACAGATGCTCACTGGGTGTGAGTTCACCGGACAGGACTCACTGAGGACTGACTAGATGGTATTATACCTAGTGTCAGATAGCAGTTCTCTGGTGACATGTGTGCAGATAGTCTGTCGACCTGAGGTATTCATTTGTCTCGTGTGAGTTCCCACTGTGCTTTGATTACTACCGTACCACGGCTCAAAGGAGTCATGCAAATAGGTTTTAGTTGGGTACAGTCCCAAGCCATATGGAGGCAGTGAGCGACTGTTGGGGATTCGTCTCTCCCGGTATAGGGAGTCGATATCGCATAGCGATTGGTTGGTCATTACCATAAGTCCCTGGCCAGGGCTTATTAAGAATTACTGGTAGACGGACCAGTAGATTCTCGGATGGTCTTGAGCCATACTGACACGACTTGTACGGTTATTAGGGGTCTGACGTTTTCTACCCCCTAAACCTTACATGCGATACTCTCAGACGAACAGACCGGACTGCACGGATATTGTCACGGACAGGCTCAGCAGAGGTTTCGGACGAGTTCGCTCGCCGGCCTCCTTTTCGACATGTACCTGGGTTGCCGTTACGTACAACTAGTGCCACTAACAGACTTATAGTTAAACCCACTGCCAGTGTACTGTCGAGTCTTTAAAGTCCCACACAGAGGGTTTTCCTGGATCAGGCGTGATGATGTAGAGGCCGTATGGTCTTACGGCAGGGTTTCGATCGCATACGTGTACTGGCTACACGAATAATGTTCAGACAGATAATACTAGTGGGCTTTGGTTTAAGCCGGATCCTAGTATTATACTATTGAATTATACTTGTCTCTGTGTATCCGTATTTTTCGGAATACAAATATGGATATGTATATACGGTGAGGGCATTCTTATAATTTTACAAGAATGGGCTTCTAGAATGAGACACCTCATTATTGATTTATCCTTTTTTGATAAAGGATTAATGAGGTGGAAATTAGAAGATATTTGAGGAATAGGTTGCAAGCATGGCTTTGTATATTGTTTATTCATTTGGGTTTCCTATTCAAGCATGGTTGCATTTTATGTGAGTATTTTATTCCATGCTTGAATTATTGGAAATTGACTTAGTCATTCTCACACCCATTTCTCAAGTTTATTATCATATTATCATTCTCTCTCCTAGGTTTCCTCTCCTCCTTCCTTAAGCTCATGCCATTACATTAGTTGTGAATCAATGAGCATTGAGACAAATTAATCCAATATATATCTTCTCTACTTCTACTTAGTAGTCTTCCTTAGCAAATTGGACCACTAAGTTACCTCATTTGAGGTTGGAGCTTGCCGATAAGCCCTTGGGTGGATCTTTCTTTGACACAAAGGAGACATACAACCGAGTTCTTTTGAAGCTTTGAAGAAGCCAAAGAAAGGAGATCAAGAAGAAGCTTGAACCAAGGAGCAAAGAACCATTTGAAGACCCGAAGGACTTGACACGAAGGTATTACACTTTAACCTAGTATTTAACACCCTCTTGTAGTTTAGTTTTTTCTAGTTAAGGTTTAATCAAGATCCTAAAGTGGATAAAGTCTATGTTGCAAAGCCAAACATGATCTTTTGATGTGAGAAAAATCATTTTTGATGTATTCCGCCTCCCCGCGAACACGTGGGGTGTGCTACATAGACTTACACTGGTATCAGAGCCGGGTTACACCCGAGCTAACAGATTAAACGAAGTATGAAACTATGAAACCGAAATAACTCCGAAACTACGAAACGTGAATCCAAGTTTCTGTCGATTTTTGCAGAGCCTCAAATTTTTTTTAAAGCAATTGCAGAGTGCTCCTTTACCTGTGAAATGAACATAAAACAAAAATGAGGCAATTCCACCTTAAAATGGCCGGCCACAACCTTAATATTTCGAGCTCACCGGTCCAAAAGTATGGGATTGCGTCGAATTTTGTTCTGTGTTCTTGTCTCTTGGATTTAGTGTTTCAGGTGTTGCTAGAAATTGCCAATTTTGATTGCACTGTTAACTTTTTACTTCGGCAATCTCGAAGTGCTTCGAAGTCATAGTTTTAGTGTCGTTTAGTTTCAGTTATTATCTGTAATGATATATCTGTTTCGAAACGTCCGCTAATCGCTATACATCGATTAGTGGGGGTTGCACATATCTGTGATGTTGGTTTGTGTATATGAACTTTATTGGATCGTCGATGATGAATAGACAGGGGATGTGAGATGAGTGTTTTCTTTTCTTTCATTCAATGTAATTTGTAAAAGTGATGTAATATTATTTTGCGGGGCACATCCGGGTTGAGGTTGTATCCACCGTTGTACTAATTTTCTTTTATTGTTTTTTGCTCCTAGGATAGACCCAAGGAGAGGTGCACAAACTATCGAGTTCTTTGAAGTTCCGAGTGGCCTACTCACTTTGTTGAGGGAGCTTGCTTCACTTCGGGAATTTGGCGGGTAGTTTGCCGCACTCGTAGGGGTCTAGGGTAGGGTTTGACTACTCATCACGACCGTGGAATCCGTCTTTCGTTATGGGCTTAAACGAAGCGCGGAACTCCTAGTACATCCAATATGTTCATCTATGATCTGGAATGCCTATTATTGCGTGAGATGAATGTATATATCTATATATGATATTTAGTAGGCGTTGCTTATGTTTTGCGCACGTGCTAGTCCAGCCCCCGCTCTGTCGTTAGTTTAGTAACCTAACGGGTGATGACGGGGCACCGTGGCGAATGCGGATGGCATATGCGTACGTTGTATTTTCATTTCTTTCTGCAATGGTAGGATTAATTGATGGGACAACATTAACTCATTAATGCAAAGAAAACAAACCTAAGCTAAATCGTTGGAACAATTTCAAAACCACTCGGTTTTCTTCAAAAAGCAAATTTTTAAATGCGGAGCCTAAACCACTCCTTTTAAAAAGCTATCATGGTTCCTTCAATTATATCAAGTTCATAACATTAACAGTTTCGCCAAAAACCGGTCGTAGCCCTCAGTCGTTTCAAATAAACAACACATCGTATTCATGCTATGTTTGTTGGCCTTCATCAAAGCATAGTGAATGGTAGCAATGTGTTGCTTATTTGTTGCATAGATAGATGCATTAGTTTAGGATGGTTGTACATCCTTGTTGGCCTTCGTCAAGGGCGGGTATGGATGGGTCTAAATTAATCAGGACAACGACGGGTAGAACTTGACTTGCATCTTATGATTTGTTGGCCTTCGTCAAGGTCATAAGAGCTCGGGGTAAAAATCACATCGGGAGTTTCAAACATAAAGGAAACATGCGGATTTAGCATACCTTCTGGAGAGTGGTGACTAGAGTGGCTTCCATCTAGGTCATCATACAATGATAGTTGGATCCCGATCCCACTGATGAGTAGGATTACTCTCGGGAAATTTTCTCACTTAACAATCAATGCTATAAACCAAGTAGGTGTCTAGAACGGTGTTAGTGGGGCTACGCCTCCAGGGAAAAGTGGTTATATAATTAAGGAACTTAGCGAATGCGTTGGAAAACCTCCTTCGAAGTACCGACACTAGCCTGGCTGAAAGGTTAAGTAAGTATTGTGACGTGCGATTAATCCTGACTAATTTTTCTTTTAGGGGTTTGAAGAAGAATTTGAGGATACAGTGGGAGCCATCCTGTTTAGATAAACTAATAAACCAATCTAAAATTGCAAGAGCATATGCTGAGTGTTTCTTTTCTCTCTCTCTGGCAGCTACCATGACGGGACTAAAACTATTACTTGAAAAAATACCCTTACTGGGCCAAACTATTAGGATTGGCTGAGGAATGTCAACATTCCACTGACTTATGAAAAAGTTGCATATGTCACCACCGCTCCCAGGACCAGATTCCTCAGTTGCGGATAAAGAGGTCCGCAAAACTTGGGATCTGGACTGCGAGAAAGCTAAGTGTATCGTGCTGGCGTCCATGAATAATGAACTCCAGAAATCGCCCGAAAGTATGGATATTAAATCCATTTTTCTCCATTGTAAGGAATTGTATGGAGAACACTCTCGTATCGCAAGATACGAGACCTCAAGGAAACTATTCCAGATGAGGTTAGCTCCAGGATCACCTGTAGTTGAGCACGTCCTAAAAATGATCAGCCTCATTGAGGAACACACAAACTTGGGATGCGTGCTAGAAAATGAGTTATACATTGACTTGGTTTTGCAGTCCCTTCCACACACCTCTCGGTTCGTGCTGAACATCAACATGCACGATATGGAAGCTGATCTTATAAAGCTCATCAACATGTTAAGGGTAGCAGAGAGATCCTTGAAACAGGAGAAGACACCCGTTCTGTATGTTGGCCAATCATTCTCTTCTAAATCCAAAGCGTAAGCTAAGGGGAAGAAGAAGATGAACGTGACCAAACCGAAAGGTGGGGTCAAGAAGGTGCAGGGAATGAACAAGGCGGGGAGAGTAAAAGCGGACAAGAGTGAGTGCTATTATTGTCACAAGAAGGGGCACTGGAAAAAAGATTGCATGGCATTTAAAGCCAAGGACACGAAGCAAGCTGCTGCTGCTGCTTCAAGTGTGTTTGTAATCGAAAACTTTTTTTCAGTAAACTCTATATCATGGGTACTTGATACCGGTTCTGGTTCTCACATCTGTAATTCTTTGCAGGCTCTGAGAAACCGTAGAGCACTGAAGGCGGGTGATATGACCCTCCGGGTTGGAAATGGAACAAACGTAGATGCTGTTGCAGTGGGCGATTATCACCTGGGGTTGACTAGTGGGCACATTTTGGTGTTGTACAGCTGTTTTTGTATTCCCGGTATGCTATGTAATATTATATCAGTATCTTTATTGTCTAATGAAGGATATAATTTTGCACTTGAAAGAAATGTCATGAACATTCTCCTAAATCAAGAATTGATTGGGTTTGGCACGCTGGAAAATGGCATATACATACTTAATCAACCTCAAGTTTTCAATATCCAAAACACGCTCAAAAGAAAGGCTCCGGATTGAAACCAAGCCTTCCTATGGCATTGTAGACTTGGTCATATAAATGGAACAAGGTTGACTAAGCTGTATAAAGATGGATATTTAGATCCGTTTGAATATACATCATATGCAACTTGTCAATCATGTATCAAAGGGAAGATGACCAAATCTCCGTTCACAGGATACGGAAAAAGAGCCACGGAGCTCTTGGGACTTGTACACAACGATGTATGTGGTCCGATGTCTACACATGCACGAAGCGGTCACTCCTACTTCATCACTTTTACTGATGATTTCTCAAGGTATGGACATGTGTTCTTAATGAAGCATAAATTCGAGGCCTTTGAGAAATTTAAGGAGTATGAAAATGATGTGGAGAAACATACTGGTAAAAGCATCAAGACTCTTCAATCTGATCGAGATGGAGAATACTTAAGAACCAGTTTCCTTGAATGCTTAAAAGAGAATGGAATTCTCTCTCAGCTTACTCCTCCATATACACCTCAGCATAATGGTGTATCAGAAAGGAGGAATCGCATACTACTGGAAATGGTGCGTTCAATGATGAGTAGTGCTGAGTTGCCACTTTCCTTCTGGGGTTTTGCGCTGGAATCAGCTGCATACCTATTGAATACAGTTCCGACTAAGTCTGTGCCAACCACTCCATATGAAATGTGGAGTGAGAAGAGACCATATCTCAAGTATCTCAAGATATGGGGGTGTCCAGCATTTGTTAAAAAGCAGAATCTGGACAAGCTCGAGGCACGATCAGTTTTGTGTAAGTTTGTGGGATACCCCAAGAATTCAAGGGGAAATCTTGTCTACCACACTGATGAACAAAAGGTGTTTGTCCCTCGCCGCATTTTCTTCTTCCTCCTCAAGAGCTTAAGCTTGCAATCTTTAAAGATGACAACTCATGCTATAGAGAGGGGAAAATGAAAAGAGAGAGTTTTTCTAAACCACATCACCTTCCTCTACACCTAGCAAGTCCCTAGAGTGAGTTTCTCCACTTGAAAATGGAGATGGAGCTTTGGGCCGGTTCCTTTCACGGTGGAGCATCTACAGCGAGATCTTCAGCTTGCACTCCCAGCTAGGAGCTCACTAGTTTAGATGGGGTCTTCCACAATTAGGTGGATACGCTACAAAGGTTGTAGCTCATAAAATCCGTCTCTAGTTTCTTAGTTTGCTCTCTTTTGTTTCAAGTTGTTTTCTTTGAGTGTTTGATTGGGTTGTGGATGCTTGTGCTTGGTTAAAAAATTTGTTTAGCATGTTTATCGCTTCTGCATTGCAACCTAGTGAGCACACCTCCAAGGGGGAGGATCTTCGTCTTTAGTGTAGAGAGCATTGCATCCCTCCCATGGAGCTTCAATTTCTGGCATGTGGGGGTGATGTTGATTCTCTCAAGGGCACCAGTAATCCATCCGTCAATTTCTTCTGCAGGCATGATTTTCTTCAAGATGTGATATCTAGGTTTCCCTTTTTGTCTTGGCCTACGCATCGGAGGATGTATTGGGAGGGGAACTGGATTTGCATTCCTTAAATGTATAGCTTCTCGGAATGCCTTTTTCTTCTTGATTCGTTTGCTGATGTAAGGCTTTCCAGAGCGGTTTACGGGAAATTCTTCATCGGTGGTATTATCGTCAAATCTATAATATTGAGAATTGTCATCGTCGGACCGCTTAGGTTCATGCGAAGAAGTACTTAATTTAGCAATATCGAGATCGGGAGGTTTTGTTAGTGATATATGCCCTAGAGGTCATTATTGTATCATACTGGATTGTATATTACTTAATGGAAGCTTGGGATATACACGGATATAGTAACAGTCTTGCTCGAAATGATAGTATGCTACCTGGTTTGTTTCTACCTCAATATGTGCATGTGTTTTTTGCATATCGCTTATACATATTGGTAGAGCCCTTAGGATCTTTGCTTGACTACCAGCGTTGTGATGGCGGTCACACTAGTGGGGGCTGGGTAGTCTATAAGCACATCCTTATACAGGTCCCTAGTCGTAGGATTATCGAGATGGGGCATCGATACTCCAGTGTATACGCTTCTCATCCCAGCAGGGGAGATGGTCTGTCCCACAGCCATAAGTACGTCGTATTGGAGATAGTATGCAGGTGCTCATTAGGTTATGAGTACACTGGACAGGACTCATTGGGAACTGCTGGTGGGTATTATACCTATCATCGGGTAGCAATTCCCAGGTGACATGAGTACAACATAGTCTGTTGACTTAACACTGCTACTTCGCCTCGAGTGTGTTCCCACTGTACTTTGATTACTACCCTACCATGGCTCAAACAAGTCGTGAAAACAGGTAGTGGTTGGGTGCAGTCCCGAAGCACTTGGAGGTAGTAGCGGTTAGATAGGATTCGTCTCTCCCGGTATTGGGGGTTGATATCGCGCTGTGTTCGGAAGGCCATTTCACAAAGTCCTTGGCCAAGGCAAGCGAGATTTACTGGTAGGTACTCCAGTAGCTTCTCAGGATATTTTGGGATACTCTCCGACACGACTTATTGCGCTATTAGGGGTCTGACGATTACCGCCCCCTAGGCTCGATATGCGATACTCTTAGACGAATAGACCGGACTGTACGGAGATTGTCACAGACAGGTTCAGTAGGAGTTCAGATGAGTTATTCTCATCGGCCTTCTTATCGACATATACCTCGGGGCCGTTACGTGCAGCTAGTACCGCTTGCGGTCTGTGGTTAAACCCACTGTCAGCGTAGTGTCGAGTCTTTAGAGTCCCACACAGAGGGTTTCCCTGCATCGTGCAAAAGATGTAGAGGTCGTATGGTTTTATGAAAGGGTTCGATCGCGTTCGTGTACTTGTGCACGGATGACGATTTGGACAGATAATACTAGTGGGATTAGGTTTAATCCAGATCCTAGTATTATACTGAAGGACGGTTTTTGTCTCTTTTGTATTCGTATTTTTCGGAATACGGATACAGGTATGTATATACGGATGAGGAGCATTTTTGTAAATTGTTTAAATATGCTTCTAGAAGAGACACCTCATAATTGTATTTATCATTTTTGGTTTAAATGATTATTCATTTTGTGGGTGGAGGAAATGAGGTGTAATTTGCATAAAATTAAGCATGGATTTTGGTGACGCTTGTGGGGTTTTCATCCCATGACTCAACAAGTTGATATTGAACCATATTTGTTTTTCCAATATTATTTATTCATTATGGAAAAGGGATGGTTCAGTTTTGGGCTTAAGAAGTTATTCTCTTTTCTTATTCAATTTGTTCACTAGCTATTTTTCCTCAAGTCTTCTTCTACTCACCTCAGTCCATTTTTGTCTCATGAGTTGAGAATCCTTTGGCTATGAGAGATAAACCATTCCATCTACATTCTCTACATCATCTACGAAATCTAGTATAGCGAACTAGGTTCCCTAGTTACTTCAGTTGAGGTGGGAGTTCGATGCACAGACTCTCGGGTGGATCATCTTCGACATGTGAGGACAAACGAGGAGGCCCGATCCGAACGATCCATGGAGTCTATGACTATGAGGAGGACAGCGACAAGAAGACACGAAGGATATGTTTTCATGAGGTAAAACTTCTTTCCGAGTAGTTAACCTCTTGCATGTTTGCTAGTCAGGGTTTGGGATCGATCCTGGAGTTCAAGTCGGAGTTGCGATCTTTGAAAAATCCATTTTTTTAATATTCCTCCTCCCCGCGGACCCGCGGGGTGCGCAACATCGACTTACATGTATCTTTTCTTCATTCACATCTTCTTTCTATTCATCATCGGGAAATTCAGGTCCCCAGCCTTTACCGTGCCATTCGGTCGATTTGTCATGTAGCGTCCATTTGATGAGAACATTGTATAGATAATTCAGATCTAGGAATTCTTCGTCTTGGTTGATGTGTTCAATTAGTCGAGTATAAGCTCGGTATTCTTCGGCTTCTTCTTTTGGTACCCATTTTTTCGTGTATCGTACAGGTTTCTTTTCAAATGGTTCTATAACGACTATCAAATCACTATACAGAATTTTCCTGTTAATATACTAGAAAAGAGTATTACAGCATGTGTTTGAGTTATAAGTTACTTTTATTAAATAAAAGCAAGAAACAACTTGTAGCTCACTGGTAAAGCCCTTGCACTGCTGTGACGTAGCCCCTGTGTTCGATTCCCATCAGACATAAAAAAAATTCTGATTTTTCTTTTTATCTTTTTGAAAGCCCAAAAGATTGCACGTGCAATACACGGGGAAATGAAAAGTTCAGAAAAATCAAACATGTGTAAAATGGTGTAAATACAGAGTTGATCTCGTGGCATGAATCTCGAGACCAAACTCTCAAGATCAACCGGCCAAATGAGCCTTATGGCCGGCGAGGATGCGTCAGATTCATCCAATAAACTCCGTGCTTTGCACACTCGTCACTTCAACTCCCCTCAACTCCTCTGCTCTGTTTGATTTACCTGCAATCAAACAGAGACCTTTCATTTCATAATTAAACACAATTTTAATAATTTTTAATCCACATTTTTAATTCCTAAACCCTAATTCTCCACTATAAATACCATCCCATACTTTGGCTCAGCACCATTATGAAAATTCTAGCTAAAACTCTTGTTCATATCATAATATTGCAATTCATACGCCCCATTTTTATTCATTTTATAAGTAAACAGGTACTCTTGATGCACGTTTGTTGCATATTACAGGATACAGGCTCTTGGAGCGAAGACAGTGAGAAAAGACAGAAGATGATACAAAAGAGAGACTTTTGACCAACAAGTAGACGGATCCTAGTCACGAAGAACAATTTACAATTGTATAAGGCAATGCAGTCCGAAATGTCAAAGTGAACGGTCAAAAGATCCTTACAAGTTTTTCACTGAAGATCTGGAAAAGACAAAGAAGCCAAACAAAGAAAAATAGTGAAGAATAAACAAGCCCAAATACCCAGCATGAAGACCAGAAAATTTGGTGAGCTGAGCTCACCAAAGGGCCGCCGAACCTCGGCCCAAGGCCCATCATTGCCGCGGTTCCGCGGCAATTAAGTGCGCACGTCGGTGGATTTTTCTTCTGTCGGTGTGTCGGTACGGGTGTTGGGATTTTCAGTGGGCATATCTGTAAAATCATGTGTGCGAGAATCTGTAACCCTAGCTTCCCTGTTCACTTATAAATTGTACTCACAAATCTGTAAAAAAGGCGATGCCTCTTTTCAATCAATAAAATTCAGAATTGTTGGGAGATCAAGAGCATCATTTTAGTAAGTTTTTATTTCTTTAAACTCTGCCGTAGTGTTAATTTAATTGTTGCCCTAATTCTCTCGTATAATTTTTGCAGTAGATCAATCATATCATTGCCCTAGTTAATTTAGTGTAGTCTTTCAAATGCAATCGGTAAGTGCTTTAAAAATGTCACTTTTAAAAGACACCCTAATGAGCGAGTAAAATCCTCGCTTGTTAGGGTTAGGAATAAAGGAGGGAATGAGAGATGATTATCTCTCATCTCTTTCAATGCCGAATATTTTTAAATAGAACTTCATGCACGCATGCATGATCCGCTCCCTACGGCACCCTACCCACGAGGTAACGGTGACACCGTAGTATAAAGGACCGGACATGCGTGACGTCCCTGAAGGTTATAGCCATTAGTAGGAAAGGACGGACAAGGATCAAGAGGAAGAAACTTCGTTTCTTCCCAATCATCCTAATCCCCTTTGCTAATAATTGTTATAACTTCTAAAACAGATTTGAATCAAAAAGCATTGAAAGAGGTGTTAATCTTTATCTACTCAACCCTACTTTAGACCTAATCCTAACAAGTTCTTTAATATCGTAAAGTTTAGTTTTTAAATCAATCAACAAAAACCAAACCACCATCGGAATCAACTCGTAAAAACACAAATCAGAAAATTACACATCTCTATGGATCGACCCGTACTCACCGGCTAGCTTCATGCGACGCCGTTTCTGATTACGGTTAAACTTATAATTTTTGGACAAAATCAAATGGCGCCGTTGCCGGGGATGGCGTAATATTTCTTTTTGTGTAATTTCGGATTGATATAAATTTTAAAATTATAAAAATCTGAAAATATAAAAAAGTACAAAATTTTTTATCAATTTTTATCTGTTTGAAGGGTTTATTGTTTGAATCTTGCAGGAACAGAGAAGAATCGCGGATCTGGAAATTTACAGAGGGCAAAATAGAAGTTGTTATATAAGAACAGAGAGGAATTGCAAGTACAGAGCAGCACCAATTTTTTCAAAGCCTGATCACTCCAGGAGACCGCGCTTCCGCCGCATAAGTGGGCTTCCCACCGCGGATCCGCCGCGTGGCTGCCACGTCAGCACATCAAAATTGCATGGTTTGCTTTCTCATTCTCCCCTCTGTCAACCCCATATATCTCTCTGTAAAAACTTTCTGCAGGAATTCTTTGCGCTAAAAATTCTTTCTCCCCCTTCTAAATAACAGATTTTCTGCAGGTTTTTTTGCGCCGCGCTAAAAAAATTGATTGCAAGTGAATTTTACTATTTTGCATAATTTAATCGGACTTTAAGGGGCTAATTGACCAAACTCAGATTGGGTGGGGATTTCATCACCCTTCCCAGGACCCCAGAAAACACCTTAAAGCATTTTGCATCGACCACAATTAATTAAAAAATACTAGACTCAGACCTAAGGACATCGAGCTCAATAGGAAAAGGACTAGTATAAGCATCGACCGTTTATCCTAACTGACCTTGCGGTGTCTAGGCTAGTGGTTATTAATTAGGCCCACTGCTGTGGTGGTTCCTTCCCACTTACCTGGCCGTACTTGTCGGTGAAGAGGCGGTTTGAGGTCCTATTTCTAGCCCTAGTTAGGAGCTGTCTAGCAGACCTATGTGACCCTAGATCTAGGCCTGATTGTGCATGTGTGGTTGATACATTTGTGTCACGAGTCCTTTTTCAAAAAAAAAAACCTTTTTGCAAAACTCTCACATAAATAAAAGAAAAAAAGAAAAAATCTTTTCAAAACTTGCAACTTGCCGCTAAAAAAACTTGCAACTCACTTCCACCACTTTCCCTCACTGACGTTATCTTACCTCCACATTCTGTCTTTCTTTTTTGACTACACTACCCTTTAGTGTATGTCACTTTGGACTAGGGATACTAACGCCCGATTAGTCCGTGTTTCGTTGGTACCGACCGACGAACCCTTCGACACCGAAGTCGACATTCCTTCCACTTTCTTACCTACACCTTCAAATTCTTCTTTCGAAGGCATGTCGGGATTCGACCCCAACAATACCTTACCAGCGGGAGGGATTCCACCTCCGTTAGGTGCGAATAACCCGAATCAGCCGCATGTTGAAGCGCCCGCTCGAGTTGCGCTCCAGGATCTCTTTTACCCCATCCGCACTTCTTTACCTACTTGTCTTTCACCCCCACCGGCAAATGGGGACAATTTTGAAATAAAATCATATTTCATCAATATGCTGCCAAAATTTCATGGTTTGGAATCTGAAGATGCATATATCTTTATCAATAAATTCCAAAATGTGTGCGCTATGATGAAAACAACCCAATTAAGTGATGACGCTATAAGGCTAAGGGTCATTCCTTTCACCTTATGTGACCTAGCCGAGAAGTGGATATACAGCACCGCATCACATTCCATTAGAAATTGGGACGAGTTTGTGAAAGCTTTTCTGAAAAAGTTCTATCCTCATCACAAAACTGCTAGAATCCGCAATGAAATAATTCAATTCTCACAACTTCCTTCCGAACCATTTTGGAAGTGCTTCGAGAGATTTAAGGACCTACTCGTTCAATGCCCTCATCATGGGATCGAAAGTTGGCAACTTTGCCAAACATTATACGAGGGATTGAACTCGGCAACGAAGCAGTTGCTAGAAACCATATGTCAAGGTCATTTTCTCTCCAAGTCTAGTGACGAAGCGTGGCAGTTTCTTGAGGATCTTAGTGAGCAAACAATTCAGTAGGAGAGTACCAAGACCACATCATCTTCTTCTAGTGGTCAATCTAGGGCAGGCATACATTAAGTAGAGATGTCGATTGCCATGAAGGCCGAGATGGCCGCTCTTACAAAAAAGCTAGAAGCGATCGAGACCAAAATCTCATCGCCTTCTCCTGCCCCTGTTATGCCCCCACGAACTGTCTGTGCTTGTTGTGCGGATCCATCGCACCTAACCAAAGAGTGTCCTTATAATGCATCTACTCAAGGACAGGATCAAGTCAATGCTGCATTTCAGCAACGACAAAGAAACGATCCGTACTCTTCGACATACAATCCGGGGTGGAGGAGTCACCCAAATTTTGCTTGGAACCAAAATCAACAATTCCAAGGAAATAAGAATTTTCAAAGACCTCCTCCTCCACAACAACAACAAGCACCTTCACAAACTCAATTTCAACCGCAACAATTTCAACAGCAACCTTACCCTAATCAGGTGAACAATTTTGTGCCTAACAATGCTTACCAGCCAAACAATTATGTTCAACCTAATAATGATAAGGTTAGCTCGCTCGAAAGAAGTCTAGATGCGTTCCTTAAGCAATCTACACAGTCTACAGCAAGACTTGAGACTTCTATTCAATCTTTGGTGCAAAATAGTGCCTCACATGATCAAAGCATCAAATCTATTGAGGCAAAAATTGCACAACTCAATGCAGCTTTGAGCGAGCGCGAAAAAGGAAAACTCCCTTCTCAACCACTGCCCAACCCCGGTCACGCACACGCTGCATATCAACAGCATAATCATAACGTGAATGCTGTGACCACGTTGAGATCGGGAAAAGTGTTGCAAAACAATGTGGATATTAACAATGACACCCTTGCCGGTGGCCCTTCTTCATCTTCTTCACCATCTACTTCTTCTTCAGAGCCTATTCTCCACCCTGCACACGGCTCTACTTCTTCTAGCTCGAACGGACCCAATTCTCACAACACGAACACATCTACACGGGGTGCCGTTCCAACTCGACAATCTGATCCGCAAAAATTGGACTCAACCACCTTTCAAAATGTTCCTTTTCCTAATCGGTTGAGATCCAATAAACCAACTTCACAGATGGAAAAGATTGTTGAGTTGTTCAAACAGGTTAGCATAAATATCCCTCTTTTTGATGCAATTCAACAAGTTCCTTCATATGCAAAAATTTTAAAGGACTTATGCACCAAAAAGAGGAAGTCGCAAGTGCCAAAGAAAGTTTTTGTGGCTAGTGCTATTAGTAATGCTCTTGTAAATTCCTTACCCCCAAAGCAAAAGGACCCCGGGTGTCCGACCATTTCGATAACAATTGGGGACAAGAACATCAATAGAGCACTATTAGATCTTGGTGCGAGTGTCAATTTGCTACCCTATTCTGTGTACGAGCAATTGGGCGTTGGAGAGCTTAAGCCCACTCACTGTACTCTCCAAATGGCCGACCGGTCAATCACTCATCCTAGGGGAGAGCTGGAAGATGTGTTAATTAGAGTAGGGGATTTCATTTTCCCCGTTGACTTTATTGTGATGGATACACAACCTGTCGCTAACCCCCGGAATCAAATTCCGGTAATACTTAGTCGACCATTTCTGGCTACTTCCAACGCAGTAATAAATTGTCGTAACGGTTCAATGAACCTATCTTTTGGCAATATGATAATTGAGCTCAATATTTTCAAGTTGGGAAGTCAGCCTGCTGAGCCTAATGCTAGCGTACTCGATGTTTGCTCGATCAATGAGATCGCGGAGGAGGATTGTGAGTTCGAGAATTTTTTGTTCGATCACAGCAATGATAACGCCACTAGTGCGTTCCTCCTAGAATCCGACACAGCTTTCACGGCGGATAACGATTTTAAGTGTTTTACCTTCGTTGACGACTTTGAAGACTCATCACCTGAATTGGAGTCTTTGCTTTTTCGGATGAGTTAGTCGAACCATCCGACTCTGTTGCGTACACTCGGTTCGAACCTTTGATGGAATCCTTCGAGTTTGAAACAGTTACCCCATTATTACCATCTATTGTTTCACCTCCTAAACTCGAATTGAAGCTTTTGCCGTCGCACCTAAAATATACTTATCTAGGTGATAATGAGATCTTACCTGTCATTATATCAGCCTCTCTAGCTCTTGAGCAAGAGAAGGCTCTTTTGATGGTCTTACATAATAATCGGCAAGCTTTCGGCTGGTCTATGGCGGACATTAAGGGGATTAGTCCCCTCATAGTCGAACATCATATACACTTAATGGATGATGCCAAGCCGGCACGGGATCCACAAAGACACCTCAACCCCATCATGAAAGAGGCTGTTAAGAAGGAGATTGTCAAGTGTCTGGATAGTGGTATCATTTACCCTATCTCGGATAGCCAATGGGTTAGCCCAATCCACGTCGTGCCAAAGAAATCGGGCATTACGGTCATTACCAATGAGGCAAATGAGTTAATTCCCACTCGCACCCAAACTGGGTGGCGAGTCTGCATAGACTATAAGAAACTCAATGCTGCAACAAGGAAAGACCGCTTTCCTTTACCTTTCATTGACCAAATGCTCGAGCGATTGGCAGGGCACGAGTTCTATTGCTTTCTAGATGGCTATTCCAGTTACAACCAAGTCCTCATCGCCAAAGAGGATCAAGACAATACGACATTCACTTGTCCCTTTGGCACTTTTGCTTATCGTCGCATGCCCTTTGGGTTATGCAATGCACCCGCGACATTTCAGCGGTGTATGATGGGGATCTTTTCAGACATGGTTGAAAAGTTCTTGGAGATCTTTATAGATGATTTCTCCATCTTTGGCGACTCCTTCGACGAGTGTTTACGGCATCTTGACGCTGTTCTTACCCGCTGCAGGGATAAGAACCTAACATTGAATTGGGAGAAGTGCCATTTCATGGTGCGAGAAGGCATTGTCTTAGGACATATCATCTTGCAAAACGGCATTAAGGTTGATAGAGCTAAAATCGAAGTGATTTCTAACCTCCCTCCCCCAAAATGCATCAAAGATATCAGAGCCTTCCTTGGCCACGCCGGTTTTTACAGACGGTTCATCAAGGACTTTAGCAAGATCGCTAGACCCTTGACTCTCTTACTGGCCAAGGACACAACTTTTGCTTTCGACTCCACTTGCATTGAAGCATTCGAGTCTTTGAAACATTCCCTCATCTCTGCGCCCATCCTCTCATCTCCCGACTGGACGCACCCTTTCGAAATCATGTGCGACGCATCAGATTTTGCAATTGGCGCTGTTCTTGGACAGCACATTAATAAGATGCCGCACGTGATTTATTATGCTAGCCGAACACTAAATGAGGCCCAACTAAACTACACAACAGCAGAGAAAGAGTTTTTAGCTGTTGTGTTTGCACTCGAAAAATTTCGGGCTTATTTAATTGGCTCTCCAGTCGTTGTTTATACTGATCATTCAGCTCTTCGCCACCTTTTTGCGAAGAAGGATGCTAAGTCAAGGCTAATACGTTGGATCCTTTTATTACAAGAATTTGACCTTGTCATTAAGGATAAAAAAAGGATGTGAAAACGTAGTAGCTGATCACCTATCACGACTTCCTTCTTCGCCCACGCTCGATCTTCCAATCACTGATGTTTTTCCCGACGAGCAACTCTTGACCGTTTCTTACGAACTATGGTTCGCCGATATTGTAAACTACTTAGCCACTGGCCTGATACCTAATGATTGGTTGAAACAGGATAAACTTCGATTTTTGTCCCAAGTAAAGCATTTTTACTGGGATGAACCCTATCTTTTTAAATACTGTTCCGACCAAATCATTCGTCGGTGTATGCCTGAAAGTGAGGTCAAGAGCGTGCTATCTTTTTGCCACGATCAAGCATGTGGCGGGCACTTTGGCCCAAAGAAGACAGCCGAAAAAGTTTTGCAGTGTGGTTTCTATTGGCCACGACTCTTCAAAGATGCTTACGAATACTGCAAAACATGCTCCCGGTGCCAACACTTGGGCCGGACATCGCGGAGAAATGAAATGCCGCTCCAACCAATTTTGGTTGTGGACATTTTTGATGTTTGGGGTATAGATTTCATGGGACCATTTCCTAACTCTTTTGGAAATTGTATATTCTTTTGGCGGTCGACTATGTTTCAAAGTGGGTCGAGGGTGTGCCCAGCCGAACGAACGATAATAAGGTTGTCGTTCGGTTTCTTAAAGAACACATATTTTCTCGATTTGGGCACCCTCGGGCGATAATAAATGATAATGGTTCGCATTTCTGCAATAGGACTTTCGAGTCCTTAATGCGCAAATACTCTATCACCCACAAGCTGTCAACGCCATATCACCCCCAAACATGTGGGCAAGCCGAGGTTTCAAATCGGCAAATCAAGCAAATCCTGGAGAAAACGGTTTCTAAAAACCGTAAGGATTGGTCACTTAAACTGATAGATGCACTATGGGCTTTCCGTACTGCATATAAGACCGACCTTGGTATGTCTCCATACCGGCTTGTTTACGGGAAGGCTTGCCACCTCCCAGTGGAGATTGAGCATAAAGCATTTTGGGCTATCAAAGAGCTGAATCTATCGTTAGGAGATGCGGGCAGCAATCGAAAGCTGCAATTGAATGAACTAGAAGAGCTACGGGATGAGGCATATGATAATGCCATAATTGCTAAAAACCGAGCTAAGGTGTTCCACGATAAACACCTTTTGCGAAAAACTTTTGAACCTGGAGAACAGGTTTTACTCTATGACACTCGGTTACATTTTCACCCCGGCAAGCTCCGTTCTAGATGGAGAGGACCTTTTGTAATCCGCACTGTTTATCCGCACGGTGCGGTTGATCTTGAAAATCCTGAAGACGATACCTTATTCAAGGTGAATGGGCATCGACTGAAACCGTTCTTCACAGCGGACCCATCGGAGGAGCTCCTGTTCTTCCAGGAGCCAATCTACACTGAGTAATTTTCCTCCACTTTCACCCCCAAATTTCTTTTTTCCAAAACATTATTTCAAATAAGTTTGGGGGTGTGTATATAATTTGTAAATATATATTCCCAAAGTACCATAAAAAATAAAAAATAAAAAATAAAAAAAATATATATATATATATAATTTTGGACCTAATTGCAAATTTGCAGATTTAAGAGCTGAATTTTTTTTAAAAAAAAACCCTCTTTGTAGAGGGTGTTTTCTACAAATAACCCTCCCATCCCCTATTTATATGACCCGACCTCCCCTGTTCTCTTACCCTAAATTTTTCCTCTTCATAAAACCCTAGCCGCCGCCTCCTGTCACCTCCAGAAAAATCTCGACGCGCCGCCACCAATCCGTCGCGATCCCGCCGCGTTAGCCGTCTCCTGCCGCTGAACCGCCGCCGTCTGGTGTCTTCGCCCCCTGAAATTTTCAGGGGAGGTAACTCTGTCAATTTCCTCTCTGTTCCTGCATTTTTTTTTCTGGAAAATCTATATGGCACATAAAATGCAGTTTGAAAGGGATTTTTCCCCGGTTTTCACACATGAAGTATACGGTAGATATTTTGCACATGAAATCGAGCAAAGGGGCTGGAATTTCCTGCTCTATAATCACTTCTCTGCGTTTGCCCTACCTGAACTCGTTGCCCTATTTTATGAATCAATGGAGGATAATAGTCTTGACAACTTAGGCTACATTAAAATAAATTGGGGGAGATCGTGTAATTCACATTGATAGGGATATGATCCACGAGGTTACACTCATACCACGTGTACCCGCACATGAACACCCATTGCACTTTGAGGATTATATGCCCTTGATGGGGAATGACTGTGCACGAGAGCCGCGTAAGGGTATCCAAGCACGGACCCTTTTCGCGAACGTTTTTACTGTGTGCCGGTGGGCACAAAACAATATCTTTGGTGGTTCGCACAACACGACTTTTTTCACCCCTTCATTACATATCGTACATACACTTATGACGAAAAATCCACGGTTCGACATGTGCACTGTATTGCTCCAGTCTATAGGTACGGGGAAACGAGGTACTGTCTACCCATGTCCCATGCTTGTCATCCAACTCTGCCGTTATTTCCTCCCCATCGAGGAATTTGACTCATACATGATAGACGGTGTTCCGGTTCGACCACTCGTAGAGAGCGTTACGTCGTCCTACTCTAGACTTACTGATATTTGGACACGAACGGAACCGGCAGAAAATATTCCCGCACACACCCCTAGCTTGAGCTCGACATCGAACGGGGAATAACTAACCCCTCAGGAGCATGCGCGATTGATGCGGAGAACAGTGAGAAGAATCGATTCTTTGAGGGATGAGTTTCGGGCGACGGCACGAGATCACGACCGTCGGTTGACGGAAATTGAGAGGGGAAATCAAACACTTTTGGCTAGAGGGGAACGATCACGTTCACGCTCACGAGCGCGACGTGGGGCCGGGCAGTGAGGGCACTACTTTGCTCAAGTTTGGGGGAGAGGGTAATGTATATAGTTATCTTTTGCATTGCATATTGTATATATTTTTCTTTTCCTTTTGCATATTTAATTTCTGCATTGCATCTTTAAATAAAAAATCATAAAAATTTGAAAAATAAAAAAAAAATTAGAAAACAGTGAATAAAGAAAAACAAATGGACACTGGTTTTTGTGATTGCTTAAGGCTAGAAAATTATTTGGCGAGGGTGCTTCATCACCTAGTGCCTTAGACCAACTGGTTTGGGAGTCACTGCTAAAAGCCTTGGGTGTTGCAAAACTAGGAAGTACGCTTTAAAGTGCTAACGCATCTTGTAATCGGCTGTTGGTACCTCAAGAAGTATTAACGGTCGCATTAAGGATGTGTAAGCGAAACTCAAGAAAAAAAATTCATAAATTAATAAGTGCTTTGGACAATGGACGAGAGTACGATTGTTTGATTTGAATTTCTAAGTGTAGGGGTGACAATTACACACACGTGGGGATATGTGATTAGAGTTTAGATAAGAGAAAGGAATGAAGAATAGAACTTGTATCTTTAATAGAGTTGATAGAAATTCCTAAGTGGAGATGAAACTCTAGAAGGAAAACTTAAGAAATGCTGAAAGCTAAGTAATTCTATAGAACATGTATAATCTTAAGTTAAATAATAAGGAAGTGTGAAGAATATGGGTGGATAATTTGCGGGGCGACGATAATAGAATTCCTTGTTAGAAAACCTAATTGGAGAGCAAAAGTCGAAAAACCAAATTGATAGGATTTTGTGGGTGTAATCCGCTGAAAACCCTCAGGAGACAACACTCCTCCTACTAGGGACACCTAGAGGTTTAACGGCTTGTTGCACGTGCTCAGTGCAATCGCGTTTCCCTACGAAAGTGTGGCTAGGTTAGAATAAAATAATAAGTTTGCTCGAGGACGAGCAAAAGATAAGTTTGGGGGTATTTGTTCATATCATAATATTGCAATTCATACGCCCCATTTTTATTCATTTTATAAGTAAACAGGTACTCTTGATGCACGTTTGTTGCATATTACAGGATACAGGCTCTTGGAGCGAAGACAGTGAGAAAAGACAGAAGATGATACAAAAGAGAGACTTTTGACCAAAAAGTAGACGGATCCTAGTCACGAAGAACAATTTACAATTGTATAAGGCAATGCAGTCCGAAATGTCAAAGTGAACGGTCAAAAGATCCTTACAAGTTTTTCACTGAAGATCTGGAAAAGACCAAGAAGCCAAACAAAGAAAAATAGTGAAGAATAAACAAGCCCAAATACCCAGCATGAAGACCAGAAAATTTGGTGAGCTGAGCTCACCAAAGGGCCGCGGAACCGCGGCCCAAGCCCATCATTGCCGCGGTTCCGCGGCCATTAAGTGCGCACGTCGGTGGATTTTTCTTCTGTCGGTGTGTCGGTGCGGGTGTTGGGATTTTCAGTGGGCATATCTGTAAAATCATGTGTGCGAGAATCTGTAACCCTAGCTTCCCTGTTCACTTATAAATTGTACTCACAAATCTGTAAAAAAGGCGATGCCTCTTTTCAATCAATAAAATTCAGAATTGTTGGGAGATCAAGAGCATCATTTTAGTAAGTTTTTATTTCTTTAAACTCTGCCGTAGTGTTAATTTAATTGTTGCCCTAGTTCTCTCGTATAATTTTTGCAGTAGATCAATCATATCATTGCCCTAGTTAATTTAGTGTAGTCTTTCAAATGCAATCGGTAAGTGCTTTAAAAATGTCACTTTTAAAAGACACCCTAATGAGCGAGTAAAATCCTCGCTTGTTAGGGTTAGGAATAAAGGAGGGAATGAGAGATGATTATCTCTCATCTCTTTCAATGCCGAATATTTTTAAATAGAACTTCATGCATGCATGCATGATCCGTTCCCTACGGCACCCTACCCACGAGGTAACGGTGACACCATAGTATAAAGGACCGGACATGCGTGACGTCCGTGAAGGTTATAGCCATTAGTAGGAAAGGACGGACAAGGATCAAGAGAAAGAAACTTCGTTTCTTCCCAATCATCCTAATCCTCTTTGCTAATAATTGTTATAACTTCTAAAACAGGTTTGAATCAAAAAGCATTGAAAGAGGTGTTAATCTTTATCTACTCAACCCTACTTTAGACCTAATCCTAACAAGTTCTTTAATATCGTAAAGTTTAGTTTTTAAATCAATCAACAAAAACCAAACCACCATCGGAATCAACTCGTAAAAACACAAATCAGAAAATTACACATCTCTGTGGATGACCCGTACTCACCGGCTAGCTTTATGCGACGTCGTTTCTGATTACGGTTAAACTTATAATTTTTGGACAAAATCAAATGACCTTGAAATGCTCTTGTCTAAATTCCTTAGCACAATGAAAATAAAAAGAAAAAAGTGAATAAAAAAAATGGCCACTGGTTTTTGTGATTACTTAAGGCTAGAAAATTATTTAGCGAGGGTGCTTCATCACCTAGTGCCTTAGACCAACTGGTTTGGGAGTCACTGCTAAAAGCCTTGGGTGTTGCAAAACTAGGAAGTACGCTTTAAAGTGCTAACGCATCTTGTAATCGGCTGTTGGTACCTCAAGAAGTATTAACGGTCGCATGAAGGAAGTGTAAGCGAAAGTCAAGAAAAAAATTCACAAATTAATAAGTGCTTTGGACAATGGACGAGAGTACGATTGTTTGATTTGAATTTCCAAGTGTATGGGTGACAATTACACACACGTGGGGATATGTGATTAGAGTTTAGATAAGAGAAAGGAATGAAGAATAGAACTTGTATCTTTAATAGAGTTGATAGAAATTCCTAAGTGGAGATGAAACTCTAGAAGGAAAACTTAAGAAATGCTGAAAGCTAAATAATTCTATTGAACATGTATAATCTTAAGTTAAATAATAAGGAAGTATGAAGAATATGGGTGGATAATTTGCGGGGCGACGATAATAGAATTCCTAGTTAGAAAACCTAATTGGAGAGCAAAAGTCGAAAAACCAAATTGATAGGATTTTGTGGGTGTAATCCGCTGAAAACCCTCAGGAGACAACACTCCTCCTACTAGGGACACCTAGAGGTTTAACGGCTTGTTGCACGTGCTCAGTGCAATCGCGTTTCCCTGCGAAAGTGTAGCTAGGTTAGAATAAAATAATAAGTTTGCTCGAGGACGAGCAAAAGATAAGTTTGGGGGTATTTGTTCATATCATAATATTGCAATTCATACGCCCCATTTTTATTCATTTTATAAGTAAACAGGTACTCTTGATGAACGTTTGTTGCATATTACAGGATACAGGCTCTTGGAGCGAAGACAGTGAGAAAAGACAGAAGATGATACAAAAGAGAGACTTTTGACCAACAAGTAGACGGATCCTAGTCACGAAGAACAATTTACAATTGTATAAGGCAATGCAGTCCGAAATGTCAAAGTGAACAGTCAAAAGATCCTTACAAGTTTTTCACTGAAGATCTGGAAAAGACCAAGAAGCCAAACAAAGAAAAATAAAGAAGAATAAACAAGCCCAAATACCCAGCATGAAGACCAGAAAATTTGGTGAGCTGAGCTCACCAAAGGGCCGCGGAACCGCGGCCCAAGGCCCATCATTACCGCGGTTCCGCGGCCATTAAGTGCGCAAGTCGGTGGATTTTTCTTCTGTCGGTGTGTCGGTGCGGGTGTTGGGATTTTTAGTGGGCATAGCTGTAAAATCATGTGTGCGAGAATCTGTAACCCTAACTTCCCTGTTCACTTATAAATTGTACTCACAAATCTGTAAAAAAGGCGATGCCTCTTTTCAATCAATAAAATTCAGAATTGTTGGGAGATCAAGAGCATCATTTTAGTAAGTTTTTATTTCTTTAAACTCTGCCGTAGTGTTAATTTAATTGTTGCCCTAGTTCTTTCGTATAATTTTTGCTGTAGATCAATCATATCATTGCCCTAGTTAATTTAGTGTAGTCTATCAAATGCAATCGGTAAGTGCTTTAAAAATGTCACTTTTAAAAGACACCCTAATGAGCGAGTAAAATCCTCGCTTGTTAGGGTTAGGAATAAAGGAGGGAATGAGAGATGATTATCTCTCATCTCTTTCAATGCCGAATATTTTTAAATATAACTTCATGCACGCATGCATAATCCGCTTCCTACGGCACCCTACCCACGAGGTAACGGTGACACCGTAGTATAAAGGACCGGACATGCGTGACGTCCGTGAAGGTTATAGCCATTAGTAGGAAAGGACGGACAAGGATCAAGAGGAAGAAACTTCGTTTCTTCCCAATCATCCTAATCCCCTTTGCTAATAATTGTTATAACTTCTAAAACAGGTTTGAATCAAAAAGCATTGAAAGAGGTGTTAATCTTTATCTACTCAACCCTACTTTAGACCTAATCCTAACAAGTTCTTTAATATCGTAAAGTTTAGTTTTTAAATCAATCAACAAAAACCAAACCACCATCGGAATCAACTCGTAAAAACACAAATCAGAAAATTACACATCTCTGTGGATCGACCCGTACTCACCGGCTAGCTTCATGCGACGTCGTTTCTGATTACGGTTAAACTTATAATTTTTGGACAAAATCAAATGACCTTGAAATGCTCTTGTCTAAAGTCCTTAGCACAATGAAAATAAAAAGAAAAAAGTGAATAAAGAAAAAAAAATGAACATTACTTTTTGTGATTACTTAAGGCTAGAAAATTATTTAGCGAGGGTGCTTCATCACCTAGTGCCTTAGACCAACTGGTTTGGGAGTTACTGCTAAAAGCCTTGGGTGTTGCAAAACTAGGAAGTACGCTTTAAAGTGCTAACGCATCTTGTAATCGGCTGTTGGTACCTCAAGAAGTATTAACGGTCGCATGAAGGAAGTGTAAGCGAAAGTCAAGAAAAAAAATTCACAAATTAATAAGTGCTTTGGACAATGGACGAGAGTACGATTGTTTGATTTGAATTTCCAAGTGTAGGGGTGACAATTACACACACGTGGGGATATGTGATTAGAGTTTAGATAAGAGAAAGAAATGAAGAATAGAAATTGTATCTTTAATTGAGTTGATAGAAATTCCTAAGTGGAGATGAAACTCTAGAAGGAAAACTTAAGAAATGCTAAAAGCTAAGTAATTCTATAGAACATGTATAATCTTAAGTTAAATATTAAGGTAGTATGAAGAATATGGGTGGATAATTTGCGGGGCGACGATAATAGAATTCCTTGTTAGAAAACCTAATTGGAGAGCAAAAGTCGAAAAACCAAATTGATAGGATTTTGTGGGTGTAATCCGCTGAAAACCCTCAGGAGACAACACTCCTCCTACTAGGGACACCTAGAGGTTTAACGGCTTGTTGCACGTGCTCAGTGCAATCGCGTTTCCCTGCGAAAGTGTGGCTAGGTTAGAATAAAATAATAAGTTTGCTCGAGGACGAGCAAAAGATAAGTTTGGGGGTATTTGTTCATATCATAATATTGCAATTCATACGCCCCATTTTTATTCATTTTATAAGTAAACAGGTACTCTTGATGCACGTTTGTTGCATATTATAGGATACAGGCTCTTGGAGCGAAGACAGTGAGAAAAGACAGAAGATGATACAAAAGAGAGACTTTTGACCAACAAGTAGACGGATCCTAGTCACGAAGAACAATTTACAATTGTATAAGGCAATGCAGTCCGAAATGTCAAAGTGAACGGTCAAAAGATCCTTACAAGTTTTTCACTGAAGATCTGGAAAAGACCAAGAAGCCAAAAAAAGAAAAATAGTGAAGAATAAACAAGCCCAAATACCCAGCATGAAGACCAGAAAATTTTGTGAGCTGAGCTCACCAAAGGGCCGCGGAACCGCGGCCCAAGGCCCATCATTGCCGCGGTTCCGCGGCCATTAAGTGCGCACGTCGGTGGATTTTTCTTCTGTCGGTGTGTCGGTGCGGGTGTTGGGATTTTCAGTGGGCATATCTGTAAAATCATGTGTGTGAGAATCTGTAACCCTAGCTTCCCTGTTCACTTATAAATTGTACTCACAAATTTGTAAAAATGGCGATACCTCTTTTCAATCAATAAAATTCAGAATTGTTGGGAGATCAAGAGCATCATTTTAGTAAGTTTTTATTTCTTTAAACTCTGCCGTAGTGTTAATTTAATTGTTGCCCTAGTTCTCTCGTATAATTTTTGCAGTAGATCAATCATATCATTGCCCTAGTTAATTTAGTGTAGTCTTTCAAATGCAATCGGTAAGTGCTTTAAAAATGTCACTTTTAAAAGACACCCTAATGAGCGAGTAAAATCCTCGCTTGTTAGGGTTAGGAATAAAGGAGGGAATGAGAGATGATTATCTCTCATCTCTTTCAATGCCGAATATTTTTAAATAGAACTTCATGCACATATGCATGATCCGCTCCCTACGGCACCCTACCCACGAGGTAACGGTGACACCGTAGTATAAAGGACCGGACATGCGTGACGTCCGTGAAGGTTATAGCCATTAGTAGGAAAGGACGGACAAGGATCAAGAGGAAGAAACTTCGTTTCTTCCCAATCATCCTAATCCCCTTTGCTAATAATTGTTATAACTTCTAAAACAGGTTTGAATCAAAAAGCATTGAAAGAGGTGTTAATCTTTATCTACTCAACCCTATTTTAGACCTAATCCTAACAAGTTCTTTAATATCGTAAAGTTTAGTTTTTAAATCAATCAACAAAAACCAAACCACCATCGGAATCAACTCGTAAAAACACAAATCAGAAAATTACACATCTCTGTGGATCGACCCGTACTCACCGGCTAGCTTCATGCGACGTCGTTTCTGATTACGGTTAAACTTATAATTTTTGGACAAAATCAAATGACCTTGAAATGCTCTTGTCTAAAGTCCTTAGCACAATGAAAATAAAAAGAAAAAAGTGAATAAAAAAAATGGACACTGGTTTTTGTGATTACTTAAGGCTAGAAAATTATTTAGCGAGGGTGCTTCATCACCTAGTGCCTTAGACCAACTGGTTTGGGAGTCA
Organism: Agapanthus africanus; assembly: GCA_030015575.1. Classification (NCBI taxonomy): domain Eukaryota; kingdom Viridiplantae; phylum Streptophyta; class Magnoliopsida; order Asparagales; family Amaryllidaceae; genus Agapanthus; species Agapanthus africanus. The sequence continues at coordinate 161,939,621 of CM057350.1, read as the reverse complement.
CTGCTAAAAGCCTTGGGTGTTGCAAAACTAGGAAGTACGCTTTAAAGTGATAACGCATCTTGTAATCGGCTGTTGGTACCTCAAGAAGTATTAACGGTCGCATGAAGGAAGTGTAAGCGAAAGTCAAGAAAAAAAATTCACAAATTAATAAGTGCTTTGGACAATGGACGAGAGTACGATTGTTTGATTTGAATTTCCAAGTGTAGGGGTGACAATTACACACACGTGGGGATATGTGATTAGAGTTTAGATAAGAGAAAGGAATGAAGAATAGAACTTGTATCTTTAATAGAGTTGATAGAAATTCCTAAGTGGAGATGAAACTCTAGAAGGAAAACTTAAGAAATGCTGAAAGCTAAGTAATTCTATAGAACATGTATAATCTTAAGTTAAATAATAAGTAAGTATGAAGAATATGGGTGGATAATTTGCGGGGCGACGATAATAGAATTCCTTGTTAAAAAACCTAATTGGAGAGCAAAAGTCGAAAAACCAAATTGATAGGATTTTGTGGGTGTAATCCGCTGAAAACCCTCAGGAGACAACACTCCTCCTACTAGGGACACCTAGAGGTTTAACGGCTTGTTACACGTGCTCAGTGCAATCGCGTTTCCCTGCGAAAGTGTGGCTAGGTTAGAATAAAATAATAAGTTTGCTCGAGGACGAGCAAAAGATAAGTTTGGGGGTATTTGTTCATATCATAATATTGCAATTCATACGCCCCATTTTTATTCATTTTATAAGTAAACAGGTACTCTTGATGCACGTTTGTTGCATATTACAGGATACGGGCTCTTGGAGCGAAGACAGTGAGAAATGACAGAAGATGATACAAAAGAGAGACTTTTGACCAACAAGTAGATGGATCCTAATCACGAAGAACAATTTACAATTGTATAAGGCAATGCAGTCCGAAATGTCAAAGTGAACGGTCAAAAGATCCTTACAAGTTTTTCACTGAAGATATGGAAAAGACCAAGAAGCCAAACAAAGAAAAATAGTGAAGAATAAACAAGCCCAAATACCCAGCATGAAGACCAGAAAATTTGGTGAGCTGAGCTCACCAAAGGGCCGCGGAACCGCGGCCCAAGGCCCATCATTGCCGCGGTTCCGCGGCCATTAAGTGCGCACGTCGGTGGATTTTTCTTCTGTCGGTGTGTCGGTGCGGGTGTTGGGATTTTCAGTGGGCATATCTGTAAAATCATGTGTGCGAGAATCTGTAACCCTAGCTTCCCTGTTCACTTATAAATTGTACTCACAAATCTGTAAAAAAAGGCGATGCCTCTTTTCAATCAATAAAATTCAGAATTGTTGGGAGATCAAGAGCTTCATTTTAGTAAGTTTTTATTTCTTTAAACTCTGCCGTAGTGTTAATTTAATTGTTGCCCTAGTTCTCTCGTATAATTTTTGCAGTAGATCAATCATATCATTGCCCTAGTTAATTTAGTGTAGTCTTTCAAATGCAATCGGTAATTGCTTTAAACATGTCACTTTTAAAAGACACCCTAATGAGCGAGTAAAATCCTCGCTTGTTTGGGTTAGGAATAAAGGAGGGAATGAGAGATGATTATCTCTCATCTCTTTCAATGCCGAATATTTTTAAATAGAACTTCATGCACGCATGCATGATCCGCTCCCTACGGCACCCTACCCACGAGGTAACGGTGACACCGTAGTATAAAGGACCGGACATGCGTGACGTCCGTGAAGGTTATAGCCATTAGTAGGAAAGGACGGACAAGGATCAAGAGGAAGAAACTTCGTTTCTTCCCAATCATCCTAATCCCCTTTGCTAATAATTGTTATAACTTCTAAAACCATAGACCGTAAGTCAAGTTCAACCCGTCATTTCTTGATTGAATCAAACCCACCCGCACGACCCTTGACAAGGTCAACAAGGCCGTACGACTACCCTAACCCAATCTGCACCATATGCATAAGCAGATAAATACTGGTTAGCTACCGCACACTGCGCCTTGACAAGGTCAACAAACGCAGCACGAATACTAAACATGACTTATCTGAAATGACGGAGGGCTACGACAGGTTTTTCTGAAAACCTATTGCGTAATGAACTTGATATCGTTGTAGAATCAATTGATTTTAAAATGGAGTGTTTTTTAGGCTTTTCTAGTTTTGCTAAAGGGGTCACTCCCGGTGAAGGGATCGTCGGCCCTTTCCTCATCGAATGAGGTGCGGGATATATCATATATATCACTGTGCAAAGCAAAAAATATAGAAGCTATCAAAAGACAAACCGAGTGCGTAGCATCTGCCAGTTATTGCTAAAGGGATCACTCCCGGTGAAGGGATCGTCGGCCCTTTCCTCATCGAATAAGGTGCAGTATATATCATATATACCGCTGTGCAAAGCAAGAACTGTAGCTATCTGTTTTATTTTTGAAATTCGATTCTACAACATCTTTAGGTTTCTTTTATTTCATTAATCTCATTAATGCAGTCCCATCATTTAAGTCACCTAAGCATCACAGATAAATACGACGTACACTTATGCCATCTGTGTTCGCCTCGATGTTCCCTCGTGCACCGTTAGGTTAGATGACTAACGGCAGAGCGGGGCAGGGCTAGCGCGGATGTAAAACATAAGTAACGTCTATATAATATATCATATATACTATATACAGCATTTATCACAGAACATATCACATGATCACATCATAGATAACGCAGCAGAAAATATCATATGAAATATTGGATATACTAGGACGTCCGTGTTTTCAATACGAGCCAGTATAAAACACGGATTCCATGGTCGCGATGAATAGCCAAACCCACACCCCTAGACCCCTACGAGAGCGGCAAGCAACCCTACCAATTCTAGAGTTAGGAGACCCGGACTCGACTCCTCGAGTTGGTCTCCCACTGGACTCCAGAACCCGGTTACTTGTGCCCTCCTCCTTGGGTCTATCCTAGTGCGGAAAAGTAAATAATATACAAAAGGTGACATCTTCCGCAACCTGGAAGTGCCCCAATAAAAGAATATTACATACAATTTTTTACATGAATGAAAATGAAAAACACTCATCTCACATAAAAAAAACCCGGCTATTCAAACACGACGATCCAATATAACATATCCAGTAACACATAACATCACATGTCATCAACGTAAGTAAATATGCCCATCCCAATTGTCGTTGACATATAGCAACGAAACCGGCGATATCACATATTACACTTACGGTCGCAGAAAAGAAAATGTAAAACTACAACAGTTGGAATCCGCAACCTCCTCAGACATTGCATGCCTGACCATATGAATTCCTTAGACATCGCATGCCTAACAATTATGAACCCCGCATTTTAGTCTCATCAACGAAAACACTTTTCAATATCAAGTCGGGCAATTCAACAAGATTCCCGACATCCTGATCGAATGCTCGTCGCAAACTTTAGTAGGTGGTTGCACCCCCGACGCCGTCGACGAAGTGCACCAAGGAGGAACACCGCTTCCGCGAGCACCCGAACGGATGCTTTCGGTGACGGGGTTCTCCTACAGTCACTTGGTCGAGGCTATGGGGTGTAGCTGTCTATTAAGTTTACCCGGCGAGTATCCGCGTACGACGGACTTTTGATCGCATCAAAATTCCGTGGCAACCGATCAAGTGAGACTAAAGTGCTATGTTTATAACATTCATATCAGTTATCTCATAACTACTTGTGCATTCCAAGTATTGTATCACATTCCAGATAAACAGAAAATGTTAAACTTTCCGATCGAACAGTCGAACACCCAAGTTTTCCCGAAACAGCCCAACACATGAAACAAGTTTAAAAACATTCACCTCATGCCTCAGTACCAACGGTCCAGCCGTAGAAGGGTCAAGCCAACGCCTCACATGTGGCACGCCGTACTGCCCTAAACCCTAAGGTTCAAAGGGCAGTTCAAGACGGTCACATAATCGAGTTAAGGTTTGTTGTCTTCTAGAGGGACCATCGCGTTACTTGCACTACTTAGAACGTCATTAAACTACGGAAAAATCCAACAATTGGAAATCTCCCGGCAGGGGAAAAAGTGGGTTTTTATATCCGGTCGAACTTTTTAACATATTCTAAAATTACCCGGAAAAAACACATAGACGAAGTTAAAGATTCCGATCAAAATGTCGAACTCCCAATACAACCCAGAAAACTCAACACTTGAGTATACATTAAAAATTCCCAGAAAACTCAGCAATGAAATAAAGAAGTTACCGTGCAAAACTTAATGCAAAAGGTGACCATACGGCCGCGGAACCGCCGCACGAGCCCTGCTCGTGCCGCGGTTCCGCGGCGCTTTAGTCGAATTGGCCGGTCGAATTTCACAGTAATTCCTAAAAACGCCTGCTGATTTTTCTGCATATTTTTAATTTTGAAAAATCCCAGTTTTCAAAAATTGTACAGAGAGCAATTTGAGATTAGGGTTTCGGTTCGATCGGACTTCTAACTCCGTCTACGTATCGCCTAAGGCTCTAGCTAGGCTCTGATACCACTGTAGGGTTCCTAGGCACACACTAGAGGTCTCACAAGGCATCAACCATGCCAAATTATAATTTTTCATGTGCCAAAGAAACCCTATACTAGATCGCTAACTAGAGTTTAGGCGAAAACCAAACAAGTAAACAACTTTACTAAGAAGTGAAAGGGGCTACAACCTTTGTAGATCCGGTCCTCCACTTCCTTAGCTCCGTGATGATGTCCCTCCGCTGTGATCATTGGACCACGGACTCTAGCAATGGTTTCGTCGAAGAAATGAACGGGCTAGGTCGTCGACTTCGATGCCGAAGATGATCTACGTCGAGGCAACTCAAGATCAAGCTCCAACTTCACCAAGTCATGAAACTTGTGAAGAAAACACCCTATACTACTTGGCAAGTGGTAGAGGATGAAGAAATAGGAAGTGGGTTCACTTTAGAATTGGATTTCTCACTCTTTTTCTCATTTCACCATTGAAGCTAGCAAGCTTTTTCTTCTTGAAGACGAAGAGGAAGAAGAAAAAGAATAAGATAAGAATTATTGAAAATAGAAAACAAAGTGATTCTTATCATATAGAAACCATGGTTAAGTGTAGAGAATAAACTAGGGTTAGGTGAATGGTTAGGGTTAAGGAAAGAAACAAAATGGTCAAGCTTTCAAAGCTTCATGAAGCTTCAATGTAAAACAAAAGTAGCAACCATTTCATTTCTTGCCAAAATGAAATAAATAAATAAATGAATAAATAAATTAAAACCCTAACCATATACTTAACCAAGGTTTAAATCAAACATACACCCAAGTTTGTATGTATCATCAAACATGATACAAAATAGTGCACAAAACTATATCAAATATACAATGTGCACATCAAGTGAGAAAATCCATCTTAAGTGAACTAATACTAGTTAATGTAAAGTAATATATCAAATATATAATTATACACTAAATAATTAAATCAACACTTGATTTAACGATCCGGTCATATCGCATATAACCGACTAATATCAAGTATATCAATATATCGAATCAACACTTGATTCGGTAACCCGGCTATATCACATATAACCGACCAATGATACAAATCGCGAGAATAGAATACAGTATCACATACTGGTATAATTCTCGGTCCCGCACATATCTCATATGCGCTTCTATTTCGTTTCGCTTGAGCCAGGAAACCTCTGTGTAGGACTCTAAAGACTCGTCAATACGCCGGCAGCAGGTGATGATCATATCAATCACCCATAAGTCGCAAGCGGTCTGCTAAACGTAACGGCCACCCGGGTATTGAGCGATCAGAAGATCGACGAGCAAGCCCGCTCACACTCCTGTAAATCCAACCAGTAACACTTACCGTACCGTCCGGTCTGTTCGTCTGATATGTTGCATATCTCGCCTAGGGGTAGTGAACGTCAGACCCCAGTAGCTCGATAAGTCGTGTCGATATGAGATCTATAACGGTTCGAGAAACTACTGGTAACACTTACCAGTAAATCTCAGCAACCCTGGCCAGAGATTTCCGGTTATAGACAATCGAACACAGCGCAACATCAACTCCCTATACCGGGAGAGACGAATCCCCTCCTATCGCTCATTGCCTCCATGTGATTCGGGACTGTACCCAAAAACCACCGTTTTGCACGCCCTCTTGGACGTGGTAAGGTGGAAATCAAAGCACAGTGGGAATCACACAAGACTCTATGACGATCTCGGGTCTACAGACTAACCTGTACCAGTGTCACCAGAAAACTTCCATCTGACGTAAGGTATAATACCATCTGGGAGTTCTCGGCGAGTCCGTCCAGTGTACCCAGTCTCCACTGAGCACCCGTATATCATCTCTAATGTCAAACACCAATGGATATGGGATCATCCATCGCCCATCTGTATGGGTCGAGAAGGTATACGCTAGTCTACTCTGGTATATCGATGTCCCGTCTCGATACACCCACGACTAGGGACCTTGAAGGATGTACTTATGGACTACCATGTCCCCACTAGTATGATCCGCATCATAGTCCAGGTAGTCAAGTACACATCCTAAGGGCTTTACCAACATGTAACAGAGAGACAATCAGTATACACGTTAAGGTAAAGAGTAACCAGATAGCATACTATCATGTCGAGCAAGAAAGTCCTCCCTAAATATGTCCCAGCATCTACTACAATATACATCCTATGTACAGTAATGGCCTCTAGGGCATACATATAACTAACACCTTGAACATTAATATCACTTCTTTTTGTTTTCGTTAAAACTATACCTTTATGAAAAACTTCACAGGGTAACGACATACCCCACACGTACACTTTGGTTTGATAGCAAGATACCTTTTTGTATTTATTTTGGTTTCGTAGAATAGTATTTACAATAAAATACAACATACTTTAAAACCGGGTTTCTTTTAAAGAAGTATTACATACTCCTTTGCAATTATGCATCTACCACCCTCTTTAGGTTACCCGCTAATGGATGGTGTGGATTATTGCACATCCTGGAGGATAGTAGAGCGAGATGCAGACCTCCTCACGGAGCATTCAATCTCGAAAGGATATAAATACGGTTTTTAAGAAAAACGAATTTCTAAATAAAACTAATTTTTAAATTATATAAAATTATAAATCTATATTTTCAAAATATAATGAAAGATTAACAAATGCCACTAAAATACTATCAAGATCAAATAGGATAAGTTTTTCAATAAAATACCATAAGCTTTCAAATGCTAAGTGTTTATCATTAAAATAACCCAATACTTAAAACACATGCTCATGAAAACCCTAAGTAATATAAATCACCTTCGAGGTTTATTTTTTAACTATACTAAACTATTTTTCATAAAACCCCCTCGAGATATACAAAACAATATTTAAGGACTTTAGTAAATATAGGTTTAAGCGGGATCAATTCTCTTGAGCCCTAGGGAGCCGGAGAAAGCGAGTGCTTGCCTATTTAAGTTAGACAATGTAACGGTGTTATCAATGCCAATTTTCTTAGAAAAATACACAAATCATGCCGTCCATGTGCAGCAGTTGCCGATGATTCCCGAACCTAAGAATTCAAGAGTTAAATCAGTTTACAAGCGTCTGACTCAGTCTGAGTCCAATCTCAAACCTGAATCCAAAATCAAACACGAATACTTGATCATGAACATGAATACCCAAACTCAAACAACAATATTAAACATGTATACTTGACTTGACTTGACCAAACCATGGTTATAACTTGACATGACTACTTGAATATATGACTATATCCTGAACATGAATACTTAAACATTTCGTATCCATGGTTTCGGCCAAGACTTGTAAACCTAATCTATACAATACATTACGCGAGGATAAAGGGATAGATTGGTACGGAACGTATATCGTGGCACGAAAAGTCACTTAAAAGATACCTACATGAATCTCGTGTCATTGTCCCATGGGTTATGACAGGGCCTTGTACTACATGTTACCATAGTCCATGGGGTAAGATGGACTCCTCTCGTATACATGAATACCTTCCTTACCAAACTACAAACAACTACGTTATAGGGGGTAGAAGGGATTCGTCTCTCCCGGTATAGGGAGTTGTTGTCGCGCTGTGTTCGGTTAGTCATCACCATAAGACCTTGGCTAAGGCAGTTGAGATTTGCTGATTGTGAGATCAGTAGTTTCTCAGGAAGGTTTTGGGCCACATCGACACGACTTATTAGGTTATTAGGGGTCTGGCGTTTTCCGCCTCTATAGACCCAGTATGCGATACTCTCAGACAAAGAGACCAGACTGTACGTAGATTGTCACTTTCAGGTTCAGTAGGGATACATAAGAGTTTGCTTATCGACCTTACTTTCGTTCAATACCTGGGCAGTCGTTACGTACAGCTAGTGTCACTGACGTGCTTGTGGTTAAACCCACTTCTAGCATATTGTCGAGTTTTTAGAGTCCTACACAGAGGGTTTCCCAGCTTAGGCGAAACGATGTGGTGTATTTATTTTGATACGTACATAGGTTCGATTAAATACATGTTTTTGTGCCCGTATTTTTAATAGGACAGTTTATTAATACTATCCGGTTTGAAAGATAACCAGATTATCACATTTAGATAAAATGTGAGCTAGTATTATATATCTCTTTTTAGTATCTCTCTTTTCATATTCGTATTTTGACAGAATACGGTATTTATACGAATACGACTATTTGTATAAATACGTGTATTTATGTCTTGATATAAATATATGTATTTGTATCTTAATACAAACATAGGTTTTCGTATTTTATACGAATACAGTATTCTTATTTTGATACGAATACGGGTGTATGGATTTTGTAGCATATATTTGTATTAGTGTATTTGTATATATATTTATATATATACATATACATATGTATATGTGTACATGTAAGGTGTTTTATCTTATCTTCTCATCTCTTCTTTTATATGTGAGAATGGTGTAGGCTTGTGACTCACCATGGTGAGTCATAAGGCCACCCATTCATCACATTAAAAAGAAAGATGAAAATGAAATGAGATAAGGATTCATTTTTATGCCATGCTTGATATTATCACCATCACTATTATCTTCTTCCTCCTCTCTTCTCTTGAGTTTTTTGTGAGTTGAGAAAGAAAACAATTAAGAGAGAAAAACATAGAAATTAGCCACTACATCTTCTAGTGATCAAATCCTAGCAAGATTTGTTCACTAGTTACTTCACTTAGATATTTAGTGTGAAGCTAAACCCAAGGTTAGAATTCTCTCAGGTGGATCATCTTCGACAAGAAAAACCGACCCCAAGCTCGTTCTCGGTGGACCTAAGAGCATAAGATGTGGAAAGAAGTTGAAGGACACGATTACAAAGGTAGCTATCGCCTATCCGAGTAGTTAAACTCCTTCTAGTTTCTAGTTTAGTGTTTGGATTCGATTCTAGCACGTAGAAGTTCGTGCTCTCGTTGAACATATTTTTGTTTTGTATTTCGCCTTGGTCACTAGTTAATAGCACAAGCATCTACTTACATAGTATGAGAGCGACCTAAGCACTTAAACAAGTTTAGACGATGCTTACGTTTCAAGTTAGAAAATTTTCCGTATTTCGAAACCCAACATTTCATGTTTCTGTCCAATTTAAACGAAACCTAAAAAATATTTTGCTTATGCCATTAGACTGTAGACAAAGAAACTTGGACACACCATGAAGACGGGACTAAACTGACATTTTTTGACCGAGCTTTAGCCAACATTTGCGGACAGAATTTTTCAATTTGCCTCGAACTTCGTGCAGTGTCTTGTACTTTGGGTTTTGGGATTTTTGGTATACGCCTTTTTGCCCCAGATTTCAAGTACTGTTATCTTTGTATTCGGGCAAAACGGAAAGTTTTAAACTCGAATTTTTGCATTGTTTAGATCTTTGATATTCGTATTTGTGTTTGTATACGTCGTTTAATTGCTATAAGTCTATTAGACGGGGTTGCAAATACTTGCTTGTGTTGTTATATATCTTGTGATAGAATAGACAGATAGTTGTGTGGATACCCCCTCATCGTAGTATTGGATGTATATTTGTTATTCGGGGCGAGCGGCTGGATTTGTAACGTTTCAAAATAATAAAATATTATTTTTGGGAAGTTTTATAATTTAATATTATTCTAATGAATATTTTAATATTCTGGTATAATTAAATACAATAAATGGGAAAAAATTATGGAAAATTATAAAATATGGTATTTTATGGAATTATGCCATTTTTAAGTTTTTATGATTAGTTATATGCTAATTTAGCGCTAATCGCGATTAAAAATCGCTAATCGGATTTTTGGCATTTTTGTGCAAAACATGCACATATCTTTTTCTACACTTGTGTTACATTTTTATTACCATGGCTTTACTTTGGGTTTACTATTTGAGTGAGAAGGTTTTAGAAAAAGAAAAGAAAAGAATTTGATTAGAATAATGGTGTAGTAGGTGGGTGAGAGAGAGAAAGGTAAGGGGTTCTCTTGACTTTGTCTCACTCCATCCTCTTCTTCATTTCTCTCCTCTTCTCCCTCTTGCTCAGCTGCTGCTGCTTCCCTCTTTCCTCCCCTCCATAAAACACCATACTTCATCTCCAAAACAAACTCAAAACACCAATTTCCTTTCACAAAAAAGGTGCACGAGCTCGAGACAAACACATCGGACCAAGAAAGAGTGGATTTTGAGGACTTTGAGCAACTCAAGAAAATTCTTGAGTTGCCAAAGGAGGTAAATTCTGCACCATTAGTATAGTATTTTGATTTCTTATGCATCTATACTAGTCTCTTGTCGATAGTGTGTGTTTTGAGGAACTTTGGGAAATTCAAGTTAGGGTATAGGGTGGATCTGAAATCAAGAGTGAAATTGAGGATTTTGGTGACTTTAGAACCCCTGGTGTGATGTTATTTTGGATCAAACTAGAGACTAGAACACAGAATACGGATTTATGAGACGATGTCGGGGAAAAACTGTGAATCTGTGATGGTTACATTGAATCTGCTTTTACCCCGAGACTCTGAAAATTTAATTGATTGGATAGTGAGATGTGCAGGCACCCTAGAATCACCACACAAGACCCCAGCCCCTAACTCATTTTTCCGGCCGTAGATTTATTCTGTTTGGCCGCAATTTGCGGCCGGACCTACCCTATATTGGCTCGTTTTGGTTTTGGTGTTCTCTTATCTGTAGTTTAGACCCCTGGCATGTATAGATTTGTCTAATTTGACCTAGGGTGAAATCTGGAGCCTATTTTCTTAGTTGCTGTTTTGGATTCGTGTTTCCGTATTCCGTATTTATAATTCTGAATTTGGGTATGGTGTTTTACCTCGACTACTTGGCGTTCATACGACGATATCGAGGGTTGTTGATGGTTTTGGAAGGCGTTGTCCATAAGTTCTAACCTATAGAACATAGCATATCGTATTGGGGTTTCGTATGCCGTTTTAGTTTTGAATTGGTTTTGATATGCATTTGCGATATGTTAATGTGTAGGTACCCCATGAAGACTTCGGGATGACAAGCAAACGCATGGCGACGTCAACAGATAAAGAACGCAAGGTGAGTAGATTTATATCTATGGGGGAAGTCGGGTGGATGGTGTATAGCACCCTCGCGGTCCGTGGTGATGTATACGAATACGTATACACACGTATATGTATTATGTGTTGTTTAGGTTTATTGATGGTAATAATGGATTATGGATGATAAGGATGTATTGGTTTAATATAGTGCAAAACCCTAGAGTAGTGGTTGCATCCACACATACATGTACACATATACTTGCATACATTCTTTCTTTTATCTGTGCGCATTTGGAGGTGTGTATATCTACACATGGGTATAGGACTATGTGTTCATATATGGAATTTGAGTATGATACGTGGGATTGAGATGAGTCGTTGTGATTTGATTGAGGCCGTGAGATTCGGCAATATGACAGAGTTCGTATTTGAGATACGACATGATGGGTTAGCGGGCTTTTGGGCATGTGTGTTACCCCGCATTCATACCTATGTAAATGGTATCGATTGTACTAGACTTAGATCTGTACCCTAGATTATGTGATATGATGGTAGTGATACCTGATATGTGATGAGATGAATGTGATATTGACCTGTACCCAGCTATTGGGATGTCGTACAACGATTTACCGTACGAGCCTACATTGATGATAGATCCGCGCTCATGACTCGAGGATGTTATATCGTTTGTGATACTATTGAGGCGGGATTACTGACTATTATATTTATATATATATCGACTCAGATTTAGGTGGTTTCCATACCCCTCCTGATGGACTTGGCTTAGTAGACATTGGACTAGACCCGAGTCATACCTATTGCAAAACTAACGAATCGGGGAAATTTTAAAGATAAGCAAAAATGATTCTATGGGTATTTTCAAACGAAGCATCTTTTCTTAAAACACCGTAGCCCTTATTTTATTAAAAACCCGATTCGTTTTGTTTCAAATGTCAAGGCTGCATGATATATTTATTGAGGTAGATTCTTTACTGTTGCATTGATTATTCGATTCCGCATACTCATGCTATTTGCATTGCATCGCTTGTGTTGTTGATATATTACAGTCATGCTGCTAGGACACCAGTACCATTATCGATGATGCGTATGTTCCACGTACACTTGTTGCCGGCTCACACACTTCATCATCGATAATTGCCATGTCACTACACAGTAGTATTATTGCATCAGGATAGGACCTTGTATGTGCATACTATTATTCCATGTTGCCTGATATCCTGTTGTACTTGCATTTCATTAATATGTCACATACATCATGCTTTCCAATAATACGCATCGAGATATTCGTTTTCATGATATTTCTGGATTTGGGAACCGTGGATAATTTCGAAGGAAGGTATGTACTTATTTGAAAAACCCGGTTTCCCTTGATATGATATTTGCGCTGCCACCATGAGATTTATCGGTCCTGATGTTATACTCCATACGAGGAGTGGTACCGTATGAGGGTACATGGTGTGGCCCGATGTATGAGAGAGTGGGCTGACCCGGACTGACGGATGCCCGATGTATGAGAGAGTGGGCTGACCCGGACTGACGGATGCCCGATGTATGGGAGAGTGGCCTGACCCGGACTGACGGATGCCCAATGTATGAGAGAGTGGGCTGACCCGGACTGATGGATGCCCGATATATGAGAGAGTGGGCTGACCCGGACAGACGGATGCCCGATATATGAGGATTTACGTGCCGATGCTAGGCACAGGTTTTCATGATGTTTTCGAGTGTTGATGCTAGGCACTCAGGTTCCATGCTTTTGGTTATATCCTCATATTTTCATGCATATGCTGATGATATTTACATGCATGATGGTTATTGTCATTGGGTGATGAGTGGACGGGATCCACGTACATGCAGATTTGATTACACTGATTTTACCTCATATTCATGATATGCTATTACCTGAGGCACTGGCACGAGCACTTGGCTCTACACTCACATATAGAGATTACATTGCCAGTTTAGCATGCTGCAGACTTATTCATATTGAGGTTTATTTATATCAGATTGTATTGACCTAGGATGGGTCATACATTCGATCTCTGCTTGTAGATATTTTCTATTCACGAGTTGGCAACTCACCCCCGTTGTGCCACAGTTCTTGCAGGTTCTTGCCGTACAGATTCCATAGCGGCTTTTCTGGCACACTGCTTCTATATGGGTGACTTGCTTGGGTAGGTGGGTTCTTTGTATCAGAACCACCATTGTACATTGATTATTCATTATATCTAGAAATTCCATCAACCAAAAACTTGTATATTGTTTCAGACATAGAAAATCGGTTTTGTATTATTTCGACCTTAGAGTCGCGAGTTGTAGTATTACGGTTTTCATGCTGTTTTGAGTTCTTTTTGAGCTTTGATCCTCGCCCCTCGGCGTTGTATATTATATTGCTTGTGTGGTTGTGACCGTCGATTGACGAAGAGCTAGCTCCTGCTTGAGGATGCCTTTTATCGCTGCATATATATATTATTCTTGTTGTACGCCATTCGGGGCCAGTTTTTACAAAGGAACTCTGCCGAGATTTTCAGAAAAGACTACACATTTTAACAATGCATATTCGGCTTAGTTATTTAAAAGCTTGATTTCAAAACATGTTTCTTTACTTATTAAAAACCAGTTTTCTTTATTTACTCCTTAAAAAGGGTTTTAGATTTCTGGGCTTTTGGCTTACTTGGATCAGATGGAGTCCTATAGACTTCATATGGTTCAAGGGCCAGTCACGTGCTCTTTCGGGTCGTGACAGGATTGTGGCCATCGTTACTTCTTGTTGTATATTGTTTTATTAGAACATGACCAGGTTGAGGTCGATATTACTATTGTATATTCATTCATTCTTGTATTAGGATAACCCATGGAGAAGTGCTCGAATAGCCGGGTTTTAGAGTGTACGATGCGGTCGTCTCGCAGTGGTGAGTTCGAGTTGCCTCGCTCTAGAATTGGCAGGCTATTCGCCGCGCTTATAGGGGTTTAAGATAGACCCACGATGGAGTGCTCAAGTTGCCGGATTCCATGAAGTGGCGAGTGTTCCACTCATGTCATTGAGTGATGGTTGCCCTACTTCTAGAATTGATGGGTAACTTTCCGCACTCGTAGGGGTCTTTGTTTTAGGTGATGTTCAAGCTATCCACACGATCGGGGAACGTTGCTTTTCGTTTGCGGCTCAAACGAAACACATGGCTCTTAATTTATCTACTAATTCCATCTTTTTTATCGCATGCCTGTGATGCTTATTACCTGCCCGTGATGATATACATAAATGTTGTATATTTTTTGCAGCCGCACTAGCCTGCCTATGCACTGCTGTAAGTTAAGTAACCTTACGGTGAAGCCCCCGGACCCCGTGGCGAATGCGGGTGTCATATACGTACAGTCTATTTTGGTTATTTTCTGTGATGCTTAGGTTTAATTGACGGGACCGCATTAATTCTTATTAATGCAAGAAAATAAACCTAAAAAGATGTTAGAATCAAATTTCAAAACTACTCGGTTCTTTTCAAAACCACTCGGTTTTTCACAAAACCAAAAGTTTTCAAAATTGAGCTTGAATCATTCATTTCGAAATCACTAGTTTCCTTCAACGAAATCAAGTTCATTACGTTAAAGGCTTTTCGCCAAAAACCAATCGTAGCCCTCCGTCATTTCCTATGAGTAATGCTTAGTATTCATACTGTGTATGTTGGCATTGTCAAGACGTAGTGATCGGTAACTGAGTATTGCTTGTTTATAACTTTGTTTTCGATTATTTAGGACAGTCGCATGGCTATGTTGGTATTGTCAAGGGTTATGCGGGTTGGTCTAAGTTAATCATGTAAATGACGGGCTGAACTTGACTAGCGGCTTATGAGATGATGGCATTGTCATGGTCATGAAGTCGTTAGGACAAAAAATAATATCGGGAGTTTCAAATATACAGGAAACTTGCTAGTGCTGCATACCTTCTGGAGTGTGGTGACTAGAGTGGCTTCCATCTATCTTATCACACGATGATAGTTGGGTCCCGATCCCAATGATGAGTAGGATTACTCCCGGGAGATTTTCACTTCACAACCAGTTAACCCATTAGGTGTCTAGAAAGGCGTTAACGGGGTTATGCCTTTGTGGAAACGAGGTTATTTAATTAGGTCCGTGCGAAAGCACGGGGAGCCTCCCTCGGAGTTCCAACACTTCATGCTAAACGGTTAGCAAACTTGTGGAGCGTACATGATCCCGCCTAGTTCCCCTTTTATGGTTTGAAGGAGAATACGATGAAACATTGGGATCCATCCTGTTTAGACAAAATAATAACCAATCTAAATTTGCAAGAGCATACGCCGATTGTTTCTTTTCTCTCTCATAATTGCAGCTACCATGCCACGCCTTTATCAAGATAATAAAATGTATGAGTTGACCGACCCAAATTCTTATTCGGGGCTGGAGGGGTCGGTTCGGCTCTGACTTGTGACAAATGTCATGAGCATAAGCAAGGGAAAGAGGATTGTATGAATTCCTTGATGACCTCGGTGAAGAAGAAGCATATTATTGCTTCTCCTTCAGGTGTTCTTATTATTGAGAACTATTTTTCGGTCAGTCCTGCCTCCTGGGTACTAAATACCAGATCAGGATCTCATATCTGTAATTTATTATAGGAACTAAAAAAAAGTATGATGGTTAGACCTGGTGATATGTCCCTCAGAGTAGGGAACAAAGCATAAGTTGATGCTGCTGCCGTCAATGAATATCACCTAGTATTACCAAGCGGGAAAACTATAATTTTGAACAACTGCTACTATATACCTTCCATACTTTGCAATATCATATCAGTTTCTTTACTTGATAAAGATGGATATAATTTTGTTCTAGATAGAAATATCATGAACATTTACCTTAATCAGGTATTGGTTGCAGAAAGTACACTGTATAATGGTATCTATGTTCTAAATCAAAACATGGTTCTTAATGTACAAAACACATGCAAGAGGAAGAGTTCAGATACGAATGAGACTTACTTGTGACATTATAGACTTAGTCATATCAATGAGACCAGACTTGCCAAGTTACATAAGGATGGATATCTGAATCCGATCGAATTTTCATCTTATGAAACTTGTTGGTCTTGTCTCAAAGGTAAGATAACCAAATCTATGTTCACCGGACACGAATAAAGAGCTACAGAGCTCCTGGGACTCATATACAGTGATGTGTATGATTCAATGTCTATATATACAAGAGGTGGGTTCTCATATTTCATCACATTCACTGACAATCTCTCTAGGTTCAGATATGTGTATCTTTTGAAACATAAATCTGAAACTTTTGAGAAATTCAAAAAATACCGAAACGAAGTAGAGAACTGGAAAAAATATCAAGATCCTTCGATCTAATAGAGGAGGGGAGTACTTAAGCACGTAATTCTTTGACTACCTAAGAGAGAATGGTATTCTCCCTCAGCTTACTCCTCCGTATACATCACAACACAAAGGTGTATCGGAATGGAGGAATTATACTCTATTGGATATGTTTTGCTCAATGATAAGTAATGCCGAGTTACCACTTTCAGTCTGGGGACATGTGCTTCAAATAGCGGCATTCCTATTGAATCAGGTTCCATCCAAATTTGTGCCTAAGACTCCATATGAAATATAGAGTGGCAAAAGACCATATCTTGAATGTATTAAGATATGGGGTTGTCCGGCCTATATAAAAGTACAAAATCCGGACAAACTTCAGGAACGGTCAGTTTTATGCAAGCTTGTAGAATATACTAAAAATTCTCTAGGATATCTGTTCTACCGCACCAAGGATCATAAGGTATTACATCAATGGTGACATCATCCTCAACCCAGAAATGTCCCAATAAAATAATATTATACAAATTTTACATTAATGAAAATTAAAAAACTCTCATCTCACATAAAAACCGCCGGCTATTCAATCACGACGATCCAATATAACATATCACAGCAACACATAACATCGCATGTCATCAATGCAAGTAAATATGCGTATTCCGAATGTCGTTGACATATAGCAACAAAATTTGGGATACCCCACATATTATACTTACGGTCGCAGAAAAGAAATGAAGAACTACAATAATTAGAATCCGCAAATACCTTAGACATCATAAACCCGGAATATCTCATATGCCGAATTTCATGCCTAACTTATAAACCTTGCATTTTAGTCTCAAAACGAAAACACTTTTCAATAACTTAGTCAGGTAATTCAACAAGATTCAGGACTACCTAATCAAATGCTCGTCGGGAACTTTAGTAGATGGCCGCACCCCCTATGCCGTCGACGAAGTGCACTTAGGCGGAACACCGTGGCCGCGAGCACCCGAGTGAATTCTATTGGCAAAGGGGTTCTCCTACAGTCACTTAGTCGAGGCTATGGGGCTTGGCTATCTAGCAAAGTTATCCGGCGAGTACTCGCGTACTATACGAGATTGCGATGGAGTTTTGATCCGTATCAAAACTTCATGACAATCGATCAATAGAGACTAAATTGCTAGATTTACAATCAAACTAGTTTTCACAAAACTAATTTAATGTGGATTCCAACTATTGTATCACATATCAAACTTAAACCCGAAACGATGTAAAAATTACGACTACGAAACACTCCAAATAACCCTAATAGAAAATTTAACATCACATGCAAACTTAGCTAATCAAACATAACTATGAAACTCTAAACCAAGTGAGCAGACAACAGGAAAAATACGAGACCAAAATTTAAAAGATAGGCCGGCGAGGCCTGTATTTTTGTGGTTTTCGCCGGTTGAATTTTGGAGTCTTGGTCTCGTGTTTCTTCTGTATTCTAGTTATATCACATATAACATTCTGTAACTGTTTAAAAAAATTTCAGAGACTGTTTGGAAAACGACAGAAACTTGGTTTCTCGGGTTACAGTTTCAGAGTTGTTTTGTTTTCGTAATTCTACAAGAATCGTCCAATCTTCTAACTTTGGCTTTGATACCATGAAAGTCTATCCTAGCACCACCATGAGGTTTAAATGGGCATCGAGCATGCATTTTTAAAAAATTTGGGTGCTAAGCTAGACTATCCTAGAATCTAACTTGATGATTAGGGTTTAACTATGATATAACAAAACTTTAACTAAGTGAAGGATGCTACAACCTTTGTAGACCGTGTCCTTCTCTTCTCAAGCTCCGTATAGTAGTCCACGCGACTCCACTAGGCTCCACTTGAAGTTGGATCGAGCTTCCTTTGCAATCTTCGTGCCGAAGATGATCCACCCAAAGCTCCACTAATCCAAGCTACCTCTTCACTAAACTCGTTAATGAAGGAAACGCATTACACCATAGTGCTAATCTAATGTAGGATGGTGAAGTAAGGGTGTTGTTTTCTCACTAGGGTTCTCACAAGCTCAAGGGTTCACAACTCATGTGAGGGATTGAACTTGGAGGTGGAGGTGAAGAAGATGGAGAGAGCTAGAGAGCAAATGAGCTCATGTCAAGAAAATGAACAAGTGTAGAAAATGCAAGTCAAGAATTGCTTTTACAAACTCACACATATTGAAGCATCAATTTTTCTCAATAAAAAAATTGAAATCATACTTCAATAGTGAAGTAAGATGAATTAAATATTCATCAAGCCATACTTCACCCCATTCCTCAAAAGTCTCCTCTTTTTCCACCTCATTTTCTATTTTTACAAAATAGAAAATCATACCATGAAAGTCTACCCTAGCACCACCATGAGGTTTAAACGGGCATCGAGCATGCATTTCTAAAAAATTAGGGTGCTAAGCTAGACTATCCTAGAATCTAATTTAATGATTAGGGTTTAACTATGATATAACAAAAACTTTAACTAAGTGAAGGATGCTACAACCTTTGTAGACCATGTCCTTCTCTTCTCAAGCTCTATGTAGTAGTCCACACGACTCCACTAGGCTCCACTTGAAGTTGGATCGAGCTTCCTTTGCAATCTTTGTACCAAAGATGATCCACCCGAAGCTCCACTAATCCAAGCTGCCTCTTCACTAAACTCTTTAGTAAAGGAAACACACTACACCAAATTGCTAATCTAGTGTAGGATGGTGAAGTAGGGGTGTTGTTTGCTCACTAGGGTTCTCACAAACTCAAGGATTCACAACTCATGTGAGGGATTGAGCTTGGAGGTGGAGGTGAAGAAGATGGAGAGAGCTAGAGAGCAAATGAGCTCATGTCAAGAAAATGAACAAGTGTAGAAAATGCAAGTCAAGAATTGCTTTTACAAACTCACACTTATTGAAGCATCAATTTTTATCAATAATAAAATTGAAACCATGCTTCAATAGTGAAGTAAGATGAATTAAATTCATCAAGCCATGCTTCACCCCATTCCTCAAAAGTCTCCTCTTTTTCCACCTCATTTTCAAATTTCACAAAATAGAAAATCAAACCATGAAAGTCTACCCTAGCACCACCATGAGGTTTAAATGGGCATCGAGCATGCATTTATAAAAAATTGGGGTGCTAAGCTAGACAATCCAAGAATCTAACTTGATGATTAGGGTTTAACTATGATATAACAAAAACTTTAACTAAGTGAAAGATTTTACAACCTTTGTAGACCGTGTCCTTCTCTTCTCAAGCTCCGTGTAGTAGTCCACGCGATTCCACTAGGCTCAACTTGAAGTTGGATCGAGCTTACTTTGCGATCTTCATGCCGAAAATGATCCACCCGAAGCTCCACTAATCCAAGCTACCTCTTCACTAAACTCTTTAGTGAAGGAAACACCCTACACCAAAGTGCTAATCTAGTGTAGAATGGTGAAGTAGGGGTGTTGTTTGCTCACTAGGGTTCTCATAAGCTCAAGGGTTCACAACTCATATGAGAGATTAAGCTTGGAGGTGGAGGTGAAGAAGATGGAGAGAGCTAGAGAGCAAATGAGCTCATGTCAAGAAAATGAACAAGTATAGAAAATGCAAGTCAAGAATGGCTTTTACAAACTCACACTTATTGAAGCATCAATTTTTCTCAATAATAAAATTGAAGCCATGCTTCAATAGTGAAGTAAGATGAATTAAATATTAATCAAGCCATGCTTCACCCCATTCCTCAAAAGTCTCCTCTTTTTCCACCTCATTTTCTATTTTAACAAAATAGAAAATCAAACCATGCTTCATATAATATATATATATATATATATATATAAAGATAAGCAAATAATTAGTGAGCAATAATATTAGTTAATATATAATTATATCAAATATAAATATATATCATATTATTAAATCAACACTTGATTCAATAATCCGGTTATATCACATATAACCTACTAATATCATTTATCTGTATATCATATTATCAAATCTACACTTGATTCAATAATCCCGTCATATCACATATAACCTAATCGATATCAGATTACCTCCAGATTAGAATACTGTATCGCATACTCATATTTAATCAGGCCCCCGCACATATCAGCATATGTGCCCTACTTCGTTTCGCTTGAACTAGGAAACTTCTGTGTTGGACTCTAAAGACTCGTCAATACACCAGCAGTAGGTAATGATCACATCAGTTACCCACAAGCCATCAGTGGTACTAGCTAGACGTAACGGCTATCCAGGTATTGAGCGAATAGAAGATCAACAGTAAGCTTGTCCAAACTCCCATGAAGCCTATAACTAACACTTACCGTACAGTCTGGTCTCTTCGTCTGATATGTCGCATATCGAGTCTGGGGGTGGAATTGTCAGACCCCAATAACTTGATAAGTCATGTCGATATATGGCCTATAACGGTACGAGAAACTACTGATAACTCTTACCAGTAAATCTCATCAACAACCCTGGACAGGGACTTCCTGTTATAGCCAATCGAGCATAGCGCAATATCAACTCCCTATACCGGGAGAGATGAAACCCTTCCTATCGCTCATTGCCTCCATGTGACTCGGGACTGTATCCAAAATCCACTTATTTGCATGACTCCTTTGAGCTGTGGTAGGGGGGAAATCAAAGCACAGTGGGAACCACACAAGACTCTATGACAATCTCAGGTCTACAGACTAACCTGTACCAGTGTCACCAGAGAACTGCTATCTGACGATAGGTATAGTACCATCTAGGAGTTCTCGACGAGTCTTGTTCAGTGTACCCATTCTCTAATGAGCACCTGTGTACAATATTTGATGTCAAACACCAATGGTTATGGGATCAACCATCGCCCCATACAGGGTAAAGAAACGTACACACTAGTCCACTCCCTGTCTCGATATTCCCTCGACTAGAAACAATTGAAGGATGTACTTCTGGACTACCTAGGTCCCAGTAGTATGATCTGCATCATAGTCCTGGTAGTCAAGCAAACATGCTAAGGGCTTTATCAACATGTGTATGAGAGACGGTATAATAATACCAGTGAACATGTTAAGATAAAGGCAACCATATAGCATACTATCATGTCGAGCAAGAAATTCTTCTATATATATGTCCAAGCATCCTCTATATCATACAATAATGGCCTCTAGGGCATACATATTCTTAACATCTGCATCGCTGCACTGGAATATGGTATCAGGAGCGACTCATCATTCGGCCTTTTTTTTACCGTGATTACTCTATCATTTCAGCTTTTCTTATCGCGAAGATCGCGATTTCCCTATCATTTCAGCTATTTATTTGTGGTTGGCCCATCATTTCGACATTATTTTCATTTTTATTCTACTCGCTGATTTTTATTGCGAGTTGCCCCATCATTTCGGCTCTTTTTTTTATTTACACATTTTTTTATTTACACATTTCTTTTACATTCCCAGTTTAACGACTTAGGGGTCCAGTGTTCCCAGTTTAACGACATGGTGGTCAACTGTTTTCAGTTTAACGACGTGGTGGTCAACTATTCCCATTTTAACGACGTGGTGGTCATCTGTTGTCTGCTTATCCAAGCCTCTTGAGCTTTGATCTTGGCGGGGTTGAGTTGATGACCGTAACTTGGTGGTTTGCCGGTACATCCGAGGACGGTAGGGTACATCCGAGCCAACAATTTTGGTCCAACACAACACAAGTGTGCACATAGGTCTTTGATGACTTAGACCATGGTGGGGCTGCCATGACACAATATGTTGACTCAAGTGGGGTGTGTGAGTTAATGCTTAAAAAGTTGTGATGTGATATAAAGCTTCTAGTTTGCCTCCAAATCCCTGAATGCAAACCAGGTTATTATAGACAAATCAAATAGCACCAGAGAGATAATGGAGTGCACTCAAGTTCACTACAGCAAAACGAGCCACTTTGCTCGGACTTGGACCGGCGAAACCCTAAGAAAAACCGGCATGGCCGGGTCTCCTAGCTCCTTATCTCCCCATTTTTCTTCTGGTAATTTCTTAGGGTCACATCAGTCCATCTGTATTGTTTGTTTATTCTGGAGTTGACCCTATAAATACCAGAACAGATATTGAGCAAGGAGATAGATGTATATACCCATCTTCTTTGGTTGTGGTTAAGGTGAGGATGTGAGATGAAAGGCCTTGCCTTCCTCCTCCTCTTGTTCATGTTTAATGTGCTTATATTTTTTATTCTAACTTAAAGATTTTTTCATGTAATGATGTGATATGGTATGTTGAAACCATGGTTACTTTGTAACCTCTTCATATACCATATTCACTCCCTTTCCCTATTTCACAATGTTTAAGTTAAATCAATTTGGTGTTAAGTTTACTAAGTTTAGATACGGTATTTTGTGACCAAGTGCTTGACAAACCCTCGGTTTTCATATACCCTATACTATCACAAACACTTAGCAAAGTTAACACTAAAACGAATTGCTCTCACTTGCTAATTTGTGTTTTTGATGTTTCCGTATGCTTGTTAACCCTTGTGCTTAGTGTTGGTAGCTCAAGCTTGGATATACAAATGGTAAGTGAACAAAACGGACCCGTTTCATGTATGCGTCGAATATCGGCAACTTGACGACTTGTACTTCGCAACCGGCTTGATAAGTCATGCTTTGCGTCGGGATCGACACAAGGACAGACAACTCACGAGTAAGGGAGCGTCGAAGGAATCGTCGCGATTCAACCATCCGATCCAAAACCACGGTCATTTCTTTCTTAACATATTTTCTTTGTTTTCGTATTCTTTTTTAGTGACAACCAAACTTATTCTTTGTTTCTCGAACCTTAAGTAACAAAACCTAATACACAATTCCTTGCGGATCGACCCATACTTGCCGGCTCGCTACAATGCGCCGTGCACTTGCGGTTTATAAATTTTAAAACGATACTGAGCTCGCGTGCGCATCCATTTCCAAAACCGATTCTATTTTAAAAACATACGCGTTTGCGCGCACGGGTAAAGTCTCAACACTATGCTTAAATCCATCAGGATCCTACTTGCCATTCCTGCATACCATGACTATAAAATCTGGCAGATGGACGTCAAGACCGCTTCTCTAAATGGTGATTTAGAAGAGAGTGTTTACACGACACAGCCAGAGGGCTTCATAGACAGTGGGAGCAGCGGAAAGTTGTGCAAGCTGCTTAAATCCATCGAGCATCTGATACCTTTGTATTATGATAACAATGGAGCTGTGGCTTTGGCCAAGGAACCCCGGTCCCATCAGCGATCCAGAAATATTCTTAGGCGGTATCACCTGATACGGGAGATAGTAGATCGACGGGAGATCGAGGTCAGAAGAGTTGACACGAAGGACAACGCAGCAGATCCACTCACGAAGGCCTTCCCCCAGACACAGTTTGAGAGACTTTTTGGGATGTTGGGTATGAGATACTACAACAACTAGCCTTAGTGCAAGTGGGAGATTGTTAGGAATATGTATGTCTTAGAGGCCATTATTGTATGATATAGTGGATGCTTGGACATATATATAGAGCATTTTCTTGCTCAACATGATAGTATGCTATCTGGTTGCTCTTTATCTTAACATGTATACTTGTATTATTATACTGACTCTCTGATACATGTTGATAAAGCCTTTAGGATGTGGACTTGACTACCAGGACTATGATGTAGATCATACTAGTGGGGCCTGGATGGTCTACAAGAACATCCTTTAATAGTTCCTAGTCGAGGGGATATCAAGCCAGGGCATCGATATTCCAGAGTAGACTAGTGTGTACGTTTCTTGACCCTGTATGGGGCGATGGTTGATCCCACAACTATTGGTGTTTGATATCAAAGATTGTACACAGGTTCTTATTAGAGAATGGGTACACCGAACAGGACTCGCCGAGAACTCCCAGATGGTACCATGCCTATCGTCGGATAGCAGTTCTCTGGTGACACTGGTACAGGTTAGTCTGTAGACTCGAGATCGTCATAGTGTCTTGTGTGGTTCCCACTGTGCTTTGATTTCCTCCCTACCACAGCTCAAAGGAGTCGTGCAAACAGGTGGATTTTGGGTACAGTCCCGAGTCGCATGGAGGCAGTGAGCAATAGAGGGGTTTCTTCTCTCCCGTTATAGGGAGTTAATGTTGCAATATGCTCGATTGGCTATAACAGTAAATCCCTAGCGAGGGCTGATGAGATTTACTGGTAAATATTATCAGTAGTTTCTCAAACCGTTATGAGCCACACATCGGCATGACTTATCAAGTTATTGGGGTCTGACGATTCCACCCCTAAACTCGATATGCGACATATCATACGAAAAGACCGGAATGTACGGTAAGTGTTACTTATAGGATTCATGAGAGTTTAGATAAGTTTTCTTGTTAATCTTCTATTCGCTCAATACCTGGGTAGCCATTACGTCCAGCTAGTACCGCTTACGGCTTGTGGGTAACTGATGTGATCATTACCTACTGCTGGCGTATTGACGAGTCTTTAGAGTCACACACAGAGGTTTCCTAGCTCAAGCGAAATGAAGTAGGGCACATATGATGATATGTGCGGGAGCCTGATTAAATACGAGTATGTGATACCGTATTCTAATCTGGCGATATTTGATATCGGTTAGGTTATATGGGATATAACCGGATTATTTAATCAAGTTTTGATTTGATAATATGATATACAGATAAATGATATTAGTCGGTTATATATGATATAACTGGATTATTAAATCAAGTGTTGATTTAATAATTTAATATATATTTATATTTGATGTATTTATATATTAACTAATATTAATGCTCACTGATTATTTTCTTCTCTTCTTTTTATATATAATTATATATGTATATGATATATATATATATATATATGATATATATATATATATATAATTATATATGTATATGATATATATATATATATATATATATATATATATATAATGAACATGAATTATCTAATTTGAGAAAATAGATAAATGAGGTGTAAATTGAGAGATATTTTAGGCATGGGTGAAGCAGGGCTTTATTCATTTTTTTTATTAGTTTGCTTTCACTTTTGAAGCATGGTTAGATTTATTTATTTGAAATAATCCATGCTTCAATAAGTGAGGGTTTTGATAAGCCATTCTTCACTTGCAACTCTAGCTCATTTTCTACACTCTCTCATTTTCCCTTTCATGTTCTTCTTCCTCCTTAGCTTCATTCTTGAGTTGGAAAAATAAAAGGAAAGAGAATTCTAAGTGAGCCAAAACCCCTACTTTATCAAGCTACTCTAGATTAGCCCTTTAAATTAGGTTATTTCCTTCACTAATAGTTTATTAGTGAAGAGGTGGCTTGACCTAGAGAAGCTTCATGGTGGATCATCTTTGACCTCGAAGATCGCAAAGCAAGCTCGATCCTTTCTTCAAGTGGAACAAAGAGGAGTCGTAGGGACTACTACTCGGAGCTTTAGAAGAGAAGGACTTGGTCTACAAAGGTTGTGGTCTATAAAGGTTGTAGTCTCCATCACTTAGAGTAGATCTTGCTTTATTATTTGTTAAACCCTAATACCTTAGTTAGATTCTAGGTTAGTGTAGCTTAGCACACCAAGATTTTGAAAATTGGATCCTTGATGATGGTATTAACCTAGTGGTGGTGCTAAGACACACTTTCATGGTATCGGGGCTAATCTAGAGCATTAGACGATGTATAGAAATTACAAAACAGAAACAACTCCGAAACATCGAAACGAAATTCCAACTTTCTGTCGATTTTTGCGGAGGCTCTAAAAAAATTTAAACAGTTGCAGAGTGCTCTTCTAATTGTAACTAGAACACCATTGAAATACGAGCCCAAAACTCCAAATTGTGGCCGGCCACATTGTTAAAATTCCCGGCTTGACCGGCCACCTTGTTGAGTTTGGTCTTCGTTTTTGTTTAGTGTTCTGGAATCTTGGAATTTGGGTTTCAGGTACTGTTTGATTTTATCTAGATTTCCTGTGATGTTATCTTTTGTATTAGTGAAATTCGGAGTGTTTCGAAGTCGCAATTTAACGTCGTTTTGGGTTTAAGTTATGATATGTGATACAATATTTTGAATCCACATTAATTAGTTTTGTGAAAACTAGTTTTTTTTTTGTAAATCTAGCGTTTTAGTCTCGTTTGATCGATTGCCTCTGAGTTTCGATTTGAATCAAAACTCCATCGCAATCGTGTATCGTACTCGAACACTCGCCGGGTAACACTACTAGATAGCCACACCCCAAAGCACCGACCGAGTGACTATAGGAGAACCCCGTTTCCAAAAGCATCCACTTGGATGCTCGCGGCCATGGTGTTCCGCCTAAGTGCACTTTGTCAACGGCATCGGGGGTGCGTCCATCTACTAAAGTTCTCGATGAGTATTCGATCATTTAATCGGGAATCTAATAGAATTACCCAACTGGTTATTGAAAAGTGTTTTCAAATTCGAGACTTGAATGTAAGGTTTATAGGAATAGGCACGAAATTCGGAATATGTGATATTCTGGGTTTATGATGTGTAAGGATAATGCGGATTCTAAATATTGTAGTTTTTCATTTCTGTTCTGCGACCGTAAGTGTAATATGTGGGGTATCCCCGATCTCGTTGCTATATGTCAACGACATTCGGGATAAGCATATTTACTTACGTTGTTGACATGTGATATTATGTGTTGCTGTGATATGTTATATTGGATCATCGAGATTGAATAGCCAGGGGTTTTTGCGTCAGATAAGAGTTTTTCTATTTTCATTCATTTAAAAACTGTATGTAATATTCTTTTATTGGGATACTTCCGGGTTGAGATTGATGTCACCATTGATGTATATTATTTACTTTTCTGCATTAGGATAGACCCAAAATGGGGAGCACAAGTAACCGGGTTCAAGAGTCTAGTGGAAGACCATCTCGAGGAGTCGAGACCGGGTCTCCTAACTCTAGGATTGGGAGGGTTTCTTGCCGCTCTCATAGGGGTCTAGGGATATGGGCTTGGCTATTCATCATCATCATGGAATCCGTGTTTTTCATTACTGGCTTAATCTAAAACACGGACCTTCTAGAATATCCAATATTTCATATGTTGACTTCTGCTGCTTGAGATCTGTGATGTGATCATATAACTGCGTGAGACGAATGCTATATATATATATATATATATATATATATATATATATATATATATATATATATATATAAACGTTGCTTATGTTTTGCACCCACGCTAGTCCAGCCCCTGCTCTGCCGTTAGTTAAGTAACCTAACGGTGCATGACAGGGCCCCGTGGCGAATGCGGATGGCATAAAAGTACGTTCCATTTTCGTTTCTTCTGTGATGTTTAGGAAACATAAATGATAGGACGTCATTAATTAGATTAATGAAAAGATACGAAACCTAAAGATGTTGTAGAATCAAACTTTTTAAAAAGGTAGCTCTAGTTCTTTCTTTGCATAGTGGTATTCCTTGATGAATATCCAGCACCTCATTCGATGAGGAAAGAGCCTAAATCCCTTCACCGGGAGTGACCTCTTTAGCGAAACTAGCAAATGCTACAACCCACTCGGTTTGTTTTGAAAACTACTCGATTTTAAAAGCGGAGCTTAAACCACTCCCTTTCAAATCACTAGATTCTATAACTATATCAAGTTCATTACGTTAAAAGGTTTTCTTCAAAACCAAACGTAGCCCTCCGTCATTTCAGATAAAGACTATTTAGTATTCGTGTTGCGTTTGTTAACCATGTCAAGACGTAGTGTGCGGTAGCTGATTAGTACTTATCTCCAGCATGTGATGTGATTGGATTAGGGTAGTCATACGGCTTTGTTAACCTTGTTAAGGGTCATACGGGTAGGTTTAATTCAATCACGAAATGACGGGTTGAACTTGGCTAGCGCTTATAATTTGTTGACCATAATTAAGGTCATAAGTCGCTAAGGGTAAAAACAGATATTGGAAAATTCAAGTGTTGAAATTTGCAGTGAGATTGCATATCTTCTATGAGATAGTTGGATCCCGATACCCACTGCGAGTAAGAGTTACTCCTGAGAGAGTTTTCTAATTTACAATTAGCTGATACAGGAGGTGTCTAAGAAAGGAGTTAACGGGGTTATGCCCCTGCGGAAACGATGTTATTTAATTAGTTCCATGCGAAAACATAGGGAGACTCCCTCGGAGTACCAATGCCTGCATGGTTGACCGATTGGTGAACTTGTAGGGTGTAATTAATCCTGGCTAATCTTACCTTTTAGGATTTGAAGGAAGATTTGATAAAAACAGTGGGAGCCATCCTAATTAGATAAGATAATAACCAATCTAATCTTGCAAAGAGCGCACGCTAAAGTGTTTACTTCTCTCTCTCTGCTGGTAGCGACCATGTGTTCATACCAGAATATTGCATTTAATACCGTCCATTCTTCTGCTCGTTTGTTTATAGGCAGATGCTTTTGATCCATGTTTGCTACATATTTGTAGGTTATAAGTTTCTAGTCCAAAATAACGCAAATCATACAAAATCTCCACAGTTACGCCAAAATCCAGAACATCTGCCTCAGACAGATAACAGCCGGGTTCCGGTCATCCATATTCGTCCAGTGCTGCTTACCAGTTCAAGAAACAAGACGAAAAACAGTGGTCATTCGTGTCTCGGTCAAGCACAGAGCACGAGAGGGGCAGCACAAGATTCAATGGGTGCGCGGAACATGAGGGAGATAAAGGTCAAATGAATTAAAATTGAAGCCATTTTGGAATGTTGGAAATCTGAATAAACATTGAAAGCATTTTGCAATTTAGGACCTGTAGAACAGAAGAAGAAAGCAACACAAGGAACCCCAGAAAAACGACAAACCGGCTCCTCTAAACCGCCGCAAAACCGCGGCCAATAGGCCATTTTTTCGGCGGTTCCATGGCCGAGTCAACTCAATGCCAGATCGTGTTTTGGGGGTATTTTGGTAATTGTATTAGGGCTCAGAATATGGGTCTAGGGTTTCAGCTCTCTGCCTATAAATACTCCAGTTTTGATCCCAATGAGATGTCTTCTTCTTTGTTATATTTTTGTATAGATTAGTTTGTATTTCTTCTTCTTCATCATCTATTCTCCATGAAAGTGTAGTGAGAGCTCTTGAGTGGAAAATCAATAAAGATGAGGGTTTTTATTTAACTTATATCTTTATTTTATTGTCTTGTAATTTTAATTCCTAGTGTAATTTTATTTATTGTTGTTAAGTAGTTGTTGTTATTCCTTGTTTTATTTTCCTCTTCTTCTTATCCGTATTTTCAAGCCATGATATTCTATGGAGTCCCTAGCTTAGGTGAAGGCCCAAGTAGTTAGCTTGCTACCATTTGTAAAACCGTATTTTCCTTTCTTTTCTTCCTTCTTGTTTTGTTTTTATTTTCATTTAAATATGTGAATAATTTCCACACTTGTTAGGGCTAACGAAGGTTAGTATGAGGGACGGAAAAATCCCTTGTGCTTCTCTTCGTCAAACATCCTAAAATAAACCTAAACCCAACAAACACAACCCCCTCACTTAGGCGCGCTATACGTGACATATAGCCACGACCTAAATCGAGAAGTCCTTTGGGCGCACTACAACGTGACATGTAGTTGTGACTTAATTGGATACATGGTTGCGGGTGTTTAGCCTAGGGTTGGAAATAAGCGCACGTAGCGGACGGACAAGGGGCACTAGGAATGGATTTAGCGTTGGAAAGCTTACTTAAACTCGCAAATCACATTTCTATGTCCTCCTAATCTCCGCTACTTTCTATTATCCCAAATTCATTTTAAGAATGGCAAAAGAAAAGCACAAGGCTAATCCCAACTCTACTAACCAACATTAACCTTAACATGTTTACTTGAACATAAATACGAATACTTAGGATAGAATTGAACATAAACATATACATTCTTAATTGACTCGTCTAAGACAAGAACTCAAATACGAACCATCTCCCTGCGGATCGACCCGTGCTCAACCGGCTAGCTACATGTGAAACCGTCTTGATTACAGTAAGTAGAGAACAAAGTAGAACGCATATCATAAAACATATCGCGGTTTTTCTTCTTCAACCAAATGGCGCCATTGCCGGGGAGACGGTAACGTATTTTTTTTCTTGTCATTCGGGTTAATATTCTTTTTGTATATATATATAAAAGAAAATATATTAAATAATATTAATAGTAATAAATATAACAAAAACCGTTTTGTTATTTTTGATATTTTTTGTG
Organism: Agapanthus africanus; assembly: GCA_030015575.1. Lineage (NCBI taxonomy): Eukaryota > Viridiplantae > Streptophyta > Magnoliopsida > Asparagales > Amaryllidaceae > Agapanthus > Agapanthus africanus. The sequence goes on along the minus strand of CM057350.1, from coordinate 161,908,587 downwards.
TGCAAGTGTGCAGGCTATCTGGAGCAAATACAGTAATCAAATAAAGAAACAGAGCATTTTATTTTGGAATAGAGAACAAGGGAAGTGCAGGGACCAAACTGTTGGCTATAGTGCCCTCAAGTCAATTATTGGATCGCAGGCACGCGATTGCGATGATTGAGGGAGGACCTATACCGGTGGAACAGTTTTACTAGAGATGATAGTATGCTATCTGGTTTGTCTTTATCATCATGTACATGCTTCAGGTGGTATTACAGAATACTATTGATAGAGCCTATAGGATTCTTGCTTGACTACCAGCATTGTGATGGCGATCATATGCGTGGCAGCTGGGTGGTCTATAAGCACATCCTTAAATGTCCCTAGTCATGGGAGTTTCGAGACTGGGCATTGATACTCCAGAGTAGACTAGTGTATACGGATCGAGACCCCGACAAGGGGCGGTGGCAAGGTCTCATAAGCAATTGGTGTTAGTTTGTTCACCTAAGATAGTATACAGGTGCTCATTGGGGTATGAGTACACTGGACGGACTCGCCAGGAACATGCTAGTTGGTATTATACCTATTATCACATAGCAGTTCCAGGTGACATGTGTACAGGTTAGTCTGTCGACCTGAGATCGTCATTTGCCTCATGTGAGTTCCTACTGTGCTTTGATTACTACCCTACCACGGCTCAAAGGAGTCATGCAAACAGGTTTTAGTTGGGTACAGGCCCGAGCCACATAGAGGCAGTGAGCGGATCGTCGGGGATTCGTCTCTCCCGGTATTAGGGGTTGATGTCGTGTTGTGCACAGGTAGCCATCACCAGAAATCCTTGGCCAAGGTAATCGAGAATTACTGATCTAGGATCAGTAGTTTCTCAGGCGGTGATGGGTTTCATACCGACACGAACTATCGCGTTATTAGGGGTCTAACTTTATCCACCCCCTAGACTCCATATGCGATAATCTTAGACGAACAGACCGGACTGTACGGAGATTGTCACTGTCAGGCTCAGTAGGGGCTTGGATGAGTTTGCTCGTCGGCCTTCCTTTCGCTCAATACTTGGGTAGCCGTTAGGTACAGCTAGTGCCGCTGACGTGCTTATGGTTAAACGCACTACCAGCGTATTGACGAGTCTTTAGAGTACCACACAGAGGGTTTTCACGGTTCAGACGATATGGTGTAGATGATGTATGTTGGTACATACAGGTGTCCGATTAAATATGTGTACAGGCTGCACAGACTTTATCGGGCGGTTGATAATGCTAGCGGCTTAGGACTAAGCCGGATTATTAAATCAGGTTTTGATTTAATAATTTATATATGTATTTATATATATGTATTCTAGTATTATTGTTCACTGTTCATTTTCACTCTTGGTTATTCGGATTTTTGTACGAATATGCATATATGTATTTCGATACGTGTACCGGGTTGTATTCCGTATTTATATGGAATAGCTTCTAGAAGATGGCCACCTCATTAATTGATTTTAATTTTAGAAAATCAATTTGGGAAATGAGGTGGAGGGTGAGTTAGCATGAGCATGGGCTTGGCACGTAGAGAGGCATGGCACACATTTGTTTATTGTAAAAATGAGGATATATTTTCATAGTTGAAATTATCGGAGCCATATATTCTTTACATGCCATGCTTGATTTTCTTGACTTGAGAATTGACTTGGTTTTCTTCACTTGTTCATACTCACTTAGAGACTTAGCCATTTTCCATGGTTGCTCATGCCATTGTTTTCCTCACCTCTTTCTTCTTCTTCTTGAGCTGCTCTTTTGAGCAATAGTGATGAGAGAAAATTATAGTGAGATAATCCGACACCTCCACTCTCTATTGCTAGCAACCTTGGAGCGTCGGTTGCCTTGTTAGGCAAAGCTGAAGCTTGCGTCGTTTCTCTCGGGTGGATCATCATAGATAGAGGAAGACCGGCAACCAAATTCGATCCGCGACCACGAGGAGCTTGGAATGATGGTTGAAGACCTGAAGGACTTGGTTCATTCGGTATAACCATTCCTAACTCTTTATATTGCATGCTAGTTTATGGTTTAGGGAAGATCCGGGCATCGGGTTGTGGTAGCGCCAATTTTTGTAAATTTTTTGTTCCGCATTTGGCTATGGTTTGATGGCCGGGGCACTGCGGTAACTGAACATGGTATCAGAGCCAACCCTTAAACCCTTAGCTAGCTTGTTTAGACGATGTTAAATTGTTGAAACCGAAACAACTCCGAAACAATACCATGCGGATTCCAGTCTCTGTTGATTTTTTAGAGTTTTTCAAAAATTTTTTAAATAATTGCAGAAGACTACTTGAGTGACAACTAGAACACACCACAAAGACGAGCCCAAACTGCCGGATTTAACCCGGTGAGATAGCTTAAAAAACGGGTATCGCCGGTTTTTTAAGTGAGTTTGGACTTCTTATTTTTGGTGTGTACTGGTCTCTGGAACGTTGGTTTAGTGGTATTGTTTGTTTTGCCCAGTTTGGATATTATGTTATCTTTTGTTCAGAGGAAATTCAGGGTGCTTCGAAGTCGATATTTTAACACTGTTTAAATGATTACATTACATACATTACTATCTACGACCGTGAATGTCATTAGAGCGGTACAGCTCGTCTAATTTCTATATGTTCTTTTAGACAAGTTTGCGAACGTGACATTCACGTTGATGTTCTGTGTTGTGTTGTGTGTGGTTGGATCGTCGTGGTGGATATCTTAGGTGCAATAGTAGTACAGTTTGGATTTATTTGTACATTTGATATTGCGGGACGAGCGTCCGACATGTGGACTGTCGTCACTGCTAGCTTGTATATTATTTGTTTGGGGCATGACCAGGTTGAGGTCGATGTCACCCTTGTACATATTATTTTCTTTTCTGTACTACGATTACCCCACGGTGGAGTGCATGAATAGCCGGGTTCTAGAGAGCAACGGGTCCGTATCTCATGGCGTTGAAACGGAGGGGACCTTACTCTAGAATTGGCGGGCTATTCGCCGCACTCGTAAGGGGTATAGGTTGACCCAAGGAGGGATGCTCAAGTTACCGGATTCCACGGAGTGCTGGGTGGCCCATTCACGTTGTTGATTGGGGTAGCCTCGCTTCTGGGATTGACAGGTAACTTGCCGTACTCGTAGGGGTCTAGGTTTTCATTGCACAGGCTATCCACATGACAGGAAAACGTCGGGTCTCATTTGCGGCTCAAGTGAAACCCGAGGCTCCAGGATTATCCACCACTCTGTGTTGCTTGGCTGAGATTTTGTGATGTTACTTTTGTAGGGTTCCTAGGCACACAATAGAGGTCTCACAAGGCATCAACCATGCCAATTTCAAATTTTATGGGTGCCGAGAAACCCTAATACGGATCGTTGACTAGAAGTTTAGGCGAAAAACGAAACTAGTTAACATCTTAACTAAAGGAGAGAGGCTACAACCTTTGTAGATCCAGTTCTCCACTTCCTTAGCTCCACATAGGCGTCCTCTCGCTGTCCATCTCGAATCCCGAACTCAATCGTCGGCTTCATCGGAGAAATGGGCGGACTAGGTCGTCGGCTTCGTGCCGAAGATGATCTACGTCGAGGCTTCACAAGATCAAGCTCCGACTTCACCAAGTTATAAAACTTGTGAAGAAAACACCCTATACTACTTGGCAAGAGATAGAGGGTGAAGAAATAGGAGGTGGGTTCACTTTAGAATTGGATTTCTCACACTTTTGCTCAAGTTGCCATTGATGGCATCAAGCTTTTTCTTTTGAAGATGAAGAAGAAGATGAAGCTAGAATATGATAAGTGTTAATTCAAAAAGAAAAGTAAATGAATACTTATCATATACTAACTAGGGTAGAGTGTAGAGAATAGACCATGGTTACTTAGATGGGTTAGGGTTAAGCATGAAGACAAGAATGGTTAAGAAGTCAAAGCTTCATGAAGCTTCAACTAGAAACAAATAAAGCCACCATTCTTATCTAAATCATTTCCAAATGAATAAATAAATAAATAAATGATTATGCAAAACCCTAATCATCAAATTAACCATGGTTTAATTCTATACACTTAACTAAATGATCAAGTATCATCAAACATGATACAAATATGTGCACAAAAGTATATCATATATACTTCTTGCACATCAAGTGAGAAAATCCATATAAAGTGAACCAATACTAGCTAATGCAAAATAATTTATCAAATATATAATTATACATTAAGTCATTAAATCAACACTTGATTTAACGATCCGGTTATATCGCATATAACCGACTAGTATCCTATGTATCGAATTATCGAATCAATCCTTGATTCGATATCTAAGTTATATCGAATATAACCAATCGATACATCCATCACGAGAATGAAATACGGTATCACATACACGCATTATTCTCGGTCTTGCACATATCTCATATGCGCTCCTATTTCGTTTCGCTTGAGCCAGGAAACCTCTGTGTAGGACTCTAAAGACTCGTCAATACGCCGGTAGCAGATGATGATCATATCAAGCACCCACAAGCCGCAAGCGGTCTGCTAAACGTAACGGCCATCCGGGTATTGAGCGATCAGAATATCGACGAGCTAGCCCGCTCACACTCCTGTGAATCCAACCAGTAACATTTACCGTACAGTCCGGTCTGTTCGTCTGATATGTCGCATATCAAGTCTAGGGGTGGTAAACGTCAGACCCCAATAACTGGTAAGTCGTGCCGATGTGAGGCTCATAACGGGTCGAGAAACTACTGGTAACACTTACCAACAAATCTTTGATCAGCCCTGGCCAGGGACTTCCCTGTTACGGCCAATCGTGCACAGCGCAACATCAACCCCCAATACCGGGAGAGACGAAACCCCTCCTATCGTTCATTGCCTCCATGTGACTTGGGACTGTACCCAAAGACCACCGTTTTGCACGCCCTCATGGACGTGGTAAGGTGGAGATCAAAGCACAGTGGGAATCACACAAGACTCTATGACGATCTCGGGTCTACAGACTAACCTGTACAAGTGTCACCTGAGAACTGCCATCTGACGTGAGGTATAATACCATCTGGGAGTTCTCGGCGAGTCCGTCCAGTGTACCCAGTCTCCACTGAGCACCCGTATACCATCTCTGATGTCAAACACCAATAGATATGGGATCATCCATCGCCCATCTCATGGGTCGAGAAGCGTATACGCTAGTCTACACTGGTATATCGATGCCCTGTCTCGATACACCCACGACTAGGGACCTTGAAGGATGTACTTATGGACTACCATGTCCCCACTAGTATGATCTGCATCATAGTCCAGGTAGTCAAGTACACATCCTAAGGGCTTTATCAACATGTAACTATAAGACAGTTTAAAGAGACAAGTGTACATGTTAAGATAAAGAGTAACCAGATAGCATACTATCATATCGAGCAAGAAAGTCATCTCTATATATGTCCAAGCATCCAATATAATATACATCATCTGTACAATACTGGCCTCTAGGGCATACATACAACTAACAATCTCCCACTTGCACTAGGGCCAGCTGCTGTAGTATCGCATACCGAGCATCCCGAAGAGTCTCTCAAACTGTATCTGGGGAATGGCCTTCGTGAGTGGATCCGCCGTGTTGTTCTTCGTGTCAACCCTCCTGACCTCGATCTCCCAGCGATCAACTATCTCCCGGATCAGGTGATACCGCCTCAGAATATGCCTGGATCGCTGATGGGACCTGGGTTCCTTGGCCAAAGCCACCGCTCCATTGTTATCGCAATACAGAGGTATTGGACACTCAATGGATGGAACCACTCCAAGTTCAGTAATGAACTTCTTGATCCAGACAGCTTCTTTAGCAGCATCGTTGGCAGCGATGTATTCAGCCTCCATCGTCGAGTCTGCCACGGTTTCCTGCTTGGAACTCTTCCAGCTAACCGCCCCTCCGTAAAGGGTAAAGACAAAACCCGACTGCGACTTAGAGTCGTCCTTATCACTCTGGAAGCTCGAATCGGTAAAGGACTCCACTTGGAGTTCTCCGTTACCATACACCAAGAGCATCTCTTTAGTCCTTCGCAAGTACTTGAGAATGCTCTTCACAGCTGTCCAGTGACTCTCTCCAGGATCAGCTTGATACCTGCTCACTATACTTAGTGAGTATGCAACATCGGGTCTGGTACATAGCATCGCATACATGATAGAGCCTACAGCTGAAGCATAGGGTATCCCTTGCATGCGAGCTCTCTCCAAATCAGTCTTGGGAGACATCTCTTTGGAGAGAGTAACTCCAGAGATCGTGGGTAAGTTCCCACGCTTGGATTCTTCCATACTATACCTCTTTAGTATGGTGTCAATGTACCTGGATTGGGACAATCCCAAAATCCGTTTGGATCTATCTCTATAGATCCTAATTCCCAATATGCAGGAGGCATCACCAAGATCTTTCATTAAGAATCTTTGTGATAAGAAGAGCTTGACCGATTGCAGCATAGGAATATCATTTCCTATCAAGAGTATGTCGTCCACGTACAATACGAGGAAGACAACCTTACTCTCTGCCACCTTCTTGTAGATACAAGGTTCATCTGGGTTTTTGACGAAATCAAACTCTTTGATAACAACGTCAAAGCAGATGTTCCAACTCCGCGATGCTTGCTTTAATCCATAAATGGATTTAAGCAGCTTACACACCTTCCTGCTACTCCCACTGTCTACGAAGCCCTCTGGCTGAGTCATGTACACGCACACTTCTAAATCACCATTTAGAAAGGCGGTCTTAACATCCATTTGCCAGATTTCATAATCATGATATGCAGCGATGGCAAGCATGATCCGGATGGATTTAAGCATAGCCACTGGAGAAGAGGTTTCGTCATAGACCACACCTGGTCTTTGACGAAAACCCTTTGCTACAAGTCTAGCTTTGAAAGTCTCCACTTTCCCATCTACACCAAGTTTCTTCTTGAAGATCCATTTTCTCCCAATGGGTTTTACCCCTTCAGGAGCAACATCCAAAGTCCATACTTTGTTGGTGTACATGGATTCCATCTCGGACCGCATAGCATCCAGCCATTTCACTGAGTCCCTACTCGTGATGGCCTGCTTGAAGCTAGTTGGGTCATCATCCTCCATGATGCAATCCTCGCTCCCACCATCCATGAGAAAACCGTAGTATCTCTCAGGTGGGCGAGGAACCCTACTAGATCGGCGGAGAGGCTGAGGTTCGTCGGGAGCTACTGAATGCTCTGGTTCCACTAAATCTTCTGTTGTGTTTTGTTCAGCTGGAACCTCTTCCAATTCTACCTCAGAGCCACTAATTTCTTTTGCAAGAAATTCCTTTTCTAAAAAGGTAGCATGTTGAGCAACAAATACTCTTTGTTCCTCACTGTGGTAGAAGATATACCCTCGTGAATGTTTGGGATATCCAACAAATTTACACAAAACAGATCTTGCCTCGAGTTTGTCCGGTTTTTGTCTTTTGACATAGGCCGGGCAACCCCATATCTTTATAAAATTAAGATATGGTCTCTTCCCTTCCCATATCTCATATGGTGTGGTAGGCACAGATTTGGTGGGAACCCTGTTCAGTAGGTATGCTGCTGTTTCCAGTGCATATCCCCAGAAGGAAATAGGTAACTCAGCTACACTCATCATAGAGCGCACCATATCTAATAGGGTGCGGTTTCTCCGCTCCGATACACCGTTGTGCTGTGGTGTATATGGAGGAGTTAGGTGAAAGAGAATCCCATTCTCTTTTAGGAAGTCCAGGAATTCAATGCTCAAGTATTCTCCTCCTCGATCAGATCGTAGGATTTTAATACTTTTTCCGGTTTGGTTCTCGACTTCTTATTTATATTCTCTAAATTTCTCAAAAGCTTCAGACTTGTGTCTTATCAAGTACACATGTCCGTATCTTGAGAGATCGTCAGTGAATCTAATGAAGTACGAAGAACCATCCCTGGCATGTGTAGACATGGGACTGCATACATCACTATGTATCAATCCCAAGAGTTCGGTAACTCTTTCTCCGTGTCCCGTAAACGGAGTTTTGGTCATCTTGCCTTTGAGACATGACTGGCAAGTGTCATAAGATGAAAATTCGAATGGTTTCAAATATCCATCCTTATGCAACTTAGCCAGTCGTGTCGCATTGATGTGACCCAGTCTACAATGCCACAAGAAGGATTCGTTTAGTTCTGAACTCTTCCTCTTATGTGTGTTTGTTATGCTCAGAACTGTTGATTGATTTAGAACATAAATGCCATTGCACAACGTGCCTGATCTAACCAACTTTTGGTTACGGAAAATGTTCATAACATTGTCCTGTAGTACAAAATTATATCCCTTTTTACTCAATAAAGAAACCGATATAATGTTGCATATCAGGTTCGGCATGTAATAGCATTCGTTCAGAACCAATGTATTACCAGTTGGTAACATAAGGTGATATTCCCCGACAGTCTTAGCTGCAACAATTGCACCATTTCCAACTCTAATGTCTTTATCACCTTCTCCAAGTTCTCTACCTTTTCTAAGCCCATGTAACTGATTACATATATGGGATCCTGACCTGGTATCTAATACCCAGGACGTAGGGCAAATGGAGAAACAGTTCTCTATAACGAACACACCCGAAGAAAATGCATCAACATGTACTTTCTTCATTCGGGTGGCATGGGAATCCTGGTATTCCCCTATATCCTGTTCATTCCTATAACTCTTATAAGAAAGAACGGAACCAACGTTCCCCAGCACAGTATAACATGCGGGTTCGGTCAATACATCCATATTATTATCTTCATTAGGGCATGAAATGGTCGCTACCTGGAGAGAGAGAGAAGAAAACACTTTAGCGTATGCTCGTGCAAGATCAGATTGGTTATTATCTTATCTAATCAGGATGGCTCCCACTGGTTTTTATCAAATCTTCCTTCAAACCCTAAAAGGAAAGACTAGCCGGGATTAATTACACACTACAAGTTCGCCAATCTTTCAGCCAGGCCAGTGTCGGTGCTTTGAGGGAGGTCCCCCGTGCTTTCGCACGAACCTAATTAATGTAAACCTCGTTTTCCCAGAGGCGTAACCCCGTTGACACCTTTCTAGACACCTACTTGATCGGCTAATTGTAATGTGTAAAACTCTCCCAGGAGTAACTCTTACTCGCAGTGGGTATCGGGATCCAACTATCTCATAGAAGGTATGCAATCTCATTGCAAATTTCAACACTTGAAATTCCCGATAATATTCTGCCCCAAGCATCCTATGACCTTGACGGAGGTCAACAAACCACAGGGTGCAAGTCAAGTTCAACCCGTCATTTCTTGATTGAATCAAACCCACCCGCACGACCCTTGACGGAGGTCAACAAGGTCGTACGACTACCCTAATCCAATCTGCATCACATGCATAAGCAGATAAATACTAGTTAGCTACCGCACACTACGCCTTGACGGAGGTCAACAAACGTAGCACGAATACTAAGTAGGATTTATCTGAAATGACGGAGGGCTACGTCAGGTTTTTCTGAAAACCTATTGCGTAATGAACTTGATATCGTTGTAGAATCAAATGAAGTTTTGAAATGGAGTGATTTTGAGGCTTTTCCAGTTTTGCTAAAGGGGTCACTCCCGGTGAAGGGATCGTCGGCCCTTTCCTCGTCGAATGAGGTGCGGGATATATCATATATATATCACTGTGCAAAGCAGAAACTATAGAAGCAATCAAAAAACAAACCGAGTGTGTAGCATCTGCCAGTTATTGCTAAAGGAGTCACTCCCGGTGAAGGGATCTCGGTCCTTTCCTCATCGAATAAGGTGCAGGGTATATCATATATACCGCTATGCAAAGCAAGAACTGTAGCTACCTGGTTTTATTTTAAAATCTGATTCTACAACATCATTTGGTTTCTTTTATTTCATTAATCACATTAATGAAGTCCCATCATTTAAATACCTAAACATCACAGATAAATACGACGTACACTTATGCTATCCGCATTCGTCTCGATGTCCCCTCGTGCACCGTTAGGTTAGGTAACTAACGACAGAGCAGGGCAGGGCTAGCGCGGGTGTAAAACATAAGTAACGTCTATATAATATATCATATATACTGTATACTGTATCTATCACAGAACATCACATATATCGCAGCAGAATAAACATATGAAACATTGGATATACTAGGACGTCCGTGTTTTCAATACGAGCCAGTATAAAACACGGATTCCATGGTCGTGATGAATAGCCAATCCCACACCCCTAGACTCCTACGAGAGCGGCAAGCAACCCTGCCAATTCTAGGGTTAGGAGACCCGGACTCGACTCCTCGAGATGGTCTCCCACTGGACCCTAGAACCCGGTTACTTGTGCTCCCCTCCTTGGGTCTATCCTAATGCGGAAAAGTAAATAATATACAAAGGGTGACAACTTTCGCAACCTGGAAGTGCCCCAAATAAAAGAATATTACATACAAGTTTTTACATGAATGAAAATGAAAAACACTCATCTCACATAAAAACCCCCGGCTATTCAAACACGACAATCCAATATAACATATACAGCAACACATAATATCACATATCATCAACGTAAGTAAATATGCGCATCCCAATTGTCGTTGACATATAGCAACGAAACCGGCGATATCACATATTACACTTACGGTCACAGAAAAGAAAGTGTAAAACTACAACAGTTGGAATCCGCAACCTCTTTAGACATCGCATGCCTAATCAAAATGAAATACTTAGACATCACATGCCTAACAGTTATAAACCCCGCATTTTAGTCTCATTATCGAAAACTCTTTTCAATATCACGTGAGACTAAACCGCTAGATTTATAACATTCATTCAGTTATCTCATAACTGTTTGTGAATTCCAATTATTGTATCCCATTCCGGATAAATAGAGAATATTAAACTTTCCGATCGAACATTCGAACACCCAAGTTTTCCCGAAACCGATCAACACATGAAATAAGTTCAAAGACATTCACTTCATGCCTCAGTACCAACGGTCCAGCCGTAGAAGGGTCAAGCCAACGCCTCATATGTGGCACGCCGTACTGCCCCAAACCCAAAGGTTCAAAGGGCAGTTCAAGACGGTCACATAATCGAGTTAAGGTTTGTTGTCTTCTAGAGGGACCATCGCGTTACTTGCATTACTTAGAACGTCATTAAACTACGGAAAAGTCCAACAATTGGAAATTTCCCGGCAGGGGAAAGATTGGGTATTTACATCCGGTCGAACTTTTTAACATATTCTAAAATATCCGGAAAAACACATAGACGAATTCTGATAATCCGATCGAATCTACGAACTCCCAATGCACCCCAGAAAATTCAACTCTTGAATAAATATTAAAAATTCCCAGGAAAACCAGCACTGCATAATGAGAATTACTGTACAAAATTAAATGCATGAGGAGACCACATGGCCGCGGAACCGCCGCAATAGCCATGCTAATGCCGCGGTTCCGCCGCACTTTGGTGGATTCAGGGGTACGGGCTTCACAGTAATTCTTAAAATTCCCTGCTGATTTTTCTGCATATTTTTAATATCGAAAAATCCCCGAAATTGAAAAATGTACAGAGAGCATTTTTTGGGTTAGGGTTTCGGTTCGTTCAGATTTCAAACGTCGTCTAGACTTCGCCTAAGGCTCTAGCTAGGCTCTGATACCACTGTAGGGTTCCTAGGCACACTATAGAGGTCTCACAAGGTATCAACCATGCCAATTTCAAATTTTATGGGTGCCGAGAAACCCTAATACGGATCGTTGACTAGAAGTTTAGGCGAAAAACGAAACTAGTTAACATCTTAACTAATGGAGAGAGGCTACAACCTTTGTAGATCCGGTTCTCCACTTCCTTAGCTCCACGTAGGCGTCCTCTCACTGTCCATCTCGAATCCCGAACTCAATCGTCGGCTTCATCGGAGAAATGGGTGGACTAGGTCGTCGGCTTCGTGCCGAAGATGATCTACGTCGAGGCTTCACAAGATCAAGCTCCGACTTCACCAAGTTGTGAAACTTGTGAAGAAAACATCCTATACTACTTGGCAAGAGGTAGAGGGTGAAGAAATAGGAGGTGGGTTCACTTTAGAATTGGATTTCTCACACTTTTTCTCAAGTTGCCATTGATGGCATCAAGCTTTTTCTTTTGAAGATGAAGAAGAAGATGAAGCTAGAATATGATAAGTGTTAATTCAAAAAGAAAAGTAAATGAATACTTATCATATACTAACTAGGATAGAGTGCAGAGAATAGACCATGGTTACTTCGATGGGTTAGGGTTAAGCATGAAGACAAGAATGCTTAAGAAGTCAAAGCTTCATGAAGCTTCAACTAGAAACAAATAAAGCCACCATTCTTATCTGAATCATTTCCAAATAAATAAATGAACAAATAAATAAATAAATGATTATGCAAAACCCTAATCATCAAATTAACCATGGTTTAATTCTATACACTTAACTAAATGATCAAGTATCATCAAACATGATACAAATATGTGCACAAAAGTATATCACATATACTTCTTGCACATCAAGTGAGAAAATCCATATAAAGTGAACCAATACTAGCTAATGCAAAATAATTTATCAAATATATAATTATACATTAAGTCATTAAATCAACACTTGATTTAACGATCCGGTTATATCGCATATAACCGACTAGTATCCTATGTATCGAATTATCGAATCAATCCTTGATTCGATATCTAAGTTATATCGAATATAACCAATCGATACATCCATCACGAGAATGAAATTCGGTATCACATACACGCATTATTCTCGGTCCTGCACATATCTCATATGCGCTCCTATTTCGTTTCGCTTGAGCCAGGAAACCTCTGTGCAGGACTCTAAAAACTCGTCAATACGCCGGTAGCAGATGATGATCATATCAAGCACCCACAAGCCGCAAGCGGTCTTCTAAACGTAACGGCCATCCGGGTATTGAGCAATCAGAAAATCGACGAGCTAGCCCGCTCACACTCCTGTGAATCCAACCAGTAACACTTACCGTATAGTCCGGTCTGTTCGTCTGATATGTCGCATATCAAGTCTAGGGGTGGTAAACGTCAGACCCCAATAACCGATAAGTCGTGCCGATGTGAGGCTCATAACAGGTCGAGAAACTACTGGTAACACTTACCAGCAAATCTCTGATCAGCTCTGGCCAGGGACTTCCCTGTTACGGCCAATCGTGCACAGCGCAACATCAACCCCCAATACCGGGAGAGACGAAACCCCTCCTATCGCTCATTGCCTCCATGTGACTCGGGACTGTACCTAAAGACCACCGTTTTGCACGCCCTCATGGACGTGGTAAGGTGGAGATCAAAGCACAGTGGGAATCACACAAGACTCTATGACGATCTCGGGTCTACAGACTAACCTGTACAAGTGTCACCTGAGAACTGCCATCTGACGTGAGGTATAATACCATCTGGGAGTTCTCGGCGAGTCCGTCCAGTGTACCCAATCTCCACTGAGCACCCGTATACCATCTCTGATATCAAACACCAATGGATATGGGATCATCCATCGCCCATCTCATGGGTCGAGAAGCGTATACGCTAGTCTACACTGGTATATCGATGCCCTGTCTCGATACACCCATGACTAGGGACCTTGAAGGATGTACTTATGGACTACCATGTCCCCACTAGTATGATCTGCATCATAGTACAGGTAGTCAAGTACACATCCTAAGGGCTTTATCAACATGTAACTATAAGACAGTTTAAAGAGACAAATGTACATGTTAAGATAAAGAGTAACCAGATAGCATACTATCATATCGAGCAAGAAAGTCATCTCTATATATGTCCAAGCATCCAATATAATATACATCATCTGTACAATTCTGGCCTCTAGGGCATACATACAACTAACAACTTTATATCATTCCTGGGATGATTGTTATATATATTTATGTATATACAGGTAGATGTTGTATATATTTTGCACCCGTGCTAGTCCAGCCCCCGCTCTGTCGTTAGTTAAGTAACCTAACGGGTGATGACGAGGCCCAGTGGCGAATGCGGATGGCATATACGTACATCATATTTTTCGTCCTTTTCTGGTATGATATGTTAATTGATGGGACTGCATTGATTCTGATCAATGCAAGGATAAAACAAACCTATATATGATGTTGGTACCAAGTTTTAAAAACTAACATTACAGACGTTCTCTTTTACTTTGCACAGTGGTATTCGGTTATGAATATCCTGCACCTCATTCGACGAGGCAAGGGCCAAGATCCCTTCATCGGGAGTGACCCCTTGGGCAGAAGTTTGCGTCAACGTAATAACTTCACTATAGTCGATTCTTTTGCTTTGTATCGCGGCATTCAGTTTGGAATATCCTGCACCTCTTTCGATGAGGAAAGAGCCGAGATCCCTTCACATCCCTTCATAGGGAGTAACCTCTTTGGCAAAAGTTTTCGCCACTATATATTTGTAAAACCACTTGGATTCCTTCAACGATATCAAGTTCATTACGTTAAAGGTTTTTCGCCAAAAACCAGCCGTAGCCCTCTGCCATTTCAGAAAAATAGCGCTTAGTATTCATGCTATATTTGTTGGCTTCCGTCAATGCATAGTGTGCGGTAGCTATGTGTTAATTTTCTGTAGCATGGATATGCATTAATCTAAGATAGTCGTACAGCCTTGTTGGCATCTGTCAAGGGCGAGTACGGGTGGGTCAAAATTAATCAGGATAATGACGAGTAGAACTTGACTTGCGCTTTATGATTTGTTGGCATCCGTCAAGGTCATAAGACACCTGGGGCAAAAATCCATATCGGGAGTTTCTAAAGTAACTGAAACTTGCCAGCCATGCGCATACCTTCTGGAGTGTGATAACTTGAGTGGCTTCCATCAAGTTATCATACGATGATAGTTGGATCCCAATTCCCACTGATGAGTCGGTTTACTCCTCGGGTGATTTTAGATGATCCCGACAAATTCTTCTTTTGGGTTTGGAGAAGAATTCAAGGAACAGTGGGAGACATCTTGATTAGATAAAGTGATTAACCATTCTGATCTAGGTTAGAGTGCACGCTGAGTGTTTCTTTTCTCTCTCTCTCTTTGGCAGCGACCATGGCCCGACCCTAGACTAAAACTCATGAACCAAGTTAACCGAACCTTCTTAAAACACTTTGGCTTTTGGAGTGTCACGGTGTCGCATACATCATTGCCACTTCTATATCACCTTTGCGTTTCTCCAGAACACCCCGTATTACTACGAAGATCCAAATCTATTGGATAATCCATCGTATAGTTACATACGAACTCGAATGAACTTATTCCAGATTCGAGGATGGATTCTGGTTCAGGAGAAATTGAATAGGAATATTCGGTTGTCTTTTCTCTTTACTTTCTCTCAGGTTGCGAGAGCTCCCAGTGTTAGGAGAGTACACCTCTTACGCTTATTGGATAGTCTTCTTCCAAACCATAGGCTGGTGCTGAAAGGTAGGGAAGGAAGAAAACCAATTAGCCTAAACGTGGTGTACATAAGGTAATTGTTTACCGCCGAAAATGGGAGACAGAACCGCGTAGGTCGTCTTGCCTGAATTTGGCGGCAGATACTATTTGGATTTATCCGTCCACCTCTCCGAAGATGCCAAGTTGATTTATGACATCGTGTATAAGAGGTTTGGACGGATGCGGCCGTTGTGGCAGACTTCGTCAGATTCCCCCTCATTTTTTAGGGGTTTTTGATTGTGGGGACGCTCTTCCCTGCAGGCGCAAACCCATGCACTTAATTACGTTACCGTGTAGCAATAACCACTTTCTCTGGCTCAAGAAGGTCACTTCGTGTCATGTGATGTTTGTTTTATTTTTGGTTGCCCGTGGATTGTATACGGAGACTAATTTATGTTGTCGCCCGTAGGGCGTGGATTAGTCCAAATCCGTATATTCTTAGATTTGGGTTTGGGTTGATTTAAGGATCATTAATCTTGTTTGAGATTAAGATCAACTTAAATGTTTGTTGAGGATACGTTAGTATAATTTTAGGCTAAGATCTACTCAAAAGGATTTTGGGATCATTCAGACCCAACAAAAGAGCATTTGGGCTCCATTGTGTTAGTTTAAGGACGTTGCGGTCCATTGCTAGTTTAAGGACGTTGCGGTCCGCGGTATGATAAGCCCGTCAATTTGGGAGTGCACCAAAAAGTTGTTGGTTATCGGGACCCACCACCACTCTGAAGACGCTGAAGCATTACAACGATATGTATCAGAGGTCTAAGGAGATGTACCCTTGAACCAATATCCGTTGGGAGATCTGTAGTCATGTTTAGGACTAAGATCAATTTGGAAAATGATGAGCACATGGGCTCGACAGATCTGAATTAGGGATTTTTGGTCAACTTAGACTTAGCCCACTCAGTCTTTGAATAAAGTTTTAAACACTTGCTTGGGCTCAGTCCCTTTTCTGTGCGAACAATGCTGGGCATTGATATGGGTTTTGACCATCACCCTTTACTTTTATTTTCCCCCTTCTTTTTTTTATTTTATTTTTATAGAGTGTTAAACACTCTTTATGGCACCCACGTGCGGAGCACGTGAGGCGCTTGGCGCTGAGCGCCAACCACTGAGTGCTAGGCACTCCTTATTGAGCAACACCCATATGAGGTACACGTAAGGCGCTTGGCGCTGAGCGCCAACCATTGAGCGCTAAGCACTCTTTATTGAGCAGCGCCCATGTGAGGGACCCATGGGTCGCTTGGCGCTGAGCGCCAACCATTAAATGCTAAGCACTCTTTATTGAGCAGTGCCCACGTGAGGGACACGTGAGGCGCTTGGCGCCAAGTTCTTCTTTGTGTATTCTGTTCTGAAGAGTACAATTCTCTGTTCTTTTCTGGATCTTTGATCCCCAAGAACAAGTTCATCCCCATGAGAATTAAATTCTCATTTGTTGGAGACTTGTCTCATGGATCTCAGATCCAGGGAAAGAACTATGTTCTTTTATGAGGGTTAAACCCTTGGATATGCAGATGAGATACTCTGATCTCTGTTATTATTTTTTTTTACCTCGAAGAAAGGTATTCTTCTTTCTTCTTTCTTAAAGCTTTCTTCTTGCTTGCTCTAAAGCTTATGAGGGGTTTCTCTCTCTAAGACTTGAAGTCTTGGGTCCTTTATATAGTAGAGGCAGATTTGTTGATTTAGATTAAAAAAATCTCTCATTGAGAGATCTTTAATTGATTTGGGGATTTTATCCACTGTTGGATCTTTGATCTAAGGACTTCTGTTTTACAGAAGATATTTTTCTCATTTTTAACAAGATTAGGAAACATTTTCCCATACAGAGCTTATTCTGTAGCTTGGTGATTTTTAATCACCATTGGATTTTTAATCCAACGACGCTCGGTTTTACAGAGAGTAATCTTTCTTGTTTAGAAAGATTTGAGAAATATTTCCTCAAAAGAATTTAATTCTGTACTCTGATGATTTATCATCTCCGTTGGATCTTTGATCCAACAGCTCTGTTTAACAGAAAGATTTGGTTATGGCGCTGGCGCCCTCGTGCAAGGCACGTGAGGCGCTGCCTCAGAGTTTTTAACACTTGGCGCTGGCGTCCTCGTGCGAGGTACGTGAGGCACTGCCTTAGAGTTTTTAACTCTTGGCGCTGGCGTCCTCATGTAAGACACGTGAGGCGCTGCCTCAGAGTTTTTAACACTTGGCGCTGGCTTTCAAATTTTGAACAGAGCTTTGCTCTTTTATTGGGGAAACAAATGCCCCCCACCGTTGCGCTCACATGGCTCACACGTGAGTGCGGCGGTGGAACCTTTTCCACCGTTGGATTTTCTTGGAAGTTGAATCGACTTTCTGTGTCTATAAGTAGGGCCTTTGGCCCTTGAGATGACTGTTGTTCACCTTCACTTATTCTTCTTTTTTCTGAGAATTTAATTCTCCTTTCATACCGAAATCCCTTCTAGAGTTAGAACTCTGCCTAAAAATTTGGTAAGGATCATAATCGAACCCCTTAACAGAGCTTTGCTCTTCTTACATCGTAGATCTTAAGATGTATTTTAGGGTTTCTTAACCCATTAATTAGAACACTGTTCATCTTTCATGAAGAACTCTTAGAGTTTATTTTGCAGATCTTAAAGATCTTGGGGTTTTACCCCGTTAAAAAATGCTTTGCTTTTGAGGGTTCTGTTAGATTACTCCATTGTTTTTTTTACAGAGCATAGCTCTTAGAAATTTTGGGAGGAATTTTATTCCCCTCTTAATTAAAGTTGACAGATGTGAAATCTGTTTGCAGAGCACAGCTCTTGAGGAGAGTTTAACTCCTTAGCCCAATGAGATTTCTCATTAAATGAGAATCCTCTTAGGATTTCATTCTTAATGAGTGACTGCCCCATCAATGATAGGACGTCATCTTGATTTTGTGGGTCCCCTTTTTGTCCATTTATTCTGCATTGCAGTGCGGTACCATTTTTAAGTACCAAGTGTCAAAATTCGGAACATAGCGTTGATAACTAACCCTCATCTCTTTTCGTGTAAGTACTATAGCTTTCGACCCCTCCTTCCCTTTTGTACGTTCAGAGAGCACCTTTGCCGACGCCCCCGTGGATCAAAAAGCCTTCGCGCTTATTAAAGATCATGACCCGGAGCAGAAGTCTCTTCACTTATGGGGGTTATGGTACAATCAGATTATCCAGGGTCGGCACAGTTTTTCTTGTGCAATACCCTCGGTGCCCATTTCAGCAATTCACTACGCTGACTCACCTCAAGTGAATTATGCTGTAGAGGAGGTCAACTGGACCTCAGAGGGTCGTCTTCAGCCTTCTATGGCATCAATACCCATACAACTGCTGATGGCTTTAGATATTTTGGGTCGACGCATATGTCAAAGCGAGTCGCGTCCTTGGAGGCAAGTATATATGATAGATTTAACTCCTCGCCATTCAGCCGGCTACCTGCAGTGGGCTCGGTATATTCTGTCGGCCAGGAAGTCACTGCTGCTGAAGCTCTGGTAATATCCCGCGATTTATGCGTCTCTCTTTCAATATCCCGCGCCTCATATATGGTAGGTCAAAGCCTTCCTGGAACAATGGAACATCCCGACCCACACATTTCTTCTGTTGGACTGAGAGGTCTCTATTTCCTTGGAGCAATTTGTGGAAATTTCAGGCCTACCCGTCAGAGGAGAACATTACGAGGAGATACTTCCCCCTGATGAGTACATCTTTGCCACTAAATCAATGGTAATGGGCCTCATTCCGGAGAATGCCATTCAACACCAGTTCTTGAGCCTAATCAAAGTGTTGAACATTTATGAGAGTCTGTTTTTAGAGTCTGGAGGGCATGGAGTCAGCTTCGCCAATTTCATCGCCCGCTTTCTTCGCCCTGAAGTCTTATCAAAACAAGCCGCAAAATTCGCCAAGGTTGATGACCCATTTGGTTTCGATTTGGATAACCAGCAAACGGCGGAAGCGGATCAAAAAAATTTCTTTATTCCAGACACTCCGGTCGTCCCTTTTTGCAGAATTTGTTGTTTCAGACGTCGATGAAGAGACGTTCTTTCTGGGGTTCATCGGCCTGTGGTTGAGCCGGTTTGTGCTTCCGATGCACCCTCGGTACATGAGGCCATCTGTCTTTTATCCCGCCCACCGCATGGTTGCAGGGATGCGCGTAGCCATTGGGATTGCAAGGCTAGCTCATCTATATCACGGCCTGAGCTTAGCGGCAGATACTACTCAGCCAGGGGTAAAACTTGTACATCTTCCGTTGCACTACTTCACGTCCTAGGTCGAGATGCACGTGCTGGGTGCTTTCGGAGTCCACAAACAACCCCGTTTCTACGACATCTACAACTTTCCCCGGGTCATGTTCCTAGTTGACGCTTCTGCATTAGATTCATCGCAGCGAGAGGCTCGACGTTTGGTCCTTCGCTCGCGTATGGTCGGGGATAGTATGACTTTTTTCTATAGAGTCTTAACTATCGGTAAGGAATCTACCAAGGCAGTGCAACCGCTGCGTGATACTTTCAAAGACGGGGTTCCTACGTTGAAGGCTCGGGAGATCCTGCACTTGTATTTAATTAGGCCAGGCTTTTTAGTGTTCAGGAAAAACGCCACGGCACTGTTTATGAGGTATAACCCGCACCGTTTCGCTCAACGGTCGGGTTACAATCAGGGTGTTCCCCTTGAGGCATTCTTAGCCGAGCCGGCCGCTACAGAAGAGAGTATTCGCAGCGCACTGCACCACTTTATGTGACTAAATACGGGGTCCAACTTTCTCATCAGTGAGCCGAGCTATGTGCCGAAAGCTTCGAACGCCTACGTGGCGTGGTACCAGCATGCGACGGGTGCTGTTATCAGGGAAGAGAGATGGCTATTACTTGATCATAAAGATGATGACCCAGCTGGTAACCCAGCAGTCCCTTTGAAGCGACGGACTGCCGTTCGTCCCTTCTTAAGAGAAGTCACTACGGTTGTGGTCCCGTGCGCCTCCCTTGAGAAGCCCCCGCCCAGTGTTCCCGTAGAGGCGGTACTGCAACGTTCCCGGAATCTGTCGCTGGTACAAAAATTAGGACCCATCACCCGAAAATGCCCGTCAAGCGCAAAATCCTGTCCTCGGCCGCCGGTGTCCGCTCGCAGAAAAAGAAGAAGTCGTTATTCTCTGTCGATGTCATATTTGGCCAGGAGCCACATGCTCCCTACAGCGAGGGCTTGTGCGAATACGGTACCAACGAGGGTTTGTTCGACACGCCTGCGACCGGCACTGATCTTCAGGCTGCCCTCGCAGCTTCCGAGCGACTGGATCGCGAGGAAGCGACGTTGATCACTATCGCAAAGTCAGGTATACTTCAGTTGAATTCTTCTGTGTATATCCCTTTCTTATTATTATACTTTTACTAACGCTCTCTTCTTCAACAGGTATTTCTGCCGAAGAGGCTCTCGCGGCTTCCCTCAAGACGTTCGAGGAGGAAGAGAGGCTCCGCGCATCTTTGGGTCTTGGTATAAGTTGCTTCATTACACCTTTATTCTTTTTATTCGTGCTCTGACCCTCTCTTTCACCTTATTGTAGGGACTACCTCAACTCAGGTTATTCCAAGTGCAGTGCCGATCCCGAGTGACGATGCAGCAAAACTTCTAGAGCCGGCTCATATGGCCATGACCCTCCCAAAGTCACCGCAAGAGGCTTTGCTGAAGCAGCCGATGATGGACGCTGTAGCGGCTCCGGAGGCAGAGCTCGGTTCGGACGACGACATCCTCTTGTTAGAAGTCTTGAGGAGGTCATCTCTCACTGCCAAGACCGAAAGAAAGCGCAGGAAGCATGCAGCGAGGGAACGCGATGCCGTTTTGGCCATAGGTGCAGGCTCAAGCAGTATTCCGCTTGCTGATACTCCTTCGGCGGATGTTCCCTCTGCCCTATCTACCACCCGTAGATAGGTTGCACGCATAGCTTGGGAAGAAATTGAAAAGCTGCTCCAAAGTAACGTAACGCCCAGTATTTTATTAGAATTTGGTCCTCAAATTCTGACATGCTCATTTTCTTTCACGCAGGGCCGAGTCCAGGCGACGGTATGGCAGGTGAAACGTTGATGATTACAGAGCCCGAAGTGGCTACTCTTTCTCGGGAATCTGGGACTATCCAGACCGCTGGTCTTTCTCCATATGGCTCCTTGGTGTCGGCGTGCGTCGCAAGTGTTACGAAGGCCCTCGTCGAGTCAGGGGATGAAGTTATGGGCACGGAATCTATTACCCCGAGATAGAGTGAAGAAGCCGTTACACCTGGTGACGCCTCCATCGCGGTTTTGGTCGATGATCCATCAGGTAGTCCTTGGGTTATTGTTTTCAAGCTTTTCAATCCTGTTCAGCCCTTCTGATGATATCTCATTTTTCTTGAGCATGGGCATGGTGAACCCTGAGGCTATGTCTTCTGAAGAAGTGTCGCTGGTCACAGCTCTGACGGTCGTTGTCCCCTCTGAAGGGTTATGGAAGCGCCCCGGCCATCGAACCGTGGCCAAAAGCGAAACAAAATTTTTCTAAAACCCGGCGCTACCATTACCCGATTAAAAAGATCGAAACCATTAACCGTAAAACCAGCAAACCAAATACAAAGAGATAGAAATGGTTATACCTAATGATCCAAGTCCTTCGGGTCTTCAACCATCTCCAAGCTCCTACTGATGCGGATAGACTTTGGTCGCCGGTCTTCCTTCATCTCCGATGATCCACCCGAGGGAAACGACACAAGCTTCAGGTTCGCCAAGCGGACCGACCGACTCTCCAGGATTGCTAGTAGTGGAGAGTAGGGGTATAGGATAATCTCACCATAATTTTCTCTCATACTCAAAGCTCATGGAGCAACCATAGAAGATAGGGAGGTGACGATCAAAGGCATGAGCTAAAAATGGCTAAGTTTCTTTTGGGTGTGTGAATGAATGAATATCAAGAGAGAGTAAAGAGAGTGAGCCCCTTTCCCAAATGAGCAAGCCCCCACCATCCTCATAGTATGGCCGGCCCCTTCTCTCTCCCCCCCAAAAAAAATGCACCCCAAGAAAAACATATCCAATTATACAAATAAACAAATACCACCATACCAATCCCTACATGCTCAAGCCATGCTTTGACCCAAATGCTCATGCCATGCCATGTCACCTTTTCCACTTCATTATAAACAAAATGATTTTCCTAAAAAGAAAAATCAATAATGAGGTGACTAATCTTCTAGAAGCCATTCCATATAAATACGGAATGCTTCCTGGTACATGTATCGAGATACACATACGCGTATTCGTACGAAAATACGAATAGCCAAAGAGAGAAAATAAATAGTGAGCAATAATACTAGAATACATATATATAAATACATATGTAAATTATTAAATCAAAACTTGATTTAACAATCTGGCTTAATCCTAAGCCTCTAGTATTATCAACCGTCCGATTAAAGTCTGTGCAGTCCATGCACATATTTAATCGGACACCTGTATGTATCAACATACGTCGCCTACACCATATCGCCTGAACCGTGAAAACCCTCTGTGTGGGACTCTAAAGACTCGTCAATAATCTGGCAGTGGGTTTAACCACAAGCACGTCAGCGGCACTAACTGTACGTAACGGCTACCCAGGTATTGAGCGAAAGAAAGGCCGACGAGTAAACTCATCCAAACCCCTACTGATCCTGTCAGTGACAATATCCGTACAGTCCGGTCTGTTCATCTAAGAGTATCGCATATCGAGTCTAGGGGGTGGATAAAGTCAGACCCCTAATAACTCGATAATTCGTGTCGGTATGAAACCCATCACTACCTGAGAAACTATCGATCCAGGATCGGTAATTCTCACATACCCCGGTAGATGATTTCTAGTGATGGCCACCCGTACACTGCGCAACATCAACCCCCAATACCGGGAGAGATGAATCCCCAACGATCCGCTCACTGCCTCTATGTGGCTCAGGACTATACCCAACTAAAACCTGTTTGCATGACTTCTTTGAGCCATGGTAGGGTAGTAATCAAAGCACAGTGGGAACTCACATGAGACAAATGACGATCTCAGGTCGAAAGACTAACCTGTACACATGTCACCAGGGAACTGCTATCTGAAAATATGTATAATACAAACTAGCATGTTCCCGGCGAGTCCGTCCAGTGTACTCATAACCCAATGAGCACCTGTATACTATCTTAGGTGAACTACTGGCACCAATGGCTTGCGAGACTGGCCACTGCCCTTCGTCAGGGTCTAAATAAGTATACACCAGTCTCCACTGGAGTATCGATGCCCAGTCTCGATACTCCCCCGACTAGGGACATTTAAGGATGTGCTTATAGACCCCCAGCTCCTACGTATGTGATCGCCATCACAATGCTGGTAGTCAAGCAAGAATCCTATGGGCTCTATCAACATGTACATGATAATAAAGACAAACCAGATAGCATACTATCATCTCGAGTAAGACTGTTTTATCGGTATATGTCCTCACTCAATCATCATGATCACATGCCTGCGACTATGATAATTGCCTTGAGGGCACTATAACCAACAATCTCCCACTTGCACTTAAGGCTAATTATTGCGATGTCGCATATTCACAGCTCGTGTGATACCGAACACCCAACTCCTCTACTAATCAGTTTCACAAACCTCGTTTGTAAAACTATTGCGTTCGAGAAATAACCTCAGTGAGTGGATCCGCTCCAGTGTTTCTTTCTATGTCTCTCTTTATCCCAACTTCGCGGAGAAAACTATCTCCCGAAATGATCAATACCCGTCTTTAAATATTTCTGGATATCTGATGGGACCCAGTTCACAAATGAACTCCAAATCCAGCAAACTTCTTAGACTATATCGTCTACTGAACTTAATCAGTATGTTGCGCCATGCCTTCCTCAGTATCCGCTTGGACCACCTGTCCAAACTACTGCCCCTCATCAGAGGGAAAACTAAAACTCTGACGGGCACTCTGTCATCCAGGTCACCTTGGAAGCCTGGAATGATAACCGTCTCCCGAAGGAGGCTGCCGTTATCAAATCCCTAGAACATCCATTTATGCTCAAAAACTGCTTCCAAACGTTTCTCCAGGATTGAATTAATATCTCAACTTATTGCATCTAGTGCAAAAACAATATCTGGTGTGGTACTTGACATGTCATGATTGACTCAATTGCCTAAGCAAGTGATATGCCAATCATGCACATCCCTCTCCCCTTTAGTCTGTAAGACTCCTTTAGAGAGGGTGACTCCATCACCTGTAGGTACACCACCATTACAGGAGTCGTCCATTCTAAAACACCTTTAGAATACTGTCTAAGTACTCAGATTGGGACACTTCCCAAATCTAGATCTAAAACCATAGATCTAGTAACCAGAATGTCTGATATAATATCCATATCACATATGGAGAAACCACTGTGTGACGACCACAGTGTAACCGATCGTAGTATAGGAATTTCACTTCCTACTATGTGTATGTAATCCAAATACCAGGACATTACACCCTACTACCTTCTTAACAGATCCATCTTCTATTCTGATGAAGTTAAAAACCTATGACTGTCACATCAAAAATAGATGATCTATCTCCGCTATATCCGCTTTAGTCTATAAATAGACACAAGCTACTTGTCCACTGATTGGATGATTTTCCGATTGTGTCGGTTTATAGAAAATTGTATAGAAATCACAACCAAAAATATTTTGACCGCAATCAATAACGGTGTCGGATGTAACGCGTTAGTAAGTGCGGATCGTCTACAGGGAAAGTGAGTCCGTTCAATTTCCGAATTAGATGGGTCGAAAATTTAAAGAAAAGAAAAGAAACAATTCATGATTTGTAAAATTGAATATCAAGAATTAGAAAAATCTAGATCTAAGAAAACATTAAAAAATCAAGAATTGAGATGTGTGATGATTTCCAAACCAACAATCAAGATTCGAAGTGTGGCTCGTAGGAGTAGATCGGATCTATAGATGTGATGAGATCTAATGAATACAAATTCTTATCCATTAACAAATTGATACTAGATCGATGACGATTTATCGAGGGTTAAGGATCTTGCGAAGAAACTAGGGATTCCTCATCTCATCCTTTGTCCTTTCGATGAATCTCATTCAAAATCTAGCTTCAAGTAAATCAAATGATCAATCGTTGATCCCTAGTTTCGAGTGAACACAATCAAGAAAGTATCATCTCGAAACTAGGTCATCGATCATTCGATTCACAAGAATTTACAAACGTTAAAGAATTTAAGAATTGTAAAAGAGTCTAAATCATCATCATTTATCGATCGTCACAACTCCTACACGAGCGGAGTTTTACTCAAACATCATAATAACAAACACAATCACAAATTGAGATCGAATCATAATGCTTGAATTAAAAGATAAGCAAGATATAGAAATTTCACCTTTATTTATCGTAAAAATTTCGTTACAACTCTCTTGAAATTTACAAAAGGAAGGAACTAGATCGTCGATTTCGGCTTCGCTCGGCTCCTTGAGTCGCGGATCTCCTTTGATCTCTTGCTCCGATGAAGTCCGGCGTCTCTTTCTAAAGGATCGAAGGCTTGCTTGAATGGTACTCGAGATCTTGATCTTGATTTTGGAATTGGAATTAGGGTTAGGGTTTTGAGGCACAAGTCGTGTCACTCAACTTGTGGGTGGAAGATGATGGATAATTTCTTGAACAACCTCAACCCTAGATCTAGGCTCCTTTTTATAGACCTCAAAACCCTAGATCTAGGATTTCAAATTTCAAATTTCCCTCCAAAAGTTTGTTAAAGAGAGCCTTCTAGAAATAGTTTGTTAGGCCGAGCCTTCCAGAAGAAGCCACGTGGAGTTTCTGCGGTCTTCTGGAAGCTTGGGCCGTTAGAGGAGACACGTGGAGAAAATTGCAAGGCTCGCTGACGTCACCAGGCCGCGGCTCTGTTGAAGCCATGACGCTTGAGCTCTTATGGTGATTCTTGGGCTGACATTTGGGCCTTTTTCTGATATGTTGAATTTTATATTTCCCTCTAGATTGCTACCAGATCTCAAATCTTGGAGTTGGTGTATTTTTTATCAGCTCTTTTCCCAATTTTGCCTTTGTTCCTGCAATTTCCTGCACAATTTCTAGAGACAAGAGTTGCGCTATACAAGAATGATACGATGCCATGATAAACAGTCAATTTCCCTAAAAATGCTGGTTTTAATATACAGTACAGGTAATTCAGTATTATACAGGTGTTTTGCTAATATGAGCAATATGAATACTGAACACCTCTGAATGAATGCAAAAGATAGGGAAATTGCCGTGTTAAAAATGCAGTATTTTCGACTGATCAAATTCCCCCAAACTTATTTTTGGTCGTCTCGAGCGAACTGTTTTATTAAAAAGAGAAGGAGAAAATAAAAAAAGATAAAAACTAACTAGCATATTTTCGTAGGCAACACGATTGCACTGAGCACGTGCAACAAGCCTTTAAATCTCTAGGTGTCCCTAGTAGGAGGAGTGTTGTCTCCTGAGGGTTTTCAGCGGATTGCACCCACAAAATCCAATAATAAAAGGAAGATCATGAATATTACATTTAAAGAAGAGAATTGTAAAAGAAAAGCCTTGGAAATTAGGGTTTCCAACTAAGCTAGTTTTTCGGTTGTCATGAGCCCTATCTTAATAGTCATGAAAAGATGTCAGAAATCACGTCCTCCCTCAATAAAACATCGTCTTATTCTTCATTCCTATCTTTCTTCCAAACATCGATCATATAACCCTACGTGTGTGTAATTTACATCCCTACACCCGTAGAATTCAATTCAACCTATCATACTCTTCTCCACCTCAGTACTTTTTAATTAATGAATATTTAGATGAATTTGCTCACACACTTTCATGCGACCGTTAATACTTCTTGAGGTACTAACCGACCGATTACTCATGTGCTTGCTTATTTGGTGGTTTTCCTCGTCTTGCACCACCTAAGGCTTAGCAGTGACTCCCAAACCAGTTGGCCTTAGGGCACTAGGTGAAGAGGCACCCTCGCTATATTTTTTTTATTGCTGCCTTGGCGATAACAAAACCAGTGTTCATTTTTCTCACCATTTTATATTTCATTCATTTTTTATTTCCTTCATACTATGGCTTTTAGACAAGAGCATTTCAAGGTATCCTCTACCATCCCGGGCTTTAAGACGTATGTAAGTGCGAATAATAGGGTATCAACGTTCAAAATATTTGGCTTCTAGAATAGGAATTATTTTTCAGACTTATTTTTATTCTCAGATTACTGACTTCCTTCATCTTACTAACCCTTGGGACAACGGCTCATAACTACTTATTACTGGTTCGTATAAGAAAACTTCTAATTTTCTTGGTTTTCTTAAATTTTTCTAATCTCATGGATGTAATTTTTCAATATCTAATCTTTTATTATCTTATTTATATACAAAAATGTTAAATATTAAATATTTTTATATTTTAAATTTTTATGGGTTTTGAAAATTTTTTAAATTTTTATGGGTTTTGAAATTTTTTTAAATTTTTATAGTTTTTTTTAAAAATTTTAAATTTTTATAGGTTTTTAAAGAAATGTTTTGTGCTTATGCAAATGATATGCAAATGATGCAAAAATAAGCACAAACCTCCCCCAAACTTGTTTTCAACAGTGTCCTCACTGTTACCAACCGCTATATCTACAAAACCTGTAAGCCTGGGAGGAATTTATTAGTGGGGGCAAAATATATAAGTGAAGATCCTCCCCCAAACTTATTCTTTTCACTAACCTCCATTCAAAAAGATGATGCAGTAATTTACAGGACATGGAGGTGAGACGGAGGAATTTTAATCCAAATAAAATGGCTCCTGTAAGAACAGGAGCTCCTCCGTGGGGTCAGTGGAAAAATAGTCTATGTCCATTTACTTTGAAAAATGTGCCGTTTTTAACATTTTCTACCTCTACTGTCTCGTGCGGATATACAGACCGCACAATAAAAGGTCCCTTCTACCGAGATCGAAGCTTACCCGCGTGAAGGTGTAGTCGTGATCATAAAGAAGGACTTGTTGACCAGGTGTAAATGTTTTCCTCAAAATGTTTTTATCGTGAAAAACCTTGGTCCTATTCATTATGATTACAGCGTTATCATAAGCTTCATCACGGAATTCGCTTAGCTCATTTAATTGCAGCTTCCGAAAGTTGCAGGCTTGGTTTAAGTAAAAGTTGATTTCCTTAATAGCCCATAATGCTTTATGCTCAATCTCGACTGCCAAGTGACAAGCCTTCCCAAACACTAACCTATATGGAGACATCCCTAGGTCGGTTTTAAATGCAGTTTGGAATGCCCAAAGAGCATCCGTCAGTTTGGTCGACCAATCTTTTCTATTCTTCGTAACGTTCTTCTCCAGGATTTGTTTGATCTATCTATTCGAAATCTCAGCCTGCCCACTCATTTGGGGATGATAGGGTGTAGAAATTCTGTGGTTGATTGCGTATTTCCGCATCAGAGTCTCGAAAGACCTGTTGCAGAAATGTGTCCCGTTATCGCTAATGATAGCGTGTGGGTGTCCAAATCATGAAAAGATGTTTTCTTTTAAGAACTTAATGACAACCTTCTTGTCATTAGTGCGACATGGAATGGCTTCAACCCACTTCGAGACGTAATTAACCGCAAGCAGTATGTACAAATTCCTAAAGGAGTTGGGAAAGGGACCCATAAAGTCAATACCCCAAACATCGAAAATTTCAACCACTAAGATGGGTTGCTGTGGCATCTCATTTTTCCGGGAAATCCTACCCGTGTGTTGACACTGTGTACAGGTTTTGCAGTGATCAAATGCGTCTTTGAACAAAGTCGGCCAATAAAATCCGCATTGCAAAACCTTCTCCGCCGTTTTTTTAGGACCGAAGTGACCCCCACAGGCCTGATCATGACTGAATGATAGAACACTCATGAACTCCTCATTCGGGACACACCGGCGAATGATCTGATCAGGACAATACTTAAACAGATATGGATCATCCCAGTAAAATTGTTTTACTTGGGATAGAAAACGGTGTTTGTCCTGTTTTGACCAATCGCTGGGTATAAGTCCCGTGACAAGATAGTTCACAATATCCCTGAACCAAGGTTCATTGGATATGCTCAAGAGTTGTTCGTTTGGAAACTAATCATTGATCGGCAGGGTCACAGGTGAAGAAGAGATGCGTGAAAGATGGTCGGCTACAATGTTTTCACATCCTTTCTTATCTTTGATAACAAGATCAAATTCTTGTAATAGAAGGATCCAACGTATTAGCCTACCTTTAGCATCCTTCTTCGCCAGAAGATGTTTCAAGGCGGAGTGGTCAGTGTACACAACTATTGGTGAGCCAATCAAGTAAGGCATGAATTTTTCTAATTCAAATACAACTGCCAAAAGTTCTTTTTCAGTAGTTGTATAGTTAATTTGAGCATCATTCAGGGTCTTACTTGAGTAATAGATCACGTGTGGCATCTTTTCAATGTGTTGTCCTAAGACTGCACCAACTGCAAAATCTGATGCATCACATATAAGCTCAAAGGGGTAGTCCCAATCTAAAGACGATAGAACGGGGGCTGTAGTGAGGGAGTGTTTGAGTGAGTCGAATGCTGCCTCACAATCCGAGTCAAAGTGGAATGTCGTATCCTTGGCCAAGAGAAGAGTTAAAGGTCTAGCAATGTTGCTAAAATCCTTAATGAATCTCCTATAAAAGCCCGCATGGCCAAGAAATGATCGGATATCCTTGGCGCTTTTGGGATGAGGAAGGTTTTGAATGACATCTATCTTGGCTCTGTCAACCTCAATGCCATTTCGTGAAATAACATGTCCAAGCACAATTCCCTCTTGGACCATGAAATGGCATTTTTCCCAATTCAAAGTTAAGTTCTTCTCTTTGCAACGAGTAAGAGCTGTGTCAAGATTCGTTAGACAGTCAGAAAAAGAGTCTCCGAAAATCGAGAAATCGTCCATGAAAATCTCCAAAAAATTCTCGACCATGTCGGAGAATATCCCCATCATACACCACTGAAATGTAGTGGGAGCATTGCATAACCCAAAGGGCATGCGTCTATAAGCAAAGGTGCCAAAAGGACAAGTAAAAGTGGTTTTATCTTGATCCTTTTTGGCTATGGGGACTTGATTATAGCCAGAGTATCCGTCCATAAAGCAATAATACTCACGTCCAGCTAAGCATTCCAGCATCTGATCAATGAAAGGTAGAGGAAAGTGGTCTTTCCTCGTGGCGGCATTGAGTTTTCTGTAATCAATACATACACGCCACCCAGTTTGGGCGCGTGTCTGAATTAACTCATTTGCCTCATTGGTAATAATAGTGATGCCAGATTTCTTAGGGACAACATGTATAGGACTCACCCATTGGCTATCGGAGATTGGGTATATAATACCATTATCAAGGCATTTGACGATCTCTTTCATCACCGCTTCCTTCATGACGGGGTTCAACCGTCTCTGTGGTTCTCGGGTTGGTCTGGCATCATCCATCAAGTGTATATGATGTTCTACAATCAAGAGACTAATCCCTTTGATGTCCGCCAAGGTCCAACCAAACGCCTCCCTATTAGATCTCAATACCGATAAAAATGCATTCTCTTACTCTGATGCTAGAGAAGCGGATATGATAACCGGTAAATACTCATTCTCACCTAAATATACATATTTAAGATGAGAAGGTAAGAGTTTGAGATCTAATGCTGGCTGGGAAATAGAAGGTGGGATCATCGACTGATTTTCAGAGTCACAAATGTAAGTGTATATGCCCTAGAGGCCATTACTGTATCATACTAGTTTGTATATTACTTAATGGAAGCTTGGGATATTCACCTTGTATATACAATCTTGCTCAAAATAGTAGTATGCTACTTGGTTTGTTTCTACTTCAATGTGTACTTGTGTTTATTTTAGTATTTCACCTATACACATTAGTGGAGCCCTTAGTATCTTTACTTGATTACCAGCGTTGTGATGGCAGTCACACTAGTGGGGCTGGATAATCTATAAGCACATCCTTATGCAGGTCCCTAGTCGCAGGACTATCGAGACAGGGCATCGATACTCCGGAGTAGACTAGCGCATGCGCTTTTCGTCCCAGTGTGGGAGACGGTCTGTCCCACAGCCATTAGTACGTCGTACTGGAGATAGTATGCGGGTGCTCGTTAGGTTACGAGTACACTGGACAGGACTCATCGGGAACTGACCGGTTGGTATTATACCTATCGTCAGTTATCAGTTCCCAGGTGACATGAGTGCAGCTTAGTCCGCTGACTTGACACTGTCACTTCGCCTCGAGTGTGTTCCCACTGTACTTTGATTACTACCCTACCACGGCTCAAAGGAGTCGTGCAAACAAGTAGTAGTTGGGTGCAGTCCCGAAGCACTTGGAGGCAGTGACGGTTTGACAGGATTCGTCTCTCCCGGTATTGGGGGTTGACATCGCGCTGTGTCTAAAAGAGCCATTACACGAGTAGTCCCTGGCCAGGGCAAGCGGGATATACTGGTTGACTTCCAGTGTTATCTCAGGGTGTATTGGGCTTCACTCCGACACGACTTGTACCGCTATTAGGGGACTGACGTTTACCGCCCCCTAGGCCCGCCATGCGATGTATCAGACGAACAGACCGGACTGTACGGAGACTGTCACATTCAGGCTCAGTAGGAGTTCAGATGGGTTTCACCTCGTCAGTCTTCTTGTCGGCATCTACCTGGGGACCGTTACGCACAGCTAGTGCCGCTTGCGGTCTGTGGTTAAACCCACTGCCAGCGTAGTGTCGAGTCTTTAGAGTCCCACACAGAAAGCTATTCGCCTTTAGGCAAAAGAGTAGAGGTCGCATGGTTTTGCGACAGGTCGCATGGTTTTGTGACAGGGTTCAGTCACATCCGTGCACTTGTGCACGTTTAGTGTCCGGATAGTTTACACTAGCGGGCTTTGGTTTAAGCCAGATACTAGTGTACGTATTGGGATTGGTTTTTTTCCAGTTTGTATTCGTGTTCCTCGGAACGCGGATGCAGGTGTGTATGCACGGTTGACGGAGAGACAGAGGCAGAGAATTCTCATTAGGGTTGTTGACCGTTGACTGTTGACTTTTTGCTCAACCCTAATGAGAATATGAAATGTAATTAACAATTATATTAATTAAGTATTATGGTGATATGGTTGTTGACCGTTGACTTTGTTGACTTGTTGACTTTGTTGACCGGTTGACTAGGCTTGACTAGTTGACCATCATGATAACAATAGCTATCATTTCATGGCAAAGACTTTTGCTTGCTTGCTCTCTTGTGCAAAATGAGTGCATGAAATGATATGGCTATTGTTGCTTAAACCATCACATAATACTTGATTGCTATGATGTGTTATGATGGTTTTGGATTATGAGAGCCAAATGCAAAAAGTCTTCATTCATTCTTCTATGCTCATTCTCTCTCTTGTTCTTGAGCTCTCATCTTCCTCCTCTTGCTCTCCCTCTCTTGAGTCTATGGTTCACTTGTCTCATGAGTTGAGAACCAAGAACCATAGATAAAATCCCAAACAAACTCTTCTCTACTCACTCTAGTTCACAAGGTTTAGCAAACCGAGTGAACTAGGTTCTTCAAAGTTCGAAGAAGGAGCCAAAGGTAGAAGCTTTCAAGTGGATCTATCTTCGGCGCAAGGAGACGACGGGGAGAAGCCGATTCGGACAACCATCGAGGCTTGAAGACGAAGGAGTTCGAGATAAGAAATGTATAAACCCCCTAACCGAGTAGTTAACAACTCTTAGTTAGGTTGTTAGTTAGATGTTTAACAAAGATCCGGGTTTTAAGTCCATGTCACCACCTCTAGAAAATTGTTTTTCACCAAAATTCCGCATGCCCGAAAGTACCGGGAGAGGTAGCATGGACTTACAGTGGTATCAGAGCCAGGTTAAACTCTATCTATCATGTTAGCAAAGTAGCTAGAAGATCGATCAAAGAAAAAGTCCCGAAATGAACCCCGTTTTCAAACTTTCTGTCGATTTTCAAAGTGCTGCAAAAATTATTTGAGATACACCAAAAATCGACTCAGGGTTTTTAGAGTATACTGTAGAAAAATGGTCCCTTGATCTCATCAAAGCGCCGCGGAAACGCGGCAATAGCTTGCTATTGCCGCGGTTCCGCGGCCGTCTTGGCTCCTCTCTGGGTCTTCTTTGCTACAGTATGTTCATAGGGGTATTTTGGGATTTTTGGAATATGTATTTTCTGCCCAGATTTTCCAGAACGAAAATTTTTTGTTTGGGGCCTGAAAATCCGTATTTTTGATCGAACTTCTAAAAGACTTAAGCTGACGGGTTTTTCTGTGATGTGATATTTGTATTGAACGTCTGTTAATCGCTATATGTCAATTAGTGGGGTTATACAAATCTGTGATCTGTAATGTTATTAGAATGTGTATATGAATTCATTGGATTGTCGCGGGTGAATAGCCGGGGGTTGTGAGACGAGAGTTTTCTTTTCTATCAATTCATGTAAATTTATAAATTAATGTAATAATTATTTGTATAGCCGCACAACCGGGTCGGGGTTGTAGCCGTCATTGTATAATTTCTTTTTACTGTTTTTGCTCCTAGGATAGACCCATGGAGGGGGTGCACAAACTACCGGGTATGCCGAGTGGCCTACTCACGGAGTTGAGGGAGGTTGCTTCGCTTCGGGTACTTGGCGGGTAGTTTGCCGCACCCGTAGGGGTCTTGGGTGGGGTATTGGCTATTCACCGCGACCGTGTAATCTGCTTTTCGTTACAGGCTCGTACGAATTGCGGATTCCTAGTATATCCAATGTGTTCATCTGTGATCTGAAATGGCTATCATTGCAGTATATCTATATATGATATTATTTAGGCGTTGCTTATGTTTTACAGCCGCGCTAGCCCAGCCCCCGCTCTGTCGTTAGTTAAGTAACCTAACGGGTAATGACGGGGCCCCGTGGCGAATGCGAATGGCATAAGCGTACGTCATATTTTGGTTGTTTTCTGCAATGGTAGGATTAAATGATGGGACGCATTAAAAGAACTAATGCAAGAATATCACGCATTAAAAGAACTAATGCAAGAAAATAAACCAAGTAAAAGTCGTTGGAACACTTTCGAAAAACCACTCGGTTCTTTTCAAAACCAACTTTTAAATGCGGAGTTTGAGCCACTCCTTTTAAAAGCTATCTCGTTCCATCGATTATATCAAGTTCACTATGTTCACGGTTTTGCCAAAACCATTCGTAGCCCTCCGTCGTTTCACATGAATAATCAATAGTATTCAAGCTGTGTATGTTGGCCAAAGTCAAGGCATAGTGATTGGTAGCTATTGGGTATTCATGTGTAGTATAGATAGATGCGTTGGTTTGGGACAGTCATACTGCCATTTTGGCCAAAGTCAAGGGTAGGTACGGATGGATCCAAATTAACCTGGAGAATGACGGGTAGAACTTGACATGTGACTTATGATATTTTGGCCAAAGTCAAGGTCATAAGAGCATGGGGCAAAAATCCACATCGGGAGTTTCAAAAGAACTGAAACTTGCTAGTGTTGCATACCATTTGGAGTGTGATGATTCTGGTAGGATTCCTTCAGTTTCGTCACGCGATGATAGTTGGATCCCGATCCTACTGTGAGTATATGCTACGCCTCGGGAAATTTCTCACTTAACGATCAATGCTATAAACCAAGTAGGTGTCTAGAAAGGTGTTAGCGAGGCTACGCCCCCAGGGAAAAGAGGTTATTTAATTAAGGAACTTCGCGAAAGCGTTGGAAAACCTCCCTCAAAGTACCGACACCAGCCTGGCCGAACGGTTAAGCAAGTATTGTACGGTGAGATTGATCCTGACTAATTCTTCCTTTTTGGTTTGAGGAAGGATTCGAGAAACAGTGGGAGCCATCCTGTTTAGACAAATTAAAAACCATTCTAAACTTGCAAGAGCATCATGCTGAGTGTTTCTTCTCTCTCCTAATTGCAGCGACCAATCGACATGACTGGACTTAAGTTACTCCTAGATAAAAACATACTGACAGGGCCAAACTACAAAGATTGGCTCAGGAATGTCAAGATGGCAATCACTTACGACAAGCTGGGGTATCTTCTTACCACCAAAGCTCCCCCTATCCCAGGTCCCAAAACCAGCGTCGCGGATAAGGAAATCCGTAAGACCTAGGAATTAGACTGCGCGAAGGCCAAGTGCCTCGTGCTTGCCTCTATGGACAATGAACATCAGAGGAGACACGAGAATATGGACCTGGAATCCATATTTCTTCATACAAAAGAACTGTATGGAGAGCAATCTCGTATCGCAAGATACGAAGTGTCGAAGAAGTTATTTTCGGCAAGATTGGCCGTCGGATCATCGGTAGAGGAACACGTGCTTAAGATGATTGGTTACATTGAGGAGCTCACGGACCTTGGGACCACGTTGGAGAATGAGCTCTATACAGACTTGATTCTCCAGTCCCTTCCTTCCACTTACGCCCAGTTCATACTGAACTTCAACTTACAAGAAAAGGAAGTTGAACTTTCAGAACTCTTCAACATGCTGAGGAGCGCAGAGGGCACCCTACAGAAAGGTAGGGAAACATCCACTTTGTTTGTAGGAGGATCTTCTTCTTCTAGGTCCAAGGCGAAAGCCAAGGGAAAGAAGAAGAAAACCCCCGCCAAACCAAGGGGCGGTGTTAGTAAAGTGGATACGAAGGGAAAGGCAAAAGCAACAAAGAAAGTGGGAAAGCTTGTGGATAAGGAAGAATGCTTCTATTGTCATAAGAAAGGACACTGGGAGAATGATTGCAGGGCTTGGAAAGCCAGAACACAGGATTTGAAGCAGGTTGCGGCTTCAGCTTCAGGTGTGTATGTTATTGAAAACTGTCTTTCAATAAACTCTACTTCCTTGGTATTGGATACCGGATCAGGATCTCATATCTGTAATTCTTTGCAGGCGTTGAGAAACCGTAGGGTTTTGAAGGCAGGTGACATGACCCTCAAAGTTGCAAACGGAGCTAGCATGGATGCTAAGGCCGTGGGGGACTATCACCTGGGAATGTCAGATGGACATGTTTTGGTTTTGCGTAATTGCTTTTTTGTACCCAACGCAACTTGTAATATCATTTCTGTATCTTTGGTTTCTAAAGAAGGTTATGAATTTGCGTTTGTAAGCAATGTTGTAAACATTCACCTTAATCAAGTTCTGATTGGGTCAGGTACATTGAGCAATGGTATATACGTATTAAACCAACCACAGATTTTCAATGTCCAGAATACACACAAAAGAAAGTCTCCGGAAATCAATCAGACTTTCTTATGGCATTGTAGACCGGGTCACATCAATGAGAGAAGGTTGACGAAGTTACATACAGAAGGATATTTGAATCCGTTCGAATATCAATCGTATGCCACTTGTCAATCCTGTCTCAAAGGAAAGATGACAAAGACTCCGTTTACTGGACACGGAGTAAGGGCGAGCGAGCTCTTGGGACTCGTACACAGCGACGTGTGCGGTCCAATGTCTACACATGCGCGAAGCGGTTATTCTTACTTCGTTACTTTTACGGATGACTTTTCAAGGTACGGTTATGTCTTCTTAATGAAACATAAGTCCGAAGCCTTTGGAAAATTCCAGGAATATAAGAATGAAGTAGAAAAATAAACCGGCAAAAGTATCAAGTTTCTAAGATCGGATCGAGGTGGAGAATACTTAAGTGCCGAGTTCCTGGACTATTTAAAAGAGAACGGAATTCTCTCTCAGCTTACTCCTCCATATACTCCGCAACATAACGGTGTATCGGAGAGACGGAACCGAACACTATTGGATATGGTACGGTCCATGATGAGTAACGCTGAGTTACCGCGATCATTCTGGGGGTATGCGCTAGAATCAGCTGCATACCTTTTGAACCGAGTTCCCACTAAGCCTGTGCCTACTACACCATATGAGATGTGGTGTGGGAAGAGACCCTATCTTAATCACATTAAGACATGGGGAAGTCCAGCTTTTGTCAAAAAGCAGCATGCGGACAAGCTCGAGGCACGCTCAGTACAGTGCAAGTTTGTGGGATATCCAAAGAACTCTAAGGGATATT
This sequence comes from Agapanthus africanus, assembly GCA_030015575.1. Lineage (NCBI taxonomy): Eukaryota > Viridiplantae > Streptophyta > Magnoliopsida > Asparagales > Amaryllidaceae > Agapanthus > Agapanthus africanus. Next base: position 161,871,070 of record CM057350.1, on the reverse strand, counting down.
TCTTCTACTGCGAAGAGAAACAAAAGGTTTTTGTTTCTCGTCATGCCCACTTTCTAGAACACCAGTTCTTAGAAAAGGAAATTAGTGGGAGCACAGTAGAACTGGAAGAAATTCCAAAACCACAGACTGTTACTGAAAGCTTAGTGGAACCAGAGGGTTCAAAAGAACAGGACATTCCTACGCCGCTCCGCAGGAGTAGTAGGCAGTCTCATCCGCCCGAGAGATACTACGGTTTTCTCATAGACGGGGATAGAGAGGATTGCATCATAGATTATGATGAGCCTACTAGCTTCCAGCAGGCCGTTCAGAGCATTGACTCAGTGAAATGGCTGGATGCAATGCGGACTGAAATGGAGTCCATGTACACCAACAAAGTATGGACGTTGGACATTGCTCCAGACGGGGTAAAACCCGTAGGATGCAAGTGGATCTTCAAAAGGAAGATTGGTGTAGATGGACAGGTTGAGACCTATAAAGCTAGACTTGTTGCAAAGGGTTTTCGTCAAAGACCTGGTTTGGACTATGACGAAACCTTTTCTCCAGTGGCTATGCTGAAATCCATTCGGATCCTTCTTGCCATTGCTGCCTTCCATGATTATGAGATCTGGCAAATGGACGTAAAGACCGCTTTTCTAAATGGAAATTTAGAGGAGTGTGTATATATGGACCAACCAGAGGGTTTCATTCAGAATGGGAGCAGCGGAAAGGTGTGCAAGTTGCTTAAGTCCATCTATGGACTAAAGCAGGCATCGCGGAGTTGGAACATCTGTTTTGATGAGACGGTCAAGGAATTTGGCTTTATCAAAAATCCAGATGAACCATGCATCTACAGTAGATTTGTAGCGAGAACTGTAGTATTCCTCGTTTTATACGTGGATGACATTCTCTTAATAGGAAATGACATTCCTATGCTACAATCTGTCAAGGGGTTCTTGTCATACAGGTTCTCCATGAAAGACCTTGGTGATGCCTCATACATCCTGGGGATCCGGATCCATCGTGATAGATCCAAGAGGATATTAGGACTTTCACAGTTCAGGTACATCGACACCATACTGAAGAGATTCAGTATGGAAGATTCCAAGCGCGGTAACCTACCGGCTTGTCACGGGATCACCCTCTCTAAAGAGATGTCTCCCAAGACTGATTTGGAGAGGGATCGCATGTCTATTATACCCTACGCTTCTGCGGTAGGCTCTATAATGTATGCGATGTTGTGTACAAGACCGGATGTTGCTTATGCACTGAGTGTAGTAAGCCGGTATCAGTCAAACCCTGGGGAGAAACACTGGATAGCGGTAAAGAACATTCTCAAGTACCTGAGGAGGACTAAGGAGATGTTCTTGGTGTATGGCGGAAAAGACCTCCAGATCGAGGCCTTTGCTGACTCCAGCTTCCAGAGTGACAAGGATGATTCCAAGTCCATGTCGGGTTTTGTCTTCACCCTCAATGGAGGGGCGGTGTGTTGGAAGAGTTCCAAACAGGAAACCGTTGCAGACTCGACGATGGAAGCGGAATACATCGCTGCATCTGATGCCGCAAAAGAAGCTGTCTGGATGAGGAAGTTCTAGAAAGAACTTCAGGTGGTTCCGTCCATTGTTGATCCAATACCTCTGTATTGCGACAACAAGGGGGCTATAGCTTTAGCGAAGGAACCCAGGTCCCATCAGAGATCCAGACACATCTTGAGGCGGTATCACCTGATCAGGGAGATCGTGGATCGCCAGGAGATCGAGGTTCGGAGGGTTGCTTCAGAAGATAACACTGCAGATCCATTCACCAAGGCCTTGCCCCAGACTCAGTTCGAAAGGCTAATCGAGATGATAGGTCTTCGATACGCCAGTACATGGCCTTAGTGCAAGTGGGAGATTGTTAGTGTATATGCCCTAGAGGCCATTACTGTATCATACTAGTTTGTATATTACTTAATGGAAGCTTGGGATATTCACCTTGTATATACAATCTTGCTCAAAATAGTAGTATGCTACTTGGTTTGTTTCTACTTCAATGTGTACTTGTGTTTATTTTAGTATATCACCTATACACATTAGTGGAGCCCTTAGGATCTTTGCTTGATTACCAGCGTTGTGATGGCAGTCACACTAGTGGGGCTGGGTAATCTATAAGCACATCCTTATGCAGGTCCCTAGTCACAGGACTATCGAGACAGGGCATCGATACTCCGGAGTAGACTAGCGCATGCGCTTCTCGTCCCAGTGTGGGAGACGGTCTGTCCCACAGCCGTTAGTACGTCGTACTGGAGATAGTATGCGGGTGCTCGTTAGGTTACGAGTACACTAGACAGGACTCGTCGGGAACTGACCGGTTGGTATTATACCTATCGTCGGTTATCAGTTCCCAGGTGACATGAATGCAGCTTAGTCCGCTGACTTGACACTGTCACTTCGCCTCGAGTGTGTTCCCACTGTACTTTGATTACTACCCTACCACAGCTCAAAGGAGTCATGCAAACAGGTAGTAGTTGGGTGCAGTCCCGAAGCACTTGGAGGTAGTGACGGTTTGACGGGATTCGTCTCTCCCGGTATTGGGGGTTGACATCGCGCTGTGTCTAGGAGAGCCATTACACGAGTAGTCCCTGGCCAGGGCAAGCGGGATATACTGGTAGGCTTCCAGTGTTATCTCAGGGTGTATTGGGCTTCACTCCGACACGACTTGTACCGCTATTAGGGGACTGACGTTTACCGCCCCCTAGGCCCGCCATGCGATGTATCAGACGAACAGACCGGACTGTACGGAGACTGTCACATTCAGGCTCAGTAGGAGTTCAGATGGGTTTCACCTCGTCAGTCTTCTTGTCGGCATCTACCTGGGGACCGTTATGCACAGCTAGTGCCGCTTGCGGTCTGTGGTTAAACCCACTGCCAACGTAGTGTCGAGTCTTTAGAGTCCCACACAGAAAGCTATTCGCCTTTAGGCAAAAGAGTAGAGGTCGCATGGTTTTGCGACAGGTCGCATGGTTTTGCGACAGGTCGCATGGTTTTGCGACAGGGATCAGTCACATCCGTGCACTTGTGCACGTTTAGTGTCCGGACAGTTTACACTAGCGGGCTTTGGTTTAAGCCATATATTAGTGTACGTATTGGGATTGGTTTTTTTCCAGTTTGTATTCGTGTTCCTCGGAACGCGGATGCGGGTGTGTATGCACGGTTGACGGAGAGACAGAGGCAGAGAATTCTCATTAGGGTTGTTGACCGTTGACTGTTGACTTTTTGCTCAACCCTAATGAGAATATGATATGTAATTAACAATTATATTAATTAAGTATTATGGTGACATGGTTGTTGACCGTTGACTTTGTTGACTTGTTGACTTTGTTGACTTGTTGACTTTGTTGACCGGTTGACTAGGCTTGACTAGTTGACCATCATGATAACAATAGCTATCATTTCATGGCAAAGACTTTTGCTTGCTTGCTCTCTTGTGCAAAATGAGTGCATGAAATGATATGGCTATTGTTGCTTAAACCATCACATAATACTTGATTGCTATGATGTGTTATGATGGTTTTGGATTATGAGAGCCAAATGAAAAATGTCTTCATTCATTCTTCTATGCTCATTCTCTCTCTTGTTCTTGAGCTCTCATCTTCCTCCTCTTGCTCTCCCTCTCTTGAGTCTATGGTTCACTTGTCTCATGAGTTGAGAACCAAGAACCATAGATAAAATCCCAAACAAACTCTTCTCTACTCACTCTAGTTCACAAGGTTTAGCAAACCGAGTGAACTAGTTTCTTCAAAGTTCGAAGAAGGAGCCAAAGGTAGAAGCTTTCAGGTGGATCTATCTTCGGCGCAAGGAGACGACGGGGAGAAGCCGATTCGGACAACCATCGAGGCTTGAAGACGAAGGAGTTCGAGATAAGAAAGGTATAAACCCCCTAACCGAGTAGTTAACAACTCCTAGTTAGGTTGTTAGTTAGATGTTTAACAAAGATCCGGGTTTTAAGTTCATGTTACCACCTCTAGAAAATTGTTTTTCACCAAAATTCCGCATGCCCGAAAGTACCGGGAGAGGTAGCATGGACTTACAACAAAGAAGCTCATAGCCTGTAAAAGATACAAACTCGGATGGTGATGAGTCAGGAGTGTCGGACTCAAGCGTGGAAATGGTGTCTTCACTAAGATAGTGTGCAAGATCAAACAGTGATGTGGTAGTGTCGTCGAGATCTTCAAAGAAAAGTTCCTCAACTCCGCAACTTTCGGGAGCAATCTCGTGGACAGAGCACACATCAAGGATATGAGCAGAGGGTCCTAATGGCTGACTTCCAATTTTGTAGATGTTTAGTTCAATGGTCATATTTCCAAATGATAAGTTCATTGAACCATTTTTACAGTTAATGACAGCATTAGAAGTGGAAAGGAATGGTCGACCCAAAATCACCGGAATTTGGCTCCGGGGGTTCGCTACAGGTTGTGTATCGAGTACAATGAAGTCCACAGGGAATAAAAATTCCCCGACTTTTATCAACACATCCTCTAGTTCACCCCTAGGTTTGGTGATTGAACGTCTGCCATTTGGAGTGTGCAGTGAGCTGGTTTCAACTCTCCAATCCCTAGCTGCTCATAGACAGAATATGGAAGTAGGTTAACACTTGCGCCAAGGTCTAAAAGAGCACGGTTGATGTTTTTACCCCCAATAGAAATCGATATCGTAGGACATCCTAGGTCCTTACGTTTTTTTGGTAGCTATGAGATAAAAGCAGTGCTAATGTTATTGGACATGAAGACCTTCTTTGGCACTTGAGTCTTCCTCTTCCTAGTGCACAAGTCTTTAAGAATCTTCGCATAAGCGGGGACTTGTTGAATAGCATCTAAGAGAGGGATGTTGATGTTAAACTGTTTGAACATTTCCATAATTTTCTCCATATGTGGACTCGATTTGTTACCCCTTAACCGATTCGAGTAAGGAGCTTTAGTAATAAGCGCTGGGTCTATCATAGGAGAAGGAAGTGGGGGTAGACGTGATCCCAAAAGAGGAGTGGGGATCGTCTGTGGAGAACTAGAAGAGCTGTGCTGAGGTGTCGAGCCTAGTGGGAAACGGAGAATAGGCTCGTGAGAAGGCGGTGGGGTAGAAGAACAAGGATCAGAAGTAGAAGTGTGTGTGTGAGGAAAGGTCTCGGCCGGGGTGTTATTAATAGGATTTTCAACATCATCAATTTCTTCCCCAACATGGTTATTCAGCACTCTTCCTGATCTCATCGTTGTGACGGCATTTACATTGAATGCCCAGGATTCGGTAGGGGTTGAGATGGAAGTTTCCCTTTTTCTCTCGCACTCATTTCGGCCTTAAGTCGTGCAATTTCTGCTTCCATCGTTCTGATACTCTCAGCTTGGGACGCTGAGTTTTTCTTTATCTCACTGACGGAAGACCTAACCTCAGCCAACACTTACATGAAATTTGACAAGAGTGACTTCATGGTTTGTGTGAATTGAGAGAACTCGTCAGAACAGGTCAACTGCATAGGATTAGACGGTGGAGGAGGGTTGACCTGGTTTTGAAAATTTTGTGACTGGTAGGGGTGCTGAGTGAGTTGAAGTGGTTGCTGTTGTGGTGGAAGAGACTTTTGGAATTGATTCGGGTTTGGAACCGTGTTTTGAGATTGGGATTAGTTCCAAGCAAAGTTGGGGTGATTCCTCCAACCCTGATTGTACGTAGAAGAATATGGATCGTTTCTAGGTCTTTGAAATGCGGCATTGGTATGCTCGTGACCCTTAAACGGAGAGTTTAATGGACATTTTTCCGTTAAGTGAGAAGGATCAGAACAACACCCACATACAGTTTTGGGGAGCGACATCGGGTTTAGGGAGGCTGCTAAAAATTTGTGTTCCATAGCTTCGAGCTTCTTTTGCTTTGCTGCCATCTCAGCTCGAACACCTATGGACACGTCAATTTGGTGTACACCACCCCTAGATGATGACTAGGTTCCACCCTCCCACTGTAAGGATTTTTCAGCGAACTCTTCTAAAAATTTCCAAGCTTCCCCATCATCCTTGGTCATAAAGGTGCCTTGACACATGTTTTCAAGGTTTTGTTTAGTGGTAGGGTTAATGCCCACATATATGATTCGGCAAAGATCCCATCTCGGGATGCCGTGATGTGGACATTGAACCAAAAGATCCTTGAAGCGTTCAAAGCATTTCGAGAATGGTTCAGTCGGAAGCTGGGTGAATTGATTTAGTTCGCTACGGATTCGAGCTGTCTTTTGCATAGGGTAGAATTTCTTAAGGAATACCGCAACGAATTCTTCCCAATTTGTAATGGAATGTGCGGTAGTGTTATACAGCCACTTTTCGGCTATATCGCACAAGGTAAATGGAAGAAGACGTAGACGCATAGCATCCACTGAAAGTTATGACGTACCCATCATTGCGCATACATTTTCAAATTTGGTGATAAAAACGTATGCGTCTTCAGTCTCGAGACCGTGGAATTTGGGTAGAAGGTTGATGTATTAGGGTTTAATCTCAAAATTATCCCCGTTGGCTGGTGGAATGGATAAGCAGGTCGAAAGAGGACCTCGCAAAGGATAGCACCTCTCTTGGAGAGAGATGCGGGGTGGATTCTGCGCACCTACGGACGGCGGCAGGGTAGTGGTAAAGAGGTTCGATGGATACGGATCCATCGGTGTGGGTGTGGTGGTGGGTAAAGAAGAGCTAAATGTAGAAATACCGACTTCGGAGTAGATCGGGGGGACGCGGACTAAACGGGCACTAGAATCCCATGTCCAGCCTATCTTGCACTAAAAAGGGTTAGTACAAGTGGCAGCGTGACTTATAATTAGGGGAAATGAATGAATGTGGTGTTTGTTTTGAAAAATGATACAGATTTTTTTGAAAATATGATGCGATCACAACAAATGCAACAAGCAAAACCCTAATTCTAGGGGTCACCTAGGTCAAAGCTCTAGACCGCTCCTAACTGCCAAAAGACAAGTCGCAGGATCAATCCTCCACTGCCTCTTTGTCTCTCCTGTGGCCAGATAAGTACCAGGTAAGTGGGAGGTTCTCCACTACGTAAGTAGTGGGCCTAATTAAGTAACCACTAGCCTTCGACACACTTTCCTTAGACACCACAAAAGAAACGCGGATAAGCAATGAATTACCCGTGGCCTTCTCTTGTCCTAAGTGAGAGCGACGGTCCTTAGAGTCATCTCTAGATATTTTTTAGTTAATGAGGGTAAATGTGGATGCAAGTTTGTGATTTTTAGGGCTTAGGAAGGGTAATGAACTCCCCACCTAATCTGGATTTGGCCTTTGCCCCTTAATTTCCGTATTAATATGCAAACAACCAAAAATCAAAAACACGCACAATTTATTTTGCTTTTTGCGGCGCTGCGATTTATTTGCAAAGAAACCTGCACAAAATTGTTATTGGAGCAAATGTGGGAGGAGATAAGAAAGTATAGAATTCACCTGAGAAATTTTGTACAGAGATGAAGTAGACACGCGGCGGATCCGCCGCATATTCTTGCTAATGCCGCGGAAGCGCGGTCACATCAAGAGATCACTGCACCAAAATTTTCCAGTGAGCTTCTGTTCACTCCATCAGCTCTCTAGAATGATCTGAAAAAAATTTCCACAGCTCCACAAGTTCCAGATTTCCTCGCAACAAATCACAAAAACACGTTTAGAGTTTGCACGAATTTTGATCTAAAAATATAGATGGAATAAACTTTTCAACTCAAATTACAAAAAAAACGAACAATTAGCGCACTATCCCCGGCAATGGCGCCATTTGATTGGATGATTTTCCGATTGTGTCGGTTTATAGAAAATTGTTTAGAAATCACAACCAAAAATATTTTGACCGCAATCAATAACGGTGTCGGACGTAGCACGTTAGTAAGTGCGGATCGTCCACAGGGAAAGTGAGATCCGTTCAATTTCCGAATTAGATGAGTCAAAAATTTAAAGAAAAGAAAAGAAACAATTCATGATTTGTAAAATTGAATATCAAGAATTAGAAAAATCTAGATCTAAGAAAACATTAAAAAATCAAGAATTGAGATGTGTGATGATTTCCAAACCAACAATCAAGATTCGAAGTGTGGCTCGTAGGAGTAGATTGGATCTATAGATGTGATGAGATCTAATGATTACAAATTCTTATCCATTAACGAATTGATACTAGATCGATGACGATTTATCGAGGGTTAAGGATCTTGCGAAGAAACTAGAGATTCCTCATCTCATCCTTTGTCCTTTCGATGAATCTCATTCAAAATCTAGCTTCAAGTTAATCAAATGATCAATCGTTGATCCCTAGTTTCGAGTGAACACAATCAAGAAAGCATCATCTCGAAACTAGGTCATCGATCATTCGATTCACAAGAATTTACAAACGTAATAGGATTTAAGAATTGTAAAAGAGTCTAAATCATCATCATCTATCGATCGTCACAACTCCTACACGAGCGGAGTTTTACTCAAACATCATAATAACAAACGAAATCACAAATTGAGATCGAATCATAATGCTTGAATTAAAAGATAAGCAAGATATAGAAATTTCACCTTTATTTATCGACAAATTTCGTTACAACTCTCTTAAAATTTACAAAAGGAAGGAACTAAATCGTCGATTTCGGCTTCGCTCGGCTCCTTGAGTCGTGGATCTCCTTTGATCTCTTGCTCCGATGAAGTCCGGCGTCGCTTTCTAAAGGATCGAAGGCTTCTTGCTTGAATGGTACTCGGGATCTTGATCTTGATTTTTGAATTGGAATTAGGGTTAGGGCTTTGAGGCATAAGTCGTGTCACTCAACTTGTGGGTGGAAGATGATGGATAATTTCTTGAACAACCTCAACCCTAGATCTAGGCTCCTTTTTATAGACCTCAAAACCCTAGATCTAGGATTTCAAATTTCAAATTTCCCTCCAAAAGTTTGTTAAAGAGAGCCTTCTAGAAATAGTTTGTTAGGCCGAGCCTTCTAGATGAAGCCACGTGGAGTTTCTGGGGTCTTCTGGAAGCTTGGGCCGTTAGAGGAGACACGTAGAGAAAACTTCAAGGCTCGCTGACGTCACCAGGCAGCGGATCTGCGGTGCAAGCTGGCTCCGGCCGCTGATCCGCGGCTCTGTTCAAGCCATGACGCTTGAGCTCTTCTGGTGGTTCTTGGGCTGACATTTGGGCCTTTTTCTGATATGTTGAATTTTATATTTCCCTCTAGATTGCTACCAGATCTCAAATCTTGGAGTTGGTGTATTTTTTATCAGCTCTTTTCCCAATTTTGGCTTTGTTCCAGCAATTTCCTGCACAATTTCTAGAGACAAGTGTTGCGCTATACAAGAATGATGCGATGCCATGATAAACAGTCAATTTCCCTAAAAATGCTGGTTTTAATATACAGTACAGGTAATTCAGTATTATACAGGTGTTTTGCTAATATGAGCAATATGAATACTGAACACCTCTAGATGAATGCAAAAGATAGGGAAATTGCTGTGTTAAAAATGCAGTATTTTCGACTGATCATCCACTACGCTTCCGCTGCTCCCACTGACTTCGACAACCCTCTGGTAGAGTCATATACACGTGCACTTCTAAAGCTAGTTTAGAATGACGCTATACTCATCCTCCTGTCGGGTCTCATAGTCTGGAACAATAGTAGTGTCAAGTCTGGGTAAACAAGAACCTCCATGTCACCGTTCTTGAGGTTACCGAAGCACCTCTCGGGTGCCTGAGGTAACCCACCATATCTGCGGAGTGACCAATGGAATGTCAAACCTGATTAAATCTTTAGGTTCTTATTAAATTTTCAGTAATCGTTTGTGGTTCTGGAATCACTTCTAGTTCTACCATACTCCCACTACTGTTTTCTGAAAAAGTTCATTTTACTAAAACTGTGGCGAGTTAAGAACAATATCACTATTGATCTTTCAAATGGTAGAAAATTAACCCTCGTCAAAGCCCGGGTTAACCCACAAACTGTCATTACAGAAACATGCCTTGAGTTATCCAGAGTCTGGTTTTAAACATAAGCTGGACAGCTCCCCGTATCTTAACATCGTTAAGATATGAACCATTCTATATATAATATAGAAATGGAGGCACTGATTTAATTGGAACCAGATTCAAATCATGCAGTTGTCTCCAGTGCATGTCAATCAAATGGAGAGAGGCTGATCGGCATTACTCAAATTAAGAGTGCATCCAATTATGAGTAACCTGAAAGAGAAACTAGTTTCTCAAAACCATTACTATCAACTGAATACCATACACAAGTATCTACATCTTCGATCACCTTGAAGAATCCCGATACTTGCAACACATGGTTTTCTACTTTATTCTTGTACCTATAACTTTTCAAACCTTAGACTTTGTATTTCTACGAAACACGTGTCTAAGAATGGAGAAGTCACAAGTAAATAGAATATAGTACGAGTACCACCCCTCTGTCCTAATGGACACTGGACAACATACAATACATTATATAAGTCCCCTGAGTTTAACAACTCAAACCCTGTGCGTCGTAGATTGAAAACTGTACTATGGTTATGAAGACTTATACCACTGTTGAATGCTCCTTACCTAACCATCAACTGATATAGGTAAATATCATGGACATAATTTCAAAAAGTTATATCTCACTTTATAAAAATAAACGTACAGATATATCAGTTTGAAATTGGTGCATAACAACGGATATTCAAAACCAAATACTTGCCGTCCGGCAAACAACCCAGGCGATTTCCTCAAATATCACCAATTACAATGAATTTCGATATAATGAGGATGATCACCTAATTCCCAATAACTTACTCCCACTCATCATCTGTAAAACCATACAGATGTGAGAATCAAACCTGGTAAATACATACCCTGGAGTAAAGACCTAATTAGGAAATCAGTTTTCAATTAACAACACATAGTGAAACTAAAACATTAAAATGTTCTATAGGGGTATCCTGGTATTCCTAGTAATGTCTCTTCCATTATCCAGATTCATGACTATAACCGTATATTTTATTGTCATCTCTCCAAATCCCTTTACTTGTCTTTAGTCATTACCTTATGTACACCTTTGTTAGGCTTAAATGGTTTTCTTCCTTCCCTACCGTTCGGCACTAGCCTATGATTTGGAAGAAGAGTATCCAATAAGCGTAATAGGTGTACTCTCCTAATCCTTGGAGTACTCGCAACCTGAGAAAAGGTAAAGATAAAAGACAACTGAATAAACCTTATTCCTATTTCTCCTGAACCAGAATCCAACCTCGAAAAAGGTTCCTTCGATTTCGTATATAACCATACGATGGATTTATCCAATGGAATTGGATGTTCGTAGTAATACAGAGTGTTTTGGAGAAATAAAAAGGTGAAGTAGGAGTGGCGTTGAAAGACTTGGTTTGGTCGTGAATAGCAGTCGCAATTTACTTTGCCCTCTTTCTAATCCCTTTATTTGTCTTTTCTCATTACCTTCTGTACACCACACTTAGACTAATTGATTTTCTTCATTCCCTACCTTTCGGCACCTGCCTATGGTTTAGAAGAAGACTATCCAATAAGCGTAATAGGTATACCGTCTCCTAATCCTAGGAGCCCTCACAACCTGAGAGAAGGTAAAAAGGAAAAGACAACTGAATAATCCTATTCATTTTCTCCAGAACCGGAAACCATACTCGAAAAAGTTCCTTCGAGTTCGTATATAACCATACGATGGTTTCATCCAATGGAAGTGGATATACGTAGTGATACGGGGTGTTCTGGAGAAAAGCAAAGGGTAAAAGAAGGAGTAGCAATGATGTATGCAACTTAGGCAATCCAAAAGCCAGTGTTTTTAAGAAAGTTCGGTTAACTTGGTCACTGAGTCATAGTCTAGGGTCGGGACATGGTCGATGCCAAAGAAAGAGAGAAATGAAACACTCAGCATGCACTCTAACCTAGATCAGAATAGATAATCACTTCATCTAATCTGGATGGCTCCCACTGTTTCCTCGAATTCTCCTCCAAACCCAAAAGGAGAATTAGTCGGAATCACCCGAGGAGTAGTCCTACTAATCAGTGGGAATCGGGATCCAACTATCATCGCATGATAACTTGATGGAAGCCACCCAAGTCACCACACTCCAGAAGGTATGCACATGCCTGGCAAGTTTCCTGTATGTTTGAAACTCCCGAACTAATTTTTTTTTACCCCTAGGATCCAAGTGACCTTGACAAGGTCAACGAGTCAAAAGGTCCTAGTCAATTTCAACCCGTCATTATCTTGATTGCATTAGTCTCGACCGCACAGACCCTTGATAAGGTCAACAAGGTCGAGCGACTGTCCTAACCAATCCACATTTTCTTGCGACAGAAAAGTATTACAGAGCTACCGCTCACTACGCCTTGACAAGGTCAACAAACGCAGCACGTATACTAAGCAATACTAATCTGAAATGACGGAGGGCTACGGCTGGTTTTTGGCGAAAAACCTTTAACGTAATGAACTTGATCTCATTGAAGGAATCCAAGTGGTTTTACAAATATATAGTGGCGAAAACTTTTGCTAAAGAGGTCACTCCCAGTGAACGGATCTCGGCTCTTTCCTCGTCGAATGAGGTGCAGGATATTCCAAACTGAATACCACGATGCAAAGCAAAAATAATCGACTATAGTGAAGTTATTACGTTGACACAAACTTTTGCCCAAGGGGTCACTCCCGATGAAGGGATCTCGGCCCTTGCCTCGTCGAATGAGGTGCTGAATGTTCATAACCGAATACCACTGTGCAAAGCAAAAGCGTACGTCTGTAATGTCAGTTTTTAAAAATCTTGGTTCCAACAACATCAAAAATAGGTTTGTTTTCCTTGCATTGATAAGAATCAACGCAGTCCCATCAATTGATCACACCAGAAAAGAACGAAAATAAAATGTACGTATATGCCATCCGCATTCGCCACTGGGTCCCGTCATCACCCGTTAGGTTACTTAACTAACGACAGAGCGGAGACTGGGCTAGCGCGGGTGCAAAACATATACAATATCTACTAGTATATATAAATATATATATATAACAATCATCCCAGGCATGATAAATGCAACATCACAGAGAAGTAATAATCATCACAGAACAATACAGATAATCTGGGAGCCCCGGGTTTCCTTTGAGCCGCAAGTGAAACCCGACGTTCTCCTGGTCGTGTGGATAGCCTGTGCAATGAAATCCTAGACACCTACGAGCGCGGCAAGTTACCCGCCAAAACCAGAAGCGAGGCAACCCCTTTCAGCAAAGTGAATGGACCACTCAGCATTTCACAGAATCCGGTAACTTGAGCACCCCTCCTTGGGTCAACCTATACCCCCTACGAATGCGGCGAATAGCCCACCAATTCTAGAGTGAATCCCCCTCCGTCTCAACGCCATGAGATGCGGGCCCATTGCCCTCCAGAACCCGGCTATCCGTGCACTCCACCGCGGGATAATCCTAGTACAGAAAAGAAAATAATATACAACGGGTACATCGACCTTAACCCGGTCGTGCCCCAAAAGAATAATATACATACAGGCAGTGACAGCAGTCCACATATCGGACGCTCGCCCCGCGATATCAAATGTACAAATATAACCAAACTGCACTACCATTGCACGCAAGCTTTCCACCATGACAAACCGTAACATCACAGCACAACACAAAACATCAACGTGAATGTCACGTTCGCAAACCCGTCTAAAAGGACTATAGCGATTAGACAAGATTTACCAATCAAATGACATTCACGGTCGCGGATAGAAATGTAATGTACAGCAAATTTTAAAAAATATTAAAACTTAATGACTTCGAAATAACCCCCGAATAGCCCCAAACAAACTGATAAAACCATATCCAAATTGGGCTAAACAAACAACACCACTGCACAGAGATTACAGAGACAAGATAACACCCAAAAAACCAGACCCAGAGGCCTCTGAAAAACCGGCCTGCTCGGAAATTTTTCCCATTTGCTCAGCCAAATTCCGGTGCCTTGGTCTGGTGTTTGGGGTGTGGTCTTGTGGTCATGTCAGTAGTCTTCTGCACTTGTTAAAATAATTTTTGAAGACACTTTCAAAATCGACAGAGAAGGAAATGTGCAGGGCAGTGTATCGGGGTTTTTTCGATTTCGATATGTTAACATTGTCTGATTATGGGTTAATGGGTGGCTCTGATACCATGAAGGGTTATGGGAGCACCCCGGCCATCAAACCGTGGCCAAAAGCGGAACAAAATTTTTCTAAAACCCGGCGCTACCATTACCTGATTAACAAGATCGAAACCATTAACCGTAAAACTAGCAAACCAAACACAAGGAGATAGAAATGGTTATACCTAATGATCCATGTCCTTCGGGTCTTCAACTATCTCCAAGCCCCTAGTGATGCGGATCGACTTTGGTCGCCGGTCTTCCTTCATCTCCGATGATCCACCCGAGGGAAACAGCACAAGCTTCAGGTTCGCCAAACGGACCAACCGACTCTCCAGGATTGCTAGTAGTGGAGAGTGGAGGGTGTAGGATAATCTCACCATAATTTTCTCTCATACTCAAAGCTCATGGAGCAACCATAGAAGATGGGGAGGTGATGATCAAAGGCATGAGCTAAAAATGGCTAAGTTTCTTTTGGGTGTGTGAATAAATGAATATCAAGAGAGAGTAAAGAGAGTGAGCCCCTTTCCCAAATGAGCAAGCCCCACCATCCTCATAGTGTGGTCGGCCCTCTCTCTCCCCCCCCCCAAAAAATTGCACCCCAAGAAAAACTTATCTAATTATACAAATAAACAAATACCACCATACCAATCACTACATGCTCAAGCCATGCTTTGACCAAAATGGCCATGCCATGCCATGTCACATTTTCCACCTCATTATAAACAAAATGATTTTCCTAAAAAGGAAAATCAATAATGAGGTGGCTAATCTTCTAGAAACCATTCCGTATAAATACGGAATGCTTCCTGGTACATGTATCGAAATACACATACGCGTATTCGTACGAAAATACGAGTAGCCAAAGAGAAAAAATAAATAGTGAGCAATAATACTAGAATACATATATATAAATACATATGTAAATTATTAAATCAAAACTTGATTTAACAATCTGGCTTAATCCTAAACCTCTAGTATTATCAACCGTCCGATTAAAGTCTGTGCAGTCCGTGCACATATTTAATCGGACACCTGTATGTATCAACATACGTCACCTACACCATATCGCCTGAACCGTGAAAACCCTCTGTGTGGGACTCTAAAGACTCGTCAATACTCTGGCAGTGGGTTTAACCACAAGCACGTCAGCTGCACTAGCTGTACGTAACGGCTACCCAGGTATTGAACGAAAGGAAGGCCGATGAGCAAACTCATCCAAACCCATACTTAGCCTGTCAGTGACAATATCCGTACAGTCCAGTCTGTTCGTCTAAGAGTATCGCATATCGAGTCTAGGGGTGGATAAAGTCAGACCCCTAATAACGCGATAATTCGTGTCAGTATGAAACCCATCACTACCTAAGAAACTATCGATCCTGGATCGGTAATTCTCACATACCCCGGCTGAGGATTTCTAGTGATGGCCACCCGTGCACTGCGCGACATCAACCCCCAATACCGGGAGAGACGAATCCCCGACGATCCGCTCACTGCCTCCATGTGGCTCGGGACTGTACCCAACTAAAAACTATTTGCACGACTCCTTTGAGCCGTTGTAGGGTAGTAATCAAAGCACAGTAGGAACTCACACGAGACAAATGACGATTTCAGGTCGACAGACTAACCTGTACACATGTCACCAGGGAACTGCTATCTGACAATAGGTATAATACCAACTAGCATGTTCCTGATGAGTCCGTCCAGTGTACTCATAACCCAATGAGCACCTGTATACTATCTTAAGTGAACTACTAACACCAATGGCTTGTGAGACCGGCCACCGCCCCTCGTCAGGGTTTAGATAAGTATACACCAGTCTACACTGGAGTATCGATGCCCAGTCTCGATACTCCCACGACTAGGGACATTTAAGGATGTGCTTATAGACCCCCAGCTCCCACGTATGTGATCGCCATCACAATGCTGGTAGTCAAGCAAGAATCTTATGGGCTCTATCAACATGTACATGATGATAAAGACAAACCAGATAGCATACTATCATCTCGAGTAAGACTCTTTTATCGGTATAGGTCCTCCCTCAATCATCATGATCACATGCCTGCGACTATGATAATTGCCTTGAGGGCACTATAGCCAACACCCTCGCCTAATTCTGTGCCCATTCAAATCTTGGAAAGTATGGGTTTCTCACTTATTTGTTTCATTGTGGATACAATCCTCCTTGTATTGACTGTATATTGTCGCAACTCTGCCGGAGTTCTTTTCGACCATTTTATACCAGGTGTTGAACCCGCATTTTTCCTTTCGGGCGGAAATAGTTCCACCTTCTGGTATTGGTTGGTATATTCTTTAGCTAATGTTCCCCCTTTCTTTTATGGATAGACGTATTGTTGCTAAGTCTTCTTTATATTGATCATAGCGTCACGGATTGGAGGTGGAGACGAGAGAATGGTCGTGCCTCCGGCACTCCCCATCCTGCCGCCTGTCACGGCCGGTATAATAGACTCCATCCCTCATGCGTTTTCTTCATCTCCCGAGTCGATATTTGACCATAATTTATTTTGCAGCAATTGCACCGGCTCCAGCTTCTTTTGAGTCTCGCATTCCAATGCCCGTAGGGCTCTTCGCTAAACGCATATCTTCCAGGGGCGCTGCAAATAGCCGGTGAATGTTGAGCGAATTTATCGAGGATCTCGATGACGAGGCCCTCAGTTCTGCTACGGATTTTGTTGTTGAAGTTAATCCAATGCTGGCGACACTCGTGAACTTCCATGATGAAGATCTCGTAGGCTCTTGGGTTGATTACTGCAGAAAGATCGAGGCTTGCCTGCACAAGATTGAGATCAAGCGTCTCTCTCCTAAGGTGTTGGATTCGATCTCCCAAAGGGTTGCATGGGTCGAGCATAGTGTTCCTTTCATTCGCTATTTTGAACAAGAGGCGACCCTGAGACGAAAAGAACATGAGGTGGCTTCCAGCGAATCTGTCCGATTGCGTGCCAAGGTTGAAGCGAATGCTGCGCAGCTAAAAGCTGTTTTCAACAACCTCCAGCGATGTATCTCAGATGGGTTGATGCTTGGGCGGACGCTTGACTTCACCGAGCGGGTCATGCAAGACTGCGAAGCTACCATGCTAGAAACTGATGAAAAGCTTTCGTCATGTTTGCGGCAATGGACTCAAGTTGAAGCGGAGTTGGCTGCCGTAGCTGACCACGAGAAAGGATTGAGAGGAGCGTGCGACCGGCTTGCTGGTTTGCTGAAAACGCCTCTTCCTTAATAACCGTCTTTGTACCTTTTTTGTCCCGACTGTAAACTTATGATTCATGAATTACATGTATTCATTTTGATTCTTGTATCTTGTATTCGCTTGAATTCATGAATAAAAGACATATTTTATTTCATATTGGCATGTAACTCTGCCGAATGTGGCCCGTAGATAGTCCATCTTGACTTCCTTGTAGGGCAGCGATGGTTTAGGAAACAGGTTCAGATATACCGCCTAAGACTTTTCAACTTTATGAGTCGTGAGGGTCTCATAAAACTTTTCTCCCTACGAGTCGAGATGATCCCATAGGTGTATTTTATCTTTAGGAGTCGTGGGGACTCCTAAGTGTGTTTTCTCTTCAGAGTCGTAAGGATCTCAGAAGGGAATTTTCCCCCTTACAAGTCGAAAGGACTCGTAAGTGGTTTTTTCCCTCCTTGTTGATATTCGACTTTGGAGAGTGTGGCCCGTGGATAGTACACAATAGTCCATCTTGGAATTAATTGTAGGACCCCAGTGCTTAGGAAACAGGTTGATATCCTCGTTGCCTAAGGCTTTTTCCCTACGAGTCGAGACGAGTCGAGAAGTTCTCGTAGGAACATTATTTTTCCTACGAGTCGAGACGAATCGAGAAGTTCTCTCAAGAATGTCCTAACGTCACAGTTAACCTCTGCTGATAAAAGTCCGTTAGGCTTTGTGGTACTAGGGTTTTTGCCCGTCATACCGTCGCGTTGGCCGATGTATTCCTCGATATGCAATCTTGCTATTCGAGTAGCCCCCATGACTGTCGTGTCTCTGATCCTTACAGGGGCTGGACAAGACGTCTTCAAGTAATCTCCCAGGTCATATTACCGTCGGAAGAGCAAGCGTTAGGGATTTTCCATGCCGCTTTTTACTTGAGGTTAAGCTCAATTTGGGAGCCCCGATGAGTCAAGACCACTTCGCGCTGATGTGGGATGATCCTCGATAGTCTTTCAGGTTTTATTTAAGTTGCCATCAAGACCCTGAAGGTAGGGATCTTCTTTTTCTTCGTTTGTTGACATTGCGTCTGCAATATTGCGACGAATGTTGAGGTTGTCTCTGGGTTGTCTGTGAACCGTCGAGTCTTGGAACTAGGGACTTTGCCATGGCTCCATTGTTTTGACCATGGGATCGGTTGTTGACGTTGTGTCTACATCCTGCTGGAGTGAGAAGGAACGCCGTGGTGATCTCTAGGCTGTAGATGTTGCCGTCGAGACCATGAAGCTAGGGATCTTCCGTTGCTTCGTTTGTTGACATTGTGTCTGCAATATTGCGATGAATGTCGAGGTTGTCTCTAGGTTGTCAGTGAACCGTCGAGGCTTGGAACTAAGAACTTTGCTATCGCTCCGTTGTTTTAACCCTGGGGTCGGTCGTTGACGTTCCATCTGCATCCTGCTGGAGTGAGAAGGAACGTCGTTGTTGATCTCTTGGCTGTAGATGTTGCCTTCGAAACTGGGAATTAGGGACTTTGCCATTGTTGGTGTATATGCCCTAGAGGCCATTACTGTATCATACTAGTATGTATATTACTTGATGGAAGCTTGGGATATTCACAGTTGTACAGACAATCTTGCTCAATATAGTAGTATGCTACTTGGTTTGTCTCTGCTTTAATGTGTACATGTGTGTTTATTTATTATATCACCTATACGCATTAGTAGAGCCCTTAGGATCTTTGCTTGATTACCGGCGTTGTGATGGCGATCGCACTCGTGGGGGCTGGGTAATCTACAAGCACATCCTTATACACGTCCCTAGTCGTGGGAGTATCGAGATAGGGCATCGATACTCCAGAGTAGACTAGCGTATGCGCTTCTCATCCCAGCACGGGAGACGGTCTGTCCCACAGCCGTCAGTACGTCGTACTTGAGATAGTATGCGGGTGCTCGTTAGGTTACGAGTACACTGGACAGGACTCGTCGGGAACTGATGGTTGGTATTATACCTATCGTCAGTTATCAGTTCCCAGGTGACATGAGTACAGCTTAGTCCGCTGACTTGACACTGTCACTTCGCCTCGAGTGTGTTCCCACTGTTCTTTGATTACTACCCTACCACGGCTCTACTGAGTCGTGCAAACAGGTAGTAGTTGGGAGCAGTCCCGAAGCACTTGGAGGCAGTGACGGTTAGACAGGATTCGTCTCTCCCGGTATTGGGGGTTGACATCGCGCTGTGTCTAGGAGAGCCATTACACGAGTAGTCCCTGGCCAGGGCAAGCGAGATATACTGGTAGGTTTCCAGTGTTATCTCAGGGTGTATTGGGCTTCACTCCGACACGACTTGTACCGCTATTAGGGGACTGACGTTTACCGCCCCCCTAGGCCCGCCATGCGATGTATCAGACGAACAGACCGGACTGTACGGAGATTGTCACATATAGGCTCAGTAGGAGTTCGGATGGGTGTACCTCATCGGCCTTCTTATCGACATCTACCTGGGGACCGTTACGTACAGCTAGTGCCGCTTGCGGTCTGTGGTTAAACCCACTGCCAGCGTAGTGTCGAGTCTTTAGAGTCCCACACAGAGAGTTTCCCTGCACTGAGCGAAACGTGTAGAGGCCGTATGGTTTTACGGCAGGGCTGCGATCACTTACGTACACTTGTGTGCGTATGGTGTTCGGGCAGGCAGTACTAGTAGGCTTTGGTTTAAGCCGGATCCTAGTATTGCACGGATGGATTTGTTTTGTCTTCTGTGCATCCGCATTCTACGGAATACGGATGCAGGTGTGTATGCACAGTTTTATGGAGCGATGAAGGAGGAGGTGCCTCATTAGGGTTTTGGCAGTTGGTTCGGCCAAAACCATTATGTGGCAGGCTCATTAGGGTTTTGACAGTTCGTTTGGTCAAAACCATTATGAGCAGCGGACATCATTTACTAATCCTATTAGTGATAATCTTATGATGGCTAATTGCATTGACCATTTGACCCTGTTGACCCCTCTTGACTTTGTTGACCGGTTGACCGAGTTGACCATTGACTTTCAAGAGGATTCCACACTCTTCTTTTCTTTTCCATTTTCTTTTGGATTATGATAATGGTCATTTCAATTGTAGCCATCAACTTTATCTTGATGGAATTAGTAATGATGTGGTTTTTGCATTATTGCAACCATGGTTAGCTTTTCTCTTGGTTAAGCTTATCATAACATTATTCTCTTTCTCTCTCTTGAAAAGAGAAGCTCCATGGTTGCTAAAAACCTCCTTCTTCTTCCTCCTCTTGTTTTCTCCTTTGATCTCATGTGTTGAGAGAAAAAGGTTTTCACTTGACAAACACATCCATACATCCTCTCTACACAACCTAGGGCTTCTAGATTAGCAATCTCCTTGCCCTAGTTACCTCGGCTTGAGGTGGAGCTCGGCGTACATCTCTCGGGTGGATCGTCATCGACTCAAGGAGGCCGCGGAGGTGACCGAAGTCCGGATCAACTTCTGAGCAAGCCATGAAAAGAACAACAAGAAGAGAAGAACATCATAGAAGAACAACAACTAGAAGTGAAGGAGTTCAAGTTGAGGTATAACCCCTAACCGAGTAGATACATCTCTTGTTAGGTTGCTAGTTTATAGTTTAGCAAAGATCCGGCTTTTACGGTCCATGTTACAAACCTTAGAAAAATTTTTGTTTTACCGTTTCCGCAACCCCGAAAGTACCGGGAGAGGTAACGTGGACCTAACAGCCATGGCTTCGTTGTTTGGACCCTGGGATCGGTTGTTAACGTTGCGTCTGCATCCTACTGGAGTGGAGAAGAAACGCCGTTGTTGATCTTTAGGCTGTAGATGTTGCCATCAAGATTTGGCTATCTTTCTGATGGAGCCTGGTGGGAAAATGTGGTTCCCTTTTTCTTTTATGGCGCATGGATTGTATACCGGGGTCGATATGGACTCACCAGCGGGGCAGAAATTTCATTCATATTTTTTTTCTTCCCGCGGTGCTCTATCATTTCAGCTTTTTATATCGCGAAATTCACGATTGCCCAATCATTTAGGCTTTTTTATCGCGAAGCCCAATCATTTTGGCTATTCTTTTCTTTTTTTACTCGCTGTTTTTTTATTGCGAGGTGCCCAAACATTTCGGCTATTTTTATATGCATATATTTTGCTCGCCGATTTTTATTGCGAGTTGCCCCATCATTTTGGCATATTTCATATGCATTTTTTGCTCATTGATTTTTGTTGTGAGTATGGGACTTGAGATCTGATACCAATCTTGGCATCAGCATCGCTGCGACTGGAATATGGCCAGGAGCGAATCATCATTTGCCTTGAGAGGACTTGGAATTTGCTACCAATATAGGCATCAACATCGCTATCACTGGAATGTTGCCAGGAGCGAATCATCATTTGCCTTTGCTGATTTGAACAAAGGTGACTTAGCAAACAGGGTTAGGATCCTGCCGACTAAGGCTTTTTGACTTCATGAGCCGTAAGGGTCTCATAAAGGTATTTCTTCCTACGAGTCGTGAGGATCTCATAGGTGTATTTTCTCCTTAGGAGTCGTGAGGATTCCTAAGTGATATCTTCTCTTGTAAGTCGTAAGGATCTCACAAGAGTATTTTCTCCTTGCAAGTCGAGAGGACCTACAAGTGTTGTTTACCAAATGAGGACATTCCTCGTCATTGGTAGAACTTGGAGGGGAAATCGTTTATTTGTGCCCGTGGATTGTATACAGGGGTCAATATGGGACCGCATGTAGGGAAATTTATAGAATATGATGGCTTAAGAACAGGTTCAGGTCCCTTTAGCTTAAGGCTTTTGAATTCTATGAGCCGTGAGGGTCTCACAAGGGGAATTCTCCTTACGAGTCGTGAGGATCTCGTAAGTGTAATTTCTCCTTAGAAATCGTGGGATCCCTAAGTGTGTTGCCCCCTTGTGAGTCGTAAGGATCTCACGTAGGTGTTTTCTCCTCGTAAGGTCGAGAGGACCTTGCAGGTGTTTTTATTTTAACGAGATTGCGCCCTTTCGGGTTTTCACAAACTCACCGGTGGCCCTGCTATTTTTACTCACGCGGCCTTTTCGGGTTTTCATCCGTGCCCATTTCGGTTGTGGACATACCGTTTTTTGTTATTGTTTTTTATAACAACGAGATTGCGCCGTTTCGGGTTTTCACAAGCTTACCGGTAGCCCTGCTGTTTTTACTCCCGGTGCCCTTTCGGGTTTTCATCTGTGCCCATTCCACTTGTGGACATGCCGTTTTTTTGTTTTTTTTAACAACGATGAAACCCTTTAAAATAGTTTCTCTACATGTGACCCATCTGTTTACCGGTGGGATTTGAGTTGCAGTCCTCACCGCTGGGACTCGTGGACTTTAATTCCACTGTCGCCATGTTTGAGGCGACGTACTTAGTTTACGGACATCTCGGTCCATTGTTAGTTTAGGGACATCTCGGTCCAGTGTCAGCTTCTAGGCGAAGTTTTGCCGGATACTGCTTATAGAGTCTTGACTCAGGAAGACAGCGAGCGGACACGAGTGTCGTCATCTATCATTAACCAGAGTTATGACTTGTTAAGCGTAGTATTTCTTAAGGAATCGGTCGTTTATTGGCCGGAAGGGTCTTTCGCCATCCATGTTCATGAGCAAGTAGGCCCCACCTTGGGAGACCTTGTCTATGATGTACGGGCCCTCATAGTTTGGCTCGAATTTCCCCCGTTTTGCATAGTTGGGGATCATAGGTCTTTGGACAACTGGCACGAGTTCTTCTTGGCGGAATGTTCTTGGCCTAGTTAGTCTTTCGTATGAGCGTGTCATCCTTACTTTGTAAGCTTCCAGGTTTTGCTGCGCCATGAGACGACTTTCATCGAGGGCATCGATCTCCTCAAGCCGAAGATGGTCATTCTCTTCATCCGTCAGCTCGTATCGAACTGCTACTCGTAGAGAGGGTAGCTCTATCTCCAAGGGAAGTACCACTTCCGTGTCGAATACCAACATGAATGGCATTGTATTCGTGGCCGTTTTGAACATGGTTCGATACCCCCAGAGAACTTCATGCAGCCTCTCATGCCAGTCCCTTTTATTTTTGGACACCATTTTCTTTATGATCTTCGTCAAGGTTTTGTTGAAAGCCTCAGCTAGACCATTAGCTCGGGGATTATAGACTGAAGAGTATCTCCAATTTATATTATGCTGCTGTGCGAAGCGGCCGATCTTATGGCTCCTGTAGACTGGCCCATTATCCGAGATGATTCGTCGTGGGGTGTCGAAACGGTAGATGACATGTGTCCTGAAAAAATGGAGGATGTTCTCCGTCTTCACCTCCCTTAGCAGTACTCCCTCTGCCCACATAGAGAAGTAATCGGTTGTTGCCAATATGAACCGATGTCCGATGCTGGTTCGATAGGCCTGATTATATCGGTTCCCCACATTTCAAACGGCCAACTAGCCAATGTTGGATGTAGCGGATTCGGATACTGGTGGATGAAGTCCCCATGAATTTGGCACGAGTGACACAGCTTCGCATATTCAAGGCAGTCCTGAATCATCGTGGGCCAATAGTAACCCATTCTTTGGATCTTCAGCTTCATCTTTGTCCCGGGTTGATGGGACCGCAGACTCCGTCGTGAATTTCTTAGACGACCCTCGTTGCTTCCTCCGGTCCCAAGAATCTTAACCACAAACTGTCGAATGACCTCTTATAAAGAGTATCATTGACGAAGGCGAAGGACAGGGCTCGCTTCATGAGTTGATGTCTTAACGACGCATTTTCGGGTGTTCGATGGGATTTGAAGTAGTCTACGAAGACTTATCTCCAGTCCTTGACCCTTTCTTCATCTTCTATTTGGAGGACCGTTTGTCTGGTCACTTCTTTTCTTCCAGACGACTCTGGAGATGTTTCTGTTGGCGCGAGAATCCGGCGGCTTTGCACAATGATCATTACGTCATCGAGGTTTTCGTCGGCCAGTTCCTTAGCAAGCTTGGCTAATGCATCTGCCTTGCTATTTTCTGCACGCGGTATGCTTTCCAAGATGTAGGAGGGGATTTGAGTCAATAGCTGCTGCACCCTTTCGCCATATTTTACCAACTCTGGCTTGCACGTCTGATAGTCGCCATTTACTTGACTAACAGCCAGCTAGGAGTCTCCATATATGAGGAGGTCTTCGATCCCCATGTCGACAGCGATCT
Organism: Agapanthus africanus; assembly: GCA_030015575.1. Classification (NCBI taxonomy): domain Eukaryota; kingdom Viridiplantae; phylum Streptophyta; class Magnoliopsida; order Asparagales; family Amaryllidaceae; genus Agapanthus; species Agapanthus africanus. The sequence continues at coordinate 161,846,603 of CM057350.1, read as the reverse complement.
CAAGACCTACTATCAAAGCTTCATATTCCGCTTCGTTGTTTGTTCTTGGCTCTGTTAAGGAAAGGGAAAAACGCGTTATCCCTCCTTGTGGAGTCACAAAGATACGGCCTACCCCAGCGTTGATTATGGGGGTGTTTTGCTTTCGCTTTTTCATGGAAGATACTCCATCGAAGTAGAGTTCCCATTGGATATTATTTTCCTCCGTCTTCCCTTCGATTGTGTCGAACGCGTGTTCGTCTGACAATTCGCAATTTAAGGAAGAGTCGGCTGGTATCGAATGCTCAGCGAGAAAGTCGGTGATGGCCTGACCTTTTACTGCCTCGAGGGATCGACATGTTATCGAGAACTCCATTAAGAAGAGGGCCCATTTGGAAAGCCTTCCCGTTAGTATGGCTCTTGACATCAAATATTTAAGAGGATCCACCTTTGATATGAGATGGACCTCATGTGCCAAGGCATAATACCGAAGCTTTGTTATTGCGAAGATTAATGCCAGGCAATACTTTTCGATAGGGGAGTAGTTATTTTATTCCCCCAAGAGAACTCGACTCAAATAGTAAAGAGCTCTCTCCTTCCCCTGGTCGTTCTCCTGTGCCCATAGCGGGCCTAAAGAACCTTCAAGGGCTATTATGTACAGGATGAGAGGCTTTCCCTTGACCGGAGCGGTCAGTACTGGCGAGTTCAGCAGATATTGCTTGATTTCGTGTAGTGCACTTTAGCATTTACGATCCCAAATGAATGGGATCCCCTTCTTCATTAGATGGCTTTAGGGGCGGCATTTGCCGGAGAGGTTAGCTAAGAACCGTCGGATATACGCGAGCTTTCCTTGGAGAGACCGCAATTGCTTGAGATTTCTTGGCGAGGGAATTTCTATAATCGCCTTTATCTTTGATGGATCTATTTCGATGCCTCGGTGTCGTACGATAAATCCTAGGAATTTTCCTGAGGTGACTCCGAACGCACATTTCAGTGGGTTCATCTTCAGATTATATTTCCGAAGATGTTGGAACACTATTTTCAGATGTTCCCAGTGTTCCTCGTACGATTTGCTTTTCACCACAAGGTCGTCGATATAGCATTCAACGATCTCCTGGATGAGGTTATCAAAGATCTTCATCATGGCCCTCTGGTAGGTAGCGCCAGCGTTCTTCAGACCGAAGGGCATCACTTTATAGCAAAATATACCCAGCGGAGTCCGGAAGGCAGTATGCTTTCGGTCTTCGGGATGCATCTTTATTTGATTATATCCTGAAGATCCATCCATGAAGGAGAAGACTTCATGAGTGGACATGTTATCTATCATCAGCTCGGTAACCGGTACGGGGAAGTCATCCTTCGGGCAAGCTTTATTGAGGTCTCGAAAGTCCACGCAGACGCGCACCGTCCCATTTTTCTTCATCACTAGGACAATGTTGGCGATCCAGTCGGGGTATTGAACTTCTTGGATGAAGCCAGAGTCAATTAGCTTCTTGACTTCAGCATTGATACTCATCTCATGTTCGAGCCGCATTCTTCTTGGCTCCAGCTTGACTGGCTTAACGTCCGGCGATATAGCCAGTTTATGCACAGCTATTTCTGGGTCTAGTCCCAGCATCTCGGAATAGCTTAACATGAAGCAGTCTTTATACTGCATAAGCACGTCTTTTAGTGTAGTCACCTGCTCTTCGGACAGCAGCTCGCTGATGAACGTTTGCCTCAGATCGTTTGTCGCTCCTATGTCAATTTTCCTCAGATTGTCCGTCGTGGTGTGTATCCCATCTTCCAGCTCTATCGGCGCCGGTGGAAATTCAGAGATCATCTCATCCTCATCTTCATTTTCGAAGCACTGGGAGAGGTTGTCTACATTCTCATGCTCTCCCTCCTTTGAGAATGTTATCATGTGGCAGGTATGAGCTCGTTTCCAAGCTCGATGTTTATGTAGACTTTCCCTCGCAGTGTAGGCTGCTCTTGGCTCATGCTTTCGTGGTGGGGCTACCCTCCAATTGTCGGACAGAGCGAACCAGCCATGCTGATACTGGTCTTCGACCCAGTCTTTGAAGGTGAAGCAATCTTCAAGAAGATGTCCTATTGCTCGGTGGTAGGAGCAATAAGCCAGATGATAGACCTTGTTTATTTGCTCAGGGTGCCGAGACTCCGGGAGCGTCATCATTTGATGCTTCATGACAAGGTCGAATATTTTCCTTGTCTTGTTTTGGGGGAACGAGTATGTTAGTAATATGTATACCCTAGAGGCCATTATTGATGATATAGTGGATGCTCGGACATATATATATAGGACTTTCTTGCTCGACATGATAGTATGCTATCAGGTTACCTTTATCTTAATATGTAGACTAGTATTTATAATGTATGTCTCTTACATGTTGATAAAGCCCTTAGGATATGTACTTGACTACCAGGACTATGATGAGATCATACTAGTAGGGCTAGGGTGGTCCACAAGTACATCCTTTAATCAGTTCCTAGTCGTGGGAAGATCGAGACCAGGGCATCGATATTCCAGAGTAGACTAGCGTATATGCTTCTTGACCCATATGATGGGCGATGGATGATCCCACATCCATTGGTTTTTGACATCAAAGATGGTATACGGGTGCTCACTAAAGACTGGGTACACTGAACAGGACTCGCCGAGGACTCCTATGTGGTAGTATACCTATCGTCAGATAGCAGTCCTCTGGTGACACTGGTACAGGTTCGTCTGTATACCCGAGATTGTCATAGAGTCTTGTGTAGCTCCCACTATGCTTTGATTTCCCATCTACCACGTCTCAAAGGAGTCATGCAAACAGGTGGATTTTGGGTACAGTCCCGAGTCACATGGAGGCAATGAGCGATAGGAGGGGTTTCGCCTCTCCCGGTATTAGGGGTTGATGTTGCGCAATGCTCGATTGGCTATAACTGGAAGTCCCTAGCCAGGGCTGCTGCCGAGATTTACTGATAAGTGTTATCAGTAGTTTCTCGAACCGTTATAGGCCAGACATCGGCATGACTTATCACGTTACTGAGGTTTGACGATTTCCACCCCTAGACATGATATGCGACATATCAGACGAAGAGACCGGACTTAATGGTAGTGTTACTGATAGGCTTCATGGAGAGTATGGACGAGCTTGCTTGTTGATCTTCATATCGCTCAATACCCAGGTAGCCGTTACGTCCAGCTAGTACCGCTGATGGCTTGTAGGTGACTGATGTGATCATCACCTACTGCTAGCGTATTAACGAGTCTTTAGAGTCCCGCACAGAAGTTTCCTGGTTCAAGCGAAACGATGTAGGACACATATGTGATATGTGTGTGGGCCTGATTAAATACGAGTATGTGATACCGTATTGTAATCTGGCAGTTATCTGTTATCAGTCAGGTTATATGTGATATAACCGGATTATCGAATCAAATGTTGGTTTGATAATGTGATATTCAGATTAATGATATTGGTCGGTTATATGTGATATAACCGGATTATTAGATCAAGTGTTGATTTAATAATGTGATATATATTATATGTGATATAATTATATCTTAACTAATATCATTAGCTCACTAATTGCTTTATATATATATATATATATATATTGTCACGACCCGAAAGAGCACGTGACTGGCCCTTGAACCATATGAAGTCTATAGAACCCCATCTGATCCAAGTAAGCCAAAAGCCCAGCAATCTAAAACCATTTTAAGAGTAAATAAGGAAAACTGTTTTTGAAAAGTAAGGAAATCATGTTTGGAAATCAAAGTTTTTAAATAACTAAGCCGAATATGCATTTTTTAAAAATGTGTAACCTTTCCTGAAAATTTCGGCAGAGTTTCCTTTGTAAAAACTGGCCCCGAACGGGGTACAACAAGAATAATATATATGAAATGATAAAAGGCATCCCCAAGAGGGAGCTAGCTCTTCGTCCATCGACGGTCACAACCACGCAAGCAATAATAATATACAACGCCAAAGGGCGAGGATCAAAACCCAAAAAAAAGAAACTCAAAACAGCCAGAAAACCGTAATACTACTAGCGCGACTCTAAGGTCGAAATAAAACAACACTGTTTTCTAAGTCTGAAACAATATACAAGTTTTGGTTGATGGAAATTCTAGATATAATAAATGATACATGAACAATGGCGGTTCTGATACAAAAGAACCCACCTATCCAAGCAAGTCACCCATAAGGAAGCAGTGTGCCAGAAATGCCGCTATGGAATCTGTACGGCAAAAACCTACAAGGACTGGGGCACAACGGGGGTGAGTTGCCAACTCGTGAATAGAAAATATCTACAAGCAGAGATCGAATGCATGACCCATCCTAGGTCAATACGATCAGATATAAATAAACCTCAATATGAATAAAGCTGAAGCATGCTAAACTGGCAATGTAATCTCTACATGAGTGTAATGCCAAGTGCTCGTGCTAGTGCCTCAGGTAATAGCATGTCATGAATATGAGGTATGATCAATGTAATCAAATCTGCACACACGTGGATCCCGTCCACTCGTCACCCAATGACAATAACCATCATGCAAGTAAATATCATGAAACCTGTGCATGGAAATATGAGGATATAACCCACCCGTGTCCCTCGCGACACGTCAAAATCATGGAACCGGAGTGCCCAACAACGGCACTCGAAAACATCATGAAAACTGTGCCCAGCATCGGCACGTAAATCCTCATATATCGGGCTCCGTCGGTCCGGATCGGCCCGCGGGCTCTGTCTGCGGTATCGGCCCTCGGTCCCGGCAGTATGCCCAAAACATCTATCGACTCTGGTCGGTATCCTCCGGATAACCGTCAGGTCCAACCAATCACCGGTAGGTACTCGCCCGCCTCCAGGCTTAATCGGCAAAGCTCATCGATCATCTTGCCGAGGGGAACCATACCGGGTCCACCATGTACCCGCAATCGGCTCATCCACGCCTCGATTCGGGTTACACATGTCGCTCTCAGCACCGAGAAAATACATGGTGGACGCACTGAAATATCATATCAAGGGTAACCGGGTTTTTAAAGAAATGACATATTCTCTTTTGAAATACCCTCGGTTCCCAAATCCAGAAATATCATAGAAACAACATATCTCAATGCGTACAGTCAAAGCATGATGTATGCGGCATGTAACAGTAATGCAAGCATATCAGTAAGTCATGCAACATGGAATAATAATGTGCACATGTCGAGGGAGACCGCTCTTTTAAAAGGAATCTGTTTTTAAAGAGTATCTTGCGGTTCCCAAATCCCCAATCAAGCTAGAATCATCTATATATGTGTACAGGTATAAGTATACAATATGCCATGCCAGAATCATATCATGAACGCAATAGTACTATAGTGTAGTGACATGGTAATTATCGATGATGAGTGTGTGAGCCGGCAACAAGTGTACGTGGAACATATGCATCATCGATAATGGTGCTGGTGTCCTAGCAGCATGACTGAAATATAACCACAGTACAAGCGATGCAATGCAAATAGCATGAATATGCGGAATCGAATAATCAACGCAAAAGTAAAGAATCTACACCAATCTGTACAAGTCATGCAGGGGTGCCATTTGAAATAAGACGAATCAGGGCTTTTGGAAAAACAAGGGCTACGGTGTTTTAAGAAAAGATACATCATTTGAAAATATCCGTATGACCCTTCTGCCTATCTTTAAAATATCCCCGATTCGTTAGTTTTGAAATAGGTATGACTCGGTCCAGTCTAATGTCTACTAAGTAATCTAGACAGGAGGGGTAAGAAACCACCTAATCTATGTCAATATATATAGATATGATAGTCGGTGATCCCGCCTCAATAACATATCGTAAGATATCCTTGAGTCATGAGTGCGGATCTATCATCAATATCGGATCATACGGTAGATCGTCGTACGGCATCCCAATAGCTGGGTAGGGGTCAATATCACAGTACATCATCACATATCAGGTATCACTATCATCAGATCGCATAATCTGGGGTACTACTCTAAGTCTAGTACAAATCGATACCATCTATAAAAATATGAATGCGGGTAAAGCACATGTCCAAAGGCCCGCTAAAACTATCATATCGCACCTCGAAGACAAGCTATGTCACATCGCCGATCTCACGGCCTCACATCAAGTATCATCTCAAACCACGTATCATCCTCAAATCCCGTATATAAACACATAGTCCCATACCCATGTGTAGATATACGCACCATCATATGCACTCTAATAAATGAAAGAATGAATGCAAGTATGTGTGTAAATGTATGTGTGAGTGCAACCACTACTCTAGGGTTCGCACTATACTAAACCAATATATTCTTATCATCAAAATATCATTATTACCATCAATAACCCTAAACAACACAATATAAATATTCGTGTGTATACGTATTCGTATACATCACCACGGACTGCGGGGGTGCTATACGCCATCCACCCGACTTCTCCCCGTAGATATAAATCTACTCACATTGCTTCTCGTGTGCCAAAGCCGATGTCGCTATCTTCACCTCCTTTGCCTCAACATCACGCGGGGTACCTACAAGTATATCACAATGCTAAAGCACATGAAAATCACATCGGAAACCAAAATAGCACACGCTACCCGCATAGGTAAAAACCTATCGACTCGCATGTAAACACGATCAAAATCCACTTGTCGTTGACGTCCAAACGCCACCCGACAGGAATGAATCACCAAATACCAAAATCCATGCTAAAACAAGTCCCAAATTATACACCAACATAGGAAAATCAACCTAGATTTCACCCTAGATGGAATCAATCAAAACTAGACATACTCAGGGTCAAAACTAGAGGAAATGGGGGCATGCACAGAAAACGAGGCAATTCCTTAAAATACCTTATTTTAGAATTTTCCATAATTTTTCCCCATTTATCTGTATTTAATTATACCAGAATATTAAAATATTCATTAAAATAATATTAAATTATAAAATTTCCCAAAAATCATATTTTATTATTTTGAAGACGTTACATATATATATATATATATATATATATATATATATATATATATATATTAATGTATATTTTATATATATATATATATTATATGAAGCATGGCATGTTTTTCTATTTTTTAGAAAATAGAAAAATGAGGTGTCACTAGTAAAATAAGGGGTTGCCCCTACGGATAATATCATCCGTAGGGGCAATAAAAGTTTGGCCCTACGGATTAATCCGTAGGTCAAAGTGGTTGCCCCTACGGTCGTTCAATATTTATTTAAAATTTATTAAATCTTAAAGTGTTTTTTGCCCCTACGGTGGCGCAAACCAAGCACCTACGGGTATATCCGTAGGGGTATATAAATAGGGATTTAATAGATCGATCCCTACGCTGATTATTTCTCTTTCCTATTCTCGCGCGAAACCAAATTTCCCAAATCGAGATCGTCATCGCCGCCGCCGCCGCCGCAGTGATCTCGTCGTCACCGAATCCAAGCCGAATCGTCGTCGCCACACCTGCGCAGTGATCTCGTGGTCGCCACCGTGCTCCGTTCTCGTTGTCGCCACCGCCCTTGTCGTCGCCGATTGCGTCTCCGTCGTCGCCTACAGGTAATTACTTAAACATTATTATAATGATGTTAGGGTAGCGATCAATGAGGGTTAGGATTAGGTATCGGTTGTGGTTAGGGTTAGGATTAGGGTTAGGGTACGGGTTCGATCGGCGGTTGGGGTTCGACGACTGGTGTTGGGGTTAGGGTTAGGGTTAGGGTTTCGGTTGGGGTTTGGTGTTGGGGTTGGGGTTCGGCTGGGGCTGGGTTGGAGTTAGGGTTAGGCCGGGTTAGGGTTTGGTGTTGGGTTGGGGTTCGGCTGGGGCTGGGTTGGGGTTAGGATGAGTTGGAGAGATTGAAGGCGAGCTGGGTTTTGGGAGAAGAGAAGGAAATGGCACTGCTTAATTGCTGCTTCAATTTTTTGATATAGATAGATAATTAGTTCTCCGAGTTAAAATTTAGGGGGAATTGGATACCTCATGTCAAATAGAAAACAGACTAGGTCCATGCTTGCATACGCACACCAGGCATCTAATTTCAAAAGATCCGATGGTATATAGGATTATGGCTCATACAAGACTAGATCAAGAAAGTTAGTATAAAATGGAGAATGCTCTGTTGCTCCCCTCTACTTCAGCTTACATACAATCCATATAAGGTTCTTTTGGGATTTTGGAGGGGTTTTAATTTGGGGGAAATAAATAGCTTTGGAGATGAAATGGGGCATTTCGGTAATTTGATTCTCTGTTGCAAATATTATTTATCAATATATTTAATTATATATATTAAATAAAATAAAGTAAACTATAAATAATATGAAACCAATATATGATACTCGATGATAATACGAAACCTTCATATTCCCATCGATACCCATATATGAAACTAAAAGCGCCACTTAGTCCCCGTCTATCGGTTAACATACGTGCGATGCTCGTCGTGACCTAGAATTATACGAAAGTTGTTAAATATCGGACAGTATAGCTCGATACTAACAACCGCCGTATAGTCTACGCGACGAGAAAATTCAATCGTATGGTAACCCATAGATTTGTCCCGTGTGGACAAGTTAAGAATGTATAAAGCAAACGCCTTCATTCACTTGTGTTTTCATCCGTTTCGAGATATTTCGTCGGTACCTTTCCGCTGGTTCTCCGTGTACAAAGATAGATTAGATGTTCATTTCAACGTTGTTTCACAGCTTTGAAATGATTATCTATTCTATTACAGTGTACTCGGAGAACAGCGGGGAGGTGCTGCCGAAATTTACTCGAAACGGTTGAAAGCACAAGTGATGGGCGTTCGCTCTATACATTCTTAATGGGATAGAAGCCTACCCTCGACAGCCGGAACACATACATACAAACGCATAATTAGAGAGCGACTCGAGATGTTCGGGTTAAAACCAATATATGATACTCGATGATGATATGAAACCTTCATATTCCCATCGATACCCGTATATGAAACTAAAAGCGCCACTTAGTCCCCGTCTATCGGTTAACATACGTGTGATGCTCGTCGTGACCTAGAACTATACGAAGGTTGTTAAATATCGGACAGTATAGCTCGATACTAACAACCGTCGTATAGTCTGCGCGACGAGAAAATTCAATCGTATGGTAACCCATAGATTTGTCCCGTGTGGACAAATTAAGAATGTATAAAGCAAACGCCTTCATTCACTTGTGTTTTCATCCGTTTCGAGATATTTCGTCGGTACCTTTCCGCTGGTTCTCCGTGTACAAAGATAGATTAGATGTTCATTTCAACGTTGTTTCACAGCTTTGAAATGATTATCTATTCTATTACAGTGTACTCGGAGAACAGCGGGGAGGTGCTGCCGAAATTTACTTGAAACGGTTGAAAGCACAAGTGATGGGCGTTCGCTCTATACATTCTTAATGGGATAGAAGCCTACCCCCGACAGCCGGAACACATACATACAAACGCATAATCAGAGAGCGACTCGAGATGTTCGGGTTAAAACCAATATATGATAATATGAAACTTCATATTCCCATCGATACCCATATATGAAACTAATTAAAAGCGCCACTTAGTCCCCGTCTATCGGTCAACATAACGTGCGATAATTTATTCTTTTCAACGACAAACGCACACACAAAGCATATACATGGATTTTCTCCTTTGTCAGTAACTATCCCGTTCTTATATTTCTCAATATAGTCAGCATAACCTACAATTTATATGTTATTCAGTCTAACATGGCCCATGAGTACGTCAGAGTTAAGGACTGGATGTATGTGGATTGGAAACAACGTATGCAACCTAAGTTTGTCGCAGGGGTTGCTGCTTTCCTTGAATTTGCACGAGCACATAATAAGATCATAATAGAGAAGATTCTCTGTCCGTGCGATAGATGTGGCAATAAGTACTGGCAGAAGGTAGAATTGGCAGAGCTTCATATTGTAAAACATGGGTTTACTAGACTTTATTCAATTTGGAAATATCACGGGGAAGGAGAAGAATGCAGTACTGCGGTAGAAGAAGGAGAACACGATAATGCGGCAGGAGAAGAAGAAGAATTCGGTAATACGGCAGGATACGGAAATTTATTTCCATCAGAAGAAATGGAGGATATGGTAGAGGCTGCCCTAGGTGAATCTATTCGTACCGAAGATGACATTCCTTCCGGTCAAGGACCGCGTGCGGATAAATATGAAAATTTCATGAATGATGCTAGGAAACCAATTTATGAGAATGCGAAGTATTCCACCCTCTCATGGTTCGTCCAACTTTTCCAAATTAAGTGCCTAAATGGATGGAGCAACAAGTCATTCACAATGCTTCTTTCGTTCTTGAAAGATTCTATGCCTCCGGGAAATAATGTGCCCGAAAGCTGGTACGAAGCCCAGAAAATGATGTCTGATTTGGGTCTAAAGTGCGAGAAGATTCAAGCATGTCCTAAAAATTGCGTGTTGTACCGGAAAGAGAATTCAGATTTGAAAGAGTGTCCAACATGCGGAGAGGCCAGGTATAAGCCGAAAGATTCTGATAAGAAGCCTGATATACCTGTGAAGATAGCACGATATTTTCCCATAACACAGAGGCTACAGAGGCTATTCAGGTGCAAGAAAACAGCCGAGGCAATGATTTGGCATCATCGTGCTCCTCCAAGCGAAAATGGAAAAATGAGCCATCCAAGAGATTCACCGGCATGGAAGGATTTCGATAGGAGGCACACAATATTCAGTAGCGATCCCCGCAATGTCCGGCTCGGACTGGCTGCCGATGGCTTCTGCCCATTCAACTATATGGCTGGAAGTCACAGTACATGGCCCGTTGTAATGATAATTTATAATCTGTCGCCTTGGTTGGCTATGGACCAATCATACTTTATGATGCCTCTTCTTATCGACGGACCAAACTCACCGGGGAACAATATCGACGTCTATCTCCGACCTCTGATTGAGGAGCTGAAAACTTTGTTTATTGATGGTGTAGAGACATATGATTCAAACACAAATACAACCTTCATACTGCGTGCGGCTTTAATGTGGACAATTAATGACTTTCCTGCATATGGAATGCTTTCAGGTTGGTCCGTACATGGTCACAAAGCATGTCCTCATTGCCATGAACACACAACATCAAAATTTTTGAATTTTAGCAGGAAGGTTTGTTATTGCGGCCATCGACGTTTTCTGCCTCCAGACCACCCCTACAGGTTAGACACGGTTCACTTTGATGGTCATCAGGAGCTTCTTGGGCCTCCATCCCCATTGTCCGGAGAGGACGTGACTGCTAAATGGGATGGTTACAATAACGTGACCTTCGGGATGGATCCGACGAGACAGGTCAAACCACAATATTGGAACAAGTTAAGCATTTTCTTCGAGCTTCCGTACTGGTCTACAAATTCAGTGCGTCATTGTCTGGACGTCATGCATATAGAGAAGGGAGTATCAGAGCACATACTTAACTTGCTTCTGTGTAAAGACGGGAAATCGAAAGACAACATGAATGCCCGGATGGATCTACAAGAGTGGGGAATAAGAAGTGAACTGCACCCTAAACCGGTAGCGGGTAAACCGGGCAAGTTTGTACTTCCCAATGCCGCTTATCATATGTCACAACCGGAGAAGAAAAGATTCCTGCAGGTGTTGCATGATTTGAAAGTCCCCACAGGTTTCTCAGGATCATTCAGCAAGAAAATAAAAATTGTGAAGGGCAAGATCGATGGGCTGAAAAGTCATGACCACCATGTTATCGTGGAGCACCTTCTTCCATTAGCCCTCAGGACTTCTCTCCCCGACTCGGTTGGTCTAGTAATCAACGACCTATGTTGTTTTTTCAGGGAGTTGTGTGCTAAAACGCTGGAGGTTGCGACGCTGGATAAACTAGAAAATTCTATTGCGTTGATACTTTGCAAGTTTGAGCGTATTTTCCCACCGTCATTCTTCGATATCATAATACACTTGACGGTTCATCTTGCAACTGAAGCGAAGTTAGCCGGACCGGTACAATATCGATGGATGTATCCCGTCGAGAGGTACATGTAATTTTTCGTTTCGCGCAATTTATAAATTTATTTTTGTCATGTATGCCCGTGTTTATTTATTCAACATATTCTCATTAGGTACCTTTACACTCTTAAGAAGTATATACGCAATAAAAATCGACCAGAGGGTTCTATCATGCAAGGTTATCTTCTTGATGAAGCAACCACATTTTGTTCCCGCTATCTGGACGAGAACATTGAGACAAGGCTTAACCGACCTCGAAGAATTCAAGACGGGCCATATGGTAAAGCCGAGTATAAGAGGGTAGACACTATGTTTATCAACAAGATATACCGGTTTATCTTGCTTAATTGCGAATGTCTTGAACAAATTAGAGAGTAAGTTCTTTTGGATTAATTGTTATATCTGTGTTTGTGTGTGTATGAAATGACATAATATTAATGTCACAATTATTTGTCGAAAACAGAACTCATTTTAACGAGGTACGTGAGGGGCATCCTGATTGGAACGAAGAGCGTTTGGAAAAATACCATCAGGATAATTTTTGTGATTGGGTCACAGAGCATGTAAGTTATTCGAATTACATTTTATTGCTATCAGTTTTAATCTAAACTTGTATCGTTATGTATTTATCGTAAAATTTGTTTTGTTAGATCCACGATCCGAACTTGTCTGCATCATTTGAGAGTGATTCAAGATGTTTAGCTCAATTTCCTAGTATGGAGGTTGCACATTACAAAGGATTTGGTGTCCTTGGATACAAATTCGAAATTAAGGACATAGAAACATCTAGAATCACTCAGAATAGTGGTATTGCGACGGTAGGATCGGACGGTGTGATTTACTATGGGTACTTAAATTGTATACTCGGCATCCACTATCCCGGACGATCAGAACCCTTTTATATATTCCACTGTACTTGGTACGATCCGCGAACCGATACAGACAGGTGGAGAAGCAGTCTTGGGACTTGGAAAGATGAATATGGATTGACCAGTGTGAACACACTTCGATTTTACGGTCAAGACGATCCGTTTATCTTTCCGAACCAAGCGTTCCAAGTATACTACTCACAGTGTTTGAAGCATCCGGGGTGGAGTGTTGTATGCCGATGGAAACCTAGAGATGTCTACGATGTCCCAGAATACGAGGACAGCGATGAGGACGAAGAAGAGAGAAGGCTTAAAGTGCTCCGACCGTCTGTTTCGAAGGACGGGTTGTCTTCGACCGATCATGAAGTTACGTGGGTTAGAAATGACATCGACGATGAAATCCAAGTAGATATGTATGATGCGCCCACGAAACGAAAAAGGTTATCAGTAATGTTATATTATTACTTCACATTTTACGCTCTAGATCATATATAGTCAATACTTTTAATGATTGTCTAATGCGTCCACGAACCGTTTATCTAGATTGGATGACGATGTCGGGAGCAGCGAGGGGCGGCAGGAGCTCCAGCCGCGGCAGAGGCAGAGGCAGAGGCAGAGCGGTTCTGCCGCCCCGAGAGCTCCGTAGGGAGCTTCAGAGGGCCGGTCTTGCACCCAGATCGGAGACCCCTTCGGATGCCTCCTTCCGTGTGGATTTTGCCACACCTCCAGGTATACTGCACGCATATCCATTTTCAATTTAATATTATAGATATTCATGCCTGTTTATGTCAAAATTACTTATATTGTCAATGTTTGATTGTCTAGTTGTTGGTCCTGCGTCCACATCTGGGACAGAGGCCACCCCCGCTCCTCCAGGTATGTTTATATATCATATAGTGTATGTATATTGATTTAGAATGCTATATCATAAATATACACATTCCTTTTGCTCTTACTTAGCAATTTTTATTATTGTCTAGCTGTAGGTGGTGACACCACCGCACCTGCGGGTATGTTTATATGTCCTATAGTGCATGCATATTGATTTAGAACGTTATATTATTGATCTACACATTCTTTTTGCAATTACTTATCAAATCTATTTTTAATTGTCTAGTTGTTGGTCCTGCGTCCACATCTGGGACAGAGGCCACCCCCGCTCCTCCAGGTATGTTCATATATCATATAGTGTATGTATATTGATTTAGAATGCTATATCATAAATATACACATTCCTTTTGCTCTTACTTAGCAATTTTTATTATTGTCTAGCTGTAGGTGGTGACACCACCGCACCTGCGGGTATGTTTATATGTCCTATAGTTCATGCATATTGATTTAGAACGTTATATTATTGATCTACACATTCTTTTTGCAATTACTTATAAAATCTATTTTTAATTGTCTAATTATAGGTGGTGCGTCCACACCTTCCACAGGGGCCACTCCTGCCGCTTCCGTACCCTCCGCATCGTCTGCAGGTTAGTATGAATAAATTTAAAATATTTATTTATTTTACATATGCTCTATAGAATAAATATGAACTTCATGGAGATTTAGCGTCGATGTTTATTTTATAGTTGGAGGGGATGCGTCCGGGTCCGGGACCCCGGTTGTTCCTCACCGGAGGAACTATCGTCCCGCTCGTGCTGCTGCTCGGGCCCAGGCTCGTGCGTTATTCACCGGAGGTATATATCACACTTGAATTTTTGTTTAACCTTGATTTCTTAATACAACTTTGTATTATTATTGATTGTCTTGATATTTCGTGCAGACGCAGGGCCTCTCCATCCCCAGAGGGGGACTCGAGGCCCGAATCAGTCCCATAGGCTGAGGCCTAATAGAGCTAGGGGGGAGGCAGCATTCCCCCTATTTTTTATCCTTGACTATCGCTATACCGGTCCTCATGCCGAGAGGTTCGGCCGGTATTTGGGGGACGAGAGCCGGATCGTGAAGAACTATCCACTTCACGTTGAGTGGGGCGAGCAGCACCAGCTCGAGCTTCGATGTCCCGACGTCGCTACCCAGGAGTACTGCGTAAGTGTTAATATTTTTTCTACCCAAATTTGAAATTTTAGTTTTGGAAGGTTCAAGTTTAAATTTTATACTTATACTTTACTGCTTAATGTGGGTGTAGGAGCGGGTGGTTGAGCAGGCCCAGGCCTCGGGGATCGATTTTACCGGACAGAACGATCCGAGGCTGCTGACCCCAGTTCTGGACGCCGCACACGGAGGGCACCACGGAGGTTGGGAGAGAGGCCGGGGATTGGGCCCTAGCAGGGCCCATATGAGGTTGGACTCCACCCCGGCGGTTACTTCCTCCGTCTCCAGTGGCCGGCATGTCCATCAGGAACTGGATAGCTTGAGGGCCACCGTTCAGGAGTTGAAGGAGATGCTGGTATGTATACTACTTTATAGTAAAATATCATTTCATATTATATACATATCAACATATCCATAATTAGTACGTAGGTTGAGCTTATTTGGTTTTAGACTTAAGTCTGATTAATCATACATACATATGTAATTAAAATAAACAACGCTTTTCCAAACTAGATATCCAAACAGGGTTTCGAAATAACTTAATAATGAAACGAATTCGAATAATACACAGTTCTTAGACGCTTCTTACACACGTTATGTCCAGACGCGACAGGGTAGATCGGCCGAGCCTCCACATGCATCTCCTTCGGCTGCGGCTCCGCAAGCTACTACATCGGCTGCGGTTCCGCAGACAGCTCCTGTAGCTCCACCGCCCACTCAGACTCCCGCAGCCGCGGCTCCGCAAGCGACTACCTCGACGGCGGCTGCGCAGACCACATCGCCAGCTCCACATGCCGCTCAAACTCCCTTATATGCAGCATTGGAGAGTGTATTTACCGAGGAGCAGGCGCGCGTTATTCGAACGTTATTCGGAGGTGGAGCTGGACCGAACTAGGGTAGCTTTTTGGTTCTTATTTTTTGAAACATGTATTTATTTATATCACATTGTACTACATTTTGAAACGATATTGATATTGGTTTGTATTTATATCATATTCAGTTTTTGGGTTTCTTTTGTATATTATATATATGCGTGAGATGTGATTATGAATACTGCAATATATGATTTGATTGATGTATATAGTATTGTGCACAGGGCGGCAAAAAATCTGGCAGCCCATTTTTTAAAAAAAAACACAGACAATATGTACCTACGGATTAAGCCGCAGGTACATATGTTGCCCCTACGGATATATCCGTAGGGGCAAACTATCAGGAAACCTGATATTTTCCCACCTGATATCAGCGCAGGGTGTTGGGGTTGTCCCTACGGATATGTCCGTAGGGGCCAGTGTTTATCCCCTACGAATTTATCCGTAGGGGAAAATATCAGGTTTCCTGATATTTTCCCACCTGATATCAGGCTAGGGTGTTGGGATAAGCCCCTACGGACATAACCGTAGGAACTACTGTATATCCCCTACGGATATATCCGTAGGGATATAAAGAGGACCTACGGGTATATCCGTAGGTATATACAATATATTCAAAAAAAAAATTACATTTATGATTTTATTACCCCTACGGGGTACTCCGTAGGGGCTATAACACCTACTGATATATCCGTAGGGGCTTAAATTTGTCCGTAGGGGCACGTTCAGGGCCTCAACTTGCACCTGCGGCCTTTGCACCTACGGGGTCTTTTTTCGCCCCTACGTATATATCCGTAGGGGCAGTGGGTTGCCCCTACCGATAAATCCGTAGGGGCAACCCTTATTTGTAGTAGTGTGTTAATTGTGGAGATATTTGTGGTATGGTTCAAGGCATGGGTTTATATGTTTTTATATTACTCTTGACTCACTATTCAAGCATGGTTGCAATTTTAATTGCATTTTTATTCCATGCTTGAATGAGTGAGGAAAGAGATGATTCATTTTATTCATTCTACACTTGCTTCATGGTTCATGCCTTAGCCATTTTTCTAGAGCTCTTTTCTTCTCTTGCTCTCTACAATTTTCTTCACCTCACCTCCAAGCTCAAAACCCTCACATGAGATGTGAATCATTGAGCTTGTGAGACCTTAGTGAGCTTTACTTATCCCCTACTTCATCATCTCACACCAAACTAGCGATTTGGTGTGGTGTGTTTCATACACTAAAAGTGTTTAGTGTAGTGAAAAGCTTGTGCTTGTGGACTTCGGGTGGATCGTATTTGGCGCGAAGATCACGAAAGAGGTTTGTTCAACTCGGAGGGAGCTTTGAAGAGTCGCGTAGACTTCATCCCGGAGCTTTTGAAGAGAAGGACACGAACTACAAAGGTTGTATGCTCTTAAACTTTCTCTTAAGTATTATCACATCACAAAGGAAAAACCTAATATTCTAGTAGTGATCTTGGTAGTCTAGCTTAGCACCAAAAAAAATTAAAATTTGGCATGCTTGATACCTCTTGAACCCCTTGACGGTGCTAAGGTTGACTTTCATGGTATCAGAGACAAGTTAGAACATTAGAATTAATTGTAGCGAAGTTAGAAACCCGCCGTTTTTATCGCGCAAAAAATGTCGAAAAAATAGTTTTGAAATTGATGTTTTTAGTAGATCGCAAACCCCGCGGGCTCACGGTTTGAACCGAGAAGACTCGGGGTGGAGCATGCACACCCCGGGGACACCCCAGGGGGGATCAAACGGCTGGGCCCACTCCCCAAGACCACCACAAGGTGGTATTGGCGGTGGGGACCCGAAACTGCCCCACCTTGGGCAGTTTCGGGTCTGCCGCACCCCCTGGCCACCTCGTGGTGGCCTCAGGGGTGGGGTACCCCTTCTAGGCCCCCCTTTCGACACTTATTAGTCGTTCTCCGTCCCCGTGAAGATTCAGGAGGGTTTCGAGTTCGTTTCGACTCCCGAATTGGCTTAAAACGATCGGTTTTGGAACTTTAGCTCACTGTTTTTCAAGTGTTCGAAAAATTGGTTTAAGTTTGCTAATTGTGTGCGGAATTCTTATGTCGCGATTACTTTACAAGCTTTGTGATTTGTGATACAATTATTAGAATCCGGATTAATTAGTTTTATGAAAACTAGTTAGTAAACCTAGCCGTTTAGTCTCAATTGATCGATTGCGACGAAGTTTTGATTCGGATCAAAACTCCATCGCAATTGCGTATTGTACTCGATCATCTAGTCGGAAATCTTGTTGAATTATCCGACACATTATTGAAAAGCGTTTTCAATTTGAGACTAAAATGCAAGTTTTACATGTTAGGCATGAAATTCGGAATATGTGATATTCCGGGTTTATGATGTCTAAGGATAATACGAATTCTAATCAATGTAGTTTTCTGTTTCTTTTCTGCGACCGTAAGTGTAATATATGGTGTATCCCGATCTCGTTGCTATATGTCAAAGAGTTTTCGGGATACGCATATTTACTTACGTTGATGATATGAGATATTATGTGTTGCTATTGATATGATTTATTGGATCGTCGTGATTGAATAGCCGGGGGGTTTTATGTGAGATGAGAGTTTTTACATTTTCATTCATGTAAAATTCAATGTAATATTCTTTTATTGGGGCACTTCCGGGTTGAGGATGATGCCACCACTGTTGTATATTATTTACTTTTCCGCATTAGGATAGACCCAAGGTGGGGAGCACAAGTAACCGAGTTCTAGAGTCCAGTGGGAGACCATCTCAAGGAGTTGACCGGGTTTCCTAACTCTAGAATTGGTAGGGTTACTTGCCGCTCTCGTAGGGATCTATGGGATGTGGGTTTGGCTATTCATCACGACTGTGGAATCCATGTTTTACATTACTGGCTAAATTTAAAACACGGAAATCCTAGTATATCCAATATTTCATATGTTGCTTCTGCTGCTTGTTTCTGTGATGTGATCATGTTATATTATATATATGATATATAATAAATGTTGCTTATGTTTTGCACCCGCGCTAGTCCAGCCCCCGCTCTGCCGGTAGTTAAGTAACCTAACGGTGCATAACAGGGCTCCGTGGCGAATGCGGATGGCATAAGCGTACGTTCTATTTTCGTTTCTTTTTCTGTAATGTTTAGGAAACGTTAAATGATGGGACTTCATTAATGTGATTAATGAAAAGAAAGAAACAAAAAGATGTTGTGAAATCAAATTCTCAAAAAGGGTAGCTCTAGTTTTTGCTTTGCATAGTGGTATTCCTTGATGAATATATAGCACCTCATTCGATAAGGAAAGAGCCGAGATCTCTTCACCAGGAGTGACCTCTTTAGCAAAACTAGCAAATGCTACGACACTCGGTTTTGTTTTTGATAGCTTTTCTAGTTCTTGTTTTGCATAGTGTTGTTCTTGAATATCCTGCACCTCATTCGATGAAGAAAGAGCCGAGATCCCTTCACCGAGAGTGACCTCTTTAGCGAAACTAGCAAAAACCTCAAAAACACTCCTTTTCAAAATCACTCGATTCTGCAACGATATCTAATTCATTACACAAATGGTTTTCTTAAAAACCTGTCGTAGCCCTCCGTCATTTCAGATAAGTAGTATTTAGTATTCGTGCTACGTTTGTTGGCTTTCGTCAAGGCGTAGTGTGCGGTAGCTACTTACTGCTTATCTGCTGCATATGATGCGATTGGATTAGGGTAGTCGTACGACTTTGTTGGCTTTCGTGAAGGGTGGTGCGGGTGGGTTTAATTCAATCATGAAATGTACGGGTTGAACTTGACTAGAGGACTATGGTTTGTTAGCTTTCGTCAAGGTCATAGGATGCTAGGGGCAAAATATTATCGAAAATTTCAAGTGTTGAAATTTGTAATGAGATTGCATACCTTCTAAGAGATAGTTGGATCCTGATACCCACTGCGAGTAAGAGTTACTCCTGGGAGAATTTTACTCATCACAATTAGCCGATCAAGTAGGTGTCTAGAAAGGTGTTAACGGGGTTACGCCCCTAGGAAAATGAGGTTTATTTTAATTAGGTCCGTGCGAAAGCACGGGAAACCTCCCTCAATGAACCAACACTGGCCTGGCCGAAATATTGGCGAACTTGTAAGGTGTAATTAATCCCGGCTAATCTTACCTTTTAGGGTTTGAAGGAAGATTTGATAAAAACAGTGGGAGCCATCCTGATTAGATAAAAATAACCAATCTAATCTTGCAAAGAGCGCACACAAAGTGATTATCCTTCTCTCTCTCCTGGTAGCGACCAATGACATGCCTTAATCAAGATAATAATATGGATGTATTGACCGAACCTACTTATTATACTGGGCTAGGTTCCGCTCTATCTTATGATTGTCATAAGTCTGAGCAAGGAATAGGGGAATATTCGGATTCCCACGCCACCCAAACGAAGAAAAAGCATGCTGATGTATTGTCTTCGGGTGTGTTCGTTACCAAGAACTGTTTCTCAGTTTACCTCTACGTCCTGGGTATTGGTTACCGGATCAGTATCTCACAAATGTAATTTGTTATATGGGCTATAGACAGGTGGAGAACTGGGAAATGGTGATATATCTCTAGTAGTAGAGATGGTGCAATTGTTGCAGCCAAAACAGTTGGCAAATATCACCCAGTGTTATTAACTGGTAATACATTGATTCTTAGCGACTGTTATTTCATATCAACAAATATTGTGAATATTTTCCTAAATCAAGTGTTGATTGGGTAAGGTATGTTGTATAACAGTGTACATGTTCTGAATCAAACTACATTTCTAAAACGTACACACACAAGAGGAACAGTTCAAAAATGAACGAAGTCTTCTTATGGTATTGTAGACTGGGTCATATCGATGAAACAAGACTAGCTAAAGTTCCATAAGGATGCATATTTGAATCCGTTCGAATTTACATCTTATGAAACTTGCCAGTCGTGTCTCAAAGACTAGGTGACCAAATCTCCGTTTACTGGAAACGGAGAAAGAGCTACTGAACTCTTGGACAGATACATGGTGATGTATGAGGTCCTATATCTACACATGCCAGGGATGGTTCCTCGTACTTCATTACATTCACTGACGATCTCTCAAGATTCGGTCATGTGTTCCTATTGAAACACAAGTCTGAAGCTTTTGAGAAATTCAAAGAATATAAGCATGAAGTTGAGAACCAGAAGGGTAAAAGTATTAAAATCTTTCAATCTGATCGGGGAGGAGAATACTTGAACACGGAATTCCTTGACTATCTAAAAGAGAATAGGATTCTCTCTCAGCTTACTCCTCCGTATACACCACAGCACAACGGTATATCGAGGTGGAGGAATTGCACCCTATGAGATAAGGTGTGCTCTATGATGAGTACCGCTGAGTTGCCTATTTCCTTTCAGGGACATGCACTTGAGAAGCTGCATACCTATTGAATAGAGTTCCGATCAAATCTGTTGCCTACCACTCCATATGAGATATGGAATGGAAAGAGACCATCTCTTAAACGAATTAAGATATGGGGTTGTCCGGCCTATGTTGAAAAGCAAAATCCGGACAAGCTCGAGGCAAGGTCATTTTTGTGCAAGTTTGTAGGATATCCCAACCATTCGTAAGGGTATATCTTCTACCACACCGAGGAACAAAAGATGTTGTGTTTCTCAACATGCCACCTTTTTAGAAAAGGAATTTCTTGTGGAAGAAATTAGTGACGATAAGGTAGAACTGGAAGTAGTTCCAGCAAAGCAAACTATAACTGACGATCTGGTGAAACCAAAGGATTCAATAGTCCCTGACGAACGGAAGCTACTCCGCAGATCTAGTTGGGTTCCTCATCCACCTGAGAGATACTACGGTTTTCTCGTAGACGATGGGAGCGAGGATTTCATCATGGAGATGATGACCCAACTAGTTTCGAGCAGGCCATCACAAGTGGAGACTATGTGAAATGGCTGGATGCTATCCGATCTGAGATGGAATCCATATACATCAGCAAAGTGTTGACTTTGCATGTTGCTCCTGAAGGGGTAAAACCCATCGGGAGCAAGAGGATCTTTGAGAAAGATAAATTGGTGTAGATGGAAAAGTTGAGACTTGTCGCTAAGCTTAAGTCCATCAGGATCCTACTTGCCATTGCTGCATACCATGACTACGAAATCTGGCAGACTGCATGTCAAAACCGCTTTTCTAAATGGTGATTTAGAAGAGAGCATGTATATGACACCGCCAGAGGGCTTCGTAAATAGTGGGAGCAGCGGAAGCATGAGCAAGCTGCTTAAACCCATCTACGGATTAAAGAAGGCATCGCGAAGATGGAACATCTATTTAATGAAGTTGTCAAAGAGTTTGACTTCATTAAAAAGATAGTTGAACCATGTATAAATAAGAAGGTTGTAGAGAGTACGGTTGCCTTCCTCGTATTGTACGCGGATGAGATACTCTTGATAGGAAAAGGTGATCCTATGCTACACTCGGTCAAGCACCTCTTATCACACAGGTTCTCCATGAAAGATCTAACTGATGCCTTCTACATTCTGGGGTTATAGATCTATAGAGATAGATCTAAATGGATTTGGGATTGTCCCAATCCAGGTACATAGACACCATGCTAAAAGGGTTTTGGTATTGATGATTCTAAGCGTGGTAATGTACCCGCTTGTTCAGGAATCACTCTCTCCAAAGAGATGTCTCTCGAGACTGATTTGGAGAGGGGTCGCATACAATGGATACCCTATGCATTGGCAGACGGGTCAATCATGTATACGATGTTATGTACCAAACCAGATGTAGCTTACTCACTGGGTGTAGTGAATAAGTATCGAAAAGATCTTTGGGAAAACCACTGGACAGCTGAAGAACATTCTTAAAGTGCTTGCGAAGGACTAAAGAGATGTTCTTGTTGTGTAGTAACGGTGAACTCCAGATGGAGTCCTTTACCGATTCGAGCTTCCAGAGTGATAAGGACGACTGAAAGTCAGTCTCGGGTTTTGTCTTCACCCTCAGTGGAGGGACGGTATGTTGGAAGGGTTCCAAGCTATATATCGTAGCAAACTCGTTGATAGAGGCTAATTACATCGCTACCAACGATGCTACCAAAGAGGTTGTCTGGATGAATAGAGTTCATGAGATGAACTAGGTTCCTACCATTGGGCATCCAATACCTGTGTATTGTGATGACAATGGAGTTGTGGTTTTGGCCTAGGAACCCCGGTCCCGTCAGCGATCCAGACATATTCTTGGACAGTATCACCTGATCAGGGAGTTAATTGTATCTCTGGGAGATCGAGTTCAGGAGAGTTGACACAGAGGATAACACAGCGGATCCACTCACCGAGGCCATCCCCCGGATGCTATTCGAGAGACTTTTTGGGACGTTGGGTATGAGATACTACAACAAGTGGCCTTAGTGCAAATGGGATATTGTTAGTAATATATATGCCCTAGAGGCCATTATTGATGATATAATGGATGGTTGGACATATATAGAGGACTTTCTTGCTCGACATGATAGTATGCTATCAGGTTACCTTTATCTTAACATGTAAACTAGTATTTATACTGTCTGTCTCTTATATGTTGATAAAGCCCTTAGGATATGTACTTGACTACCAGGACTATGATGAGATCATACTAGTGGTACATCCTTTAATCAGTTCCTAGTCGTGGGAATATCGAGACCAGGGCATCGATATTCCAGAGTAGACTGGAGTATACGCTTCTTGACCCGTATGATGGGCGATGGATGATCCCACATCCATTGGTGTTTGAGATCAAAGATGGTATACGGGTGCTCAGTGGAGACTGGGTACACTGAACAAGACTCACCGAGGACTCCTATGTGGTAGTATATCTATTGTCAGATAGCAGTCCTCTGGTGACACTGGTACAGGTTAGTCTGTAGACCCGAGATCGTCATAGAGTCTTGTGTGGCTCCCACTGTGCTTTGATTTCCTCCCTACCATGGCTCAAAGGAGTCGTGCAAACAGGTGTATTTTGGGTACAGTCCCGAGTCACATGGAAACAATGAGCGATAGGAGGGGTTTCTTCTCTCTCGGTATTGGGGGTTGATGTTGCGCAATGCCCGACTGGTTATAACTGGAAGTCCCTGGCCAGGGCTACTGCCGAGATTTACTAATAAATGTTATTAGTAGTTTCTCGAACCGTTATAGGCCATACATCGGCATGACTTATCACGTTACTGAGGTCTGACAATTTCCACCCCTAGACATGATATGCGACATATCAGATGAAGAGACCAGACTGTATGGTAGTGTTACTGATAGGCTTCATGGAGAGTATGGACGAGCTTGCTTGTTAAGCTTCATATCGCTCAATACCCAGGTAGTCGTTACAACCAGCTAGTACCGCTGATGGCTTGTAGGTGACTGATGTGATCATCACCTACTGCTGGCGTATTGACGAGTCTTTAGAGTCCCACATAGAAGTTTCCTGGTTCAAGCGAAACGAAGTAGGACACATATGTGATATGTGTGTGGGCCTGATTAAATACGAGTATGTGATACCGTATTATAATCTGGCAGTTATCTGTTATCAGTCAGGTTATATGTGATATAACCGGATTATCGAATCAAATGTTGGTTTGATAATGTGATATTCAGATTAATGATATTAGTCGGTTATATATGATATAACAGGATTATTAGATCAAGTGTTGATTTAATAATGTGATATATATTATATGTGATATAATTATATCTTAACTAATATCATTAGCTCACTAATTGCTTTATATATATATATATATATAAATGTATATTTTATATATATATATATATATATTATATGAAGCATGGCATGTTTTTCTATTTTTTAGAAAATAGAAAAATGAGGTGTTAATTGTGGAGATATTTGTGGTATGGTTCAAGGCATGGGTTTATATGTTTTTATATTACTCTTGACTCACTATTCAAGCATGGTTGCAATTTTAATTGCATTTTTATTCTATGCTTGAATGAGTGAAGAAAGAGATGATTCATTTTATTCATTCTACACTTGCTTCATGGTTCATGCCTTAGCCATTTTTCAAGAGCTCTCCTCTTTTCTTGTTCTCTACAATTTTCTTCACCTCACCTCCAAGCTCAAAACCCTCACATGAGATGTGAATCATTGAGATTGTGAGACCTTAGTGAGCTTTACTTATCCCCTACTTCATCATCCCACACCAAACCAGCGATTTGGTGTGGTGTGTTTCTTACACTAAAAGTGTTTAGTGTAGTGAAAAGCTTGTACTTGTGGACTTCGGGTGGATCGTCTTTGGCGCGAAGATCACGAAGGAGATTCGTTCAACTCGGAGAGGAGCCTTGAAGAGTCGCGTGGACTTCATCCCGGAGCTTTTGAAGAGAAGGACACGAACTACAAAGGTTGTATGCTCTTAAACTTTCTCTTATGTTTTATCACATCACAAAGGAAAAACCTAATATTCTAGTAGTGATCTTGGTAGTCTAGCTTAGCACCTAAAAAAATTAAAATTTGGCATGCTTGATGCCTCTTGAATCCCTTGACGGTGCTAAGGTCGACTTTCACTCTCGATCCATCTTCTTCATAAAAGACGGATTCCAACTGACTTTTTCTCGATCGCGTGGCTTCTTGAATCCACTTCGTTGTTTTTTAGCGTCATTCTCATTCTTCACCTTGTTGTTGCTTCTACGTTGGTCTTTCTTCTTGCCACGAGAGCGCACAGCGGGCTAAGGGTGAAGGGCATCGTCATCCTCCGTAGCCTGCAGAATGATACGTTGCGTCCTGGATTTCTCATAAATGGCCATTTCGCGGCTGTGGTCATCCCGAATCTTTTGACCCGCTTCCCTTATTTGCTTGTCAATTTGTTCTTCAAATGACGGGCTTGGCATTCTCATGGCGTGGATCTCGCTCTGGTTCGATATCAGCTCTATCTGGAAATGCATTCGCTTCTCCACCGGGGTTATTTATGACATGGAAACCATGGAATCGATCCCGTTTCTTGCACCGAACGTATCCAAGCCCAGTCGTCCCCATCATCCCGTTAGGCATCTTTCGCTGAGTTTCGGGAACGTCCCAAATCTTGTTGTAGAACTGGGCTTGTCGAGCAGTTTGTTTGAAGGGCACACCCTGGCATTTTAGTAGCCTTTTCAATCCCTCTACGTAATATCTGGGCAGACGGATTGGTTGAAGCCTGTCAAGCATATGATGGCACCATGCCAGACTTCTTTCTCCACTCTGGTCTCCGTGGATTGATAGAAGAGGATCGCCTTTTCACATCTTCGCCTGGTAAGGGCATAGAAGGTCTGCTGCTATTGTACGCTGTATGTATCAAGCGCATGAAGTTCCTTGTAATGCTGCTGTGGAACCAGGGTGATTAGCAAACCCTGATCAGCTCCAATGACGGTTTGTATTGATGGACGAACAGAGAATACTGCGTTGACCTCATCTTCAGAGTCGCTACCGAAGAACAAAATAGGGGTGGATGGTTTGGGTCTGTTGTATTGGGGCTGCCCTGAATAAACCATCCCTTCATCCTCCTCAGTACCACTCCCAAAGATCGGGATACTCACGATGGCTTTTTGCTTATCCTCCAGTTTATGACATCTTTCCGTGTCTTCGAAGTCTGGTAGGAAGTACTTGGCGGCTTCATATTTGCGGACTTCATTTACGGAGAATGGGTTTAGCTCCCCCATAACTATGTACTCGAGGCCATCTTTGAAGTATTTCATACACTGATGTTGTGTAAAAGGGATGATGTTGTATTCGTGTAACCAAGGCCGGCCGAGCAGAGCGTTATAGCAAGTCTTGGCGTCAATGACATGAAATTTGATGTCAGTGATGAGCATCCCAAAGCGCAACGTCGGTATCACAAACCCAAGCATCCGTGATGACTGCGAGTCGAACCCGGAGAAGGTAATTTTATCCCGAGGCAGGTGATGAACGTTCATGCAAATCTCATTCAACACTCTCATATTGAGAAGGTTGACGGAGGACCCGTTGTCAACCAGGATCTTCCCGATCTTGATGTTGTGGCAATACCCGGTTACATACAACAGATGGTTGTGCTCACACGTTCCGAGGAGGAGATCTTCATCGCCGAATGTAATGTCAGTTGTATGAACCTCTGCCAGCTCGTCCTTCATCTTCTCTTTCGCAAAGAAAGCTTGGAACTGATCAGGCACTTGCAGTGCCTTGATTAGAGAATCTTGTGCCTCTTTGGACAAGAGGAGAGCATCCAGTATGCTTAGTTATGAGAGTATCTTCCACAGGTGTGCCAGGACATTGTAATCCACTTTGTTTTTCTTAGGCGGGTCCTTGGCTGCGAGCTCTTCGACGACTCTATCATCAAGGGCAATTTCCTTAGGGACTTTTTCCTTCCCCTTATCTTTTTTGCTCGAACCTTTTTTTGTAGGCCCGAGGTTCTTCTCAAGCAGTGTGCGATTACGCAGCTGAATGTTCTTACATTTCTTTGCCTCTTCTTCTTTTCCAGAGGTGGATTCCTTGAAGAGAGGGCCAAGGTCTATTTCTTCATCAGAATCACTCCCGAAGGTAAGAACTTGAGATTTCCCTTTTGTCGAAATGGCATCAACCATATGACAGTTACCGGCTATTCCTTTACGCTCATCTGTCGTGCTTCTCTGTTCCCGACGGGCTTTGCGCTTCATTCGCTTGAAGTGTTGTCGGTGGACAACGTATCCCTGCCACCACTTCTTGAAAGCATAGCACCCTTCGGTAGGGTGTATGACCCTCCGATGGTATAAGCAGTATTTCGGATGTACATCCACTTCGTCAAGGCACGTACTCCCCGGAGTATTTCCTTTGAAAGGTGGCGGCTTCATTCCCATTGACAGGGCTTTGGTGAACCGTTTCCCCGTCTTAAACTTGCTTTTGTCTGTCGTGGGTGTGCTTCGACCTGGTTGGAGTACCGTGTGACTCTTCAACGCCACAGCTTCTTCGTCCTAATGCCGACGCTTGACCTTTTCGTATATGACCATTTCACGCTCTCGGTCAGCTTTGCTCTTTTGAAGGGCCTCATTCAGCAGTTTATCGATCAGGTCGTCTGACGGTTCCAGGGATTTTGACACCGGTCATGCCCCCAGTTCCTCTGCGTTGTTTTCCAATGCCGAGGGAGCTTCTTCGTCGTTTAACGACAGGTGAGAGATCATGTGGCAACTCTCTATATAATCCTCGGGTTCTTCTGATGAGTTGTCTCCTTCATCAATTTCACTGTCTCTATTTTTAAGAATATGCTTGAGGAACTCTTCAAGTGTGACTGGGGTCCGCGCCTTTTGGTTGTATTCCTTCAGTGCATCGATGTAATTTTGCAAATCCGTACGATTGTAGTCGAGCTGCACGGTCTTCCTAGTCTTCTTCTTTTCCTTCGATGACTTCGAAGGCTTAGCCTGGAGGTTTTGCCCATCGTTACCAGCTTTTGGTATTGGGCATGGTTTCAGCATCCCCTCAATGATCTCGGGCTCCAGCGGGCTTTTCCATTTGACCGCCGGGAATTCTTGAAGATCCTTCAGCATTATTTTAGTTTTAGCCGAAAGGACAACTTCGCATGGAGCTTCCTCTACAAATGAGCATGATGCCCTCGGCGTATCCATCTTTTTAGGAGCGTACTGCTGTGGCGGGTTTACCTTCCAGTTTTCGGACAGCGCGAACTTGTCCTGTTGGTACTAGTCCTTAACCCAGTTTTTGAAGACGTAGCAATCTTCGATTGGGTGACCCATTACTCTGTGGTAGGGACAGTAGTTGGGACTGCTGACGTCACCAGGCTGTAGTGGACGTCTCGGATCCGGTAGAGTGATGAACCTGTTACGCACCGCTAGTTCGAACAGTCTCCTCGTTTTATCCTGGGGAAACGAGTAAGGACGTCTCAACTTCTCTTCAAGGGATCATGGTTTGTTGCTTTGGCGAGCAACCAGTTTTAGGTCATTCGTTTGTTGTTGAGCGTTGGCAACGAAAGTCGCTTTCTCTTTGCCCTTTTCAGTCCGGGGATCCGTTTTCGAAGAGGACGGCCTATGGCCCATCTGGTCCATTTGGGCCAGCTTGTCAATCAAGGCCTGGAAGGTAGTCGGCTTGAAGAACATCATAAATTAGGATATAGTCTCCTGAGGATCAAGGGTCCCCACGAACATACCCACGGCAGGAGCTTCTTCTATGCGTTGTTCGCATTTTGACCATAGGATCCGCTATCGAATTGCGTATTGAACCCAGGTTTCTCCCGGCTTCACCCAGGCATTGATTAATGCGGTG
This sequence comes from Agapanthus africanus, assembly GCA_030015575.1. Classification (NCBI taxonomy): domain Eukaryota; kingdom Viridiplantae; phylum Streptophyta; class Magnoliopsida; order Asparagales; family Amaryllidaceae; genus Agapanthus; species Agapanthus africanus. The sequence continues at coordinate 161,817,626 of CM057350.1, read as the reverse complement.
ATCGGGGTGCGCTCGCTTGCTTTTGCGAAACGCTGCGTGAACAGTAGCTCCATTTCTGTAAATGTTTTGATGGAGTCATTCGGAAGCTCTGGGTACCATTCAAATGCTGTCTCCGCCAAGCTGCCGACGAACTGGCGAAGCAGCAGTTTGTCGTCACCTCTAGTATTGCCGCATAGAGCTTTGAAATGAGCGACGTGCTGATGGGGATTGCCTATCCCCTTATACACGTGGAATTTAGGGATCGTATATCCTGGCGGGTACTTGATTTGATCGTACCAGCCTAGATAAGGTCGCCCAGTTCTGACGATTTGGCCAGCCGCTTCGCTTGCCTGATGAGCTCGTATTTGTTGAGCTATGTAGTCATCAAGGGAAGACTTGGAGATCGTTTCTTCCTTGGCTATCGAGAAAGCCTGTGGAGGATTTGACGTTTCCCCTCTGTCGTCTTCGATGATTATCGGAGGGTCTTCGACTGGAGGTTCCGGCTGGATCATCATCCCAACCATGTCTTAGAACAGAAGCGCCTTCTGTTTTATATTAGCGGCCTGTTCCGCGGCCTTTTTATCCTTTCTTTCCAGCACCCTTCGCAAGAACTCGGTGTCGGACTCTTGTTCCTAGCGCTGCTCAGACGATACTTCCAGGCTTTCTTTTTGCCCAGTGAGTGCTGACATCCTCATTAGCATTTCTTGGAGCTTTTGCTGCCGCTCTTGAGCTTTTGTCACAGACCATGTGAGTGGTCGATGACCCGTGGAAGTATGGCTTTCCTTTTTCCCGGAAGCCATGTACACCGTGTGTACTACCATGCCCCCAGACTTGGCGCGTTTGGGTCCACTGCCTTTGAAATTTACCACAGGCATGGGGTCTTATCCGGCCTTCTCCTCTTATGGGAGGTCAAAGTTGAGGGTGCCATTGCAGCAGGTACCCATGTGGACGATACCTTCCGTAGTATGACGGCGGGGTGGTCCTCCTCCTGCCGAGCCTTCTTTTTCTCTAGTCGGCGAGAGTAGTCTTTATCAATTACAGAGTCTTGGACTTTCCGCCAGACCCTGTGGATTTTGGAGGACAGCCGTTGAGGAGGCTGTTCCAGTTTTTCGCGTTGTGTTTTCAACAGGCGGAGGAGACTTCTTTAATACAGCGGTTGGAGAGTTCTTACGCACCCTCCTGAGCAGCTCGAAGCTGTTCCCAGTTGGAACAGCAGCGTCAATTTCCACCATTGGAGCTGGTGGGGTAAGTCCAGAGGGGGAACTACCCCCATCTTTCCTCACTCGGTGCCAGTGGCGACATCGAGTATGTCTTGCAGACAGGACCACCTCTGTCGTGGGAGCGGCTTCGTCACGCCCCCCGCTTTGATGAAGGGCTACTGCTGGTGACAGCCTATTGAAGACTGACTTCCGTTGAGAGGGGATGGTCAATCTTTTGAAGGCCGACCTTTTGGTAGAAGAAGCAGTCTTGACGACTTCGCCGAGCTGGAGTTGGAACGGCCAATCTTGCAAAGACCGATCTTTTAGCAGGAGGATCCCCTTTGACGACTTCACCTGCCGGGACTGGAATGGCTACCCGCTTCGGGATAACCCCCTCAGGTATTGCGAGCCTTTTTGCATGCCTACTGGAGCTTTGGCTCATTCTGTTAAAGACCGAGGTAGTAGACTTGGACGACCCGTTGAGAGGGGCCGCGGTGGTTGCAAGCCGATCGAAGACCGACTTCTTCGGAGCTTCCTGTAATAGCATCGGGACGCTGAATATTGATGGCGGGATCATGGTCCTAAAGAATAGTCCAGTGGTGGCCTGAGTCACCTGCTTCACTGGCATTGCAAAGATGGAGGCCGCTTGGGGCCCATAAGTCACTCCTCCAGTCGGGGCAGAGCGAGAGTTGCTGTTGCAGTTAGTGCAGCTGGAGGCTATCGATGTTATCTCCTTTTCTGTATGGAGCATGACACAAAATCTTTGTATCTCTAATCCGAGGGCAACCATATTAAACCGCGATTCGTTCGTGAACACGACACATGAAGTGTGGAGTGGAAAGAGGAAAAAGTCCCACCGGGCGTGCCAGAATCTGTTTACCGCCGAAAATGGGAAACGGAACCGCGTAGGTCGTCTTGCCTGAATTTGGGGGCAGATTCTATTTGGATTTATCCGTCCACCTCTCTGAAGATACCAAGTTGATTTATGGCACCGTGTATCATAGGTTTGGACGGATGCGGCCGTTGTAGCAGACTTCGTCAGATTCCCCCTCATTTCTGAGTGGTTTTTTTTATTGTGGGGACGCTCTTCCCTGCAGGCGCAAGCCCTTGCCGTTAATTACATTACCGCGTAGCGATAACCACTTTCTCCGGCTCCAGAAGGTCACTTTGTGTCGTGTGATGTTTGTTTTATTTTTGGTTGCCCATGGATTGTATATGGAGACTAATTTATGTTGTCGCCCGTAGGGCATGGATTAGTCCAAATCCATATATTCTTAGATTTGGGTTTGGGTTGATTTAAGGATCGTTAATCTCGTTTGAGATTAATATCAACTTAAATGTTTGTTGAGAATATGTTAGTCTAATTTTAGGCTAAGATCTACTCAACAGGATTTTGGGATCTTTCAGACCCAACAAAAGAGCATTAGGGCTCCATTGTGTTAGTTTAAGGACGTTGCGGTCCATTCCTAGTTTAAGGACATTGCGGTCCGCAGTGGGATGTACCCGTCAATTTGGGAGTGCACTAAAGAATTGCTGGTTATCGGGACCCACCACATCTCTGAAGACGCTGAAGAATTACAACGACATGTATCAGAGGTGTGAGGAGATGTACCCTTGAACCAATGTCCGTTGGGAGATCTGTAGTCATGTTTGGGACTAAGATCAATTTGGAAAATGATGAGCACATGGGCTCGACTGATCTGAATTAAGGATTTTTGGTTAACATGGACTTAGCCCACTCAGTCTTTGAATAAAGTGTTAAACACTTGCTTGGGCTCAGTCCTTTTTCTGTGCGAACAACACTAGGCATTGATATGGGTTCTGACCCTCACCCTTTACTTTTATTTTCCCCTTTCTTTTTTTTATTCTTTTATTTTTATGGAGTGTTAAACACTCTTTATGGCGTCTACGTGCAGAGCACGTGAGGCCCATGGCGTTGAGCACCAACCACTGAGTGCTAGGCACTCCTTATTGAGCAGCGCCCACGTGAGGGACACGTGAGGCGCTTAGCGCTGAGCGCCAACCATTGAGCGCTAAGCACTCTTTATTGAGCAGCGCCCATGTGAGTGACCCATGAGGCGCTTGGCGCTGAGCGCCAACCATTAAGAGCTAAGCACTCTTTATTGAGCAGCGCCCACGTGAGGCGCTTAGCGCTGAGCGCCAACCATTGAGTGCTAAGCACTCATTATTGAGCGGCACCCACGTGAGGGACACGTGAGGCGCTTGGCGCTAGGTTTTTCTTTGTCTATTCTGTTCTGAAGAGTTAAATTCTCTGTTCTTTTCTGGATCTTTTATCCCCAAGAACAAGTTCATCCCCATGAGAATTAAATTGTCATTTGTGGGAGACTTGTCTCATGGATCTCAGATCCAGGAAAAGAACTATGTTCTTTTATGAGAGTTAAACCCTTGGATATGCAGATGAGATACTCTGATCTCTATTATTATTTTTTTTACCTCGAAGAAAGGTATTCTTCTTTCTTCCTTCTTAAAGCTTTCTTCTTGCTTGCTCTAAAGCTTATGGGGGGTTTCTCTCTCTAAGACTTGAAGTCTTGGGTCCTTTATATAGTAGAGGCAGATTTGTTGATTTAGTTAAAGAAATCTCTCATTGAGAGATCTTTAATTGATTTGGGGATTTTATCCACCGTTGGATCTTTGATCCAAGGACTTCTGTTTTACAGAAGATATTTTTCTCGTTTTTAAGAAGAGAGATTATTCTATAGCTTGGTGATTTTTAATCACCATTGAATTTTTAATCCAACGATGCACTATTTTACAAAGATTGATCTTTCTTGTCTAGAAAGATTTGAGGAATATTTCCTCAACAGAATTTAATTATGTAATCTGATGATTTATCATCTCCGTTGGATCTTTGATCCAACGGCTCTGTTTAACAGAGAGATTTGGTTTTGGCTCTGGCACCCTCGTGCAAGGCACGTGAGGCGCTGCCTCAGAGTTTTTAACTCTTAGCGCTGGCGTCCTCGTGCGAGGCACATGAGGCGCTGCCTCAGAGTTTTTAACTCTTGGCGCTGGCACCCTCGTGCGAGGCACGTGAGGTGCTGGCACCCTCGTGCTAGGAATGTGATGCGCTGCCTCAGAGATTTTAACTCTTGACGCTGGCTTTCAATTTTTGAATAGAGTTTTGCTCTTTTATTAGGGAAACAGTAATAAGTAAAGACAAAATAAAGGGATTGGAGTGAGGGTATGGAACTATACGGTTACAGTCATGAATCAGGATAGTGGAAGAGGAATTACTAAGAATACCCGGTTACCCCTTCGAAACATTTTTCATGTTTCAGATTTACTATGCAATATTAATTGAAAACTGTTTTTCCCAATTGGATTCTAACTCCAGGGTATGTATTTACCAGGTTTGATTCTCACATCTGTATGGCGTTACAGATGGTGGGTAGGAGTAAGATATTGGGAATTAGGTGATTATATCCTCATTATATCGGAATTCTTCGTGATTGGTGATATTTGAGGAAATCACCTGGGTTTTTCCCCGACGGCAAATATTTGGTTTTGTCTATCCGATTGTTATGCACCAATTTCAAACTGATATATCTGTACGTTTATTTTATAAAGTGAGATATAAGTTTTTGAAATTATGTCTATGAAATTTACCTATATCAGTTGGTGATTAGGTAAGGTGCATTCAACAGCGGTGTAATTCTTCTTAACCATAGCTCAATTTTTAACCTATGACGCACATAGTTTGAGTTGTTGAACTCAGGGTGCTTATACAAAACATTGTATGATGTCCAGTATCCATTAATACAAAGGGGTTGGTACTCGTACTATATTATGTTTACTCATGACTTCTCTAGTTCTAGACACATATTTCGTTGAAATACAAGATCCAGATATTGAGAAGTTATAGGTATAAGAATAAAGTAGAGAACCATTTGTTGGAAGTATCAGGATTCTTCGAGGTAGTCGAAGATGTAGATACTTGTGCTAGGTATTCCGTTGATATTAATGGTTTTGATAACTTGCTTCTCTTTCAGGTTACTCATATATGGATGCACTCCTAGATGAGTAATGTTGCCTGGCCTCATTCCACTTAGTTGATATGCACTGGAGACGGCTGCATGATTTTGAATCTGGTTCCAATTGAATCAGTGCCTTTGTTTCTATATTGTATATAGAATGGTTCATATCTTAACGATGTTAAGGTATATGGAGTTGTCCGGCTTATGCTTAAAACCAGACTCTGGATAAACTCAAGGCACGTTTCAGTAATGGTTGTTTGTGGGTTATCCCGGGCTATGTCGAGAGTTAACTTTCTACCATCTGGAAGATCAATAGATATATTGTTCTTGACTCGCCACAGTTTTAGTAAAATGGATTCTTTTCAGAAAACATAAGTGGGAGTATGGTAGAACTGGAAGTGATTCCAGAACTACAAACAATTACTGAAAATTTAGTAGAACCTAAATATTCAATTGGTTTTGACATTCCATTAGCCACTCCGCAGATATGGTGGGTAACCTCAGGCACCCGAGAGGTATTTCAGTCTTCTCAAAGATGGTGACGGGGAGGTTCTTGTTTTCCCAGACTTGCCATTGATGTTGTTCTAGACTATGAGACCCGGCAGGAGGATGAGTATAGCGTCGTTCTAAACTAGCTTTAGAAGTGCATGTGTATATGACTCTGCTAGAGGGTTGTTGTAGTCAGTGGAGCAGCGGAAGCATAGTGGACAAGTAGCTTGTGTCTATTTATAGACTAAAGCAGGTATAGCAGAAATAGATCATCTATTTTTTATGTGACATTCATAGGTTTTGACTTCATCAGAATAAGAGATGGATCTGGTAAGAAGGTAGTAGGGTGTGAAGTCCTGGTATTTGGATGGCATGCACTTTATATGAAGTGAAATTCCCATACTACGATCAGTTATACTGTGGTTGTCACAAAGTTGTTTCTCCACATAGGATATGGATATAATATCAGGTTTTCTGGTTACTGGATCTATGGTTTTAGATCTAGATTTGGAAAGTATCCCAATCTGGGTATTTTGACATTATTCTAAAGGTGTTTTAGAATGGTTGACTCCTGGCATGGTGGTGTACCTGCAGGTGATGGAGTCACCCTCTCTAAAGAGATGTCTTCGAGACTGATGAAGAAAGGGATTTGCATGATTGGCATATCACATGCTTAGGCAATTGAGTCAATCATTGAATGTCAAATACAAAACCAGATATTATTTTTGCACTAGCTGCAATAAACATATATTAATCCAATCCTGGAGAAACATTAGGAAGCAGTTATGAACATAAGTGGATGTTCTTGGTATATGGTAACGGCAGCTTCCTTCGGGAGGCGGTTATCATTTCAGGCTTCCAAGGTGACCTAGATGACAGAGTGGTTGTCTGAGTTATAGTTTTCCATCTTTTGAGGGACAGTATGTTGGAAAAGTGGTCCAAGCGGATACTGTGGAAGGCATGGCGCAGGATACTGATTAAATTCAGTAGATGATACAGTCTAAGAAGTTTGTTGGATTTGGAGTTCATTTGTGAACTGGGTCCCATCAGATATCCAGAAAAATTCTAAGACAAGTATTGCTCGTTACGGGAGATGGTTATTCTCCGCGAAGTTGAGATATAGAGAGATAAAGAAAGAAACATTAGAGCGGATCCACTTACTGAGGCTATTTCTCGAACACAATAGTTTGACAAACGAGCTTTTCGAAACTGCTTAGTAGAGAAGTTGGATGTTCGGTATCACACGAGCTGTGAGTATGCGACACCGCAATAATTGGCCTTAAGTGTAAGTGGGGGATTGTTGGCTACAGTGCCCTCAAGTCAATTATTGGATCGCAGGCACATGATTGCGATGATTGAGCGAGGACCTATACCGGTGGAACAGTCTTACTCGAGATGATAATATGCTATATGGTTTGTCTTTATCATCATGTACATACTTCAAGTGGTATTACAGATCACTATTACATGTTGATAGAGCCCATAGGATTATTTCTTGACTTCCAGCATTATGATGGCGATCATATACGTGGGAGCTGGATGGTCTATAAGCACATCCTTAAATGTCCCTAGTCATGGGAGTTTCGAGACTGGGCATCGATACTCCATAGTAGACTAGTGTATACTGATCGAGACCCCGACGAGGGGCAGTGGCAAGGTATCACAAGCCATTGGTGTTAGTTTGTTCACCTAAAATAGCATACAAGTGCTCATTAGGGTATGAGTACACTGGACGGACTCGCCGGGAACATGCTAGTTGGTATTATACCTATTGTTAGATAGCAGTTCCCAGGTGACATGTGTATTAGTCTGTCGACCTGAGATCGTCATTTGCCTCATGTGAGTTCCCACTGTGCTTTGATTACTACCCTACAACGGATCAAAAGAGTCGTGCAAACAGGTTTTAGTTGGGTACAGTCCCGAGCCACATAGAGGCAGTGAGCGGATCGTCGGGGATTCATCTCTCCCGGTATTGGGGGTTGATGTCGTGTTGTGCACGGGTGGCCATCATCAAAAATCCTTGGCCAAGGTAGTCGAGAATTACTGATCTAGGATCAGTAGTTTCTGAGGTGGTGATTGGTTTCATACCGACACGAATTATGGTGTTATTAGGGGTCTGACTTTATCCACCCCCCCTAGACTCGATATGCGATACTCTTAGACGAACAGACCGGACTGTACGGAGATTGTCACTGTCGGGCTCAGTAGGGGTTTGGATGAGTTCGCTCGTCGGCCTTCCTTTCGCTCAATACCTGGGTAGCCGTTATGTACAGCTAGTGCCACTGACGTGCTCGTGGTTAAACCCACTGCCAGCGTATTGACGAGTCTTTAGAGTCCTACACAGAGGGTTTTCACGGTTCAGACGATATGGTTTAAATGACGTATGTTGGTACATACAGGTGTCCGATTAAATATGTGTACAGACTGCACAGACTTTAATCAAGTGGTTGATAATACTAGCAGCTTAGGACTAAGCTGGATTATTAAATCAGGTTTTGATTTAATAATTTATATATGTATTTATATATATGTATTCTAGTATTATTGTTCACTGTTCATTTTCTCTCTTGGCTATTCGTATTTTTATACGAATATGCGTATATGTATTTCGATACGTGTACCGGGTTGTATTCCGTATTTATATGGAATAGCTTCTAGAAGATGGCCACCTCATTAATTGATTTTCATTTTAGAAAATCAATTTGGGAAATGAGGTGGAGGGTGAGTTGGCATGAGCATGGGCTTGGCATGTAGAGAGGAATGGCACACATTTGTTTATTGTAAAAATGAGGAGATATTTTCATGGTTGAAATTATTAGAGCCATACATTCTTTACATGCTATGCTTGATTTTCTTGACTTTAGAATTGACTTGGTTTTCTTCACTTGTTCATACTCATTTAGAGACTTAGCCACTTTCCATGGTTGCTCATGCCATTGTTTTCCTCACCTCCTTCTTCTTCTTCTTGAGTTGCTCTTTTGAGCATTAGTGATGAGAGAAAATTATAGTGTGATAATCCTACACCTCCACTCTCCATTTCTAGCAACCTTAGAGCATCGGTTGCTTTGCTAGGCAAGGCTGAAGCTTGCGTCGTTTATCTCGGGTGGATCATCGTAGATGGAGGAAGACCGGCAACAAAATTCGATCCGCGGCCATTAGGAGCTTGGGATGATGGTTGAAGACCTGAAGGACTTGGTTCATTCGGTATAACCATTCCTAACTCTTTATATTGCTTGCTAGTTTAGGGTTTAGGGAAGATCCGGGCATCGGGTTGTGGTAGCGCCAGTTTTTTTAAATTTTTTGTTTCGCATTTGGCCACGCTTTGATGGTCGCAGCACTGCTATAACCCAACACAAACTAGAAGCCCCAAATCAACATTTTGAACGCGAAACCGTGGTCAATGCTAGAGTTTCGCGGCGGTTCCGCGGTCCCACTGTGGCTTCTAAGCCCAAATTTTTTTCCACCCCTTCTATTTACTCTAAACCCCTCTGTGAGCTCCACTGAATTGTATTTTTTGCAGGTTTCTTCGCACAAATTACACCGCTGCCAAATAATTTTTTGTTATTTTAGATTTTGTTTGTTTAAACGCTTTGCATATAATAATACGGACATTAAGGGGCTTGAACACCAATTAAGATTGGATGGGGATTTCATCACCCTTCCTAAGACCCCACAAATCACAAAAGGCATACGCATCATCTTGAGTTAATAAAAAATATCTAGACTAAACCTATAAGGACTTGTCGCCTCATTTAGGACAAGTGAAGGTTGCGGGGAATCGGTCGTTTATCTAAACTTGACTTTGTGGTGCCTAGGCTAGACAAGTGAGGAGGTAATTTTAAAAGGCCCGTCTCACGGTGATTCATGAGCGGAACCCTCCTTCCTCACTTGTGCTTACCTGGACACAATTGGCAGTGAAGAGTCGATTCGAGGGTTATCCTGCAATTTGTCACTTGGAAGTCTAGAAGCGGTCTAGTTAGACTTTGAATACCCTAGCTCTAAGTGTTGTTTGTGCATATTGTGATGGTGATTATGCTTATGTAAAGTTTAGTCCCCTAATTCCGTATTTTTTTTAAAACCAAACAAACAATTTCAAAAACAAAAAAAACAAAAATCTATAAAAATTCACCAACTTTTCTCCGTCCCTACCTTTTCATAACATGGGTACCCCAAAACGACCAACTCTTGCTGAACTTTGATACCCACAACCACACATTTCTTCATACGGTTCATGCTTTGATCGAACTTCGAACGATCCATCCATGCCCAAAATTTCATTGAGAGATCGGATAGACGTGTATAGGACAAACAATTGGACTTTTCACTCCACTTTGTATCAACCGTTTCAAACTTTCACCCCTTCTCATGTTGATACCCCGTCTGAGTGTCATGTTGCAACTCTGAAACCCATGTCCATTGCTGACCAAATTGAACAATCCCGTAACCGATCTTTCATTACTTTCTCCACTCCAACTTCGTTAGGACAAAAATTCCAATCACCTTCTTATCATAACGTTGATCCTAATCCTGTCCATTTTTCACAACCATTCGATTCCTATCAATCCTATCCGACTTTTACACCTTCCCTAGACATTTCTTCTGAACAGTCATTTGGGAGTTTCACGTATCCAAACGAATTTGAATCATTTACCGAGACTCCTTCATAACCCATGTCTAGTCTTGAACAGTCATTAGAAGAATTTCGGGTAGCTTCGTACCAACAGATGATGGATTTGAATGCGTCCATGGCCGCCTTCATACAACCTAACGAACCGGCAGCTAGTTTCCAATTAGCTCCGAATTTTCCAATGTATGATGAGGCGATTGGGCAACTTGCGAATTTGAGTGGTGAGAGTGAGAAGTACACCCTTCCAAATCAAACCTACCCATTTCAAATTGAATTCCACAACGCCAGCTTCGAAAGTCTATCGAGTGTCCCAAATGATTCACAAATTGAAGATAGAATGTTTAATGAGTTGTGCAACTTTGTAGTGTTTGATTTACCCGATTGTGAAGGGTTCATTTCAAGTGAAACCACACCCAATCCCATTGATCTCTACACCTCCACTCTAGAATCACAGTTGATTGAAATCCATGCTTTTTATGAGGTGTCTGAGAAATTTAACATTCACTTGATTGAGGATATCGACGCTGGGAATATTTTGGATGATGAACCCGCAGTTTTGGATGAGTTTTTCTCACCAATTCATCAGGTCCTTTCACTTCCATGTGGAAATCATCCCGAACCATTAACTGTTTTTCCCGAAATCCATATGCGTCTGGAAATTGTTGATGATAAATGCATGGATGAGTTGAATTTTGAGGAGAATTTTAAGGATAGTATTGAGGATGTAGCAGTTTTATTAGATGAGTCGGATTTTCCAATTCATCCTGTCCCTTCCACTGACTGTGCACATCCTTCTGAACGTTTAACCGATACCATTCCTCAATCACTTCCTTCCATCCTTTCCATCGTTCCCACTTTGCAAGACATTGTATCTCCTTCATTTCTTATGTCTGGTTTACCAAGTTCGGTCGGCCCAAGTTTTCTTGCAAATCTTGAGCGGTTTGACCCCATTTCTCGACATGTGGATAAATTAGTACAATCCATTTTTTCACTTTGATCGTTATATATTGTACTAATTTATTCACTCCATTTCCACCTTCAAGATCGTGTTCCATTTCTTTTTCCTCTCCACCATTCATCTCCTCTACCGAGACAGTACGCCGCTCCCATCCACACACGGTCTCGCGTATTCTTCCACTCTTTCCTCTACGCATTCTTTCACTAATCTGGGCTTTATCACGATAAAAATTTTGAATGGTTGGTATTAACTTTTGGCCTTTGTAAGGCCTTGTATAGAATAATATTTTTCTCTCCCCCCTAACTCTGAACTTTAACGTTTAAACAGTGGAAACACTATTTCACTTAAGTTTGGGGGGGCCTTTTTGTGTATATATCTTTTGTTTGCTTTTTCTTTTTTTAAAAAAAACGGGGGAGCATCGACGATTTTGACCCCCTTGGTGTAACATGACAGTGAGGGCACTATCAAGTTTAAGTTTGGGGGTGTGCTCGGTAAGCTTTCTACCTTCGCATTCATGTCTATATTTTGCATTTGCATACTTATTTAAAAACCCGCAAAAATTGAAAAAATTTACAAAAATATAAAAACTTTGTCGTCAAGTTAGCTAGTAAGGTAACATAGACTTTTATTCCGAAAAGTTAGCTTGATAGGTTAGAAATAACTAAATCCTAAGCTTAGAAATTGAAAACCCTAAAAATAACCTTCCTTCTGTTTAACCTTGGCAATTATACGTCGTTGCAGTTTTTTTTAGAAGTAAGAAATCTTGAATTCAGTTCTTGAGTTAAGTCAAAATGAAGGAAAAGTATTGAAAGTTTTATTGAAAGATAAGTCTGAAAAATAGTTCATATTCTTGAGTCTAAAATCAAAAAGTATATACCTTACAAATCGTACTTACACGCACCTTGAAACTTGGGATAGTAGAAGATACCTAGAAATACTCTTGCCTGAAAGCCTAGTATGAAAGAAAAAACAGTATTTAAAGCTAACCACCAAAAGAGCATCATAGAAAAATATATCTGGTCTTGAAAGGAAAAGAAAATAAAAAGGTAAAAAAATAAATTACAAGACCTGGAAACTGCTATTTAGTTTTAAGCTCACACATTCAGTAATCGGTTGTTAGTGCCTCAAGAAGCATTAATAGTCGCATGAAAGATGTGTGAACAAATCCGTCCATCATTAATAAAAAGAAGGAGTATTAGATATTAGGGCAAGGGTACTATAGTTTGAAGTGAATTCTTAAGTGTAGGGGTGAAATTTTACACACACGTAAAGGTATACGATCGATATTTGGAAAAAAGATAGGAATAAAGATTAAAACTTATGTTTCCGTAAAGTTGATAAAAAATCTGGATTGGAGACTGCGCTTTAGAAGGAAAATTCAAGAGAAACCGAGATCTTTCTAAACTATCAAAACGTATAAGATCTTGGGTTAAATAAATAGGAGGCGTGAAAAAATAAGGGATGGATATTTCTAACTTAGAATGATAGAAATTCTAACTTAGATACTAAACTGTAGGAGTAAAATCAACGTTAACTTATGAAACTAGCTTGACAGGATTTTGTAGATAGTATCCGCTGAAAACCCTCAGGAGACAACACTCCTCCTACTAGGGACACCTAGAGGTTTAACGGCTTGTTGCACACGCTAAGTGAAACCGTGATGCCTACGAAGGTGAGCTAGGACTTTTTGTGAATAAATGGTTTTGCTCGGGACGAGCAAAAGATAAGTTTGGGGGTATTTTTTCATACCAGAATATTGCATTTAATACCGCCCATTCTTCTGCTCGTTTGTTTATAAGCAGGTGCTTTTGATCTGGGTTTACTACATATTTGTAGGTTATGGGTTTCTAGTCCAAAATAATGCAAATCATACAAAATCTCCACAGTTACACCAAAATCCAAAAAAACTGCCACAGACAGATAAAAGCCGAGTTCCGGTCATCCGCATCCATCCAGTGCCACTTACCAGTTCAAGAGACAAGACGAAAAACAGTGGTCATTCATGTCTCGGTCAAGCACAGAGCACGAGAGGGACAGCACAAGATTCAATGGGTGCGCGGAGCTCGAGGGAGATAAAGGTCAAATTAATTAACATTGAAGCCATTTTGAACTGTTGGAAATCTGAAGAAATATTGGAAGCATTTTGCAATTTGGAATCTGTAGAACAGAAGAAGAAAGCAACACAAGGAACCCCAGAAAAACGACAAACCAACTCCTCCAAACCGCCGCGGAACAGCGGCCAATAGGCCATTTTTGCGGCGGTTCCGCGACAGAGTCAACTCAGTGCCAGATCGTGTTTTGGGGGTATTTTGGTAATTGTATTAAGGCTCAGAATATGGGTCTAGGGTTTCATCTCTCTGCCTATAAATACTCCAGTTTTGAGCCCAATGAGATGTCTTCTTATTTGTTAGATTTTAGTGTAGATTAGTTTATATTTCTTCTTCTTCATATATTCTCCATGAAAGTGTAGTGAGAGCTCTTGAGTGGAAAATCAATGAAGATAAGGGTTTTTATTTAACTTGTATCTTTATTTTATTGTCTTGTAATTTTAATTCCTAGTGTAATTTTATTTATTATTGTTAAGTAGTTGTTGTTATTTCTTATTTTATTTTGCTCTTCTTCTTATCCGTATTTTCAAGCCATGATACTCTATGGAGTCCTTTGCTTAGGTGAGAGCCCAAGCAGTTAGCTTGCTACCATTTGTAAAACCATATTTTTCTTTCTTTGTTCCTTCTTGTTTTGTTTTTATTTTCATTTAAATGTGTAAATAATTTCCACACATGTTAGGCCTAAGGAAGTCGAGAAGTCTTTTGGGCACACTACAACATGACATGTAGTTGTGTCTTAATTGGATACATGGTTGTGGGTGTTTGGCCTAGGGTTGGAAATAAGCGTACGTAGCGGAAGGACAAGGGGAATTAGGAATGGATTTAGCGTTGGAAAGATTGCTTAAACTCGCAAATCCCATTCCTATGTCCTCCTAATCCCCGCTACTTTCTATTATCCCAACTTCATTTTAAGAATGACAAAAGAAAAGCACAAGACTAATCGTAACTCTACTAACCAACCTTAACCTTAACAAGTTTACTTGAACATAAATATGAACACTTAGGATAGAATTGAACATAAATATATAAATTCTTAATTGACTCGTCTAAGACAAGAACTCAAATACGAACCATCCCCTGCGGATCGACCCGTGCTCAACCGGCTAGCTACATGTAAAACCGTCTTGATTGCGGTAAGTAGAGAACAAAGTAGAACGCATATCATAAAACATATCGCGGTTTTTCTGCTTCAACCACCATGACATGCCTTAATCAAGATAATAATATAGATGTATTGACCGAACGCGCTTTTTTTATACTGAGCTAGGGAACGTTGGTTCCGCTCTATCTTATGACTGTCATAACTCTGAGCAAAGAATAAGGGAATATCAGGATTCCCACGCAACCCAAATGAAGAAATAGTATGATGATGCATCTTATTCAGGTGTGTTTGTTACCGAGAACTGTTTCTCAGTTTGCTCTACATCCTAGGTATTGGATACCGGATCAAGATCCCACGTTTGGAATATATTACATAGGTTAAGGAGAAATAGAGAACTGGGAAAGGGTGATATGTCCCTCAGAGTAGGGAACGGAGCAATTGTTACAGCTAAAGCAGTTGGTGAATATCACCTAGTATTACCAAATTGTAATACATTGATTCTGAACGACTGTTATTACGTACCAAAAATGATGTGCAATATAATATCAATTTCTTTATTAGATAAAGAAGGATATAACTTTGCATTAGAGGATAATGTTATGAACATTTTCCTAAATCAAATGTTAATTGGGTTTGGTACGTTGTGTAACAATATATACGTTCTAAATCAAACTACAGTTCTAAATATACAGAACACTCACAAGAGGAAAAGTTCATAAATGAACGAAGCCTACTTGTGGCATTGTAGACTTGGTCATATCAATGCGACAAAACTAGCTAAGTTACATAAAGATGGATATTTGAATCGGTTTGAATTTACATCTTATGAAACTTGCGAGTCATGTCTCAAAAACAAAATGATCAAAACTCCGTTTACTGGACACGGAGAAAGAGCTACTGAACTCTTGGGACTGATACATAGTGATGTATGTGGTCCTATGTCTACACATGCCAGGAATGGTTCCTCGTACTTTATTACATTCACCGATGATCAAGATTCGGACATGTGTTCTTGTTGAAACACAAATCTGAAGATTTTGAGAAATTCAAGGAAAATAAGTACGAAGTTGAGAACCAGACGGGTAAAAGTATTAAATTCCTACGATCTGATCGAGGAAGAGAATACTTATGCACGAAATTCCGAGACAATTTAAAAGAGAATAGGATTCTATCTCAGCTTACTCCTCCGTATACACTACAGCACAATGAAGTATCGGAGTGGAGGAACCGCACCCTATTAGATATGGTGCGCTCTATGATGAGTGTTGCTGAGTTACCTATTTCCTTTTAGGGTTATGCACCTGAGACAGCTGCATACCTATTGAATAGGGTTCCAACCAAATCCGCGCCTACCACTCCATATGAGATATGGAAAGGGAAGAGACCATGTCTTAATTTTATTAAGATATGGGGTTGTCCGACTTACGTTAAAACAAAAAATTCGGACAAGCTCGAGGCAAGGTCAGTTCTGTGCAAGTTTGTAGGATATCCCAAACATTCACGAGGATATATTTTCGACCACACCGAGGAACAAAAGGTGTTTGTTTCTCGATATGCCACCATTTTAGAAAAGGAATTTCTTGTGAAAGAAATTAGTGGTAATGAGGTAGAACTGAAAGAAGTTCCAGCTACACAAACCTCAGCCACTCCGCAGATTTAGTAGGGATCCTCATTCGCCTGAGAGATACTACGGTTTTCTTATTGACAGTGGGAATGAGGATTGCATCATGGAAGATGATGGCCCAACTAGTTTCGAGCAGGCCATCACAAGTAAGGACTCTGTGAAATGGCCGATGCAATGCGATCTGAGATGGAATCCATGTACACCAACAAAGTATGGACTTTGGAAGTTGCTCCTGAAGGGGTAAAACCCATCGGGAGCAAGTGGATATTTAGGAAGAAAATTGGTGTAGATGGAAAGGTTGAGACCTTCAAAACTAGATTTGTAGCAAAAGGTTTTCGTCAACGACCAGGTGTCGATTATGATGAAACCTTTTCTCCAGTCGCTATGCTTAAATCCATCAGGATCCTACTTGTCATTGCTGCATACCATGACTACGAAATCTGGCAGATGGACATCAAGACCACTTTTCTAAATGGTGATTTAGAAGAGAGCGTGTACATGACACAGCCAGAGGGCTTCGTAGACAGTGGGAGCAGTGGAAAGGTATGCAAGCTGCTTAAATCCATTTACGAATTAAAGCAGGCATCACGGAGCTGGAACATATATTTTGATGAAGCTATCAAAGAGTTTGAATTCATTAAAAATGTAGTTGAACCATGTATATACAAGAAGGTTGTAAAGAGTAAGGTTGTCTTCCTCGTATTGTACGTGGATGACATACTCTTGATAGAAAACGATGTTTCTATGCTACACTCGGTCAACCTCTTCTTATCACAAAATTTCTCCATGAAAGATCTAGATGATGCCTCCTACATCCTAGGGATTAAGATCTACAGAGATAGATCTAAACGGATGTTGGGATTGTCCCAATCCAGGTACATAGACACCATACTAAAGAGGTTTAGAATAGAAAATTCTAAGCGTGGTAATTTACCCGCATCTTCAGGAATCACTCTCTCCAAAGAGATGTCTCCCAAGACAGATTTGGAGAAGGCTCGCATGCAACGGATACCCTATTCTTCGGCGGTCGGGTCTATCATGTATGCGATGTTATGTACAAGACCGAATGTAGCTTACGCACTAGGTGTAGTGAGTAGGTATCAATCAGATCCTAGGGAGAAGCACTGGACAGCTGTGAAGAACATTCTTAAGTACTTGAGGACTAAAGAGATGTTCTTGGTGTATGGTAACGGTGAACTCCAGGTGGAATCTTTTACCGATTCGAGCTTTCAGAGTGATAAGGACGACAGTATGTCAGTCTCGGGTTTTGTCTTCACCCTCAATGGAGGGGCGGTATGTTGGAAGAGTTCCAAGCAAGATACCATAGCAGACTCGATGATGGAGGCTGAATACATCGCTGCCTACGATGCTGCCAAAGAGGCTGTCTGGATGAAGAAGTTCATTGCTGAACTTGGTGTGGTTCCATCCATTGAGCATCCAATACCTTTGTATTGTGATAACAATGGAGCTATGGTTTTGGCCAAGGAGCCCCGGTCTCATCAGCGATCCAAACATATTCTTAGGCGGTATCACCTGATCCAAAAGATAGTAAATCGACGGAAGATCGAGGTCAGGAGAGTTGACACGAAGAATGACGCAGCAGATCCACTCACGAAGGCCCTTCCCCAGACGCAGTTTGAGAGACTTTTTGGGATGTTGGGTATGAGATACTACAACAACTGGCCTTAGTGCAAGTGGGAGATTGTTAGGAATATGTTTGTCTTAGAGGCCATTATTGTATGATATAGTGAATGCTTGGACATATATATAGAGGGCTTTCTTGCTCGATGTGATAGTATGCTATCTGGTTGCTCTTTATCTTAACATATACACTTGTATTATTATACTGACTCTCTGATACATGTTGATAAAGCCCTTAGGATATGAACTTGACTACCAGGACTATGATGCAGATTATACTAGTGGGGCCTGGATAGTCCACAAGCACATCCTTTAATAGTTCCTAGTCGAGAGGATATCGAGACAGGGCATCGATATTCTAGTATAGACTACTGTGTACGTTTCTTGACCCTGTATGAGGCGATGGTTGATCCCACGACCATTGGTGTTTGACATCAAAGATTGTACACAAGTGCTCATTAGAGAATGGGTACACCGAACAGGACTCGCCGAGAACTCCAAGATGGTACCATACCTGTCGTCAGATAGCAGTTCTCTGGTGACACTGGTACAGGTTAGTCTGTAGACCCGAGATCTTCATAGTGTCTTGTGTGGTTCCCACTGTGCTTTGATTTCCTCCCTACCACGGCTCAAAGGAGTCGTGCAAACAGGTGGATTTTGGGTTCAGTCCCAAGTCACATGGAGGCAGTGAGCGATAAAGGGGTTTCGTCTCTCCCGTTATAGGGAGTTAATGTTGCGATATGCTCGATTGGCTATAACAGTAAGTCCCTGGCCAGGGATGATAAGATTTACTAGTAAGTGTTACCAGTAGTTTCTCGAACCGTTATGAGCCACACATCAGCATGACTTATCAAGTTACTGGGTCTGACGATTCCACCCCTAGACTCGATATGCGACATATCAGACGAAGAGACCGGACTTGTCACGACCCGAATGTGGCACGTGACCGGCACTTAAATCACGTGACATCTAAAGACGTCGACGCGGTTCAAGTAAGCCGAAACCCGGAATCTAAACCCTTTTTGAAAATATTGGAGATGATGTTTAAAATAGTCATCAGATGGAATCGGTTTAAAATAACATTTAAGTTTAACTAAGTATGTTTGAAAAGCATCTATGACGTTTTGAAATTCGACGGCACCTCCTTTGTAATTTTGTATAAAACCCGATACAACATAAAAAATACATATAGCATCCCAACGGGAGCTAGCTTCCACGCCCAAACGGCGGAGCAACCAAGCAAACAATATACGACGCACAGTGGCGAAGAAAAGAAAAGCGAAACAAATCAACAATATAAAATGGTCGACTCCAATGAGTACGACATCACAACACACAACTCTAAGTCTCGCTTCTAAGTCCACAATATACCCTTTCTAAGTTGATGGAGATTTACTAGATACATATAACATTTAGTTATATGTATGCCCTAGAGGCCATTACTGTACATAGGATGTATATTGTAGTGGATGCTGGGACGTATATAGGGAGGACTTTCTTGCTCGACATGATAGTATGCTATCTGGTTGAACTTTACCTTAACGTGTGCACTGATTGTCTCTCTGTTACATGTTGGTAAAGCCCTTAGGATCTGTACTTGACTACCTGGATTATGATGCGGATCATACTAGTGGGGACATGGTAGTCCATAAGTACATCCTTCAAAGTCCCTAGTCGTGGGTGTATCGAGACGGGGCATCGATATACCAGAGTAGACTAGCGTATACCTTCTCGACCCATACAGATGGGCGATGGATGATCCCATATCCATTGGTGTTTGACATCAGAGATGATATACGGGTGCTCAGTAGAGACTGGGTACACTGGACGGACTCGCCGAGAACTCCCAGATGGTATTATACCTCACGTCAGATGACAGTTCTCTGGTGACACTGGTACAGAGTAGTCTGTTGACCCGAGATCGTCATAGAGTCTTGTGTGGTTCCCACTGTGCTTTGATTTCCATCTTACCACGTCCAAGAGGGCATGCAAAACGGTGGTTTTTGGGTACAGTCCCGAGTCACATGGAGGCAATGAGCGATAGGAGGGGATTCGTCTCTCCCGGTATAGGGGGGTTGATGTTGCGCTGTGTTCGATTGGCTATAACAGGAAATCCCTGGCCAGGGTTGCTGAGATTTACTGGTAAGTATTACCAGTAGTTTCTCGAACAGTTATAGACCTCATATCGACACGACTTATCGAGCTATTGGGGTCTGACGTTTACCACCCCTAGGCGAGATATGCGACATATCAGACGATCAGACCGGACTGTACGGTAGTGTTACTGGTTGGATTCACTGGAGTGTGAGCGGGCTTGCTCGTCGATCTTCAGATCGCTCAATACCCGGGTGGCCGTTACGTTTAGCAGACCGCTTGCGGCTTGTGGGTGTTTGATATGATCATCATCTGCTGCCGGCGTATTGACGAGTCTTTAGAGTCCTACACAGAGGTTTCCTGGCTCAAGTGAAACGAAATAGGAGCGCATATGAGATATGTGCGGGACCGAGAATAATGCGTGTATGTGATACCGTATTCTATTCTCGCGATGTATGTGTCGAATGGTTGTATGCGATATAACCTAGTTATCGAATCGTAGATTGATTCGATAAATCGATACATTGGATATTAGTCGGTTATATGTGATATGACCGGATCGTTAAATCAATTGTTGATTTAATGATTTAATGTATAATTATATATTTGATATATTACTTTGCATTAACTAATATTGGTTCACTTTAAATGGATTTTCTCGCTCGGTTGTGCACATTGTATATTCGATATATTTTCGTGCACTTGATTGTATCATGTTTGATGATACATGTTTAACTATAGTTAAGTGTAATGGATTAAGCCATGGTTAAACTAATGATTAGGGTTTTTCTTTTCTTACTTATTTATTTATTTATTTATTTTGGATAGATAAGAAAAGAATGGTTGCTAATTTTGGAGTTTAGTTGAAGCTTCATGAAGCTTTGACTTTGTAACCATTCTTGTCTTCATCTTTAACCCTAACCATTAATCTAACCTTAGTTAATTCTCTACACATGACCATGGTTCTAATATGATAAGTATTCATTTTCTTTTCCAAAATATAATTAACTTATCATATCAATTATCTTCTTCTTCTTCATCTTCAATCTTGAAGAAAGCTTTCTACCAACAATGGTATCAGAGCTACTAGGCATTGGATGTCGACCTATGGGGGGTTCTCACTGTGTGACAGTGTGGCGAAACATAGGCTCTTACCCCCAGGGTGTCCCGAGACCGGAAGGTGTTCCGGTGGGTTGTAGTCCTCGCGAGGGGGCATGCGTAAAAAGTAGCGGCTGAGGGTCCCGTTGGTGCCACGGCGACCCCATTGGATGGGGTCGCCGTGGCACCAACGGGTCCCTCAGCCGCTACTTTTTACGCATGCCCCCTCGCGAGGACTACAACCCACCGGAACACCTTCCGAGACTCTTGCCAAGTAGTAGAGTGTGTTTTCTTCACAAGTTTCTTGACTTGGTGAAGTCGGAGCTTGATTTAGCGATGCCTCGACGTAGATCATCTTCGGCACGTCGTCGATGACCTAGCCCGCTTCTTCTCCGATGAAGCCGACGCAAGAGCCCGGATTTCGATTTGGACAGCGAGGATACTTCGTTGCGGAGCTATGGAGGTGGAGCACCGGATCTACAAAGGTTGTATTTCCGATTCTTATAGTTAAGTGTTAACTAGTTACTTTGTTCGCCTAGAAATCTAGCCAACGATCCGTAGTCGGGTTTCTCGGCACCGTTAAAATTAGAAATTGGCATGGTTGATGCCTTGTGTGACCTCATTAGGGTGCCTAGGAACCCTACAGTGGTATCAGAGCCTAGCTAGAGCCTTAGGCGAAGTCTAGACGGAATTTGAAGCCCGAACGAACCCGAAACCCACCCGGCAATATGCTCTCTGGACGATTTCATAAAACGTGGATTTTTCCATATTAAAAATTGCTAAAAAATTCAGCAGGGAAAAATAAGAATTACCATGTAAATATTTTTGGATGAACAGTAAATCTCGCGGCGGAAGCGCGGCATATGCCTGCATTCTGCGGCGGTTCCGCCGCACCTTGATGACGTCATCCTCCACTATTTGCACAGTAACTCTTATTATTTTATTCTGGATTTTCTGGGAATTTTTAATACTGTTTCCAGAGTTGTATTTTCTGGGATTGTTTTGGGGATTCGGTGTTTCGATCGGGGTATCAAATTTTGTCTATTTGACTTTCCGGATATTTTTAGAATATGTTAAAAATTTCGACCGGATATAAATACCCAATTTTTCCCCTGCCGGGAAATTTCCAAGTGTTGGATTTTTCCGTAGTTTAACGACGTTCTAAGTAGTGCAAGTAACGCGATGGTCCCTCTAGAAGACAACAAACCTTAACTCGATTATGTGACCGTCTTGAACTGCCCTTTGAACCTTCGGGTTTGGGGCAGTACGGCGTGCCACATGTGAGGCGTTGGCTTGACCCTTCTACGGCTGGACCGTTGGTACTGAGGCACGAACGGAATGTTGTTATACTTGTTTCATGTGTTGATCAGTTTCGGGAAAAGTTGGGTGTTCGATTGTTCGATCGGAAAGTTTGACATTTTCTATTTATCCGGAATGGGATACAATAATTGGAATTCACAAGTAGTTATGTGATAACTAAATGAATGATATAAACATAGCAGTTTAGTCTCACTTGATCGGTTGCCACGGAATTTTGATGCGATCAAAAGTCCGTCGCAATCACGTAGCGTACGCGGATACTCGCCGGGTAAACTTAATAGACAGCCTCACTCCATAGCCCCGACCAAGTGACCGTAGGAGAACCCCGTCGCCGAAAGCATCCGTTCGGGTGCTCGCGGCTGCGGTGTTCCGCCTTGGTGCACTTTGTCGACGGTATCGGGGGTGCGGCCGCCTACTGAAGTTTGCGACGAGTATTCGATCAGGATGTCGGGAATCTTGTTGAATTGCCCGACTTGATATTGAAAAGTGTTTTCGATAATGAGACTAAAATGCGGGGTTTATAATTGTTAGGCATGCGATGTCTAAGTAATTCATTTGGTCAAGCATGCGATGTCTGAAGAGATTGCGGATTCCAACTGTTGTAGTTTTACACTTTCTTTTCTGTGACCGTAAGTGTAATATGTGATATCGCCGGTTTCGTTGCTATATGTCAACGACAATTGGGGTGCGCATATTTACTTACGTTGATGACATGTGATGTTATGTGTTGCTGGATATGTTATATTGGATCGTCGTGTACGAATAGCCGGGGGGTTTTATGTGAGATGAGTGTTTTTCATTTTCATTCATGTAAAAACTTGTATGTAATATTCTTTTATTGGGGCACTTCCAGGTTGCGGAAGATGTCACCCTTTGTATATTATTTACTTTTCCGCACTAGGATAGACCCAAGGGGGGAGCACAAGTAACCGGGTTCTAGAGTCCAGTGGGAGACCAACTCGAGGAGTCGAGTCCGGGTCTCCTAACTCCAGAATTGGTAGGGTTGCTTGCCGCTCTCGTAGGGGTCTAGGGGTGTGGGTTTGGTTATTCATCACGACCGTGGAATCCGTGTTTTATACTGGCTCGTTTTTAAAACACGGACGTCCTAGTATATCCAATATTTCATATGTTTCTTCTGCTGCGATATCTGTGATGTGATCATGTGATGTTCTTCGATAGATACTGTATATAGTATATATGATATATTATATAGGCGTTACTTATGTTTTACACCCGCGCTAGCCCTGCCCCGCTCTATCGTTAGTTACCTAACCTAACGGTGTACGAGGGGACATCGAGGCGAATGCGGATGGCATAAGTGTACGTCGTATTTATCTGTGATGTTTAGGTACTTAAATGATGGGACTTCATTAATGTGATTAATGAAAATAAAAGAAACCTAAGATGTTGTAGAATCGAATTTCAAAATAAAACAGGTAGCTACAGTTCTTGCTTTGCACAGCGGTATATGCGATATATCCTGCACCTTATTCGATGAGGAAAGGACCGAGATCCCTTCACCGGGAGTGACTCCTTTAGCAATAACTGGCAGATGCTACACACTCGGTTTGTCTTTTGATTGCTTTTAAGTGTTTTTTGCTTTGCACAGTGATATATGTGATATATCCCGCACCTCATTCGACGAGGAAAGGACCGACGATCCCTTCACCGGGAGTGACTCCTTTAGCAAAACTAGAAAAGCCTCAAAAGCACTCCATTTTAAAATCATTTGATTCTACAACGATATCAAGTTCATTACGCAATAGGTTTTCAGAAAAACCTGTCGTAGCCCTCCGTCATTTCAGATAAATCCTGTTTAGTATTCGTGCTGCGTTTGTTGACCTTGTCAAGGCGCAGTGTGCGGTAGCTAACCAGTATTTATCTGCTTATGCATATGATGCAGATTGGGTTAGGGTAGTCGTGCGGCCTTGTTGACCTTGTCAAGGGTCGTGCGGGTGGGTTTGATTCAATCAAGAAATGACGGGTTGAACTTGACTTGCGGTCTATGGTTTGTTGACCTTGTCAAGGTCATAGATCGTTCGGGGCAAAATATTATCGGGAATTTCAAGTGTTGAAATTTGCAATGAGATTGCATACCTTCTATGAGATAGTTGGATCCCGATACCCGCTGCGAGTAAGAGTTACTCCTGGGAGAGTTTTATACGTTACAATTAGCCGATCAAGTAGGTGTCTAGAAAGGTGTTAACGAGGTTACGCCTCTGGGAAAACGAGGTTTACATTAATTAGGTTCGTGCGAAAGCACGGGGGACCTCCCTCAAAGTACCGACACTGGCCTGGCTGAAAGATTGGCGAACTTGTAGTGTGTAATTAATCCCGGCTAGTCTTTCCTTTTAGGGTTTGAAGGAAGATTTGATAAAAAGCAGTGGGAGCCATCCTGATTAGATAAAATAATAACCAATCTATTCTTGACAGAGCGCACGCTGAGTGTTTTCTTCTCTCTCTCTCCAGGTAGCGACCATATCATGCCTTAATCAAGATAATAATACGGAATATTGACCGAACCCGCTTGTTATACTGAGCTGGGGAACGTTGGTCCCGCTCCAACTTATAATTGTTATAAGACAGAGCAGGAAATTGGGGATTACCAGAATTCCCGTGCCGCCCAAACGAAGAGAGTGCATGCTGATGCATCATCTTCGGGTGTGTTCATTACAGAGAACTGTTTCTCAGTATCCTTTACGTCCTGGGTATGTGATACCAGATCAGGATCCCAGATATGTAATATGTTACATAGGGCTACAGAAAGGTAGAGAACTGAGAACGGGTGATAAGTTTCATGAGGCAGAAAACGGGGCAAATGTTGCAGCCAAGTCTGTTGGTCACTGTCACCCTGTATTACCAATACATTGATTCTGAACGAATGTTATTAGATACCGAACCTGATATACAAAATCATATCAGTCTCTTTATTAGTAAAGAAATGATAAAATTTTGTATTGTTGGATAATGTTTTGAACATTTCCTATATCAAAAGTTGATCGGTTCAGGCACGTTATCTAAAAGCATTGATGTTCTAAATCAAACTACAGTTCTTTAGTAAACGGAACACACACAAGAGGAAGAGTTCAGAAATGAACGAATCCTTCTTGAGGCATCGTAGACTAGGTCATATCAATGTGACCCGACTAGCTGAAGTTACATGTAGATGCATATTTAAATCAGTTTGAATTTACATCTTATGAAACTTGCGAGTCATGTCACAAAGATATAATGACCACAGCTCTGTTTATTGGAAACAGAGAAAGAGTTAGTAAACTCTTGGGACTGATACATGATGATGTATGTAAGGTCTCCTGTCTACATATGCCAGGAATGGTTCTTTATACTTCATTACGTTCTCTGATGATCTTTCGAGTTTCAGACCTATGTTCCTGTTGAAACACAAGTCCGAACCTTTTGAGATGTTCACAGAATATAAGTTAGAAGTAGAGAACCAATACGGGTATAAGTATTATGTCCTATGATGAGATCAAGGAGGAGAATACTTGAGCACGAAAATCCTGGATCATTCTAAAGGAGAATGAGATTCTCTCTCAGCATTACTCCTCTGTATACACCATAGCACGATGGTATATCGGGACGGAGCAATAACACCCTATATGATAAGGTGTGCTCCATGATGAGTACTACTGAGTTACCTTTTTCCTTTTGGGAGTTATGCACTTGAGAAGCTGCATACCTATTGAATAGGGTTCCAATCAAATCAGTTGCCTACCGCTTCATATGTGATATGGAAAGGGAAGAGCCCATGTCTTAAGCTAGTTAAGATTTGGAGTTGTCCGGCCTATGTCTAAAAACAAAATTCGGACAAGCTCGAGGCAAGGTCTGTAATGTAGAACTGGAAAGGTTCCAGCTATACAAACTGCAGCAGATGATTTGATAAAACCAAAGGATTCAGTAGAGACCAACGAACCTCAGCCTCTCCGCCGATCTAGTAGGGTTTTCTCACCCACCTGAGAGATACATTGGTTTCTCTATGACAGTGGGAGCGAGGATTGCATCATGAGATGATGACCCAACTAGCTTCGAGCTGGCCATCAGGAGTAAGACTCTGTAAGAATGGCTGGATGCTTAGTGATCTGAGATGGAATCCTTATACACCAACAAAGTATGGACTTTGGTTGCAATATCTGAAGGGTTAAATCCCCATCAGGAGCAAGTATATCTTGAGAAGATTACTTGGTGTAGATGGAAAAGTTGAGACTTTCAAAGCTAGACTTGTTAAAGCTTTTCGTCATCGACCAGGCGTGGATTATGATGAAACCTTTTCAAGTGACTATGCTTAAGTCCATCCAGATCCTACTTGCCACGGCTACATACCATGACTACGATATCTGGTGGTTGGGTGTCATGACTGCTTTTCTAAATGATATTTTAGAAGAAAGCGTCTATAAGTACACAGCCAGAGGGCCTCGTAGACAGTGGGAGCAGCGGAAACGTGTATAAGATGCTTTATAGGATAAAGCAGGCATCGCGGAGTTGGAACGTCTGTTTTGATGTAATATTCAAACAGTTTGACATCATCAAAATGGTAGATGAACCTTGTATAAACAAAAAGGTAGTAGGGAGTATGGTGGTGATCCTCGTAGAGTACGTGGATGACATACTCTTGATAGGGAAGGAGTTTCCTATGCTATGCTCGATCGATCTCCGCTTATCACAAGGATTCTCCAAATAGGATCAAAGTGACACCTACTAAATCCTGGATTTTGGATCTATGAGATAGATCTAAATGGATGTTAGGATTCTCACTTGTCGAAGTGAGACGGTATCACATGATCCTGGGGAGAATCACTGGAAGGGTTCCAGGGTGATAAAGACGACTGAATGTCAGTCGCAGGCATTGTCTTTACCCTCAGTAAAGGGACGGTATGTTGGAAGAGTTCCAAGCTAGATACCGTGGCATACTAGACGATAAAGGCAGGATACATCGCTACTTAAGATGCTACCAAAGAGGCTGTTTGGGTGTATATTGGTTCATGAGATGAACTACGTTCCTACCATTGTGAGACAATGGAGTAGTGGCTTATGCCAAGGAACGCCGGTCCCATCAGTGATCCAGACATATTCTAAGGCAGTATCACTTGATCATGGAGATGGTTGATCTCCAGGGTGATCGAGGTTGGGAGAGTAGACTCAGAGGACAACACAGCGGATCCACTCACAAAGGCCTGTTCCCAGAGAGAGACTTTTAAGGGATGGTTGAGTATGAGATACTACAACCACTGCTATCAGATGGCCCTAGTGCAAATGGGAGATTGTTAGTTATATGTATGCCCTAGAGGCCATTACTGTACATAGGATGTATATTGTAGTGGATGCTGGGACGTATATAGGGAGGACTTTCTTGCTCGACATGATAGTATGCTATCTGGTTGAACTTTACCTTAACGTGTGCACTGATTGTCTCTCTGTTACATGTTGGTAAAGCCCTTAGGATCTGTACTTGACTACCTGGATTATGATGCGGATCATACTAGTGGGGACATGGTAGTCCATAAGTACATCCTTCAAAGTCCCTAGTCGTGGGTGTATCGAGACGGGGCATCGATATACCAGAGTAGACTAGCGTATACCTTCTCGACCCATACAGATGGGCGATGGATGATCCCATATCCATTGGTGTTTGACATCAGAGATGATATACGGGTGCTCAGTAGAGACTGGGTACACTGGACGGACTCGCCGAGAACTCCCAGATGGTATTATACCTCACGTCAGATGACAGTTCTCTGGTGACACTGGTACAGAGTAGTCTGTTGACCCGAGATCGTCATAGAGTCTTGTGTGGTTCCCACTGTGCTTTGATTTCCATCTTACCACGTCCAAGAGGGCATGCAAAACGGTGGTTTTTGGGTACAGTCCCGAGTCACATGGAGGCAATGAGCGATAGGAGGGGATTCGTCTCTCCCGGTATAGGGGGTTGATGTTGCGCTGTGTTCGATTGGCTATAACAGGAAATCCCTGGCCAGGGTTGCTGAGATTTACTGGTAAGTGTTACCAGTAGTTTCTCGAACAGTTATAGACCTCATATCGACACGACTTATCGAGCTATTGGGGTCTGACGTTTACCACCCCTAGGCGAGATATGCGACATATCAGACGATCAGACCGGACTGTACGGTAGTGTTACTGGTTGGATTCACTGGAGTGTGAGCGGGCTTGCTCGTCGATCTTCAGATCGCTCAATACCCGGGTGGCCGTTACGTTTAGCAGACCGCTTGCGGCTTGTGGGTGTTTGATATGATCATCATCTGCTGCCGGCGTATTGACGAGTCTTTAGAGTCCTACACAGAGGTTTCCTGGCTCAAGCGAAACGAAATAGGAGCGCATATGAGATATGTGCGGGACCGAGAATAATGCGTGTATGTGATACCGTATTCTATTCTCGCGATGTATGTGTCGAATGGTTGTATGCGATATAACCTAGTTATCGAATCGTAGATTGATTCGATAAATCGATACATTGGATATTAGTCGGTTATATGTGATATGACCGGATCGTTAAATCAATTGTTGATTTAATGATTTAATGTATAATTATATATTTGATATATTACTTTGCATTAACTAATATTGGTTCACTTTAAATGGATTTTCTCGCTCGGTTGTGCACATTGTATATTCGATATATTTTCGTGCACTTGATTGTATCATGTTTGATGATACATGTTTAACTATAGTTAAGTGTAATGGATTAAGCCATGGTTAAACTAATGATTAGGGTTTTTCTTTTCTTACTTATTTATTTATTTATTTATTTTGGATAGATAAGAAAAGAATGGTTGCTAATTTTGGAGTTTAGTTGAAGCTTCATGAAGCTTTGACTTTGTAACCATTCTTGTCTTCATCTTTAACCCTAACCATTAATCTAACCTTAGTTAATTCTCTACACATGACCATGGTTCTAATATGATAAGTATTCATTTTCTTTTCCAAAATATAATTAACTTATCATATCATTTTTCTTCTTCTTCTTCCTTGAACTCAAGAAGAAGCTTGAGGTCATCAATGGTGGATTGATGATTTGAGTGAGAAATCCAATTCTAAAGTTAACCCACTTCCTATTTTTTCATCCTCTACCTCTTGCCAAGTAGTAGAGTGTGTTTTCTTCACAAGTTTCTTGACTTGGTGAAGTCGGAGCTTGATTTAGCGATGCCTCGACTTAGATCATGTTCGGCACGTCGTCGATGACCTAGCCCGCTTCTTCTCCGATGAAGCCGACGCAAGAGCCCGGATTTCGATTTGGACAGCGAAGATACTTCGTTGCGGAGCTATGGAGGTGGAGCACCGGATCTACAAAGGTTGTATTTCCGATTCTTATAGTTAAGTGTTAACTAGTTACTTTGTTCGCCTAGAAATCTAGCCAACGATCCGTAGTCGGGTTTCTCGGCACCGTTAAAATTAGAAATTGGCATGGTTGATGCCTTGTGTGACCTTATTAGGGTGCCTAGGAACCCTACATATATACATATATAACAGCGTCCCATACCACTGATATATATCATCAAAAGTAAAACATCCAGAAAACTCATAAGAATCAATTATGAATACCCCTGGTACTAGTATTCGCAATACGCAACAGGAAGTCGAGGAAAAGTACGTAACTTAGTCATACAGGCAACAAACATGTCAATTCTACTGTGTCATGACAATACTAATGATGTGTAGTGTAGTATACGCGTCGGTGCTCGTGCAAAATGAAAATCATTAGTATTTGTGCGAGTTTTCTATAAGTGTATAGTTCATACTCATATCAACATCTACATACGCATTACATAGCATAACGGTCCTACAGTAACATGGCAGTACCAATGAGGTGTAGGGTAACATGTGTGTATGTGCTCGTGCATCATAATACTCATTGGTAGTTGTGCAGTGTTCTATCAGAGTGTTCGTATCACGGAAACGTATAACATTGAATAATACACCGTGAATATGTAAAGTAATCTAAGCATAACTATTAATTGTAACTACTTGATATGAGCTATACCATTATCTTCGAAAATGAAACGAGACGTCGTTTTTGAAATAAGGAAACTGCCTTAGTGTGAAAATAGATATTCGTTTTGGAAATTGGCATCGCTTCCTTGTCTTTTATTCTTTAAACGGGAAACGAATCGTTAGTTTTTAAAAGAGTATAGCTTACTCAAGTATTACGTCCTAAAAACGGAATAAAATATAATGCTACAAATCTAAAGGAAACTTGGTCATTATTCGGCATCCTAATCTCATGTTGCAAGTACGGTATAGTTCCTCGTGCCGTATCCACATCATCACAATACTCCAAATCCTCTCAAGTACGGCATAATCCTTTATACCAATCCACAAAAATATGAATAAACTATATGCACATGAATATATACTAAATGCAATCATAACTTCAATATCATTATCTTGAACAACTACTAAAACTAACTATATATCATACTATCCTATTTATAAGGTTGCGGGGGTGCTATACGCCATCCACCCGACTTCCCCCGTAGATGTAAATCTACTCATCATCGTGTCGAGCTCGTAGATTCCACGATTGCTATGTCCGTCAACTCCATCTCGAAAACCTTAGCGATCGTACCTATAATCGTAGTTATATCATATCAACGTAAATATCATATCAAACTCAAAACAACAAGGTAGGCATCCATAGGTTAGAACCTACAGCATACTTAACCCAAAAACGACAATATGCCACTGAAATTAACTTACAAACGTCGATGTTTCAGTCGCAGTACAAAATACGAAAAACCCCGTATCGGAATATCGGAAACTTGATAAAACCTTTAGTAAAACATTCCCAGATTTTGGCTCAGGTAAATAGGAACTAAACAAGCAAGTACAGGGGATAGGTTATATTGATTTTGTGCTACAGGCAAAACCCAAACACCATAGTAAGAAGGGGATCCGGCGAGATAGCTTCAAAATCCGGCGTTGCCGGCCGTACAGAAGAGATTTGGGTTCGTATTTTTGTGGTGGTCTTCTAGTGGTCTATCTAGGTTAATGTACTTGCTAGATTTTCTAGTGATTACACCTAGTGGTTCTAGATTCAATAGCTGTAAGCTAATTATCACAAAACACACTGTTTTTATAACACTGCACATGAAAACATATATGGAAATATACTGAACATACAAGGAGGGAAGGAATTATACTTATGGAGATTGTGTACAATGAAACACCAGCTCATGATGTGCTTGTGGAAGCATCTAGGGTTGGTAATAGCTTCTAGGTTGATGGTGTGCACAAATTTATGAAGGGATTAAGATTTCTTTCATTAGGATTGAGGAACACTTATGAAAATTAGTTTGGAGCTTGAATACACATATGTTTCAGTTTGAGGAAGGCTTAAGAATATCTAATTGTTGATGAGATAAGGAGTTATGTAGTGTGTGTAGAGAGAGCATGAGGTGGAGGGTTGAGAGGTGGAAATATATAAATCAAATCTATAAGATATTCTCGCAAGTGCAAAGCACGAAAACAAAATCAACCCTGACGGGTTTTGAATGCAAATCTCAAACCACACATCACGGTGTGCATGAAAACAAAAACAGCGTCAAGTGCAACAAGTGTGCACGAAAACAATATCCACGGTAGCAAATGAGCAGAGAGCAATTACCAAGTGCATCAAGAAGGCACAAGATCAATATCAAGTGCATCGGAGTGCACAAAACAAGTCTCAAGTGCAACGGGTGTGCATAAAATCATGCTAAGTATACCTAGAGTATATATATATATATATATAATCTCTTAATCATGTGCAACTGATGTGCACGGAAAATATCAGTCTAGTGCCTCTGGTGTACACGACAGTCCAAATCGAGTGCAGTCACCTCCCACTGACATCTCAACAAGTGCACCTGGTGTGCACAAAACATCAATCAAAGTGTAATCAGCGTGCACGTAAATCTCAACAAGTGCACCTGGTGTGCACAAAACATTTGTGTGACCCTCAAGTCCTCAAAATATATAAATCAAAATAACGAACGTTGAGTTGTCATTTCTTCAATGTTGAAAACGAAATATTTGGATTATAAAACTCAAATAACAAAACAACGAACATCGAAGTATATCTTCTTCAATGTTGAAAGGTGTTTTAAACACCCGGAACTGGCAGAGCAAGGATTTGTACTTGTCTTCTGCCACGGTCTAGCATTCTCTATCTCTGAATCCTGGTTCTTCTTGCGGATCTCTAACGTTATGGCCTATTTTATACAATCGTTCAGTAAAGAGCAACGACACAATCAGTCCTACTGCTGATACCTCTCATCACATCTTCTTGACCAGTAGTCCAGTCTTTCGTAACGCGTTAATGACGGCGACCTCTAATCTCTGCGTGTGCGCCAAACAACTGATCCTGGGTCCCATCTTACTTATTAAAAACTCCTGAAAAGAATCCATCAATTCTCCAGCTGATCTCATCTACTCAGCCCGCCCGGGACAAGCACTCATTACTGAATCCACTTTCTTTTTCGTATCAACTGCCATCTCCTCAAGATTTTCCTCTGAAAGTGTGGTCGTACGCGCCTCTGCATATGCATCAAATCTTAAATATCGACGATGAAGAAAAACTGCCCACTGAAACTTCGCAACAATCTCCTATTCCATTACTCTCCCAATCCATCAATTAAGGAGTGTATCACGATAGTCACGCGAATTGCAAGTCATACTTGGTTATGACCATGCCCGGAGCCTTACAAGACTTCTAAAAACACGAATCCGGCATCTCTGATACTCTGTAGAAGAATCTGGTTAAGCTCGCCTTCGAAAACTCGTCCCAATTCGTCGGAGGAAAAATTACTGCACGATCTCTTTCTCGAGCGACTTGCATCCGGTCTGAGCAAGATCCATCGGAAGAAGCTAATCAATTTCACCGATCTCGTATTGGAGCGCTACAACGGATTAAATATCCTAGTCATCCCACATCTGAATGACTACGAATCCTCTGATCCGTCTATGCTCGTAAACATCGGCAATCTTTAACTTCATGACTCAGGAAGCAACACCTCGATAACCTCAGCAATGATTGGTACCGCTGTTTGAAAAGTACGCAACACCACGATCTTCGGAGAGGGGAAAACATCACGCCTCAAGTCTGTAGGGTTCCTATAGACGGTAGCAAGGTTTCGGGAGGCATCGTCCATGCCATTTTTAAAAATTTGCCGTTAAAAGGAACTCTAAACTAGACTCGTTAGCTAGAAATATAATACGGAAACATTAGTAAACCATTTAAAACTAAGTAAACTAGAAATACAACCTTTGTAGATCGGTCCTTCACTTCATAAGCTCCTTAGTAGTCCCTTCGCTGCGTTGGTGGAACTCCCGGACCCTTGCATAGCTTCACAAGGCGAATGGAACGTTCTTGCTTGAAGTCTTCGAGGCCGAAGATGATCTACGTCGAGGGAATACTAGCTCAAGCTTCTATGTAACGTTTCAGAAAATATAAAATATTATTTTTGGAATTTAATATTAAAATAATATTTTTCCCGAAAACTGCCGATTTGCGAAATTGGGGTTTTCGGAAAAAAGTATAAATATATACCAATAATTATGAAATAAATGGAAATTAAAATGATTTATTCATTTAAATATATAATTAAAGGTTTTGGCAATTTTAAAATTTATTATATGCAGTTTCGATAAAAACCCGATTAGTGCACTGCTAATCGCGATTAAGCCAAATCCGCGTTTTTACAGTTTCCATGGTTAGTGCACCATGACATGTTTTATCTTGTTACATGTTTCATTTTATTTGGGCTTTATATTAGGGTTTATTGGTGTAGAGAAAAGAGAAATGATTAAAGGAAAAGTCAATGGAGACATATTGATTAGGTTAGGTGAGCTTTGGAGAGAGAAAGAGAGTGTGAATTAGTGAGAGAGAAGGGGGGCTGCCCATTCTTTTTCCCCCAACTTTTTTTTGAAATCCTTCATCTCTAAAACTCCACAACCCTCCACAAAAATCCCTAGATCTATCTCTAACCATGCCCCAAAACTCTACACTCCCTTCACAAAACTTTATCCCCTTCTTCAACCTCTACACGATGGACCGAGCAAAATGGGATTTTGACGACGTTGGGAAGTTAGTGCTGCCTAGAGTGGACTATATGAGGTATAATTTCTTCCCTTTAGATTAGTTTTGTGAGATATCATGTTTAGATGTCGTTTTGTGAAAATTAGTGGACATTGGGAAACCCTAGTGAATGTTTGAGTGTTGGATTGAATTGGGTGATACATAGTAGCTGTTAACTGAACTTAGGTGTTGTTTAGTGACCTGGACCAGACCCTGGAAACCCCAAAACACGGATTTAGAAACCCGACATCGGATAAATGTGTGATCTGTGAAGGTATTTTGGAATCTGGAGCAACCCGGGGACACTAGAAATTATTTTGGAATTACTGGGAGTCGTGCAGGCACCTAGGAAGCTACCACTGAGACCTGAGCCCCTAATTCAAACCTATGGCCGCAGATTTAATCATTCTGGCCCCAATTTGGTCCATGGCTACTTTTGCACTAAATTAGACCCCTCCTATATGTAGTTTTGGCTAATTGTCATCTGGGGAAAATCTGGGAGCATTTTAGTGTGTTTTAGGCGATGTTTTCCGTATTTTTAAATGCACTTTCTTGATATTTGGATTTGTATTTGGTTGTCGGGTGTTCGTACATCGACAACAGGGGTTGTTTGATTGATTTGCACGGTTAGACCATAGGTTCTAACCTGTGAGCACACTGTGCACTGTATCGGTTTTCTGCGTCGATTTTAATACATATTGCGATTGGTTATTATTGTAGGTACCCTCGCATGGATTCCGAGGCGAAGAAGCGTGGCGTCATCGATTTGGGCGAGCGAAGACCAGATGAGTAGATCTATATCTACCGGGGAAGTCGGATGGATAGCGTATAGCACCTCCGCAACTTTTGATGGGAAACCGATTTATAGAATATGGTTAGGAAACCTAGATTAGGAAACTAGGGTTATAATGAGATAGTTATGAAACCATATTAGAAACTAGAGGATAGTTAGAAGTGATATGTTACTACTGTCGTAGGATGACGTTTAGCGATATTACCTCTTAGGGTACTGTAGAACTAGATAGCCGATGTAGATGCGTCATCCGAACCATACCTTTTTCTAAACCAAAGAATCGTATGTATATTTTAAATGTATATCTTGAGGGATGTTACGGATTTTCAAATGATATCTTTTCTTTAAAAACACCGTAACCCCTGTTTTCAAAACTACGATTCACTTCTTTAAAAGTCTAATTGTATGGTTCGGGGGTGTTTGTTAGATTTGATACATATACTTAGTAGAGATAGCATGTTTATGTAAATTTGACATGATATGAGACATAAATGCGATGAAAGAATACAAGATGAATTTGATGATATAATGAGTTGATGATATGATATGATGGTATACGGATGTGAGTCGATCGAGATGATTTATACCCTGCCGGTCCCCTGATATGAGATTATTGCAGATGCGACCCGGGACATAGGTATATAGGGTTATATATATAGAATGTTGTGAATCATGGATGATAGGCCATATGTGATATTAGGCCGTACCCTCATTTGTCTTATAGGATGATAGGATCCCTATTAGCTTAATGCCGCTGCACGATGATATTCCGTGCGTGATGAGTTGACTTGATGATTGATCCTTACCCTTGACTAGAGGTTGTCGTACGATGGATTATACAGTACGCGGTGTTATTTGGGCTAGATGCCGATTGATAGATTCACCGACTCGGACATGTGATAGTTATGTATACCTTATAGCTGTTAGCTGATGATTTACTTGCTGCATTCATGATATTATTATTGCATCGCATATACCTGTGATAGTACACCTGCACCATTATCGATGATGCGTATGTTACACGTACACATATTTGCCGGCTCACACACTTCATCATCGATAATTGCCATGTCACTACACAGTAGAGTTGTTGCATCATGACATATACATAGATGCATTCATACTTGCGGATATACACATTCGTATATCCATATTGGTGTACATATACCTTGATACACCCATACTTGTGCACATACACATTGTATATTCATATTTATGCACACATACATGGTACATCTATACTTGTGCATATTCATATTGTACCTATATAGATAACTGGTTTTATTGGGAAATTGGGAACCGCAAGTCATATTTTAAAAACTGGAAACATTTTAAAAGAGCGGTTTTCCCCTTAATGTGTCATATCACTATTCCATATTGCATGATACACGGATATGCTCACGTTTCTTTTTACATGTCGCATACATCATGCTTTATTATTGTACGCATTGAGATATGCTGTTTTCATGAGATTTCTGGATTTGAGAACCGTGGATATTTTAAAAGAGATTATGTGTTGTTTTAAAAACCCGGTTTCTCTTGATATGATATTTCAGTGCGTCCACCATGTGTTTTCTCGGTTCTGAGAGCGACATGTGAAACCCGATTCGAGAAGGCGGATGAGGCCGATTGCGGGTACATGGTGGGCCCGGTATGGTACCCCGGGGTGAGAACGGATCACTGTGTAGTAGACGATGAGCTTGGCAGAGGGACTACTACCTACCGGTGATAGTATTTGGACTCGGCGGATATCCGGAGGATACCGACCGGAGTCAAGAGATGATATGGGCTGATCCGGACTGACGGAGCCAGTCGGCCGATACGGACTGACGGAGCCCGATATATGAGGATTTACGTGCCGATGCTGGGCATGGTTTTCATGATGTTTTCGAGTGTCGATGCTAGGCACTCAGGTTCCATGACTTTGATGTGTCGGGAGGGACACCGTTGATCCATATATCCTCATACTTTCATGCACACTCCCTTATGATATTTACGTGCATACAGACATTGATTTTGGGTGGACGAGATCCACATGCATACATAACTTTATATGGTTGGACGAGATCCATATACATGCATTGATTATAACTGTTGGATAGTATCCGCATGCACATAGGTGGTGACTACCTTGTTGGCACATATACGACCCGGTCACCCTAGATATCATAGTTTTACCTTTTGATATAGTTGACCTAGGAGTCGTTGTTTATTCGATTTCTACTTGTAGATATATTTCTATTCACGAGTTGGCAACTCACCCCCGTTGTGCCACAGTTCTTGCAGGTTGACCGCTTGGTTCAGTAGCGGATTCCCTGGCACACAGCTTTATTTGGGTGTTTTGCATTGGTAGGTGGGACATTGTATCGTACCCACTCTTGTATTATATTTCATATTGTATCTAGATAACTCCATCAATCAATCAAAATTAGAATTTGTATAAGTAAAGAGACTTAGTGAGACTTGTAGTTGCGAGATTTGAGCGATGGGTTTTACATTCACTTTTGGGGTTATATTTGCTCATTTCTTTATCTTCTTGTGGTGAACTTCACCGTTGGGCGTCGTATACTTATTTATACTGTATTGCGTGGTTATGATCCGCCGTTTGGCGAAGAGCTAGCTCCCGCTTGGGGATGCCATTATTCTTGCTATGTATTTGTGGTTTTGGATCAAAATATACAAAGGAGGTGCTGCCGAAATTTTTTTAAAAGACGAAACATGTTTTCAAATTGGTAAATTTCACTTGCATCATTCATGTTCCTTTTCTATGCATTAAGAAAACTTGTTTTCATTATACCCTTATTTCAAAACCTCACCTTCTTTATTTTTCTAAAAGGTTTAGATTTCTGGGTTACCGCTTACTTGAATTCCGTTACGCCTTTAGACGTTGCGTGATTCAAGTGCTGTTCACGAGCTAATATTTTGGGTTGTGACAAAGTTGGTATCAGAGCGCTAGGTTTAACCTTTGTTCTAGTCTATGTTTGACTTTGCGGAGTCTAGGGCGGGTATGTATTTCGGAACCTAGGCTTGACCTTACGGAACTTAGATTTGAACGGGGGGTATTAGACCCGAACTTTCGTTTCTTAGGCTGACCCTGATTGATGGAGTAGGTAGCTTGAGTAGAGTGACATACCGTACGTATATTCCGCGGCATATTTACGATACGATCCTCCACTTAAGAAACCTTAGGATATACATATTTTTGAGACCAGTGATTCTCTTGTATCCATGATTATACATCTATTGGAGATCCTCGATTCTATTAGTTCCATGATCATACTTCATTGATGCTGTTCCTTCTTATGATCATGTATCCATTCTGGATTTGTCGTTTCCTCTCATGCCGTTGATCTGCTCTCTTCGATACTCGATTGAGGTACCTGTCACCATAGTTTAAGGGCAGTTTGAGCTGCTGCTAGCGTTGCGGTCAGGGCGAGCTCGTTTGACACGAGGGCCGACCATTTTGTTTTCTGGTGACATGAGAACGTCTCGAGTTAGTATTTTGTTATGACCTCTTGTGGAGGCGAGTGCTTGGTTTTACACCGGATGATCGGGCCATTGTTAGAGCTGCCAGTTGCGAAAGGACTGTTGATGTACAGCATACATCAGGGATTTTGATGTCGCCTACCGTGCAGACAGATGACCCAGCTGTTGCTGAGATTGATAGGATGTCGCTTCGGGAGCTTACGAGCTGAAATCACCGGAGCTTCTAGGCAGATATGAGACAGATGATAGCTAGTCTACCCCGATTTGAGAGACGAAGGTGATTCGTCCGATTTATGCGCCGGAGCAGGCCCAGTTGAGTTGAAGATTTCCAGTGTGGAGAGCCTTACTCAGATCTAGAGCAGACCGATTTAGAGACGACCGCCAATGTATCGCCTTTCCAGAGGATTGAGGCGTTGTTCAGCATACAGATGAATGAGCCAGTCGTTGTTGCAAATGACGAGGTATCGCCCAGAGGTTGGAGCTACTGCAGCATAAGTAAATACTTAGAGATATGATGGAAGGTCGCTAGCCACCCAAGGGTGAAGGACTAGGACATGTGGTTCGTTCGCTACCCGATGCGAGGTCATCAGATAGATTGATTCCAGCTAGAGACGACTTCACGTAGATTCGTTGAGAGTCGATAGAGACAATCGAATGTTAGGAAACCATATTCCAAGTTTAAAGTATTCGGAAAGACGTGCAAGCAATTCTATGGACCCTCTAGAAGAATGAAACCCTAACTCGACATAATGACCGTGTGAAAGCCTTTGAACCTTAGGGTTTACGGCAGTTCCACGGCGCCATTAGTGAGGCTTGGGTTTGCCCTTCTACGGCTGGACCACCGATGCTGTAGCATGTACTCGATATTATTAAACTGTATCCAAGATGTTGATCTCTTGAGGGATTATGAGGTTTTGACATATCGATCGGATGGTTCGACATCATTCGAATATCTTGTGATAGGATACATTGTTTGGGAGACTCCAGATACAAGCATAGTAGTTGGAGCGAAGTCCTCACAGCTACGAGAAGACGAGTCCGAATCAGTCGACATTGGAGCTGAGTGAAGTAAAGAGTTCGCACGAGAATTCGATGAGGTGACGTTCCTCTCCGCTGATATCAGAGATGTGATACACGTGCAGAGGCGTAGTATATGGATATACCTTCCAGAAGGAGTCGCGAGGAGTATGTAGCCGTTCCGGAACAAGAAACAAATGTAGAAAAGATAATAACTTCCAGGCATTTCGGCAGAAATGAGATTTGAGAGAGACCTCGACAGGACCTTTCTGGAATACTATACGAGAAGACCTAGACCAGGAGTGGTCATTTTGCGCACACCCAGAAGGCCAGGGTTCAGCATCGTCAACGAGATAGTTGACCAGGTTCGGATAGAAGATCTCACCCAGATGCGTTGTGAGTTGATCGAGGACGGACGAACATTGAGTATTCCTCCGATGGTTGGGACGAGTTTCCGAGGACGTGCTCGGCCAGATATCTTCTACCGAGTGATGAAGATACCGAGTTCGTGACTTTGAGTCCGTGTGAGAGACCTCGGGTTGGTCGTGGCTGAGAACAGTCGTAGTGCGTAGATAGCATGGCGTGACGTCATAGTGAGAGATGATAAAGACGAGTGGAACCAGAAGTTCTTGCGAGACGCTGACGAGCTGTTATTACTCCCCGTCGAGATCAGAGACCTGATATGCTTATAGAGGCGTTGGGATACGAACAGTTTTCGAAGAAATATGTGCGGCACATGCAGATGTCCAGAAAACGAGAAAAGATTATATAAGAGTACCAGCCTCCATACAGTTCGGCATAGGCGAGATCGGAAGAGACCTTGAGCAGGATTCCTTGCAGGACACTGCTGCAATGAGATTTGCACCTAGGATCAGATGTGCCACGTACAATCAGAGGACCAGAGGCCGACGCCAGCAACGTGCTGCTTTATAAGTGGTCATGATGATTGACCGAGAGATGACCAGAGAAGTGCTAGAGCAGAATCGTCCCCGTTAGCACACCTGACAGGGCTGATGAGCCGATAGATTGCGAGATTGGTAATCCGCAGAGAAGATAAGGACCCAGAGACCGAGGATGCCAGACCGTGAGCAGGAGGCAAGCGGATGTTTTTGTTCTGCCAGTTTCTAGGCGCACCGATATATTTCTCGACATTGTAGGAGGTGTACCTCGATGTCCTTTGTCGCGATTTGCGTTTGTGATCTGAGTATCACGCTTATATCGCTTGGATTTGAGTTTTGGTGACAAGTTTCCTGATATTGATTTCGTGCACCATGGTTGCACCTACTGAGTATTTACATTTTGTGCATAATTATTGCACTTGAGATATATTTTATACACCATTGTATTGGTTTTTGATTTGTGCATATTTATCGCACTTGATATCGGTTTTGTGCCTTAGTAGCACATGTTTATGATTTCATGGATTTCATACGGCTGATTTAATTTTGTGCGTATGGCACGCACTTGATTTGATTTTTGCACTCGGTATAGCATATATGTGCTTGTAGTGCATTGATATGCGTTTTGTGCACGCAGTTGCACACGTTTACGATTTTATACACCTTGATGTACTCGGTGTTGCTGTTTATGCACTAGATTACATTCTGCATTTGTTGCACCGGACGGGTATTTATGCGTTGTCGCACTGGATTTATACCCCGTACCTAGGTTGCACCCGATTTATATCCTTGAGCATTCGTTTTACCAGAATTGTATTTTCGTGCGCGTTGGCACTTGCCGTTCATTTTCGTGCATGTTACTACACTATATGCTTTTACGGACCCGACGCATTTTGGTTGGATTTTGCGCATATTAGGCGTTCGATTTTGGATTTTGTGTCCATCGGATGCACTTGAGTGGGATTTTACTCATGCATGTGGGATGCTCTTGATTTGGATTTTCTTCCGTGCATATTGGATGCGATTTCATTCGTGCGGGACATATGCACTTGAGTTGGATTTTCGCGCATGTTGGGTGATATGAGATGTGATTCTATGCACACCGGATGCATGGGATTGAGATTTTAGTGCACTTTAGATGCACTTGATGTTGTTGTCGTGCACACCCGTTGCATTGGACAAATGTTTTTATGCACACCCGCTGCACTTAGTTTTGCTTGTGTGTATTATAGCACCTGTATTTGGATTTGATTCCCATGCGCACCAGACGCATGTGATTTTTGGATACGCCCTTTTGAGGCTAATTTTGCTTTTGAGCACTTTGTTTTCATGTTGGGCACTATATTGTGTAGTAGCCAAACGGGACTGATCTGAGGACAGTACCTGAGTACTTTGCATGCATTAAAGGATTACCAAAAGGTTTTCAGGAGGAGCTATAGTCTCGCTATTTCCTACGTGTACGTGAGCGACACGAACGTTTATAAAGGAAAACCTTTTGGGATATTTTGAAAACGACGGAACGTGTATTTAAGAAAACATATATAGACATATATTATTATTTTAAAATGAGCGTCCGTCAGCTCTGCCGGGAGTTACGCATTTCCGCGACGATTTAGAAAGGATTTTGCATGTATTTTATTCAGATTTTGGAGTTTTCAAAGATGCATGCGTACTATACACGTATTATAGTATTTGACTAGTGTATATTGAATTTTGGTATTGGATTTCGGGATCCGTTTCTCTATTGTAACTCCGAGGATATGCGTGAAAATCCGATGATTTGCATGACGCTTGATGGAGTTTGATTTTGAGTTTTGTACACGTTTTTATGCGCACATGACGCGCTGTGATATTTCTGCGATTTCCATGAATTCGGAGCCCCGTTGTTTTGAGCTGATTATTGAAATATTTTAGATTTTAGGGGTTTAAATTTAAATTCGGGGACCGAATTTATTTAAGGGGGGAAGATTGTAACGTTTCAGAAATTATAAAATATTATTTTTGGAATTTAATATTAAAATAATATTTTTCCCGAAAACTGCCGATTTGCGAAATTGGGGTTTTCGGAAAAAGGTATAAATATATACCAATAATTATGAAATAAATGGAAATTAAAATGATTTATTCATTTAAATATATAATTAAAGGTTTTGGCAATTTTAAAATTTATTATATGCAGTTTCGATAAAAACCCGATTAGTGCACTAATAATCGCGATTAAGCCAAATCCGCGTTTTTACAGTTTCCATGGTTAGTGCACCATGACATGTTTTATCTTGTTACATGTTTCATTTCATTTGGGATTTATATTAGGGTTTATTGGTGTAGAGAAAAGAGAAATGATTAAAGGAAAAGTCAATGGAGACATAATGATTAGGTTAGGTGAGCTTTGGAGAGAGAAAGAGAGTGTGAATTAGTGAGAGAGAAGGGGGGCTGCTGCCCATTCTTTTTCCCCCATCTTTTTTTTGAAATCCTTCATCTCTAAAACTCAACAACCCTCCACAAAAATCCCTAGATCTATCTCCAATCATGCCCCAAAACTCTACACTCCCTTCACAAAACTTTATCCCCTCTTCAACCTCTACACGATGGACCGAGCAAAATGGGATTTTGACGACGTTGGGAAGTTAGTGCTGCCTAGAGTGGACTGTATGAGGTATAATTTCTTCCCTTTAGATTAGTTTTGTGAGATATCATGTTTAGATGTCGTTTTGTGAAGATTAGTGGACATTGGGAAACCCTAGTGAATGTTTGAGTGTTGTTTTGAATTGGGTGATACCTAGTAGCTGTTAACTGAACTTAGGTGTTGTTTATGTTAGTGTATATGCCCTAGAGGCCATTACTATATCATACTAGTATGTATATTACTTGATGGAAGCTTGGGATATTCACAGTTGTATATACAATCTTGCTCGAAATGGTAGTATGCTACTTGGTTTGTCTCTGATTTAATATGTGCATGTGTTTCTTTTAGCATATCACTTATATACATATTAGTAGAGCCCTTAGGATCTTTGCTTGATTACCTGCGTTGTGATGGCGCTCACACTCGTAGGGGCTGGGTAATCCATAAGCACATCCTTATACAGGTCCCTAGTCGTTGGACTATCGAGACAGGGCCTCGATACTCCGGAGTAGACTAGCGTATGCGCTTCTCATCCCACGTGGGAGACGGTCTGTCCCACAGCCGTCAGTACGTCGTACTTGAGATAGTATGCGGGTGCTCGTTAGGTTATGAGTACACTGGACAGGACTCGTCGGGAACTGTTGTTTGGTATTATACCTATCGTCAGTTATCAGTTCCCAGGTGATATGAGTACAGCTTAGTCCGCTGACTTGACACTGTCACTTTGCCTCGAGTGTGTTCCCACTGTACTTTGATTACTACCCTACCACGGCTCAAAGGAGTCGTGCAAACAGGTAGTAGTTGGGTGCAGTCCCGAAGCACTTGGAAACAGTGACGGTTAGACAGGATTCGTCTCTCCCGGTATTGGGGGTTGACGTCGCGCTGTGTCTAGGAGAGCCATTACATGAGTAGTCCCTGGCCAGGGCAAGCGAGATATACTGGTAGGTTTCCAGTGTTATCTCAGGGTGTCTGGGCTACACTCCGACACGACTTGTACCGCTATTAGGGGACTGACGTTCACCGCCCCCCTAGGCCCGCCATGCGATATATCAGACGAA
Organism: Agapanthus africanus; assembly: GCA_030015575.1. NCBI lineage: Eukaryota > Viridiplantae > Streptophyta > Magnoliopsida > Asparagales > Amaryllidaceae > Agapanthus > Agapanthus africanus. The sequence continues at coordinate 161,773,428 of CM057350.1, read as the reverse complement.
CAGACCGGACTGTACGGAGACTGTCACATACAAGCTCAGTAGGAGTTCAGATAGGTTCACCTCGTCAGTCTTCTTATCGGCATCTACCTGGGGACCGTTACGTACAGCTAGTGCCGCTTGCGGTCTGTGGTTAAACCCACTGCCAGCGTAGTGTCGAGTCTTTAGAGTCCCACACAGAGAGCTATTCGCCTTTAGGCAAAATGAGTAGAGGTCGCATGGTTTTGCGACAGGGTTCGTTCACATCCGCGCACTTGTGCACGTTTGCTGTCCGGACAGCTTATACTAGCGGGCTTTGGTTTAAGCCAGATCCTAGTATATGATTTGGGATTGGTTTTATCTCTTTGTATTCGTGTTCCTCGGATCACGAATACGGGTGCGTATGCACAGTTGATTGAGACAGAGGGAGAGGACTTTGATTAGGGTTAATGAACATTGTCATGTTATTAACCCTAATGCTTATGTGTGTATTATGATTAATTGATATTAGTTTAATATAATTGTGCATGGTTAGGGTTGTTGACCATTTGACATTCTTGACTTGTTGACCTAGGTTGACACTTTGACCATCATTATTTCATATAAAAGATGCTCTTTGATCCTTATAATTTGCATTAAAAATGAAATGATAATGGTCATGTCTTGATTAAGCCATGACAATTATCTTGCTAATTATCAATTTACATAATTCACCCATATATGAGAGAATGGTTCATTTTATTCTCTCATTCTATCATATACTTTCTCTCTCTTGCTCTTCCTTTTCCTCAAGCTCTCCCCTCTCATGTGTTGAGAAACACTTGAGCTTGAGAGAAAACCTCTTCTAGATAATCTCTACTCTCATCTAGGGTTCTAGGATTAGCACTTCTAGCACCTTAGTTATTTCTAACTTGAAGTTGAAGCCAAAGGTTGAAGCTTTCGGATGGATCCTTCTTCGACTCGAGAAGGCGACAAGGCGATCTCTTTCTTACACTCCAAGGAGCAAGGAGAGAAGGACATAAAGCCCTAGGTATAACCATTCTTCCTTGCGGCTTATTTCTAGTTAGCTTTTAGTTAGTTTTGTTTAGTAAAGATCCCGACTTTGTCTAGTCCATGTTGCCTAGAGTAGTAAAAATCCGATTTTTATTCCGTTTTCCACCTCCCCGCAAGCACCGGGGTGGGCAACGTGGACTTACAGTGGTATCAGAGCCTAACTAAACATAAACTAGCTAGGTAGTAAAGTGTATGGAAGTTTGATCGGAAAAATCGCAAAACCAAAACATCAAAACCCTAAGTTTCTGTTGAAATTTTTTCTGCTCTAAAAATAAAAAAATCATACGTCAAAAATCATCTCAGGGTTTTGTGAAGAAAGCCACCAAAAACGATCCAGTGAATCGCTCAAAGCGCGGCGGTTCCGCGGCAAAAGCATGCCTTTTGCCGCGGAACCGCGGCCGTTTTGAGTCTGTTCTGGATCGAGTTTGGTGCAGTGTTCTTCTGGCATGGTTTTGGGATTTTTAAGATTGTTTATTTGTTCCCAGGTTTTCCAGAAAAGAAATTTGTTTTTGGGGGCCTATAAATCCGTATTTTTGATCGAACTTCACTACACTTTGACTAAAGGGTTATATCTGTGATGTATATATGTATTGAACGTCCGCTAATCGCCATACGTCGATTAGTGGGGGTTATACATATCTATGATCTGTGTTTGTTGATGGAATGTGTATATGAATGCGTTGGATTGTCGCGGGTGAATAGCCGGGGTGGATGTGAGATGAGTGTTTCTTTTTCTTTCATTCATGTAATATGTAAATTGATGTATTATTATTTGTATGGCCGCACAACCGGGTCGGGGTTGTAGCCGTCATTGTATAATTCTTTTTACTGTTTTTGCTCCTAGGATAGACTCATGGAGAGGGTGCACAAACTACCGGGTATCTCGAAGTGCCGAGTGGCCTACTCACGGTGTTGAGGGAGGTTGGTTCGCTTCGGGTACTTGGCGGGTAGTTTGCCACACCCGTAGGGGTCTTGGATGGGGTATTGGCTATTCACCGCGACCGTGTAATCCGCTTTTCGTTGCAGGCTCGAACGGATTGCGGATTCCTAGTATATCCAATGTATTCATCTGTGATCTGTAATGTCTATCATTGCTATATATCTATATACTATAACTATTTAGGCGTTGCTTATGTTTTACAGCCGCGGTAACCCAGCTCCCGCTCTGTCATTAGTTAAGTAACCTAACGGGTGATGATGGGGCCCCGTGGCGAATGCGAATGGTATAAGCGTACGTCATATTTTGGTTGTTTTCTGCAATAGTAGGATTAAATGATGGGACGCATTAAAAGAACTAATGCAAGAAAATAAACCAAGTAAAAGTCGATTGGAACACTTTGAAAACCACTCGGTTCTTTTCAAAACTAAACTTTTAAACGCGGAGCTTGAACCACTCCTTTTAAAAGCTATCTCGTTCCATCGATTATATCAAGTTCACTACGTTCACGGTTTTGCCAAAACCATTCGTAGCCCTCCGTCATTCCACATGAATGGTCAAAAAGTATTCAAGCTATGTATTTTGGCCAAAGTCAAGGCATAGTGATTGGTAGCTATTGGGTATTCATGTGCAACATAGATAGATGCGTTGGTTTGGGACAGTCGTGCTGCCATTTTGGCCAAAGTCAAGGGTAGGTACGGGTGGGTCCAAATTAACCAGGAGAATGACGGGTAGAACTTGACATGTGACTTATGATATTTTGGCCAAAGTCAAGGTCATAAGAGCATGGGGCAAAAATCCACATCGGGAGTTTCATAAGTACTGAAACTTGCTAGCGCTGCATACCATTTGGAGTGTGATGATTCTGGTAGGATTCCTTCGGTTTTATCACGCGATGATATTTGGATCCCGATCCTACTGTGAATATATGCTACTCCTCGGGAAAACTCTCACTTAACGATCAATGCTATAAACCTAGTAGGTGTCTAGAAAGGTGTTAGCAGGGCTACGCCCACAGGGAAAAGAGGTTACTTAATTAAGGAACTTCGCGAAAGCGTTGGAAAACCTCCCTCGAAGTACCGACACTGGCCTGGCTGAACGGTTAAGAAAGTATTGTACGGTGAGATTGATCCCGACTAATTCTTTCTTTATGGTTTGAGAAGGGATTCGAGAGACAGTGGGAGCCATCCTGTTTAAACAAACTAAAAACATACTGACAGGGCCAAACTACAAAGATTGGCTCAAGAATGTCAAGATGGCAATCACTTACGACAAGTTGGGGTATCTCCTTACCACCAAAGCTCCCCCTGTCCCAGGTCCCAAAACCAGTGTCGCGGATAGGGAAATCCGTAAGACCTGGGAAATAGATTGCGCGAAGGCCAAATGCCTCGTACTTGCCTCGATGGACAACGAACATCAGAGGAGGCACGAGAATATGGACCTAGAGTCCATATTTCTTCATACAAAAGAACTGTATGGAGAGCAGTCTCGTATCGCCAGATACGAAGTGTCGAAGAAGTTGTTTTCGGCAAGGTTGGTCGTCGGATCATCGGTAGCGGAACACGTGCTTAAGATGATTGCCTACATAGAGGGGCTCGCGGAACTTAGGACCACGTTGGAGAATGAGCTCTATACGGACTTGATTCTCCAGTCCCTTCCCTCCACTTACGCCCAGTTCATCCTGAACTTCAACTTACAGGAAAAGGAAGTTGAACTTTCAGAGCTCCTCAACATGCTGAGGAGTGCAGTGGGCACCCTACGGAAAGGTAGGGAGACATCCACTTTGTTTGTAGGAGGATCTTCCTCTTTTAGGTCCAGGGCGAAAGCCAAGGGCAAGAAGAAGAAAGCCCCCGCCAAACCAAGAGGCGGTGTCAGTAAAGTGGATACGAAGGGAAAAAGAAAGGCAACAAAGGTAGCGGGAAAGCTGGTGGGGAAGGAAGAATGCTTCTACTGTCACAAAAGTGGACACTGGAAACAGGATTGCAAGGCTTGGAAGGCCAAAACCCAGGATCTGAAGCAAGTTGCGGGTTGAGCTTCAGGTGTGTATGTTATTGAAAACTGTCTATCAATAAACTCTACATCCTAGGTATTGGATACCGGATCAGGATCTCATATCTATAATTCTTTGCAGGCGTTGAGAAAGCGTAGGTTTTTGAAAGCAGGTGACATGACCCTCAGAGTTGCAAACGGAGCTAGCATGGATGCTGAGGCCGTAGGGGACTATCACCTGGGAATGTCAGATGGACACTTTTTGGTTTTGCGTAGTTGTTATTTTGTACCAAATGCAACCTGTAATATCATTTCTGTATCTTTATTATCTAAAGAAGGTTATGAATTTGCATTTGTAAGTAATGTAGTGAACATTCACCTTAATCAAGTTTTGATTGGGTCAGGTACATTAAACAACGGTATATACGTATTAAACCAACCACAGATTTTCAATGTCCAGAATATACACAAAAGAAAGTCTCCAGAAATCAATAAAACTTTCTTATGGCATTGTAGACTGGGTCACATCAATGAGAGAAGGTTGACTAAGTTACATACAGAAGGATATTTGGATCCATTCGAATATCAATCGTATGCAACTTGTCAATCCTGTCTCAAAGGAAAGATGACAAAGACTCCGTTCACTGGACACGGAGTAAGAACGAGCGAGCTCTTGGGACTCGTACATAGCGACGTGTGCGGTCCAATGTCTACGCATGCACGAAGCGGTTATTCTTACTTCATTACTTTTACGGATGACTTTTCAAGGTACGGTTATGTCTTCTTAATGAAACATAAATCCGAGGCTTTTGAAAAATTCCAGGAATATAAGAATGAAGTAGAAAAACAAACAGGCAAAAGTATCAAGGCACTAAGATCTGATCGAGGTGGTGAATACTTGAGTGCCGAGTTCCTGGGTTACTTAAAAGAGAATGGAATTCTCTCTCAGCTTACTCCTCCATACACTCCGCAACATAACAGTGTATCGGAGAGACGGAACCGAACCCTATTGGATATGGTACGGTCCATGATGAGTAACGCTGAGTTGCTGCGATCGCTCTGGGGATATGCGCTAGAATCAGCTGCATACCTTTTAAACCGAGTTCCTACTAAGACTGTGCCTACTACACCATATCAGATGTGGTGTTGGAAGAGACCCTATCTTAATCACATTAAGACATGGAGATATCCAGCTTTTGTCAAAAAGCAGCATGCGGACAAGCTCGAGGCACGCTCAGTACAGTGCAAGTTTGTGGGATATCCAAAGAACTCCAAGGGATATTTCTTCTATTGCGAAGAGGAACAAAAGGTTTTTGTTTCTCTCCATGCCCACTTTCTAGAACACCAGTTCATAGAAAAAGAAATAAGTGGGAGCGCAATAGAACTGGAAGAAATTCCAGAACCACGAGCTATTACTGAAAGCTTAGTAGAACCAGAGGGTTCAAAAGATCAGGACATTCCCACGCCACTCCGCAGGAGTAGTAGGCAGTCTCATCCGCCCGAGAGATACTACGGTTTTCTCATTGACGGGGATAGAGAGGATTGCATTATAGATTGTGATGAGCCTACTAGCTTCCAGCAAGCCATTCAGAGCGTCGACTCGGTAAAATGGCTGGATGCAATGCGGACCGAAATGGAGTCCATATACACCAACAAAGTATGGATGTTGGACATTGCTCCAGATGGGGTAAAACCCATAGGATGCAAGTGGATCTTCAAAAGGAAGATTGGTGTAGATGGACAGGTTGAGACCTATAAAGCTAGACTGGTTGCAAAGGGTTTTCGTCAGCGACCTGGTTTGGACTATGACGAAACCTTTTCTCCAGTAGCTATGCTGAAATCCATTCGGATCCTTCTTGCCATTGCTGCCTTCCACGATTATGAGATTTGGCAGATGGACGTAAAAACCGCTTTTCTAAATGGACATTTAGAGGAGTGTGTCTATATGGACCAGCCAGAGGGTTTCATTCAGAGTGGGAGCAGCGGAAAGGTGTGCAAGTTGCTTAAGTCCATTTATGGACTAAAGCAGGCATTGCGGAGTTGGAACATCTGTTTTGATGAGACGGTCAAGGAATTTGGCTTTATCAAAAATCCAGATGAACCATGCATCTATTGTAGATTTGTAGCGAGAACTTTAGTATTCCTCGTTTTATACGTGGATGACATTCTCTTAATAGGAAATGATATTCATATGCTACAATCTGTCAAAGGGTTCTTGTCACACAGGTTCTCCATGAAAGACTTGGGTGATGCCTTATACATTCTGGGGATCCGGATCTACCGTGACAGATCCAAGAGGATTTTAGGACTTTCACAGTCCAGGTACATCGACACCATACTGAAAAGATTCAGTATGGAAGATTCTAAGCGCGGTAATCTACCGGCTTGTCACGGGATCACCCTCTCCAAAGAGATGTCTCCCAAGACTGATTTGGAGAGGGATCGCATGTCTATTATACCCTACGCTTCTGCGGTAGGCTCTATAATGTATGCGATGTTGTGTACCAGACCAGATGTGGCTTATGCACTGAGTGTGGTAAGCAAGTATCAGTCAAACCCTGGGGAGAAACATTGGATAGCAGTAAAGAACATTCTCAAGTACCTGAGAAGGACTAAGGAGATGTTCTTCGTGTATGGCGGAAAAGACCTCCAGATTGAGGCCTTTGCTGACTCCAGCTTCCAGAGTGACAAGGATGATTCCAAGTCCATGTCGGGTTTTGTCTTTACCCTTAATGGAGGGGCGGTGTGTTGGAAGAGCTCCAAACAGGAAACCGTTGCTGACTCGACTATGGAAGCGGAATACATCGCTGCATCTGATGCCGCAAAAGAAGCTGTCTGGATGAGGAAGTTCTTGAAAGAACTTCAGGTGATTCCGTCCATTGTTGATCCAATACCTCTGTATTGCGACAACAACGGGGCTATAGCTTTAGCGAAGGAACCCAGGTCCCATCAGAAATCCAGACACATCTTGAGGCGGTATCACCTGATCAGGGAGATCGTGGATCGCCAGGAGATCGAGGTTCGGAGGGTTGCTTCAGAAGATAACACTGCAGATCCATTCACGAAGGCCTTACCCCAGACTCAGTTCGAGCGGCTAATCGAGATGATAGGTCTTCGATACGCCAGTACATGGCCTTAGTGCAAGTGGGAGATTGTTAGTGTATATACCCTAGAGGCCATTACTGTATCATACTAGTATGTATATTACTTGATGGAAGCTTGGGATATTCACAGTTGTATATACAATCTTGCTCGAAATGGTAGTATGCTACTTGGTTTGTCTCTGCTTTAATATGTGCATGTGTTTCTTTTAGCATATCGCTTATATACATATTAGTAGAGCCCTTAGGATCTTTGCTTGATTACCAGCGTTGTGATGGTGCTCACACTCGTGGGGGCTGGGTAATCCATAAGCACATCCTTATACAGGTCCCTAGTCGTTGGACTATCGAGACAGGGCATCAATACTCCGGAGTAGACTAGCATATGCGCTTCTCATCCCAGCGTGGGAGACGGTCTGTCCCACAACCGTCAGTACGTCGTACTTGAGATAGTATGCGGGTGCTCGTTAGGTTACGAGTACACTGGACAGGACTGAACTGTTGGTTGGTATTATACCTATCGTCAGTTATCAGTTCCCAGGTGATATGAGTACAGCTTAGTCTGCTGACTTGACACTGTCACTTCGCCTCGAGTGTGTTCCCACTGGACTTTGATTACTACCCTACTACGGCTCAAAGGAGTCGTGCAAACAGGTAGTAGTTGGGTGCAGTCCCGAAGCACTTGGAGGCAGTGACGGTTAGACAGGATTCGTCTCTCCCGGTATTGGGGGTTGACATCGCGCTGTGTCTAGGAGAGCCATTACACGAGTAGTCCCTGGCCAGGGCAAGCGAGATATACTGGTAGGTTTCCAGTGTTATCTCAGGGTGTTCTGGGCTACACTCCGACACGACTTGTACCACTATTAGGGGACTGACGTTCACCGCCCCCTAGGCCGGCCATGCGATGTATCAGACGAACAGACTGGACTGTACGGAGACTGTCACATACAGGCTCAGTAGGAGTTCAGATGGGTTCACCTCGTCAGTCTTCTTATCGGCATCTACCTGGGGACCGTTACGTACAGCTAGTGCCGCTTGCGGTCTATGGTTAAACCCACTGCCAGCATAGTGTTGAGTCTTTAGAGTCCCACATAGAGAGCTATTCGCCTTTAGGCAAAATGAATAGAGGTCGCATGGTTTTGCGATAGGGTTCGTTCACATCTGCGCACTTGTGCACGTTTGCTGTCCGGACAGCTTATACTAGCGGGCTTTGGTTTAAGTCAGATCCTAGTATATGATTTGGGATTGGTTTTATCTCTTTGTATTCGTGTTCCTCAGATCACGAATACGGGTGCGTATGCACAGTTGATTGAGACAGAGGGAGAGGCTTTGATTAGGGTTAATGAACATTGTCATGTTATTAACCCTAATGCTTATGTGTGTATTATGATTAATTGATATTAGTTTAATATAATTGTGCATGGTTAGGGTTGTTGACCATTTGACATTCTTGACTTGTTGACCTTGGTTGACATTTTGACCATCATCATTTCATATAAAAGATGCTCTTTGATCCTTGCAATTTGCATTAAAAATGAAATGATAATGGTCATGTCTTGATTAAGCCATGACAATTATCTTGCTAATTATCAATTTACATAATTCACCCATATATGAGAGAATGGTTCATTTTGTTCTCTCATTCTATCATATACTTTCTCTCTCTTGCTCTTCCTCTTCCTCAAGCTCTCCCCTCTCTTGTGTTGAGAAACACTTGAGCTTGAAAGAAAACCTCTTCTAGATAATCTCTACTCTCATCTAGGGTTCTTGGACTAGCACTTCTAGCACCTTAGTTACTTCTAGCTTGAAGTTGAAGCCAAATGTTGAGGCTTTCGGGTGGATCCTTCTTCGACTCGAGAAGGCGACAAGGCGATCTCTTTCTTACACTCCAAGGAGCAAGGAGAGAAGGACATAAAGCCCTAGGTATAACCATTCTTCCTTGCGGCTTATTTCTAGTTAGCTTTTAGTTAGTTTTGTTTAGTAAAGATCCCGACTTTGTCTAGTCCATGTTGCCTAGAATAGTAAAAATCCGATTTTTATTCCGTTTTCCGCCTCCCCGCAAGTACCGGGGTGGGAAACGTGGACTTACAGTTTAGTGACCTGGACCAGACCCTGGAAACCCCAAAACACGGATTTAGAAACCCGACATCGGATAAATGTGTGATCTGTGAAGGTATTTTGGAATCTGGAGCAACCCGGGGACACTAGAAATTATTTTGGAATTACTGGGAGTCGTGCAGACACCTAGGAAGCTACCACTGAGACCTGAGCCCCTAATTCAAACCTACGGCCGCAGATTTAATCATTCTGGCCGCAATTTGCGGCCAGAGTAGGATGAAATGGTTCCAGATTGGTCCATGGCTCCTTTTGCACTAAATTAGACCCTTCCTATATGTAGTTTTGGCTAATTGTCATCTGGGGAAAATCTGGGAGCATTTTGGTGTTTTTTAGGCGATGTTTTCCGTATTTTTAAATGCACTTTCTTGATATTTGGATTTTTATTTGGTTGTCGGGTGTTCGTACATCGACAACAGGGGTTGTTTGATTGATTTGCACGGTTAGGCCATAGGTTCTAACCTGTGAGCACATTGTGCACTGTATCGGTTTTCTGCGTCGATTTTAATACATATTGCGATTGGTTATTATTGTAGGTACCCTCGCATGGATTCCGAGGCGAAGAAGCGTGGCGTCATCGATTTGGGCGAGCGAAGACCAGGTGAGTAGATCTATATCTACCTGGGAAGTTGGGTGGATGGCGTATAGCACCCCCGCAACTTTTGATGGGAAACCGATTTATAGAATATGGTTAGAAAACCTAGATTAGGAAACTAAAGTTAGAATGAGATAGTTATGAAACCATATTAGAAACTAGAGGATAGTTAGAAGTGATATGTTACCACTGTCGTAGGATGACGTTTAGCGATATTACCGCTTAGGGTACTGTAGAACTAGATAGTCGATGTAGATTCGTCATCCGAACCATACCTTTTTCTAAACCAAAGAATCGTATGTATATTTTAAATGTATATCTTGAGGGATGTTACGGATTTTCGAATGATATCTTTTCTTTAAAAACACTGTAACCCCTGTTTTCAAAACTACAATTCACTTCTTTAAAAGTCTAATTGTATGGTTCAGGGGTTTTTGTTAGATTTGATACCTATACTTAGTAGAGATAGCATGTTTATGTAAATTTGACATGATATGAGACATAAATGCGATGAAAGAATACAAGATGAATTTGATGATATAATGATATGATGGTATACGGATGTGAGTCGATCGAGATGATTTATACCATGCCGGTCCCCTGATATGAGATTATTGCAGATGCGACCTGGGACATAGGTATATAGCGTTATATATATATAGAATGTTGTGAATCATGGATGATAGGCCATATGTGATATTAGGCCGTACCCTCATTTGTCTTATAGGATGATAGGATCCCTATTAGCATAATGCCGCCGCACGATGATATTCCGTGCGTGATGAGTTGACTTGATGATTGATCCTTACCCTTGACTAGAGGTTGCCGTACGATAGATTATACCGTACGCGGTGTTATTTGGGCTAGATGCCGATTGATAGATTCACCGACTCGAACATATGATAGTTATGTATACCCTATAGCTGTTAGCTGATGATTTACTTACTGCATTCATGATATTATTATTGCATCGCATATACCTGTGATAGTACACCTGCACCATTTTCGATGATGCGTATGTTACACGTACACATATTTGCCGGCTCACACACTTCATCATCGATAATTGCCATGTCACTACACAGTAGAGTTGTTGCATCATGACATATACATAGATACATTCATACTTGCGGATATACACATTCGTATATCCATATTGGTGTACATATACCTTGATACACCCATAATTGTGCACATACACATTGTATATTCATATTTGTGCACACATACATGGTACATCTATACTTGTGCATATTCATATTGTACCTATATAGATAACTGGTTTTATTGGGAAATTGGGAACCGCAAGTCATATTTTAAAAACTGGAATCATTTTAAAAGAGTGGTTTTCCATTAAATGTGTCATATCACTATTCCATATTGCATGATACACGGATATGCTCGCATTTCTTTTTACATGTCGCATACATCATGCTTTTTTATTGTACGCATTGAGATATGCTGTTTTCATGAGATTTCTGGATTTGAGAACCGTGGATATTTCAAAAGAGATTATGTGTTGTTTTAAAAACCCGGTTTCTCTTGATATGATATTTCAGTGCGTCCCCCATGTGTTTTCTCGGTTCTGAGAGCGACATGCGAAACCCGATTCGAGGAGGCGGATGCGGCCGATTACGGGTACATGGTGGGCCCGGTATGGTACCCCGGGGCGAGAACGGATCGCTGTGTAGTAAAAGGTGAGCCTGGCAGAGGGACTACTACCTACCGGTGATAGTATTTGGACTCGGCGGATATCCGGAGGATACCGACCGGAGTCGAGAGATGATATGGGCTGATCCGGACAGACGGAGCCCGTCGGCCGATCCGGACTGACGGAGCCCGATATATGAGGATTTACGTGCCGATGCTGGGCACGGTTTTCATGATGTTTTCGAGTGTCGATGCTAGGCACTCAGGTTCCATGACTTTGATGTGTCGGGAGGGACACCGTTGATCCATATATCCTCATACTTTCATGCACACTCCCTTATGATATTTACGTGCATACAGACATTGATTTTGGATGGGCGAGATCCACATGCATACATACCTTTATATGGTTGGACGAGATCCATATACATGCATTGATTATTACTGTTGGATAGTATCCGCATGCACATAGGTAGTGACTACCTTGTTGGCACATATACGACCCGGTCACCCTAGATATCATAGTTTTACCTTTTGATATAGTTGACCTAAGAGTCGTTGTTTATTCGATTTCTACTTGTAGATATATTTCTATTCACAAGTTGGCAACTCACCCCCGTTGTGCCACAGTTCTTGCAGGTTGACCTCTTGGTTCAGTAGCGGATTCGCTGGCACACAACTTTATTTGGGTGTTTTGCATTGGTAGGTGGGACATTGTATCGTATCCACTCTTGTATTATATTTCATATTGTATCTAGATAACTCCATCAATCAATCAAAATTAGTATTTGTATAAGTAATGAGACTTAGTGAGACTTGTAGTTGCGAGATTTGAGCGATGGGTTTTACATTCACTTTTGGGGTTATATTTGCTCATTTCTTTATCTTCTTGTGGTGAACTTCGCCGTTGGGCGTCGTATACTTATTTATACTGTATTGCGTGGTTGTGATCCGCCGTTTGGCGAAGAGCTAGCTCCCGCTTGGGGATGCCATTATTCTTGCTATGTATTTGTGGTTTTGGATCAAAATATACAAAGGAGGTGCTGCCGAAATTTTTTTAAAAGACAGAACATGTTTTCAAATTGGTAAATTTTACTTGCATCATTCATGTTCCTTTTCTATGCATTAAGAAAACTTTTTTTCATTATACCCTTATTTCAAAACCTCACCTCTTTTATTTTTCTAAAAGGTTTAGATTTCTGGGTTTCAGCTTACTTGAATTCCGTTACGCCTTTAGACGTTGCGTGATTCAAGTGCTGTTCACGAGCTAATATTTTGGGTCGTGACATTCTACTTCACTAACTAAACGATTAGTGAAGCAAACACCCAATACTAAAGTGCTAATCTAGTAGAGGATGAGGAAATAGGAAGTGAGCTCACTTTAGAATTATTTTTCTCACATTACTTTCTCACTTTTTCAAACCCTAGAAAGCCCTTTGAGCTTGAGAAAGAAGATGAACAAATGAGATGAGAATGAAATGATCAAGTGAGAGAGTGAACCATGGTGAGTGAGTATCTTATACTAACTCATGTAGAGACATAACCATGGCTAATTTTGATGGTTAGGTTACTAAATATCTTAAGTAAAACAAAACTAATGGACTTAGTCAAAGCATCCACAAGCTTCCACTAGCTTCATGCAATAATCTAATATTCCACTAATTTTGTTTTCACTTTAAATATTAAAACCCAATATCACAAATAGCATGGTGTAAGTCTCATACACCCATGTATGGTGTATCAACAACCATGATACAAAAAGAAAAACACAATTTAATATATATCATATATTAAGTGTGTACATGTGAGAAAAAATGCTTAAGTGAGCAAATGTTAGTTAATGTAAATTAGTATATCAAATATATAATTATACACTAAATTATTAAATCAACACTTGATTTAATAATCCGGCTATATCACATATAACCGACTAACATCCAATGTATCGACTTATCGAATCAACACTTGATTCGATAACCCGGCTATATCACATATAACCGACCGATACAAAAGTCGTGAGAATAGAATACGGTATCACATACACGCATTATTCTCGGTCCCGTACATATCATATATTTGCTCCTATTTCATTTTCCTGAGCCAGTAAAACCTCTATGTAGGACTCTAAAGACTCGTCAATACGCCGGCAGTAGGTATTGATCACATCAAGCACCCACAAGCCGTCAACGGTACTAGCTGGACATAACGGCTACCCGGGTATTGAGCGATCAGAAGATCAGCAAGCAAGCCCGCTGCAACTCCTGCAAAAGTCTGACGGTAACACTTGTCGTACAGTCCGGTCTCCTCGTCTGATATGTCGCATATCAAGTCTAGGGGTGGTAAACGTCAGACCCCAATAATCGTTAAGTCATGCCGATGTGAGGCTCATAACGGGTCAAGAAACTACTGGTGACACTTACCAGTAAATCTCAAAATCAGCCCTGGCCAGGGACTTCCCTGTTATGGGCAATCGAGCACAGCGCAACATCAACTCCCAATACCGGGAGAGAAGAAACCCCTCCTATCGCTCATAGCCTCCATGTGACTCGGGACTGTACCCAAAAACCACCGTTTTGCACGCCCTCTTGGACGTGATAAGGTGGAAATCAAAGCACAGCGGGAATCACACAAGACTCTATGACGATCTCGGGTCTACAGACTAACCTGTACAAGTGTCACCAGAGAACTGCCATCTGACGTGAGGTATAATACCATCTAGGAGTTCTCGGCGAGTCCGTCCAGTGTACCTAGTCTCTACTGAGCACCCGTATACCATCTCTGATGTCATACACCAATGGATATGGGGTCATCCATTGCCCATCTCATGGGTCGGGAAGCGTATACGCTAGTCTACTCTGGTATATCGATTCCCTGTCTCGATACACCCACGACTAGGAACATTAAAGGATGAACTTATGGACTACCATAGCCCCACTAGTATGATCTGCATCATAGTCCAGGTAGTCAAGTACACATCCTAAGAGCTTTACCAACATGTAACCATAAGACAGTATCAAGAGACAAGTATACTGTTAGTTCTATGTATGCCCTAGAGGCCAGTATTGTACAGATGATGTATATTATATTGGATGCTTGGACATATATAGAGATGACTTTCTTGCTCGATATGATAGTATGCTATCTGGTTGCTCTTTATCTTAACATGTACACCTGTCTCTTTAAACTGTTATATAGTTACATGTTGGTAAAGCCCTTAGGATGTGTACTTGACTACCTGGACTATGATGCAGATCATACTAGTGGGGGCATGGTAGTCCATAAGTACATCCTTCAAGGTCCCTAGTCGTGGGTGTATCGAGACGGGGCATCGATATACCAGAATAAACTAGCGTACACGCTTCTCGACCCATGAGATGGGCGATGGATGATCCCATATCCATTGGTGTTTGACATCAGAGATCGTATACGGGTGCTCAGTGGAGACTGGGTACACTGGACGGACTCGCCGAGAACTCCCAGATGGTATTATACCTCACGTCAGATGGCAGTTCTCAGGTGACACTTGTACAGGTTAGTCTGTAGACCCGAGATCGTCATAGAGTCTTGTGTGATTCCCACTGTGCTTTGATCTCCACCTTACCACGTCCATGAGGGCGTGCAAAACGGTGGTCTTTGGGTACAGTCCCGAGTCACATGGAGGTAATGAGCGATAGGAGGGGTTTCGTCTCTCCCGGTATTGGGGGTTGATGTTGCGCTGTGCTCGATTGGCCGTAACAGGGAAGTCCCTGGCCAGGGCTGATCAGAGATTTGCTGGTAAGTGTTACCAGTAGTTTCTCGACCCGTTATGAGCCTCACATCGGCACGACTTATCGGTTATTGGGGTCTGACGTTTACCACCCCTAGACTTGATATGCGACATATCAGACGAACAGACCGGACTGTACGGTAAGTGTTACTGGTTGGATTCACAGGAGTGTAAGCGGGCTAGCTCGTCGATCTTCTGATCGCTCAATACCCGGATGGCCGTTACGTTTAGCAGACCGCTTGCGGCTTGTGGGTGCTTGATATGATCATCATCTGCTACCGGCGTATTAACAAGTCTTTAGAGTCCTACACAGAGGTTTCCTGGCTCAAGCGAAACGAAATAGGAGCGCATATGAGATATGTGCAGGACCGAGAATAATGCGTGTATGTGATACCGTATTCCATTCTCGCGAAGAATGTATCGATTGGTTATATGTGATATAACCTAGATATCGAATCAAGGATTGATTCGATAAGCCGATACATAGGAGACTAGTCGGTTATATGCGATATGACCGGATCGTTAAATCAAGTGTTGATTTAATGATTTAATGTATAATTATATATTTGATATATTACTTTGCATTAACTAGTATTGGTTCACTTTAAATGGTTTTTCTCACTCGATGTGCAAATTGTATATGTGATATACTTTTGTGCACATGTTTGTATCATGTTTGATGATACTTGCTCATTTGGTTAAGTGTAAAGAATTAAACCATGGTTAAGTTGATGATTAGGATTTTGCTCTTTCATTTATTTATTTGTTTATTTATTTTGAAAAGATTATGATAAGAATGGTGGCTTTCTTTGTTTCTAGTTGAAGCTTCATGAAGCTTTGACTTGGTAACCATTCTTGTCTCATGCTTAACCCTAACCATTTGAACTAACCCTAGTTCATTATCTATACTTTACCATGGTTAGCTTATGATAAGTATTGATTTATTTTCATTTTAAATCCAACACTTATCATATTCTATTTTGATCTTCATCTTCTTCTTCAAGAAAAAGCTTAAGTCCATCAATGGCAACTTGAGCAAAAGTGAGAGAAATCCAAATCTAAAGTGAACCCACCTCCTATTTCTTCACCCTCTACCTCTTGCCAAGTAGTATGGGGTGTTTTCTTCACAAGTTTCACAACTTGGTGAAGTCGGAGCTTGATCTTGAGAAGCCTCGACGTAGATCATCTTCGGCACGAAGCCGACGACCTTGCCCGCCCATTTCTCCGATGAAGCCGATGCTTGAGTTCGGGATTCAAGACGGACAGCGAGAGGACGTCTACGTGGAGCTAAGGAAGTGGATAACCGGATCTACAAAGGTTGTAGCTTCTTATCTTTAGTTAAGTTGTTAACTAGATTCGTTTTTCGCCTAAACTCTAGTCAACGATCCGTATTAGGTTTTCTCGGCACCCGTAAAATTTGAAATTGGCATGGTTGATACCTTGTGAGACCTCTTGAGAGTGCCTAGGAACCCTACAGTGGTATCAGAGCCTAGCTAGAGCCTTAAGCGAAGTCTAGACGACGTTTGAAACCCGATCGAACCGAAACCCTAATTCCCGATATGCTCTCTGGATTTTTTCTAAAATCTGGGATTTTTCCATATTAAAAATGCTTAAAAAATTCAGCAGGGAATTCTAAGAATTACGATGAAAAATTTATCCCATGATCTGCTAAGGACGCGGCGGAACCGCGGCAGAAGCCTGGCTTCTGCGGCGGTTCCGCGGCCATCCGATGATTTAATTTGTCCATTTTTGCACAGTAATTCCTATTTTATTATGCTGAATTTTATAGGAATTTTTAATTTGACTCAAGAGTTGAGTGTTCTGGGGTTGTATTGGGAATCGACGATTCGATCGAATTATCAAACCTTGTCTATGTGGCTTTCCGAATATTTTAGAACATGTTAAAAGGTTCGACCGAATATAAATACCCAACTTTTCCCCTGCTGGAAAATTTCCAAGTGTTGGATTTTTCAGTGGTTTAAGGACGTTCTAAGTAGTGCAAGTAATGCGATGGTCCCTCTAGAAGACAACAAACCTTAACTCGATTATGTGACCGTCTTGAACTGCCCTTTGAACCTTCGGGTTTGGGGCAGTACGGCGTGCCACATATGAGGCGTTGGCTTGACCCTTCTACGGCTGGACCGTTGGTACTGAGGCATGAAGTGAATGTCTTTGAACTTATTTCATATCTTGAACGGTTTCGGGAAAACTTGGGTGTTCGAATGTTCGATCGGAAAGTTTAATATTTTCTATTTGTCCGGAATGTGATACAATAATTGGAATTCACAAACAGTTATGAGATAACTGGATGAATGTTATAACTCTAGCAGTTTAGTCTCACTTGATATTGAAAAGAGTTTTCGATAATGGGACTAAAATGCGGGGTTTATAACTGTTAGGCATGTGATGTCTAAGTATTTCATTTGATTAGGCATGTGATGTCTAAAGAGGTTGCGGATTCCAACTGTTGTAGTTTTACACTTTCTTTTCTGTGACCGTAAGTGTAATATGTGATATCGCCGGTTTCGTTGCTATATGTCAACGACAATTGGGATGTGCATATTTACTTACGTTGATGACATGTGATGTTATGTGTTGCTGAATATGTTATATTGGATCGTCGTGTTTGAATAGCCGGGGGTTTTTATGTGAGATGAGCGTTTTTCATTTTCATTCATGTTAAAACTTGTATGTAATATTCTTTTATTGGGGCACTTCCAGGTTGCGGAAGTTGTCACCTTTTGTATATTATTTACTTTTCCGCATTAGGATAGACCCAAGGAGGGGAGCACGAGTAACCGGGTTCTAGGGTCCAGTGGGAGACCATCTCGAGGAGTCGAGTCCGGGTTTCCTAACCCTAGAATTGGTAGGGTTGCTTGCCGTTCTCGTAGGGGTCTAGGGATGTGGGATTGGCTATTCATCACGACCGTGGAATCCGTGTTTTATACTGGCTCGTATTGAAAACACGGAAGTCCTAGTATATCCAATGTTTCATATGTTTCTTCTGCTGCGATATCTGTGATGTGATCATGTGATGTTCTGTGATAGATACAGTATATAGTATATATGATATATTATATAGACGTTACTTATGTTTTGCACCAGCACTAGCCCTGCCCTGCTCTGTCGTTAGTTACCTAACCTAACGGTGCACGAGGGGACATCGAGGCGAATGCGGATGGCATAAGTGTACGTCGTATTTATCTGTGATGTTTAGGTATTTAAATGATGGGACTTCATTAATGTGATTAATGAAAGAAAAGAAACCTAAGATGTTGTAGAATCAAATTTTAAACAAAACAGGTAGCTACAGTTCTTGCTTTGCATAGCGATATATATGATATACCCTGCACCTTATTCGATGAGGAAATGACCGAGATCCCTTCACCGGGAGTGACTCCTTTAGCAATAACTGGCAGATGCTACACACTCGGTTTGACTTTTGATTGCTTCTATAGTTTCTGCTTTGCACAGTGATATATATGATATATCCCGCACCTCATTCGACGAGGAAAGGGCCGACGATCCCTTCACCGGGAGTGACCCCTTTAGCAAAACTAGATAAGCCTCAAAATCACTCCATTTCAAAACTTTATTTGATTCTATAACGATATCAAGTTCATTATGCAATAGGTTTTCAGAAAAACCTGTCGTAGCCCTCCGTCATTTCAGATAAGTAGTAGTTAGTATTCGTGCTACGTTTGTTGGCCTGCGTCAAGGCGTAGTGTGCGGTAGCTAACTATTATTTATCTGCTTATGCATATGATGCAGATTGGATTAGGGTAGTCGTGCGACTTTGTTGGCCTGCGTCAAGGGTCGTGCGGGTGGGTTTAATTCAATCAGGAAATGACAGGTTGAACTTGACTAGCGCACTATGGTTTGTTGGCCTGCGTCAAGGTCATAGCACGCTAGGGGCAAAATATTATCGGGAATTTCAAGTGTTGAAATTTGCAATGAGATTGCATACCTTCTATGAGATAGTTGGATCCCGATACCCACTGCGAGTAAGAGTTACTCCTGGGAGAGTTTTGCACACTACAATTAGCTGATCAAGTAGGTGTCTAGAAAGGTGTCAACGGGGTTACGCCTCTGGGAAAACGAGGTTTACTTTAATTAGGTCCGTGCGAAAGCACGGGGAACCTCCCTCAAAGTACCGACACTGGCCTGGCTGATAGATCGACGAAGTTGTAGGGTGTAATTAATCCCGGCTAGTCTTTCCTTTTAGGGTTTGAAGGAAGATTTGATAAAAACCAGTGGGAGCCATCCTGATTAGATAAGATAATAACCAATCTGATCTTGCACGAGCATACGCTAAAGTGTTTTCTTCTCTCTCTCTCCAGGTAGCGACCATTTCATGCCTTAATCAAGATAATAATATGGATGTATTGACCGAACCCGCATGTTATACTGTGCTGGGGAACATTGGTTCCGTTCTTTCCTATAAGGGTTATAGGACTGAACAGGATATAGGGGAATACCAGGATTCTCATGCCACCCGATTGAAGAAAGTACATGTTGATGCATTTTCTTCGGGTGTGTTCGTTACAGAGAACTGTTTCTCCATTTGCCCTACGTCCTGGGTATTAGATACCGGGTCAGGATCCCATATATGTAATCAGTTACATGGGCTCAGAAAAAGTAGAGAACTTGGAGAAGGTGATAAAGACATTAGAGTTGGAAATGGTGCAATTGTTGCAGCTAAGACTGTCGGGGAATATCACCTTGTGTTACCAACTGGTAATACATTGGTTCTGAACGAATGCTATTACATGCCAAACCTGATATGCAACATTATATCGGTTTCTTTATTGAGTAAAGAGGGATATAATTTTGTATTACAGGACAATGTTATGAACATTTTCCGTAACCAAAAGTTGGTTGGATCAGGCACGTTGTGCAATGGCATTTATGTTCTAAATCAATCAACAGTTCTGAGTATAACTAACACACACAAGAGGAAGAGTTCTGAACTGAACGAATCCTTCTTGTGGCATTGTAGACTGGGTCACATCAATGCGACACGACTAGCTAAGTTGCATAGAGATGGATATTTAAATCCGTTTGAATTTTCATCTTATGACACTTGCCAGTCATGTCTCAAAGGCAAGATGACCAAAACTCCGTTTACGGGACACGGAGAAAGAGTTACTGAACTCCTGGGACTGATACATAGTGATGTATGCGGTCCTATGTCTACACATACCAGGGATGGTTCTTCGTACTTCATTACATTCACTGACGATCTCTTTAGATTTGGATATGTGTTCATGATGAAACACAAATCAGAAGCTTTTGAGAAATTTAGAGAATATAAACAAGAAGTCGAAAACCAAACCGGAAAAAGTATTAAAATCCTTCGATCTGATCGAGGAGGTGAATACTTGAGCAATGAATTCCTGGACTTCCTAAAAGAGAATGGGATTCTCTCTCAGTTGACTCCTCCCTATACACCACAGCACAACGGTGTATCAGAACGGAGGAACCGCACCCTATTAGATATGGTGCGCTCCATGATGAGCACGGCTGAGTTACCTATTTCCTTCTGGGGATATGCACTGGAAACAGCTGCAGACCTATTGAATATGGTTCCCACCAAAACCGTGCCAACCACTCCATATGAGATATGGAAAGGAAAGAGACCATGTCTTAATTATGTTAAGATATGGGGTTGTCCGGCATTTGTAAAAACGCAAAATCCGGACAAACTCACGGCAAGGTCTATTCTGTGTAAGTTTATTGGATATCCCAAACATTCACGCGGGTATATCTTCTACCACACCGAGGAACAAAAGGTGTTTGTTTCTCAACATGCCACCTTTTTAGAAAAGGAATTTCTTGAAAAGGAGATTAGTGGCAAGAAGGTAGAACTGGAAGAGGTTCCAGCAATACAGACTACAACAGAAGATTTGGTTGAACCAGAGGATTCAGTAGCTCCCGATGAACCTCAGCCTCTCCGCCGATCTAGTAGGGTTCCTCGCCCACCTGAGAGATACTACGGTTTTCTCATGGATGGTGGGAGCGAGGATTGCATCATGGAGGATGATGACCCAACTTGCTTCGAGCAGGCCATCACGAGTAGGGACTCAGTGAAATGGCTGGATGCTATGCGGTCCGAGATGGAATCCATGTACACCAACAAAGTATGGACTTTAGAAGTTGCTCCTGAAGGGGTAAAACCCATTGGGAGAAAGTGGATCTTCAAGAAAAAACTTGGTGTAGATGGGAAAGTGGAGACTTTCAAAGCTAGACTTGTAGCAAAGGGTTTTCGTCAAAGACCAGGTGTGGACTATGACGAGACCTTTTCTCCAGTAGCTATGCTTAAATCCATCCGGATCATGCTTGCCATCGCTGCATATCATGATTACGAAATCTGGCAAATGGATGTTAAGACCGCCTTTCTAAATGGTGATTTAGAAGAGTGCGTGTACATGACTCAGCCAGAGGGCTTCGTAGACAGTGGGAGCAGCGGGAAGGTGTGCAAGCTGCTTAAATCCATTTATGGATTAAAGCAAGCATCGCGGAGTTGGAACATCTACTTTGACGTCGTTATCAAAGAGTTTGATTTCGTCAAAAACCCAGATGAACCTTGTATATACAAGAAGGTGGCAGAGAGTAATGTAGTCTTCCTTGTATTATACGTGGACGACATACTCTTGATAGGAAATGATATTTCTATGCTGCAATCGGTCAAGCTCTTCTTATCATAAAGATTCTCAATGAAAGATCTTGGTGATGCCTCCTGCATATTGGGAATAAGGATCTATAGAGATAGATCCAAACGGATATTGGGATTATCCCAATCCAGGTACATTGACACCATACTAAAGAGGTTTAGTATGGAAGAATCCAAGCGTGGGAACTTACCCACGATCTTTGGAGTCATTCTCTCCAAAGAGATGTCTCCCAAGACTGATTTGGAGAGAGCTCGCATGCAAGGGATACCCTATGCTTCGGCTGTAGGCTCTATCATGTACGCGATGCTATGTACCAGACCCGATGTTGCATACTCACTAAGTGTAGTGAGCAGGTATCAAGCTGATCCTGGAGAGAGTCACTGGACAGCTGTGAAGAGCATTCTCAAGTACTTACGAAGGACTAAAGAGATGCTCTTGGTGTATGGTAACGGAGAACTCCAAGTGGAGTCCTTTACCGATTCAAGCTTCCAGAGTGATAAGGACGACTCTAAGTCGCAGTCGGGATTTGTCTTTACCCTTTACGGAGGGGCGGTTAGCTGGAAGAGTTCCAAGCAGGAAACCGTGGCAGACTCGACGATGGAGGCTGAATACATCGCTGCCAACGATGCTGCTAAAGAGGCTGTCTGGATCAAGAAGTTCATTATTGAACTTGGAGTGGTTCCATCCATTGAGCATCTAATACCTTTGTATTGCGATAACAATGGAGCGGTGGCTTTAGCCAAGGAACCCAGGTCCCATCAGCGATCCAGGCATATTCTGAGGCGGTATCACCTGATCCGGGAGATAGTTGATCGCCGGGAGATCGAGATCAGGAGGGTTGACACGAAGAACAACACGGCGGATCCACTCACGAAGGCCATTCCCCAGATACAGTTTGAGAGACTCTTCGGGATGCTCGGTATGAGATACTACAGCAGCTGGCCCTAGTGCAAGTGGGAGATTGTTAGTTGTATGTATGCCTTAGAGGTCAGTATTGTACAGATGATGTATATTATATTGGATGCTTGGACATATATAGAGATGACTTTCTTGCTCGATATGATAGTATGCTATCTGGTTGCTCTTGATCTTAACATGTACACCTGTCTCTTTAAACTGTCTTATAGTTACATGTTGGTAAAGCCCTTAGGATGTATACTTGACTACCTGGACTATGATGCAGATCATACTAGTGGGGGCATGGTAGTCCATAAGTACATCCTTCAAGGTCCCTAGTCGTGGGTGTATCGAGACGGGGCATCGATATACCAGAATAGACTAGCGTATACGCTTCTCGACACATGAGATGGGCGATGGATGATCCCATATCCATTGGTGTTTGACATCAGAGATCGTATAAGGGTGCTCAGTGGAGACTGGGTACACTGGACGGACTCGCCGAGAACTCCCAGATGGTATTATACCTCACGTCAGATGGCAGTTCTCAGGTGACACTTGTACAGGTTAGTCTGTAGACCCGAGATCGTCATAGAGTCTTGTGTGATTCCCACTGTGCTTTGATATCCACCTTACCACGTCCATGAGGACATGCAAAACGGTGGTCTTTGGGTACAGTCCCGAGTCACATGGAGGCAATGAGCGATAGGAGGGGTTTCGTCTCTCCAGGTATTGGGGGTTGATGTTGCGCTGTGCTCGATTGGCCGTAACAGGGAAGTCCCTGGCCAGGGCTGATCAGAGATTTGCTGGTAAGTGTTACCAGTAGATTCTCGACCCGTTATGAGCCTCACATCGGCACGACTTATCGGTTATTGGGGTCTAACGTTTACCACCCCTAGACTTGATATGCGACATATCAGACGAACAGACCGGACTGTACGGTAAGTGTTACTGGTTGGATTCACAGGAGTGTGAGCGGGATAGCTCGTCGATCTTCTGATCGCTCAATACCCGGATGGCCGTTACGTTTAGCAGACCGCTTGCGGCTTGTGGGTGCTTGATATGATCATCATCTGCTACCGGCGTATTGACGAGTCTTTAGAGTCCTACACAGAGGTTTCCTGGCTCAAGCGAAACGAAATAGGAGCGCATATGAGATATGTGCAGGACCGAGAATAATGCGTGTATGTGATACCGTATTCCATTCTCGCGAAGAATGTATCGATTGGTTATATGTGATATAACCTAGATATCGAATCAAGGATTGATTCGATAAGCCGATACATAGGATACTAGTCGGTTATATGCGATATGACCGGATCGTTAAATCAAGTGTTGATTTAATGATTTAATGTATAATTATATATTTGATATATTACTTTGCATTAACTAGTATTGGTTCACTTTAAATGGTTTTTCTCACTCGATGTGCAAATTGTATATGTGATATACTTTTGTGCACATGTTTGTATCATGTTTGATGATACTTGCTCATTTGGTTAAGTGTAAAGAATTAAACCATGGTTAAGTTGATGATTAGGGTTTTGCTCTTTCATTTATTTATTTGTTTATTTATTTTGAAAAGATTATGATAAGAATGGTGGCTTTCTTTGTTTCTAGTTGAAGCTTCATGAAGCTTTGACTTTGTAACCATTCTTGTCTCATGATTAACCCTAACCATTTGAACTAACCCTAGTTCATTCTCTACACTTTACCATGGTTAGCTTATGATAAGTATTGATTTATTTTCATTTTAAATCCAACACTTATCATATTCTATTTTGATCTTCATCTTCTTCTTCAAGAAAAAGCTTAAGTCCATCAATGGCAACTTGAGCAAAAGTGAGAGAAATCCAAATCTAAAGTGAACCCACCTCCTATTTCTTCACCCTCTACCTCTTTCTAAGTAGTATGGGGTGTTTTCTTCACAAGTTTCACAACTTGGTGAAGTCGGAGCTTGATCTTGAGAAGCCTCGACGTAGATCATCTTCGGCATGAAGCCGACGACCTTGCCCGCCCATTTCTCCGATGAAGCCGATGCTTGAGTTCGGGATTCGAGACGGGCAGCGAGAGGACGTCTACGTGGAGCTAAGGAAGTGGATAACCGGATCTACAAAGGTTGTAGCTTCTTATCTTTAGTTAAGTTGTTAACTAGATTCGTTTTTCGCCTAAACTCTAGTCAACGATCCGTATTAAGTTTTCTCGGCACCCGTAAAATTTGAAATTGGCATGGTTGATGCCTTGTGAGACCTCTTGAGAGTGCCTAGGAACCCTACATATACATGTTAAGATAAATAGCAACCAGATAGCATACTATCATATCGAGTAGGAAAGTCCTCTCTATATATGTTCAAGCATCCAATATAATATACATCATATATACAATACTGGCCTCGAGGGCATACATACAACTAACAATCTCCCACTTGCACTAGGGCCAGCTGCTGTAGTATCTCATACCGAGCATCCCGAAGAGTCTCTCGAACTGTATCTGGGGAATGGCCTTTGTGAGTGGATCCGCTGTGTTGTTCTTCGTGTCAACTCTCCTGACCTCGATCTCCCGGCGATCAACTATCTCCCGGATCAGGTGATACCGCCTCAGAATATGCCTGGATCGCTGATGGGACCTGGGTTCCTTAGCCAAAGCCACCGCTCCATTGTTATCACAATACAAAGGTATTGGATCCTTAATGGATGGAACCACTCCAAGTTCAGTTATGAACTTCTTTGATCCAGACAGCCTCTTTGGCAGTATCGTTAGCAGCGATGTATTCAGC
The DNA here is from genome assembly GCA_030015575.1 of Agapanthus africanus. Lineage (NCBI taxonomy): Eukaryota > Viridiplantae > Streptophyta > Magnoliopsida > Asparagales > Amaryllidaceae > Agapanthus > Agapanthus africanus. The sequence continues at coordinate 161,747,898 of CM057350.1, read as the reverse complement.
CTCCATCATCGAGTCTGCCACGGTTTCCTGCTTGGAACTCTTCCAGCATACCGCCCCTCCGTAGAGGGTAAAGACAAATCCCGAGTGCGACTTAGAGTCGTCTTTATCACTCTGGAAGCTCGAATCGGTAAAGGACTCCACTTGGAGTTCTCCGTTACCATACATCAAGAGCATCTCTTTAGTCCTTCGCAAGTACTTGAGAATGCTCTTCACAGCTTTCCAGTGACTCTCTCCAGGATCTGCTTGATACCTACTCACTACACTTAGTGAGTGTTCTATATCGGGTCTGGTACATAGCATCGCGTACATGATAGAGCCTACTGCCGAAGCATAGGGTATCCCTTGCATGCGAGCTCTCTCCAAATCAGTCTTGGGAGACATCTCTTTGGAGAGAGTGAGTCCAGAGATCGTGGGTAGAAACCCACGCTTGGATTCTTCCATACTAAACCGCTTTAGTATGGTGTCAATGTACCTAGATTGGGACAATCCCAGTATCTTTTTAGATCTATCTCTATAGATCTTAATCCCCAAGATGTAGGAGGCATCCCCTAGATCTTTCATTGAGAATCTTTGTGAAAAGAAGAGCTTGACCGATTGCAGCATAGGAATGTCATTTCCTATCAAGAGTATGTCGTCCACGTACAATACGAGGAAGACAACCTTACTCTCTACCACCTTCTTGTATATACAAGGTTCATCTACGTTTTTTACGAAATCAAACTCTTTGATAACGACATCAAAGCATATGTTCCAACTCCACGATACTTGCTTTAATCCATAAATGGATTTAAGCAGCTTGCACACCTTCCCGCTGCTCCCACTAGCTACGAAGCCCTTTGGCTGAGTCATGTACACGCTCTCTTCTAAATCACCATTTAAAAAGGCGGTCTTAACATCCATTTGCCAGATTTCGTAGTCATGATATGCAGTGATGGCAAGCATGATCCGGATGGATTTAAGCATAACCACTGGAAAAAAGGTTTCGTCATAATCCATACCTGGTCGTTGACGAAAACCCTTTGCAACAAGTCTAGCTTTGAAATTCTCCATTTTCCCATCTACACCAAGTTTTTTCTTGAAGATCCACTTTCTCCCAATGGGTTTTACCCCTTCAGGAGCATCTTCCAAAGTCCATACTTTGTTGGTGTACATGGATTCCATCTCGGACCGCATTGCATCCAGCCATTTCACTGAGTCACCACTCGTGATGGCCTGCTCGAAGCTAGTCGAGTCATCATCCTCCATGATGCAATCCTCGCTCCCACCATCCATGAGAAAACCGTAGTATCTCTCTGGTGGGTGAGGAACCCTACTAGATCAGCGGAGTAGCTGGGGTTCATCGGGAACTACCGAATCCTCTGGTTCCACCAAATCTTCTGTTGTGGTTTGTACAGCTGGAACCTCTTCCAGTTCTACCTCAGAACCACTAATCTCTTTTGCAAGAAATTCCTTTTCTAAAAAGGTGGCGTGTTGAGCAACAAACACCCTTTGTTCCTCACTGTGGTAGAAGATATACTCTCGCGAAGGCTTAGGATATCCAACAAACTTACACAAAACAGACATTGCCTCGAGTTTGTCCGGTTTTTGTCTTTTGACATAGGCTGGGCAACCCCATATCTTAATAAAATTAAGATACGGTCTCTTCCCCTCCCATATCTCATATGGGGTGGTAGGCACAGATTTGGTAAGAACTCTGTTCAGTATGTATGCAGCTGTCTCCAGCGCATACCTCCAGAAGGAAACAGGTAACTCAGCTATGCTCATCATAGAGCGCACCATATCTAATAGGGTGCGGTTCCTCCGTTCCGATACACCGTTGTGCTGTGGTGTATATGAAGGAGTTAGCTGAGAGAGAATCCCATTCACTTTTAGGAAGTCCAGGAATTCATTGCTCAAGTATTCACCTCCTCGATCAGATCGAAGGATTTTAATACTTTTCCCGGTTTGGTTCTCGACTTCTTGTTTATATTCTCTAAATTTCTCAAAAGCTTCTGATCGTGTTTCATCAGGAACACATATCCGAATCTAGAGAGATCGTCAGTGAATGTAATGAAGTACGCAGAACCATCCCTGGCATGTATAGACATGGGACCAGATACATCACTATGTATCAGTCCTAAGGGTTCTGTAACTCTTACTCTGTGTCCAGTAAACGGAGTTTTAGTCATCTTGCCTTTGAGACATGACTAGCAAGTGTCATAAGATGAAAATTTGAAAGGATTCAAATATCCATCCTTATGCAACTTAGCTAGCCGTGTCGCATTGATATGACCAAGTCTACAATACCACAAGAAGGATTCGTTCATTTCTGAACTCTTCCTCTTGTGTGTGTTTGTTATGCTCAGAACTGTTGATTGATTTAGAACATAAATGCCATTGCATAACGTGCCTGCTCCAACCAACTTTTGGTTCAGGAAAATGTTCATAACATTATCCTGTAATACAAAATTATATCCCTCTTTACCTAATAAAGAAACCGATATAATGTTGCATATCAGGTTCGGCATGTAATAGCGTTCGTTTAGAATCAATGTATTACCAGTTGGTAATACAAGGTGATATTCATCGACTATTTTAGCTGCAACAATTGCACCATTTCCAACCCTTATGTCTTTATCACCTTCTCCAAGTTCTCTACCTTTTCTCAGCCCATGTAACTGATTACATATATGAGATCCTGACCCGGTATCTAATACCCAGGACGTAGAGCAAATGGAAAAACAGTTCTCTGTAACGAACACACCCGAAGAAAATGCATCAACATGTACTTTCTTTATTCGGGTGGCATGGGAATCCTGGTATTCCCCTATATCCTGTTCAGTCTTATAACTTTTATAAGATAGAACGGAACCAACGTTCCCCAGCACAGTATAATATGCGGGTTTGGTCAATACATCCATATTATTATCTTGATTAAGGCATGATATGGTCGCTACCTGGAGAGAGAGAAGAAAACACTTTAGCGTATGCTCTTGCAAGATCAGATTGGTTATTATTTTATCTAATCGGGATGGCTCCCACTGTTTTTATCAAATCTTCCTTCAAACCCTAAAAGGAAAGACTAGCCGGGATTAATTACACCCTACAATTTCGCCAATCTTTCAGCCAAGCCAGTGTCGGTACTTTGAGGGAGGTTCCCCGTGCTTTCGTACGGATCTAATTAAAATAAACCTCATTTTCCCAGAGGCATAACCCCGTTGACACTTTTCTAGACACCTACTTGATCGGCTAATTGTCCTGTGTAAAACTCTCCCAGGAGTAACAATTACTCGCAGTGGGTATCGGGATCCAACTATCTCATAGAAGGTATGCAATCTTATTGCAAATTTCAACCCTTGAAATTCCCGATAATATTTTGCCCCAAGCATCCCATGACCTTGACGGAGGTCAACAAACCATAGGGTGCAAGTCAAGTTCAACCCGTCATTTCTTGATTGAATCAAACCCACCCGCACGACCCTTGACAGAGGTCAACAAGGTCGTACGACTACCCTAATCCAATCTTCATCATATGCATAAGCAAATAAATACTAGTTAGCTACCGCACACTACGTCTTGACGGAGGTCAACAAACGTAGCACGAATACTAAGTAGGACTTATCTGAAATGACAGAGGGCTACGACAGGTTATCTGAAAACCTATTGCGTAATGAACTTGATATCGTTGTAGAAACAAGTGAATTTTGAAAAGGAGTGTTTTTGAGGCTTTCATTAGTTTTGCTAAAGAGGTCATTCCCGGTGAAGGGATCTCGGCTCTTTCCTCATCGAGTAAGGTGCAGGATATATCATATATATCACTATGCAAAGCAAAACTCCAAAAGCAATCAAAAGAAAAACCGAGTGTTGTAGCATCTGCCAGTTTTTGCTAAAGAGTTCACTCCCGGTGAAGGGATCTCGGCTCTTTCCTTATCGAATAAGGTGCGGGATATATCATATATATCACTATGCAAAGCAAAAACTGTAGCTACCCTTTTTGAAAATATGATTCTACAACATCTTTTAGGTTTCTTTTTCTTTCATTAATCACATTAATGAAGTCCCATCATTTAAGTAACCTAAACATCACAGATAAATATGACGTACACTTATGCCATCCGCATTCGCCTCGATGTCCCGTCATGCACCGTTAGGTTAGGTAACTAACGGCAGAGCGGGGTAGGGCTAGCGTGGGTGTAAAACATAAGTAACGTCTATATAATATATCATATATACTATATACAGTATCTATCACAACATATCAAATGATCACATCACAGATATTGCAGCAGAAGAAACATATTAAATAATGGATATACTAGGAGGTCTGTGTTTTATTTTGAACCTCTATAAAACACGGATTCCACGGTCGCGATGAATAGCCAAACCCACACCCCAAGACCCCTACGAGAGCGGCAAGCAACCCTACCAATTCTAGAGTTAGAAGACCCAGACTCGACTCCTCGAGTTAGTCTCCCACTGGACTTTAGAACCCGGTTACTTGTGCTCTCCTCCTTGGGTCTATCCTAATGCGGAAAAGTAAATAATATACAACAATGGAGACATCATCCTCAACCCGGAAGTGTCCCAATAAAAGAATATTACATACATTTGATTTTACATGAATGAAAATAAAAACTTTCATCTCACATAAAACCCTCGACTATTCAAAACGCAACGATCCAATATAACATATACAGCAACACATAACATCACATGTCATCAAAGTAAGTAAATATGCGCATCCTAATTGCCGTTGACATATAGCAACGAAACCGGCGATATCACATATTACACTTACGGTCGCAGAAAAAACTAGACGATGTTAAACATTCCGATCGAATAAACAAACACCCACAATTACCCAGAAAGCTCAACACTTGAGCGTAGATTAGAAAGATTCAGCACATGCCACGGTACCAATGAACCAGCCGTAGAAGGGCCAAACCAACGCCTCACATGTGGCACCGTTGAACCACCACAAACCCGAAGGTTCAGTGGCGGTTCTGACGGTCACATAATCGAGTTAAGGTTTTGTTCTTCTAGAGGGTCCATCGCATAACTTGCATGATGTTTGAAAGCATTTTAACTACGGGAAAAATCCAACACTTGGAAAATTTTCCGGCAAGGGAAAAAGTGGATATTTGACATCCGATTGAACTTTTTAACAATGTCTAAAATATCCCGAAAACAGTTAAAATTACGACTGCAAAACACTCCGAGTTGTCTTTGCATTGAGTTAATCATCACATGAAAAAGTAGCAAAAATAAACAACACCTGAAACACCAAAACACAGAGCCCAGAACATGGAAAAAAATTTGGACCAAATGACAATGCATGGGCCGGCCTCCTCGGTTTTCCAAGCAATGTGCTCGGCAAAATTCCGAGCACATGGTCCAAATTTTTCTCCATTTTCCTAGTTTAGCTCAAAGATGATTCTGCACTTGTTTGAAAAAATTTTGGAGCTCGTTTTAAAATCGACAGAAACATGGAATTAGGGTTTCAAGTTTCGGAGTTTGTTTCGTATTCGTAACCTAACAATATCCGTATAATTTTCTATCTAGGCTCTGATACCACTGTAAGGTTCCTATCGACGGCAGCAAGGTTTCGGGAGGCATCGTCCATGGCATTTTTAAAAATTTACCGTTAAAAGAAACTCTAAACTAGAATCGTTAGCTAGAAATATAATACGGAAACATTAGTAAACCATTTACAACTAAGTGAACTAGAAATACAACCTTTGTAGATCGGTCATTCACTTCATAAGCTCCTTGTAGTAGTCCCTTCGTTGCGTTGGTGGAACTCCCGGACCCTTGCATGGCTTCACAGAGTAAATGGAACGTTCTTGCTTGAAGTCTTCGAGGCTGAAAATGATCTACGTCGAGGGAATACTAGCTCAAGCTTCTACTTCACTAACTAAAGGATTAATGAAGCAAACACCCTATACTAAAGTGTTAATCTAGTAGAGGATGAGGAAATAGGAAGTAGGCTCACTTTAGAATTATTTTTCTCACAATACTTTCTCACTTTTTCAAACCCTAGAAAGCTTTTTGAGCTTGAGGAAGAAGATGAACAAATGAGATGAGAATGAAATGATTAAGTGAGAGAGTGAACCATGGTGAGTGAGTATCGTATACTAACTCATGTAGAGACATAACCATGGCTAATTTTGATGGTTAGGTTACTAAATATCTTAAATAAAACAAAACTAATGGACTTAGTCAAAGCATCCACAAGCTTCCACTAGCTTCATGCAATAATCTAATATTCCACTAATTTTGTTTTCACTTTAAATATTAAAACCCAATATCACAAATAGCATGGTGTAAGTCTCATACACCCATGTATGTTGTATCAACAACCATGATACAAAAAGAAAAACACAATTTAATATATATCATATATATATTAAGTGTGTACATGTGAGAAAAAAATGCTTAAGTGAGCAAATGTTAGTTAATATAAATTAGTATATCAAATATACAATTATACACTAAATTATTAAATCAACACTTGATTTAATAATCCGGCTATATTACATATAACCGACTAAAATCCAATGTATCGACTTATCGAATCAATACTTGATTCGATAACCCGGCTATATCACATATAACCGACCGATACAAAAGTCGCGAGAATAGAATACGGTATCACATACACGCATTATTCTCGGTCCCGTACATATCACATATGTGCTCCTATTTCGTTTGCCTGAGCCAGTAAAACCTCTATGTAGGACTCTAAAGACTCGTCAATACGCCGGCAGTAGGTAATAATCACATCAAGCACCCACAAGCCGTCAGCGGTACTAGCTGGACGTAACGGCTACCCGGGTATTGAGCGATCAGAAGATCAGCAAGCAAGCTCGCTCCAACTCCTACAAAAGCCTGACGGTAACACTTTCCGTACAGTCCGGTCTCCTCGTCTGATATGTCGCATATCAAGTCTAGGGGTGGTAAACATCAGACCCCAATAACCGATATGTCAGGCCGATGTGAGGCTCATAACGGGTCGAGAAACTACTAGTAACACTTACCAGTAAATCTCTAAATCAGCCCTGGCCAGGGACTTCCCTGTTATGGCCAATCGAGCACAATGCAACATCAACTCCCAATACCGGGAGAGACAAAACCCCTCCTGTTGCTCATTGCCTCCATGTAACTCGGGACTATACCAAAAAACCACCGTTTTGCACGCTCTCTTGGACGTGGTAAGGTGGAAATCAAAGCACAGTGGGAATCACACAAGACTCTATGACGATCTCAGGTCTACAGACTAACCTGTACAAGTGTCACCAGAGAACCGCCATCTGACGTGAGGTATAATACCATCTGGGAGTTCTCGGCGAGTCCGTCCAGTATACCCAGTCTCCAATGAGCACCCGTATACCATCTCTGATGTCGAACACCAATAGATATGGGATCATCCATCGCCCATCTCATGGGTCGGGAAGCGTATACGCTAGTCTACTCTGGTATATCGATGCCCTGTCTCGATACACCCACGACTAGGAACATTAAAGGATGAACTTATGGACTACCATGGCCCCACTAGTATGATCTGGATCATAGTCCTGATAGTCAAGTACACATCCTAAAGGTTTTACCAACATGTAACCATAAGACAGTATCAAGAGACAAGTATACATGTTAAGATAAAGAGCAACCAGATAGCATACTATCATATCGAGCAAGAAAGTCCTCTCTATATATGTCCAAGCATCCAATATAATATACATCATATGTACAATACTGGCCTCAAGGGCATACATACAACTAACAAAGTCCGGCTGATCTCCAGCAATGACTCGACCATCTGGTGCGGATCCCGAAGAAACTCGCTTCAACATTAGAATCCGATCGAATATAAATAAACGACATGTCTCTATGTCACCGGAATGTCACCATGGTCAGTCCTCATCCTTACAAGTCTGCCCTGACCGTGTATCTAACCGCAGTTGTCGCAGCCCGCTTCCCAGTGTACGGGCAGAGGACGCGACGAGGCCGCTACGCATTTACTATGAAGTAAATACGCTAAGCAATATAAAAATAAATGCACAAGAGACGAGATATAATAAAACAGTAACTTTATTTATTCACATTCTTTCTGTATAATGCATGGAAAAGTAAATACAACTGGATAAAAGCAATGCCTAAACAATGGCATAACAGAAAAGGAAAAGTACTGAAATAAAAAATGTACAATGAACTAAAGCTTTAGGTCTTCAATGAAATGGTCCAAGTCTTCACTAGTGGGCTCGATCTCTGACGTGTCCAGATCACCTGACGACATTCAAAGAATAAAGAAAGAGAATGTCGTCAGCGAACAAATCGCTCGGTAAGTCCCAAAGATAAGGGGAAAATAGAATAGACAGAAAGAGAAGGTAGCATTTAAAGTTGTATTATAAGAGTGTTTGGTGTTAATGCTGTTGTTTATAGCTTGGTACAGAAGGATGACAGCATATACGAGAGGAGTCTCTATATGCCAAAGACTAGAAGCAAGTGTAGTACAAGGAACCATTTATGCCACGGTACAACAGCAAATGGATTCAGGTTAGGTGTATTAAATCTTACTGTCTCGTGCCACTTCTAACACCTTCCGTACCAATCTACCCCTTAAACCCTGAGATGTCTTGTTATATAGTTGTATTGTATTGTCTTGTATTGTAAACTGTATAGATTGTATAATTGGATGACTTACCGAAACCATGATATCAGTAAATGGATGTAACTGTAAAATCATGGATGTAACTGGAGAATTATGTAAATGGAAGTATATCCATGGTTCGGTTCGGTCAATATAGATTGAATAGTTTGAACAGATTGAATATATGGATTCATGTTGAATTGTAGATTGTACTTGAATTATATTCAAGTCAGATTATTAATGATACTCAGTCTGAGTCAGAACAATTAGAAAAGAAATTAAAGTTCTGATTGTTTTGATATTATCGGTAACCGCTGCACATGGACGGCAGGATTTGTGTCTTTTTCAAAGACGATTACCGTGTTGATAACACCGTTGTTAAGTTGTCTAGCTTAAATAGGCAAGCACCCACTTCTCCGGCTCCCTGAGGCTCAAGAGATTGGTCCCGCTTAAACCAATGTTTACTAGGGTGCTTAGGGTAATTTATAGAACTTGAGGGGGTTTTATGTAAAAATACTTTTATATACTTTTCAAAATACACCCCAAGTATTTAATTATCGTCTTTAGAGTTGTAATAATTGTAGATTTTATATTTGTGGTATTTCTAGTGAAAATAACTTACTTTCATAATATATGGTATTTATTTGTAATATTGTACTTGTATGGAATTCATGGTATTTTAATGTAAAGTGATTCTTGTGATTTTTGAAAAGAGTTGGAATATTTATATTATTACAAAATAGATATTTTAATGTTACTTATACATATATTTATATAAAAATAATTTTAATATATATTTTATATTTCTAGAAATCTCATTTTCTTAAGATGTTCATATTTTAAATCTTTCGAGACCGAATGCTCCTTGCGGAGATCTGCATCTCGCATTACTAAGCCCAAGGATGTGCGATAATCCTCACTATCCCGAACGGGTTCCCCAAAACGGGTTGTAGCGGCGCTTTGCAAAGATGTTTAAAAATACTTAATCCTTTAGAAAACGGTTTTATTAATTCATGGTATTTATTTGAAATGTTTCGTTTTCCCGTATTCTATATTTCCGAAAGTTTTGTGATATGTTGCATATGAGTGTGTGAGGAGGTAGGTCGTTACCTCGTGATCTAATTTAAAGGTATAGCAAGATTGTGATGGTTTAAATGTCGAAATGAAACTACATGGTATTTTAGTGAAAAGTACGGTAAATGTTACAAAATGAATTAGATTGTCGTGAAACTTGATCAACATGTTTATTAATGTTTAATAGTTAACATGTAAGAGTTTTGTATAAATGTATTTAAGAAAATGTTGGGGTTTTAGAAAGAACCGAATCGGAAATCGGTTTAACACCGATTCCGTCGGGTTTTGAAATTTCGTATTTTTAGAACAAGATTAGAGAAGAGGGAGGGGGACTTATGGGTTTAGGACATAGACAAGAGGAATAGGGAATGGGAGGAGGCGTCGCTGCGTCTTTTCGTCGCCGGGAACTCCTAGGGTTGTCGCCGGAAAAATCACCGGAGCTTCGCCTTTCGCTACTTCAAAAGTACACTAGGGTTCTAGGAAATTTCTTGAGAGTTTTGTTCAGAATTTTGGAGCGAGGGGGTAGTGTTTAGGGGTTGTATTTATAGGGTTAGGTTAGGGTTAGGGTAAGTGAAAAGTTAAAATGAAAAAATGTGATAAAAATGTATTAAAATGTATTAAAATGGGGTAATTAGGGTTTTAAAGAGGCTCGGGTACTGGTCCAAGAATTTAAAGTATGCAGGTGTACAGGGAAGTCCAAAAGGCAACTTTTTCAAGTTAACGACTCGGCGGTTCGGCCGAGTCCGGCCGGCGGCTCCGGCCCGAGTCTGCCGCGTCGCCAGCCGATTCGGCCGATCCTGGCCGAGTCGGGGGTGGTCGGGGCTCCTTGACGCTTCACTAACTCTCTGGTACAGTTAGATTTTTGGGTGTAGTGGGGTTTTTGTGAGATATGCACGTGTAAACTCTTGGTATTCTAAAAATTCAAAATAAAACAATATTAAAAAATAATGTGGGGTATGGGATTTGAACTCTGGTGTCTTGATTCAGCAGTGCAAAGTATTACTAATGAGCTACAAGCTCCTTCTTGTAATTAATTAGCAAAACAAGTATTTATGGTACTCACAGAAATGTAATTACTCCAAGTATACATCAACTTTTAAATAAATCTTTGTACACACTAAAATTGGAGTTGTTACAGCAGTCCTTTCGGCTCCCATAAACATGGTGACCGGAACAATCAACATGCATTGACGAAGATAGATCAACGGAATGAATAGAAGGATGATCTCAAGATATAAATCCTATGGTAACTTAGGCGGAGTATCATATCGTAAATATGCCGCGGAACATATATACGGTACGTCACTCTACTTAGTACCTACTCCATCAACCAAGGTCATCCTATATAATGAAAGTTCGGGTATAAGACCCCCAAAGTCAAGTCTAAGTCCTATAAGGCCAAGCCTAGGTAACAAAAGTGTATGCCCAGACTCCATATAGTCAAACCTAGATTCGAACAAAGGTTAAACCAAACGCTCTGATACCAACTTTGTCACGACCCAAATGTGGCACGTGACCGGCACTTAAATCACGTGAAAACTAAAGACGTCGACGCGATTCAAGTAAGCCGAAACCCGGAATCTAAACCCTTTTTAAAAATATTGGAGGTGAGGTTTAAAATAGTCATCAGATGGAATCGGTTTAAAATAACATTTAAGTTTAACTAAGTATATTTGAAAAGCATCTATGACGTTTTGAAATTCGACAGCACCTCCTTAGTAATTCTGTATAAAACCCGATACAACATAAAAATACATATAACATCCCAACGGGAGCTAGCTTCCACGCCCAAATGGCGGAGCAACCAAGCAAACAATATATGACGCACAATGGCAAAGAAAAGAAAAGCGAAACAAAATCAACAATATAAAATGGTAGACTCTAATGAGTACGACATCACAACACACAACTCTAAGTCTCACTTCTAAGTCCACAATATACCCTTTCTAAGTTGATAGAGTTTTACTGGATACAAGACGACATGAATATAAAAGTGTGAGTACGATACAACAGTAACCCACCTGCTAAAGCAATCACCGAAAGGAATGTGTGCTCCAAGCCGCTGATAATCCAAGCGGTAAAACCTGCAAGAAACTGTGGCACAACGGGAGTGAGTTGCCAACTCAGTGAATAAAAGTACAATGCAATGTAGAAATCGAATGCACAACGATACCTAAGTCATAAGTATAGTACTATCATATCCTGTACTAATATAACATATGATATGTGTTAGTGTATATGCCCTAGAGGCCATTACTGTATCATACTAGTTTGTATATTACTTAATGGAAGCTTGGGATATTCACCTTGTATAAACAATCTTGCTCAATATAGTAGTATGCTACTTGGTTTGTTTCTACTTCAATGTGTACATGTGTTTATTTTGCGATATCACCTATACGCATTAGTGGAGCCCTTAGGATCTTTGCTTGATTACCAGCGTTGTGATGGCAGTCACACTAGTGGGGGCTGGGTAATCTATAAGCACATCCTTATACAGGTCCCTAGTCGCAGGACTATCGAGACAGGGCATCGATACTCCGGAGTAGACTAGCGTATGCGCTTCTCATCCCAGTGTGGGAGATAGTCTGTCCCACAGCCATCAGTACGTCGTACTGGAGATAGTATACGGGTGCTCGTTAGGTTACGAGTACACTGGACAGGACTCGTCGGGAACTGACAGGTTGGTATTATACCTATCGTCAGTTATCAGTTCCCAGGTGACATGAGTACAGCTTAGTCCGCTGACTTGACACTGGCACTTCGCCTCGAGTGTGTTTCCACTGCACTTTGATCACTACCCTACCACGGCTCAAAGGAGTCGTGCAAACAGGTAGTGGTTGGGTGCAGTCCCGAAGCACTTGGAGGCAGTGACGGTTAGACAGGATTCGTCTCTCCCGGTATTGGGGGTTGACATCGCGCTGTGTCTAGGAGAGCCATTACACAAGTAGTCCCTGGCCAGGGCAAGCGAGATATACTGGTAGGCTTCCAGTGTTATCTCAGGGTGTTTTGGGCTTCACTCCGACACGACTTGTACCGCTATTGGGGGACTGACGTTTTATCGCCTCCTAGGCCCGACATGCGATGTATCAGACGAACAGACCGGACTGTACGGAGAATGTCACATTCAGACTCAGTAGGAGTTCAGATGGGGTTCACCTCGTCAGCCTTCTTGTCGGCATCTACCTGGGGACCGTTACGCACAGCTAGTGCCGCTTGCGGTCTGTGGTTAAACCCACTGCCAGCGTAGTGTCGAGTCTTTAGAGTCCCACACAGAGGGTATTCGCCTCTGGGCAAAACAGAGTAGAGGTCGCATGTTTTTGCGACAGGGTTCGTTCTCATCCGCGCACTTGTGCACGTTTTGGAGTCCGGACGGATTATACTGGCAGGCTCTGGTTTGAGCCAGATACTGGTATATGTTTTGGGGTTGCTTTTATATCTCGGTATTCTTGTTCCTCGGAACGAGAATGCAGGTGTGTATGCACAGTTGCTTGAGGCGGAGGATGAGGTATTTCATTAGGGTTTCGGAACGGGTGCGTTTGCACAGTTGACAGTCGTCATTTTCCAAACCCTAATAGATTTATGAAATATCAATTAATAATAGTAATTAAATGAAATATTGTTATGGTTGATTTTGTTGACTTGTTGACCATGGTTGACTTGTTGACCATGGTTGAATATTGACCACCATCATGCTTTGAAAGATTCTCCTTGATTCATGCTTACACTCATTTATTGAAAGTTATGATAGTGGTCATTCCAAATACAACCATCAACTATTTCATTTTTGATTTATTATTATTAATTTGATAATTCCTTTTCTTTTAGTTATGGTTGCAAAAAAAAGAGCTCATTCTATCATAATCATTCTCTCTCCTCACTTCATCTTCTTCTTCCTCAAGCTCAAGGTGATTCCTTCTCATGTGTTGAGAATCCCTCACCTTGAAAAGAAAACAACCCCTAGACACTCTCTACTCACTCTAGGATCAAAGGATTAGCAAGCCGGAGATTCTAGTTCTCTCCAAGTTCGAGAAAGAGCCCGAAGGTTGAACCCTCAGGTGGATCCATCTTCGACGGAAGAAGGCGACAAGAAGAGAACCATCAACCTCTACAAGGTTTCAAGAAGAAGGAGTTCAAGTTTAGGTATAACCATCTTTCCGAGTAGCTAACTCTCTTTAGCAAGTTTGCTAGTTTAGTTTAGAAAAGATCCCGACTTTGTTTAGTCCATGTTGCCCCATGCGCCAAAATTTGATTTTTATACCGTTTCCGCCTCCCCGTAAGAACCGGGGGTCGCAACGTGGACTTACAATATGCATGTGTATCGTAAATGCAACACTATCTATCATGTGATCCCAAAATAGAACATATCATATAAATGACTTGTATCTAGGTATAAACCCAAAAGTAGCCGAAAATATATATATATATAAAACCTCTTCTTTAAACTAGCCACGAAATACATATATCACGGCATAAAAACATACGTGATAGTATGAAATATAATAGGTATCTTATTTAAGATATGCGTCTTGCTGTTTTAGTGAAGAGTGTTAAGAGATTTACAATTTAAAAGATCCCGGTGTCATATCAGACACGTCAAATAATGAGGCTATAGCTCGATTTTGAAATCCTTTTTATATGCAACAATCGGTAAAAAGGTTATTCAGGTACTGTCCCTCGGATCAGTCCTGGTCGGCTACAATAACTCATAACATAACTGTATACCTCATATGATAGCAACATATCAACCTCTGGATGTCCAGCATCGACACCCGAAATCAGAAATCCCTCGTGTCCATCACCGACACGCAAATCCTCAAATCTCTCGTGTCCATCACCGACGCGTAAATGCAGATACTGTCGACACCATCTCAACAGATGATCGCCACCCGATATCCCTAACCCCGGTCGGTATCCCCTGGATATCCTCCGTGCCCAATCGAGCCCCGGCTAGTATCCCCTGGATATCTGTCGTGCTCTTCTCTATCTTCGGTATCGAGTATCCTCGCTGGGCTCCCCGCCTCACATGCGGCTATCCTGCCCCTCGGTCTCGACCGGGTCCACCATGTATCCGACTGTATAGCCCCTCTCCCCCCCCCACTCAGTCTGGATAACGCAATAATCCGTAACCGTATAGCCCCCCTCCCTCACCCCACCACTTGGTTCGGAGCAAAACAAAACATGAAAATGACTCATGGTGGACATCAACTCATCGTATCCAAAGATAACAGGTAAAGAAGAAGAACCCTTGCATTAATCATTCTGATGATATATTATATATACATATATAACAGTGTCACATACCACTGATATATATCATCAAAAGTAAAACATCCAGAAAACTCATAAGAATCAAATATGAATACCCCTGGTACTGGTATTCGCAATACGCAACAGGAAATCAAGGAAAAGTACGTAACTAAGTCATACAGGCAACAAACATGTCAATTCTACTGTGTCATGGAAATACTAATGATGTGTAGTG
This sequence comes from Agapanthus africanus, assembly GCA_030015575.1. NCBI lineage: Eukaryota > Viridiplantae > Streptophyta > Magnoliopsida > Asparagales > Amaryllidaceae > Agapanthus > Agapanthus africanus. The sequence continues at coordinate 161,732,713 of CM057350.1, read as the reverse complement.
TAGCATGCGCGTCTATGCTCGTGCAACATGGAAATCATTAGTATTTGTGCGAGTGTTCTATAAGTGTATAGTTCATACTCATATCAACATCTACATACGCATTACATAGCATAACGGTCCTACAGTGACATGGCAGTACCAATGAGGTGTAAGGTAACATGTGTGTATGTGCCCGTGCATCATAATACTCATTGGTAGTTGTGCAGTGTTCTATCAGAGTGTTCGTATCACGGAAACGTATAACATTAAATACTACACCGTGAATATGTAAAGTAATCTAAGCATAACTATTAATTGTAACTACTTACTATGAGCTATACCATTATCTTCTAAAATGAAACGAGACGTCGTTTTTGAAATAAGGAAGCTGTCTTAGTTTGAAAATAGATATTCGTTTTGGAAATTGGCATCACTTCCTTGTCTTTTATTCTTTAAACGGGAAACGAATCGTTAGTTTTTAAAAGAGTATAGCTTACTCAAGTATTACGTCCTAAAACGGAATAAAATATAATGCTACAAGTCTAAAGGAAACTTGGTCGTTATTCGGCATACTAATCTCATGTCGCAAGTACGGTATAGTTCCTCGTGCCGTATCCACATCATCACAATACTCCAAAGCCTCTCAAGTACGGCATAATACTTTATACCAATCCACCAAAATATGAATAAATTATATGCACATGAATATATACTAAATGCAATTATAACTTCAATATCATTATCTTGAACAACTACTAAAACTAACTATATATCATACTATCCTATTTATAAGGTTGCGGGTGTGCTATACGCCATCCACCCGACTTCCCCCGTAGATGTAAATCTACTCACCATCGTGTCGAGCTCGTAGATTCCACAATTGCTATGTCCGTCAACTCCATCTCGGAAACTTTCGCGATCGTACCTATAATTGTAGTTATATCATATCGACGTAAATATCATATCAAACTCAAAACAACAAAGTAGGCACCCATAGGTTAGAATCTACAGCATACTTAACCCAAAAACGACAATATGCCACTGAAATTAACGTTCGAACGTCGATGTTTCAGTTGCAGTACAAAATACGAAAAACCCCGTATCGGAATATCGGAAAGTTGATAAAACCTTTAGTAAAACATTCCCAGATTTTGGCTCAGGTAATAGGAACTAAACAAGGAAGTACAGGGGATATGTTGTATTGATTGTGTGCTACAGGCAAAACCCAAACACCATAGCAAGAAGGGGATCCGGCGAGATAGCTTCAAAATCCGGCGTTGCCGGCCGTACAGAGGAGATTTGAGTTCGTATTTTTATGGTGGTCTTCTAGTGGTCTATCTAGGTTAATGGACTTGCTAAATTTTCTAGTGATTACACCTGGTGGTTCAAGATTCAATATCTGTAGGTTAATTATCACAAAACACACTGTTTTTATAACACTGCACATGAAAACAGATATGGAAATATACTGAACATACAAGGAGGGAAGGAATTATACCTATGGAGATTGTGTAACACCCGAGTCCATTTATACCAATTCCAGTTCTCGTATTTCATTATTCGTGATATTTCTTGATTTAACGTATTTTTTGGGCGCGAATGGCATTTTATATTTTACATTGCATTCGACCCGACCCGCTTGCTTGAACCTGTTTGATTCTTATTTATGAATCACCCTGACTTGTTATGTAGACTTGTGCATTTTCAACTTTATCGCATACTGGCATTTTCTCTGGCATGTCATCTTTTACCATATAACTTTTTAAATCACAAAAATATTTTAAAAATACATTTCATATCCTGCATGATGCCCTAACCCCATGGTAGCATCCGCGCATCTTGTTCTCGTTCCGTTCAGTGAAACGGAGGTGTTTGGATGGCTACGCGCACGTACGAGTATCCGTTCTTTGGGGTATGCATTTTCTTTAACTGGTCATTCATTTTGAAATTTGGAAGCCGCATATATTTTTAATATTTTAAATCTGAATTTTTGGACCCGACCCGGACGTGTTTTGGAGTAGGTTTGTATTTGCCAAAATCTCAAAACGGACTAATATCATATTCCTTATATATATAAAAACTATTATTATTACTTTAACTAATTTATATTAATAAATCTTTCCTACACTAACTGTTCAGATATTTATATATTACATATTTTTTTAAGTTAAGAAATATTTAACTGATCTCTCTCTCTCTCTCTCTCAATTCTCTCCATCTTTCTCTCTCAAACTAAAAAATAAAAAAAGTGGCCGCGGGATTTCTAATCCCTAGAGCTTCCAAAACCCTAAATCAATTGTTCCATCCCTCTTCATCCTCTCGATTCTCTCCCATCATCTGCAATCTCCCAATGCATCATCAGAAACTTCCATTCTTTTATTTCATCAATTTCACCCCAATGAAAGACCGAGATCAATTCCGTCTTCGAATCCAAGGTCCATGGTCTCTGTTTCGAATCCAAGGCTCGATCTTGCTGAGGCTGTTTCATCTGCACTCAATTTCGATACTAGGGTTCCCGCCACCATCATCATCGGATTCCTCGGCTCTGGAAAGACAACTCTATTAAACCATATACTTACATCTCAACATGGGAAGAGGATTGCTGTTATTGAAAATGAGGTCTTGCAAAGCCTTCTCCAGTCGTTGAAACATTTAATTCAGATGAGCTGGTTGCACAACATATAAAACTTGATGGCGTAGTTACTATGGTGGATTGTAAGCATGTTATGCAGCATTTGAATGAAGTGAAAACTAGGTGGGTAGTGAACGAGGCAGTTGAACAGGTGGCATATGCAGACCGTATCATATTAAATAAGATTGATTTGGTGACTGAGACTGAGTTGGCGGAACTAATCAAGAAGTTTAAGCATATAAATGGGATAGCGCAAGTACAACAAGCCAAATTTGGAGTTGTTGACATGGATTTTGTTTTAGGAGTGGGTGGATAAGATCTCGATAGGATTGAGTCTGAAGTTGCGGGGAACACAGACCATTGCACAGATGGGCATGTGTCATGATACCCAAAAAAAAATTAAGTTGACTCTAATATAAAAATTAACACCCGAGACTCATCCTCTCTTCGGCCCATTCGATGCGATGTTGAGCAGAGAACCGAGGCTCCAAGACTGGGCCCTAGTCCGCATGAGCGTCAAGATCGTTTCCATCTATGTGGTTCTCCATTCCGATGACGTTTCATTTTTTTTGCGCGCGAGGTGTTCGACGAAATGCCCCAATGGAGATTGTTCGTTTTATCGCATTCTTGCTGCGTGCCGCGCATCTGTGGATCCCCGAGGCAAGTAAAACTTGCTACATGCTATTTAAATTACCATATATGCTATTTAGATTACTATGTACCCATTTGAGTGCACGTTAAACCAGTAGTTTCCATTTAATACCATAATTCCATTTTAACATTTCGACGTCCCATTATATCATTTTAGATTCATAACTCGAAATATGCCAGATTGCATTTAGTTCTATTATACATAGTACCCACATTCATATTTAAATCTTATAACAATTATTTGCTTAGCCCACAGTACCCCTTTTATACTTTATACCCTGTCGGACGACCATTTACATACATCTAACCTGGTTTATATTCAATTGCATCTCTGGATTACTTGGTACATATTAACATGATTTTATCATCCACATTCGTTTTACTGTATTCATGTAATGTTGAAATTATCCTTTGAACCCAAACTGATAACTGTGCATCTACATACCTTAATCCGTACCTGATTGCATTTCACGTTACAAGTTCCATCTTGTTGATTATATTAGCACACATGCTTGTTCTGTATACCATGTTTATGCTAGCTTGATTATGAACACCCACACATTATCTTGTACACCCTGACATGACTTGCTATACCTATTACTTGACACGACATGGTACCGTGCAACTCTTGACATGACATGAAACCCATATACATTACTTGACTTGATCTGATGTACCATGGCTTTACCTGTTACCTGATCTTGTGTCTAATACCAACAAGCCTGACCTGTTGTCCTTACGGACCGTTCCTGTTGTCTATCCAGACAAACCTGTACTTGCCTGATCCTGTGTTGGCATTAGCTCCAGATTATTTGAATACATGACTCGAACACTTATAACTTGGGGGTATGGGGAAATCAATGATGAAATCCTGACTTGTAACTCGACAGTTGCTTGCTTATACTGATCAGTTTTAGAGGCTAGGTCCGCCTCGGGATGATGCTACTGACATCATTCGTCTTTACATATTCCCTGTTTTAGTGCCTAGCGGCACGTCTTGGTTTCAGCCCGAGAGTCTTAGACCGTGGTCCCGGACGGGATACTATTGAGTAACATCGATGATTCATCAAATTGATTTCAAAGACTTGAGAGTAGTTAACCCAATAGACCAGTTTAGATTACTCGCTGCATACTACCTTTCACCGCCCTGATTTATATTGTTGTTACCCTGCTTTACTATTTATGATTATACTTGCATGTCTCGCTACCCTGTTTACATATCATTGCTTGATGTTATGACGCGCTGACGTCTGGGTTTTGCATGGCCCAGATCCTCTACCTTTGTTGCAAACTGATCAGGAGTATTGCCTCTATTAGACCGAGCGGTGATGATCCTGTCGGTATGCAGTTTTACTTTCCAGGTGTTTCATTTATTGTATCTTTTGCTTTCGCATATTATTATTCTTGACTCTTTTACTCTGGCTCATGGACATGCACTAGATAGTTTAGTTACTTTCCTATTCTAGATATCTCTACAGCCGTAATGTGACTGTGGAGGGATTTTTCCTATCCACAGGTAGCATGGTTGGCTATGTCACGTGCCCATCTTAACGTACTCTGGGAAGCGGGGCGTGACATGGTTCTTTTGGTATCAGAGCCAGGTTATAGGTTAATCGAGTTGATTCTTTTGTAGTTGTGTATTGGACCCAATACACGAATCAGAATACTCATGATTAGGAACATGTCATGCCACCTTGTTATCGTGATTCTTGAATCATATCTTTCTTGTATCCTTCGCCTTGACGTTATGCAAATCACTTTGCATCTCGACTTGAAACCTTGTGGATTCTCTATTGTTTCTCCATGTTCCTTGATTCTGATACTAGGATTTGGGCGACTTAAGTGGAGTTATGTAATTGTACCCATGAACTGCAGCATGGTTACAATGCGGTACTCTATTTAAGTAACTTGAAGTCCTGGTCTTGATTCACTTCCTTATTCCATGGTTGTTATATTACCTTGCTTCTCTCGGTTTCATTGCTTGCCAGTTCTTATTTTATCGCCAGCTTGAATTATGTTTACCGTGCTTAATCCTCTTCAGTATCTTGACTTCGGATGAAGTCATCTCGGTTTCTTACTTGTTCTTCTTTCCCGCATTAGAATTATTCAATTCCGGTGCACCCCTTTGTTTGTTGTTGTCTTGGGAATGGATTTTCGTGGCACTTTCCACGCTCATATTGATTGTAAGGAAAGGAAAGTGATTCTCCAGATTCCCCGACATCCGGAGTTTGTTTTGCTGGAGGAAGCAGTTCTGTCGGACCAGTCGAGTTTAGGGCTAGGCCGACAAACAATGTCCTTACGTCAATGGAAGTTATTATGAAAGAAGCGCCAGCTGTTGTTCGAGATTTCATGGACGTGTTTGAAGACATATCAGGTTTACCGCCGAAGCGAGACGTGGGGTTCACGATTGATTTTGTTCCAGGTGCAGCGCCGATCTCAAAGGCGTATTATCCAATGGCACCAGTGGAGTTGGAAGAAGTTAAGAAGCAAGTTACTGAATTACTTGAGAAGGGTTGGATTTGCAGCAGTAACTCACCTTGGGAAGCTCCAGTTCTTCTAGTAAAGAATATGATGTCACAAGGATGATGTGCATCGATTGTCGAGAATTAAACCGGGTGACTATTAAGAGCAAGTACCCGATCCCTCGCATTGGCGAATTGATTGAGCAACTTTGTGGCGCGAGGGTATTCTCGAAGTTGGATTTGCGATCCGGATATCATCAGGTCCGAGTTAAATCAGAAGATATGTGCAAGACTGCGTTTCGACCTCGGTATGGACATTGCGAGTATTTAGTGATGCCCTTCGGAGTAACGAATGCACCGGCGATATTTATAGACTTGATGAACCGAATCCTTCACCGTTCTTGGACCAGTTTATAGTGGTGTTCATCGATGATATTCTGGTCTACTCGAGGAGCATTAAAGAGCATGCAGAATACTTGAAGATCGCACTGTAGACATTGAGGCAAGAAAGATTATATGCAAAAATGGGCAAGTGCAAGTTTTGGCTTGAAGAAGTAAAGTTTTGGGGCATGTCCTAGCTGGAGATGGAATTGCCGTTTACCCAGGGAAGATTGCAGCAGTTCAAGACTGGCCGATTCCGAAGAACGTTGTAGAGATCAGAAGTTTCTTGGACTTGCAAGATATTATAAAAGGTTCATAGAGAATTGTTCTCGTTTGGTTGAGCCTCTGACCAAGCTTACGCGCAAGGAAGTACCATTGGTATGGACGGATAAGTGTGCGTCAGCCTTTGAGGCGTTGAGGCAAGGATGGATAACCGCTCTTATTTTTTAACCATACCAGACGGTTCCGGAGAATTGGTGATTCACAGCGAGGCATCTAGGAAATGTTTGGGATATGTTTTGATGCAGCATGGGAAGATTATAGCTTACGCACCGAGACGGTTGAAGACCCATGAGAAGCATTACCCAACTCCTGACTTGGAGCTAACAGCTGTGATGTTCATTGTGAAGATTTGGAGACACTACTTATTGGGCGAAAGGGTCGAAGTATTCACCGACCACAAAAGCCTAAAGTACGTGTTCACTCAGAAGGAGCTAAATATGGGTCAGCGAAGATGGTTGAAGCTGATGGCTGGCTACGATCTTGGTCTTAAGAACCAACCGGGAAAGTTAATGTTGTGTCGGATATGCTTAGTCGGTTGCCAACAATTCAGACGTGGACTGCACTAAAGGGACTTATTGAAGATTTTTCGGAGATTCGATTCGAAGGTTGTGCTACCACAATCTTCGAGACAGTTGGTGTAGCTGTAGGTACAGTCGTCGTTGATCGAGAATTTTAAAGCAGCGCAATTGCAGGACCCAAGATTGCAGAAGTTTCGAGAACAGGTTGAAGTTGGACTTCGAACGGGCTTAGTGGTCCATGAAGATGGTTTGTTGTGATGCGGTAGTCGTTTGAGTGTGCCAAGGGAGACATCCGCAAAGAAGTTATGATGGAGGCACACAGTTCCGCATATTCCGTACATCCAAGAGGCACAAAGATATACCGAGATCTACGACAGCATTTCTGGTGGGAAGGCATGAAACGGGATATTCCCCGCTTTGTAGCAAAGTACTTGGTGTGTCAGCAAGTTAAGGCTGAACATCAACGGGTTGCTGGTTTATTGCAACCACTTCCGATTCCTCAATGGAAGTGGGAACATATAACCATGGATTTCTTGATGGCTCTACCGAGGAGTCCGAAAGGCATCAATACAGTTTGGGTGATTGTTGATCGATTGACCAAAGCGGCTCATTTCATACCATTTCGAGTTGGTCAATCAACAGAAACTTTGGCAGGACGGTACATGCTGGAGATTGTAAGATTGCATGGAGTACCGGTGAGCATCGTGTCCGACCGTGACACTCGTTTCTTATCACACTTTTGGAGGAGCTTCCAGGAAAGTGGGGACTCATTTGAAGTTTAGCACAGCTTATCATCCTCAAACAGATGGCCAGTCGGGGAGAACGATCCAAACTCTTGAAGACATGTTGAGAGCTTGCATGTTAGACTTCAAGGGTTCATGGAAGGATCATCTACATTTGATGGAGTTTTCTTACAATAACAGTTTCCAAGCGACTATTCAGATGGCTCCATTCGAAGCTTTATATGTTCGCAAGTGTCGTTCACCTGTTTGTTGGGACGATGTCGGAGAACGAGGATTTTTGGGACCAGTTTTGATCGTGCAAACGGTTGAGAAGGTTAACACTATCCGGAATCATATGAAAGCAGCAGAAGACCGACAAAAGAGTTGGGCAGATACATCGAAAAGACCTCTAGAGTTCACTGTTGGTGATTTGGATTCGTGAAGATTGTTAGTATATATGCCCTAGAGGCTATTACTGTATCATACTAGTTTGTATATTACTTAATGGAAGCTTGGGATATTCACAGTTGTATAGACAATCTTGCTCAAAATAGTAGTATGCTACTTGGTTTGTTTCTACTTTAATGTGTACATGTGTTTATTTTAGTATATCACCTATACACATTAGTGGAGCCCTTAGGATCTTTGCTTGATTACCAGCGTTGTGATGGCAGTCAAACTCGTGGGGGCTGGGTAATCCACAAGCATATCCTTATGCAGGTCCCTAGTCGTAGGACTATCGAGACAGGGCATCGATACTCCGGAGTAAACTAGCGTATGCGCTTCTCATCCTAGCAGGGGAGACGGTCTGTCCCACAGCCGTCAGTACGTCGTACTTGAGATAGTATGTGGGTGCTCGTTAGGTTACGAGTACACTGGACAGGACTCGTCGGGAACTGTTGGTTGGTACTATACCTATCGTCAGTTATCAGTTCCCAGGTGACATGAGTACAGCTTAGTCCGCTGACTTGACACTGTCACTTCGCCTCGAGTGTGTTCCCACTGTACTTAGATTACTACCCTACCACGGCTCAAAGGAGTCGTGCAAACAGGTAGTAGTTAAGTGCAGTCCCGAAGCACTTGGAGGCAGTGACGGTTAGACAGGATTCGTCTCTCGTGGTATTGGGGGTTGATATCGCGCTGTGTCTAGGAGAGCCATTACACAAAATCCCTGGCCAGGGCAAGCGAGATATACTGGTAGGTTTCCAGTGTTATCTCAGGGTGTTCTGGGCTACACTCCGACACGACTTGTACCGTTATTAGGGGACTGACGTTTACCGCCCCCTAGACCCGCCATGCGATATTCTCAGACAAACAGACCGGATTGTACATAGATTGTCACATTCAGGCTCAGTAGGAGTTCAGATGGGTTTTACCTCGTCCGTCTTCTTATCGGCATCTACCTGGGGGCCGTTACGCATAGCTAGTGCCGCTTGCGGTCTGTGGTTAAACCTACTGCCAGCGTAGTGTCGAATCTTTAGAGTCCCACACAGAGAGATATTCGCCTTTAGGCAAAAGAGTAGAGGTCGCATGGTTTTGCGACAGGGTTCGGTCACATCCATGCACTTGTGCACGTTTAGTGTCCGGGCAGTTATCACTAGAGGGCTTTGGTTTAAGACAGATCCTAGTGTACGTTTTGGGATTGGTTTTATCTCATTTGTATTCGTGTTCCTCGGAACGCGGATGCGGGTGTGTATGCACGGTTGACAGAGACAGAGGCAGAGGATTCTCATTAGGGTTGTTGACTGTTGACTTTTGCTAAACCCTAATGAGAATAAGAAATATGATTAATGATAATATTAATTAAGTATTATTGTGCCATGGTTGGGTTGAAAGGTTTACTTTGTTGACTTGTTGACTTAGTTGACCGGTTGACTAGGTTGGACTTGTTGACCATCATCATGACAATGGCTATCATTTCTTGGCATTGACCTTGGCTTGCTTGTTTGTTCACAAATTGCATTTAATGCATGAAATGATATGTCCATTTGATATGATAACAACCATCACATAATACTCAATTATTATTATGAGTTATGATTATTTTGGATTATGAGAGCAAGGGTGAGAAAAGTCTTACTCATTCTATCATTCTCATTCTCTTTCATCCTCAAGCTCTCCCTCTTCCTCTTGCTCTCTCTAGTTCATGGTTCTATTGTCTCATGTGTTGAGAAGCAAGAACCATAGAGATAAAGCCCAACACACTTCTCTACTCATCCTAGTATACAAGGTTTAGCAAACCAAGTGTTCTAGTTTCCTCAAGATTGAGGTTGAAGCCAAAGGTAAAAGCTTTCAGGTGGATCCATCTTCGGCACAAAGAGACGACGAAGAGAGAACCATCCGACCACCACAAGGAGTCCAAGAGAAGGAGTTCAAGTTAAGGTACAACCCCTAACCGAGTAGGTAAAACTCCTAGTTAGATTGTTAGATAGTTATTTAACAAAGATCCGTATTTTGAGTTCATGTTACCACCAAAAGAAAAATCGTTTTTCATCATTTCCGCAAGCCCGAAAGAATCGGGAGAGGTAACGTGGACTTACAGTGGTATCAGAGCCTAGTTAAACACTATCTAACATGTTAGCAAAGTAACTAGAAGTTCGATCGGAGAAAAAGTCACGAAACATGCCTGGAACATGAACTTTCTGTCGATTTTTAAACTGCTGTAAAAATTATTTGACATATACCAAAAATCGGCTCAGGGTTTTTAGTGAACAGTGCAGAAAAACGATCCACTGAACCGACCAACTCACCGCGGAAACGTGGTAAGAAGAGCTTCCTGCCGCGGAACCGCGGCCGGGTTGACTCGGCCGTGGATCGGTTTTGCTGCAGTGTATTTCTGGGGGTGTTTTGGGATTTTTGGAATAGGATTTTTCTGCCCAGATTTTCCAGAAAGCAAAATTTGTTTTTGGGGTTTAAAAATCCGTATTTTGATCGAACTTCTAAAGACTTAGGCTAATGGGTTATATCTGTAATGTGATATATGTATTGAACGTCTGCTAATCGCTATACGTCGATTAGTGGGGGTTATACATATCTGTGATCTGTAATGTTGATGGTATGTGTATATGAATTCATTCGATTATCGCGGATGAATAGCCAGGGGGTTGTGAGATGAGAGTTTTCTTTTTCTTTCAATTCATGTAATTTGTAATTGATATAATATTATTTATATGGTCGCACAACCGGGATGGGGTTGTAGCCGTCATTGTATAATTTCTTTAACTGTTTTTGCTCCTAGGATAGACCCAAGATGGGGTGCACAAACTACCGGGTATCTCGAAGTGCCGAGTGGCCTACTCACGGTGTTGAGGGAGGTTGCTTCGCTTCGGGTACTTGGCGGGTAGTTTGCCGCACCCGTAGGGGTCTAGGGTGGGGTCTTGGTTATTCATCGCGACCGTGTAATCCGCTCTTCGTTACAGGCTCGTACGGAATGCGGATTCCTAGTATATCCAATGTGTTCATCTGTGATCTGGAATGGCTATCATTGCATGTGACGAATGTGTATATCTATATATGATATCTATTTAGGCGTTGCTTATGTTTTGCATCCGCGCTAGTCCAGCCCCCGCTCTGTCGTTAGTTAAGTAACCTAACGGGTAATGACGGGGCCCCGTGGTGAATGCGGATGGCATAAGCGTACGTCATATTTTCGTTGTTTTCTGCAATGGTAGGATTAAATGATGGGACGCGTTAAATTAATGCAAGAAAATAAACCAAAGTTGAGTCGTTGGAACACTTTCAAAACCACTCGGTTTCTTTTCAAAAACAACTTTTAAACGCGGAGCTTAAGCCACTCCTTTTAAAAGCTATCTCGTTCCATCGATTATATCAAGTTCACTACGTTCATGGTTTCGCCAAAAACATTCGTAGCCCTCCATCGTTTCACATGGATAGTCAATAGTATTCAAGCTATGTTTGTTGGCCAAAGTTAAGGCATAGTGATTGGTAGCTATTGGGTATTCATGTGCAGCATAGATAGATGTGTTGGTTTGGGACAGTCGTACTGCCTTGTCGGCCAAAGTCAAGGGTAGGTACGGGTGGGTTCAAATTAACCTAGAGAATGACGGGTAGAACTTGACATGTGACTTATGATTTGTTGGCCAAAGTCAAGGTCATAAGAGCATGGGGCAAAAATCCACATCGGGAGTTTCAAAAGAAACTGAAACTTGCTAGCGCTGCATACCATTTGGAGTGTGATGATTCTGGTAGGATTCCTTCAGTTTTGTCACGCGATGATATTTGGATCCCAATCCTACTGTGAGTATATGCCACTCCTCCGGAACTTTCTCACTTAACGATCAATGCTATAAACCAAGTAGGTGTCTAGAAAGGTGTTAGCGGGGCTACGCCCACAGGGAAAAGAAGTTATTTAATTAAGGAACTTCGCGAAAGCGTTGGAAAACCTCCCTCAAAGTACCAACACTGGCCTGGATGAACGGTTAAGCAAGTATTATACGGTGAGATTGATCCCGACTAATTCTTCCATTTTGGTTTGAGGAGGGATTTGAGAGACAGTGGGAGCCATCCTGTTTAGACAAATTAAAAACCATTCTAAACTTGCAAGAGCATCATGCTAAAGTGTTTCTTCTCTCTCTCCTAATTACAGCGACCAAACATCATGACTGGACTTAAGTTACTACTAGATAAAAACATACTGACAGGGCCAAACTACAAAGATTGGCTCAGGAATGTCAAAATGGCAATCACTTATGACAAGTTGGGGTATCTCCTCACCACCAAAGCTCCCCCTGTCCCAGGTCCCAAAACCAGCGTCGCGGATAGAGAAATCAGTAAGACCTGGGAAATCGACTGCGCGAAGGCCAAGTGCCTCGTGCTTGCCTCTATGGACAATGAACATCAGAGGAGGCACGAGAATATGGACCTTGAATCCATATTTCTCCATACAAAAGAACTGTATGGAGTGCAATCCCGTATCGCCAGATACGAAGTCTCGAAAAAGCTGTTTTCGGCGAGATTGGCCGTCGGATCATCGGTAGCGGAACACGTGCTTAAGATGATTGGCTTCATTGAGGAGCTCGCGGACCTTGGGACCACGTTAGAGAACGAGCTCTACACGGACTTGATTCTCCAGTCCCTTCCTTCCACTTACGCCCAGTTTATCCTGAACTTCAACTTGCAAGAAAAAGAAGTTGAACTTTCAGAACTCCTCAATATGCTGAGGAATGCAGAGGGCACCCTACAGAAAGGTAGGGAAACATCCACTTTATTTGTAGGAGGATCTTCCTTTTCTAGGTCCAAGGCGAAAGCCAAGGGAAAGAAGAAGAAAGCCCCCGCCAAACCAAGGGGCGGTGTTAGTAAAGTGGATACGAAGGGAAAGACAAAGGCAACAAAGGTAGCGGGAAAGCTTATGGGAAAGGAAGAATGCTTTTACTGTCACAAGAGTGGACACTGAAAAAAGGATTGCAGGGCTTGGAAGACCAGAAACTAGGATCTGAAGCAAGTTGGGCTTCAGCTTCAGGTGTGTATGTTATTGAAAATTGTCTATCAATAAACTCTACATCCTGGGTATTGGATACCGGATCAGGATCTCATATCTGTAATTCTTTACAGGCACTGAGAAAGCGTCGGGTTTTGAAGGCAGGTGATATGACCCTCAGAGTTGCAAACGGAGCTGGCATGGATGCTGAGTCCGTGGGGGACTATCACCTGGGGTTGTCAGATGGACACATTTTGGTTTTGCGTGATTGTTATTTTGTACCCAATGCAACCTGTAATATCATATCTGTATCTTTATTATCTAAAGAAGGTTATGAATTTGCATTTGTAAGTAATGTTGTGAACATTCACCTTAATCAAGTTTTGATTGGGTCAGGTACATTAAGCAATGGTATATACGTATTAAACCAACCACAGATTTTCAATGTCCAGAATACACACAAAAGAAAGTCTCCGGAAACAAATCAGGCTTTCTTATGGCATTGTAGACTGGGTCACATCAATGAGAGAAGGTTGACGAAGTTACATACAGAAGGATATTTGGATCCGTTCGAATATCAATCATATGCAACTTGTCAATCCTGTCTCAAAGGAAAGATGACAAAGACTCCGTTCACTGGACATGGAGTAAGAGCGAGCGAGCTCTTGGGACTCGTACACAGCGACGTGTGCGGTCCAATGTCTACGCATGCGTGAAGCGGTTATTCTTACTTCATTACTTTTATGGATGACTTTTCAAGGTACGGATATGTCTTCTTAATGAAACATAAATCCGAAGACTTTGGAAAATTCCAGGAATATAAGAATGAAGTAGAAAAACAAACAGGCAAAAGTATCAAGACACTGAGATCTGATCGAGGTGGTGAATACTTAAGTGCCGAGTTCCTGGATTACTTAAAAGAGAATGGAATTCTCTCTCAGCTTACTCCTCCGTACACTCCGCAACATAACGGTGTATCGGAGAGACGGAACCGGACCCTATTGGATATGGTACGTTCCATGATGAGTAACGCTGAGTTACAGCGATCCTTTTGGGGATATGCACTAGAATCAGCTGCATACCTTTTGAACCGAGTTCCAACTAAGACTGTGCCTACCACACCATATCAGATGTGGTGTGGGAAGAAACCCTATCTAAAGCACATTAAGACATAGGGATGTCCAGATTTTGTCAAAAAGCAGCATGCGGACAAACTCGAGGCAAGCTCAGTACAGTGCAAGTTTGTGGGATATCCAAAGAACTCCAAGGGATATTTCTTCTATTGCGAAGAGGAACAAAAGGTTTTTGTTTCTCGTCATGCCCACTTCTTGGAAACTGAGTTTTTGGAAAATCAGATAAGTGGGAGCGCAATAGAACTGGAAGAAATTTCAGAACCACGAGCTATTACTGAAAGCTTAGTAGAACCAGAGGGTTCGAAAGATCAAGACACTCCTGCGCCGCTCCACAGGAGTAGTAGGCAGTCTCATCCGCCCGAGAGATACTACGGTTTTCTCATAGACGAGGATAGAGAGGATTGCATCATTGATAGTGATGAGCCGACTAGCTTCCAGCAGGCCATTCAAAGCGTCGACTCGGTAAAATGGCTGGATCAATGCGGACCGAAATGGAGTCCATGTACACCAACAAAGTATGGACGTTGGACGTTGCTCCAGATGGGGTAAAACCCGTAGGATGCAAGTGGATCTTCAAAAGGAAGATTGGTGTAGATGGACAGGTTGAGACCTATAAGGCTAGACTTGTTGCAAAGGGTTTTCGTCAAAGACCTGGTTTGGACTATGACGAAACCTTTTCTCCAGTGGCTATGCTGAAATCCATTCGGATCCTTCTTGCCATTGCTGCCTTCCACGATTATGAGATTTGGCAGATGGACGTAAAGACCGCTTTTCTAAATGGAAATTTAGAGGAGTGTGTCTATATGGACCAGCCAGAGGGTTTCATTCAGAGTGGGAGCAGCGGAAAGGTGTGCAAGTTGCTTAAGTCCATTTATGGACTAAAGCAGGCATCGCGGAGTTGGAACATCTGTTTTGATGAGACGGTCAAAGAATTTGGCTTTATCAAAAATCCAGATGAACCATGCATCTATAGTAGATTTGTAGCAAGAACTGTCGTATTCCTCGTTTTATACGTGGATGACATTCTTTTGATAGAAAATGACATTCCTATGCTACAATCTGTCAAAGGGTTCTTGTCACACAGGTTCTCCATGAAAGACCTGGGTGATGCCTCTTACATTCTGGGGATCCGGATCTATCGTAACAGATCCAAGAGGATATTAGGACTTTCACAGTCCAGGTACATCGACACTATACTGAGAAGATTCAATATGGAAGATTCCAAGCGCGGTAATCTACCGGTTTGTCACGGGATCACCCTCTCCAAGGAGATGTCTCCCAAGACTGATTTGGAAAGGGATCGCATGTCTATTATACCCTACGCTTCTGCGGTAGGCTCTATAATGTATGCGATGTTGTGTACCAGACCAGATGTAGCTTATGCACTGAGTGTAGTAAGACGGTATCAGTCAAACCCAGGGGAGAAGCACTGGATAGCGGTAAAGAACATTCTCAAGTACCTGAGAAGGACTAAGGAGATGTTCTTGGTGTATGGCGGAAAAGACCTCCAGATCGAGGCCTTTGCTGACTCCAGCTTCCAGAGTGACAAGGATGATTCCAAGTTCATGTCGGGTTATGTTTTTACCCTCAATGGAGGGGCGGTGTGTTGGAAGAGTTCCAAACAAGAAACCGTTGCTGACTCGACGATGGAAGCGGAATATATCGCTGCTGCAGATGCCGCAAAAGAAGCCGTCTGGATAAGGAAGTTCTTGACAGAACTTCAGATGGTTCCGTCCATTGTTGATCCAATACCTCTGTATTGCGACAACAACGGCGCTGTAGCTTTAGCGAAGGAACCCAGGTCCCATCAGAAGTCCAAACAAATCTTAAGGCGGTATCACCTGATCAGGGAGATCGTGGGTCGCCAGGAGATCGAGGTTCGGAGAGTTACTACGGACGATAACACTGCTTTTCCACTCACGAAGGCCTTACCCCAGACTCAGTTCGAGCGGCTGATCGAGAAGATAGGTCTTCGATACGCCAGTACATGGCCTTAGTGCAAGTGGGAGATTGTTAGTGTATATGCACTAGAGACCATTACTGTATCATACAAGTTTGTATATTACTTTATGGAAGCTTGGGATATTCACAGTTGTATAGACAATCTTGCTCAAAATAGTAGTATGCTACTTGGTTTGTTTCTACTTTAATGTGTACATGTGTTTATTTTAGTATATCACCTATACACATTAGTGGAGCCCTTAGGATCTTTACTTGATTACCAGCGTTGTGATGGCAGTCACACTCGTAGGAGCTGGGTAATCCACAAGCACATCCTTATACAGGTCCCTAGTCGTAGGACTATCGAGATAGGGCATCGATACTCCGGAGTAAACTAGCGTATGCGCTTCTCATCCCAGCAGGGGAGACGGTCTGTCCCACAGCCGTCAGTACGTCGTACTTGAGATAATATACGGGTGCTCGTTAGGTTACGAGCACACTAGACAGGACTCGTCGGGAACTGTTGGTTGGTACTATACCTATCGTCAGTTATCAGCTCCCAGGTAACATGAGTACAGCTTAGTCCGCTGACTTGACACTGTCACTTCGCCTCGAGTGTGTTCCCACTGTACTTAGATTACTATCTTACCACGGCTCAAACGAGTCGTGCAAACAGGTAGTAGTTGGGTGCAGTCCTGAAGCACTTGGAGGCAGTGACGGTTAGACAGGATCCGTCTCTCCCGGTATTGGGGGTTGATATCGCGCTGTGTCTAGGAGAGCCATTACACAAAGTCCCTGGCCAGGGCAAGCGAGATATACTGGTAGGTTTCCAGTGTTATCTCAGGGTGTTCTGGGCTACACTCCGACACGACTTGTACCGCTATTAGGGGACTGACGTTTACCGCCTCCCTAGGCCCGCCATGCGATATTCTCATACGAACAGACCGGACTGTACGCAGATTGTCACATTCAGGCTCAGTAGGAGTTCAGATGGGTTTCACCTCGTCCGTCTTCTTATCGGCATCTACCTGGGGGCCGTTACGCACAGCTAGTGCCGCTTGCGGTCTGTGGTTAAACCCACTGCCAGCGTAATGTCGAGTCTTTAGAGTCCCACACAGAGAGCTATTCGCCTTTAGGCAAAAGAGTAGAGGTCGCATGGTTTTGCGACAGGGTTCGGTCACATCCGTGCACTTGTGCACGTTTAGTGTCCGGGCAGTTATCACAAGCGGGCTTTGGTTTAAGCCAGATTCTAGTGTACGTTTTGGGATTGGTTTTATCTCATTTTTATTCGTGTTCCTCGGAACGCGGATGCGGGTGTGTATGCACGGTTGACAGAGACAGAGGCAGAGGATTCTCATTAGGGTTGTTGACTGTTGACTTTTGCCAAACGCTAATGAGAATAAGAAATATGATTAATGATAATATTAATTAAGTATTATTATGCCATGGTTGGGTTGAAAGGTTGACTTTGTTGACTTGTTGACTTAGTTGACCGGTTGACTAGGTTGGACTTGTTGACCATCATCATGACAATGGCTATTATTTCTTGGCATTGACCTTGGCTTGCTTGTTTGTTCACAAATTGCATTTAATGCATGAAATGATATGGCCATTTGATATGATAACAACCATCACATAATACTCAATTATTATTATGAGTTATGATTATTTTGGATTATGAGAGCAAGGGTGAGAAAAGTCTTGCTCATTCTATCATTCTCATTCTCTCTCATCCTCAAGCTCTCCCTCTTCCTCTTGCTCTCTTTCTAGTTCATGGTTCTATTGTCTCATGTGTTGAGAAGAAAGAACCATAGAGATAAAACCCAACACACTTCTCTACTCATCCTAGTATACAAGGTTTAGCAAACCAAGTATTCTAGTTTCCTCAAGATTGAGGTTGAAGCCAAAGGTAAAAGCTTTCAGGTGGATCCATCTTCGGCACAAAGAGACGACGAGGAGAGAACCATCCAACCACCACCAGGAGTCCAGGAGAAGAAGTTCAAGTTAAGGTATAACCTCTAACCGAGTAGGTAAAACTCCTAGTTAGGTTGTTAGATAGTTGTTTAACAAAGATCCGTATTTTGAGTCCATGTTTCCACCAAAAAAAATCGTTTTTTACCATTTCCGCAAGCCCGAAAGAACCGGGAGAGGTAACGTGGACTTACAAAGATATCACCGACTAGAGGGGTGATTCGTTTTGGAAGTCGAGGAAAGCTTAGTTCTCGATTCGTTGGACCTTTTGAGATTTAGAGCGTGCTGGAGAAGTGGCATATCATTTGGTGTTACTACAATCTTTGGTGAATGTTCATGACGTGTGTTACATACCTGTTCATATCATAATATTGCATTATTATATTCCCCATTCTTATTCTTTTACAAATAAACAGGTGCTTTTGACGCATGTCTGCTACATATTACAGGTTACAGGTTCTTGGACAGAAAACAGTGAAAATGATGAAAAGACGACACAAAAAAGAGACTTTGACCAACAAATAGAAGGATCTTAATCAAGCCTATATCAAAGATAAAATTCACAAAGTACAAGGCAATGCAAGGTCCAAGATTATAAAGCGAACGGTTAAAAGTCCACCGCAATTATTCACTGGAGATCTGGAAGAAACATAGAAGCTATTTTAATAAAAGAACCAAATAATAAGGAAGCCCAAAGACAGAAGAGCCTACAAAGGAAATTTCAAGGCCCAATAATTTCAAGTCCCAATACTTCCTTTTAAAGAGACAGTGACATAAAATTTTACCAAAGTTTGAAGTCTACTTTGACTAGGACTTCCTAAGGATATTTTGGTAAATGTAGACATGCGAATCAATTGTAATCTAGGGTTTCCTATGCTCTATAAATAGGAACTCTAAATCATTGTAAAGGCTATGCCTCCCTTCATTAATAAATTTCAGCGTTCTTTTGGAGAGCATCAAGTTGTAAGTTCTTTATTTTCTGCCTTAGCTTAATTTTCTATTCTTGCTCTAGATAAATTTAATTCCTTGCCCTAGTTAATCTTTTATTCTCTGCCCTAGATAAATGTATTTTAATTCCCTAATGAGTGAGTAGTTTCCTCGCTTGTTAGGGTTAGGAATAGGGAAGGATTTGAGAGATGAAGATCTCTCATCTCTTTTCTTTGCCAATCTTTTATGAACATTAGAACTCCATGCATACCTTCTTATTCCGCTCCCTACGGCACTCTACCCTCGAGGTAACGGTGATCTGTAGTCTAAAGGCCCGGATTTTAAAGTTTTCCATGGAGGTTAGGGTAAAGATTAAGAAAGGAAGGACAAGGATCTAGAGGAAGAATCATCTTCCCAATCATCCTAATCCCATTTATTAATATTTACCATAACACTAATATGATATATTTAATTAAAGGCATTGGAAAGAGGTGTAGATCTTTGTTTACCAAATTTTCCCTAAACCTAATCCTAGCAAGTTTCTAATCCTAGTATAACACAACTTCAATTTTTAGGTTTAATTATAAGACCAAACATCAATTGGAATTAGCTCGTAAGAACTTTAAGGAGATTTACAACATCCCTATGGACCGACCCGTACTCACCGGCTAGCTACTGAGCGACGCCGTTCTTGATTGCGGTAATAGAAATAGTTTTTGAGATCAATCAAATGGCGCCGTTGCCGGGGATGGCGTAGTATTTCCTTTTTGCAATTTCGGGTTAAAAAAATTCAAAAAAAAAATCATAAAAATCTGAAAAATCACAAAAAATATAAAAAATTTATCAATTTGTTATTTTTTGAAGGGTGTCTTTGTTTGAATTTTGCAGGATCTACAATCACGTTCGGATCTGGAAATCTCCAGAGATCAAAACAGCAGATATCAAATCTGAACAAACAGAGGAATATGACAACAGACAGCAGAAGAAATTTGGAGGATCGAGTCAACAAGTCAACCGCGGCGATCTAAAAAAAAAAAAAAAGCAACCGAGCAGACGAACCCGCGGCGGATCCGCGGTCACGAAGTGCAACTCGCGGCGGTTCCGCGGTGGAGGCGGCGGTTCAGCGCGCGAGAAAAAAAACAGAAGCGCGGTAGAAAAAAAACTTCTGTAAGTATTCTGATCTCCTCCTCTGCAAATCTCGATATATCTTCTGTAAAATCTCCTGCAGGATTCTTTGCGCTTAAAAATCTTTTCCCTTCCAACTAACAAATCTTGTGCAGGATTCTTTGTGCGCGCTTAAAATAATAATTGATTGTAAGTGATCTTTTCTGATTTGCATATCCTTAATCTTTTTGCTAAAAATATCTTTCCAAATAAAGAGCAAGCGGAAAAAGGAAAATTTTAATTAGAAAACTTGCAAACCTTGAAATTCACAAAAAAGATTTGATTTACTGTTTTGCATATCTTTAATCGGATTTTAAGGGGGTTTAGACCAATTCAGATTGGGTGGGGATTTCATCACCATTCCCAGGACCCCAGAAATCACATAAAGCATTTGCATTGACCAATCTTTAATTAAAAAAAATATTAGACTCAGCCCTAAGGACGTCGCGCTCAATAGGACAGAGGACTAGTATAGGCATCGTGTAGGGTTCCTAGGCACACTAATGAAGTCTCACAAGTGATCAAACATGCCCAATTGAAATTTTACATGTGACGAGAAAACCTAATACGGATCGTTAACTAGATATATAGGCTATGCGAGCATGTAAACGAATTAAATGCTAAAGGAAAGTGGCTACAACCTTTGTAGATCCGGTTCTCCACCTCCATGGCTCCGTGATGAAGTCTCCTCGCTGTACAAATCGGAGCTTGGGCTCTAGCGTCGGCTTCATCAGAGAAAAAGCGGGCTAGGTCATCGACGACGATGCCGAAGATGATCTACGTCGAGGCATCGCTAGATCAAGCTCCAACTTCACCAAGTCAAGAAAACTTGTGAAGGAAACACCCTATACTACTTGGCAAGAGGTAGAGGATGAAGAAATAGGAGGTGGGTTCACTTTAGAATTGGATTTCTCACTTGTTTTGGCTAGTTGCCATTGATGGATGCATGCTTCTTCTTGAAGAAGAAGAAGATGAAGATGAATATATGATAAGTTATTAAAAATAGAAAAGAAATATAATACTTATCATATACTAACCCTTGGTTAAGTGTAGAGAATGAACTAGGGTTAGTTTAAATGGTTAGGGTTAAGCATGAGACAAGAATGGTGACTTAGTCAATGCTTCATGAATCTTCAACTAAAAACAAACATAGCCACCATTCATTTATCTTTATCATTTTCTTTTGCCAAAATAAACAAAAAGAATAAATAAATGAATAAGTAAATAAAATGAAACCCTAACCATTCATATAACCATGGTCAATTCTTTACACAAACCCAAGCATGCATGTATCATCAAACATGATACAATCTTGTGCACAAGAAATATATCACATATACAATATGCACATCAAGTGAGAAAATCCAATTAAAGTGAACCAATACTAGTTAATACAAAGTAATATATCAAATATAAAATTATACATTAAATCATTAAATCAACACTTGATTTAACGATCCGGTAATATCGCATATAACCGACTAGTATCCTATGTATCGGCTTATCGAATCAATCCTTGATTCGATAACTAGGTTATATCGCATATAACCAATCGATACATTCATCGCGAGAATGGAATACGGTATCACATACATGAATTATTCTCGGTCCCGCACATATCTCATATGCGCTCCTATTTCGTTTCGCTTGAGCTAGGAAACCTCTGTGTAGGACTCTAAAGACTCGTCAATACGCCGGCAGCAGATGATGATCATATCAAACACCCACAAGCCGCAAGCGGTCTGCTAAATGTAACGGCTACCCGGGTATTGAGCGATCAGAAGATCGACGAGCAAGCCCGCTCACACTCCTGTGAATCCAACCAGTAACACTTACCGTACAGTCCGGTCTGTTCGTCTGATATGTCGCATATCTCGTCTAGGGGTGGTAAACGTCAGACCCCAATATCTTGATAAGTCATGCCGACGTGAAGTCCATGACATATGTGAAACTACTGATAACACTTACCAGTAGGTCACTGCAACCCTGGCCAGGGATTTCCTGTCATGGCCAGTCGAGCATAGCGCAACATCAACCCCCAATACCGGGAAAGACGAATCCCCTCCTATCGCTCATTGCCTCCATGTGAATCGGGACTGTACCCAAAAACCACCTGTTTGCACGACTCAGTAGATCCGTGGTAGGGTGGAAATCAAAGCACAGTGGGAGACACACAAGACTGTATGACGATCTCGGGTCAACAGACTAAGCTGTACCAGTGTCACCAGAGAACTGCCATCTGACGTGAGGTATAATACCATCTGGGAGTTCTCGGCGAGTCCGTTCAGTGTACCCAGTCTCCACTGAGCACCCGTATACCATCTGCGATGTCAAACACCAATGGATATGGGATCATCCATCGCCCATCACATGGGTCGAGAAGATATACGCTAGTCTACTCTGGAATATCGATGCCCCGTCTCGATATTCCCACGACTAGGAACAATGAAGGATGTACTCATTGACTACCCAGGCCCCACTAGTATGATCTGCATCATAGTCCTGGAAGTCGAGTACACATCCTAAGGGCTTTATCAACATGTAATCAGAGAGACAGAAGGTATACACGTTAAGATAAAGAGCAACCAGATAGCGTACTATCATGTCGAGCAAGAAAGTCCTACCTATATATGTCCCAGCATCCACTACAATATACATCCAATGTACAGTAATGGCCTCTAGGGCATACACATAACTAACAATCTCCCACTTGCACTAGGGCCATCTGTAGCAGTAGTTGCAGTATCTAATACTCAACCATCCCCTAAAAGTCTCTCTTTGGGAAAAAGCCTTCGTGAGTGGATCCGCCGTGTTGTCCTCTGAGTCTACTCTCCTTGCCTCGATCACCCTAGAGATCAACTATCTCCATGATCAGGTGATGCTGCCTCAGATTATGTCTGGGTCACTGATGGGACCAGGGTTCCTAGGCCAAAGCCACAGTTCCATTGTCACACAATGGTAGGAAACTAGTTCATCCTATGAACTAATATACACCCAAACTGCCTCTTTGGTAGTATCTTTAATAGCGATGTTACCAGCCTTTATCGTCTAGTTTGTCACGGTATCTAGCTTGGAAATCTTCCAACATACCGTCCCTCCACTGAGGGTAAAGACATTGCCTGTGACTGACATTCAATCGTCTTTATCACTCTGGAACACTTCCAGTGATTCTCCCCAGGATAGATTGATACTATCATACTACAGCTAGTGAGAATCCTAACATCCATTTAGATCTATCTCATAGACCCGAATTCCAGGATTTAGGAGGTATCATCTTTATCCTATTGGAGAATCCTTATGATAAGAGGAGATCGATCGATCGTAGTATAGGAAACTCTTTTCCTATCAAGAGTATGTTGTCCACGTACAATACGAGGATGACCACCTTACTCTCTACTACCGTTTTGTATATACAAGGTTCATCTACTATTTTGATGAAGTCAAATACTTTGACTACCACATCAAAACAGATGTTCCAACTCCGCGATGCCTGCTTTATCCTGTAAAGCAACTTGCACATGTTTCCGCTGCTCCCACTGTTTACGAAGCCCTCTGGCTTTGTACTTATAGACTTTCTATTCTAAATCAGTATTTAGAAAAGAAGTCATGACACCCAACCACCAGATATCGCAGTCATGGTATGTAGCCATGGCAAGTAGGATCTGGATGGACTTAAGCATAGTCCCTGGAAAAGGTTTCATCATTATCCGTGCCTGGTCGATGACGAAAACCTTTAACAAGTCTAGCTTTGAAAGTCTCAACTTTTCTATCTACACCAAGTAATCTTCTCAAGATATACTTGCTCCTGATGGGGATTTAACCCTTCAGATACCGCAATCAAAGTCCATACTTTATTGGTGTATATGGATTCCATCTCAGATTGCTAAGCATCCAGCCATTCTTACAGAGTCCCACTCTTGATGGCCAGCTCGAAACCAGTTGGGTCATCATCTCATGATGCATTCCTCGCTCCCACTGTCATCGAGAAACCGAGGTATCTCTCAAGCAGGTGAGGAACCCTGCTAGATCGGCGGAGAGGCTGAGGTTCGTCGGGAACTATTGAATTCTTTGGTTCTACCAAATTATCTGCTGTAGTTTGTATAGCTGGAACCTTTCCAGTTCTACATTACAGACCTAGCCTCGAGCTTGTCCGGATTTTGCTTTTAGACATAGGCCGGACAATCCCAAATCATAACTAGCTTAAGACATGGGCTCTTCCCTTTCCATATCACATATGAAGCGGTAGGCAACTGATTTGATTGGAACCCTATTCAATAGGTATGCAGCTTCTCAAGCGCATAACTCCCAAAAAGGAAATAGGTAACTCAGTAGTACTCATCATAGAGCACACCTTATCATATAGGGTGTGATTGCTCCGCCCCGATATACCATCGTGCTATGGTTTATACGGAGGAGTAATGCTGAGAGAGAATCTTATTTTCTTTTAGAATAGTCCAGGAATGCCATGCACAAGTATTCTCCTCCCTGGTCTTATCATAGGAAATAATACTTATACCCGTATTTTGGTTCTCTACTTCCAACTTATATTCTGTGAATACCTCAAAAGCTTCGGACTTATGTTTCAACAGGAACATACGACTGAATCTTGAGAGATTATCAGAGAATATAATAAAGTATAAAGAACCAGTCCTGGCATGTGTAGACAGGAGACCTTACATACATCAACATGTATCATCCCAAAAGTTCACTAACTCCTTCTCTGTTTTCAGTAAACAGAGCTATGGTCATTTTATCTTTGTGACATGACTGGCAAGTTTCACAAGATGTAAATTCAAACTGATTTAAATATGCATCTAAAATGTAACTTCAGCCAGTCGGGTCGCATTGATATGACCTAGTCTACAATGCCTCAAGAATGATTCGTTCATTTCTGAACTCTTCCTCTTGTGTGTGTTCTGAATACTAAGAACTGTAGTTTGATTTAAAACGTTAATGCTTTTAGATAACGCGCCTAAACCGATCAACTTTTGATATAGGAAATGTTCAAAACATTATCCAATAATACAAAATTTTATCATTTCTTTACTAATAAAGAGACTGATATGATTTTGTATATCAGGTTCGGTATCTAATAGCATTTGTTCAGAATCAATGTATTGGTAATACAGGGTGGCAGTGACCAACAGACTTGGCTGCAACACTTGCCCCGTTTTCTGTCTCATGAAACTTATCACCCTTTCTCAGTTTTTCTACCCTTTTGTAGCCCTATGTAACAGATTACATATCTGGGATCCTGATCCGGTATCGAATACCCAGGATGCAGAGGATACTGAGAAACAGTTCTTTATAATGAACACACCCGAAGGAGATGCATCATATGCACTTTCTTCGTTTGGGCGGCATAGGAATTCTGGTATTCCCCTTATTTCCTGCTCTGTCTTATAACAATTATAAGTTGGAGCGGGACCAACGTTCCCCAGCTCAGTATAACAAGCGGGTTCGGTCAATACATCCATTTTATTATCTTGATTAAGGCATGATATGGTCGCTACCTGGAGAGAGAGAGAAGAAAACACTCTGCGTGCGCTCTTGCAAGATCAGATTGGTTATATATTTTATCTAATCAGAATGGCTCCCACTGTTTTTATCAAATCTTCCTTCAAACCTTAAAAGGAAAGACTAGCCGGGATTAATTACACTCTACAAGTTCGCCAATCTTTCAGCCAGGCCAGTGTCGGTACTTTGAGGGAGGTTCCCCGTGCTTTCGCACGGACCTAATTACAGTAAACCTCGTTTTCCCAGAGGCGTAACCCTGTTGACACCTTTCTAGACACCTACTTGATTGGCTAATTGTAAAGTGCAAAACTCTCCGAGGAGTAACAATTACTCGCAGTGGGTATCGAGATCCAACTATCACATAGAAGGTATGCAATCTCATTGCAAATTTCAACACTTGAAACTCCCGATAAAGATTTTTACCCCTAGCACCTATGACCTTAACTATGGTCAACAAATCATAAGTACTAGTCAAGTTCTACCCGTCATTTCGTGATTAATTAGACCCACCCACATGACCCTTAACTAAGGTCAACAAAGTCACGCGACTGTCCTAACTAATCGCATCATATGCGGTGTAGGAAGACATCACTTAGCTACCGTACACTGTCCCTTGACTATGGTCAACAAACACAGCACGAATACTAAGTACTCTACTTCCTAAAATGACGGAGGGTTGCGAATGGTTTTTATGAAAACCTTTAACGCTTTGAACTTGATCTCGTTGCGGAATCAAATGGTTTTTAAATAGAATATTTTTGAGGCTTTTCTAGTTTTGCTAAAGGGGTCACTCCCGGTGAAGGGATCGTCGGCCCTTTCCTCGTCGAATGAGGTGCGGGATATATCATATATATCACTGTGCAAAGCGGAAACTATAGAAGCGATCAAAGACAAACCGAGGGTTGTAGCATCTACCAGTTATTGCTAAAGGAGTCACTCCCGGTGAAGGGATCTCGGTCCTTTCCTCATCGAATAAGGTGCAGGATGTTCTACAATGAACACCGCGATGCAAAGCAAGAACTGTAGCTACCTGTTTTATTTAGAAATTCGATTCCACAACATCAATTAGGTTTATTTTCTTTCATTAATCTCATTAATGAATATCCCATCATTTAAGTCCACCTAAATATCACAGATAAATATAACGTACGCTTATGCCATCCGCATTCGCCTCGATGTCCCATCTGCACCGTTAGGTTAGGTAACTAACGGCAGAGCGGGGCAGGGTGTCACGCCCCGCTTCCCAGAGTACGCAAGATTGGGCACGTGACATAGCCAACCATGCTACCTGTGGGTAGGAAGTATCCATCCACAGTCACATTACGGTTGTAGAGATATCAAGAACAAAATAATAAACTATCTAACACATGTCCAAATCCATAATGATAAGAGTCAATGAAAAATAAATACGGAAGCAATGATCCAATACAATAATGGAAAGGTACGTCCCATAATGCGGGATCGAACCTGGAAATAAAATGCAATAAATGAACTAACCACTGCAGAACTCACAAATCAGCCTGCTGGCTGAAGTACTCCTGCTCGGTCAGCGACAGTGGTAAAGAATCTGGGCCATGCAAAACCCAGACGTCAGCGCGTCATGTCAACCAAATAATATAATATAAACATGGTAAAAAGCAATGCAGGTATGAACATGAATAAAGCAGTACTAAGAAATAACAGAGCAGGGTAATGTGCAGTGGTGACTAAACTGTCCTATCAGGTTTCTACTCTATAGTCTTTGAAATCAATTGATGAATCGTCGATGTAACTCAATAGTATCCCGTGCGTGCCCGGGACCACGGTCAAGGTCCTCGGGGCTGAATCCGAGACGTGCCGCTAAGCAGTAATAGGTAGTAGGATGGATGAGTGATGTCAGCATCATCACTCCCGGACTGGCCAAGCCCGTAAGACTGATCAGAACAAGTATCGAACTGTTGAGTTACAAGTCGGTTTCACCTTTGATTTCCCCATACCCCCAAGCTATGTATGTCAGGTCGGGTATTCAGTAGTCAAGGACTAATGCCAACACAAGATCAGGTAAAAGTAGGTCTGTCTGGATAGACAGCAGGAATGGTCAGGTTTGTCGGCATTAGGCATGAAATCAGGTAACAAGTCAGGTCACTTTTCAACAGGTTGAGTCGATATGTACAGGGTGTCATGTCCGGTGTATCAGTACACGTGTCAGGTGTATCAAGATCGGTCAATATGTAATGCAATCAAATGTATGCTGATAACAGGTATAGTAACGAATAAGGAACAACAGCAGGAACAGTAAATAACAATATTATTCCATGTAAACACAGTGATGCTTTGTATTCTCTTATTAACCGGTTCAAGCACCCTTGGGGTGCAATAATCACAGTGTAGCGCAATATTAATAACAGCAGGCAATAAAGATATAAGTGTGCGACTATTATCCTCTAAATAGTAAAATGATTAGCAGGTAGTTGTTATTAAGGTTAAGGTGGCAAAATACGATTTAGGTGGCAGTATTATAATGTACATCATATTTCATCCAATGAGACAAGTAGCAATACTTAGTTAATATAGCAAGTTTGTAAGTCAAACATTTAATTAGTTTAACGTAGCATGTAGCAAGAAATCTTGCCTCAGAACAAGGGTCGAGATGCAGGCGGCCTGATGCACATGTCACGATACGGCGTGTGAAACGGCACGACACGGTACTGGGTCTAGTCGCGATCTGCTGCGCGGTCTGGTGCGCGATACGGACGCGATCTGCTGCGCGGTCTGGTGCGCGATACGGACGCGATCTGCTGCACGGTCTGGGCGCGACACGGTCACGATCTGCAGCGCGATCTGGTGCACGGTACGGACGCGATACGGTGTACACCCAACGGCGAACAGCGGGACCACACGAACTGGAGTACTTCGCTGGGGAGTCGGGTCCAGACGACGGCGCGGCCGAAATCCGGCAAAAGTCACACGGGCGACGGAGTTAGCAAACACGATATATGAAAATTAAAGATCAGCAGGGGAAATGAGCACAAATGGAAAGATAGGGGATGCTTACAGGGAATAACCCGGGGCAAACACGACAGGATTGCCGACGAGAGGGCGCCGGCGAGGAACAGGGAACGCGACAGCTCCGGCCAAGGATGCTGGGCCCGGTGGTGCTGCGACGAGGGGATGCAATGGTCTGGTCTGGGTTGCAGGAGGGAGAGGAGGTGGTCGGCGGTGCGCTGGCGACGACGACGATGATCGACGGCAAGTTTCCCGGCGACCTGGGGTTGGTGCTAGGGTCGGGCTCGGGTTCTGGTGGTTCGGCGAGGGGAGGAGGAAGGCGACGACGAGGTCGGGAGGAGGAGGAAGAGAGAGAGTCTCAGGCGTCGTTGGTGACGGGAGGCGGCGTCGACGGCGAGATCTGCGGCCGGGTGATGGCGTCGGGGTTGGGTGCAGGCGCGGAGAGAGACGGAGGAAGGAGGTAGGATGGTGCGGCTAGGCTGAGGAGGCGATGACGGCGACGGCGAGGTCGCGGGGAGGTCGGCGGTGAAAGTACGAGGAGCTAGGGTTAGGGTTGCGAGAGGTTTCTCGTGATGGGGAAGATGAATAGGGGCGGCTGCATGATAATTATATATGAGGAGAGAGAGAGAGAAGTTGTTAGAGAGAGAGAGAGAAAGAGAATAGAGAGAGACAGAGAGAGATAGAGAGAGGGGAAGGGGGCCCACGAGGGAGTTAACTCCCTCGTGATTGGCTGAAGATTTAAAAGGAAACATTTTAAAAGATTTAAAACGTTAGGAAAAGTAACAGAAAATATTATCGTATATATATATATTAGTTTCCCAATATTTAATTAAATGGGCCTTTTTGGCGCTAAATGAAACATTTCCAAATCGCGCCCGGGTTGCGCCCAAATGTTTCAAATTCAATTTATAGGATTTTAAGCGAGTTCCAAATTTTGAAATGAGCTGTTTTACGATTAAAATGCATGCCCCCAAGTCGGACACTTGTACGCGCGCGTAGCCGTCCAAACTTGCCCGTTTCGCCGAACGGGATGAAATCTCGACGCGCGGACGCTACCACGCGACTAGTGGCGACGAGTAGGCCAACATGGATATTTTTAATCTCATTTTAGGTGTTAAAATTTGTTATGTGCCAAAATGACTTAACCGGTTAAAATTTAGCAATAAGCACCAAACAATCAAGATAATTGAAATGAGCAATGTATAACACTCAACTAGTAATAGAAATAGTATTATTGGGCTCGGGTGTTACATCATACCCAACTACAAAAAGAATTTCATCCTCGAAATTCCAAGAATACAAGATAGCTAACTATAGGAAAAGGTGAGGAAATTTCTGCCGGATCTCGTCTTCTCGCTCCCAAGTGGTTTCTCCATGCAATCGATTTCCCCAAGAAACTAACACAAGAGGGATAACCTTATTCTTAAGAACCTTTTCTCTTTGATCCTTGATTTCAACTGGTCGCTCCTCAAAAGTTAGGTCCTCCCGTACAGTCAACTCCGAATGATCCAAGACATGAGTCTCATCACGAACATACCTCCGTAGTTGAGACACATGAAACACATCGTGCACTCCTGCCAATGACTGTGGTAACACCAAACGGTACGCTACCTCTCCAACACGCTCCAATATCTCGAAGGGTCCAACGAATCGAGGGCTAAGCTTTCCCCGACTC
Organism: Agapanthus africanus; assembly: GCA_030015575.1. Taxonomy (NCBI): domain Eukaryota; kingdom Viridiplantae; phylum Streptophyta; class Magnoliopsida; order Asparagales; family Amaryllidaceae; genus Agapanthus; species Agapanthus africanus. The sequence continues at coordinate 161,702,336 of CM057350.1, read as the reverse complement.
CCAAAGCGAATCACCCCTCTAGTCGGTGATATCTTCAGGAATACCAAATCACCCACGGCGAACTCTAGAGGTCTTCTTGACGTGTCGGCCCAACTTTTCTGTCTGTCTTGAGCTGCCTTCATATGCTTCCTGATTGTATTCACCTTCTTGACTGTCTGTACCACCAAATCTGGTCCTAGTAACCTTCGTTCACCAACATCATCCCAACAAACCGGTGAACGGCACTTACGACCATACAACGCTTCAAACGGAGCCATCTGAAATAGTCGCTTGGAAGCTATTGTTGTACGAAAACTCCACCAGGTGTAGATGATCCTCCCAAGAACCTTTGAAGTCTAACATGCAAGCCCTCAACATATCTTCAAGGGTCTGGATCGTTCTCTCCGATTGTCCATCAGTTTGAGGATGATAAGCTGTGCTAAACTTCAATCGAGTCCCCAAACTTTCTTGTAAACTCCTCCAGAAGTGCGACAAGAACCGAGTGTCCCGATCGGACACGATGCTAACCGGCACTCCATGCAATCTGACAATCTCCTGCATGTACCGCTCTGCCAAAGTCTCCGTCGATTGACCAACCCGAAAAGGAATAAAGTGAGCTGCTTTGGTCAACCGATCGACAATCACCCATACTGCATTGTTGCCCTTTGGACTCCGCGGTAGAGCCGTCACGAAATCCATGGTTATATGTTCCCACTTCCACTGAGGAATTGGAAGTGGTAGCAACAAACCAGCAACCCTTTGGTGTTCAGCCTTGACTTGCTGACACACCAAGCACTTAGCCACGAAGCGAGCAATTTCCCGTTTTATACCTTCCCACCAGAAGTGCTGTCGAATATCTCGGTACATCTTTGTCCCTCCTGGATGTACAGAGTAAGCTGAACTGTGTGCCTCATTCATAAGCTCTTCACGCACATCTCCTTTTGGCACACACACACGGCTACCATATCTCAACGAACCGTCTTCATGGATCAGTAAATCGGTTCGTAGTCCGGCTTCCACCTGCTCTCGAAACTTTTGCAGCCTAGGATCCTGCGATTGCGCCACTTTAATCTTCTCAACTAAGGACGACTGTACTTGCAATTGCATCAACTGCCCCGTAGCATGTGGTAACACAACCTCCAAGTCAAATCTCCGAAAATCCGCAATGATCTCCCTTTGTGCAGTTAATATCTGAATTGCTGGTAACCGACTTAGCGCATCCGGCACGACATTAACTTTTCCCGGATGGTACTTAAGGTCAAGGTCGTAGTCGGCCATCAGCTCCAACCATCTGCGTTGCCTCATGTTCAACTCTTTCTGAGTGAACACGTACTTCAAACTCTTGTGATCTGTAAAGACTTCGACTCTCTCGCCCAAAAAGTAGTGTCTCCAAATCTTCAGGGCGAAGATCACGGCTGCAAGCTCCAAGTCATGAGTCGGATAATTCTTCTCATGAGTCTTCAGTTGTCTCGATGCGTAAGCGACGATTTTCCCATTCTGCATCAAAACACATCCCAATCCCTTTCCGGATGCGTCGCTATGAATCACCAGTCCTCCTGAATCATCCGGTACGGTTAGGATAGGGGCGGTTATCAACTTCTGCTTCAACGTCTCGAAGGCCAATGCACATCCATCCGTCCAAACAAACGGTACTTCCTTACACGTAAGCTTGGTTAACGGCTCTGCCAAACGAGCGAAGTTCTCCACAAATCTCCTGTAGTATCCGGCAAGTCTAAGAAAGCTTCTTATCTCCGCAACATTCTTTGGAATAGGCCAATATCGAACTGCTGCAATCCTTTCGGGATCGACGGCGATTCCGTCGCCCGACACGACATGCCCCAGAAACTTCACTTCTTCCAGCCAAAATTCGCACTTACTCATTTTCGCGAATAATTTCTCCTGTCTCAGCGTCTGTAGTGCGATCTTTAAATGCTCAGCATGCTCCTCCGGACTCTTCGAGTATACCAGAATATCGTCAATGAATACCACAATAAACTGGTCTAAGAATGGTGAAAAGATCCTGTTCATCAAATCCATGAATATTGCCGTCGCATTCGTCACTCCGAAGGGCATCACCAAATACTCGAAATGTCCATATCGAGTTCGAAACGCCGTCTTGCAAATGTCTTCTGCTTTCACTCGGACCTGATGATATTTTGATCGCAAATCCAGTTTCGAGAATACCCTCGCGCCACTAAGATGCTCAAAAGTTCTCCAATGCGAGGGATCGGGTACTTGTTCTTAATAGTCACCCGGTTCAATTCTCGATAATCAATGCACATCCTTCTCGTGCCATCCTTCTTCTTTACTAAAAGAACTGGAGCTCCCCAAGGTGAGTTGCTGCTTCGAATCCAACCCTTCTCAAGTAATTCACCAACTTGCTTCTTAACTCCTTCCAATTCCATTGGTGCCATTAGATAGTAAGCTTTAGACACTGGCGCTGCACCAGGACTAAGGTCAATCGCAAACTCCACATCTCGCTTCGGCGGTAAGCCTGATATATCTTTAAACACATCCATAAAGTCACGAACAACTGCCTGCTCTTCTTTACTATCAACTTTTATAGCTGCAAGAACACTGTTTGTCGTCCTAGCCCTAAACTCGACTGGCCCGACAGAACTGCTTCCTTACCGCAACTGCTATCTGCATCGTTCGCCGCGAAAGGTCCAGCGAGACTACTAAGTCTCGTCCATTCTGCTGCATGCGCGTCCATGGCGCTCCATTCTGCCTTAGTCCGATGAACTTCTCTTCCATTTCCTCCCGTGCAGTCCGCGGGAAGAACTTCTCCAGGGGTTCTTAGAAAACTTCGCCCAACTGATCGGCTTGGGCAAGCGGGTCTCTTCCACAAGCCACCACTCTCGGGCGTAATCCACTAGCTGAATGCGCACCACAACAACTCTCTTGTCCTCTGGGATCTGTGCCGCAATCGGCAAATTCTCCGTGTAACTAGCCTCTGCTCGGCTGGTAACAGCTCCTTTAAACCAGTAAATGTAGACGGACCCAAAATCTAAAATCTGCTACGGTCCCTACTCGTTCGACTGGTCTAATTCCATCGTTGTTTATAGACTGCTGAACGATCTGCAAACCTTCCTGAAACGAATCTGCTGTTGCTGAATCATCTCAGTCTGTCTCTTTGATTTCCAGCATTTCTCTTATCATTCCAAGCATGGCGGCTTCACTCACACGCCTCCGGTACGTCTTCAACTTCTTACCTGTCATAATCCTGAATTCAAAACACCCAACATTAGCATGATGATAGATTCTGAATGTGGATCAAGGCTAGAACTCCAAGATACTTAAATAGAGTACCGTATTGTAGCTATGCCGCGGTATCATAGCCGCAATTACTTAACTCCACCCAAGTCGCCCAAGTCCTAGGGATAACAAGAAATCAGGTTTCCGAGTCGACATGCAAAGTAAGTTTGCACGTCGTAAAAGATATAGTCCGGAAGAATGTGATTCAAGAATGGTAAGACGGTCAAGGTGGCAGGACATGTTTCCTAAACACGGGTATTCTGATTCGTGTATTGGGTATAATACCCAACTACAAAAGAATCAACCCGACTAACCTATGGCTCTGATACCAAAAGAACCATGTCACGCCCCGCTTCCCAGAGTACGCAAGATTGGGCACGTGACATAGCCAACCATGCTACCTGTGGGTAGGAAGTATCCATCCACAGTCACATTACGGTTGTAGAGATATCAAGAACAAAATAATAAACTATCTAACACATGTCCAAATCCATAATGATAAGAGTCAATGAAAAATAAATGCGGAAGCAATGATCCAATACAATAATGGAAAGGTACGTCCCATAATGTGGGATCGAACCTGGAAATAAAATGCAATAAATGAACTAACCACTGCAGAACTCACAAATCAGCCTGCTGGCTGAAGTACTCCTGCTCGGTCAGCGACAGTGGTAAAGAATCTGGGCCATGCAAAACCCAGACGTCAGCGCGTCATGTCAACCAAATAATATAATATAAACATGGTAAAAAGCAATGCAGGTATGAACATGAATAAAGCAGTACTAAGAAATAACAGAGCAGGGTAATGTGCAGTGGTGACTAAACTGTCCTATCAGGTTTCTACTCTATAGTCTTTGAAATCAATTGATGAATCGTCGATGTAACTCAATAGTATCCCGTGCGTGCCCGGGACCACGGTCAAGGTCCTCGGGGCTGAATCCGAGACGTGCCGCTAAGCAGTAATAGGTAGTAGGATGGATGAGTGATGTCAGCATCATCACTCCCGGACTAGCCAAGCCCGTAAGACTGATCAGAACAAGTATCGAACTGTTGAGTTACAAGTCGGTTTCACCTTTGATTTCCCCATACCCCCAAGCTATGTATGTCAGGTCGGGTATTCAGTAGTCAAGGACTAATGCCAACACAAGATCAGGTAAAAGTAGGTCTGTCTGGATAGACAGCAGGAATGGTCAGGTTTGTCGGCATTAGGCATGAAATCAGGTAACAGGTCAGGTCACTTTTCAACAGGTTGAGTCGATATGTACAGGGTGTCATGTCCGGTGTATCAGTACACGTGTCAGGTGTATCAAGATCGGTCAATATGTAATGCAATCAAATGTATGCTGATAACAGGTATAGTAACGAATAAGGAACAACAGCAGGAACAGTAAATAACAATATTATTCCATGTAAACACAGTGATGCTTTGTATTCTCTTATTAACCGGTTCAAGCACCCTTGGGGTGCAATAATCACAGTGTAGCGCAATATTAATAACAGCAGGCAATAAAGATATAAGTGTGCGACTATTATCCTCTAAATAGTAAAATGATTAGCAGGTAGTTGTTATTAAGGTTACGGTGGCAAAATACGATTTAGGTGGCAGTATTATAATGTACATCATATTTCATCCAATGAGACAAGTAGCAATACTTAGTTAATATAGCAAGTTTGTGAGTCAAACATTTAATTAGTTTAACGTAGCATGTAGCAAGAAATCTTGCCTCAGAACAAGGGTCGAGATGCAGGCGGCCTGATGCACATGTCACGATACGGCGTGTGAAACGGCACGACACGGTACTGGGTCTAGTCGCGATCTGCTGCGCGGTCTGGTGCGCGATACGGACGCGATCTGCGGCGCGGTCTGGTGCGCGATACGGACGCGATCTGCTGCGCGATCTGGTGCACGGTCTGGGCGCGACACGGTCACGATCTGCAGCGCGATCTGGTGCACGGTACGGACGCGATACGGTCTACACCCAACGGCGAACAGCGGGACCACACGGACTGGAGTACTTCGCTGGGGAGTCGGGTCCAGACGACGGCGCGGCCGGAATCCGGCAAAAGTCACACGGGCGACGGAGTTAGCAAACACGATATATGAAAATTAAAGATCAGCGGGGGAAATGAGCACAAATGGAAAGATAGGGGATGCTTATAGGGAATAACCCGGGGCAAACACGACAGGATTGCCGACGAGAGGGCGCCGGCGAGGAACAGGGAACGCGACAGCTCCGGCCAAGGATGCTGGGCCCGGTGGTGCTGCGACGAGGGGATGCAATGGTCTGGTCTGGGTTGCAGGAGGGAGAGGAGGTGGTCGGCGGTGCGCTGGCGACGACGACGATGATCGACGGCAAGTTTCCCGGCGACCTGGGGTTGGTGCTAGGGTCGGGCTCGGGTTCTGGTGGTTCGGCGAGGGGAGGAGGAAGGCGACGACGAGGTCGGGACGAGGAGGAAGAGAGAGAGTCTCAGGCGTCGTTGGTGACGGGAGGCGGCGTCGACGGCGAGATCTGCGGCCGGGTGATGGCGTCGGGGTTGGGTGCAGGCGCGGAGAGAGACGAAGGAAGGAGGTAGGAGGGTGCGGCTAGGCTGAGGAGGCGATGACGGCGACGGCGAGGTCGCGGGGAGGTCGGCGGTGCAAGTACGAGGAGCTAGGGTTAGGGTTGCGAGAGGTTTCTCGTGATGGGGAAGATGAATAGGGGCGGCTGCATGATAATTATATATGAGGAGAGAGAGAGAGAAGTTGTTAGAGAGAGAGAGAAAGAGAATAGAGAGAGACAGAGAGAGATAGAGAGAGGGGAAGGGGGCCCACGAGGGAGTTAACTCCCTCGTGATTGGCTGAAGATTTAAAAGGAAACATTTTAAAAGATTTAAAACATTAGGAAAAGTAACAGAAAATATTATCGTATATATATATATTAGTTTCCCAATATTTAATTAAATGGGCCTTTTTGGCGCTAAATGAAACATTTCCAAATCGCGCCCGGGTTGCGCCCAAATGTTTCAAATTCAATTTATAGGATTTTAAGCGAGTTCCAAATTTTGAAATGAGGTGTTTTACGATTAAAATGCATGACCCCAAGTCGGACACTTGTACGCGCGCGTAGCCGTCCAAACTTGCCCGTTTCGCCGAACGGGATGAAATCTCGACACGCGGACGCTACCACGCAACTAGTGGCGACGAGTAGGCCAACATGGATATTTTTAATCTCATTTTAGGTGTTAAAATTTGTTATGTGCCAAAATGACTTAACCGGTTAAAATTTAGCAATAAGCACCAAACAATCAAGATAATTGAAATGAGCAATGTATAACACTCAACTAGTAATAGAAATAGTATTATTGGGCTCGGGTGTTACACAGGGCTAGCGCGGGTGTAAAACATAAGCAACGTCTATATAATATATCATATATACTATATATAATATCTGTCACAGAACATCACATGATCACATCACAGATAAATCACAGCAGAAGAAACATATGAAATATTGGATATACTAGGACGTCCGTGTTTTCAATACGAGCCAGTATAAAACACGGATTCCACGGTCGTGATGAATAGCCTATCCCACACCCCTAGACCCCTACGAGAGCGGCAAGCAACCCTACCAATTCTAGGGTTAGGAGACCCGGACTCGACTCCTCGAGATGGTCTCCCACTGGACCCTAGAACCCGGTTACTTGTGCTCCCCTCCTTGGGTCTATCCTAGTGCAGAAAAGTAAATAATATACATCAACGGTGACATCTTCCGCAACCTGGAAGTGCCCCAATAAAATAATATTACATACAAGTTTTTACATGAATGAAAATGAAAAACACTCATCTCACATAAAAAAAACCCCGGCTATTCAAACACGACGATCCAATATAACATATCCAGCAACACATAACATCACATGTCATCAACGTAAGTAAATATGCGCATCCCAATTGTCGTTGACATATAGCAACGAAACCGGCGACATCACATATTACACTTACGGTCACAGAATAGAAAGTGTAAAACTACAACAGTTGGAATCCACAACCTCCTCAGACATCGCATGCCTGACCAAACGAATTACTTAGACATCGCATGCCTAACAATTATAAACCCCGCATTTTAGTCTCATTATCGAAAACACTTTTCAATACCAAGTCGGGCAATTCAACAGGATTCCCGACATTTTGATCGAATGCTCGTCGTAAACTTTAGTAGACGGCCGCACCCCCGATACCGTCGACGAAGTGCACCAAGGCGGAACACCGCTACCGCGAACACCCGAACGGATGCTTTCGGCGACGGGGTTCTCCTACAGGCAATTGGTCGGGGCTATGGAGTGAGGCTGTCTATTAAGTTTACCCGGCGAGTATCCGCGTACACTACGTGATTGCGACGGACTTTTGATCACATCAAAATTCCGTGGCAACCGATCAAGTGAGACTAAAGTGCTATGTTTATAACATTCATTCAGTTATCACATAACTTTTGTGAATTCCAATTGTTGTATCACATTCCGGATAAACAGAAAATGTTAAACTTTCCGATTGAACATTCGAACACCCAAGTTTTCCTGAAATAGCTCAACACATGAAATAAGTCTAACAACATTCAGTTCGTGCCTCAGTACCAACGGTCCAGCCGTAGAAGGGTCAAGCCAACGCCTCACATGTGGCACGCCGTACTGCCCCAAACCCGAAGATTCAAAGGGCAGTTCAAGACGGTCACATAATCGAGTTAAGGTTTGTTGTCTTCTAGAGGGTCCATCGCGTTACTTGCACTACTTAGAACGTCGTTAAACTACGGAGAAATCCAACAGTTGGAAATTTCCCGGCAGAGGAAAAAGTGGGTATTTATATCCTGTCGAACTTTTTAACATATTCTAAAATACCCGGAAAAACACACTGACAAAATTAGACAATCCGATCGATACACTGAGTTCCCAATACAACCCAGAAAATAAAACTCTGGAATAAATATTAAAATATTCCCAGGAAAACCAGCACTGCAAATAATTAATTACTGTGCAAAATTCGATGAACAATACGACAAAACAGCCGCGGAACCGCCGCACGAGCCATGCTCGTGCCGCGGAACCGCGGCTGATTGATGGAATTATGGACTCGAATTTTACAGTAACCCTTACAATTGCCTGCTGATTTTTCTGCATATTTTTAATATAGAAAAATCCACGAATTTCAAAAATGTCCAGAGAGCATGTTAAAATCGGGGTTTCGGGTCGATCGGACTTCTAACTCCGTCTACGCATCGCCTAAGGCTCTAGCTAAGCTCTGATACCACTGTAGGGTTCCTAGGCACACTAATGAAGTCTCACAAGTGATCAAACATGCCCAATTGAAATTTTACATGTGCCGAGAAAACCTAATACGGATCGTTAACTAGATTTATAGGCTATGCGAGCATGTAAACGAATTAAATGCTAAAGGAAAGTGGCTACAACCTTTGTAGATCCGGTTCTCCACCTCCATGGCTCCGCGATGAAGTCTCCTCGCTGTACAAATTGGATCTTGGGCTCTATCGTCGGCTTCATCGGAGAAAAAGCGGGCTAGGTCATCGACGACGATGCCGAAGATGATCTACGTCGAGGCATCGCTAGATCAAGCTCCAACTTCACCAAGTCAAGAAAACTTGTGAAGGAAACACCCTATACTACTTGGCAAGAGGTAGAGGATGAAGAAATAGGAGGTGGGTTCACTTTAGAATTGGATTTCTCACTTGTTTTGGCTAGTTGCCATTGATGGATGCATGCTTCTTCTTGAAGAAGAAGAAGAAGAAGATGAAGATGAATATATGATAAGTTATTAAAAATAGAAAAGAAATATAATACTTATCATATACTAACCCTTGGTTAAGTGTAGAGAATGAACTAGGGTTAGTTTAAATGGTTAGGGTTAAGCATGAGACAAGAATGGTGACTTAGTCAATGCTTCATGAATCTTCAACTAAAAACAAACATAGCCACCATTCATTTATCTTTATCATTTTCTTTTGCCAAAATAAACAAAAAGAATAAATAAATGAATAAGTAAATAAAATGAAACCCTAACCATTCATATAACCATGGTCAATTCTTTACACAAACCCAAGCATGCATGTATCATCAAACATGATACAATCTTGTGCACAAGAAATATATCACATATACAATATGCACATCAAGTGAGAAAATCCAATTAAAGTGAACCAATACTAGTTAATGCAAAGTAATATATCAAATATAAAATTATACATTAAATCATTAAATCAACACTTGATTTAACGATCCGGTCATATCGCATATAACCGACTAGTATCCTATGTATCGGCTTATCGAATCAATCCTTGATTCGATAACTAGGTTATATCGCATATAACCAATCGATACATTCATCGCGAGAATGGAATACGGTATCACATACACGAATTATTCTCGGTCCCGCACATATCTCATATGCGCTCCTATTTCGTTTCGCTTGAGCTAGGAAACCTCTGTGTAGGACTCTAAAGACTCGTCAATACGCCGGCAGCAGATGATGATCATATCAAACACCCACAAGCCGCAAGCGGTCTGCTAAACGTAACGGCTACCCGGGTATTGAGCGATCAGAAGATCGACGAGCAAGCCCGCTCACACTCCTGTGAATCCAACCAGTAACACTTACCGTACAGTCCGGTCTGTTCGTCTGATATGTCGCATATCTCGCCTAGGGGTGGTAAACGTCAGACCCCAATATCTTGATAAGTCATGCCGACGTGAAGTCCATGACATGTGTGAAACTACTGATAACACTTACCAGTAGGTCACTGCAACCCTGGCCAGGGATTTCCTGTCATGGCCAGTCGAGCATAGCGCAACATCAACCCCCAATACCGGGAGAGACGAATCCCCTCCTATCGCTCATTGCCTCCATGTGAATCGGGACTGTACCCAAAAACCACCTGTTTGCACGACTCAGTAGAGCCGTGGTAGGGTGGAAATCAAAGCACAGTGGGAGACACACAAGACTGTATGACGATCTCGGGTCAACAGACTAAGCTGTACCAGTGTCACCAGAGAACTGCCATCTGACGTGAGGTATAATACCATCTGGGAGTTCTCGGCGAGTCCGTTCAGTGTACCCAGTCTCCACTGAGCACCCGTATACCATCTGCGATGTCAAACACCAATGGATATGGGATCATCCATCGCCCATCACATGGGTCGAGAAGATATACGCTAGTCTACTCTGGAATATCGATGCCCCGTCTCGATATTCCTACGACTAGGAACAATGAAGGATGTACTCATTGACTACCCAGGCCCCACTAGTATGATCTGCATCATAGTCCTGGAAGTCGAGTACACATCCTAAGGGCTTTATCAACATGTAATCAGAGAGACAGAAGGTATACATGTTAAGATAAAGAGCAACCAGATAGCGTACTATCATGTCGAGCAAGAAAGTCCTACCTATATATGTCCCAGCATCCACTACAATATACATCCAATGTACAGTAATGGCCTCTAGGGCATACACATAACTAACACATCGACCGTTTATCCTAACCTGTCTTTGCGGTGACTAGGCAAGTGTGTCAAGGCTAGTGGTTTTTAATTAGGCCCACAGTGTGGTTCCTTCCCACTTACCTGGCACTTACCTGGCCGCAATTGGCGGTGAAGAGGCGATTTGAGGTCCTATTTCTAGCCCTTTGGAACAGTTAGGAGCTGTCTAGCTGACCTAGGTGACCCTAGATCTAGGACTGATTGTGCATTTCTGGTTATTTGCATTTGTGTCTTAGCCCATTATCGAAAATTTTTGCAAAACAAATAAAAAAAATAATAAAAGGAAATTTTTATAAAAAGACTTGCAACTTTTGTCGCTGAGAAATCCTTGCACCACCTACCTTCTTCATCTTTTCTTTCTTCTATCATGGGTACCCCACATAATAAATCACTTGCCGAACTTTGGTATCCCGAACCTAACTTTGCGTCGTACGTCAATTTGTTCGGTCAATTTAAAGACGATCCTTCCTTGCCAAAAATATCTTTGAAAGATTAAATAGAGGCGTCTAGGAGAAACAGTTTGACTTTTCAACCAACTTTGTGTCAACCGAGTCAACCTTTACCACCTCCATATGTTGATACCACTTTTCCAAGTCCTGCTGTAACTCCTAAACCGATGTCCATTGCTGAGCACATTGCTCAATCTCGCAGCCGATCTTTCACCCCTCTCCACTCATCTAGTTCTAGGGATCCGCACGATTATTCACCTTTTTATCCACATGTTGACTCTACCCCTGTCCAACCACCCACTTCCTACCAGTCCTACCCGACCTTACCACCTTCACTAGACACTGCTTCAACACAGCCATTAGAGAGTTTCACATATCCAAACAATTTTGAATCTTTTACCGAGCATACCCCCAAACTTTGAAAGATCAAATAGAAACGTCTAGGAGAAACAGTTCGACTTTGCAACCCACTTTGTGTCGACCAAGTAAACCTTTACCACCTTCATATGTTGATACCACTTTTTCAAGTCCTGCTGTAACTCCTAAACCAATGTCCATTGCTGAGCATATTGCTCAATCTTGTAGCCGATCTTTCACCCCTCTCCCCTCATCTAGTTCTAGGGATCCACAAGACCATTCACCTTTTTATCCACATGTTGACCCTACCCCTGTCCAATCATCCACTTCCCACCAGTCCTACCCGACTTTCCCACCTTCACTAGACACTGTTTCTACACAGTCATTAGGGAGTTTCACATATCCACACCATTTTGAATCCTTTACCAAAAACCCCTCACCACCTAAGTCTAGTTTGGAAGAGTCGTTGGAGGCTTATATTGCTGCAACAAATAAAATGACTAGGAATGTGGAAGCGTCCGTGGCCGCCCTTATGCAACCTAGTGAACCGGTAGCTAGTTTCCCGCTAGCTCAAAAATTTTCAATGTATAAGAAGGCGGTTGGACAGAGTGAGAAGGAGAGAGGATTTCCAAATCAAACCTACCCATACCCAATTGAATCCAACAACTCCAATTTTCAAACATGTGTCCAAAATGATGAGTTGAGCGAATTTGTAGTGTTTTATTTGCCAGATTATGAGGAACCCCTTTCGAGTGAAACCGCACCTAATCCGTTTGACCTTTACACCTCCATTCTAGAACCTAAATTGATAAATATCCATGCTTTTGAGGAGGCGTCTAAACAAATTGATTTTCACTTAATTGAGGATATAGACGCCGGGAATATTTCGAATGATGAACCTGTCGATTTAATTGAAATGTTATGTTCAAATCATCATCCTGAGTTATTAAATGTTTCTCCCGAATCTCACATGCGTCTTGATTTTGATGATAATGGCATGGATGAATTAAATATTGAGGATAGTATTGAGGAGAGTCTTGAGGTTAATATTAAGGTTGAATCATTTTTGTTTGATGTGTCTGATTTTCCAATTCATCCTCCTGAACCTGACTGTTATATCACCCTCCCTCCTTCCCATCGTTCCGACCCCGCTTGAAGACTGTGAGCTTGAAACCTTTTCCTTTGAATCTGACACAATTCTCACAGACGATAACACCTACGAGTGTTTCACTTTTTCGGACGATGTTGATGACTCACCGCCCGAGTTTGAGTCCTTTACATTTTCAGATGAGCCATCAGACTCGGTTGATTATAGTAGTTTCGAACCATTGTTGGAATCTTTCAAGTTCGAAATAGTTTACTACGGTGAGAATGAGACTATCCCTAATTCGCTCCCTTTCGTCCTTCCTATCGTTCCGACCGTACAAGAGACCGTTATGCTTTCATCTCCAATACCAAGTTCAGCATACCCATGTTTTCTTGCGAATCTTGAGGGATTTGACCCCATTTCTCGACGTGTTGATAGGTTAGCGCAATCGTTTTTAACACATCGGTCATCACATATTGCGCTAATTTATTCACTCGATTTACACCCTCAAATTCGTGCTACACTTCCTTCTCCTTTCCGCCATTCTTCTCCCCCACCGAGACCATATTCTACCCTTCTTCCCACACGGTCTCGTGTGTTTCTCATTTCTTTTCTTTCCACTCCATTATTTCACCAACTCGACCATTACCACGATAAGATTTTTGAATGGTTGGTGCTAACCTTTGGCTTGTGTAAGGCCAAGCTTAAGTTTGGGGAGGAACCTTGTTGTATATATGTAATTATATTTTTTGTTTTCTTTTCCAATAAAAAATAAAAAAAATTCAAAACATTAAAAATAAAAAAAATTATAAATAAATAAACAGGGGAATACCGGCATTTTTGACCCTCTTGGTTTAGCATGACAGTGAGGACACTGTCCAGTTCAAGTTTGGGGGTATGCTCGGTACGTCTTCTTCCTTCGCATTCATTTGTACATATTTTTGCATTTGCATATTTATTTGAAAACCCATAAAAATTGAAAATTTTCAAAAATTATAAAAATTATTGTATTCAATTTTGGCCATATTTGACTAGAGTTTGACAAATAGGTTAACTGGCTAGGAACAACTAGATCTTAGACGTGGTAAATTAAAAACCCTAAAGATAACCTTCCTTAAAATTTAACGGTACAAAGTATATGCCTTGTAGTTTATTTAGAAATAGACAAATTTTGGGTTGACTTCTTGGGCTAAGTCGAAATGAGAGAAGAGTATTGATGTTCTTATTAGAGTATAAGTTTGAAAAATAATTCCTAGCTTAAGTCTAAATTCTGAAAATGTATACCCTACAATTTGCACAATCACGCACCTTGAAACTTGGAATAGTAGAAGAGACCTTGAAATGCTCTTGTCTAAAGTCCTTAGTACAATGAAAATAAAAGAAAAAAAAGTGAATAAAGAAAAAAATGGACACTGGTTTTTATGATTACTTAAGGCTGTAAAAAAAATAGAAAAATATTTAGCGAGGGTGCTTCATCACCTAGTGCCTTAGACCAACTGGTTTGGGAGTCACTGCTAAAGCCTTGGGTGTTGCAAAACTAGGAAGTACGCTTTAAAGTGCTAACGCATCTTGTAATCGGTTGTTGGTATCTCAAGAAGTATTAACGGTCGCATGAAGGATGTGTAAGCAAATTTCATTTAAAAATTCACTAATTAATAAGTGATTTGGACAATAGACGAGAGTACGATTGCTTGATTTGAATTTCCAAGTGTAGGGGTGATCTATACACACACGTGGGGATATGTGATTAGAGTTTAGATAAGAGAAAGGAACGAAGAATAGAACTTGTATCTTTAATAGTGTTGATAAAAATTCCTAAGTGGAGATGAAACCCTAGAAGGAAGACTTAAGAGATGCCGAAAGCTAAGTAGGTCTACATAACATATATAATCTTAAGTTAAATAATGAGGAAGTGTGAAAAATATGGGTGGATGATTTATGAGTAGAAGATAATAGAATTCCTTGTTGGAAAACTTAATTGGAGAATAAAAGTCGAAAAGCCGAATTGATAGGATTTTGTGGGTGTAATCCGCTGAAAACCCTCAAGAGACAACACTCCTCCTACTAGGGACACCTAGAGGTTTAACGGCTTGTTGCACGTGCTCAGTACAATCGCGTTTCCCTGCGAAAGTGCGGTTAGGATTTTACTGAATAAGAATAAGTTTGCTCGAGGACGAGCAAAAGATAAGTTTGGGGGTATTTGTTCATATCATAATATTGCATTATTATATTCCCCATTCTTATTCTTTTTACAAATAAACAGGTGCTTTTGACGCATGTCTGCTACATATTACAGGTTACAGGTTTTTGGACAGAAAACAGTGAAAATGATGAAAAGGCGACACAAAAAAGAGACTTTGACCAACAAATAGAAGGATCTTAATCAAGCCTATATCAAAGATAAAATTCACAAAGTACAAGGCAATGCAAGGTCCAAGATTATAAAACGAACGGTTAAAAGTCCACCGCAATTATTCACTGGAGATCTGGAAGAAACATAGAAGCTATTTTAATAAAAGAACCAAATAATAAGAAAGCCCGAAGACAGAAGAGCCTACAAAGGAAATTTCAAGGCCCAATAATTTCAAGGCCCAATACTTCCTTTTAAAGAGACAGTGACATAAAATTTTACCAAAGTTTGAAGTCTACTTTGACTAGGACTTCCTAAGAATATTTTGGTAAATGTAGACATGCGAATCAATTGTAACCTAGGGTTTCCTATGCTCTATAAATAGGAACTCTAAATCATTGTAAAGGCTATGCCTCCCTTCATTAATAAATTTCAGCGTTCTTTTGGAGAGCATCAAGTTGTAAGTTCTTTATTTTCTGCCTTAGCTTAATTTTCTATTCTTGCTCTAGATAAATTTAATTCCTTGCCCTAGTTAATCTTTTATTCTCTGTCCTAGATAAATGTATTTTAATTCCCTAATGAGTGAATAGTTTCCTCGCTTGTTAGGGTTAGGAATAGGGAAGGATTTGAGAGATGAAGATCTCTCATCTCTTTTCTTTGCCAATCTTTTATGAACATTAGAACTCCATGCATACCTTCTTATTCCGCTCCCTACGGCACTCTACCCTCGAGGTAACGGTGATCTGTAGTCTAAAAGCCCGGATTTTAAGATTTTCCATGGAGGTTAGGGTAAAGATTAAGAAAGGAAAGACAAGGATCTAGAGGAAGAATCATCTTCCCAATCATCCTAATCCCCTTTATTAATATTTACCATAACACTAATATGATATATTTAATTAAAGGCATTGGAAAGAGGTGTAGATCTTTGTTTACCAAATTTTCCCTAAACCTAATCCTAGCAAGTTTCTAATCCTAGTATAACACAACTTCAATTTTTAGGTTTAATTATAAGACCAAACATCATTTGGAATTAGCTCGTAAGAACTTTAAGGAGATTTACAACATCCCTGTGGACCGACCCGTACTCACCGGCTAGCTACCGAGCGACGCCGTTCTTGATTGCGGTAATAGAAATAGTTTTTGAGATCAATCAGTACCTCAACTCCCTAGATACGTTCGAGATGAGACACACGTGATGGATCATTCGGAGCTGACTGTACGAGAAGATTTGACTTTTGAGGAGCGACCGATGTCGATTGTGGATCGAAAGGAGAAAAGTTCTTAAGAACAAAGTTATCCCTCTTATACTTGTTTCTTGGAGTAACCGCTCACATGGAGAGTCAATTTGGGAACGAGAAGATGAAGTCCGTCGGAAGTTTCCCCATCTATTCTTGCAGTTTCTTGATTGTTTATCCTTTCTTGTTCTGGGAATTTTGAGGATGAAATTCTTTTATAGTTGGGTATAATGTAACACCCGAGTCCATTTATACCAATTCCAGTTCTCGTATTTCTTTATTCGTGATATTTCTTGATTTAACGTATTTTTTGGGCGCGAATGGTATTTTATATTTTAAATTGCATTCGACCCGACCCGCTTGCTTGAACCTGTTTGATTCTTATTTATGAATCACCCTGACTTGTTATGTAGACTTGTGCATTTGCAACTTTATCGCATACTGGCATTTTATCTGGCATGTCATCTTTTACCATATAACTTTTTAAATCACGAAAATATTTTAAAAATACATTTCATATCCTGCATGATGCCCTAACCCCGTGGTAGCATCCGCGCATCTTGTTCTCGTCCCCTTCAGTGAAACAGACGTGTTTGGATGGCTACGCGCACGTACGTGCATCCGTTCTTAGGGGTATGCATTTTCTTTAACTGGGCATTCATTTTGAAATTTGGAAGTCGCATATATTTTTAATATTTTAAATCTGAATTTTTGGACCCGATCCGGACGTGTTTTGGAGTAGGTTTGTATATGTCAAAATCTCAAAACAGACTAATATTATATTCCTTTTATATATATATATATATATATATATATATATATATATATATATATAAAAACTATTATTATTCCTTTTAACTGATTTATATTAATAAATCTTTCCTAGATATGTATATATTATATTTTTTTTAAGTTAAGAAATCTTTAACTGATCTCTCTCTCTCCATCTTTCTCTCTCAAAATAAAAAATAAAAAAAGTGGCCGTGGGATTTCTAATCCCTAGAGCTTCCAAAACCCTAAATCAATTGTTCCATCCCTCTTCATCCTCTCGATCTCTCCCATCATCTGCAATCTCCCAATGCATCATCAGAAACTTCCATTCTTTTATTTCATCAATTTCACCCCAATGAAAGATCGAGATCAATTCCGCCTTCGAATCCAAGGTCCATGGTCTCTGTTTCGAATCCAAGGCTCGATCTTGCTGAGGTTGTTTCATCTGCACTCAATTTCGATACTAGGGTTCCCGCCACCATCATCACCGGATTCCTCGTCTCTGGAAAGACAACTCTATTAAACCATACACTTACATCTCAACATGGGAAGAGGATTGCTGTTATTGAAAATGAGGTCTTGCAAAGCCTTCTCCAGTCGTTGAAACATTTAATTCAGATGAGCTGGTTGCACAACATATAAAACTTGATGGCGTAGTTACTATGGTAGATTGTAAGCATGCAATGCAGCATTTGAATGAAGTGAAAACTAGGTGGGTAGTGAACGAGGCAGTTGAACAGGTGGCATATGCAGACCGTATCATATTAAATAAGATTGATTTGGTGACTGAGACTGAGTTGGCGGAACTAATCAAGAAGATTAAGCATATAAATAGGATAGCGCAAGTACAACAAGCCAAATTTGGAGTTGTTGACATGGATTTTGTTTTAGGAGTGGGTGGATAAGATCTCGATAGGATTGAGTCTGAAGTTGCGGGGAACACAGACCATTGCACAGATGGGCATGTGTCATGATACCCAAGATTTTTTTTAAGTTGACTCTAATATAAAAATTAACACCCGAGACCCCTCCTCTCTTCGGCCCATTCGATGCGATGTTGAACCGAAAACCGAGGTCCAAGACTGGGCCCTAGTCCGCATGAGCATCAAGATCGTTTCCATCTATGTGGTTCTCCGTTCCGACGACGTTTCATTTTTTTGCGCGTGAGGTGTTCGACTAAATGCCCCAATGGAGATTGTTCGTTTTATCGCATTCTTGCTGCGTGCCGCGCATCTGTGGATCCCCGAGGCAAGTGAAACTTGCTACATGCTATTTAAATTACCATATATGCTATTTAGATTACTATGTACCCATTTGAGTGCACGTTAAACTTGGAGTTTCCATTTAATACCATAATTCCATTTTAACATTTCGACGTCCCATTATATCATTTTAGATTCATAACTCGAAATATGCCAGATTGCATTTAGTTCTATTATACATAGTACCCACATTCATATTTAAATCTTATAACAATTATTTGCTTAGCCCACAGTACCCCTTTTATACTTTATACCCTGTTGGACGACCATTTGCATACATCTAACCTGATTTATATTCAATTGCATCTCTGGATTACTTGGTACATATTAACATGATTTTATCATCCACATTCGTTTTACTGTATTCATGTAATGTTGAAATTATCTCTTGAACCCAAACTGATAACTGTGCATCTACATACCTTAATCCGTACCTTATTGCATTTCACGTTACAAGTTCCAGCTTGTTGATTATATTAGCACACATGCTTGTTCTGTATACCATGTTTATGCTAGCTTGATTATGAACACCCACACATTATCTTGTACACCCTGACATGACTTGCTACACCTATTACTTGACACGACATGGTACCGTGCAACTCTTGACATGACATGACACCCATATACATTACTTGACTTGACCTGATGTACCATGGCTTTACTTGTTACCTGATCTTGTGTCTAATACCAACAAGCCTGACCTGTTGTCCTTACGGACCGTTCCTGTTGTCTATCCAGACAAACATGTACTTGCCTGATCTTGTGTTGGCATTAGCTCAGATTATTTGAATACATGACTCGAACACTTATAACTTGGGGGTATAGGAAAATCAATGATGAAATCTTGACTTGTAACTCGACAGTTGCTTGCTTATACTGATCAGTTTTAGAGGCTAGGCCCGCCTCGGGATGCTGCTGCTGACATCATTCATCTTTACATATTCCATGTTTTAGTGCCTAGCGGCACGTCTCAGTTTCAGCCCGAGAGTCTTAGACCGTGGTCCCGGGCATGCACGGGATACTATTGAGTTACATCGATGATTCATCAAATTGATTTCAAAGACTTGAGAGTAGTTAACCCAATAGACCAGTTTAGATTACTCACTGCATACTACCTTTCACCGCCCTGATTTATATTGTTGTTACCCTGGTTTACTATTTATGATTATACTTGCATGTCTCGCTACCCTGTTTACATATTATTGCTTGATGTTATGACGCGCTGACGTCTGGGTTTTGCATGGCCCAGATCCTCTACCTTTGTTGCAGACTGATCAGGAGTATTGTCGCTATTAGACCGAGCGATGAAGATCCTGTCGGTATGCAGTTTTACTTTCCAGGTGTTTCATTTATTGTATCTCTTGCTTCCGCATATTATTATTCTGGACTCTTTTACTCTGGCTCATGGACATGCACTAGACATTTTATGTAACACATGAGTTAGTGTTTAATGGTAATTGTGTGTTAATGTGGGGTTTTTTTGTAAAAAGTTTACCAAAACTGGTTTCTAATAATTTATCTGGTCTTACGGATATTTTATTAGAATTTTATCTCGACCGCACACACTTGTGCACGTTAACTAGGGTTAAATCTAGGGTTACCAAGTTAGGTATGCTTAGTAGGTTAACCATGTTTAGGCAACCATGATGGCCTAACACACTTGGTTAAGCTAATTAGATTAATTAGAGAGTTTTAGTTTTTAAAATGGCTTAGGGTTAAGGTTGTCATGTGATGAGAAAGGGAGATTATGATGGGTGTCATGTAGCATTTAATGAGAGTGAGAGAATGGTGGCCCTAGGATTGTGTCACACTCCATTCCTTTTAAAACTTTTACTTACCTCTCACATCGTTCTCACTCACACACACATCAGCCCAATTTCTGCTCATTTCAGCCACCAAAAACCAACATCAGCAGCTGCATCAACAACAGCTCTTTAACCCCATAGCAGCAGTAGCTGCATCAGCAGCAGCAGCAGCAGCACCATCATCAACATCAGCCTAATCAGCCCCACTATCACAATACAACAGCTACTTAACCCCTCATACCAGCACCACAACATCACCAGCCATAAAACCAGCCTCCAATACAACAGTAGCTGCTGCTACAGCCAAACAAACACCATAAAAACAGCATCAGCATCAGCCATCAACACAACTCCACCAGCACAAAACCACACCAGCTACATAACACCAGCACCACAACACCACACTAGCTGCATACAACATCAACACCAACACAACAACAACACTGCACCAGCAAGCATCAGCAACATCAGCAGTGGCAGCAGATCAGCATTTCAGCCAAGAACTGTAGAAATTAGAGATGTAGCTGCAGCACGTCAGCAGCACAACACCCTCCTCCTTCTTCTTTCCTCCTTCATCTAGGATCTCTAGAGGTATAACCCCCCTTAACCCGACTTATATTTGCTAAAGTTATGGTTGTTTGGTTAATTTAGTGTTTATTATGTAGATTAGTGTACGTTTTGGGTAATTTATGGGAGTTTTGGCAAAGTAATGGTTGTAATGGTTGTGATGGTTAGAGCAACCTTAGTAAGTGCTGTTGAGACTAGATCAACCAAGTTTAGTCCCAGATTTCATAAAAGTATCCGATTTGTCCGACTTGGCGTAATTTAGCAATTTTAGCGACTTTTAAGCCTCTGTAAGATCTGCTGTTGACCCGAACCTTTAAAAATAAAATTGTGAAGACTGTAGCACAGTGACCTTAGCAGAGACACACACACAGAGCACGGAGACCCACCTCCCACTCTTGGCCGCCGGTTTATTCAATCTGGCCGCAATTTGCGGCCAGAGTAGGGGGTGGGGTGTTGGGTTTTTGGGTGTAGGGTCCTGCTGGGTATCTTAAGGTGTTGGTATCTGTAACTTTTTATGTTTGGCCCAGAGGCAAAATCTGGAGCTATAAGCGAGTTATCGACGTTTTTAAGACTTGTGCGACGCGCGCGTGATCCGCGTGGTTCTGTGGCGCGCTGCGCGACACAGCGCGTCGGAATGGGTTCTGGTGAATTTGTGCGCGTCGCGACGTATCGTGTGCACGCGCGTTTAGTTTCATGAACGCGTATCCTATTTATCGATATACCGTGCTTTGCAGGATTTTTTCTTATGTGGTGACTTTTGTAAATTCTAGGTTTGCCGGCGGAGACTTCGAGCGCGGCGGAGAAGGGAAAGCAGGTGGTCGGACACACCTAGCGCGGGATCACGGGTGAGTAGATTTAACATCTACGGGGGACCATCGTTTGGATGGCGCAAATCGCCCGATAGATTTAGTAAACTTAAAAGTAGTAAACCCAAAAATTGCTTGTGACATTAGAAATCGTAATACTTGCATGACATTTGCTGAAATCAGGATCTATATGTTGTACATGCATGTGCGAACTCATTCTGTAGGACACACGCACCATTATCAGGATTTTATATGCAGTACGAGCACTATTCATGTGTACACACACGCCCTGATAATTGCCATGTCACGACACTAGATAACTTATAATCTGAAACATGTTAATAATTGATGCTTAGACCTGTGCTATTGCAATAAATCTTTAAAAGGAAATCATGGAATTGCTATTCTCGTGCATATACATCATTATATCATCTGTTCATGTCTAGTAATAATTCATACATTGCAACTTGAACATTGATACCATATACATTCATTATCACTGATATATGCACCTATGATGAGTTCTTGAGATTCTATGATATTTCTGGATTTCGGGGGAAAGCCGCAAAATTTCAAACTTATAATCGTTTAAAAATATAAAAGCTACGGTTTTCTAGTGATGTAAAGTGTCGTCCACCATGAGTTTGCTGTGGTTTTCGAGATCCGTGTCGAGGAGTGGAGGAACCGTCACGGGTATATGGTGGGCCCGGTAAGGTACCCCGGGGCAAGAGGATCGCAGATGATGGCGTTGAGCCTGGCAGGGGACGGATTACCTACCGGTGACTTCATTAGCACGGCAGATATCCAGAGGATACCGACCGTGGCCGCTAGATTGAGATATGGATATTTGGGATGGATCAGCCGGATGGCTGAGACCGGAGATACTTGACATGGATATATGAGATTGAGACAGTTTTGAGGTGTCGTTGCTGGACACGGATTTTGTTGATTTCATGGATATTATGCTGATATTTGAAAAGTGTTTCAAAAACAAAGAAAGAATAGTTCTTGTACTTACATGTTGAGATCTTGAGTTGACTCATATAGCATACATACATGTTAGTACATTCATGTGGCATACATACCTGCTAGTACACTGATGCTGCATACATACCTGCTAGTACATATAGCCATGCCTGTTAGAGATGCTAGAATACTTGTGTGCATGCATGCGATAGCCTTTGTAGATGTTATTTAGTACTCACGAGTTGTCAACTCACCCCCGTTGTGCCACAGCTTTTCTGCAGGTCCGCTCCGTCAGTACTGTAGCGGCGGACACTTTAGCTCATTTTGCCCTTTTTGCCTGGACTCGAGGCTTTTGCTCATAGGTGGGTTGTTATCGTTTTGTACCACCTTATATATATATATGTCCATTGTATCTAGAGTACTCCATCTGCTACTATTTCAGTTGTACCAGTTTTATTTGGATTATTGTATATTGACCTAGAGACGAGGTTGTGAGACTTGTGGATCTTATGTTATTTTAAGTCGAGCTCACTTGAGTCGACATGTTATTTTACTTATGCTTCATGCTTATTTGTGCACATTGTTATTTTACATTGCATGGGATTTGTGACCGTCTTGAGGCGAAGAGCTAGCTCCCGTTTGGGGATGCCATTTTCCTGTGATTCACTTATATGCCTGTTTATACCCGTTTGGGAGCTTATTTCTACAAAGGAAACTCTGCCGGAATTTTTGGGAAAAAAGGAAAAGTTGTTTTAAAAAGGACTTGATGTAGTAAAGTGTTTTAAGTAATTGGTTTTCCTTCACTCTATTTCTAATTCAGGTTTTGTTTTCAGGGCTTCGGCTTACTTATTTTACGGACGCCTTGAGGCGTTTTGTAACTTAAGTGCCGGTCACGTTCCGTACCCTGTGGGCCGTGACAGTTTAGTTACTTTCCTGTTCTTGATATCTCTACAGCCGTAATGTGACTGTGGAGGGATTTTTCCTATCCACAGGTAGCATGGTTGGTTATGTCACGTGCCCATCTTAGCGTACTCTGGGAAGCGGGGCATGACAAATTGTGTACAATGAAACACCAACTCATGAAGTGCTTGTGGAAGCATCTAGGGTTGGTAATGGCTTCTAAGTTGATGGTGTGCACAAATTTATGAAGGGATTAAGATTTCTTTCATTAGAATTGAGGAACACTTGTGAAAATTAGTTTGGAGCTTGAATGCACATATGGTTCAGTTTGAGGAAGGCTTAAGAATTTCTAATTGTTGATGAGATAAGGAGTTATGTGGTGTGTGTAGAGAGAGCATGAGGTGGAGGGTTGAGAGTTGGAGGTGGCATGGTGAAGGAGGAGGTGTCAATGGAGAAGATGGAGATGGAGGATTGTAAGTATGGGTGGGGTGAGTTGTATGTGAGGGTTTAGCCTAGGTTATGATATGTCAACCATTTACAAATTAATTAAAACAAAAAAAGAAAACCCTTTTATGTAAAATCTACATCCATGCTTAGAATAAAATATTTGTCATGACACTTAAATATTTTTATCTTAATATGAAATGTTATATCATGTTACAATAATTAATATATCATTCTTATGATATCACAAACTTTTATTCATATTTATCAATATAATTACATTTTTCGGATATAATTCCGATATCAAATTTTATAAGCGATATCAACTTTTGTAAACTTATTGAAGTCATCTTTAAAACTATAATTTAATATTTATAATTTTCCAAAATGATACAGGACTGTACGGTAAGTGTTATTTATAGGCTTCATGGGAGTTTGGACAAGTTTGCTTGTTGATCTTCTATTCGCTCAATACTTGGGTAGCCATTACGTCCAGCTAGTACCTGTTAGTGATATGTATGCCCTAGAGGCCATTACTGTACATACGATGTATATTGTAGTGGATGCTTGGACATATATATGGAGGACTTTCTTACTCGACATGATAGTATGCTATCTGGTTGTTCTTTATCTTAACATGTACTCTGATTGTCTCTATGTTACATGTTGATAAAGCCCTTAGAATGAGTACTTGACTACCAGGATTATGATGCAGATCATACTATTGGGGACAATGTAGTCGCTTAGTACATCCTTCAAATGTTCCTAGTCTTAGGTGTATCGAAACAGGGCATTGATATACCAGAGTAGACTAGCGTATAGCTTCTCGACCCATGTAGATGGGCGATGGATGATCCCATATCCATTGGTGTTTGACATCAGAGATAGTATACGGGTGCTCAGTGGAGACTGGGTACACTGGATGGACTCGCCGAGAACTCCCAGATGGTATTATACCTCACGTCAGATGGCAGTTCTCTGGTGACACTGGTACAGGTTAGTCTGTAGACCCGAGATCGTCATAGAGTCTTGTATGATTCCCACTGTGCTTTGATTTCCACCTTACCACGTTCAAGAGAACATGCAAAACGGTGGCTTTTGGGTATAGTCCCGAATCACATAGAGACAATGAGCGATAGGAGGGGTTTCATCTCTCCCGGTATTGGGAGTTTATGTTGCGCTGTGTTCGATTGGCTATAACTGGAAATCCCTGGCCAGGGTTGCTGAGATTTACTGGTAAGTGTTATCAGTAGTTTCTCGAACCGTTATGGACCTCATATCGACACGACTTATCGGTTACTGAGGTCTGACGTTTACCACCCCTAGACTAGATATGCGACATATCAGACGAAGAGACAGGACTGTATGGGAGTGTTACTGGTTGGATTCACAGGAGAATGTACAGGCTTGCTTGTTGATCTTCTGATCGCTCAATACCTAGGTGGTTGTTACGTTTAGCTGACCGCTTGCAGCTTGTGGGTGTTTGATATGATCATCACCTACTGCCGGCGTATTGACGATTCTTTAGAGTCCTACACAGAGGTTTCCTGTCTCAGGCAAAACGGAGTAGGAGAACATATGTGATATGTGCGAGACTGAAAATAATACGTGTATGTGATACCGTATTCGATTCTCGCGATATGTGATATCGGCCGGGTATATGTGATATAGCCGGTTTATCGGATCAAGTGTTGATTCGATGAACTGATACATTTTATATTAGTCGGTTATTTATGAACTAGCCAGATTATCGGATCAAGTGTTGATTCGATAATTTAATGTATAATTATATATTTGATATATTACATTACATTAACTAATATAAGCTCACTTAAAGATTCTTTTTCTCACATGATGATACATTGATATATATGTGATATATGTTAATTGTATTATTTTCTTTTGTTACAAAATATTGTATATGTGATGTATAATATTGTAACATGTTAGGGTTACAAATGCAACTAGGGTTTAAACCATGTTAGGGTTTTAAACTTGGGTTAACATTTTATTATGGATTAATTCATTTTGGATGGATAATGTTTTGGATGAGCTTTGAGGAAGCTTCATCACACTTTGACAAAGTCCACCCTCTTTGTTTTATTCTTGATATTTGCTAACCCAACTTTAACCCTAGCCTATGGTTTAATCTCTATATGAGTTAGCCATGACACATACTTAACCTTGGTTGCATTTCTAACCACAACAATAATTCATTCATCACTTTCTTCTTCATCTTCTTCAAGCTCTTAAAAAGCTTGCTTGATTTTTATTTGTGATGAAATAAAGTGAGATAAAGAAAATAAAAGAGAGAAAAATTCCTACTTCATCATCCTCATCTATTCTAGCCACTTAGATTAGTGTGTTTGCTTTACTACTACTTTATTAGTGAAGCAAGAGCTTGGGTTTGAGATTCTTCAAGGTAGATCATCTTAGTTTTTGAAGATTAGAAGCAAGATTACATCATTCTCTTCATGGAGCCCCTCTAGAGTCCGGGTACTTGATGATCACAGCGAAGGGATCTCAACACAGAGCTTATGAAGCGAAGGAACGGACTACAAAGGTTGTAATCCCTAACTCTTAGATGTTAAAGTGTTAACATGCTCGTTTGGTTTGATTCTCTAATTAATGATCTAGGTTTAGGGTTATCTATAATGGAAAACATTTGAAATTGGCATGTGAGATGCCACCCGAAACCTTGCTGCCGTTGTAGGTAACCCAACAGTGGTATCAGAGCCTAGTTAGAGAATTATACGGATAAGTGTAGGATTACGAAACCGAAACAACTCCGAAACACCCGATGCAAAACCCTAGTTTCTGTCGATTTTAAAATGAGCTCTAAAAATTTTTCAAACAAGTGCAGAATCATGTATGTGATACATAGAGAACATAGCCCAAACCTGGGCCCATGTGCTCGGATTTTGGCCGAGCACATGGCTAGGTTTTCCGAGCAGGCCGGCCCCATGGTGGGTTTTGAGCTCCAGTTTTTGGTCATGTTCTGGTCTCTGGGGTTTGGTACTTCAGGTGTTATTTGTTTTTGCTAAAATTGCATGTGATGTTAATTTATTGCATTAACTAATTTGGAGTATTTCGTATTCGCAATTCTAGCTTTGTTTCGGTTTGTTTAGACAGTGTTAAAAAGTTCGAACGGATATCAATAACTCACTTTTTCCCCTGCCGGAAAATTTCCAAGTGTTAGATTTTCCTTAGTTAAAGAACATTCAAATATCGTGCAAGTAACACGGTGGACCCTCTAGAAGAACGAAACCTTAACTCGATTATGTGATCGTCAGAACCACCTCTAAACCCTAGGGTTTGTGGTAGTTCGGCGTTGCCACATGTAAGACGTTGGTTTGACCCTTCTACGGCTGGTCCATTGGTACTGTGGCATGTGATGGATGCTTTTAAACTAAGTTCAAGTGTTGAGCAAAAAGGGAAATTTTGGGTGTTTGTTGATTCGATCGGAATGTTTAAGATCGTCTAACTTTTTCTGGAATGTGATACAATATTTGGAATCCACATTTAGTTATGAGATAACTAGTTTGAATTTTATAAATCTAGCAGTTTAGTCTCATTTGATCGGTTGCCACGGGATTTTGATGCGATCAAAAGTCTGTCGCAATCACGTAGCGTAGCGGATACTCGCCGGGTAAACTTAATAGATATCCATGCCCCATAGCCCTGACCAAGTGACTGTAGGAGAACCCCGTCGCCAAAAGCATCCGTTCGGGTGCTCGCGGCAGCGGTGTTCCGCCTTAGTGCACTTCGTCGATAGCATCAGGGGTGCGGCCGTCTACTAAAGTTTCCGACGAACATTCGATCAGGATGTCGGGAATCTTGTTGAATTGCCCGACTGGTTATTGAAAAGTGTTTTCGGTATCGAGACTAAAATGCGGGGTTTATAATTGTTAGGCATGCGATGTCTAAGGAATTCATTTGGTTAGGCATACGATGTCTAAAGGGTTGCAGATTCCAACTGTTGTAGTTTTACACTTTCTTTTCTGCGACCGTAAGTGTAATATGTGGTGTATCGCCGGTTTCGTTGCTATACGTCAACGACAATTGGGATACGTATATTTACTTACGTTGATGAAATGTGATGTTATGTGTTGCTGTGATATGTTATATTGGATCGTCGTGTTTTGAATAGCCGGAGGTTTTATGTGAGATGAGGGTTTTTATTTTCATTCATGTAAAATTCATTGTATGTAATACTCTTTTATTGGGGCACTTCCGGATTGAGGATGATGTCACCATTGTATATTATTTACTTTTCCGCATTAGGATAGATCTAAGGCGGGGAGCATAAGTAACCGGGTTCTAGGGTCCAGTGGGAGACCATCTTGAGGAGTAGAGACCGGGTGTCCTAACTCTAGAATTGGTAGGGTTACTTGCCGCTCTCGTAGGGGTCCAGGGGTGTGGGATTGGCTATTCATCGCGACCGTGGAATCCATGTTTTATACAGGCTCGCAATAAAACACGGACCTCCTAGTATATCCAATATTTCATATGTTTCTTCTGCTGCGATATCTGTGATGTGATCATTTGATATGTTGAGATAGATACTGGATATAGTATATGTGATATATTATATAGACGTTGCTTATGTTTTACACCCGCGCTTGCACTGCCTCGCTCTGCCGTTAGTTACCTAACCTAACGGTGCACGAGGGGACATCGAGGCGAATGCGGATGGCATAAGCGTACGTTGTATTTATCTGTGATATTTAGGTAAACTTAAAAGATGGGACTTCATTAATGAGATTAATGAAATAAAAGAAACCTAAAGATGTTGTGGAATCGAATTTTCAAAAACAGGTATCTCTAGTTGTTGCTTTGCATAGCGGTGTTCCTTGTAGAACATCCAGCACCTTATTCGATAAGGCAAGAGCCGAGATCCCTTCACCGGGAGTGACCTCTTTAGCAATAACTGGCAGATGCTACAACCCTCGGTTTTGTCTTTTGATTGCTTTTTTATTTTTTGCTTTGCATAGTAGTATTGTGAATATCCTGCACCTCATTCGACGAGGAAAGAGCCGAGATCCCTTCACCGGGAGTGACATTTAGCAAAACTAGTAAAAGCCTCAAAAACACTCCATTTAAATCATTCGATTCTACAACGATATCAAGTTCATTACGCAAAAGATTTTCTTAAAAACCTGTCGTAGCCCTCCGTCATTTCAGATAAGTAATAGTTAGTATTCGTGCTGTGTTTGTTGACCTCTGTCAAGGCGTAGTGTGCGGTAGCTGATTACTGCTTATCTGCATAAGCATATGATGCGATTGATTTAGGGTAGTCGTGCGACCTTGTTGACCTCTGTCAAGGGTCGTGTGGGTGGGTTTACTTCAATCAGGAAATGACGGGTTGAACTTGACTAGCTGCCTATGTTTTGTTGACCTCTGTCAAGATCATAAGACTCTTGGGGTAAAATATTATCGGGAATTTCAAGTGTTGAAATTTGCAATGAGATTGCATACCTCCTATGAGATAGTTGGAACCCGATACCCACTTCGAGTAAGAGTTACTCTTGTGAGTTTTACACATTACAAATAGCCGATCAAGTAGGTGTCTAGAAAGGTGTCAACGAGGTTACGCCTCTGGGAAAACGAGTTTTATTTTAATTAGGTCCGTGCGAAAGCATGAGGAACCTCCTTCAAAGTACCGGCACTGGCCTGGCTGAAATATTGGCAAACTTGTAGGGTGTAATTAATCCCAGCTAGTCTTTCCTTTTAGGGTTTGAAGGAAGATTTGACTAAAACAGTGGGAGCCATCCTAATTAGATATATTTCTAACCGATCTAATCTTGCAAGAGCGTACGCTGAGTGTTTTCTTCTCTCTCTCTCCAGGTAGCGACCATGTCACGCCTTAATCAAGATAATAATACGGATATATTGACCGAACCCGCTTGTTATATTGCGCTAGGGGAACGTTGGTCCCGCTCCAACTTATAATTGTTATAAGACCGAGCAGGAAAAAGGGAATATTAGAATTCCCGTGCCGCCCAAACGAAGAATGTGTATGTTAATACATCTTCTTCGGGTGTGTTCATTACAGAAAACTGTTTCTCAGTATCCTTTACGTCCTGGGTATGGTGATACCGGATCAGGATCTTACATATGTAATCAGTTACATAGGCTACAGAAAGGTAGAGAACTGAGAAAGGGTGATAAGTTTTAAGAGTTAAAAATGGTGCAAGTGTTGCAGCCAAGTCTGTTGGCAGTTATCACCCTGTATTACCAAATACATTGATTCTGAACGAATGTTATTAGATACCGAACCTGATATACAACATCATATCAGTATATTTATTTAGTAAAGAAGGATATAATTTTGTATTGTTGGACAATGTTTTGAACATTTCCTATATCAAGAGTTGATCGGTTCAGGCACGTTATCTAAAAGCATAGACGTTCTAAATCAAACCACAGTTCTTAACGTACAGAACACACGCAAGAGGAAGAGTTCAGAAATGAACAAATCCTTCTTAAGGTAGTGTAGACTAGGTCATATCAATGTGACCCGACTAGATGAAGTTACATAAAGATGCATATTTAAATCAGTTTGAATTTACATCTTATGAAACTTGACAGTCATGTCACAAAGATAAGATGACCATAGCTCCGTTTATTGGAAACGGAGAAAGAGTTAGTGAACTCTTGGGATTGATACATGATGATGTATATAAGGTCCCCTGTCTACACATGCCAGGACCGGTTCTTTTTACTTCATTACATTCACTGATTATCTCTCAAGATTCGGACATATGTTCCTGTTGAAACACAAGTCTGAGCCTTTTGAGATATTCAAAGAATATAAATTAGAAGTGGAGAACCAAAAACCGGGCATAAGTATTATGTCTTATGATGTGATCAGGGAGGAGAATACATGAGCACGGAATTCCTGGACTATTCTAAAGGAGAATGAGATTCTCTTTTAGCATTACTCCTCCGTATACACCACAGTACGTTGGTATATCGGAGCGGAGCAATCGCACCCTATGAGATATGGTGCACTCTATGATGAGTATTACTGAGTTTCCTATTTCCTTTTGGGGGTTATGCACTTGAGAAGCTGCATACCTATTGAATAGGGTTCCAACCAAATCAGAGGCCTACCACTCCATATGTGATATGGTATGGGAAGAGCCCATCTCTTAAGGATGTTAAGATTTGGGGTTGTCCGGCCTATGTCTAAAAGCAAAATCCAGACAAGCTCGAGGCAAGGTCCGTTCTGTGGAAGTTTGTTGGATATCCCAAGCATTCGCAAGGGAATATCTTCTACCGAACCGAGGAACAAAAGGTGTTTTATTACTCAGCATGCCACCTTTTTGAGAAAAAGGGAATTTCTTGTGAAGAAATTAGTGGTCATGAGGTAGAACTGGAAGGAGTTCCAGCTATACAAACTACAGCTGATGATTTGGTAGAACCGGAGGATTCAATAGCACCCAACGAACCTCAGCCTCTCCGCCGGTCTTGTAGGGTTCCTCACCCACCTGAGAGATACTTTGGTTTTCTCTATGACAGTGGAAGCAAGGATTGCATCATGAGATGATGACCCAACTAGTTTCGAGCAGGCCATCAAGAGTGGGGACTCTGTAAGAATGGCTGGATGCTTAGTGATCTGAGATGGAATCCATATACACCAACAAAGTATGGACTTTGGTTGCTTTATCTGAAGGGTTAAATCCCCATCAGGAGAAAGTATATCTTGAGAAGATTACTTAGTGTACATAGAAAATTCAAAGCAATGCTTAAGTCCATCCAGATCCTATTTGCCACTACTACATACCATGACTACGATATCTGGCGGTTGGGTGTCATGACTGCTTTTCTAAATAGTGATTTAGAAGATAGCGTTTATAAGTACACAACCAGAGGGCTTCATAGACAGTGGGAGCAGCGGAAACGTGTGCAAGTTGTTTTATGGGTTAAATCAAGCATCGCGGAGTTGGAACATCTGTTTTGATGTGGTAGTCAAAGAGTTTGACTTCATCAAAATGGTAGATGAACCTAGTATATACAAAAAGGTAGTAGGGAGTATGGTGGTGATCCTCGTATAGTACATGGATGACATACTCTTGATAGGGAAGGAGTTTCCTATGCTACGCTCGGTCAATCTCTTCTTATCACAAGGATTCTCCATATAGGATCAAGGTCATACCTCCTAAATCCTGGGTTTTGGATCTATGAGATAGATCTAAATGGATGTTAAGATTCTCACTAGGTGTAGTGAGACGGTATCAATCGATCCTGGGGAGAATCACTGGAAAGCTTCCAAGGTGGTAAGGTCGACTGAATGTCAGTCACAGGCATTGTCTTTACCCTCAGTAGAGGGACGGTATGTTGTAAGAGTTCCAAGCTAGATATCGTGGCAAACTAGATGATTAAAGGCAAGATACATCGTTACCAAGGATGCTACCAAAGTGGCAATCTGGATATATACAAGTTCATGAGATGAACTTCGTTCCTACCATTGTGTGACAATGGAGTTGTGGATTATGCCTAGGAACCCCCGTCCTATCAGAGATCCAGACATATTCTTAGGCAGTATCACCTGATCATGGAGATGGTTGATCTCCAGGGAGATCGAGGATAGGAGAGTAGATACAGAGGACAGCAGTGCGGATCCACTCACAAAGGCCTATTTCCCAGTAGAGACTTTTATGGGATGATTGAGTATTAGATATTTCAACCACAGATGATTGTTGATTATGAGATACCACAACAAATGGCCCTAGTGCAAGTGAGAGATTGTTAGTGATATGTATGCACTAGAGGCCATTACTGTACATACGATGTATATTGTAGTGGATGCTTGGACATATATATGGAGGACTTTCTTGCTCGACATGATAGTATGCTATCTGGTTGCTCTTTATCTTAACATGTACTCTGATTGTCTCTATGTTACATGTTGATAAAGCCCTTAGGATGAATACTTGACTACCAGGATTATGATGCAGATCATACTAGTGGGGACAGTGTAGTCGCTTAGTACATCCTTCAAATGTTCCTAGTCGTAGGTGTATCAAGACAAGGCATTGATATACCGGAGTAGACTAGCGTATAGCTTCTCAACCCATATAGATGGACGATGGATGATCCCATATCCATTGGTGTTTGACATCAGAGATAGTATACGGGTGCTCAGTGGAGACTGGGTACACTGGACGGACTCGCCGAGAACTCCCAGATGGTATTATACCTCACGTCAGATGGCAGTTCTCTGGTGACACCGGTACAGGTTAGTCTGTAGACCCGAGATCGTCATAGAGTCTTGTGTGATTCCCACTGTGCTTTGATTTCCACCTTACCACGTTCAAGAGAACGTGCAAAACGGTGGCTTTTGGGTACAGTCCCGAATCATATGGAGGCAATGAGCGATAGGAGGGGTTTCGTCTCTCCCGGTATTGGGAGTTGATGTTGCGCTGTGTTCGATTGGCTATAACTGGAAATCCCTGGCCAGGGTTGCTGAGATTTACTGGTAAGTGTTATCAGTAGTTTCTCGAACCGTTATGGACCTCATATCGACACGACTTATCGGTTACTGGGGTCTGACGTTTACCACCCCTAGACTAGATATGCGACATATCAGACGAAGAGACTGGACTGTATGGGAGTGTTACTGGTTGGATTCACAGGAGAATGTACAGGCTTGCTTGTTGATCTTCTGATCGCTCAATACCTGGGTGGCTGTTACGTTTAGCTGACCGCTTGCAGCTTGTGGGTGTTTGATATGATCATCACCTACTGCCGGCGTATTGACGATTCTTTAGAGTCCTACACAGAGGTTTCCTGGCTCAGGCAAAACGGAGTAGGAGCACATATGTGATATGTGCGGGACCGAGAATAATACGTGTATGTAATACCGTATTCGATTCTCACGATATGTGATATCGGCCGGGTATATGTGATTGTCATGACCCGAAAGTACGGAACATGACCGGCACTTAGGCTACGAACGTCTCAAGGCGTACATGCTCTAAGTAAGCCGAGCCCAGAAATCCAAACCAAGAAAAGTAGTGGAGTGAAGGAAAAACCATATGTAAATCAACCAGTTTGCAACATAATATACAACGCCTAAAGGAGAGGATCACAATAAAAAGGGAACTCAACAGCATGAAACCCAGAAAAATATAACGTGCGACTCTAAGGTCGAAAGAATAAACACCACTGGTCTCTATCTCAAATAAGTACATGTTTGGTTGATGGAACTTCTAGATACAACTGAAATATAATATACAATGTATAATGATGGGTACGATACAAATAAACCCACCTACTAGCAAGTCACCCGAAAGAAGCAGTGCCGCAAGCCGTAATGAAACCTGTGCGGCAAAACCTGCAAGAACTGGGGCACAACGGGGGTGAGTTGCCAACTCATGAATAGAAAAACATCTACGAACTGAAAATCGCATGTATGACGCAATCCTAGGTCATACGATCAACATATATAAACCTCAAATGAATAAGTCTGAAGCATGCTAAGGTGGCAATGTAACATCTATACATGTATGTAGTGCCAAGTACTCGTGCCAGTGCCTCAGGTAATAACATGTCATAAATATGAGGTATGTCTGCATAAAGTAATATGATGAAGTATCTAAATGGATATCAATACACATATATTAGCGTCTCATTCCACTAATATTGGTGTAAGGGTTTATATAACAGCGTCCTCATCCACTGTTATATATACAAATGAGGTGTGATCGATGTAATCAATATGAATCAATGTCAGCTATAACATGAAGTCTAGTAGTATGTGGATATCTTCTAACTAGGTAATCAATGTCTGTAAATAGGTGGATCTCGTCCACATGTCACCCAATGACAATAAGCATCATGCATGTGAATATCGTAAAGCATATGCATGGAAATATGATGATATAATCAAATCATGGAACCCGAGTGCCTAGCATCGACACTCGAAAACATCATGAACACATGTGCCTAGCATCGACACGTAAATCCTCATATATCTCAGGCGCCGCACACCCTGGTCGGCCCTCATATCCATCTCATGACTCCAATCGGTATCCTCCGGATAACCGACGGGTCCCAAATACTATCACCGGTAGGTAGTACTCCCCTGCCGGGCTCACCGTCTAGCATATACGAGTCTTCTTGCCCCGGGATACCTCACCGGGTCCACCATGTACCCACAATCGGTGCCTACCACTCCTCGAATCGGGTATACCCACACAAGCTCTCTGGAACCGAGAAAACTCATGGTGGACGCACTGAAATATCATATCAAGGGTAACTGGGGTTTTAAAATGATTACATATTTTCTTTTGAAATATCCACGGTCCCCAAATCCAGAAATATCATGGAAACAACATATCTCAATGCGTATAATCAAAACATGATGTATGAGACATGTAAAGAAAGGTAAGCATATCAGTAAGTCATGCAACATGGAATAGTAATGTGCATATGTCGAGAGAAACCGCTCTTTTAGAATCAGTTTTAAAGAATATCTTGCGGTTCCCAAATATCTAATCAAGCCAGAATCATCTATGTAGGTGTACAGGTATAAGTGTATAATATGCCATGCAAGAATCACATCATGAGTGCAACAGTACTACAGTGTAGTGGCATGGCAATTATCGATGATGAAGTGTGTGAGCCGGCAAATAGTGTACGTGGAACATACGCATCATCGATAATGGTGCTGGTGTCTTAACAGCATGATGGTAATATTTCAATAAACACAAGTAATGCGATGCAAATAATATGAATATGCGGAATCAAATAATCAACGCAATAGTGCAGAATCTACATCAATATGTAAGTGTCATGCAGTTTTGCCTTTTTGAAATAAGACGAATCGGGGTTTTTAGTAAAATAAGGGCTACGGTGTTTTTAAGAAAAGATGCGCCTTTTGAAATTATCCGTAGAATCCCTTTTTGCCTGTCTTTAAAATACTCCCGATTCGTTAGTTTTGAAATAGGTATGACTCGGGTCTAGTCTAACATCTACTATACTAACTACTGGTCTAACTATCAAGTCAATATGGAAGGGTATGGAAACCACCTAAATCTGAGTCGATATATATAAATATAAAGATAGTAGTCGGTGATCCCGCCTCAATAGTATCGCATACGATACCGTATATCATCTGACATCCTCAAGTCATGAGTGCGGATCAATCAACAATATAAAGCTCGTACGGTAAATCGTCGTACGGCATCCCAATAGCTGGGTGCGGGTCAATATCACAATCATCACATCAATTATCTGGTATCCTTATCATCATATCACATAATTTGGGGTACTGATCTAAGTCTAGTACGAATCGATACCATCTATATAAGTATGAATGCGTGTGCGAAGATACGTCCAAAGGCCCGCTAAAATCACATATCGTATCCCAAATACGAGTCACATCACATCACCGATATCATGGCACTATGCCCAATCTCATCGACTCACCTCCAATGTCTTCCAATATCTTCATCATCACAGTATACATAGCAAATATGCACGTATGTGCGTGTGGGTGTAAACCTATTCTAGGGTTCGCGACTAGGAACTACACTAGTTACTTCTAACCCTAATCTATGCATAGTACACCTAACACATCCTAAACAACCAAGTCATACATAAGCTATCATATATATAAGTATAATATATATGGTATACTAGACATCGGACTGCAGGGGTGCTATACGCCATCCACTCGACTTCTCCCCGTAGATATAAATCTGCTCACCTTTCTTATGTGTGTCGGTGCCGATGTCGCCATTTGCATCTCCAACGCTTCGACGCCACGTGGGGTACCTACAAGAATATCACACGCTAAAACACATGAAAACCATGTCGGAAGCCAAAATGGTGCACGTTACGCCCATATGTAAAAACCTGTGGCATTGCGTGCAAACACAGCCAATATCCCTCTGCCGTTGGCGTTCAAACGCCACCCGACAGAAACGAATCATCGAATACCCAAAATCCATACGAAAACAAGTCGTAAATCATGCGCCAACTCAAGAAAATCAACCCAGATTCTACCCTGATTGGAACCAAACAAAACTAGACATACCCAGGGTCAAGTTTACAGGTAAAAGAGCCGTGCACAAAAAACGAGGCAGTTTCACCCTGGTCTGGCCGTAAATTGCGGCCAGAAGGGATTAAATGGCGGCCTGAAAATGGGGGTTGGAGCTAGGGTTTTGGGTGTTGGTTCCTATCTGCCTGCACATCCTTCTGCCAAGTCAAAATTATTTTAGGAGGTCCGGGTTGATAGCAGTTTCCAAAAAGGCCACAAAATCGATAAAATACGCCAAGTCGAAACATTCAGGTAACTAACTGGGAATCTGGGGTAATCTTGGTCAAAATGGTCTCAAATACACCTAATAAGGTTACCCTAACGATCAAAACCATCACTTGGCCACATCTCACTCAAAATCACTAAAACTAGCACTAGATCACAAAAATAACACTAAATTTCAGCTACATAACCATAACCATTCAAGAAAGAAGTTAGGTTGCAAGATTATACCTCAAGGGATCCTAGGATGTATGAGAAGAGGAGAAGAAGAAGAAGAAGAGGGTATTGTTGCTGCTGCTGCTGAGCTGCTACTACAGCTGATGCTGTTTTCTTTGCTGTTGATCCTGGTTGCTGCTGCTGCTGTTATTTTTATTGTTGTTGCTGTAGTGGTTGTTTTGGTGATAGTGTGTGGTGTGATGAGGGTGTGGGGTTGTTTTTGTAACGTTTCAAAACAATAAAATATTATTTTTGGGAATTTTTATAATTTAATATTATTTTAATGAATATTTTAATATTCTGGTATAATTAAATACAAATAAATGGGGGAAAATTTTGGAAAATTATGGAAAATTCTAAAATAGGGTATTTTATAGAATTATTCCATTTTAAAGTTTTTAAGATTAGTTATATGCTAATCT
Source organism: Agapanthus africanus (assembly GCA_030015575.1). Classification (NCBI taxonomy): domain Eukaryota; kingdom Viridiplantae; phylum Streptophyta; class Magnoliopsida; order Asparagales; family Amaryllidaceae; genus Agapanthus; species Agapanthus africanus. The sequence continues at coordinate 161,664,662 of CM057350.1, read as the reverse complement.
AGTGCTAATCTCGATTAAAATCGCTAATTGGATTTTTAGCTTTTTTGTGCAAAAATGTGCACATATCATTTTCCACACTTGTTACACTTGTGTTACATTTCTTTTGCCATGGTTGTTCTTTTGGGTTCACTATTGGAGTGTGAAGGAAAAGAAAAGAAAAAGGAAAAAAAAAAGTAAGTGATGATGAGAGAGAGAGAGACCAAGTCAACCCCACTTTTTGAACCATGCTCCCATCATTTCCCCTTCTCATTCTCTCTCCTCTTCCTCACCTTGAGCTGCTGCTGCTCCCTTTCCCTTTCTCTCCCTCTTCATGAAACCCTAGATCCACCATGAAAACAAAGCCAAAACCCCATTCCCACTTCACAAAACTTGCTCCCAAGCTCACTAGCTACACATTGAACCTAGCAAGATTGGATTTGAAGGACTTTGAGCAACTCAAGAATTTTCTTGAGTTGCCAAAGGAGGTAATTTCTGCACCTATTAGAGTAGTAATTCAATTCTTATTGCATCCATTCTAGTTTCATGTCGATATGTTGTCGTTTGGTGGAATTGTGAAACTTTAAGTTAGGGTTTATGTGAGATCTGAGATTAAAGCTGAAATTGAGGATTGTGGTGACCTTAGAAACCCTGGTGTGATGTTATTTTAGACCCAAACCTGAACTAGAAACCAGAATACGGATTTATGAGGCGATGTCGGAGAAAAACTGTGAATCTGTGATCGTATTTAGGAATCTGCTATCACCCCGAGACCCCAAAAATTAAACTGAGATGACAGTGAGATGTGCAGGCACCATGGAACCACCACACCAAACCCTAGCCCCCAACTCCAAACCCCGGCCGCCAATTTATTCCTTCTGGCCGCAAATTGCGGCCAGAGCAGGAGGGAATTGCTTCGATTTTTGTGCATGGCCCTATTTCCTCTATTCTTGACCCTGGGTATGTCTAGTTTTGACTGATTCCATCTAGGGTAAAATCTGGGTTGATTTTCCTATGTTGGTGCATGGTTTACGACTTGTTTTAGCATGGATTTTGGTATTTGGTGTTTCGTTCCTATCGGGTGGCGTTTGGACGTCAACGATAAGTGGATATTGATCGTGTTTGCATGCGAGATTATAGGTTTTTACCTATAGGCGTAGCGTGTGCCGTTTTGGTTTCCGGTGTGAATTTCATGTGCTTTAGCGTTTGTGATATCCTTGTAGGTACCCCACGTGATGTTGAGGCAAAGAAGATGAAGATAGCGACATCGGCACCGATACATGAGAAGCAAGGTGAGTAGATTTATATCTACGGGGAGGAGTCGGGTGGATGGCGTATAGCACCCCCGCAGTCCGTGGTGATGTATACGAATACGTATATACACATATATTTATTATGTGTTGTTAGGATTATTGAGGGTAATAATGGTATTATTGGTGATAAGGATGTATTGGTTTAGTATAGTGCGAAACCCTAGAGTAGTGGTTGCACCCACACATACGCGTACACATATACTTGCATGCATTCTTTCATTTATCTGTACGCATATAGAGGTGTGTATATCTACACATGGGTATGGGACTATGTGTTCATATACGGGATTGAGGATGATACATGGGATTGAGTTGAGTCGATGAGGTTTGATTGAGGCCGTGAGATTCGGCGATATGACAGAGTTCGTGTTTGAGATGTGATATGATGGTAGTGATACCGGATATGTGATGAGTTGAATGTGATATTGACCGTACCCAGCTATTGGGATGCCGTACGACGATTTACCGTACGAGCTTTATACTGATGTTAGATCCGCACTCATGACTCGAGGATGTTATATGATATACTGTATCGTACGTGATACTATTGAGGCGAGATCACCGACTATATATATATATGTATATCGACTCAGATTTAGGTGGTTTCCATACCCCTCCCGATTGACTTGATTGTTGGGTTCGTAGTTCGCATAGTAGGCGTTAGACTAGACCCGAGTCATACCTATTTCAAAACTAACGAATCGGGGATATTTTAAAGATAGGCAGAAGGGTTTATACGGATATTTTCAAATGACGCATCTTTTCTTAAAACACCGTAGCCCTTATTTTACCAAAAGCCCTGATTCGTCTTATTTCAAAAGGCAAAGTTGCATGATATATCTATTGAGGCAGGTTCTTTACTGTTGCGTTGATTATTCGATTCCGCATATTCATGCTATTTGCATTGCATCGCTTGTATTGTTGATATATTTCAGTCATGCTGCTAGGACACTAGCACCATTATCGATGATGCGTATGTTCCACGTACACTTGTTTGCCGGCTCACACACTTCATCATCGATAATTGCCATATCACTACACTGTAGTACTGTTGCATTCAGTGTATGTTGCTTACATTTCTTTACATGTCGCATACATCATGCTTTCTGATTATACGCATTGAGATATGTTGTTTCCATGATATTTCTGGTTTTTGGGAACCGTGGATGTTTCAAAAAAGAGATTAAGTAATTGTTTTAAAACCCGGTTACCCTTGATATGATATTTCAGTGCGTCCACCATGTGTTTTCTCGGTGCTGAGAGCGACATGTGAAACCCGATTCGAGGAGGCGGATGAGGCCGATTGCGGGTACATGGTGGACCCGGTATGGTTCCCCGGGGCAAGAAATGTTTTTCGTTGAGTAGACGATGAGCCTGGCAGGGTGGCGAGTACCTACCGGTGATTGGTTGGACCTGGCGGTTATCCGGAGGATACTGACCAGAGTCGATAGATGGATATAGGCGTACTGCCGGGGCCGAGGGCCGATACCGCAGACAGAGCCCGTGGGCCGATCCGGACTGACGGAGCCCGATATATGAGGATTTATGTGCCGATGCTGGGCACAGTTTTCATGATGTTTTCGAGTGTCGATGCTGGGCACTCCGGTTCCATGATTTTGACGTGTCGCGATGGACACGGATGGTTTATATCCTCATATTATTCCCATGCACATGCTTTATGATATTTACATGCATGATGGTGATTGTCATTGGGTGACGAGTAGACGGGATCCACGTACATGCAGATTTGGTTACATTGATCATACCTCACATTTATGATATGATATTACCTGAGGCACTGGCACGAGCACTTGGCACTACACTCATGCATAGAGATTACCTTGCCAGTTTTGCATGCTTCAGACTTATTCATATGGAGGTTTATTATATCTGATCGTATTGACCTAGGATGGGTCATGCATTCGATCTCTGCTTGTAGATATTTTCTATTCACGAGTTGGAAACTCACCCCCGTTGTGCCACAGTTCTTGCAGGTTTTGCCGTACATATTCCATAGCGGCATTTTTGGCACACTGCTCCCTTATGGGTGACTTGCTTGGGTAGGTGGGTTCTTTTGTATCAGAACCGCCATTGTTCATGTATTATTCTTTGTATCTAGAAATTCCATCAACCAAAACTTGTATATTGTTTCAGACTTAGAAAACAGTGTTGTATTATTTCGACCTTAGAGTCGCGCTTGTAGTATTACGGTTTTTTGGCTGTTTTGATTTCTTTTTGGGTTTTGATCCTCGCCCTTTGGCGTTGTATATTATTATTGCTTGCGTGGTTGTGACCGTCGATTGATGAAGAGCTAGCTCCCGCTTAGGGATGCCTTTTATCATTTCATATATATTATTCTTGTTGTACCCCGTTCGGGGCCAGTTTTTACAAAGGAAACTCTGCCGAAATTTTCAGAAAAGGTTACACGTTTTTAAAAATGCATATTCGGCTTAGTTGTTTAAAAACTTTGATTTTTGAAACATGATTTCTTTACTTCTTAAACCAGTTTTCCTTATTTACTCTTTAAATGGTTTTAGATTTCTGGGCTTTTGGCTTACTTGGATCAGATGGGGTCCTATAGACTTCATATGGTTCAAGGGCCAGTCACGTGCTCTTTCGGGTCGTGACAAAGTTGGTATCAAAGCGCTAGGTTGACCTTAGTTCGAGTCTAAGTTTGACTATGTGGAGCCTAGGGCGTTATCTATATACGGAACTTAGGCTTGACCTTACGGAACTTAGACCTAGTCGAGGGGGTATTAGACCCGAACTTTCGTCGCGTAGGATGACCCTTGGTTGATGGAATAAGTGACTAAAGTAGAGTGACGTACCGTGGGTATGTTCCGCGGCATACTTACGACACGCCACTCTGCTTAAGAAACCTTAGGTTGTACATTTCCTTGCACCGTATTATATTCCTTCCTATGATCTATCCTCATCGATACTGGTTATGGTTTTGCCGCCACGATTGCACGGGCAGAGTGGAGCTACGGCTCGAGTTGCGTCAGCATGAGCTCGTCGTGGACGAGGACTGACCAGGGCGTGAGTCCAGAGACTTATGATTGCGAATTGAGAGGCGTCGTCTTATTGTGTTTTCGCGCCATGAGCGTTGGATTGATCGCTTTTACGAGATTTCCGGATGTGCTGATCGGCACCAGCGGATTGAGCCACTGATAGAGGCCAGCCAGGATGTGATGACCGTTGATATTATCGCTTATCCAGGACGATTGAGGCGTTGTCCCGCGCATAGACGAAGGAGCTAGTTGTTGCTGCGGAAGATGAGATATCGCCCAGATGATCGGAGCTACCGCAGCATGAGCATATTCTTGGATATTTGATAGTGAGTCGCTAGTCACTGAGGATTAATGACTAGGACATGTGGTTCGTTCGCTTACCCCGATGCGAGGTCACCAGATAGATTGATTACAGCTAGAGGCGACTTCACGCAGATTCGTTAAGAGTCGATTGAGACGATCGAGTGTCAGGAACCCATTTTCCAAGTTTAAAGTATTCGGAAAGACATGCAAGCGATTCTATGGACCCTCTAGAAGAATGAAACCCTAACTCGACATAATGACCGTGTGAAAGCCTTTGAACCTTAAGGTTTGCGGCAATTCCACAGCGCCATTAGTGAGGCTTGGGTTTGCCCTTCTACGGCTGGACCACCGATGCTGTGGTATGTACTCGATACTATTAAACTGTACCCGAGATGTTGAGATCTTGGGGGGATTATGAGGTTCTGACGAGTCGATCGGACGATTCGACATCATTCGGATATCATGTGATGGGATACATTGCTTGGGAGACTCCAGGTACGAGCGTAGCCGTTGGAGCGCAGCCTGTGTAGCCACGATGAGACGAGTCCAAATCAGTCGACATTGAAGCAGAGTGGAGTAGAGTTCGCATGAGATTTCGACGAGATGACGTTCCACTCCGCTGACATCAGAGATGCGATACGCACGCTGAGGACGTGATCAGCTAGATATCTCCTACTGAGTGACGAAGATACCGAGTTCGTGATTTCGAGTCCGTGTTAGAGACTTCGAAGGGACCGTAGCCGAGGACATTGCAGTGCGCAGATAGAGACGCGATGTCGAAATGGTCGATGATACAGACAAGCGGGACAAGAAGTTCGTGCGAGATGCAGACGAGCTGGTACTACACCCCGTTAAGATTAAAGATCAGGAACCAGAGGCAGAGGACGCCAGCCGCGAGCTTGAGGCAAGTGGATATCTTGCGCCGCTAGCATTGGATGTACCGGCACCTTCTCGACCTCGAAGGAGGATATACCGACGACGGTATTTATGATTTGCGATTTTGTGATTTGATTATCACGTATCCGTCATCTTGGATTTCGGTATTTTGGGCGATCTATTCGCATGATTAGTCTTGATGACTGAGTTCTATGATATCTGTTTTTGGCACCATGGTTGCACTTACTGGGTATTCATATTTTGTGCAGAGTTATTATTCTCGAGGTATTGATTGTGATTTCATGCCTATTTTATACCAGTGATTTGATTTACGCTTCCAGCGTAGTTTTCATGTACTTTTAGTGTTTTGATTTGATTTGTGCACGCTGATGCACACGGTTGTGAGATTTTCCATCGCGGTACACTTGATTTTGATTGGGCCACATTATATATCGTCGATTTTGACCCTGATATTGATGATTGATTCTTGCACTCCGTGCTTTTGATTGGACTTACGCATGTTCGACGTTTGCTATTGGATTTCGTGATTCCGTGCATGTTGAGTGCGCAGGGTTTAGATTTCATTCGTGCACGATGGATGCACCAATTTGGATTTTCGCGCATGTTGGGCGCATGTTTTGAGATACGATTTTGGTGCACACCCGATGCACTAAATCGAGATTCTTCGTGCATGTCAGATGCACCGGATTTTTTGCTGTTAGGCACACACGTTGCCTATGACAGATGCTTCGTGCACACCCGTTGCACCTAGATGTTGTTTTGTGCACCTGTATGGCACATATATGGATTTTGATTTCCGTGCGCACCAGACGCACAGGGTGGTGTTATGTGCATTTTTGGGATTTATTCCTTTTGGAGCAGTACATTTTTATGATATTGGATATTTGTTTTCATACTGAGCAGGACTAGTCAGAGGACAGTACCTGGATATATTTTGCATGCATTGATAGTTCGAAGGGATTTCCAAAGAGCGAGCTATGGTCTCGATATATATATACCTACGTGTTCGATATGACACGAAACGTTTTAAAAACAAGGAAACCCTTCTAAATTGTTTTCAAAACGGCGGAACGTACCTATTAAACAAAGGATATATATATACCTATATAGTTATTTTCTTATGAAAAACGTCCGCCACTGTGCAGTGTTACGCGCATCGCACGGCGACTTAAAAAGATTTGGCATGCATTTACATCAGCTATTCACATGTATAGATTGGATGTCTACATGTATAGTTCTGATCTATATCATATTGGTTTTACATTGGATTGACATTTGTGTCTTTACCATGACTCCGATGATTGCGGGATGCTTGATGGAGTGTTGCTTTTGAGTTATCTGCTCAGTACTCGTGCGCATGCATTGCGCTATGATACGTTTTATGCATTGCTGATTTCGGAGCCCCGACGACTTGGAATTTGTATCGAAATGTTTTAGTATTTGGGGGTTTTAAATTTAAATTCGGGGACCGAATTTCTTTAAGGGGGTAGATTGTAACGTTTCAAAACAATAAAATATTATTTTTGGGAATTTTTATAATTTAATATTATTTTAATGAATATTTTAATATTCTGGTATAATTAAATACAAATAAATGGGGGGAAATTTTGGAAAATTATGGAAAATTCTAAAATAGGGTATTTTATGAAATTATGCCATTTTAAAGTTTTTAAGATTAGTTATATGCTAATCTAGTGCTAATCGCGATTAAAAATCGCTAATTGGATTTTTAGTTTTTTTGTGCAAAAATGTGCACATATTATTTTCCACACTTGTTACACTTGTGTTACATTTCTTTTGCCATGGTTGTTCTTTTGGGTTCACTATTGGAGTGTGAAGGAAAAGAAAAGAAAAAGGAAAAAAAAAGTAAGTGATGATGAGAGAGAGAGACCAAGTCAACCCCACTTTTTGAACCATGCTCCCATCATTTCCCCTTCTCATTCTCTCTCCTCTTCCTCACCTTGAGCTGCTGCTGCTCCCTTTCCCTTTCTCTCCCTCTTCATGAAACCCTAGATCCACCATGAAAACAAAGCCAAAACCCCATTCCCACTTCACAAAACTTGCTCCCAAGCTCACTAGCTACACATTGAACCTAGCAAGATTGGATTTGAAGGACTTTGAGCAACTCAAGAATTTTCTTGAGTTGCCAAAGAAGGTAATTTCTGCACCTATTAGAGTAGTAATTCAATTCTTATTGCATCCATTCTAGTTTCATGTCGATATGTTGTCGTTTGGTGGAATTGTGAAACTTTAAGTTAGGGTTTATGTGAGATCTGAGATTAAAGATGAAATTGAGGATTGTGGTGACCTTAGAAACCCTGGTGTGATGTTATTTTAGACCCAAACCTGAACTAGAAACCAGAATACGGATTTATGAGGTGATGTCGGAGAAAAACTGTGAATCTGTGATCGTATTTAGGAATCTGCTATCACCCCGAGACCCCAAAAATTAAACTGAGATGACAGTGAGATGTGCAGGCACCATGGAACCACCACACCAAACCCTAGCCCCCAACTCCAAACCCCGGCCGCCAATTTATTCCTTCTAGCCGCAAATTGCGGCCAGAGCAGGAGGGAATTGCTTCGATTTTTGTGCATAGCCCTATTTCCTCTATTCTTGACCCTGGGTATGTCTAGTTTTGACTGATTCCATCTAGGGTAAAATCTGGGTTGATTTTCCTATGTTGGTGCATGGTTTACGACTTGTTTTAGCATGGATTTTGGTATTTGGTGTTTCGTTCCTGTCGGGTGGCGTTTGGACGTCAACGACAAGTGGATATTGATCGTGTTTGCATGCGAGGTTATAGGTTTTTACCTATAGGCGTAGCGTGTGCCGTTTTGGTTTCCGATGTGATTTTCATGTGCTTTAGTGTTTGTGATATCCTTGTAGGTACCCCACGTGATGTTGAGACAAAGAAGATGAAGATAGCGACATCGGCACCGATACATGAGAAGCAAGGTGAGTAGATTTATATCTACGGGGAGAAGTCGGGTGGATGGCGTATAGCACCCCTGCAGTCCGTGGTGATGTATACGAATACGTATACACACATATATTTATTATGTGTTGTTAGGATTATTGAGGGTAATAATGGTATTATTGGTGATAAGGATGTATTGGTTTAGTATAGTGCGAAACCCTAGAGTAGTGGTTGCACCCACACATACGCGTACACATATACTTGCATGCATTCTTTCATTTATCTGTGCGCATATAGAGGTGTGTATATCTACACATGGGTATGGGACTATGTGTTCGTATACGGGATTGAGGATGATACATGGGATTGAGTTGCGATGAGGTTTGATTGAGGCCGTGAGATTCGGCGATATGACAGAGTTCGTGTTTGAGATGTGATATAATGGTAGTGATACCGGATATGTGATGAGATGAATGTGATATTGACCGTACCCAGCTATTGGGATGCCGTACGACGATTTACCGTACGAGCTTTATATTGATATTAGATCCGCACTCATGACTCGAGGATGTTATATGATATACTGTATCGTACGTGATACTATTGAGGCGAGATCACCGACTATATATATATATATGTATATCGACTCAGATTTAGGTGGTTTCCATACCCCTCCCGATTGACTTGATTGTTAGGTTCGTAGTTCGCATAGTAGGCGTTAGACTAGACCCGAGTCATACCTATTTCAAAACTAACGAATCGGGGATATTTTAAAGATAGGCAGAAGGGTTTATACGGATATTTTCAAATGACGCATCTTTTCTTAAAACACCGTAGCCCTTATTTTACCAAAAGCCCTGATTCGTCTTATTTCAAAAGGCAAGGTTGCATGATATATCTATTGAGGCAGGTTCTTTACTGTTGCGTTGATTATTCGATTCCGCATATTCATGCTATTTGCATTGCATCGCTTGTATTATTGATATATTTCAGTCATGCTGCTAGGACACCAGCACCATTATCGATGATGCGTATGTTCCACGTACACTTATTTGCCGTCTCACACACTTCATCATCGATAATTGCCATGTCACTACACTGTAGTACTGTTGCATTCAGTGTATGTTGCTTACATTTCTTTACATGTCGCATACATCATGCTTTCTGATTATACGCATTGAGATATGTTGTTTCCATGATATTTCTGGTTTTTGGGAACCGTGGGTGTTTCAAAAAGAGATTAAGTAATTGTTTTAAAACCCGGTTACCCTTGATATGATATTTCAGTGCGTCCACCATGTGTTTTCTCGGTGCTGAGAGCGACATGTGAAACCCGATTCGAGGAGGCGGATGAGGCCGATTGCGGGTACATGGTGGACCCGGTATGGTTCCCCGGGGCAAGAAATGTTTTTCGTGGAGTAGACGATGAGCCTGGCAGGGTGGCGAGTACCTACCGGTGATTGGTTGGATCTGGCGGTTATCCGGAGGATACTGACCAGAGTCGATAGATGGATATGGGCGTACTGCCGGGACCGAGGGCCGATACCGCAGACAGAGCCCGTGGGCCGATCCGGACTGACGGAGCCCGATATATGAGGATTTACGTGCCGATGCTGGGCACAGTTTTCATGATGTTTTCGAGTGTCGATGCTGGGCACTCCGGTTCCATGATTTTGACGTGTCGCGATGGAAACGGATGGTTTATATCCTCATATTATTCCCATGCACATGCTTTATGATATTTACATGCATGATGGTGATTGTCATTGGGTGACGAGTGGACGGGATCCACGTACATGCAGATTTGGTTACATTGATAATACCTCACATTTATGATATGCCATTACCTGAGGCACTGGCACGAGCATTTGGCACTACACTCATGCATAGAGATTACCTTGCCAGTTTTGCATGCTTCAGACTTATTCATATGGAGGTTTATTATATCTGATCGTATTGACCTAGGATGGGTCATGCATTCGATCTCTGCTTGTAGATATTTTCTATTCACGAGTTGGCAACTCACCCCCGTTGTGCCACAGTTCTTGCAGCTTTTGCCGTACAGATTCCATAGCGGCATTTCTGGCACACTGCTCCCTTATGGGTGACTTGCTTGGGTAGGTGGGTTCTTTTGTATCAGAACCGCCATTGTTTATGTATTATTCTTTGTATCTAGAAATTCCATCAACCAAAACTTGTATATTGTTTCAGACTTAGAAAACAGTGTTGTATTATTTCGACCTTAGAGTCGCGCTTGTAGTATTACGGTTTTCTGGCTGTTTTGAGTTCTTTTTGGGTTTTGATCATCGCCCTTTGGCGTTGTATATTATTATTGCTTGCGTGGTTGTAACCGTCGATTGACGAAGAGCTAGCTCCCGCTTGGGGATGCCTTTTATCATTTCATATATATTATTCTTGTTGTACCCCGTTCGGGGCCAGTTTTTACAAAGGAAACTCTGCCGAAATTTTCAGAAAAGGTTACACATTTTTAAAAATGCATATTCGGCTTAGTTGTTTAAAAACTTTGATTTTTGAAACATGATTTCTTTACTTCTTAAACCAGTTTTCCTTATTTACTCTTTAAATGGTTTTAGATTTCTGGGCTTTTGGCTTACTTGGATCAGATGGGGTCCTATAGACTTCATATTATTCAAGGGCCAGTCACGTGCTCTTTCGGGTCGTGACAGTTTTAAATGATGTTACTGCTGTTGCTGCAGATGCTGATGCAATTGGGGCTGAAATGTGTTGGTGGTGGCTGAAATGTGTTGGGCTGATGTATGGTTTCAGCAGCTGATGTAGGGGGGCTGTTTTGTGGCTGATGTGAGTGTAGGTGTGAGAGAGAGATGTGAGTGTGAGAGGGAAGCAAAAGTTTTGAAATGAAAAGGGATTGTGACACAACCTATAGCCACCTCTCTCTCTCTCTCTCTCAATAGATGCTAGCATGACAACCTTCATGGCTTTCTCTCTCTAGCCATAAGTCAACCCCACCCTAATCACCCCTAAACAAGGCTAAAGACCCTTAATTAACCCCAATTATCTTAACCAAATGGTTAACCCATCATGGTTGGCTAAACATGGTTAACCCACCATGCTCATCTAAACATGGTAACCCTAGACTAACCCAAGCTAACATGCACAAGTGTGTGCAGTCCAGATAAAATTCCAATAAAATATTCATAAAACCAGATAAAATATTTAAAAGCCGTTTTGGTAAACTTTTTACCAAAAACCCTACATTAAACACAATTACCACTAAATAACATATTTTAGAATTTCCATAATTTTTTTGTCCAGAATTTTCCCAAAATAATATTTTATTTTTTGAAATGTTACAGTGATATAGCCGGGTTATCGGATCAAGTGTTGATTCGATGAACTGATACATTTTATATTAGTCGGTTATTTGTGAAATAGCCGGATTATCAGATCAAGTGTTGATTCGATAATTTAATTTATAATTATATATTTGATATATTACATTACATTAACTAATATAAGCTTACTTAAAGATTCTTTTTCTCACATGATGATACATTAATGTATATGTGATATATGTTAATTGTATTATTTTCTTTTATTACAAAATATTGTATATGTGATGTATAATATTGTAACATGTTAGGGTTACAAATGCAACTAGGGTTTAAACCATGTTAGAGTTTTAAACTTGGGTTAACATTTTATTATGGATTAATTCATTTTGGATGGATAATGTTTTGGATGAGCTTTAAGGAAGCTTCATCACACTTTGACAAAGTCCACCCTCTTTGTTTTATCCTTGATATTTGCTAACCAAACTTTAACCCTAGCCTATGGTTTAATCTCTACATGAGTTAGCCATGACACATACTTAACCTTGGTTGCATTTCTAACCTCGACAATAATTCATTCATCACTTTCTTCTTCATCTTCTTCAAGCTCTTAAAAAGCTTGCTTGATTTTTATTTGTGAGGAAATAAAGTGAGATAAAGAAAACAAAAGAGAGCAAAATTCCTATTTCATCATCCTCATCTATTCTAGCCACTTAGATTAGGGTGTTTGCTTTACTAATACTTGATTAGTGAAGCAAGAGCTTGGGTTTGAGATTCTTCAAGGTAGATCATCTTAGTTTTTGAAGATTAGAAGCAAGGTTGCATCATTCTCTTCATGGAGCCCCTCTAGAGTCCGGGTACTTGATGATCGCAGCAAAGGGACCTCAACATGGAGCTTATGAAGCGAAGGAACGGACTACAAAGGTTGTAATCCCTAACTCTTAGATGTTAAAGTGTTAACATGCTCGTTTGGTTTGATTCTCTAGTTAATGATCTAGGTTTAGGGTTATCTATAATGGCAAACATTTGAAATTGGCATGTGAGATGCCACCCGAAACCTTGCTGCCGTTGTAGGTAACCCAACAGTACCGCTGACGGCTTGTGGGTAACTGATGTAATCATTATCTACTATTGGTGTATTGACGAGTCTTCAGAGTCCCACACGGAGCTTTCCTAGCTCAAGCGAAACGAAGTAGGGCACATATGCTGATATGTGCGGTAGCCTGATTAAATACGAGTATGTGATACCGTATTCTAATCTGGCGATATTTGATATCGGTTAGGTTATATGGGATATAACCGGATTATTGAATCAAGTGTTGATTTGATAATATGATATACAGATAAATGGTATTAGTCGGTTATATATGATATAACCGGATTATTAAATCAAGTGTTGATTTAATAATTTGGTATATATTTATATTTGATGTATTTATATATTAACTAATATTAATGCTCACTAATTATTTTCTTCTCTTCTTTTTATATATAATTATATATGTATATGATATATATATATATATATATAATGAACATGAATTATCTATTTTGAAAAAATAGATAAATGAAGTGTAAATTGAGAGATATTTTAGGCATAGGTGAAGCAGGGCTTTATTCATTTTTTTATTAGTTTGCTTTCACTATTGAAGTATGGTTGGATTTATTTATTTGAAATAATCCATGCTTCAATAAGTGAGGGTTTTGATGAGCCATTCTTCACTTGCAACCCTAGCTCATTTTCTACACTCTCTCATTTTCCCTCTCATGTTCTTCTTCCTCCTCTAGCTTCATTCTTGAGTTGGAAAAATAAAAGGAAAGAGAATTCTAAGTGAGCCAAAACCCCTACTTCATCAATCTACTCTATATTAGACCTTTAGATTAGGTTGTTTCCTTCACTAATAGTTGATTAGTGAAAAGCTAGCTTGACCTAGAGAATTTTCAAGGTGGATCATCTTCGGTCTCGAAGATCGCAAAGCAAGCTCGATCATTTCTTCAAGTGGAGCCAAGAGGAGTCGTAGGGACTACTACTCGGAGCTTTAGAAGAGAAGGACTTGGTCTACAAAGGTTGTGGTCTCCATCACTTAGAGTAAATTTTGCTCTATCATTTGTTAAACCCTAATACTCTAGTTAGATTTTATGTTAGTGTTGCTTAGCACCCTAAAATTTTGAAAATTGCATACTTGATGATGGTATTAACCTAGTGGTGGTGCTAAGACACACTTTCTCCCACTGGCTAGGAGTTAAACTCCAAAAAATTCTCTCTCTTTTTGTTATAATTATTATGGAGTTAAACTCCAAAAAAAAATTTAAAATATGGAGTTGAACTCCCAAAGATTTTTTTTGGAGTTGAACTCCCAAAACAATTTGATTTAGAGTTAAACTCCTAAAGTAATTTTATTTGGAGCTAAATTTCCAAAAGATTTTTATTTTAGAAAAGCCAAAAGAGATCTCTTGAAGCTCCAAGATCTATGTCTTGGATGATGAAAGAGGACCCCTTTCTCCTTTTTTGAACCTTGAATCCCCTCAAAGTGAGGTCCTTTTTTAGGATGGGTCTCCTTCTCCCTCTTCTCTCTTTTTTTGGATCTGGGGAGAGAAGGATGATGAGATTTAAAATCTCCCCTTTTTAGAGATTTGACAGGAGACTTGAACCTCTCTCCAAAGGTTTTATGGTGAAAATCTATTTCCTTTTTTAGAAAACAAGAGTTAAACTCTTGATTTAATTCCAAAAAAGAAAAAGAAAAGGAGACTTTGAATCTTGAAAAAATAAGCACAAAATCCTAGAGATTTGATGGGGGAATGAATTCTTCTTTTTTTATTTCATCATCATGGTGCCTTATATAGGCTTACAAGTTTTACACTTAGCCCCTTGGGCTTTACAAAATGGCATTTTGTCCATCTCATGTCTCATGTGCTTATTTTTTTTTGCACATGAGTCATGGGGCTTTATGAAAATTTGGTTTTATGCCCATTTTTCTTACATTTATTCATAAAAATTATATCAAAATTATTTATTATATAATTTTCATTTTGGCATGGGTGAGGCCGGCCGCGGGGCTCGACTTCAGCATGGGCCCACTTGACCCGGGCTTGAGCCTACCTGGCTTGGGATTGACTTTGACTTTGACTTGGTCTACGGAGGCGTAATTTCGACCCTAACTGCAAGCCAGTGTAAGAACCGATGATTTGCCGAATTTTTTTCTCTCAAACCATTAACTTAAATGCTCTAAATTTTTAATATGGTGGAAAACAAGGGCTGAAATTTTTGGTTTATTTTTCACGAATTATAGATTTGTTTTGAAAGGGTAAATGATTTAAATGGGGTGTATTTATAAGACGAAAATTAGATTGAAATCACCAATTTACCCTCTCCAAAAAAAATCCCCGTGGCTTACCAAGCACCGCCACGCGTCGGGATGCGTGTCACTCGCACGCTGAGCGGCGGTGGCGGCCCCACACGAAGGCGTCAATGCTGACACATGCGCCGATATCAGCGACAAAAATTCATTTTTAAAAAAATCGATTTTTAAATACTTTTTCCACTAAAGAAATTCTAGAAAATTCATTTTAATTTATAAAAATTCCAAATAAATTTATAAAAATTTATAAAAATCTTCTATATCATTTAAAAATATAAATTGCTAATTTTATCCATTTTAAAATTTATTTGCCCCAATAAAACTCTTTTGAATAATTCTTTTCTTCTTTGAAAATACATTTTTAAGAAAATATTTAAATTTTCAAACAAGAATATTTTTATTTTAAAAAAGTGGTCATTACAATATTTTACTCTCCTGATCTTGTAATCTCCTTTGGTAGATAATCCGAGTCCAAATTGATTTGATTTTGTTTCCTGCACACTGCCGCTTTCCAATATTGTGAGAAAATTATACACTCTATGGTGTCGTGTGCCAAACTGTATCTCTTCTCACTAAATAAACTACCGCATGTACTAAAATCACTTTCCGGCCCTACTATAGACACCATGATTGTTAGTAAATCATGACTTTCGACTCTACACACCGGGATTATTAGTAAATCACGATCCTTAGTAGAAAGTATCGGATACAATTGTTCTTGGTTTTTCCACCAAGCTAAAATATCAATGTCAGTTATAGTAAAATCTATATCTAACTCGGTTTATGTGTAATACCCCAGAGCAGTGTAGTCTTAAGACATCATGGTGATCTGCTCTGTCCACACTCAGTGCGATCTGTTGCAGACATCTTAGTGATCTGAGTGAGGGAGCCATTTCAGAACAATAGGATCGAGTCCCTAAAGCACATTCCGAAAGAGGACCGAACTGAATTATAAATATAATGATACCACCCTCAATTACAGAGGCGTCTTTTAAGTGAACAGGAACTACAGGAGCTTGAGAACTCCGTAGTTAAGCGTGCTCGGGCCATGGAAGTCTTGGAATGGATGACCTCCTGGGAAGTGGCCCCTGGTCGGATCCGGTTCGCTCTAAAGGGAAAAACCGTGCGGTTTCGGCCAAAGCGGACAATACCATCTGTACTGGGGCGTGGGGCGTTACATTTATGGTGGCCCATACAGGTCCTTCAATAGTAGGTTTGTGGTTCAAGGACGAACCATTGTTCTTAGATGAGGAGAATGTAATACTCCAGAGCAGTGCGGTCTTAAGATATCATGGTGATCTGCTCTGTCCACACTCAGTGCGGTCTGTTGCAGACATCTTGATGATCTGAGTGGGGCGTTACATTTATGGTGGCCCATACAGGTCCCTCAATAGTAGGTTTGTGGTTCGAGGACGAACCATTGTTCTTAGATGAGGGGAATGTAATACTCCATAGCAGTGCGATCTTAAAACATCATGGTGATCTGCTCTGTCCACACTCAGTGCGGTCTGTTGCAGACATCTTGATGATCTGAGTGAGGGAGTCATTTCAGAACAATGGGATCGGGTCCCTAAAAGCACATTCCGAAAGAGGACCGAACTGTATTATAAATATAATGATACCACCCTCAATTACATAGAGGCCTTTTAAGTTAACCGGAACTATAGGAGCTTGAGAAGGGTGACTTCCTGGGAAATGGCCCCTGGTCGGGTCCGGATCGCTCTAAAGGGAAAAATCGTGTGGTTTCGGCCAAAGCAGACAATACCATCTGTACTGGGGCGTGGGGTGTTACATTATGAATATATTGTTAATTCATTTAAAGATGTCAATGATGAAACCACGGAGTCTCGTGCCATTTTCGACTATTGTTTAAGTGCAAAAGTTGGAATCGAAGCAAATGAACTGATTTTGGTCGGTACTCCAGTTCTACTAGTAAATGATCATGCAACACATAAATCAAACTGTTAGTTATATGTATGCCCTAGAGGCCATTACTATACATAGGATGTATATTGTAGTGGATGCTGGGACATATATAGGGAGGACTTTCTTGCTCGACATGATAGTATGCTATCTGGTTACCCTTTACCTTAACGCGTATGCTGATTGTCTCTCTGTTACATGTTGGTAAAGCCCTTAGGATATGTACTTGACTACCTGGACTATGATGCGGATCATACTAGTGGGGACATGGTAGTCCATAAGTACATCCTTCAAAGTCCCTAGTCGTGGGTGTATCGAGATGGGGCATCGATATACCAGAGTAGACTAGCGTATACCTTCTCGACCCATACAGATGGGCGATGGATGATCCCATATCCATTGGTGTTTGACATCGGAGATGATATACGGGTGCTCAGTAGAGACTGGGTACACTGGACGGACTCGCGGAGAACTCCCAGATGGTATTATACCTCACGTCAGATGGCAGTTCTCTGGTGACACTGGTACAGAGTAGTCTGTTGACCCGAGATCGTCATAGAGTCTTGTGTGGTTCCCACTGTGCTTTGATTTCCATCTTACCACGTCCAAGAGGGCGTGCAAAACGGTGGTTTTTGGGTACAGTCCCGAGTCACATGGAGGCAATGAGCGATAGGAGGGGATTCGTCTCTCCCGGTATAGGGGGTTGATGTTGCGCTGTGTTCAATTGGCTATAACAGGAAATCCCTGGCCATGGTTGCTGAGATTTACTGGTAAGTGTTACCAGTAGTTTCTCGAATTGTTATAGACCTCATATCGACACGACTTATCGAGCTATTGGGGTCTGACGTTTACCACCCCTAGGCGAGATATGCGACATATCAGACGATCAGACCGGACTGTACGGTAGTGTTACTGGTTGGATTCACTGGAGTGTGAGCGGGCTTGCTCGTCGATCTTCAGATCGCTCAATACCCGGGTGGCCGTTACGTTTAGCAGACCGCTTGCGGCTTGTAGGTGTTTGATATGATCATCACCTGCTGCCGGCGTATTGACGAGTCTTTAGAGTCCTACACAGAGGTTTCCTGGCTCAAGCGAAACGAAATAGGAGCGCATATGAGATATGTGCGGGACCGAGAATAATGCAAGTATGTGATACCGTATTTCATTCTCGCGATGAATGTGTCGAATGGTTATATGCGATATAACCTAGTTATCGAATCGAGGGTTGATTCGATAAGCCGATACATTGGATACTAGTCGGTTATATGCGATATGACCGGATCGTTAAATCAAGTGTTGATTTAATGATTTAATGCATAATTATATATTTGATATATTACTTTGCGTTATCTAGTATTGGTTCACTTTAAATGGATTTTTTCACTCGGATGTGCACATTGTATATGTGATATACTTTTTGTGCACTTGATTGTATCATGTTTGATGATACATGTTTACTTGAGTTTGTGTAAAGATTAAACCATGGTTATTTAAATGGTTAGGGTTTTGTTTTTCATATCTATTTATCTATTTATTTATTTATTTTCTTTTTGGAAAAAGAAATGAGAAGAATGGTGGCTTTCTTTGTTTGTAGTTGAAGATTCATGAACCTTTGACTTAGTCCACCATTCTTATCTCATGCTTAACCCTAACCATTTGATTTAACCCTAGTTTATTCTCTACACTTGACCATGGTTGTATGATGATAAGTTTGGAATTTCTTTTCTTTTTAAAATAAGAACTTATCATATTCAACCTCTTCTTCTTCTTCATCTTCATGAAGAAAAACCTTCCTCCATCAATGGCAACTTGAGAAATTGAGTGAGAAATCCAATTCTAAAGTCTACCCACTTCCTATTTCTTCATCCTCTACCTCTTGCCAAGTAGTAGAGTGTGTTTCCTTCACAAGTTTCTTGACTTGGTGAAGTCGGAGCTTGATTTAGCGATGCCTCGACGTAGATCATCTTCGGCATGGACATCGACGACCTAGCTCGCCATTTCTCCGACGAGGCCGACGCTAGAGCCCGGGAATTCTTTTGGACAGCGAGGGGACTTCGTTGCGGAGCTATGGAGGTGGAGCACCGGATCTACAAAGGTTGTATTTCCGTTAAACTTTTAGTTAAGTGTTAACTAGTTGCATCTTTCGCCTAGACATCTAGCCAACGATCCGTACACTAGGGTTTCTCGGCACCGGATTTTTTGAAATTGGCATGGTTGATGCCTTGTGAGACCTTCTTGGTGTGCCTAGGAACCCTACAGTGGTATCAGAGCCTAGCTAGAGCCTTAGGCGATGCGTAGACAATGTTAGAAACCCGATCGAACCCCGAAACCCTAATTTTTAACCCTCTCTGGACTTTTTCTGAAAAAGTGGTTTTTTCCAAATTAAAAATGCTTAAAAAATTCAGCAGGAAATTCTAAGAATTACGGTGCAAAAATTACCTAATGATCTTTCTAAAGCGCGGCGGAACCGCGGCATTAGCCGCCTATTGCGGCGGTTCCGCGCCCATTTAGTCTCTTCAGTAAACCATTTTTGCACAGTAACTTCTTTATTTAAATGCTGAGTTTTATGGGAATTTTTAAAATTTACTCAAGAGTTGAGTTTTCTGGGTTGTATTAGGGACTCGGTATTTCGATCGGATTGTCTAATTTTGTCTGTGTGCTTTTCCGGATAATTTTAGAATATGTTAAAAAGTTCGACCGGATATAAATACCCAACTTTTCCCCTGCCGGAAAATTTCCAAGTGTTGGATTTTTCCGAGGTTTAAAGACGTTCTAAGTAGTGCAAGTAACGCGATGGTCCCTCTAGAAGACAACAAACCTTAACTCGATTATGTGGCCGTCTTGAACTGCCCTTTGAACCTTCGGGTTTGGGGCAGTACGGCGTGTCACATGTGAGGCGTTGGCTTGACCCTTCTACGGCTGGACCATTGGTACTGAGGCACGAAGTGAATGTCTTTGAACTAATTTCATGAGTTGAGCTGTTTCGGGAAAACTTGGGTGTTCGACTGTTCGATCAGAAAGTTTAACATTTTCTGTTTATCTGGAATGTGATACAACAATTGGAATTCACAAGAAGTTATGAGATAACTGAATGAATGTTATAAACATAGCAGTTTAGTCTCACTTGATCGGTTGCCACGGAATTTTGATGAGATCAAAACTCCATTGCAATCACGTAGCGTACGCGGATACTCGCCGGGTAAGCTTAATAGACAGCCTCACCCCATAGCCCCGACCAAGTGACTGTAGGAGAACCCCGTCGCCGAAAGCATCCGTTCGGGTGCTCGCGGCAGCGGTGTTCCGCCTTGGTGCATTTTGTCGACGGCGTCGGGGGTGCGGCCGTCCACTAAAGTTTGCGACGAGCATTCGATCAGGATGTCGGGAATCTTGTTGAATTGCCCGCTTGGTATTGAAAAGTGTTTTCGATAATGAGACTAAAATGCGGGGTTTATAATTGTTAGGCATACGATGTCTAAGTAATTCATTTGATTAGGCATGCGATGTCTATGTAGGTTGCGGATTCCAACTGTTGTAGTTTTACACTTTCTTTTCTGTGATCGTAAGTGTAATATGTGATATCGCCGGTTTCGTTGCTATATGTCAACGACAATTGGGATACGCATGTTTACTTACGTTGATGACATGTGATGTTATGTGTTGCTGGATATGTTATATTGGATCGTCGTGTTTGAATAGCCGGGGGTTTTTATGTGAGATGAGTGTTTTTCATTTTCATTCATGTAAAAACTTGTATGTAATATTCTTTTTATTGGGGCACTTCCAGGTTGCGGAAGATGTCACCGTTTGTATATTATTTACTTTTCCGCACTAGGATAGACCCAAGGAGGAGGGCACAAGTAACCGGGTTCTGGAGTCCAGTGGAAGACCAACTCGAGGAGTCGAGTCCGGGTCTCCTAACTCCAGAATTGGTAGGGTTGCTTGCCGCTCTCGTAGGGGTCTAGGGGTGTGGGTTTGGCTATTCATCACGACCGTGGAATCCGTGTTTTATACTGGCTCGTATTGAAAACACGGACGTCCTAGTATATCCAATATTTCATATGATTCTTCTGCTGCGATATCTGTGATGTGATCATGTGATGTTCTGTGATAGATACAGTATATAGTATATATGATATATTATATAGACGTTACTTATGTTTTACACCCGTGCTAACCCTGCCCCGCTCTGCCGTTAGTTACCTAACCTAACGGTGCATGAGGGGACATCGAGGCGAATGCGGATGGCATAAGTGTACGTCGTATTTATCTGTGATGTTTTGGTACTTAAATGATGGGACTTCATTAATGTGATTAATGAAATAAAAGAAACCTAAGATGTTGTAAAATCGAATTTCAAAATAAAACAGGTGGCTACAGTTCTTGCTTTGCACAGCGGTATATGTGATATATCCTGCGCCTTATTCGATAAGGAAAGGACCGAGATCCTTTCACCGGGAGTGACTCCTTTAGCAATAACTGGCAGATGCTACACACTCGGTTTGTCTTTTGATTGCTTTTAAGAGTTTTTGCTTTGCACAGTGATATATATGATATATCCCGCACCTCATTCGACGAGGAAAAGACCGACGATCCCTTCACCGGGAGTGACTCCTTTAGCAAAACTAGAAAAGCCTCAAAAGCACTCCATTTTTAAAATCATTTGATTCTACAACGATATAAAGTTCATTACGCAAAAGGTTTTCTTAAAAACCTGTCGTAGCCCTCCGTCATTTCAGATAGGTAATAGTTAGTATTCGTGCTGCGTTTGTTGACTCAGTCAAGGCGTAGTGTGCGGTAGTTGATTATTGCTTATCTGCAAAGCATATGATGCGATTGGATTAGGGTAGTCGTGCGGCCTTGTTGACTCAGTCAAGGGTCGTGCGGGTGGGTTTAATTCAATCGAGAAATGACGGGTTGAACTTTACTTGCGGTCTATGGTTTGTTGACTCAGTCAAGGTCATAGATCGCATGGGGCAAAATATTATCGGGAATTTCAAGTGTTGAAATTTGCAATGAGATTGCATACCTTCTATGAGATAGTTGGATCCCGATACCCGCTGCGAGTAAGAGTTACTCCTGGGAGAGTTTTGCACATTACAATTAGCGATCAAGTAGGTGTCTAGAAAGGTGTTAACGAGGTTAAGCCTCTGGGAAAACGAGGTTTACATTAATTAGGTTCGTGCGAAAGCACTGGGGACCTCCCTCAAAGTACCGACACTGGCCTGGCTGAAAGATTGGCGAACTTGTAGTGTGTAATTAATCCCGGCTAGTCTTTCCTTTTAGGGTTTGAAGGAAGATTTGATAAAAAGCAGTGGGAGCCATCCTCATTAGATAAAATAATAACCAATCTATTCTTGCAAGAGCGCATGCTGAGTATTTTCTTCTCTCTCTCTCCTGGTAGCGACCATATCACGCCTTAATCAAGATAATAAAATGGATTATTGATCGAACCCGCTTGTTATACTGAGCTGGGGAACGTTGGTCCCGCTCCAACTTATAATTGTTATAAGACAGAGCAGGAAATTGGGGAATACCAGATTTCCCGTGCCGCCCAAACGAAGAGAGTGCATGCTGATGCATCATCTTCGGGTGTGTTCTTTATACAGAACTGTTTCTCTATTCTTTACGTCCTGGGTATGTGATACCGGATCAGGATCCCGCATATGTAATATGTTACATGGGCTATAGATAGGTAAAGAACTGAGAACGGGTGATAAGTTTCATGAGGCAGAAAACGGGGCAAGTGTTGCAGCCAAGTCTGTTGGTCACTGTCACCCTGTATTACCAATACATTGATTCTGAATGAATGTTATTAGATACCGAACCTGATATACAAAATCATATCAGTCTCTTTATTAGTAAAGAAATGATAAAATTTTGTATTGTTGGATAATGTTTTGAACATTTCCTATATCAAAAGTTGATCGGTTCAGGCACGTTATCTAAAAGCATTGATGTTCTAAATCAAACTACAGTTCTTAGTATACAGAACACACACAAGAGGAAGAATTCAGAAATGAACGAATCCTTCTTGAGGTATTGTAGACTAGGTCAGATCAATGCGACCCGACTGGCTGAAGTTACGTTTAGATGTATATTTAAATCAGTTTGAATTTACATCTTCTGAAACTTGCCAGTCATGTCTCAAAGATAAGATGACCATAGCTCTGTTTATTGGAAACAGAGAAAGAGTTAATGAACTCTTAGGACTGATACATGATGATGTATGGAAGGTCTCCTGTCTACACATGCCAGGACTGGTTCTTTGTACTTCGTTATATTCTCTGATAATCTCTCAAGATTCAGTCATATGTTCCTGTTGAAACATGAGTCTGAACCTTTTGAGATATTCACAGAATATGTGCAAGAAGTAGAGAACCAAAATACGGGTATAAGTATTATGTCCTATGATGAGATCGAGGAGGAGAATACTTGAGCACGGAAATACTGGACTATTCTAAAGGAGAATGAGATTCTCTCTCAGCATTACTCCTCCGTATACACCATTGCACGATGGTATGTCGGGGCGGAGCAAATACACCCTATATGATATGGTGTGCTCTATGATGAGTACTGCTGAGTTGCCTTTTTCCTTTTGGGAGTTATGCACTTGAGAAGCTGCATACCTATTGAATAGGGTTCCAATCAAATCAGTTGCCTACCATTTCATATCTGATATGGAATGGGAAGAACCCATGTCTTAAGTTAGTTAAGATTTGGAGTTATCCGGCCTATGTCTGAAAGCAAAATCCGGACAAGCTCGAGGCAAGGTCTGTAATGTAGAACTGGAAAGGTTCCAGCTATACAAACTGCAGCTGATGATTTGAAAGAACCAAAGGATTCGATAGTTACCAACGAACCTCAGCCTCTCCGCCGATCTAGTAGGGTTTCTCACCCACCTGAGAGATACTTATGTTTCTCTATGACAGTGGGAGCGAGGATTGCATCATGAGATGATGACCCAACTAGTTTCGAGCTGGCCATCAGGAGTAAGACTCTGTAAGAATGGCTAGATGCTTAATGATCTGAGATGGAATCCATATACACCAACAAAGTATGGACTTTGGTTGCTATATCTGAAGGGTTAAATCCCCATCAGGAGTAAGTATATCTTGAGAAGATTACTTGGTGTACATGGAAGAGTTGAGACTTTCAAAGCTAGACTTGTTAAAGGTCTACATCATTGACCAGGTATGGATGATGATGAAACCTTTTCTAAGTAGCTATGCTTAAGTCCATCCAGATCCTACTTGCTACGGCTACATACCATGACTACGATATCTGGCGGTTGGGTGTCATGACAGCTTTTCTAAATGATATTTTGGAAGAGAGCGTCTATAAGTACACAGCCAGAGGGCTTCGTAGACAGTGGGAGCAGCGGAAACGTGTGCAAGATGCTTTATAGGATAAAGCAGGCATCGCGGAGTTGGAACATCTGTTTTGATGGATTAGTCAAAGAAGTTGACATCATCAAAATGGTAGATGAACCTTGTATATACAAAAAGGTAGTAGGGAGTATGGTGACGATCCTCGTAGAGTACGTGGATGACATACTCTTGATAGGGAAGGAGTTTCCTATGCTACGCTCGATCAATCTCCGCTTATCACCATGATTCTCCATATAGGATCAAAGTGATACCTCCTAAATCCTGGGTTTTGGATCTATGAGATAGATCTAAATAGATGTTAGGATACTCACTAGTTATAGTGAGATGGTATCAGTTGATCCAGGGGAAAATCACTGGAAGTGTTCCAGGGTGATAAAGACGACTGAATGTCAGTCACAGGCATTGTCTATACCCTCAGTAAAGGGACGGTATGTTGGAAGAGTTCCAAGCTAGATACCGTGGCATACTAGACGATAAAGGCTGGATACATCGCTACTTAAGATGCTACCAAAATGGCTGTCTGGGTGTATATTGGTTCATGAGATGAACTTAGTTCCTCCCATTGTGTGACAATGGAGTTGTGGCTTATGCCAAGGAACGTCCGTCCCATCAGTGATCCAGACATATTCTAAGGCAGTATCACCTGATCGTGGAGATAGTTGATCTCCAGGGTGATCGAGGTTTGGAGAGTAGACTCAGAGGACAACACAGCGGATCCACTCACAAAGGCCTGTTCCCAAAGAGAGATTTTTATGGGATGGTTGAGTATGAGATACTACAACCACTGCTACAGATGGCCCTAGTGCAAGTGGGAGATTGTTAGTTATATGTATGCCCTAGAGGCCATTACTATACATAGGATGTATATTGTAGTGGATGCTGGGACATATATAGGGAGGACTTTCTTGCTCGACATGATAGTATGCTATCTGGTTACCCTTTACCTTAACGTGTATGTTGATTGTCTCCCTGTTACATGTTGGTAAAGCCCTTAGGATATGTACTTGACTACCTGGACTATGATGCGGATCATACTAGTGGGGACATGGTAGTCCATAAGTACATCCTTCAAAGTCCCTAGTCGTGGGTGTATCGAGATGGGGTATCGATATACCAGAGTAGACTAGCGTATACCTTCTCGACCCATACAGATGGGCGATGGATGATCCCATATCCATTGGTGTTTGACATCGGAGATGATATACGGGTGCTCAGTAGAGACTGGGTACACTGGACGGACTCGCCGAGAACTCCCAGATGGTATTATACCTCACGTCAGATGGCAGTTCTCTGGTGACACTGGTACAGAGTAGTCTGTTGACCCGAGATCGTCATAGAGTCTTGTGTGGTTCCCACTGTGCTTTGATTTCCATCTTACCACGTCCAAGAGGGCGTGCAAAATGGTGGTTTTTGGGTACAGTCCCGAGTCACATGGAGGCAATGAGCGATAGGAGGGGATTCGTCTCTTTCGGTATAGGGGGTTGATGTTGCGCTGTGTTCAATTGGCTATACAGGAAATCCCTGGCCAGGGTTGCTGAGATTTACTGGTAAGTGTTACCAGTAGTTTCTCGAATTGTTATAGACCTCATATCGACACGACTTATCGAGCTATTGGGGTCTGACGTTTACCACCCCTAGACGAGATATGCGACATATCAGACGATCAGACCGGACTGTACGGTAGTGTTACTGGTTGGATTCACTGGAGTGTGAGCGGGCTTGCTCGTCGATCTTCAGATCGCTCAATACCCGGGTGGCCGTTACGTTTAGCAGACCGCTTGCGGCTTGTAGGTGTTTGATATGATCATCACCTGCTGCCGGCGTATTGACGAGTCTTTAGAGTCCTACACAGAGGTTTCCTGGCTCAAGCGAAACGAAATAGGAGCGCATATGAGATATGTGCGGGACCGAGAATAATACAAGTATGTGATACCGTATTTCATTCTCGCGATGAATGTGTCGAATGGTTATATGCGATATAACCTAGTTATCGAATCGAGGGTTGATTCGATAAGCCGATACATTGGATACTAGTCGGTTATATGCGATATGACCGGATCGTTAAATCAAGTGTTGATTTAATGATTTAATGCATAATTATATATTTGATATATTACTTTGCGTTATCTAGTATTGGTTCACTTTAAATGGATTTTTTCACTCGGATGTGCACATTGTATATGTGATATACTTTTTGTGCACTTGATTGTATCATGTTTGATGATACATGTTTACTTGAGTTTGTGTAAACATTAAACCATGGTTATTTAAATGGTTAGGGTTTTGTTTTTCATATCTATTTATCTATTTATTTATTTATTTTCTTTTTAGAAAAAGAAATGAGAAGAATGGTGGCTTTCTTTGTTTGTAGTTGAAGATTCATGAACCTTTGACTTAGTCCACCATTCTTATCTCATGCTTAACCCTAACCATTTGATTTAACCCTAGTTTATTCTCTACACTTGACCATGGTTGTATGATGATAAGTTTGGAATTTCTTTTCTTTTTAAAATAAGAACTTATCATATTCAACCTCTTCTTCTTCTTCATCTTCATGAAGAAAAACCTTCCTCCATCAATGGCAACTTGAGAAATTGAGTGAGAAATCCAATTCTAAAGTCTACCCACTTCCTATTTCTTCATCCTCTACCTCTTGCCAAGTAGTAGAGTGTGTTTCCTTCACAAGTTTCTTGACTTGGTGAAGTCGGAGCTTGATTTAGCGATGCCTCGACGTAGATCATCTTCGGCATGGACATCGACGACCTAGCTCGCCATTTCTCCGACGAGGCCGACGCTAGAGCCCGGGAATTCTTTTGGACAGCGAGGGGACTTCGTTGCGGAGCTATGGAGGTGGAGCACCGGATCTACAAAGGTTGTATTTCCGTTAAACTTTTAGTTAAGTGTTAACTAGTTGCATCTTTCGCCTAGACATCTACCCAACGATCCGTACACTAGGGTTTCTCGGCACCGGATTTTTTGAAATTGGCATGGTTGATGCCTTGTGAGACCTCCTTGGGGTGCCTAGGAACCCTACACAAACACTTCATTTAATGTATGTTTAACAGTTGTAATATAAGCATCAACATCTAACGTATGCTCCATGCATCCATGGAATCCTTGTAAATGAGCCTTTGTACCTTCAAATTTAAATCTAAGGTCCATTATCGAACACAAACAATAAATAATTAGAATTTCAGACCAATATTGAGAAATGTTAGCTAACATAACAAGTACCACAGGTTAAAGTATCTCATTACTACTATGATTAGCAAAATATTGAGCTATATTATATAGTTCGGAGACAATAATATGAGAAGTGGAGTTATAATTTGCAGAAAAACGTTCGGTTGCTATTTTAAAAGTTATAAGAATATCTTTGAAAAATTCTGCAACCGACCAATGATCACCTGTTAAGTGGTTTTCTACAGGCATTTGCTCATTTCACATGCTACTAATAACTCTGCTTGTCTTTGATGCAGTACGAAATATGTCATATGTATTATTCTATCTAGTGGCCACATCTTTTTTAAGAGATGGCTTAATCCTGCAGTCTGGCATCTAATTTTATATTCGGATTTTTTTGTGCAGAACTTGTAATAAACCTACATGCAGATTTAATTGTTCGAATATTAGAAGCACATACTTGATACGCATCATGTACAGCTAGATTAAGTATATTACAGACACATCGAATGAAAAAAGACCATTGTAAATTGGTTTGCACATTCGAATAAGTTTGGTAACAGCAAAATTGTTGTTACTAGAATTGTCGAAAGAAATAGATTTTTTTTTATTTACGCGTTAATATTCTTTTAAAACAGATCTAATTTCAAAAGATATATTAAATGCATTATGCGGGTATTGAAACTGTCTAAAAGTAATAATTCTTTTTTACAAAAACCATTAGAATCTATCTATTGTGCAGTAACACAAATTTAGGAAAGTCCACTTCTACCAGTTCAAACATCAGAAGTTAATGAAATACCGCTATCTAAAGAAGCAAGAACAATAATTAATAAATTTTTACCTTCGGCGTAGAGCGCAAAATAATGCTTTTTAATGTACTCGGATTTCTCTTGTATTACGATTGTAATGCCCTTTAAACGTATGGCTCAAAGCCTTGGTTTTCTCCAAAACCGAGAATGTGTTTATCTGTCATAACAAAACTTGTCATTTCTTCAACATTTGTATCATGATTATATTGAAAAAGTCCTTTCCGGAGAAATTTATCTGTGACTGTGTGGAGGAGAAACCAGTCGTGCTTTCCAAGTATCTTTTTACATGTTTATGTACAGTACTAGTATCGGTACCGGTACCTTCCTTATGTTTATACGGAGCGGCAAAAATATTTACACAGCGCGTATCTAACCCATTCTTATGTTCAATTTTAAAGTGTTCACAAACATTACTACTAAGTGCACGTTTTCTAACTCCTCTAAATGCAGGTGTGAATTTTTCTACTTGTGTTTCTAAATCAGGATTAGGAAGTTGGGAATGTCAGATAAACCCTTCATAATAAAAAAATTAACTAATTAAGAAAATAAATATTATCGATTCCAATTAACCGCGTGAAAAGAGTTGAATTTGTAAAAATAGAGCAATTGAGCAGACGAATGTTGCGGAAGAGTAAGTCGAAGCCGCTTTAATTGAACTTGATGCTTGAAACCTGTAAGACCGATTTTCTTTATATATATATATATATATATATATATATATATAGAGAGAGAGAGAGAGAGAGAGAGATGATTTGGTGTGAGATGAAATGAGCGTCGGGTTGTATTTATAGGGGTTTCAAGATTTCTAATATTTACCAGGCGAATCGAGGGAATCTGACCGTTATCTAGCCGTTGGTTGTAGATCTCGAGACAAAGCGAGGCGAATTTGACCGTTGGCGTAGGAAATCGAGACGAGGCAAGGCAACTCGTTTATAGCCGTTGGAACTCATCAACCACTACTTAAATGAGTTGCCTTGCGATTCGGCGAGGCGAGGCAAGTCAGCTCACGAGTCGGGCAAGGCAAATCATAACGAGGCAACAGTGGGTTTTTTCAAACCCACTCGTCTCGCCTGACTCGTCTGGACGAGACGAATCAACTGGCCAACTCGTCCATGTCAACAACAAGACGAGAAAAATTCGCTTCGTTGTGAGACGAGGCAAGGCAAGCCGGCGAGGCCTCGCCTCATTTGCCACGCCTACCGGACACTAACACGAGGGATGTCTTTAAATGGAGGTGGAAACATGGAGGGAAGTTTACAGTGAAGTCTTTGTATAAAGTAGATAATGGAGGTGGGAAGGTGGGTGGACCTTGCTCATATACATGGAAAGTTAAGGTACCCCAAAAGACCAGAGTTTTTAGCTTGGCTTACTCAAAGAAAAGCTATTTTGACCAGAGACATTTTGCTAAAACGGAAATGGCAAGGACCGGCGGCCCGTGTCTTAGGTAATACCGATCGTGACATTGTGGACCACCTCTTCTTAGAATGCCCATTAGCCAATGATGTGCCGGCGTTCTCTGGGCCGAAAACAATATCTTTGTTTTTCCGGCCTCGATTCAGGATCTTTGGGGGAGTAGAAGGAAAAGGGTAGATAACAAGGTTTAGAAAACAATGGGACATAATTTCGATGGGGGCTTTTGTGGTTGGACTTGTAGACTTATTGTATCCAGTCTGGGTACATGCTTTTCTTTTGGAATTTGTATTATGAACTATGCGTTGGACCCTAGGGTCCACAGCGGTCGGGGTCAGGTCGGGGCCCCTAAACCTCAAAATATATTTGTACAGTATATAATATTATTTCCCTCAAAGTACATAAAGAACATCATAAAATACATGTTCATGTCATTCATAAATTATCCTAAATTTTTTTTAAGACTTTCTCAAACTCATGGTGGAGCATAAGAGGAGTGTCCAGAAAATAGAAACGAATTGTGTTTGAATTAAGGAGTGTGTACTTTGAAGAAATGTTATGATTGATAAGGGCAAATAGCAGAAAATTATTTCGGTCTTTATGCAGGGATGACACACAAAATGGTCGTCTCTCAATATATTCAGTGTTGAAGAAATATTAGATTGGTGGCAATCTTGTATGCACATCCATTTTTCAAAAAGGGAGGAGAATATAAGGATGATTTTATAAGCATAATGCCATGTTTGCTTTTATAATAATATAAATAATCCTCTAGACCTACCCTAGATCCACCCCTAAACAGAGTCAATATAATAATTAAATATGAAGGTGAATGGATCACAGCTAAAAGTTAAGCTTATTCAGAGAGTAAAGTACGAGGAATTATTCGGTGTGCCGGATGTAATACATTAGGACTGGGATTAGAGAGAGGGGGAATTTGGGTTAGCTTTGGGCAGCATGTGGGGCCCATAATTTTATTACTTCTCTCTCTTGTCCGGATATACGGCCGGCACATGGAATAATTTTTCGTGAAGTACATCTTGCCCTCAAAACTTTTCAATACCATTTCAAATTCCTCCATAATTTAAATAGGAACTTCTATCCATTTTACTAAAGAAGCAACTTGGGTTAGGGCTAAGTGGTCAGTTACCTAGAAATTGTCTGATTTACCCTTCAATTGTCTTCAAAGAACTACACTTTCCTATTAACTCTTCCATGCATTGAGGCCTTTGATCGTCATCTTCACTCAAGTCCACGACCATCTGTCGGTAAAGATCTTCATCTAAGCGTCCTTAAAGCCCTCTGAATATTATGTGCTCATTGAAGCTGCCCGTCCTTCTAATCTAATTCTAATCATAGGTGTAATTTTTATCTGTTGTGTCATCATATGTAGTAGATGTTTAAGTTGCAATCGGTTATTTTAACCATCAATTGTCGAAGGAGGGAATATTTACAGGGTAATTCTTTGGTGCTTCCAAAGAATTTTCTCTCTCTCTCTCACACTCACTCACTCTCTCTCTCTCCTTCTTTGGAAGCACCAAAGAATTTCCCATATTTACATGGCAATAAGAAAGCACCAACTTTGCACTTGGTGGCTAGAGCAATCAGAAACAAGTGAGTGAGAAAAGGAAGAGGAAGAGTGTATTTGAAGCTTATAATTAGCCTTTTGGAGGATAAATCTATCATTTTAGCTAATATAATAATGGAATGGAACCATACCATGGTAGCCTATTTACTTTAGTTATAAGAATATAGATTTGTATGTAGAGTACTAAGTATTGAGGGTTGTGTTTAGAGTAAAGAAAGTTTTGGGGTTTCAACATTAAAAAAGGGTTAATTTTATAAATCACCGTCAAATATTTGGAGATGAAAAATGCCAAACCTAAATGGGTTTTTGATTCCCAACCAATCTTGACATAGATGCATCACTTTCAATAACGTCATCTCTCTTGTTATGACATCACTAAAAGCGAAATGCTCTCAATAGAAAGGCTGATGGGAAAAGTCAAGCAGGAAAAGCATTGCTTTTTTAAGATAGGGACATTGAATTTTAAAAATCTCATATAGCCCAAAGGTATTTTCTTCAAAGGATGCCATATTACATTCTTTTAGGGCTATTAACTCTTACAATAGGGTCATTTAGTCCCCTCTAGTCACGAAATAAGTCAGTGTTACTAATAATTTCATATTACCAATTCAAAAGTGTTAATGGCATTTTTAAAGTGCAATAGTCTCGTCCCGAAAACCCTTAATGTGCTTTATAAATTTTACCCAAAAAAAAAGGTTAGCAATATTCTTCCTTTTATAATCAAAATGAAGACCATACACACAAATGGCAAAAAAAGAAAAAGAAAAGACATCCAAGGTTTTTGTCTTTTTCCATTAATTTTCCAAACTTGATGGAATTCCCTACGTATACAAATTTCCATGCCTTTTCATAATCCAATATATCCTAACTCAACATACTATTCAAAAATTAAATATATAAAAAAAAAAAACCCTAAAATAGAAAAAGGTCGTCGTCGTCGTCGTCGTCGTCGTCGTCGTCAATCACCGCGTGAAGAAGCCACCTCCAGATCCGCAGCCCCCTTCTTCTCCCCAATCGGATCCGGATCCCCCTCCTTCACCTGCAGATCCGACCCGGCAGCAGCAACCTGCAGATCCTCCCCGCCTCTAAACACGGCGTGCATCAGAACCAAGGGGACCCCAACGGCCGTCGCCACAGCCAGCCTCGCCACCGCCCCCGTCACGGCCAGCTCGACCAGGACCGCACCCAGGAACACACCCAGCAGCAGCCTCCGATCCAGCACCCGCCTCACCACCCGCCACGTGGTCGGCACCGCCTTCAGCAGGAGCTCGTAGAAAAGGGCGACCTTGGACGCCGCCATCAAGAAGAGCATGGTGGCCTTGTGATGCGCGGCGAGGGACAGCAGGAGGGAGACCCACAGCAGGACCGAGTAGTGGATCTTGAAATGTGATAGGTTCCGCTTGATCCGCGGGAGGACCGAGGAGAGGCTCGGGGGGCAGGAGAAGGATTGGGGGCGGGCGAATCGCGAGATGGCCTTCTTTGTTGATCGGAGCTTGGATTTGGCCGAGGAGGCGAGATGAGATGGCCGGAGCATTGCGCCGCACTTGCGCATGGCTTTTCTGATGGATAGGATAGACCTGGAGGTGTTCCTGTTCTTGCCTTGGTTTTGAGAAAAGGAGGATGAGAAGGAGATGTTGAAGTTTGAGGCCTTTGTTGGGTTCAAGAGAGTAAAAGTCCGTCATGTGTGGGATTTTTTTTGGTTTCTACGAGAGTGATAGATATTTCCCTTTTACAACTGTTCACTAATGCCTGATTTAATAAAGAGCTGGTTTAATTGGTGATTTCCTAAAAATAAAGGTGGGAAGCACTAGTTCGTTTGGCTATGGTATCACGGAAGAGATGTTGCATATTTTATGATTTTAGCTTGTTTGATATAGGGTTATTCATCCTCCAACTTATGCTACTGTTGTTATCTCATCGCTACCAGGAAATATCATTTATCCTCCTGCGATTAGTTAATTTTAGCGAGATGAGTTAATTCACAAATTAAAATTCTCCTAGGATTAGTTTTAGCTCAGTGACTTAATTCACATATTAAAATTCACTAGCCCATTAACATTATCTAAAACCGAACTAGAGTTTCGCAGGGCATGTTCGTCTTTCTCGCTTTTTTGAATTCTCTGCCACTAATTTTTTAGGGAACGGGGTACATGAGATTGGGATACTCGGAAGAGGGCCTCGAAGCGGTATTCGTGAGAGAATATGGTTTGTATGCAACCAAAGCTAGCTATGTGGTAGGTTTGAATTTGATAATTTGAAATTTAGTTTTAGCAAGGACAAGGTGTTCTTTTTGAGATAACAGTGTTTTGAAAATTCTAATGTTCTATAAGCAGGTTCGTCATACTGGAGCATTAACTGGTCAAAGCCATAACCCAATGGGTCGAATATCATTATTTCTATCAAAAAAATTTAAGGCTAAATTGCCGGAAACGCTCTTAACTTGTGTCTTCAAGAAATACCCATAACCTCTTAAAACCAACATTTTACCCCCTCTCAACTTTAATTGATTCTTAAAACACCCTTCATTTAATATTTAATCAAATTTATATATTTTTCTCTCGGGCTTAGCTAATTTAATATTGGGGTTTTTACTTTTAGCCTCCCTAAACTATACTCTTTATCGGTTGTCCTGTGCCCCTAAAACCTTTAGATTGCTTTTTTAGACCCCTATCAGACAAAAATCATTTTCTTTTTAAATATTCCTTATAAAAGTAGATAAGATTAGTTTATTAAAATCAAATTTAGGAGTTTATGTTTATTAAAAAGTATGAACGATTTGAGAGATTTTAAGATTATTAAATGTCAAATTTGGAAAAAGAAAAAAAATGATTAGATTTTGATTGTAGAAAGTGAGAAATTAAAGATGCAATTTTGGGCCTTAGGTTACAAAGATGGAAGATAAGAAAATTGAAAAATGTTGGTTGGATCTAAAAGAAAATTGGATGTGAAATTGAAAATTGGAAACTGATGATGCTGTGGAAACTCTCCAGATCATGACACGTGGTAGCTGACGTGTCCCGGGGCTCACGGGAGCAGGGCGAGCACCGCACATTGGAGGCATCCCCGGGCTATCATTCCGAGGCATGACCCGACCTCCGATGGATCCCTAAACACTCCTATACCCGCCATGTAAATAACCATTGGCTCGCCTTCGGGCCCTCCTACACGCCGAGGTTCCTCGGCCCTCCTTGCTCGCCTCCGAGCTATCACAGAACCAAGCTTCCTCGGCCTCCCGCTCATCTCCGAGCCTCCAGCCGAGCTAAGCCATCCCGGTTCTACCGAACAACCAAGGACGCGGACCGCCACGGCTCCGCGTATCTCTCCAGAAGCGAGATATCAACCACCCAACATCCCGCGTTCCACGCCGCCGTATCCCTCCATTAATGAGCGTATCTCGTCATTAATAGGGGGATCCCATCAATCACGCAGACGTAACGTCAATGGCGCAACCGACGGCGAAGATCTCACGTCGGCTCGTCCAGGCGACCACTATAAAAAAACCTCTCTCAGACGACTCAGATAACGTAATTTCATTCTCATAAGCCGCTACTCTACTCAAATTTCTCGGCTGACTTGATCGTCGGAGGGTCCACGGTGGTACAATCACCCCGGGACTTCTTTTGCAGATTGCTCGGCTACGCCTCAAACTAAACCCACTGAGATCTACACGCTCAAGGAGGCAACCCTCAACATCAATATCAGCGCGGGTCTGGCGGCATCTATTGATGAGGCTGAGAGGTTCGACCTCAGAGTTCCGTTCACCAACGCTCGCGACAGATCGACGGAGGACATCATCTGAAGGAGATCCAAGCCTCCATCAGAAAATTTTGGAAGTGTAGGATTTTTGAATGTACAAAATCAAGATTTTGATTTTGAAAATTGTTGTTGGGTGTTAATTTTGGGATGAAAATGTTAAGAGAGAATGAATTGAACAAAGTTGATGGATTTCAATGATTTCCATGTGGATGATAAGTAATTGAAGAAATTTTTTGAAGAATTTGTTGGCAATTAGGGGTTCTGGTCGTTGAATATGAATAATTGAAAGTAGAACTTTAAATTTTTTGGTGGGTTTAATTTTTCTTTTACGTGAAATATAGTAGAATATTGTTTAGGTTTAAAATCAGAACTTATGGATATAAGGTTTTGAATGTAGAAGATGATGATAAAATTCAAAGAGGTTTTAGGGTACGAAAATGCAATTTAAAAAATTAAAGATGAAAATTTTGGGTTTTAGTATTTTGGTGGTTGAGAATGAAGTTATTATAAAAATTGGGGATTTTAATAAGAGTTTTAAATATTATTTTATGGACGGAAAATGTTTAAAGGGTTAAAACGGTAACTTAAAATGTTAAGAGGGCACTAGGTAAATAATAATTTTGAACGGAGATAGATAAATAAGGTAGTTTAGAGGACGTAAAGTAAAGAATCCTAGAATGTTTAAGTGAAGGGCATTTTGAGAATCAATTGAAATTGAAGAGGGCAAAGTGCAACTTTTACAAGATGAGGGGTATTATCTGCTATTAGGGTAAAAGTTAGGGGCATTTTCTGCCATTTAGTCAAAAATTAATGTCAAAAATTAATATGATGGGGATAACTAGTTTTTTGCATGTGTGATTTTACGTGAAAATATTTAGAAATCTTGTACATAGGAATTCTAAAGATTAGAATTGTTCCACGATGTACCATTAGGTTTTTTACTTATCTTCTCTCTTATGCAAGGGCGGAGCCAAGGAGCGAGAGCATATACATATTGCTTTTATTTTTTCAGTATCTTGAACCGATACAATATGTATATATATCAGGAGATTAATGGAGGAAAGAGGCCATAGGAGGGGATTTCCTCCTATGGCGTGGAAAAAATACAACCTCTATCATTTTTTCCGACGATCGGCACCCATCATCGTCATCGTTATCATCTAAGATGTGCGTACACCAAATTTCATGTGATTACACAACTTTTTCACCGTTGATTTAGTGGGTTCAAAATTAACGGTTTACCAACAATAGAACTTTTTACATTGCTAAATCAACGGTGAAAAAGTTGTAGAATCACATGAAATTTGGTATACCCACATCTAAGATGATAACGATGAAGATGATGGGAGCCGATCGTCGAAAAAATCGGTGGAGGTTGTATTTTTTCCACGCCATAGGAGGAAATTTCCTCCTATGGCCTCTTTTCTCCATTATTCTCATATATCAGTGATAATTATATAAATAGGATTTATAGTCCACTGTTAAAAGCATTGACTTGTGCCTTTAGAGGTTCCAAGGGTATTGAATTTTAAATTATTTTATCTTTTTTTAGGCTACATCTTAGGTACTTCAACAAGAAAATTTATAAGGACTTTAAAAAGTTTTCGCAATTAATGTGAAATGTATGTTTAATAGGATATATATGGTTTTGATATATGATTTTTTCAACTATAAATATTATATCATAAAAGCAAAAACAATAAAAAAAATAATATATATACATAACAATCTAATAAGAATAATATATTAACTCAAGTTAATTTATGACGTTGACACCACTAAATCACATATTTTTGAAGAATTATTTATTTTGAAAATTGTAGATAAAAAACATGGAGCATCTTTTAATACGAAGTCTTATAGTTGAATCAATATTGTAAAAACAAAAAAAATGTACTTGTTTAAAATGGTTTTTAAAATCATTTGATAAATATTTTTCATTATATAAGTATAGGATGTTTTTCGGCATTTCATTGAGATGGGAATACACGTTACTTGTCAGACGTATACAGATTCCCCCTGTCTGGGGTAGGCCGGGCTTTATTGATTGTAGGGATCCGAATCTCCGGCAGTCGCGGACTAAGTTGCCATTAATTACCCCTCGCCTTTGAAATGAAAGAACCTCCGATTGACGGGTCAACTGGTCATGCGAACTCAATGTACAGTGTGCGTATGTGTGTCTTGAGAGATTTTGAATATATCGGGGGCCTCGCAGAGTTTACGGAGGACCCGCTATCCGGATAGCGGGTTGAGGGTCAAGAAGGCTAGCAGCCCCCGTTAGAAAATTTTTCTAAAGAGGGACATGTTTTGAGTGTGGAGTGTATGGAAAAAAGAGGTCAGGAGGGTCCTAAGGACGCGTGAGTAGCGCGTGGGTGTCGGGCGCCAGCGGGCCACGTGCGTGGTGCATGGGCGTTGGGCGCCAGAGGGTCACGCGTCCTGCACGCGGGCGCTGGGTGCCAGCGGTTTTGGTGCCTGGTGTGTAGGCACTGGGCGCCAGAGGGACACGCTCCCCGCACGCGGGCGCTGGGTGCCAGCGGTTCAGGTGCCTGGTCTGTGGGCGCCGGGCGCCTGCGGGTCACGTGCATGGCGCGTGGGCGCTGGGAGCCAGCGGATCATGCGCCACACACGTGGGCGTTGGGCGCCCACAAAAAAAGAGCTTAGCCCATGTACTGGGAATTGTACTTTTGATTGACTTTTGGAGTTAAACTCCTAAAAAAAGAAAGAGGGTCTTAGCTCCTACACAGGGAGTTGTACTTTCCGGTTGACTTTTGGAGTTAAACTCCTAAAAAAAGGGATTTATTATTATTTTTGTGGAGTTAAACTCCTAAGAAATTTTCGGAGATGATGAAAGGGGACCCCTTTCTTCTTCTTTGAGCCATAAATTTTCTCTCGAGCCTTGAATCTTCCCAAAGTAGGATTTTTGGAGATGGGTCTCCTTCATCCCCTCTTTGTTGGCTGGATCTTCGAGAAAAAAGAGGGTGAGACTTAAAAATCTCCTCTTTTAAAAATCTGATGGGAGATTTGAGCTCCCCTTTGTGGGTTTCATGGTGAAAAAATATTCCTTTTTGGGAAAACAAGAGTGAAACTCTTGATTTAATTTAAGAAAAAGAAAGAAGGTTTAGAACCTCGAGGAAGGGGAAGGAGGCGCAGAACCCTAGACTTTTTTGAGAGGATAAAAAAGTTCTCTTGCTTTTTTCATCATGTTTGCCTTTATAGACCGCATACTTTACATATAGCTTCTTGGGCTTTACCAAATGGTACTTGTGCCACCCCATGTCTTATGTGCTTGTTTCTTTTTGCGCATAAGCTATGAGGTTTACAAAATTTTGGCTTTCTACCCATTTTTCATACATTTGTTTATATAAAAAATTGCAATAAACTAATTTATTGCTTCATTCTTGGCATGGAGCCGGCCCCTTCCATGTTTGGTCCTGACTTGGGCTTGGACCCGCTTAGCTGGAGGTTGACTGACTTTGACTTGGTCAACCAGGCTGTAATTTTTTACCCCAATAATAAGTATGTTTTTATGTTGTAGAATATGTTTCACCACGGCCCCCAAACAAAAATTCCTGACTCCACCCCTGCTCCTATGAAAGCGAAACTAGAACCTCACATCCCTCGATTGGAATAGAATAAAGGATAAATTATCAAAAAAAACCCAAGAAGTTTTTGCCACGGTCAAAAACCCATGGCCTCAAAACAGTAATTAAAAAACCCCTAGAAAAAATTTCATACAGTATCTGTAGTTTTTTACTATATCTAAGTAAGTCATACATATAGCAGGAAACTGTATAGATATCACATAATAACTAAATATAACAGGAAACTATACAGAGACCGCGGTAGGTTTTTTTTAACAATTGAAAATTTTCCCGGGTTTTTTTTATTACTATTCAAAACTAAGAGGTTTTTTACAGCAGGAATAACTGCTATGGTGTTTAACGATTTAGACGAAGCTATATATGCATGGAGAATGTCGGTTAAAAATGCGATGAGAGAGAAAGTTAGAAAGATAGAGAATGGCGATTCTGGCGATTTATCGAAATCGCCGGAAAACCCGCCTCCTCCTTGTACTTCTTCGCCTCCAGCCCCTGTAGGGTTACTAGGCACTCTAATAAGGTTCTACAATGCATCAACCATGCCCGTTTAAAATTTTAGCCATGCCGAATAACCCTAAACAAGATCGTTGCTAGAACATTAGGGTTTCATATGCTAGTAAACTATGTTTACGACTAAGTGAATACGAAATACAACCTCTGTAGATCGGTCTTTCACTTTTATAGCTCCTTGTTGAAGTCCCTTCGCTGCGATCGTGGTTCTCCCGGTCTATTGCATGGCTTCAAGAGACGAAAGACGCGTCATTGCTTGAAGTTTTCGAGGCCGAAGATGATCTACGTCGAGGGGATGCCAACTCAAGCTTCTACTTCACTAACTTGAGAATTAGTGAAGCAAACACCATAAACTAAAGTGCTAATCTAGTAGAGGATGGAGAAATAAGAAGTGGGTTCTCTTTAGAATTTTATTTCTCACAATCTTTCTCACTTTGGATCAAACCCTAGCAAGTTTTTTTCCTTTTAATAATGAAGAAGAACAATAAAAGAAAGAGATGAGGATAATGATCAAGTGAGAAAGCTAACCATGGTGAGTGAGTATCATATACTAACTCTTGTAGAGACTTAACCCATGGCTAATCCTTATGGTTGGGTTAACAAATATCCATAGTAAAAACAAACTCAAGTGGACTTAGTCAATGCATCCACAAGCTTCCACAAGCTTCATGCATTGATCTAATCCTCCACTAATTTTGTAATTACTTTAAATATTAAAACCCAACATAATAACTAGCATGGTGTAAGTCTCATACACCCAAGTCATGTGTATCATCAACCATGATACAAAAAGAAAACACATTTTAATATATATCACATATATATTAAAGTTGTGTTCATGTGAGAAAAAACCTAAAGTGAACAAGTGTTAGTAAATGTAAACTAGTATATCTAATATACAATTATACACTTAATTATTAAATCAACACTTGACTTAATTATCCGGTCATATCTCATATAACCGACTAACATTCATTGTATCGACTTATCGAATCAACACTTGATTCGATAACCCGGCTATATCATATATAACCGACCGATACAAAAAGTCGCGAGAATAGAATATGGTATCACATACATGCATTATTCTCGGTCCCGCGCATATCACATACGTGCTCCTATTTCGTTTTGCCTGAGCCAGTAAAACCTCTATGTAGGACTCTAAAGACTCGTCAATACGCCGGCAGTAGGTGATGATCACATCACGCACCCATAAGGCGTCAGCGGTACTAGCTGGACGTAATGGCTACCCGGGTATTGAGCAATCAGAAGAACAGCAAGTAAGCCCGCTCCAACTCCTGTAAAAGCCTGCCGGTAACACTTCCCGTACAGTCCGGTCTCCTCGTCTGATATGTCGCATATCAAGTCTAGGGGTGGTAAACGTCAGACCCCAATAACCGATAAGTCGTGCCGATGTGAGGCTCATAACGGGTCGAGAAACTACTGGTAACACTTACCAGTAAATCTCTGAATCAGCCCTGACCAGGGACTTCCCTGTTACGGCCAATCGAGCACAGCACAACATCAACCCCCAATACCGGGAGAGACGAAACCCCTCCTATCGCTCATTACCTCCATGTGACTCGAGACTGTACCCAAAAACCACCGTTTTGCACGCTCTCATGGACGTGGTAAGGTGGAAATCAAAGCACAGTGGGAATCACACAAGACTCTATGACGATCTCGGGTCTACAGACTAACCTGCACAAGTGTCACCAGAGAACTGCCATCTGACGTAAGGTATAATACCATCTGGGAGTTCTCGGCGAGTCCGTCCAGTGTACCCAGTCTCCACTGAGCACCCGTATACCATCTCTGATGTCAAACACCAATGGATATGGGATCATCCATCGCCCATCTCATGGGTCGAGAAGCGTATACGCTAGTCTACATTGGTATATCGATGCCCCATCTCGATACACCCACGACTAGGGACCTTGAAGGATGTGCTTATGGACTACCATGTCCCCACTAGTATGATCCGCATCATAGTCCAGGTAGTCAAGTACATATCCTAAGGGCTTTACCAACATGTAACTATAAGACAGTATAAAGAGACAAGTATACATGTTAAGATAAAGAGCAACCAGATAGCATACTATCATGTCGAGCAAGAAAGTCCTCTCTATATATGTCCAAGCATCCAATATAATATACATCATCTGTACAATACTGGCCTCTAGGGCATACATACAACTAACAATCTCCCACTTGCACTAGGGCCAGCTGCTGTAGTATCGCATACCAAGCATCCCGAAGATCTCTCAAACTGTATCTGGGGAATGGCCTTCGTGAGTGGATCCGCTGTGTTGTTCTTCGTGTCAACCCTCCTGACCTCGATCTCCCGGCGATCAACTATCTCCCAGATCAGGTGATACCGCCTCAGAATATGCCTGGATCACTGATGGGACCTGGGTTCCTTGGCCAAAGCCACCGCTCTATTGTTATCGCAATACAAAGGTATTGGATGCTCAATGGATGGAACCACTCCAAGTTCAGTAATGAACTTCTTGATCCAGACAGCCTCTTTAGCAGCATCGTTGGCAGCGATGTATTTAGCCTCCATCGTCGAGTCTGCCACGGTTTCCTGCTTGGAACTCTTCCAGCTAACCGCCTCTCCGTAGAGGGTAAAGACAAATCCCGAGTGCGACTTAGAGTCGTCCTTATCACTTTGGAAGCTCGAATCGGTAAAGGACTCCACTTGGAGTTCTCCGTTACCATACACCAAGAGCATCTCCTTAGTCCTTCGTAAGTACTTGAGAATACTCTTCACAGCTGTCCAGTGACTCTCTCCAGGATCAGCTTGATACCTACTCACTACACTTAGTGAGTATGCTACATCGGGTCTGGTACATAGCATCGCGTATATGATAGAGCCTACAGCCGAAGCATAGGGTATCCCTTGCATGCGAGCTCTCTCCAAATCAGTCTTTGGAGACATCTCTTTGGAGAGAGTGAGCCCTGAGATCGTGGGTAAAAACCCATGTTTGGACTCT
This sequence comes from Agapanthus africanus, assembly GCA_030015575.1. NCBI lineage: Eukaryota > Viridiplantae > Streptophyta > Magnoliopsida > Asparagales > Amaryllidaceae > Agapanthus > Agapanthus africanus. The sequence continues at coordinate 161,622,406 of CM057350.1, read as the reverse complement.
TCCATACTAAACCTTTTTAGTATGGTGTCAATGTACCTAGATTGGGACAATCCCAATATCCTTTTAGATCTATCTCTATAGATCATAATTCCCGGTATGCAGGAGGTATCACCTAGATCTTTCATTGAGAATTTTTGTGATAAGAAGAGCTTGACCGATTGTAGCATTGGAATGTCATTTCCTATCAAGTGTATGTCGTCCACGTACAATACAAGGAAGACAACCTTACTCTTTGCTACCTTCTTGTAGATACAAGGTTCATCTACGTTTTTGACGAAATCAAACTCTTTGATAACGACGTCAAAGCAGATGTTCCAACTCCGCGATACTTGCTTTAATCCATAAATGGATTTAAGCAGTTTGCACACCTTCCTGCTGCTCCCACTATCTACGAAGCCCTCTGGCTGAGTCATGTACACGCACTCTTCTAAATCACCGTTTAGAAAGGCGGTCTTAACATCCATTTGCCACATTTCGTAGTCATGATATGCAGCGATGGCAAGCATGATCCGGATGGATTTAAGTATAGCCACTGGAGAAAAGGTTTCGTCATAGTCCACACCTGGTCTTTGACGAAAACCCTTTGCAACAAGTCTAGCTTTGAAAGTCTCCACTTTCCCATCTACACCAAGTTTTTTCTTGAAGATCCACTTGCTCCCAATGGGTTTTACCCCTTCAGGAGCATCTTCCAAAGTCCATACTTTGTTGGTGTACATGGATTCCATCTCGGACCGCATTGCATCCAGCCATTTCACTGAGTCCCTACTCGTAATGGCCTGCTCGAAACTAGTTGGGTCATCATCAACCATGATGCAATCTTCGCTCCCACCATCCATGAGAAAACCGTAGTATCTCTCAGGTGGGTGAGGAACCCTACTAGATCGGCGGAGTGGCCGGGGTTCATCGGGAACTACCGAATCATCTGGTTCTACCAAATCTTCTGTTGTGGTCTGTATTGCTGGAACTTCTTCCAGTTCTACCTCAGAGTCACTAATCTCTTTTGCAAAAAATTCCTTTTCTAAAAAGGTGGCGTGTTGAGCAACAAACACCCTTTGTTCCTCACTGTGGTAAAAGATATACCCTCGCGAATGCTTGGGATATCCAACAAACGTACACAAAACAGACCTTGCCTCGAGTTTGTCCGGTTTTTGTCTTTTGACATATGCCGAGCAACCCCATATCTTAATAAAATTAAGATATGGTCTCTCCCCCTCCCATATCTCATATAGGGTGGTAGGCATAGATTTGGTAGGAACCCTATTCAGTAGGTATGCTGCTGTCTCCAGTGCATATCCCCAGAAGGAAATAGGTAACTCAGCTATACTCATCATAGAGCGCACCATATCTAATAGGGTGCGGTTCCTCCGTTCCGATACACCGTTGTGCTGTGGTGTATATGGAGGAGTTAGCTGAGAGAGAATCTCATTCTCTTTTAGGAAGTCCAGGAATTCATTGCTCAAGTATTCACCTCCTCGATCAGATCGAAGGATTTTAATACTTTTCCCGGTTTGGTTCTCGACTTCTTGTTTATATTCTCTAAATTTCTCAAAAGCTTCTGATTTGTGTTTCATCAGGAACATATATCCGAATCTAGAGAGATCGTTAGTGAATATAATGAAGTACGAAGAACCATCCCTGGCATGTGTAGACATGGGACCACATACATCACTATGTATCAGTCCCAAGAGTTCGGTAACTCTTTCTCCGTGTCCCGTAAACGGAGTTTTGGTCATCTTGCCTTTGAGACATGACTGGCAAGTGTCATAAGATGAAAATTCAAACGGATTTAAATATCCATCCTTATGTAACTTAGCCAGTCGTGTCGCATTGATGTGACCCAGTCTACAATGCCACAAGAAGGATTCATTCAGTTCTGAACTTTTCCTCTTGTGTGTGTTTGTTATGCTCAGAACTGTTGATTGATTTAGAACATAAATGCCATTGCACAACGTGCCTGATCCAACCAACTTTTGGTTAAGGAAAATGTTCATAACGTTATCCTGTAATACAAAATTATATCCCTCTTTACTTAACAAAGAAACCGATATAATGTTGCATATCAGGTTCGGCATGTAATAGCATTCGTTTAGAATCAATGTATTACCAGTTGGCAATACAAGGTGATATTCCCCGACGGTTTTAACTGCAACAATTGCACCATTTCCAATCCTTATGTCTTTATCACCTTCTCCAAGTTCTCTACCTTTCCTAAGCCCATGTAACTGATTACATATATGGGATCCTGACCCGGTATCTAATACCCAGGACGTAGAGCAAATGGAGAAACAGTTCTCTGTAACGAACACACCCGAAGAAAATGCATCAACATGTACTTTCTTCATTCGGGTAGCATGGGAATCCTGGTATTCCTTTATATCCTGTTCAGTCTTATAACTTTTATAAGAAAAAACGGAACCAACGTTCCCCAGCACAGTATAACATGCGGGTTCGGTCAATACATCCATATTATTATCTTGATTAAGGCATGATATGGTCGCTACCTGGAGAGAGAGAGAAGAAAACACTTTAGCGTATGCTCTTGCAAGATCAGATTGGTTATTTATTTTATCTAATCAGGATGGCTCCCACTGTTTTTATCAAATCTTCCTTCAAACCCTAAAAGGAAAGACTAGCCGGGATTAATTACACCCTACAATTTCGCCAATCTTTCAGCCAGGCCAGTGTCGGTACTTTGAGGGAGGTTCCCCGTGCTTTCGTACGGACCTAATTAAAGTAAACCTCGTTTTTCCAGAGGCGTAACCCCGTTGACACCTTTCTAGACACCTACTTGATCGGCTAATTGTCCTGTGTAAAACTCTCCCGGGAGTAACAATTACTCGCAGTGGGTATCGGGATCCAACTATCTCATAGAAGGTATGCAATCTCATTGCAAATTTCAACACTTGAAATTCCCGATAATATTTTGCCCCAAGTATCCTATGACCTTGACGGAGGTCAACAAACCACAGGGTACAAGTCAAGTTCAACCCGTCATTTCTTGATTGAATCAAACCCACCCGCACGACTCTTGACGGAGGTCAACAAGGTCGTACGACTACCCTAATCCAATCTGAATCATATGCATAAACAGATAAATACTAGTTAGCTACCGCACACTACGTCTTGACGGAGGTCAACAAACGTAACACGAATACTAAGTAGGACTTATCTGAAATGACGGAGGGCTACGACAGGTTTTTCTGAAAACCTCTTGTGTAATGAACTTGATATCGTTGTAGAATCGAGCGAAATTTGAAATGGAGTGATTTTAAGGCTTTCATTAGTTTTGCTAAAGAGGTCACTCCCGGTGAAGGGATCTCGGCTCTTTCCTCATCGAATAAGATGCAGGATATATCATATATATCACTATGCAAAGCAAAACTCCAAAAGCAATCAAAAACAAACCGAGTGTTGTAGCATCTGCCAGTTTTGCTAAAGAGGTCACTCCCGGTGAAGGGATCTCGGCTCTTTTCTCATCGAATAAGGTGCAGGATATATCATATATATCGCTATGCAAAGCAAAACTGTAGCTACCCTTTTTGAAAAATTTGATTCTACAACATCTTTTATATTTCTTTTCTTTCATTAATCACATTAATGAAGTCCCATTATTTAAGTTACCTAAACATCACAGATAAATACGACGTACACTTATGCCATCCGCATTCGCCTCGATATCCCCTCATGCACCGTTAGGTTAGGTAACTAACGGCAGAGCGGGGCAGGGCTAGCGGGTGTAAAACATAAGTAACGCCTATATAATATATCATATATACTATATACAGTATTTATCACATCACATCACATGATCACATCACAGATATCGCAGCAGAAGAAACATATGAAATATTGAATATACTAGGACGTCCGTGTTTTATTTTGAGCATCTATAAAACACGGATTCCACGGTCGCGATGAATAGCCAAACCCACACCCTTAGACCCCTACGAGAGCGGCAAGCAACCCTACAAATTCTAGAGTTAGGAGACCCGGACTCGACTCCTCGAGTTGGTCTCCCACTGGACTCCAGAACCCGGTTACTTGTGCTCTCCTCCTTGGGTCTATCCTAGTGCGGAAAAGTAAATAATATACAAATGGTGACATCGACCTCATCCCGGAAGTGCCCCAATAAAAGAATATTACATACATTTAATTTTACATGAATGAAAGTAAAAACTCTCATCTCACATAAAAAAAAACCGGCTATTCAGAACGCGACGATCCAATATAACATATCCAGCAACACATAACATCTCATGTCATCAACGTAAGTAAATATGCGCATCCCAATTGTCGTTGATATGTAGCAACGAAACCGGCGATATCACATACTACACTTACGGTCGCAGAAAAGAAAGTGTAAAACTACAACATTTGAAATCCACAATCTCTTTAGACATCGTAAATCCGAAATATCACATACTTCGCATTTCATGCCTAACTGTATGAATTCCACATATTGTATCACATTCCAGATAAATAGACATTATTAAACTTTCCGATCGAATAATCAAATACCCAAGATTTCCATAATAGCTCAACACTTGAGCGGAGTTCAAAAATTCCAGAATACGTCACAGTAGCAACGGTCCAGCCGTAGAAGGGTCAAGCCAACGCCTCACATGTGGCACGCCGTACTGCCCCAAACCCTAAGGTTCAAAAGGCAATTCAAGACGGTCACATAATCGAGTTAAGGTTTGTTGTCTTCTAGAGGGTCCATCGCATCACATGCACGTTTTTCCGAAAGATTTAAACCCGAGAAAAATTCAACACTTGAATGTTTTTCGTGCCGGGAAAAATTGAGTTAATGATATCCGTTCGAACATTTTTATACTTTCTAAATTATCCGAAATAACAAAATAAAATTAAATTCTCCGATCGAATCGACGATTACAAAATAAACCCCAAAATACTCAACACTTAAGTCAGTTTTAAAAATACCCAGAAAAATATAGGAATAGCAATGGAGGTTACTGCATAAAATACTGCTCCCAATTCACTTTTTCGACCGCGGAACCGCCGCCTGAAGTGGGGTGGGACCGCGGTTCCGCGGCGCCTGTACAGAATTAAGGGCTCATATTTTTTGGTAACCCTTAGAATTGCCTGCTGATTTTTTTTATGTATTTTTAATTCAGAAAAAACCCAGTTTTTAAAAATTGTACAGAGAGGGGGTTATCTTGACGTTTCCGGGTTCGTTCGGAGTTTTAACTTCGTTAACACATCGCCTAATGCTCTAGCTAGGCTCTGATACCACTGTAGGGTTACTAGGCACTCTAATAAGGTTCTACAATGCATCAACCATGCCGGTTTAAAATTTTAGCCGTGCCGAATAACCCTAAACAAGATCGTTGCTAGAAAATTAGCGTTTCATATGCTAGTAAACTATGTTTACGACTAAGTGAATACGAAATACAACCTTTGTAGATCGGTCCTTCACTTCTATAGCTCCTTGTTGAAGTCCCTTCGCTGCGATCGTGGTTCTCCCGGTCTCTTGCATGGCTTCAAGAGGCGAAAGACGCGTCCTTGCTTGAAGTCTTCGAGGCCGAAGATGGTCTACGTCGAGGGGATGCCAACTCAAGCTTCTACTTCACTAACTTGAGAATTAGTGAAGCAAACACCCTAAACTAAAGTGCTAGTCTAGTAGAGGATGGAGAAATAGGAAGTGGGTTCTCTTTAGAATTTTATTTCTCACAATCTTTCTCACTTTGGATCAAACCCTAGCAAGCTTTTTTCCTTTTAATAATGAAGAAGAACAACAAAAGAAAGAGATGAGGATAATGATCAAGTGAGAAAGCTAACCATGGTGAGTGAGTATCATATACTAACTCTTGTAGAGACTTAACCCATGGCTAATCCTTATGGTTGGGTTAACAAATATCCATAGTAAAAACAAACTCAAGTGGACTTAGTCAATGCATCCACAAGCTTCCACAAGCTTCATGCATTGATCTAATCCTCCACTAATTTTGTAATTACTTTAAATATTAAAACCCAATATAATAACTAGCATGGTGTAAGTCTCATACACCCAAGTCATGTGTATCATCAACCATGATACAAAAAGAAAACACATTTTAATATATATCACATATATATTAAAGTTGTGTTCATGTGAGAAAAAACCTAAAGTAAACAAGTGTTAGTAAATGTAAACAAGTATATCTAATATACAATTATACACTTAATTATTAAATCAACACTTGACTTAATAATCCGGTCATATCTCATATAACCGATTAACATCCATTGTATCGACTTATCGAATCAACACTTGATTCGATAACCCGGCTATATCATATATAACCGACCGATACAAAAAGTCGCGAGAATAGAATACGGTATCACATACACGCATTATTCTCGGTCCCGCGCATATCACATACGTGCTCCTATTTCGTTTTGCCTGAGCCAGTAAAACCTCTATGTAGGACTCTAAAGACTCGTCAATACGCCGGCAGTAGGTGATGATCACATCACGCACCCACAAGCCGTCAGCGGTACAGCTGGACGTAACGGCTACCCGGGTATTGAGCGATCAGAAGATCAGCAAGCAAGCCCGCTCCAACTCCTGTAAAAGCCTGCCGGTAACACTTCCCGTACAGTCCGGTCTCCTCGTCTGATATGTGGCACATCAAGTCTAGGGGTGGTAAACGTCAGACCCCAATAACCGATAAGTCGTGCCGATGTAAGGCTCATAACGGGTCGAGAAACTACCGGTAACACTTACCAGCAAATCTCTGAATCAGCCCTGGCCAGGGACTTCCCTGTTACGGCCAATCGAGCACAGCGCAACATCAACCCCCAATACCGGGAGAGACGAAACCCCTCCTATCGCTCATTGCCTCCATGTGACTCAGGACTGTACCCAAAAACCACCGTTTTACACGCCCTCATGGACGTGGTAAGGTGGAAATTAAAGCACAGTGGGAATCACACAAGACTCTATGACGATCTCGGGTCTACAGACTAACCTGCATAAGTGTCACCAGAGAACTGCTATCTGACGTAAGGTATAATACCATCTGGGAGTTCTCGGCGAGCCCGTCCAGTGTACCCAGTCTCCACTGAGCACCCGTATACCATCTCTGATGTCAAACACCAATGGATATAGGATCATCCATCGCCCATCTCATGGGTCGAGAAGCGTATACGCTAGTCTACACTGGTATATCGATGCCCCGTCTCGATACACCCACGACTAGGGACCTTGAAGGATGTACTTATGGACTACCATGTCCCCACTAGTATGATCCGCATCATAGTCCAGGTAGTCAAGTACATATCCTAAGGGCTTTACTAACATGTAACTATAAGACAGTATAAAGAGACAAGTATACATGTCAAGATAAAGAGCAACCAGATAGCATACTATCATGTCGAGCAAGAAAGTCCTCTCTATATATGTCCAAGCATCCAATATAATATACATCATCTGTACAATACTGGCTTCTAGGGCATACATACAACTAACAGCCTCTTCCTCCTCCTCTTCTGCTCCACTCCTTCATCCTCTCCTTCCTATTCTTCCTCTTCCTCCAATCTCTCAGCATCTGGATCGGTCTTTTCTTCCTAAGGTTTTTCACCACAATATCTCTTAACCTAATTTTTAGGGCTTTGATCCCAGATCTACATATTCAAGTGCTTTTACTCCTGAATCGGAGGTTCATGGGGTCTGTCCAGTTGGCTTTGGTGCTGGAGACTTCAGATCCGGCCTTCAAGATGGAGGTTTTCTTCAATCTGGAGTTTTCCCTCATAATCCTGTTAATTTGGGTGAGCTTCCGTATAATACGAGATGGGTTCTTCATTTGCATGCTGGATCTCCCATCGATCTAGGGTTTGATTATCATCAAGGCACTCGTTCCCATGTTGAAGCTCTGAAGATAGGTAAATTGGCAGGTATAACACCAAACCCTACCACTAATAATGCTTTTTCTATTCATATGGCTAAATTTAAAGGTCGTAGATGCTTTAAATGTGGTAGTTTCGATCATCTTGTAGCCTCTTGCAAGAAGTTTCTTCCTGTTTTCTTTTCTTGTGGTCTCTCTGGATATAAAACTAGGCTTTGTTCTAAAAAATCCGATAAAAACAAGGTTTTTGATATTAATCAGGAACATTTCTCTCATTTCTCTCTTTCCCCTGCTGTTAAAGCTAGGGATTCAAATGATAATAGAGGGGAACATGAAAATCTTAGGGCTTCGGATGCTCAGATCTTCATCCCCCTTCAAGCTCATCCTTATTTTTATTGAACTCTTCATCTTTATCTGCTTTTTCTCAGATTGATGGGTTGTGTCCTGAGAAGAACAATATTATTGATAAGTATGTGAAAGTTTGGGGAGGTAATAAATGTGATTGGCATAAGTTCTTCTGTGGCCAATAGTTTTTAGTGAGCTTCCCCAATTCTCAGATTTATGATCTTGCTATGAGTATTAGAGATATTTTTTTTGATTCATTTAAGCCCTCATTCCTTCTTTGGACTGACAATATAGGAAGTACAAAAATCCTTAAGGAAATATTCCTTTGGATCTCCATTAGAAATCTTCCACTTTATATGTGGTCTGAAGAGATTTGCTCCACAATTATTTCTAATTTGGGTTCTATTGTCCAAATTTTTACAGTAGAGACAATTATTTAGAGTTTAATATTCTTATTAAGGTTTTTGACACTTTCTATATTTTTCAGAAATTATTTTTAAATGTTGTTTCTTGCAAGGATGACTGTTATAGGCAATATATGATCAAAATCAATATTCTTAATCATCTTGAGAGTTTAGCTCAGTCACACTCTATTTCTTTTATTATACAGGATGTTTCCTACTTGCAAAAGGATAATACTTTACCTAGCATGACTGGTTGTTCTCCTCATGGGAAGGTCCTTCCTTGTGAAACCCATACCATGCCTCCTAAGGAAGATATTTTGCATACTCACATTTGTATTGCCGATACCGTAGAGGTCCCTATTATCTCAATAATATTGTGGTTGTTGCTGTTGATCAACAACACTCTTTGTGTAATTCTCTCCCAGGGAGGTTCATACATTGAGGATATACTTGTCCTTTTGGATGATTGTGAACCTGTGGTTGATCATAATGTTCAAGATAAAAATTGCATTTTGATCCCCATGAATTTGTGTTGAAAGACCCTTTAAGGGGTAAAAATATTCTGATCAATGATGTTGATCTTGCACTGCCCCTTGCCTCCTGTTATTGTCAGCCCTCTTCCTTCCCTTCACGCCCCCTAGTTTCTCCTCCAAGTCTCCTATGTTGCTAAGGAAAAATATGAGAGTTACCTTGTCTGGTCTACATACTTATAAAATTTCTCCTTCTATTATAAAAGACCTTTCTAATTTTTCCAATAACAAGATGATAGAATTCGGTAATACAATGGGGGCTTTTTTATCTGATGTTTGTAGGGCGTTTTTCATAACCCCATTGAGATGGGAAATACGCGCCGCTTGTTAGGCGCATTACAGATTCCACCTGCCTAGGGTAGGCTGAGATTTATTGATTGTGGGGATCCAAATCTCTGGCAGCCGCGGACTAAGCTATTGTTAATTACTCCCCGCCTTTGAAGGAATCTCCAATTGACGGGTCAACTAGTCATGCGAACTCAATGTGCAGTGTGTGTATGTGTGTGTCTTGAGGGGTTTTGGGTATATCATGAGCCCCGTAGAGTTTACGGGGGTCTCGCTACCCGGATAGCTGGCTGGGGTTCAAGAGGGCTGTTAGCGCCCTTGCGGGGTGCGAGGCAGCGTCCCATTAGAAAAAATTTTCTAGCGAGGACGTGTTTTAAGTGTGGAATGTATGAAAAAAAGAAAGAAAAAAACGGTGAGTAATGTCCTAAGGGCGTGTAGGCGCTAGCGCCTCACGTGCCCGGCATGTGGGTGCTAGGAGCTGGGCACTGGGTGTTAGCGCCTCACGTGCCCAGCACGTGGGCACTGGACACGGGGTGCAGGGCACGTGGACGCCGGGCGTCGGTGCCTCATACGCCCGGCACGTGGGCGCTGGGCATCGGCGCCTCACGCCCCCGGCACGTGGGCGCTGGGTGCCTGCAGAAAAAGGGGCTTAGCCCCGAAATGAGGAGTTGAACACCCGAAAAGGATTTTTATCTATGGAGTTAAACTCCAAAAGATTTTAAATGAAGTTAAACTCCCAAAAAGGATTTTTATTTATGGAGTTAAACTCCGAAAGATTTTGAATAGGGTTAAACTCCTAAAATGGTTTTATTTGTGGAGTTAAACTCCAAAAGATTTTGAATGGAGTTAAACTCCAAAAAAAGGGTTTTATTTGTGGAGTTAAACTCCAAAAGATTTTGACAAATGGAGTTGAACTTCCAGAAATCTTTGGAGATGATCAAAGGGGGCCCCTTTCTTCTCCCCTTTAGCCCTGGATCTTCTTTTGAGCCTTGGATCTTCTCGAAGTAGGGTTTTTGGAGTTGGATCTCCTTCTTCCTCCTCTCTGTTGGCTGGATCTTGGAGAAAAGGGAGTGAGACTTAAAAATCTCCCCTTTTGGGGATTTGATGGAAGATCTGAGCTCCTCTTCAAGGGTTTTATGGTGAAAAACCGTTTCTTTTTGGAAAAAGAAGAGTTAAACTCTTGATTTAATTCGGAAAAAAGGAAGAAGGTTAAGAACCTTGAGGAAAGAGAAGGAGGCACAGAAACTCTAGATTTTGAGGGGAATGAATTATTATCCTTTATTTTATCATCATGTTACTTTATATAGGCTTATAAGTTTACATATAGCCCCTTGGGCTTTACAAAATGGCATTTTGCCCATCCCATGCCTCATGTGCTTATTTCTTTTGCATATGAGTCACGGGCTTTACAAAAATTTGGCTTTATACCTATTTTCCTTACATTTATTCATCAAAATTATTTATTACATAATTTTCATTTTGGCATAGGACAGGCCGGCCGCTTCATGTTCGGGCTCGACTTAGGCATGGGCCCACTTGGTTTGGGTTGACTTTGACTTTGACTTGGTCAACCGGGTTGTAATTTTTGACCCCATCAATAAATGCACACCGCGTATATGAGTTGTGTGCATGAAATTGATAGATCTTGTTATGCAGAAGTTTGACTTTGTGGTGGAGCATCATTTTAGGGGTGGAGCATCCTTCCGGGTGCATGATTCCCGGGGTTGGAGCATCATTCCGATTTGCGGGGCATAATTCCAGGGTCGGAGCATCATTCTGAAGAGCGGAGCATAATTTCGGAGGTTGGAGTATCATTCCGAAGTGCGGAGCATAATTCCGACAAGAAAGGCAGATATTCCGAGGCGAAACATGATTTCGACACGAGGTACATTTTGAGACGAAACATGATTCCGACGCAGAGGTTGTTGGTTGACTTGATTTCGAGACGGAGCATAATTCCGATAGGGAAGGCACATACTCCGAGGCGAAGCATGATTTCGACACGGGGTACATTCTGAGACGAAACGTGATTCCGACGCAGAGATTGTTGGTTGACTTGATTCCGAGGCAGAGCATAATTCCGATAGAGAAGTCAGATACTCCGAGGCGAAGCATGATTTCTACACGGGGTACATTCTGAGACGAAATGTGATTCCGACGCAGAGATTGTTGGTTGACTTGATTCCGAGGCAGACCATAATTCTGACAGAGAAGGCAGATACTCCGAGGCGAAGCATAATTTCGACACGGGGTACATTCTGAGATGAAACGTGATTCCAATGTAGAGATTGTTGATTGACTTGATTCCGAGGCAGAGCATAATTCCGACAGAGAGGTCAGATTCTCCGAGGCGAAGCATGATCTCGATACAGGGTACATTCTGAGACGAAACGTGATTCCGACGCAGAGATTGTTGGTTGACTTGATTCCGAGGAGGAGCATAATTCCGACATGGAAGTCGTTGGTCGACTTGATTCCGAGGCGTAGCTTGATTCCGACAGGGAGGTCATTGGTTGACTTGATAATTTGATTTGATTTGGGAGTTTCTTATCCGTCCAGCGGGGCTTTTAAGCCTGGGATTTTGAATTTGGGTTTTTGTTCGGCGTCAGCATCGCTATACTGGAATATGATACCAGGAGTGAATCATCATTTGCCGTGGAGAACATGAGATTTGTGTTGACATCAGCATCGCTACACTAGAATATAGTGCCAGAAGCGAATCGTCATTTGCCATTAGAGGATTTGAGGGTTTTGGTTTTGGTTTGGCATCAGCATCGCTACACTGGAATATGGTACTCGAAGCGAATCATCATTTGCCATGAGAGGATTTCTCTCGTTCTCAGTTTAACAACTTAGGGGTCATCTGTTCCCAGTTTAACGACTTAGAGGTTATCTATTCCCAGTTTAACGACTCAGGGGTCTATTGGATCGAAAGTTCGGAATTTTGGGGTTGGGGTCAGCATCAGCGTTGCTAACACTGGAGCACAAGTTCCAAGAGCAATTCATCATTTACCTTTTCCTGTTGAGGAGTGATGGCGGTTTAGGATACAGGTTTAGGTCCCTATCACCTAAAGCTTTTCAATTTTATGGGCCGTAAGGTTCCCATAAAGCATTTTCTCCCTACGAGTCGAAAGGATCTTGTAGATGTATTTTCCCCTTAGGAGTCGTATGGACCCCCAAGTGTGTTTTTCCTTTGTGAGTCATAAGGATCCACGAAAGCGTTTTCTTACGAGTCAAGAGGATCTCGTAAGGTTTGTTATCCTCATGTATCGTGACGACATATGAGTGGGTCTTCCCAAATGGAGCATAATTCCGAGGACGGAGACCATCCGCGGGGCTTATGATGAGGATTATTTAAGCCCGTGGATTGTATATGGTAGTCCATTTGGGAACTGGCCGTAGGGCAGGGAGAATTTTGGGAATTTGAATTTTAGTTGGCGTCTGCATTACTGCACTGGAATATTATACCAGGAGCGACTCATCATTCGTCGTTGGGAATTTAGGGATTTGGATTTTGGTTGGCGTCTGCATCGCTGCACTGGAATATGGTACCAGCAGCGACTCATCATTCGCCGTTGGGATATTCAGGGATTTGAAATTTTGTTGGCGTCACTAACACCGAAGTATGGTTTCAGGAGCGACTCATCATTCTCCTTTGGAGTTTTTTTACCGCGGTTGCTCTATCATTTCAGTTTTTCTTATTGCGAAGGTCATGATTGCCCTATCATTTCGGCTATTTATTCACGGTTGCCCCATCATTCCGGCTTTATTTTCATCTTTATTTTACTCACTGATTTTTATTGCGAGTTGCCCCATCTTTTCAGCTTTTTTTTCATTTACAATTTTTTTTACACTCCCAATTTAACGATTTAGGGGTTGAATGTTCCCAGTTTAACGACGTGGTGGTCATGTTCCCAGTTTAACGAATTGGGGGTCTACTGTCCCCAGTTTAACGACGTGGTGGTCAAATGTGTTTTCTTATCCCAGCTCCTCGAACTTTGATCTCGGCGGAGCTGCGTTGATGGCCATAACTTTGTGGCTTGCCGGTACATCTGAGGACGGTAGGTTCTTTCCAGCCCTGTATTGGTTCTCTACCAAATCTTTGAAAATATAGCAGTTTTTGATGGTATGACTCACCATCCTATGATATAGGCAGTATATAGGATTGTCGATTATATTCATTTCATGTGGCCTCTTTGGAATAGGCAGTTGCAGACCGTTGTTCAAGGCGTCCTTGAATATTTTACGGACTTCGTCCCTCCTGAAGGAGTAGACTTTCTTCCTTCTCTCCATTAGAGTCGGTGTCTCTCTCGATCCTGGTCCTCGAAGCCGATCGGTCTTTGGTTTGCCTACTATCCGCTTACCACATTCAGTGTGCGTATTAGAGGGTCCGGAGGCTGATCGCGGCCATTTTTCGCAAAGGTGTTCCGCTCCTAGGCTGGAGGGAGTATCGGTTGGCTGCTTCCGGATATCAATCCCTGGCTCATGAACCAAAATTTGATTTTGCTGTAATTGCAATCGGGCGACTTGGGTCGTGAGATCTGCCACGATGTTTTCCAGCTCGTCGACTTTGGAATGGACCTTGGCCATCTTCTCGTCCCAGTCCTGAAGCTGCTTTTGAAGCCATTGGAATAATACTTATTCTATAGTTCCGGGTATTACAACGGGGTCATCCATACTGTCTGAGCTTGATTCAACAAAAACTATGGGCTCCTTTGGCTTAATGGCCTAAGCGGGCTCTTCATCATTTAGACCGAGCCGATGTTGGGTAGCAACAGCTACGTCATTGTCATGGGTACGAGGCGTAGGGGGACTTGTTCTCTGGGCTCTACCATATAGATCATATGGATTGTGTACCCATTTACTGCCTCTTCATTGGTAATGTTGCTCGTTAGGCTTTTGACTTGTTGCCTTGGCCCGCTCCTTTCCAAGAAGGGCAGACGATCGAAAGCAACAGATTCCCAAAGGGCTTCTGTTTCCATTTGTATGAAATTGGCGGTCGCAGCTTGATTGTTCGTTAACACGCCTTTAGACAGTTCTATTTCTCCTGCCTTGTATTTCTTTTTGACCCAGTCTTTGAAGACGAAGCAGTCCTCAATGGCATGACCTATCACTTTGTGATAGGGGCAATATTTGGGATCCTCGGTCATATTCGTTTTTTGCGGTCTCTTCGATTCTGGCAAATATAGACCATTTCTTAGGGCATCTTTGAATATTTTACGGACTTTTTCCCTTCTAAAGGAATAGACCTGATTAATCCAAAAATTTGTATTTACCGTAATCAGAAACGGCGTCGCTTTGCAGCTAGCCGGTGAGTACGGGTCGATCCACAGAGATGGGTAATTTTCGTAGTGTGTTTTTACGAGTTGATTCCAAATATTGTTTGGATTGATTAAATCTAAAAACTAGATCTAAAACTAAATTAATCTAAATTAAAGTCTTGCTAAGGTTAGGTTTAGGGGAAGTTTGGAGATTAAAGGTTTCCTCACCGCTTTCATTGCCCTATTTTTGATCTATTAGATGTTGGTGTAATTATCAATAAAGTGGATTAGAATCTTTTGGGAAGATGTTTCTTCCTCTAGATTCTTATCCTTCCTTTATCGATAATTACCCTAACCCCTATGGAAAACACGTGCAACCGGGCCTTTATACTACGGTGTCACCGTTACCTCGAGGGGTAGGGTGCCGTAGGGAGCGGTTGTGCGTGTATGCATGGAGTTCTAATTTTTAGTTGTGAAGGGGCATGAAAGGGGTGAGAGATCTCATCTCTCAAACATTTCCCTAAGGCTAACCCTAACAAGCGAGGAGATTACTCGCTCATTAGGGGATGAAAAAACATTTTAATAAAAGAGAATTAAAAGCACAGAAATAAAATTACTTACTAATTTGATGGCTCCCTCCAAGCAAGAATACAGAACATATCTGAATTTTATTTATTGAAAAGAGGCATGAGTTTTACAGATCTGTGATTACACTTTATAGGAAAACTAGAAAACTAGGGTTACAGACTCTCGCACATGTGCAATTACCGATTTGCCCTCGGAAAATCCCAACACCCGCACCGACGCACCGACACGGGAAAAATCCACCGACTCAGGCTCTAAGCAGCCGCGGAACCGCGGCAAATGTAGGGGTAGGGCCGCGGTTCCGCGGCCCTTTGGTGAGCTCAGCTCACCAAACTTCTGGGCTTCCTTATATGCTTCATGGGCTTTCCACTTTTATACTTCTTTTCTCTATTTAACTTCTGGACCTTCTCCAGATCTTCAGTGAAAACTTGTAAAGATCTTTTGACCGTTCACTTTGACATTTCGGACTGCATTGCTTTATACAATTGTAAATTGTTCTTCGTGACTAGGATCCGTCTACTTGTTGGTCAAAAGTCCCTTTTCTGTATCAACTTTCATCTTTTTCACTGTATTCGCTCCAAGAGCCTGTGTCCTGTAATATGCAACAAACGTGCGTCAAGAGTACCTGTTTATTTATAAAACGGATAAGAATAGGGGAATGAAAAATGCAATATTATAGTATGAACAAGACCTTATCCAATTTCTCTTTCAGAGGCGATTCTCCTCCCCTCTCCCAATACTGGCTTCCGAGGCTGGTTGGCATTAGGCCCGCTCATCCCTCGCTTATTTCGGTTAGCCGAAGTGTTAAAAGATTCAGCATTGTCGGAATTTCCGTCTTTGCGATTATCGTTCTTTCGGTTTCTCCAGGATCTATTGTTATTTTGGGAATCCGAGGAAGAATCCCATTTTGAGTGTTCCAACATTTGAACTTTCTTAGTCAGTTTTTGGAACGTCTTGAGACATTCGGTGCAAAGAAAAGGATTCATCCAGGTACCGAGATTTCCGATGAGGAGATTGATGGATTGGTCTTGTTCCAACGGTGGCTCACATTTAACGGAGAGATTGCGCCATCGGATTATAAAATCCACGCTGCTTTCGTTGTTCTTTGGTTTGGTCCTTACGAGGTCGGCAATAGTGATCTTATCGCTGACACTCATGAAAATTTGTCGAAATAGAGATTCTATTTGGACGAAAGTAATAACGGATCCATCCGGTATGCTCGCATACCAGTCGAAAGTGATATCAGTTAGGCTATTAACGAACTGGAGGAGGAGAAGCGCATCATTGCCCCCGGTATTCCCGCATGAGGCTTTAAAGTTGGCGATGTGCTGATTCGCATTTCCTGTCCCATCAAATCTTCCGAATTTGGGGATGACATAGCCACTAGGAAACTCTACAAGATCATACTGAGCAGGATATGGTATCCCGCTACTGCTGACATCTTTTTGTGCTTCGGCTTCGGCTGCCAATGTTTTGACTTTGTTGGCGACCAAATCCATGATTTGATCTTGCGTTAGCGGGTTGCTGTCATCGGTAGTCAAGACATTTCCCGAGATAGGATGCGGCCGACTTTCATGCGGCTTGCCCACTTTTGGATTTGAGGGAATAGGCGTCGGCTGCCTCGGGACACCGTTTCCCGGTTCATGAGCAGAGCCCTGCACTTGATTGGGATGCTGAGAGGCAACTTGGGCCGTGAGCTGTAAAATGACGTTTGTCAAGTCGTCAATCTTTGAGTTGAGCTTGACCATCACCTAGTCTTTGTTTCTGAGCTGCTTCTGGAGCTCTTGGAGAAGTTGCTGCTCTGCGGTCTTGGGACGGAAGATTGGCTCATCTTCGCTTTCCGAGCCCGACTCCTCATGAACCGAAGGATCTCTCTGCTTATTAGACTCACTGGAAGGGTTTTCATTACCTTCCAGAGGAGGCTGGTCTTGGAAAGTGGCGGTCACATTCACACCAGATTGGATTTGAGATGTGGTGGCCCCGTCCGCTCTTACTGCGTGTGCCCACCATGTAGACAGTGTGGACCACATGTCCAGCCATCTCTTTATCTTTGGCGGCTAATTTTTCGGACTGTCGTCGTGGCCCTTCCACTTTAGGAAAGGACAAGCGACTGAAGACGGTTGGCCTGGATGGGTCATTAGGTGGCGCTGGTGCTCCTTTTTTTGGTTTTTCCCCGCTGCTTTCGCGCTGCACGAAGTGCTTGATAGACTCCTGAAGAGAAGGTGTCATGCCTTTTGTGTCGGAGCGTGGACACATCTCTTTGTAGCACATTTTGAATTGCGACCTTCTGAATCTTAGCAGACATTGCATTCTTCTGGACCCACCTTAAGGGTTCAAAAGAATTGCAGATTTTCACGGCTGGCACAGCTGTGGTCGTGGAGCAGTCCAGGGTTTGAAACTTCACAAAATTCAACTTAGACGAAGCCCTGGCCCTTTTGTTGACTCTATATCTGAGCCGCTTCTGCCTCAGCTTCTCTGTTTTGAGCGCCTGGTAGGCTTCTATTCTTCGGGAAGCCGCCGTAGGCCGAGTGATAGGGAGGCTTGAGAAGACATTTGCTCATGCGTCCATCGAAAGCATTACCTGAGCTTGCTCGCGACATCTGGCAACTTCTTTTGTTTTGACGGTTTTGCCCCAAGCTGGGGCCATAGAGAGCCATTCGAACACCGACTTGCGTTTGGGTTGGGACGCCTTCAAGACCACCACATTTGGCCTCCTACCCCTTGAGATCGGTTTGGCCACTTGGTTTGACGGGGCCTCCACCAAATGAGCGCTTCCGGCGGGGTAGATGATGACGGAACCAAATTGGCGTAGAGGCTCCTCCCACTGCCTCATGAGACTCGCCGGGAGGATCACGTGGGCATTTGTCTTGACCACGTAAGTCACTGGAGTTGCGTCAGAAACGAAATTTGTCTTGGGAGACATGGTCACTGCGTTCGAGATTGCAATCGAAAGTTGTTAACCTGTAAATAGAAACATGATTTCAGTACAGACGATCGATGTATATGTTGATTGAGTTCGCATAAATGTTTAACCCGAAATATGGGAGGAGAGAAATGGTCCCACCAGACGTGCTGATTGTGACGCGCGCTTTCCGCGTGTCATTTTTAGTTCTAAAGTTAACCGCAATCAAGACGGCGTCGCGTGTAGCTAGCTGCGATGAGTACGGGTCGTCCGCAGGGAGATGGTGCGTTTTACGTTCTTGTTATCACGAGTTAATGCAAGGGTCGGAACGGTTCGTTTCTAACCTAAGTGTTGTATATGCAAAGTATAAGTTGTTAGGAATAGAGATAGGTTAGTGTAAGTTAAGGAAGTCCATACTCAATCCTTTGTGCTGAGCTTGACCATTGAAGCTAAAGTAATTGGCAACAACGTGGATTAGGGTACTTAAGCACGGTATTTGTGAAATCCGGCTTATTGACCCTTGTCCATCCGTTCTTGTCTTTTGACTTTCGCCTCCGGCCAAACCGAATGCAGCTGGTCATGGTTAAGGATCATCGATACCTTAGTAAGGTAGGGTGCCTAACGGAGCGCTTGCGTAAGGTTTGGACGGAGTTCAATGGAAAAATATCGGGCAAAGGAAATGAGCAGAGAAAACCTTATCTTACAATACCATTCTCTTTCCTAACAACATCATTATTCACAAACCATCAAAACAACAAAAAGAAAGTGCAAATGAAATGAAATAAAAGGAATAACACAGCATTGCAAATAAGTAAATGGTAAGAAATAAATTGCAAGTAAGTAAAAGAGATAGAAAATGAATACTAAGAACCCAAGTGCAAAATGAAAGCTTTATTAATTTCAAGTGATGATATAAACCATGAGTTCAATAACCAAAACTTAAACTTGCAAGCTCAATGAAGAGGTTGCAAGATCAAGAGAAGGCAAAGAACTCAAGGTGAACTAGTTATGTACAAGAACTAAAACAAAATGGAAAGTGAAAAAGAGTTGAACTATTGCAAAAAGTGTATCCAAGTCTTCCTCTTCCCTTTCTCACTGATCTGGCATTTATAGGCACAAAATAAGATTAAACAAACAATATAATTTGGATGATGTAACAACAAGGGAAAGCCAGAAGAAAAATAGGGCTCATTGGACTTGATAAGACCGGCGGTGCCGGGTTTTTGGTGCATCTCGCCGGTTTTCTTTGTGACTTTGGGGCTCGTTTTGTTAGTGATATGTATGCCCTAGAGGCCATTACTGTACATACGATGTATATTGTAGTAGATACTTGGATATATATATGGAGGACTTTCTTGCTCGACATGATAGTATGCTATCTGGTTGCTCTTTATCTTAATATGTACACTGATTGTCTTTATGTTACATATTGATAAAGCCCTTAGGATGAGTACTTGACTACCAGGATTATGATGTAGATCATACTAGTGGGGACAGTGTAGTCGCTAAGTACATCCTTCAATTGTTCCTAGTCATGGGTGTTAGTGTATATGCCCTAGAGGCCATTACTGTATCATACTAGTTTGTATATTACTTAATGGAAGCTTGGGATATTCACAGTTGTATAGACAGTCTTGCTCAAAATAATAGTATGCTACTTGGTTTGTTTCTACTTCAATATGTGCATGTGTTTCTTTTAGCATATCGCTTATACATATTAGTAGAGCCTTTAGGATCTTTGCTTGATTACTAGCGTTGTGATGGAAGTCACACTAATGGGAGCTGGGTAATCTACAAGCACATTCTTACGCAGGTCCCTAGTCGTAGGATTATCGATACGGGGCGTCGATACTCCGGAGTAGACTAATGTATACGCTTCTCATCCCAGCAAGGGAGATGGTCTGTCCCACAGCCATTAGTATGTCGTACTAGAGATAGTATGCAGGTGCTCATTAGGTTATGAGTACACCGGACAGGACTCGTCAGGAACTGTAGGTTGGTACTATGCCTATCGTCACATAATAGTTCCCAGGTGACATGAGTACAGCTTAGTCCGTCGACTTGACACTGCCACTTCGCCTCGAATGTGTTCTCATTGTACTTAGATTACTACCCTACCACGGCTCAAAGGAGTCGTGCAAACAGGTAGTAGTTGGGTGCAGTCCCGAAGCACTTGGAGGAAGTGGCGGTTAGATAGGATTCGTCTCTCCTGGTATTGGGGGTTGATATCGCACTGTGTTTGGAGAGCCGTTACACAAAGTCCCTGGCCAGGGCAAGCGAGATTTACTGGTAGATACTCCAGTAGTTTCTCAGGGTGTAATGGGCTTCACTCCGACACGACTTATACCGCTATTGGGGTCTGACATTTACCACCCCTTAGATCTGATATGCGATACTCTTAGACGAACAGACCGGACTGTACGGAGATTGTCACAGATAGGCTCAGTTGGAGTTCGGATGAGTTATTCTCATCGGCCTTCTCATCGACATATACCTGGGGTTCGTTACGTACAGCTAGTGCCGCTTGCGACCTGTGGTTAAACCCACTGCCAGCGTAGTGTCGAGTCTTTAGAGTCCCACACAAAGGATTTCCCTGCACTGGACAAAAGATGTAGAAGTCGTATGGTTTTACGACAGGGTTCGATCACGTGCGTGTACTCGTGCGCGCATGATGATTCGGGCGGACAATACTAACGGGTTTTGGTTTAAGCCGGATCCTAGTATTGTACTGATGGATTGTTTTCGTCTTTTTGTATCCGCATTTTTCGGAATACGGATACGGGTACGTATGTACGGACGAGGGGCATTTTTGTAAATTGGTCAAAGATGCTTCTAGAAGGTGGCATGTTATATTGTTATTATTCATTTTGGTTTAAATGAAAATACATTATGACATAAGAGGATGAGGTGGAAATTACATGAAAATGGACTTAGCTTCTTATGACACATGGTGAGTTTTTGGCCCATGAGTCATTTTTTGTTACTTGAACCATATAATTGATAATTGATATTGATTTATCAAGTGAATTATCAATATGGTTTAGGTTGCAAAAAGGGTAGAGAGCTATCTTCATCATTATTCTCTTTCCTCACTAGCATTTCCAAAAAGGCCATCTTCTTCCTCAAAACTCTACTGAACTCATGTGTTGAGTGATCTAGGGCAAGCATAGATATTACAATCCATCCGCACATGTCTACATTCTCTACGACATCATGGGTAGCGACCTTGATGCCCTAGTTGCCTCCGTTGAGGTAGGAGTTCGATGCACATCTCCTCGGGTGGATCATCTTGGAGTTGAGGAGACCGATGAGGGAGCGGCGATCCGAATCGATCCATGGAGTCAACAACAAGAAGAAGGACAGCGAGGAATGAAGACCCGAAGGACCGGAATCGTGAGGTATAAACTTCTGCACATTTAGTTTACCTCACTTTTAGTTTGCTAGTTAGGGTTTAGCACCAATCCTGGAGTCCAAGTCCGTGCCGCGATCTTTTGAAAAATGTTTTTCACCTATTCCGCCTCCCTGCGATCCCGCGGGGTGCGCAACATGGACTTACAGTGGTATCAGAGCCTACTAAACCCAAACTAGGTCGTTAGCAAGTTTTAGAACTTCGATCGTCGGAAAAACTGGAAAACAAAAACACCGAAAACCCTACATTCTGTCGATTTTTAAAAGTGCTGTAAAAATTATTTCAGGTGTACTAAAAATACGTGCAGGGTTTTCTAAGATGACTGAAGAAAAATGGTCCCTTGAATCGCCAAGACGACTGCGGAACCGCGGCGGATCGGACCGAACCACCACGGAGTCGCGGCCGAGTCGTGGCCGATTCAGGCCATTCTTCTTCTGTTATTTCTTTCTTTGGGTGTTTAGTTCTCTAGAATATTTGGTTTCTACCCAGTATGTTTCTGAATGCTGGTTTGCATTTGGGGTGGTTACGGAAAATGTTTTTCGATCGAAATTCTAATTGTACTTGGCTAACCGGTTCTTCTGTAATGTATATATGTGTTTTAAACTTCATCTAATTGTATATGTCTGTTAGTTTGAAGTTGCACATATTTGTTGGTTTGTGTATATAAACATTTTCCGATTGTCGATGATGAATAGCCGGGAATGTGAGATGAGCGTTTTTTATCTTTCATTCATGTAAATTGTAAAATTGATGTAATATTATTTCGCGGGGCACATCCGGGTTGAGATTGTAGCCACCGTTGTATTATTTTCTTTTTACTGTTTTCTGCTCCTAGGATAGACCCAAGGTTGGGTACACAAACTATTGGGTTCTTTGAAGTGCCGAGTGGCCTACTCACTTTGTTGAGGGAGGCTGCTTCACTTCTGAAATTTGGCGGGTAGTTTGCCGTACCCGTAGGGGTCTGGGGTAGGGTTTGGCTATTCATCGTGACCGTGGGATCCGTCTTTCGTTGCAGGCTTAAACGAAATGCGGCATTCCTAGCATATCTGAAATGTTTATCTGTGACTGGAATGATTATTATTGCATGAGATTATTGTAAAATATCTATATATGGTAAATAGTAGGCGTCACTTATGTTTTGCATCCGCGCTAGTCCAGCCCCCGTTCTGTCATTAGTTAAGTAACCTAACGGGTGATGACGGGGCCCCGTGATGAATGCGGATGGCATAAGAGGACGTGATATTTTTTTTCAATTCTCTCTGTAATGATAGGAATAAATGATGAGACTGCATTAGATTAATGCAAAGCAAATAAACTAAAGTTGAATCGTTGGAACAATTTCAAAACCACTCGGTTTTTCAAAACAGAAAAACTTTTTAAAATACGGAGCTTAAACCACTCTTTTTAAAAGCTATCAAGGTTCCTTCAATTATATCAAGTTCACTACGTTCACGGTTTCGCCAAAACCATTCGTAGCCCTCCGTCATTTTATATGTATATTCAATAGTATTCAAGCTGTGTTTGTTGACCTTCGTCAAGGCATAGTGATTGGTAGCTGTTGGGTGTTCATATGTAGCATAGATAGATGCGTTGGTTTAGGACAGTTGTATTAGCTTGTTGACCTTCGTCAAGGGTATATACAGGTGGGTTCAAATTGACCTGGACAATGATGGGTAGAACTTGACATGTGACGTATGATTTGTTGACCTTCGTCAAGGTCATAAGAGCATGGGGCAAAAATCCACATCGGGAGTTTCTAAGGAAATTGAAACTTGCTAATGCTGCATACCATTTGGAGTTTGATAATGTTGGTAGGATTCCTTCAGCAATATCACACAATGATATTTGGATCCCGATCCTACTGTGAGTATCCGCTACTCCTCGGGAGATTATTTCACTTAACGATCAATGCTATAAACCAAGTAGGTGTCTAGAACAGTATTAGCGGGGCTACGCCTCCAGGGAAAAGAGGTTTTGTAATTAAGGAACTTCGCGAAAGCGTTGGAAAACCTCCCTCGAAGTACCAATACTAGCCTGGCTGAACGGTTAAGCATGAATTGTATGGTGAGATTAATCCCGACTAATTTCTCTTTTTTGGTTTAAGGAGGGATTCGAGAAACAGTGAGAGCCATCTTGTTTAGATAAATTAAAAACCAATCTAAACTTGCAAGAGCGTCATGCTAAGTATTTTCTTCTCGCTCTCTTAATTGCAGCGACCCAGTGACCAGACATAGGTTATATCTAGATAATAAAATGACTGAATCTGACTGTATTGACTGGCAAAGGTCTGTCGAGATGTCCATTACCCATGACAAACTGGGACACCTCTTCACTAATCCAACCCCTGCCGTCTCAGGACCAGTTTCCATCATCACGGATACTGATATCCGTAAGACATCGGAAAAAGACTGTGCAAATGCCAAGTGCCTCGTGTTGGCCTCAGTTGATGGTACATACCAGAGGCAGCACGAGAAGATGGACTTAGTTTCTGTCTTCCTCCATAACAAATATTTATATGGAGAGCAATCTCGTATCGCAAAATATGAGACCTCGAACGAATTGCTTCAAGCGAGATTGGCTGTCGGGTTATCTGTAGGGGACAACGTCCTTACAGAGACTAGTTATTTTGATAAGCTCACGGACCTGAAGACCACGTTGAAGAACGGGTCAAATACTGACTTAATTCGACAGTCTCTGCCCTCTACTTACACCCTGAAGGAAACTAGGGAAGTAGAAGGAAAGGGAAGGGCAAAAGTTTCAGGACTAGATGTGGTGAAGGAGGGACGTTCCTATTGTTACGGGAAAGGACATTAGCGGAAGGATTGCAGGGCTTTGAAAGCCAGTAGCCAGGATTCGAAGCATGTTGTGGGTTCGGCTTCGGGTGTGTTTGTAGTAGAAAACTGTATGTCAATTAACTCTACTTCCTAGGTACTAGATACCGGATCAGGATTTCACATCTGTAATTCATTACAGGCTTTGAGAAACCGTAGAGTTATCAGATTAGGTGATATGACTCTCAGGGTTGCTAACGGAATGAGCGTGGACGCTGAATCCGTAGGGGAATATCACCTTGGATTGACAAATGGGCAGATATTGATTCTATGTAACTATTTGTATGTACCTAGTCTAGCTTGTAATATCATATCTGTATCCTTACTTTCTAAGGAAGGATATGATTTTACTTTTGGAAGCGATGTGGTACACATCCACCTAAATCAAGTTCTGATTGGGTCAGGTACATTAGAAAACGGAATATACGTATTAAATCAAGCTCAGGTTTTCAGTGTCCAGAACACACTTAAAAGAAAGTCTCCGGAAACAAATCAGGCTTTCTTATGGTATTGTAGACTGGGTCACATCAATAAGACACGGTTAACGAAGTTACATAAAGAGGGATATTTGAATCCGTTCGAGTATCAGTCTTATACTACTTGTGAATCTTGTCTCATGGGAAAGATGACGAAGACTCCGTTCACTGGACACGGAGTAAGAGCAAGCGAGCTCTTGGGACTCATACACAGTGACGTGTGTGGTCCAATATCTACACATGCACGAAGTGGTTATTCATACTTCATTAGTTTTACGGATGATTTCTCTAGGTATGGACATGTCTTCCTGATGAAGCATAAATCCGAAGCCTTTGAGAAATTCCGGGAATACAAGAATGAAGTGGAAAAACAAACAGGCAAAAGTATCAAGACACTGAGATCTGATCGAGGTGGTGAATACTTGAGTGCCGAGTTTCTGGACTACTTAAAAGATAATGGAATTCTCTCTCAGCTTACTCCTCCATACACACCACAACACAACGGTGTATCGGAAAGGCGGAATCGAACCCTATTAGATATGGTTCGTTCCATGATGAGTAAGGCTAATGTTACCACAATCTTTCTGGGGTTATGCACTAGAAACAGCTGCATATCTTTTGAACAAGGTTCCAACCAAGACTGTGCCTACCACACCATATCAGATGTGGAGTGGGAAGAAGCCCTGTCTTAAGTATCTTAAGACATGGGGATGTCCAGCTTTTGTAAAGAAGTAGCACGCGGACAAGTTCGAGGCACGCTCAGTACTGTGTAAGTTTGTGGGATACCCCAAGAACTCCAGGGGGTATCTTTTCTATTCCGTAGAGGAACAAAAGGTTTTTGTTTCTCAGCATCCCCACTTATTGGAAACTGAATTTTTAGAAAATCAGATAAGTGGGAGCACAATAGAACTGGAAGAAATTCCAGAACCACGAGCTATTACTGAAGGCTTGGTAGAACCAGAAGTTTCAGGAGAACCGGACATCCCAGCGCCACTCCGCAGGAGTAGTAGGCAGTCTCATCCGCCCGAGAGATACTACGGTTTTCTCATAGACGGGGATCGAGAGGATTGCATCATTGAAAATGATGAGCCTACTACCTTCCAGCAAGCTATTCAGAGCGGTGACTCAGTAAAATGGCTGGATGTAATGCGGACTGAGATGGAGTCCATGTACACCAACAAAGTTTGGACTTTGGACATTGCTCCAGAAGGGGTAAAACCAGTAGGCTGCAAATAGATCTTCAGAAAGAAGATTGGTGTAGATGGGCAAATTGAAACCTATAAAGCTAGACTTGTTGCAAAGGGTTTTCATCAAAGATCTGGTTTGGACTATGACGAAACCTTTTCTCCAGTGGCTATGCTCAAATCCATTCCGATCCTTCTTGCCATTGCTGCCTTCCATGATTATAAGATCTGGCAGATGGACGTAAAGACGGCTTTTCTAAATGGAAATTTGGAAGAATGCGTCTATATGGATCAGCCGGAGGGTTTCATTCAGAGTGGGAGCAGCGGTAAAGTGTGCAAGTTGCTTAAGTCTATTTATGGACTAAAGCAAGCATCGCGGAGTTGGAACATCTGCTTTGATGATACTGTCAAAGAATTTGACTTTATCAAAAATCCAGATGAACCATGCATATATAGTAAGATTGTAGGGAGAACTGTTGTATTCCTCGTCTTGTACGTGGATGACATTCTCTTGATAGGAAATGACATTCCTACCCTACAGTCAGTCAAAAGATTCTTGTCACAGAGGTTCTCCATGAAAGACCTGGGCGATGCCAACTACATTCTAGGGATCCAGATCTATCGTGATAGATCTAAAAGGATGTTGGGACTTTCACAGTCCAGGTACATCGACACCATACTGAAACGATTCAGTATGGAAGATTCAAAGCGCGGTAACCTGCCGGCTTGTCACGGAATCACCCTCTCCAAAGAGATGTCTCCAAAGACTGATTTGGAAAAGGCCCGCATGTCATCTATACCCTACGCATCTACGGTAGGCTCTATAATGTATGTGATGTTGTGTACCAGACCTGATGTAGCATACGCATTAAGCGTTGTAAGCCGGTATCAGTCGGACCCAGGGGAGAAACACTGGATAGCAGTAAAGAACATTCTCAAATACTTGAGAAGGACTAAGGAGATGTTCTTGGTGTATGGCGGAAAAGAACTCCAGATCGAGGCCTTTGCTGACTCCAGCTTCCAGAGTGACAAGGATGACTCCAAGTCCATATCGGGTTATGTCTTTACCCTCAATGGAGGGGCGGTTTGCTGGAAGAGCTCCAAGCAGGAAACCGTTGCTGACTCGATGATGGAAGCGGAGTAAATAGCTTCTTGCGATGCCGCAAAGGAAGCTGTCTGGATAAAGAAGTTCCTCACGGAGATTCAGGTGGTTCCTACCATTGTTGATCCAATACCGCTGTATTGCGACAACAACGACGTTATAGCCTTAGCGAAGGAACCCAGGTCCCATCAGAAGTCCAGGCACATCTTGAGGCGGTACCACCTGATCAGGGAGATCGTAGATCGCCGAGAGATTGAGGTGAGGAGAGTAGATTAGGAGAATAACACTGTAGATCCATTCACGAAGGCCATACCCCAGACTCAGTTCGAGCGGCTGATCGAGATGATAGGTCTTCGATACATCAGTACATGGCCCTAGTGCAAGTGGGAGATTGTTAGTGTATATGCCCTAGAGGCCATTACTGTATCATACTAGTTTGTATATTACTTAATGAAAGTTTGGGATATTCACAGTTATATAGACAGTCTTGCTCAAAATAGTAGTATGCTACTTAGTTTGTTTCTACTTCAATATGTGCATGTGTTTCTTTTAGCATATCGCTTATACATATTAGTAGAGCCCTTAGGATCTTTGCTTGATTACCAGTGTTGTGATGGCAGTCACACTAGTGGGAGCTG
Organism: Agapanthus africanus; assembly: GCA_030015575.1. Taxonomy (NCBI): domain Eukaryota; kingdom Viridiplantae; phylum Streptophyta; class Magnoliopsida; order Asparagales; family Amaryllidaceae; genus Agapanthus; species Agapanthus africanus. The sequence continues at coordinate 161,594,607 of CM057350.1, read as the reverse complement.
GGTAATCTACAAGCACATCCTTACGCAGGTCCCTAGTCGTAGGATTATCGATACGGGGCGTCGATACTCCGGAGTAGACTAGTGTATACGCTTCTCATCCCAGCAAGGGAGATGGTCTGTCCCACAGCCATTAGTATGTCGTACTAGAGATAGTATGCAGGTGCTCATTAGGTTATGAGTACACCGGACAGGACTCGTCGGGAACTGTAGGTTGGTACTATGCCTATCGTCAGATAACAGTTCCCAGGTGACATGAGTACAGCTTAGTCCGTCGACTTGACACTGCCACTTCGCCTCGAGTGTGTTCCCACTGTACTTAGATTACTACCCTACCACAGCTCAAAGGAGTCGTGCAAACAGGTAGTAGTTGGGTGCAGTCCCGAAGCACTTGGAGGCAGTGGCGGTTAGATAGGATTCGTCTCTCCCGGTATTGGGGGTTGATATCGCACTGTGTTTGGAGAGCCGTTACACAAAGTCCCTTGCCAGGGCAAGCGAGATTTACTGGTAGATACTCCAGTAGTTTCTCAGGGTGTAATGGGCTTCACTCCGACACGACTTATACCGCTATTAGGGGTCTGACGTTTACCGCCCCCTAGGCCCGATATGCAATACTCTTAGACGAACAGACCGGACTGTACGGAGATTGTCACAGATAGGCTCAATTAGAGTTCGGATGAGTTATTTTCATCGGCCTTCTCATCGACATATACCTGGGGGTCGTTACGTATAGCTAGTGCCGCTTGCGACCTGTGGTTAAACCCACTGCCAGCGTAGTGTCGAGTCTTTAGAGTCCCACACAAAGGGTTTCCCTGCACTGGACAAAAGATGTAGAAGTCGTATGGTTTTACGACAGGGTTCGATCACGTGCGTGTACTCGTGCGCGCATGATGATTCGGGCGGACAATACTAGCGGGTTTTGGTTTAAGCCGGATCCTAGTATTGTACTGATGGATTGTTTTCGTCTTTTTGTATCCGCATTTTTCGGAATACGGATACGGGTACGTATGTACGGACGAGGGGCATTTTTGTAAATTGGTCAAAAATGCTTCTAGAAGGTGACATGTCGTATTGTTATTATTCATTTTGGTTTAAATGAAAATACATTATGACATAAGAGGATGAGGTGGAAATTGCATGAAAATGGACTTAGCTTCTTATGACACATGGTGAGTTTTTGGCCCATGAGTCATTTTTTGTTACTTGAACCATATAATTGATAATTGATATTGATTTATCAAGTGAATTATCAATATGTTTCAGGTTGCAAAAAGGGTAGAGAGCTATCTTCATCATTATTCTCTTTCCTCACTAGCATTTCCAAAAAGGCCATCTTCTTCCTCAAAGCTCTAGTGAACTCATGTGTTGAGTGATCTAGGGAAAGTATAGATATTACAATCCATCCACACATCTCTACATCCTCTACGACATCATGGGTAGCGACCTTGATGCCCTAGTTGCCTCCGTTGAGGTAGGAGTTCGATGCACATCTTTTCGGGTGGATCATCTTGGAGTTGAGGAGACCGATGAGGGAGCGGCGATCCGAATCGATCCATGGAGTCAACACAAGAAGAAGGACAGCGAGAAATGAAGACCCGAAGGACCGGAATCGTGAGGTATAAACTTCTGCACATTTAGTTTACCTCACTTTTAGTTTGCTAGTTAGGGTTTAGCACCAATCCTGGAGTCCAAGTCCGTGCCGCGATCTTTTGAAAAATGTTTTTCACCTATTCCGCCTCCCCGCGATCCCGCAGGGTGCGCGACATGGACTTACAATAGGTGTATCGAGACATGGCATCGATATACCAGAGTAGACTGGCTTATAGCTTCTCGACCCATGTAGATGGACGATGGATGATCCCATATCCATTGATGTTTGACATCAGAGACAGTATACGGGTGCTCAGTGGAGACTAGGTACACTGGACGGACTCACCGAGAACTCCCAGATGGTATTATACCCCACGTCAGATGGCACTTCTCTGGTGACACTAGTACAGGTTAGTCTGTAGACCCGAGATCGTCATAAAGTCTTGTGTGATTCCCACTGTGCTTTGATTTCCACCTTACCACATTCAAGAGAACGTGCGAAACAGTAGCTTTTGGGTACAGTCCCGAGTCACATGGAGGAAATGAGTGATAGGAGGGGTTTCATCTCTCCCGGTATTGGGAGTTGATGTTACGCTGTGCTCGATTGGCTATAACAGGAAGTCCCTGGCCAGGGCTGCTTTAGAGATATACTGGTAAGGGTTATCAGTAGTTTCTCGACCCGTTATGATCTTCATATCGACACGACTTATCGAGTTACTGGGGTCTGACGTTTACCACCCCTAGACGAGATATGCGACATATCAGACGAAGAGACCGGACTGTACGGTAATGCTACCGACTGGATTCACAGGAGTATGAGCAGGCTTGCTTGTTGATCTTCTGATCGCTCAATACCCGGGTGGCCGTTACGTTTAGCAAACCGCTTGCGGCTTGTGGGTGTTTGATATGATCATCACCTATTGCCGACGTATTGACGAGTCTTTAGAGTCCTACACAAGGGTTTCCTGGCTCAAGCGAAACGGAGTAGGAGCACATATGTGATATGTGCGGGACCGAGATTAATACGATATGTGATACCGTATTCTATTCTCGCGATTTGTGACATTGGTCGGTTATATGCGATATAGCCAGGTTATCGGATCAAGTGTTGATTTGATAAGTTGTTACACTTGATATTAGCCGGTTATATGTGATATAGCCGGATTATTAAATCAAGAGTTGATTTAATAATTTAATGTATAATTATATATTAGATATATTATATTACATTAACTAGTATTAGCTCACTTATGATTCTTTTCTCACTTGATGTGCACATTGTATATATGTGATATATTTTTGTGTACATGTTTTGTGTCATGCTTGATGATACATGCAAGATGGGTGTATGAGACTTATACGATGCTATGATTAATCCTAGGGTTTTTAATGGATTAAGTACTTCAAAACTAAAGTCTTTTGTCAAGGCAAGAAGCTTTTGGAAGCTTGAATTTGCATTGACTAAAGTCTTCAAGTTTTGTTTTGCATTAAGATATTTGTAAACCCTACCCTTAACCTTAGCCCTTGGTTAATTCTCTACAAGAGTTAGGCATGAGGGCTTAACTCATCCATGGTTGCAATAATCCATTTAGATAAGGATTAATTCATAGGATGAGTTCATCATCATCATCTTCTTCTTCTTCCCAAAAAGCTTTCTAGCTTCAATGGAGGTATGAGAAATAATGTGAGAAAATCAATCCTAAAGTGAGCCCACTTCCTACTTCATAATCCTCTACTACTTTCCATTTAGTATAGGATGTTCTCTTCATAAAGTTCTTGACTTAGTGAAAAAATAGCTTGGGTTAGTGTCTCCTCGACGTAGATCATCTTCGGCCTCGAAGACATCGAAGCAAGCTTGTTCGTTTCTTCATGGGAGCTTCTCTAGAGTCCGGAGTTCACGATCGCAGCGAAGGGACTACTACATGGAGTTATTGAAGTGAAGGACCGGTCTACAAAGGTTGTATTCCTTGCTCACTTCTTATTGCAAAGTGTTTTCATTTGATATTCCGTCGATTTCTAGTTAATGATTCTTAGTTAGGGTTAGCTAGCATGGCAAATTTTTGAATTTGGCATGGACGATGCCTCCTGAAACCTTGTTACCGTCTTAGGTAACCCTGCACGTTTTGGTTCTGTGATGATGTGTTCTCTCCACAATTCCACTGGTGTTGTTTGATTTGTCTATATGAACCTAGTTTGCATTCAGGGATTTGGAGGGAAACTTGTAGCTTTATATCACATCATAGCTTTTTGCATTTATCATTCATGTCCCCCATATGTGCCCACTTGCACCACCACTTGCACAAGTCATCATTTGTGTGTGCCAACTTGTGTGCTTACTTATGCAAGGCAGCCCCCAAGGTACATGCATCACAAAAAGGTGTTCGCACTTGTATATGTTGGACCATTTTAGATAAAAAGCGTGTACACATGCATGTTGCAAAGAGAAACTCTTTGGATATCGATCGGTTTGCAGTTCCGGTTGCAGTGTCGGCTCACAAATGTTATATCCATGAATTTGAGTGTGTTTCCAGTATTTTGTCACGAATACCTATAATCTGTATTTACTGAGCAGACACTGGTTAATAGTACCGATATATAAAAAAACAGATAATGAATGAGTGGTATTAAAATGCAGTTTTCTGTGACGAACAAATACCCCCAAACTTATCCTTTGCTCGTCTCGAGCAAAACAAAATCCTAACCTCACTTTCACAGGAAACGCGATTGCACTGAGCTCGTGCAACAAGCCGTTAAATCTCTAGGTGTCCCTAGTAGGAGGAGTGTTGTCTCCTGAGGGTTTTTAGCGGATTATACCCACAAAATCCCGCCAAGCTAGTTTCACAAGTTAACGTCGACTCTACTCCTACGGTTTAGTATCTAGGTTAGAAATTCTATCATCCTAAGTTAGAAATATTCAACCCTTATATTTCACGCCTCCTATTTATTCAACCTCAGATCCTATACGTTTTTACAGTTTAGAAAGATCTCGGTTTCTCTTGAGTTTTGTTTCTAAAGTGCGGTCTCCGATCAGAGATTTTTATCATCTTTACGGAAAACATAAGTCTTATTCTTTATTCCTATCTTTCCTCCAAACATCGATTGTATACCCCTACATGTGTGTAAAATTTCACCCTTACACTTAAGAATTCAATTCAAGCTATAGTACCCTTGCCCTAATGACTAATACTACCTATTTTCGTTAATGATGAATGGTTTTGCTTACACACTTTTCATGCGACTATTAATGCTTCTTGAGGCACTGATAGCCGATTACTGAATGTGTGAGCTTAAAGCGTAAATAGCAGTTTTCAGGTCTTGACTTTATTTATTTATTTCTCTTTTTTTCTTTTTTTTTCTTTTTTTTTTCTTTTCTTTTTCAAGACCGGATATATTTTTCAATGATGCTCTTTTGGTGGTTAGCTTTAAATACCATTTTTTTCATACTAGGCTTTCAGGCAAGAGTATTTCTAAGTATCCTCTACTATCCTAAGTTTCAAGGTGTGTGTATGTGCAGTTTGTAGGATATATACTTTCTAAATTTGGACTCAAGAATAGAAACTATTTTTCAGACTTATCCTTTAGTAAAGCTTTCAATACTTTCCCTTCATCTCGACTTAACTCAAGAATTGAACTCAAGATTACCTACTTCTAAAAAAACTGCAAGAACGTATAATTACCAAGGTTAAACAGAAGGAGGGTTATTTTTAGGGTTTTCAATTTCTAAACCTACGATTTAGTTATTTCTAACGTATCAACTAAACTTTCGGAATAAAAATCTAAGTTACCCTATTAGCTAACTTGACGACAAAGTTTTTATATTTTTGTAAATTTTTTTGATTTTTATGGGTTTTTAAATAAGTATGCAAATGCAAAATATACACATGAATGCGAAGATAGTAAGCTTACCGAGCACACCCCCAAACTTAAACTTGACAGTGCCCTCACTGTCAGGCTATACCAAGAGGGTCAAAATTGTCGGCGCTCCCCTGTTTTGTTTTTTTTTATTTTTTTATTATACAAAACAAAAGGCAAACTAAAAGTATATACACAAAAAGATCCCCCCAAACTTAAGTGAAACAGTGTTGCCACTGTTTAAGCGTTAATGTTCAGAGTTAGGGGGAGAGAACAATATTAATCTATACAAGGCCTTACACATGCCAAAAGTTAGCACCAACTATTCAAAAATTCTGTCGCTATATTGTGCAGGTTGGTGAAAGAATGCGGAGAGGAAAGAAATGGAGAATACGTGAGACCGTGCGTGGATAGAAGTGGTATATGGTCCCGGTATATGAAGAGAAGAATGGCGGAAGGGAAAAAGAAATGGAATACGAACTTGAGGGTGAAAATGGAGTGAATAAATGAGTACAATTTGTAATGACCGATGTGTAAAAAGCGATTGCGCTAATCTATCATCCCGTTGAGAAATGGGTCAAACCTCTCAAGATTCGTGAGAAAACATGGGTAGACTGAACTTAGTAAACCAGACACAGCAAATGAAAGTGATACGGTGTCTTGCGAAGTAGGAACGATGGAAAGGTTGGAGGGAAGTGATCGAGGAATAGGATCTGTTAAACGTTCAGGAGGGTGTACATAGTCAATGAAAGGGACAGGATGGATTGGAAAATCCGATTCATCAAGTAAAACTAGTTCATCCTTAAAAATTTCATCAAAATTCTCCTCAAAAATTAACTCATCCATGCATTTATCATCATAAAAATTTAGACGCATATGGGATTCGGGAAAAACTGTTAATGACTCGGGATGATGTCCACACGGAAGTAAAAGGACATGATGAATTGGAGAGAAAAACTCAACCAAAGCTGTGGGTTCATCATCCAAAATATTCCCGGCGTCGATATCCTCAATCAAATGAAAATCAAATTTCTCAGACACCTCATCAAAAGCATGGATTTTAATCAATTGTAGTTCTAGGATGGAGGTGTAGAGGTCAAAGGGTTTAGGTGTGGTTTCACTTGACGGTTTTCTTCACAATCGGGTAAATCAAACACTACAAAGTCACACAACTCATCAAATGTTCTATCTTCAATCGGTGAATCGTTTGGGACACTCGATAGACTTTCAAAACCGGAATTGTGGAATTCAATTTGCAATGAGTAGGTTTGATTTGGAAGGGTGTACCGCTCACTCTCATTACTCAAATTCTCAATCTGTCCTATCGCCTCATCATATATTGGAAAATTCGGAGCTGGTTGGAAACTAGCTACTGGTTTGTTAGGTTGTATGAGGGCGGCCATGGACGCATTCAAATCCATCATCTGTTAGCATGACGCTACCCGAAATTCTTCCAATGACTGTTCTAGAATAGACATGGGTTGTGAAGGGGTTTCAGTAAAAGATTCAAACTCGTTTGGATACTTGAAACTCCCAAAAGGCTGTTCAGAAGCAATGTCTAGGGAAGGTGTAAAAATCGGGTAGGATTAGTAGGAATCGAATGGTTGGACATGATTAAGATCAACGTTATGATAAGGAGGTGATTGGAATTGTTGATCAAAAAAATTGGAAGTGGTGAAAGGAGTGAAAGATCGTCTACGGGATTGTTCAATTCTGTCGGCAATGGACATGGGTCTTGGAGTCGGAACATGACTCTCAAAAGGGGTATCAACGCGAGAAGGTGGGGGAGGTTGAAATAGTTGATATGAAGTGGATTGCGGAGTCCAATTGTTTGTCCTAAACGCGTCTATCCGATCTCTCAAAGAAATTTTGGGCATGGATCGATCGTTTGATGTTCTACGAAAACAAGAACCGTATGAAGTAATGTCTGGTTGAGAGTACCAAAGTTCGGCAATAGTTGGTCTATGTGGGGTAACCATGATATGAAGAGAAGAAAAAGAGATGATAAAAAGAATGTGAGTTTTTTTTACATTCTATTTTATGTTAGTTATCAACAAAAGTATGAAATATACACACAAAAGATAAAGAAGAAAAATAATCACGACACAATACCACACACCTAATCAGTCTAGGGTTCACCTAGGTCAACTAGACTTGCTTAAGAACTTGATTGTTGAAGTAAAACTATGTCGAGAAATGGGCTCAAGATATACTAATCACGAGGCCAGGTAAGTGCAGAGATAAGGGGAGGTTTTCCAACGCTTTCGCGAAGTTGCTTAATTAGAATAACCCTTTCTCTTTTGGCGGTTTCGCCGTGAACACTTTCCTAAACACCCCGTGAACGATATACCGTTAAGCGGTGTTCTAAACACAGTTAACTTCTCCTAATGAGCGCGAAGTCCTTAAAAGCTTAAAGTCTAGTTTCTTTTAAACTTTGTGCGGGTAAACGTTATGCTCAATTTCGTGATTTGTGGGCCACGGAAAAGGTGATGAAATCCTTTACCGTATGTTGTGGGGTTCGCTTGCCCTTAAGTCCGTATTAATGGATCCAATGCGCAAATCAATGAAAAAGTTCAAAACGTCAAACAATAGTTTTTTATGTTTAGGCACGGCATTGTAACAAATACGGGTTAGTCACTTTTAGCGTTTGACAACGAACTTGCAAAGAATCCAGCAAAGATAATATTGGATGTGTCAGATTTGAGAAGAAGGTGTTAGTAAATACGTACCGATAAGGTTTTTTTTGGGTTAAGAAACCCTCGTTGAATTGAATCCGGCTAGCTTGAAAAGTTCGCTTGCACGGATCAAACTACCTGGATCTTTGGCAGTGTACTTCGCAATCACCTTAACTTTGAATGTACACTTTTCTCCACACGATCGCAGTTCGCAAATCCGTCAAAATCTGCAAATGTCGGAAAAATAGATTTTTATTGCGAAAAAGCGATATAAATGCCCAAACTCCTGCGCACAAAATTATAAAAATTAAACAATAAAATTAGGACAATAATAGAACACTGTAGCACAAATCAAAATTTTGGAGCACAAGGAGGTGTAAAATCAGGCGGCGGCGAGATTATGAAGAATCTCGCCGGGCTAATTTGGGAAATTTGGCTCCAATTTTCGTCGGTGATATTTGTGTTCTACTAGTGTCTCAATGTTATTGTTTAATTTTTCTAATTAGTTCCAGAATGGTAGCAGGTCAAATTTCCAGAGAGCAAAAGGTTAGAAATGTCAATTTGTGTTTTGTTTTTTGAAATTTTTGATTTTTTTTAGTTTTGTTTTTAGAATGGTGTTAGAATTATAAACAGGATATATAGAGATTAACCCGAAATAACAAGAATAAAAATGTTACCGTCTCCCCGAAAACGGCGCCATTTGATTGTGGCGCGCGCTTTCCACGTGTCGTTTTTAGTTCTAAAATTAACCGCAATCAAGACGGTGTTACATGTAGCTAGCCGCGATGAGTACGGTTCGTCTACAGGGAGATGGTGAGTTTTACGTTCTTGTTATCACGAGTTAATGCAAGGGGCGGAACTGTTCGTTTTTAACCTAAGTGTTGTATATGCAAAGTATAAGTTGTTAGGAATGGAGATAGGTTAGGGTAAGTTAGGGAAGTCCGTACTCAATCCTTTATGCCGAGCTTGACCATTAAAGCTGGAGTAATTGGCAACAACGTGGATTAGAGTACTTAAGCACGGTATTTGTGAAATCCGGCTTATGACCCTTGTCCGCCCGTTCTTATTTCTTGACTTTCGCCTCCGGCCAAACCGAACGCAACTGATCACGGTTAGGGATCTCTGATATCTTGGTAGGATAGGGTGCCTAACGGAGCGCTTGCGTAAGGTTTGGGCAGAGTTCAATGGAAAAATATCGGGCAAAAGAAATGAGCAGAGAAAACCTTATCTTACAATACCATTCTCTTTCCTAACAACACCATTATTCACAAACCATCAAAACAACAAAAAGAAAGTGCAAATGAAATGAAATAAAAGGAATAACACAACATTGCAAGTAAGTAAATGGCAAGAAATAAATTGCAAGTAAAAGAGATAGAAAATGAATACTAAGAACCCAAGTGCAAAATGAAAGCTTTATTAACTTCAAGTGATGATACAAACCATGAGTTCAATAACCAAAACTTAAACTTGCAAGCTCAATGAAGAGGTTGCAAGATCAAGAGAAGGCAAAGAACTCAATGTGAACTAGCTATGTACAAGAACTAAAACAAAATGGAATGTGAAAAAGAGTTGAACTATTGCAAAAAGTGTATCCAAGTCTTCCCCTTCCCTTTCTCACTGATCTGGCATTTATAGGCACAAAATAAGATTAAACAAACAATATAATATGGATGATGTGACAACAAGGGAAAGCCAGAAGAAAAATAGGGCTCATTGGACTCGATAAGACCGGTGGCACCGAGTTTTTAGAGCATCTCGCTGGTTTTCTTTGTGACTTTGGGGCTCGTGTTGGTTCTGTGATGATGTGTTCTCTCCACAATTCCACTGGTGTTGTTTGATTTGTCTATATGAACCTGGTTTGAATTCAGGGATTTGGAGGAAAACTTGTAGCTTTATATCACATCATAGCTTTTTGCATTTATCATTCATGTCCCCCATATGTGTCCACTTGCACCACCACTTGCACAAGTCATCATTTGTGTGTGCCAACTTGTGTGCTTACTTATGCAAGGCAGCCCCCAAGGTACATGCATCACAAAAAGGTGTTCACACTTGTATGTGTTGAACCATTTTAGATAAAAAATGTATACACATGCATGTTGCAAAGAGAAACTCTTAGGATATCAATCGGTTTGCAGTTCCGGTTGCAGTGTCGGCTCATAAATGTTATATCCATGAATTTGAGTGTGTTTTCAGTATTTTGTCACGAATACCTGTAAACTGTATTTACATAGCAGACACTGGTTAATAGTATCGATATATAACAAAACAGATAATGAATGAGTGATATTAAAATGCAGTTTTCTGTGACGAACACGTGCCAGAATCTGTAGGGTGTTTTTCGTAACCCCATTGAGATGGAAAATACGCGCCGCTTGTCAGGCGCATTACAGATTCCCCCTACCTAAAATAGGCCGGGGTTTATTGATTGTGGGGATCCAAATCTCCGGAAGCCGCGGACTAAGCTGCCGTTAATTACCCCTCGCTTTTGAAGCGAAGGAACTTCCGATTGACGGGTCAACTAGTCATGCAAACTTATTGTGCAGCGAGCATATGCGTGTGTCTTGAGAGGTTTTGGGTATATCGGGGGCCTCGCAGAGTTTACGGGGGTTCCGCTACCCGGATAGCAGGCTGGGGGTCAAGAGGGCTGTTCGCCGTCGAAAACCAGGAAGACAAACGTCTTGCCTGAATTTGGGGCCAGATGCTATTTGGTTTTATCCATCCACCTCTCCGAAGATGCCAAGTTGATTTATGGCACCGTGTATCGAAGGTTTAGACAGATGCGGCCGTTGTAGCAGACTTCGTCAGATTCCCCTTCGTTTGCGAGGGGTTTTTGATTGTGAGGACGCTCTTCCCTGCAGGCGCAAGCCCCTGCAGTTAAATACGTTATCGGGTTACGATAACCACTTTCTCCTTCTCCAGATGTTCACTTCGTGTCGTGTGTGTTTGTTTTATCTTTGGTTGCCCGTGGATTGTATACGGAGACTAATTTATGTTGTCGCCCGTAGGGCGTGGATTAGTTTAAATCCGTATTTTCTTAGATTTGGGTTTGGGTTGGTTTAAGGATAGTTAGTCTTGTTTTTAGACTAAGATCAACTCAAACGTTTGTTGAGGATACGTTAGTCTAATTTTAGACTAAGATCTACTCAACAGGATTTTTTGATCATTTAGATCCAACGAAAGAGTATTTCGACTCTATCGTTTTAATTTAGGGATGTTACGGTCCATTGGATTTAAGGACATCGTAGTCCATGAGTTTAAGGACCTCATAGTCCATGGTTTAAAGACATCACAGTCTATAAAGTTTAGTTTAGGGACGTTGCGGTCCATTGGGTTTAAGGATATCGTAGTCCATGAGTTTAAGGACCTCATAGTTCATAGGGTTTAAAGACGTCATAGTCTATGGAGTTTCTGGTCGTCGGGACCCGCCACCTCTCTGAAGACGTTGAAGAATTACAGCGACACATATCAGAGGTGTGAAGAGATGTACCCTTGAACCAATGTTGGTTGGGAGACCTGTAGTCAAGTTTGGGACTAAGACCAATTTGGCAAAATAAAGAGCACATGGGCTCAGTTAATTAAGAGTTTGGCCGACTTGGGTTCAGTCCACTTAGTCTTTGTCATTTCCTTTTTTTATAAAGTGTTGAATTTGCTAGGACAAAGTCCTTTCTCTGTGCACATAATGCTAAACATTTATGTGGCTACTGACACCCACTTTTTTTTGTTTTTTATGAGTGTTGAACAATCTTCATGGCGCTAGGCTCTTCTTGAGGAGCACAGAGCGCTCTGTGTTCGCCCATGTGAGGAACACGTGGGGCGCTTGGTGCTAAGCGCCAGCATATGAGTGTTGAGCGCTCTTTATGGCGCTGAGCTCTATTTGCAGAGCACTTTGTAATTCCTTAGCGCCCACGCGAGGAGCACGTAGGCCGCTTGGCGCTGAGCGCCAAACTTGGAGCGCTAAGGCGCTTCTTATGAAATAGCACCCATATGAGGAGCGCGTGGAGCGCTTGACGCTGAGCGCCAAACTTGGAGCGCTGAGACGCTTCTTATAAAACAGCGCCCACGTGAGGAGCACGTAGAGCGCTTTTCGCTAAGCGCCAGACTTGGAGTGCTAATGCGCTTCTTATAAAACAACGCCCACGTGAGGAGCACGTGGAGCGCTCGGTGCTGAGTGCTCAGTTTCATTAACGATCACGTGAGGTGCTCTCAAAATGTGAGCGCTGCCTTTGGGCTCACTCCCCTTTCTTTATAAGTGTTAAGCACTTTTAGAGGGCCACGTGAGATCACGTGAGGCGTCACAAAGGTGGTAACTGTCTCTGAGGTTTATACCCTTTCTCTTTTGGAAGTGCTAAGCACTTTAGTGGGGTCACGTGACCTGATCTCAGTTGTGCTCTTTCGTTCATCAAGGGTGCTCACATGGGAGCATGTGATCGGCCGTTATCATGCTGGGTGCTAATCTTTTTATGGGGATCTTGAGTTTTGAGACTTTCGAGCCCTTTGTTTCATAAGAATTAAATTCTTTTATAGGGTTAAACCCTAGTCTTATTAGAGAAATTAAATTCCTATATGTTCTTGTAAGAATTAAATTCTTTGAATATAGTTCTTTCCCCTAAGTTTAAATCTACATAACAGAATCTCCCCGATGAGAATTAAATTCTCAACTTGTGGGGAGATCTACTTCTGCAAATCTCAACCAGAGGAAGAACTAAGTTCTTTTTAAAAGAGTTAAACTCTTGTGATGGTGAAGAAGAGGTAAGATGTCCTCTGTATTTTGTTCCTCCTCTTACCTAGGGTTTCTTTTTCTCTTGGAGGAGATCTTCTTCTCTCTAGAGAATTAAATTCTCTTTTCTTTTAAGCTTACGAGGGGGGTTTCTCTCTATTTCTGTTTATTCCTTTTTTCTGTCCCTTTGCTCTTATTTATAGGAGAAAGAAAAGAATCAATTTGTTCAGAAAATCTCTCATTGAGAGATGTTGATTGATTTTATAATCAACCAAAATGATCTTTTAGATCAATCGTTGAATTTTATTCACCGTTGAATTTTTAATCCAAAGGCTCTCTGTTTAACAGAGAAGATTTCTTGTTTGTTTAGCAAGATTATAAATATCTTGTTGGTTTTAACAAGATTAGAATTTTATTCTATCAAATCTTTTTAGTTTAACAAGATCACAAATATATTTTCTTAATATGGATATCTTGTTAATATAGAATTTTATTCTTGTTATAAGATTAGGAAAATATTTTCCTATGATAGATTTTTATTCTATCAAATGATCACCGCTGGATCTTTGATCCAAGGGTCCTCTGTTTAACAGAGAAGATTTTTCTAATTTAAGGAAGATCAAGAAAATATTTCCCAAATAGAATTTAATTATAGAATTTGATAAAAACATTTTAAATTAGGGTGTTCACATGCTTTGCATGTGATTAGCAAAAGCACTCACGTGTTTAACATGTGACCCCTATTGTGGGTTTTAGCCTGTTTATATTCAGAGCGCTCACGTGCTTAACACATGAGGCATGTTTGGCCATTGGTGATTTATGTTCAGCGCTTATATGCTTTGCATATGAGCGCTCACGTATTTTACATGTGAGGCATGTTTGGCCCTTTAAGTTTATTTTATTCAGCGCTCATACGCTTTGCATATGAGCGCTCACGTATTTTACACATGATGCCTGTTTGGCCATTAATTGTTTTATTCTCAGCGCCCATATGCTTTGCATATGAGCGCCCACGTGTTTAACACGTGGGGCCAAATTTTGATGGCCTCCCCCTTTTTATAAGGGAACAAGTAACTCTTGGCCGAAAATTTTGGCGGGAACAAGGGCTAGCAGCCCCCTTGCGGGATGTGGGGCAGCACCCCGTTAGAAATTTTTTTCTAGCGGGGGACGTGTTTTGAGTATGGAGTGTATGAAAAAAAGAAAGAAGAAAAGAAAAAAAATGGTGAGTAACGTCCTAAGGGCGTGTGGGCGCTAGCGCCTCACGTGCCTGGCACGTGGGTGCTGGACGCGGAGCATTGGGCGTCAGCGCCTCACGCTCCCGGCGCTGGGTGTGGGCACCTCACGCGTCCGGCACATGGGCGCTGGGTGCCTACAAAAAGAGAGGACTTAGCCCCGAAATGAGGAGTTGAACTCCCGAAAAGGATTTTTATCTATGGAGTTAAACTCCGAAAGATTTTGAGTAGAGTTAAACTCCTAAAAGGGATTTTTATTTATGGAGTTAAACTCCAAAAGATTTTGATTGGATTTAGACTCCTAAAAAAGGGTTTTATTTGTGGAGTTAAACTCCAAAAGATCTTGACAAATGGAGTTGAACTCCCAGAAATCTTTAGAGATGATCAAAGGGGATCCCTTTCTTCCCCCCTTTAGCCCTGTATCTTCTTTTGAGTCTTGGATCTTCCCGAAATGGGGTTTTTGGTGTTGGGTCTCCTTCTTCCTCCTCTCTGTTGGCTGGATCTTGGAGGAAAGGGAGCGAGACTTAAAAATCTCCCATTTTGAGGATTTTATGGAAGATCCGAGCTCCCCTTCAAAGGTTTTATGGTGAAAAACTGTTTCTTTTTGGAAAAAGAAGAGTTAAATTCTTGATTTAATTCAGAAAAAAGGAAGAAAGTTTAGAATCTTGAGAAAGGAGAAGGAGACACAGAAACCCCAGCTTTTGAGGAGAATGAATTATTATCCTTTATTTCATCATTATGTTGTCTTATATAGGCTTACAAGTTTATACATAGCCCCTTGGGCTTTATAAAATGGCATTTTCCCATCACATGCTTCATGTGCTTATTTCTTTTGTACATGAGTCATGAGCCTTACAAAAAATTGGTTTTATGCTTATTTTCCTTACATTTATTCATAAAAATTACATCAAAATTATTTATTACATAATTTTTATTTTGGCATGGGATAGGCCGGCCACTTCATGTTCGGGCTCGACTTGGACATGAGCCCACTTGACCTGGACTTGGGCCCACTTGGCTTGGGGTTAACTTTGACTTTGACTTGGTCAACCAGGATTTAATTTTTACCCCAACAATGTTGATTATGATAACATCAGAAAATTGAAGGTGGAAAGAAAGAAAACAAGATTTTTACTCATCCTATTATATTTGCCTGTTGTTCTCTTTTTTTTTAATGATTTTCCTTACTTGGAATGTTAGGGGTTTGGGCTCTCTTGTTAAAAGGAAGTTGGTCAGGGACTCTTACTTTTCTAAATATGGCTTGGTAGCTTTGTAGGAATCTAAACTCTCTTCTTCTACTGGTAGGACTTTTAAATCTCTGGTAGGTATTCAATTGGATACTTGGTTTCAATTGAATGCATCAGGGGCTAGTGATAGTATTTTGGTTAAGTTTGACAGTTCTCAGTTTTTATGTTCTAACTCCAATATTTGAGAATATTCTATCACACTTGAGCTTATTTTACTTGCAGAGAATTTCAAGTTTGTTTTCACTTCGTTCTATGCTCCTTATGATAATATCTATGAGGTTTTATGTTATGAGGAAATTAGGAATATTAGAAGTCTTTTTAATAGACCCTGGATCCTTTCTGGTGATTTCAATGCAACCTTAAATATAAATGAAAGGATAGGATCCGAGGTACATAAAACAAGTACTTCTGAATTTTCTAGTTTCTTATATGACATAAATCTTCATGACTCTCCCCTTGCTGGAAGGAAGTTCACTTGGAGTAATGGCACAACTTTTGCAAGGCTTGATAGATTCTTGATTTCTCATGAGTGGGATACGTTGGATTATCATTTTAATCAAGTGGCTTTGTGATATGTGTAATTTATTGCATAATTTTATATCCATATTTACCTTATTTGGATGTTTAATACTGCTCGAGATGTCTTTTGTTTATAAGTACATATTATAGGGTCTCAAATGCAAAAAGACCAAAAAGATGAAGTTGCGTGCATTCGACGTAATCAAATCAATAAAGGAACCGATATAAGAGAAAAGCTAAAGACCAAACTGACATTTAAAGGAGTCAACATAGAGGACTAAGTTAACAGACCTAGCCAAAAGGCAAGTGGGTCCTACATGGGCGCGGTTCGGCGACCCAATAATCAAGTCAAGGTTTGGGATTTTACGTGCGGCTCATGGATGTATTTTTAGGGGGTTTTCTCTTGTAATTGACAGAGAGCCTATATATATACTGTTGTTTATTTATTTCTAGAGTTTTTATCTCTTCATAAGACTTTGGAAGCCACCTAAGGATCGCGAGAGGAGATCAAGTTTGTAAGGATTTTTAGTTCTCTTTTAATTATGAATTTTTTTATACATTGCTTTCTCTTTAGTTATGTTTAGGTAATTCTTCTTATATCTAGGGAGCGATGTAGCTAGTTCTCGCATGTGTTTGAAATTTACTTGATCTTAATCTCTTTATGTTCTTCATCTAGATTAGATAGATCTAAAATTAAGCCTAATTTTTATAAGTACTTTGATAGATTATGTAGCATTTGCATATGCCATATGCTTAGATCTCTTTGATAGGATATGCTGCATTGCATATAGTTTATTCTTAGAAAGATCAACTTTTAGGGAAGATGGTTGATTCATTTAATCAATAAAAATTGCATCTTTTAATAATTGTGGTGAACTCAATTTGATAGATTATCTTGAGAATCGTTTAATTTATTCATGCTTAGGTTTGATAGATTAATATGAAAGTTATATAATTTATGCTTGTTTATATTAAGATTATTATTATTAGACAGAGAAAACAGAGATAGATTAATTAGATTAACGACATATGTTTAGATCTAGTGAACTCGTAAACCCTAGATATGTTTTGCTATTTATTAATCTTTTAAAAAATCTTATTTTTATTCTATTTAATATTGCAATTAGTTAGTATTAATAAACTCTTCATTAAAAAAAACCCTATTTTTAATTCGCCTAAATTTAATTAAGCATCATCTTCTTGGTGGGATCAACTCGCTCTTGCACACATGCTACAACGCGACTGTGCTCTTGTGGATATATAATAGGACTAATAAAATAACTTATCGCATTGCTTAATGCTTGCTCTGACCATCGTCATGTGTTTTTTTATTCTAATTCTATTCAAGTTCAAAGGAAAAAATTTAGATTTGAAAAAGTTTGGCTTCAAGTGAGCAATTTTTATGACATGGTCAATACTCATTGGTCTTCTTTTAAATCCGAGGGTTCTCCTTTTGTCGTATTTGTTCAAAAACTCAAGTCTTTTAGGGGGTTTTTTAAAGAAGAGAATAAAAATAGTTTTGGCAGCCTCTCTAAACAGGAAAAAAAATCTTTTGGATATGTTTGAACTTGATAAAATTAAAGAGTTTAGGCCTCTCTCTGATGTTGAGCAATCCATTAATGTTGCCCTTCATGAGGACATAACTAATATTGGTCTTAAAGAGGAAATTTATTGGAAATAAAGGTCCAGAATTCAATGGCTTAAAGAGGGGGACTCCAATACTAGTTTCTTTCATATAACTGCTAGTTTTCACAAAAGTAACAATTTCATTTATACTTTAAATGTGGATGGCAAACTTACTTGTGAACTCTGATATTCAGGATGCTTCTTTCAACTTTTACAAAGGATTGTTGGGCACTACTTCCAATTTTTCTTTCAAGTACAATCTTTCTAAACTTTTTCCTGGTGAGCTTAGTAAGCAATTATCTCACCTTGATCATCCCTTTTCTTTTGAAGAATACATGATGCTGTATTTAGTCTAGGGGCTGATAAAGCCTCTGGGCTAGATGGTTACTCTATTCTGTTTTACCAGAAGTTTTGGGACATGATTAAGATTGAATTGCTGAATGTTTTCATTGCTATTTTTGAAGATTCTTATGATTTGAATAGAATCCACTATGCTATTATTGTGCTTGTACCTAAAGTGAATGGGGCCCAACATGCTAAAGATTTTGGACTTATTAGTTTGCTCAATGGCATTTTCAAGAATTTTACAAAAAATCGTACAAACTGTTTGTCCAAGGTGTTGCCTAATCTTTTGTGTGAAACCTAGTTTGCTTTTATGAAAGATAAATCAACTTTTGATTGCTTTTCAATTGCTCATAAACTAGTCAATGTTTGTAACAGATCTAAAAATGAAACTATTCCTCTCAAACTTGACTTTCAAAAAGTCTTTGTTTCAATCAATTGGAATTTATCGATTAACCTTTTGCAAGTCAGGGGATTTGGACCTAATTGGGTTCATTGGATTTCTGATGTTTTTAAGTCCTCAAGCTCCAGGTAATGGTAAATGGGACATTGGGGAAGATCATTAAGTGTAGAAGATGTTTCAAGCAAGGAGATCCTCTTTCACCCCTCTTGTTTAATCTTGTTGTTGATGTACTTGCTAGAATGCTCACTTTTGCTAGGGATCAAGGGGTTCTTACTGCATCCAAGCTCAAGGGTAATCTTAAGCATGTTCCCTTTATGCAATTCGCTGCCAATACTCTCATCTTTTGTAAGGCCAACTCTCAAGAGCTTCTCAACTTGAAATTGATTCTCTATATTTTTGAGGGAATGTCAGGTTTGAAAATTAATTTCCAAAAAAGTTCCATTTTCTATTTTGAGAAAAATCTCTATCTTGGAAAAATCCCCATCTTGCCACTTTGCCTACTAGATATTTGGGTTTGCCTTTAAAACAGGGAAGATTGGAGAAGAAAGCTTGGCAATCATTTATTGCCAAAATTCAATCCAAACTCTCAAGTTGGAAAGGAAAATACTTATCTTTAGGGGACATGCTTATTCTCATTAATTTTGTGATCTCTTCTTTACCTCTATGTTATATGTCTTTCTTCCAATTACCAAAGTGGATGATAAAAAATTGATTAAATTAGGGCCTCTTTCTTTTGGAGGGGAACTAATTATGTTACAAAAAGTCACCATCTTGTTCATTGGAAAAAAGTTTGCACTGAAAAGAGGGAAGATGGTTTAGGGGTTAAGAATATTGCTCACTTTAATTCTGCCATTTTGGGTAAATGGTTGTGGAAACTTTACTACTCTAACAATTATTCCATTAAGGTTTTAATTTCCATTTACAACCATAAGGAGAGATTTAAAATCAATAGTCGGTCCTCCGTCTTTTGGAAAGATCTTTTCCATCATAAAAAAATGGTTTTTTAATAATACTACTTGGAATGTTGGCAATGGTAAAGATATACTTTTCTGGACAGATTGTTAGGCTAACATGATTCTTGCAGAGGCTTATCCTGATCTTTATGCTCTAGCATGGAATAAAAAAACCCAGGTTTGCTCACAAGGTTACTACATTGGTGATAAATGGACTTGGAAATTAGCTTTCAACAGAGTATTGTCTATTTCCAATCAATGTGAACATTCTAAAATTTTATCTCATTTGGCCAATTACACCTTGAGTAACTGCAAAACTGATAGTTTTAACTTGGAATCACTCTTCTTTGGATGGTTATTCTGTTAAGTCTGCATATGCTTTGCTTATCTCTGTCATTCATAATTTTGCTTTCCATAATGTCATTTGGAATAGCCATGTCTGTTGGTGCGCAGCGGAAGACAACACTAACCTTGATAGATCTAAAATAAGATCCACTTTAACGGATAATAAATAGAACAAACGCAAAATCAAATAATACACAAGAGATTCGGGGAAAAGGGAAGAATATCTTTATTAGAACTTAGAGAAAGAACCTTACAAAAATTACAAACCTCTCCTTCTAGATTTCCAATGAGATCTCCTTCTTCTCTCTCTAAGTTCTTCTTAATAGCGTCTTGATCCCTTATAGAACCGCCGTTTCGCCTCCCATAAACCTTATGATCAAGATTGCACGCTTTAAACTTTAAACTTTAACCCAGCCTCCTATTTATGCCCTACTACAAATATGATATAAAATAGGAATACAATAATTACAAAACCGCCACCCAAAACTAAATATTCGAGATAAACTCGAAATCTTGATCTCCGCAATGAACCGTCAATAGACTTCTTCTATAGTGAGACGTGTATTGTTACCCTGCTCCTTTCGTTATACACACACACACACATATATGGAGAGAGAGAGAGGAGGTATGAGGTGTCGGACCCTTTTCCAAAAAGAGGCCTCGCGCCAAAACACACCTATTCCCCATGTATTTTAGCGATCCAAACCGGTGATCTTGATCTATGTATCATGAAAACTCTATGTACAAAAAATCTTGAGATTTGAAGACATCTAACACGTTCATTAAGCGGATAGAAAAATCAACGGCGTATCGACATTAAAAAAAATATTGTCTCTTGATAGAGGGGCTAGAGGTTCTCATATTTCGAGATTTTTTTTATATAGGAGTTTCATGATACATAGAACAACATGACCGGTTTAGATCGGTGAAATACGTGGGGGCATGTGTGTTTTGGGGCGGAGGTCTCTTTTTCGAAAAAGTGCCGCCACCTCATACCCCCTCTATATATATATGTATGAGGAAACGAGCTATCAACTAGCTAGCTGATATTAAACTATCAACTAGCTTATTACGTAGTTCAATCCGATCGTCAAATTGAAGTTCCGCTCCGGCCATCTTATTCCACACATGGAGCGATCTATGTGTGAAATTTTGATTGATATGATGCAGTACAAGTGATGGATCAAGCATTTAAAAATTGGGTGGCTGTTAAACACAATATAAATGCCATACATCGGGGACACTTGATCGATAACAAAGATGGTGTCAAAGTGATTAAAATTTTATACACGCAGATCACTGTATGTGTAGAATAAGGTGGCCAGAGCGGATCGTCGATTTGACGGTCGGATTGAGCTATGTAATAAACTAACTGACGGTTTAATATTAGTCTCAATCTCTCTTTATATATACACCAAAACCCTACATATTCTTCCTCAATCATCTCTTGACCCTCCCTCGCTCTCCTTTGATTCCACCGCTCGATCTTTCCTTCTCCTCCTCCTTTTCCTCCTCTCGAATCTCCATACCATTGGCTTCGCTGCTCCCGTTCTCCGATGCGAACGGAGCCGATCCGAGCCGGCCCGGTGCTCGATTCGTCAGGTCCATGGCCATGGGACTGTGGATTACGAGAAACGGCCGGCGTTGAAGTGGGGCTCTTTGTTTCGCAGGATCTCTACCATGGGAAACCCTAATCTTGGCGGAGGAGGATAAGAAGCTCTCCAAATGGCTTCTTTGTAAGGTCGCTAAAGAGTTGAGGAGATTCCGCCGCTACAAACTCGCCCTCGAGGTCCAATTTTCGTTATTTTTGATGTATTTCTATTGTCTTCTTGATTGATAATCTTAGTAACGTAGGAGGGTAGGTTAGACTTGAAAAAAAGTTTAATATGGGAGCAAACAATCACCATGAAGGGATGATAGATTATGTGATGTTGTTACTCTTGTGGAAAGTTGGTTGAGTGCATTTCATATGTAAGGTTAAATTTGTGATCTTCAGTAGGTTGCCATGACCAATACTAAATGAAGGCGCCAAAGGGGAATTAGATTTCAAAACCAATATCATTTTGTTTTGAAGGATAGTTTCAAATACCCAAAGCTCTTTGTAAAGAACAAAGTGAGGTCCAGCGCATGAAATCCATTGAAGGTCCTCTTTGCTTTGGACTCTGTTGATGAGCAGGTCAATGTGCTGGAGAAACTAATTGCAACCAGGCTATTGAAGGCCGACATTGCACGCTTTATATGTATTTTTGGTGCACGACTCTTCTCAAGGCACATTTAGGGTTCAAAAATATGCAAAACGTTAGTTAATTGAGGATCTCATGCTAGCCTTGCAGGACATATCAGACACCTCATGCAAGCTTGGCACACTAAAAAGAGGTGGCTTGATTGGTGCATTATCATGGTAGTAGGCCAGGATAGAAATTCAAATGGCTTTAGTTTGAGATATGCAGACGGGGAGTGCATAACCGAACAACCGTGGGGCTCCACTTGTAAAATAAAAAGGCTTTTCATTAAGAATAAAGAAGCATTACCTATGCTTCAACTTTCCTCTCCCCCTTTCTCGATGACCTATTGAAGTTGCTTATTCAAGTAGTCGGTATCGTGGCTTGGATAACACATCTATAGCAAAAGAAGTTTCATGACTTTCTTCGGCATAACTTATTAAGAAGTTCATTATACTTTTTGATCTTCAATCGATCCATCCATCGATTTGCTTATTACTCAATGCTCCTTCCAACTTCCTAAATATGAATTTATCTTTTGTGTGGTCTTTCGAACCTAGAACAATGTCATTCACCAACTATAAACTATTTATTTAACAAAAGCTTAAGTATTAAACAAGTTTCATAAAATTTACCTCCTCCATGAGGACCAATTGGCTTATTGTGTATGCAGTTGGATACTTGGATGTCTAGCACATCTCACGAAATGACTTGTGTTTAATCGTGTTATATGGAATGGCGATATAGATTTTTAAATGATGAATTACTCTTTTCTTTTCCTTACCATTGTTTCCTTGGAAGGTGTTAATTTAGCTAATGAATGTCCCCCGAAACTAAAGTTATCTTTTGTCCTAATTTCCTTTGCCTTTTCTTGATATAGCTTCATGGACACCGGATTTTGATCCTCTAGTTTCAGAACTTTCTTGCCTCTGCTTTCTCTAGCGATGCACCTCTTGATACTCATCCGAATATTTATCCTCCATTTTTTATTATATATTTTTTATTTTCCTTCTCTAATTAATTCAGCCATCTATGTTTTTGCATTCTAAAGAAGTTTCATGCAAGCTTCGACAAATCTTGAAATCCCGCAACATGTTGCTTGTGCCTCCATATTCCTCTCGTTGTTTTAAGACAATACCCACACCAGATTTCAATTCTATCTTTAGCATCTGCATTGTTGCATTTGTTCATCTTGAATCTTGTGAGTTCTTTGATTTAACAAAAATCTAACATTTTCCTATGTCAACACTCGACATTTGTTGATATCTAGAACAAATATAAACAGTTCTGAAGTTCATTAATAAACAATTCATTTAATACCATGAATAGACAAACTATTTCACAAGTTGACAATAGTTAAACATTTATTACACAACCGAAATTCCACATCAATTAAACAAATATAAAATGAGAATATCGAATAACAACTATGGAAATATTCCTATTATTATTGATTAACCAATTGAATAAAAATTAAGGAAATTCTTGTAATATTCTAGGAAAAACAAACAGAACCAACATACTTACAATGTTGTCGTAGTCCCTCTGAAAGTCAAAATTCATTTTCTTTTATAGACCCTTAGTTGAAGTCTAGAATCCCTCTTTTGTTTCCAAACCCTGAGTCGAAGTTGAGTCTCTTCTATTGTCTTGAATTTAAAGTTGGAAATCTCCCTCGAAATCGAAGTCGAGTTGGTCGTCGTCATTGAAGTTTGAAATCCCCAAAAAGTTAGTCGTTGTCAAAGTTAGAAGGGAACTCGAGTCGAAAAGAACCATAAAAAAAGGTGAAGATTAGTTAATAGTCATTAGTT
Source organism: Agapanthus africanus (assembly GCA_030015575.1). NCBI lineage: Eukaryota > Viridiplantae > Streptophyta > Magnoliopsida > Asparagales > Amaryllidaceae > Agapanthus > Agapanthus africanus. The sequence goes on along the minus strand of CM057350.1, from coordinate 161,571,073 downwards.
TATAAAATTACTAAAATAACCTAATATATGTTAAAATATTCCGGCATTATGTAAGAAAAGAGTATAAGTACAAGCAAAAGGATGTGAGAATGGTAGGTTGTTTAAGCGGAAAACTGTCTAGACGTCTTGACCCCGCTTTCAAAAATACTGGTAGTGCTGCGTGACAAAAGTAATATGATAAAAAGTTGCATGTGGTTTTTTGCTTCTTGCACTCTTCTTTTTTTCCGGTTATAGCAACATTTATTGTGCTTTATTATTAATCAGCTCTCGGGAGTTATTTTAGGACAAATTTGTAATTTCCTTAAGCCAAAACGTATATAAATGTGTTTCAGATTGTAGACCTTTTGCCTCACCAACAAAAATTTAACATTTCCTAACATTGCATCTTTTTATTTGTTAAAACGGTGGAGGTCAAAAGCTTTTATTGAAATTATTAACTAAGGAAACATTCTAAATTACTATAAATTTTGAAGTGCTACAATTTTACTAAGTTAATGCATGCAATTATATAATTAAAAAAAATTCAATACCATAAATGTTATATATACCATATGAATAAAAACCGTTATTGTCTCTTGAAATAGCATCATATTTTATACTGTAAATACTATGAACACCATTAATATTGTAGATACCATAGATAATGTAAATACGCAAATAGAAGACATTATTTTCTCTTGAAATAACATTGTATTTTATATTATAAATACTATGAACAACATAAATATTATAGATATCATAAGTAATGTAAATACTCAACAATAAGATTAATAAGAGTAAATAAACTAGTCTAGCCATCAACTATTCTTGAAATTCTATATGTTAGAAGTAATAGATGGGATGCAAACAAAAGCTTCATCTCATATGTTTGAACCAGCGGTCAGTAAGGGCTCTGTTGTCTTCGCTTGATCTTTCATAGTACACTAGAGTATCTCTCAAAAGCAACCTTGCCACTAATCTCTAAGTTAAGTGTCTTCTAGAAGAAGCATAGCGATAGGAAGAAAAGGTATAGAATTTGGCATTAATTTTGTATATCTGATTTGGCTTCTAAGTCTACTATGTCTGTTATATCGGGCAGGTAATTTACTTTGTAAAGGAGGTTATGTTTCGTATAGAATTGATTATACATTATACATTATGCCGGCATAATAATAGATCCTTTTAATCTATTTCAAAAGCTATTGCTGGTTAAAACATTAAACATTACGTTGCCAATTAATTGGCCTTTTCAACCTTGCTTTTGTATGACATTGTCGCTATTCCCTTTAACAATTTTGGTGGCAAAACCTTCTCCAAAGCATGTGAGGCAATTTGCACAAAAAAAAGCATGTGAGGCAACAGGAATTAATGGAAAGGTCATCAATAATTAAAACTTAAATTGCAAGATCTATTATTAAAGCGGGCGGTTGCCCAGTCAAATAATAGTTTGAGTGATAATGCCCTTAATTATCAAAATAATATAGAGGCTACCAAGCCTTGAGCTCATCAAGGCACGAGCTTGGCTTTTTGACGTTTAAATCTGTATGATGAGAAAGAAGTCTTCCCAAGAAAGGGACTCAGTCGAGAATGTTGAGTTGGCTTCTAATGTAAACAAGGTTTAGCGCCTCAAAAGCGAGAGGTGATGACAATATATAGTGCATCAAGTTCAATAACATGCCTTCATGTGGTGGAAAACGAAGAGGGAAAAGATGAAAATGCAGTCAAAGGATGACTCTCCATAGGATGATGAAGATAGCGTTGAAAGCGATAAAGATGGTAATGTGGAGGCAGAGAATTAGAACCTTAATTTTTGTCTTACTGATTTCACTGTTAATAGTTACGAATGTTAAAACTGTTATGTTGTCTTTGTGATTTTCTGATGAAGGATCATAGACGTCATGTTTGTGGTTCTACATCAGTACAACAATTTTGTTTGTTTCATTGTACTTAATTAACTTGTTATATTATATACTTTATCATATTATATTTAATACGTCTTATATCTATTATTTTGTAGGCTTATTTGTAAGGTAAAGCATCATTTCAGTGATATCTCAATTTGTCCATTGATCTGGGGTCCGCCTACGTTGATGATAGCTAAATTCTGAATTTGTCAGGTATATGGAAATGGAAAAATAGCATATAGATGCCTCATTACCTGTTTGAACTTTGAACGAGCAAAATGATTAGTTGGTATTTTCAGACCTTTCAATTTTTATTATAAATTTCTATTTGTCAATCAAACCATAGACATGCTATCAATTGGTGATTCTTCATTATGGGGTTTGCGTTGTGATGGAGGTTGGAATTCCTCATATGTCGTCCTCCGTCGATCTTGCTGCCAGCGGGGCTGAACAGTTAAGATTTGATGTGAGGGTTAAGCGTATGGATCTCAATGGGCTGTTGGTTGTTATTGACGTCGTGCTATCTGCAAGGGAAGACCCGAGATGCTAAACCACAGTGCGACCCTCCGACGATCAAGTAAGAACCGAGAAATAATTAGGGCAGAGTGGCGGCGTGTTGGAATGAGTTTGAGATACCTGAGTAGTCTGAAAGAGAGGTTTATATAGCGGCCGCATAGAGCGAGCCGATGCGAGATTCTCACCGTCTGTTACGCCCCTGTGCCACGTTCGTATTGATGGCGGGATACACCCATTAATGGCGAGATACGCTAGCGGGGGATGCGGGACGTGGAGCAGCAGAGATCTCGTCATGGCGAGATACACGGAGCTGTTACGGGGCGTTCGGGCTCCGTGCTCCCGGCTAAACAGGGATGCTGAGAAATATCAAACATAAGATAGCTTAGAGACGAGCAAATGAGCTGAGAAGTCTCAGCTATCAGTAGCTCGGATACGAGCTACTGGCTGGCGGTCAGCCGAAGAGGGAATGTGCTCCAGGTAGGTTACCTGAAAGGTTGGGTGCAACCTCAGAGGCAAGGCGTCGAGAAATGTCTCCTATGTATCATACTTATTCCAGCTCTGCAGCCTCCAGAAATCTAGCGAGCTTATATGGACGATACGTCATTCGCTACGTGTCATGATCAGGAGAATTTTTACTTATGAGTATCGTCATTAGCCCCCCACTCTCGTTCCAACCTATTTATGGGTCGGGTCGAGAGTGGTCTGATTGGTCTTCAACGTTCAATTTGGTGCCGAGAATTCTTCCTAGTGGGTTGTCTGGGAATGGCGTGGCGCTTGGTGGCCGTATCTTTTCGATTTCCGGATCCACGTGGCGTTTCACGATCCGCCTTAATTTTCGCGCGTATCCTTGATGACGTCAACGGATCAACGAAATAGTGGCGCTATAAAGAGACATCGCTTCGCTTGCTCAGGTCGCCGATTTTCGTGCCACGTGGCCATAATTGGGTGGAAAATTGCGAGACGCCGCTTTTGCCAGTTGGATCCATGAGAGGGGGAAGCGTCCAATGGTTGGTTGCCGCATGGCGTTATCGAGACCGTGGGGTGCGACGCTTCGTTTTGGCAGGAGAGGATTTGGGCCGTCGGATTGCTTTTGATGAGCGCATAAATAGGGAAGGCCTTTCCTTAGGAAACACCTTTGCTTCTCTTGTCTCATGTCATCTGAGATTTGCTCGGCGCTTCATCCTTTAAGTCGGATTTCAGTCAAAATCCACCTTCGGCCACTCTTCCCTTTAATCATGTCAGATGTCTTCCTATGATATTTTTGTTGATGTAGTTGAGTCGGGAGATTCGGCTTCAGCCTCTGAAGCCGAGCCTAATGGGTCGTCTTTCTCTTTCTCGGCTTCTGATGGCCGAGAAAGTTCTTCCTCCGCGTCGGGCTTGCCCCCAAGGGGTGATGATGCCCTTGTTCTTCGTGTCGGGAGGGGGCAAAAAGGGCCTCCAAGGTGTGCATCAAGAATACTCGTGATGCGCTCTCGATGTTGAATCGGTCGGACGAGCTTTCCGATATCCGGGCTCGTTTCCATATCCCCTGGCTATTCGCTCCGTCTGGCCAGGGAGGGTGAACGAGCAGACCAGGTATAGGGTAATTAGATTGCTTCGTACGTGGAAGCGTTCCGAGTAGGGATGTGTCTGCCCTTCTCACCCGAGATTTGTGCCGTCCCCCATTGCTTCCAACTTGCTCCAGGCCAGCTAGCACCGAATTCGTGGAGGATTCTTCTCGGGTTCCTGGTCCGGCTGAAAATTGATCGAATCCCCTTCAACTTAGGTCTTCTCCTCTCCTTCCTTTGCTACAAGAATCACTCAGTACTTGTAAGAATGAGCCGAGTTGGGTTTATTTCTCTTTTAAAAAGCATAAGGATAGGGCTGCCAGGTCGGGATAGTGGTCGTCTCTTCTTCTATTCATGAGTGGAAGGAGAAGCTCTTAATCGTCGGCCCTCCGAAACGAGAGGAATGGTCAGTGCCCACCAAGTGGCATAGGGCATATTACCCGAGGGCCAAGCAGTCAAGCGTCCCGGAGGCAGGGGTCATGTCGCGGTGGGAGCCGATCCAGCATGCCGACGCCTTGCTTTCCGAGCAGGCTCTGAGCTGGACGGGGCTCAGTCCTGCACGCTTCGAGGGTAAGCTAGGACTTTGCCGATTAATTTAGACTTGGCATAATTTGTCGTTCCTGTTGCCGACCTTTTCTTTCGTTTTTTCGCAGAGCCTATGGATCGATTGAAGATCATAGCCGTCCTGGTCGCCAAGATGCAAGCAAGGAAGGGCGGCGACAGCAGTTTGTCCAGGCTCGCGTCGGGCGGGGAGCCCTGTAGGGTCCTCCCGCCAAGGCTGTCATCACTCCTCCCATCCCGGAGGAGCACAAGAGTGGAAAGCAGAAGCATGTTCGGGAACAGGCTCCCCGGGTGAGACCGGAGGCACCTTTCCTCCGCCGAGTCTCCGGCCAAGAGACTTAAGAAAGTGGTTTCCCGGCCGCTCTCGGCCGGGATATAGGTGCAGGAAGGCAGCTTCTGCATCGAGGTGCCGTCGGGATCTCCGTGGCCGACAACTTGCTAGCGGACATGGAGAAGGCAGCGGAGGCCAAGATTCCTCGAGGCACCATGGAGGCCCAAGTCACGGCGATAGCTCAGGAGACCGTTCAGGTTGGTAATCCTCAAAAAAAATTCCAAGTGATTTTTCCTATGTTTAGTTCCTCTGACGAATGTGGTTTGTGTCGTTCTGCAGGGCCTCCAACATTGTGCCTTCCTAGTCGCTATGGAGGCCAAGAAGGTTGCCCCGACGATGAAAAAGGCCAGAGAGTCATCCTCACGAGAGGAAGAGCTCCTCGCCAAACTAAAGGAGGCCAGGACAATGCTGCCATCCTTGAGTCGAGGCTGATCTCGGAGGGCGTGAAGGCCATGAGGCTGAAGGAGTCTCACCGGGCCCTGACCGGGCTCTCCAGGCCCAGGTCGGCGAGGTTAACGAGCTCTTCGAAGCGATGATGAAGCATAGAGACTCGTTCAAGGGGATGCCCGGATGGCCCACGAGGCGGCGAAGTGGGCGAGAATAGGGCGGAAAAGGCCGTGGAAGACTACAAGGCGTCCGACAAGTTCTACGTTGACCTTGCTGATTCCGTGGCCGCCGGGTGGCACAATGCCCTCGACGCTGTCAAGGAGGCGGTGTCCGGGTTCGACTACCGGGAGCTTCACGCAAGGTAGGTATCCCCTTGCGGAGGAAGGACCTCACGGCGGTGCACCGAGCCGGCGGGTGGAGGCGAGCTTGTTGGCGGAGGTGCCGAGCAGGCAGACGGCGGGGAGGCCTTGGCCGAGAAGGTGGTTTGAAGCTGCCGTTCTCCCTGCTCTCTATCCTCCTCTTCCTTTTTTATTTTTACATTTGCAAGTCTTCGGCCGTTTTGTAAAGTTGAGGAGTTTATAATACCTTGTATATAATTTAAAAACATTAATGAAGTATTTTTAGCTCGTCTTTGATGTGCCTGACTGTAATGTAAATTTCCTCGTTTATTTTCCAAGTGTGGATAGACTTCACCCTGGAGTTGAAGGACGAGCGAACACCGAGTATAGGTAGACTCGCGTCCCTCTAGACCAGTGTCCATCCTCACCCCGGAGTCGAGGCGACGTGAGGCGAGCGAACGCCGAGTATAGGTGGACCGGTGTTACTCCTCACCCCTGAGTCGAGGCGACGCGAGGCGAGCGAACATCGAGTATAGGTGGACCGGTGTCCTTCCTCACTCCGGAGTCGAGGTGACGTGAGGAGAGCGAACACCAAGTATAGGTAGACCGGTGTCCTTCACCCGGGAGTCGGGGTGACGTGAGGCTGGCGAATACTGAGTATAAGTGGACCGGTATCCCTTTTCATCCCGGAGTCGAGGTGACGTGAGACGAACGAACACCAAGTATAGGTAGACCGGTGTCCCTCCTTACCTCGGCGCCCGCCGTGGTGACGTGCTATCACTCTTTCGGATTCGAGTGGGGTTGGAGCTGGGTCGACTATCTACAGGACCCGAGCTTTATTTACTTGGTTCATGTTAGTAGTTTGCCTACTTTGTGTTCGTGTGCCGGGTAGAGGTCAGCCGATTGATTTTAACGCGTAGCCTCAGGTTCCACCGTTGGGGCCAGGAAGCTACACGGCTGTCTCATGAAGAGGGTTTCGGATCCACAACGTCGTTAGGCCGGAAGCTGCCCGCAATGGATGGGCCGGGCAGGAAGCTGCCCGCAGTTGATGGGCCGGGCAGGAAGCTACCCGGTTGCCTCATGAAGACGGCTTTTCGACCAGGAATTTATTCGCGTTGATCGGTCAATCGATAGAGGGATTGCCATGACGCCAACATCCCCGATTCCCGGTGCTACGTGGTGTATGGCGGGTATCTCGAGATCCATGCGAATCTCTCGAAGATGTCGTTCAATCTTCCCAGATCCGTATGAGAAAGGGAGAGGGCCAATGGTCAGGTGTCGCATGGCAGCACCGTATCGAGTGGTGTGATACATATGAAGATATTCCGTAATTCGCGCCTTGGTGGGAGAGAATCTCAACCGTTGGGGAATTTTTGCTGAGCTTATAAATAGGGGAGTCTTGACCCCCTTTTAGGCACTCCTGTCGTTTGCTTTTGGTTATTTTCGTCTCCTCTCTTTTTTCTTTGGCCGATCCCCGTAGTTAATTGTTTCCTGATGGCCGGTAACACGCATAACATCTAGGACATCATGACGCGCAACGACGTCTACCATTATGACTTTGACTGTTTCGAGGCGACACACGAGGCCATGATAGGTCGTCTAAAGCGTCATTGCGAGCGTTTACTCCCGCACCGATCTTCTCTCCTGCAGGTGCTCATCTACGCAATCTGGAGGGAGAAGGCGTTATCCCAACATGCACGGGAGGAGGCCATTAACAAGATTCCCACGGCTCATGAGTTGTGCCTGATCTCGAAGAGCAGGCGGGACTGTTCGATAGATATTCTTCGCCGAGCTTTCCAACAGAGGTTGATCATAATTTCATGTTCGACGGCGGGAGTCCCTGACGGAACCGTAGCTGCTCGGGTTCACGGGCATCGGCAGAAGGAGCTATGGGATGCCGCCTGGGCACGTTTGGAGGACTTCTGTTTTGAATACCACGCGTGAGCGCCGGTGTGCAAAGCACGTGAATGTCTGTTTATGTAAGAATTAAATTCTTGAGCGGCGTCCACGTCAGCGTCTGCGTCCAAATTAAAACGGGTAGAATTAAATTTTATATGGGAAATATTTCCTTAGATCTGGGGATATTCTCTGTTAAACAGAGCCGTTGGATTAATAATCCAATGATGATTAAAAATCATATAATGAGAATTAAATTCTATTAGGGGAAAATATCTTCCCGATTTTTCTAAATGAGAAAAATATTCTCTATTAAACAGAGCTGTTGGATCAAGGATCCAATAATAGAATTAAATTCTATTTTAGGAATATATTTCCCTAATCTTTCTAAACAAGAAAGATATGCTCTGTTAAACAGAGAATCCCTGGATTAAAAATACAACGGTGTTTAAAAATCACCGTTTAAATCAAGAGATAGAATATAATTCTATATATGGGAAAATATTTTCCCAATTTTATTAAAAACAAGAAAATATATTCTGTAAAACAGAAATCACTGGATCAAAAATCCAACCGTGGATAAAATTCCTGAAATAATCTTTGAGCCCAATTAAATCAATTGGTATCTCTCAAATGAGAGATTTTCTCAAAACTGATCAATAGTTTATTTTACCTATATAAAGGGTCTGAGATTTCAAGTCTCTATACTCGTATGGAGAGAACCCCCATAAGCTTTTGCAAACAAAAAGATAGAAACTGCAACCGAGAATTTAATTTTCTCGCTGAAGAAAGCCCGTTCTCCTTTCAAACCCTAGGTAAAGGAAAAGAAGAGATTAAAAATATCTCGTTTGTCGAGTACATGTAAAATAAAAAGGTTTAATCCTTCAAAAAGAACTTAGTTGTTTTTCTGGATCTGAGATCCACAAAACAAATTTCCCATAAGTTGAGAATTTAATTCTCATCGGGAATATTTTGTTCTTCAGAATTCAGCATCTAAGCGAAAAAACTAGGTCTGAAGAAAGAAATAAAAAGAAGAAAGAAAAGATGTTAGTTACATTTCGAGAATTTAATTCCTTGGAAAACACGGTTTAACCCTATAAAAAACTTAGTTATTATAATAAAGAACATAAGAACTTAATTCTCAAAAACTTGATCCCAGATCTTCAAAACAGAGATCTTGATGATCATCAATGGTCAAAACACCATCAATAGAAGTTTAACTTCTTTTCAAAAGATAAACAGAGAGAATCTCTAAAAGGCTTAGCGTTTCACGTGCTTCCCACATAAGCGCTGTACAAAGGGCTTAGCACTATTTCTAATCAAAACGACTAAGTGTTTAGCACTGATAGGACAAAGCCCAGGTCTAAGTGCTTCACGTGCTTCCCACATGAGCGCCAGAACAACAAATAAGTGTTTAGCACTTCTGGAAAAAGAAAGCCCAAGACCGAGCCTAAATTAGCTAAGTCTCTGAAGTTTTCTTGCGGCTGAGCCCAAATGCTCTATTGTTGGATCTTAATAAAATTTAATGATCCTGAAAATATTGCTAAGTCGATTTAGTCCCAAACAGGACTAACGTATCCTTAGTTAAAATAAATTGAGCCCAAATGCTCATATATTTAAGTTGATTTTAATTTAAAAAACAGATTAACGGTCCTTAAATAAAATAAAATAATCTTTGAACTAATGGAACATACAATTTAAGTTCAAACACCAAATCTAAAATATATGGATTTGGACTGATCCACGCCCTACGGGCGACGACATAAACTAGTGTCCGTATACAATTCACGAGCAACCAAAATAAACAAAATAACATACGACATGAAGTGAACTACCGGAGCAGGAGAAAGTTATAGCAACGCGATAACGTAATTAACTGCAGAGGTTTGCGTCTGCAGGGAAGAGTGTCTCCACAATTAAAAACTCTTCATAAATGAGGGGGAATCTGATAAATGCTGCTACATCGGTCACTTCTATCCAAACCTCCGATATATTGTCATAAATCAACGTGGTATTTTCGGAGAGGTGGATGGATATGTCCAAATAGTATCTGCACCCAAATTCAAGTTAGACGTCCTCCGCATCTCAGTCCAGTCCTGATGTCAGGATGTGAAACTGTAATTGATATCGGAACACGATAAACAACACTGATGTCAGGATGCGCATGTATCTATAATAACCATTTATACGTCCATGACTATGTATGATGCAAACTAGATAACACGTTGTACTAATATAGTAGTATAATGATATCATGATGTTCCGGCATGCAATTAGATATGTTATTATCAATACAGATACGAACGGATATCGTAAAACTGTAAATCTATAACATTTGCTGTATAATAAAATACATGTACTATTTTTTTCATATGGATATCGGTATAGTAATATAGCATGTTGCAAGATAAACTTGCTTGATCGGATCTCACGACGGTACGTACGTCATATCGGATAAACGTCGCGATACAAACTCATGCGCGTGCAGGATGGACCTGGCTGATCAACGACGTGACTACGCTGGACGACGATGATGACTGAGTGTCCGGATCGTCGGCGACGTGTGCGACTCCGGCGAGACGGCCGAAAAAACCAAGAAGCAAGAAATAAAGAAAGGAGAAAGAAAGAACAAGGAGAGGAATAGGGGGTTGTGGCTTCTGGTGATTGGGTCCTGGGACAGAGGACAAAGGAAAGGGTGACGACAACAATGGGTTGTCGTCGACGACGAAGTTTAATGGCAAGGGGCAGTAGGTTTCTTGGGTTCTGTTGTGGTCGTCAGGGAGTGCAGGGTATGGTGGTTTGTGGTGTCGGGAAGTTGGAGAGGGATGAGGAGGTGATGGTGGTGACGACGACGAGGTCTCCGGCGAGGGTAACGGCGATGAAGGATCGGGTTACTTGAGTTGTAATGGTCGTGGTCGGGGGTTCTCGGGTTCTCGGGTTGTGGGTTCTCAGGGAAGGATGAGAGGTGGTGAGGGTGGTCAAGGTCGGAGGACGAGGGCAAAGGGACGAGGAGGTCGACAGCGAAGGCGAAGGGCTAGGTTTGGGTTCTAGGGTTCGCGTTGTGGAGGTCGGGGTCGTGCAGGGTTTGGGTTAGAGGAGGAGAAGAGGAGGTGGTTACGACGAGGGCGAGGAGATGGTGAGGTCGGTCGGTGCCGAGGTGAGGTGAGGGGCTAGGATTCAGGTGCTCGGGTTTTCTGGGGTTCTCATGAGGAAGGAGGAAAAACAGAAGAAGGAGAGAGATGAGGTGTATATTATGAGGTTTTATAATATTTATATATATATTAAGAGAGAGACACGAGGAAATAATTATTTAGTTAATAAATATATATTATATATATATTTTATATATTATGAACTGATAATATATAAAAATATTATAATATATGTTTTAGGATTATATAGCTAATACCAAAATACTCTGAAAAATGCCTGGGTTCTAAAAATCTAGTTTTAAAATATGGATAATATATGTATCAGTTAAAACTATAATGCGATGTACGGTTAAATAAAATGCATACCCCAAGAACGGATACACGTAAATAAACGTAGCGATCCAAACGAGTCTGTATAAGCCATTAGGGCATGAACACGATGTATGGATGCAAACATATGATATGGGGTATGACAATAAGCCATGCTAAATATTAAAATGTATTATTTGGCTATTATTTGTATTATTTAAAGATATGCAGATGCCAAAATAAATCATACATGTATATAGAATCTAGATGTGCACGGATCCTCTGTACTAGCGAATATGTGATGTAATCTTGAACCATGATGGGTTATGATCATGCAGGTCGGGTCGGATACTAACCACAGATACCAAATGCACTATCCGCACCCAAAATTATAATAATCAAGAAACTATCGCAAGATTAGGAAATCCCCAAATAAAATATCGTATAAATGCACTAGGGTGTTACACAGACACTGGTGGCGCTTCTTCGTCATATAACGACAAATGGGAGATCATGTGGCAACTTGCTACATAGTCTTCCGCTTCTTCTGATAAGTCATTTCCCTCATCATTGTTACTGTCTCTGTCCGCAAGAATTTGCTTGAGGAATTCTTCGAGTGTGACTAGAGTTCGCGTTTTCTGATTATATTCTTCCAGCGCGTCTATATATTTCTGAAGCTTTGTGCCCTTGTTGTCATACTCGGCAGGCTGCACGGGTTTCTTGTTCTTCTTTTTTTCTTAAAAGATTTTGACGGCTTGATTTGAGGGCTTTTCCCTTTATCAACAACCTTCGGTATGGGACGTGGTTTCAGTATTCCTTCAATAATTCAGGTTCAAGCGGGCTCTTTCACTTGATCGCCGGGCATGCTTATAAATCCTTCAGCATTCTTTTAGTCTTCGCTGAAAGGACTATTTCCCGGAGCTTTCTCCACAAGTGAGCATGATCCTCCTGCGCGTCCACCTTTTTGGGAGCGTGCTTTTGGGGCGGGTTTACTCTCCCGTTATCAGACATCGTGAAGTTTCCCTGCCGATACATGTCCTCGACCCAATTTTTGAAGATGTAGCAATCTTCAATTGGATGGCTCACTATCCTATGATAGGAGCAGTAGTTGGGGTTATTGACGTCGCCGGGTTGTGCGGGTCGCCGTGGTTCTGACAATGTAATCAGATTATTTCGCATTGCTAGCTCAAATAACCTTCTCGTTTTATCACGAGGGAAACGAGTATGCACAGCCTAGCCTTTCTTTCAAGAACGGACGTGTACGTGCGTTGTTTTGGCGAGCAGCCGGTTTTGGACCGCTCGGTTGTTGTTGCGTATTGGTAACGAAGGCGGCTTTCCATTTACCCTTGTTATTTCGAGGGTCCTTATTTGAGGAGAGGCCATGACCTATCAGATCCATTTGGGCCAACCTGTCTATCAGCGTATGGAAGGTTGTGGGTTTAAAGAAAATCATGATCTGGGACACAGTCGATTGAGGATCGAGGGTCCCGATGAACATGTCCACAGTTGGAGACTCTTCGATGCGCTGTTCGCATTTAGACCACAGGTTCCGCCACCGGATCGCGTATTGGACCTAAGTTTCTCCCGGCTTTACCTTGGCATTGATCAGTATCGTGATCGGAGTGCATTCACTTGCACTGGCGAACCGTTGCGTAAACAGCAGTTCCATTTCAGAGAAGGTTTTCACGGAGTCATGTGGAAACTCCGAGTATGATTCAAAAGTTGTCTCTAACAAGCTTCCGACGATTAGCGAAGCAACAGTTTGTTGTCGCCTCCAGTATTGCCGCACAGACCTCTGAATTGTGCGACGTGCTGGTGGGGATTACCCGCTCTTTTGTAAACATGGAACTTCGGGATTGTATATCCCGGTGGGTACTTGATTTGGTCATACCAGGCCGGATTTGGTCGCCCGGTTTTGACCAGTTGGCTGGCTGCTTCATTGGCCTGGTGAGTTCTAATTTGCTGAGTAACGTAGTCATCCAAAGCCGTTTTGGAGATTGTTTCCTCTTTGGCCGTTGATAAGTGCAGGGTTGTCTGGCACGGCAGCAAGGCTTCGGGAGGGATCGTCCATGACATTTTTAAATTTTTGCCGTATTATCTTACCCTAACCCTAGAATCGTTACTAGAAAATCCGACGATACATAATGTAAACTCTTTACATCTAAGTGAATGAGGAAATACAACCTTTGTAGACCGGTCCTTCACTTCTAAAGCTCCATGTCGTAGTCCCCTCGCTGCAAGTTGTGAAGACTAGTAAGGGTTCACATGAAGAAACGAACAAGCTTGCTCAATGACTTCGAAACCGAAGATGATCTACGTCGAGGAGACTCGAGCTCATGCTACCTCTTCACTAATGGTGAAATTAGTGAAGCAAACATCCTAAACTAAATGGCTAATAGTAGAGGATGATGAAGTAGGAAGTGAGCTCACTTTAGATTTATTTTTCTCACACTTTTTCATCACTTAGAAAAAGCTAACAAGTTTTTTCTCTTGAGGAGGAAGAAGAAGTGATGAAGAGAGATGATTGAATGTAAGGTTAGAATTGCAACCTTGGTTAGTTAATGTCATATACTAACCATTGTAGAGACTTAACCATGGCATAGGATAAAGGTTGGGTTAACAAAATATCTTAAAGTAAAACAAATTTGGTGGACTTAGTCAATGGTTAGCAAGCTTCTCCAACCTTCTAGCCATGACAATTTCCAACCAATTTTGTTAATTACTAAGATAAATAAAACCCTAATATTATCATGGTTATGGTGTAAGTCTCACACACCCAAGTTGCATATATAACCTAGCATGATACATAATATATATCACATATATATATAATGTATGCAAAGTGAGAAAAAGAAATGGTCAAGTGAGCAATATTAGTTAATGTAATTTAATATATCAAATATATAATTCTACATTAAATTATTGAATGAACACTTGATTTAATAATCCGGTTATATCACATATAACCGACTAATATCAAGTGTAACAACTTATCGAATCAACACTTGATCTGATAACCTGGCTATATCACATATAACCGACCTATGTCACATGTCGCGAGAATAGAATACGGTATCATATACACGTATTAATCTCGATCCTGCACATATCATATATGTGCTCCAACTCCGTTACGCATGAACCAGGAAACCTCTGTGTAGGACTCTAAAAACTCGTCAATACGCCGGCAGTAGGTGATGATCATATCAAACACCCACAAGCCGCAAGCGGTCTGCTAAACGTAACGGCCACCCTGGTATTGAGCGATCAGAAGATCAACAAGCAAGCCTGCTCGTACTCCTGCGAATCCGATCAGTAACACTACCGTACAGTCCGGTCTCTTCGTCTGATATGTCACATATCACAGCCTTGGTGTGGTATAACGTCAGACCCCAATAGCCTGATAAGTCATGCCGATGCAAGGTCCATAACGGTTCGAGAAACTACTGATAACACTTACCAGTAAATCTCAGCAATCCTGACCAGAGATTTCCTGTTATGGCCAATCGAGCATAGCGCAACATCAACTCCCAATACCGGGAGAGACGAAACCCCTCCTATCGCTCATTGCCTCCATGTGACTTGGGGCTGTACCCAAAAACCACCTTTTTGCACGATATCTTGACCGTGGTATGGTGGAAATCAAAGCACAGTGGGAATCACACAAGACTCTATGACGATCTCGGGTTTACAGACTAACCTGTACCAGTATCACTAGAGAACTGCTATTCGACGATAGGTATAATACTATCTAGGAGTTCTCGGCGAGTCCGTCCAGTGTATCCAGTCTCCACCGAGCACCCGTATACCTTCTCTGATGTCAAACACCAATAGATATGGGATTATCTATCGCCCATCATATGGGTCGAGAAGCGTATACGCTAGTCTAGTCGGGAGTATCGATGCCCTGTCTCGATACTCCCATGACTAGGAACAATCTAAGGATGTACTTACCGACTACCTCTGCCCCACTAGTATGATCTGTATCATAATCCTGGTAGTCAAGTACTCATCTTAAGGGCTTTATCAATATGTAATAGAGAGACGATAAGTGCACATGTTAAGATAGAGTGCAACCAGATAGCATACTATCATGTCGAGCAAAAAAGTCCTCCCTATATATGTGCAAGCATCCACTACAATATATATCGCATGTACAGTAATGGCTTTTAGGGCATACATATAACTAACAATAAGGCTGAGGGAGGATTTGATGTTTCTCCTTTATCATCCTCGATAATCACCGACGGATCTTCAGCCGGTGGTTCCGGTTGGATCATCATTCCAACCATGTCTTAGAATAAGAAAGCCATATGCTTTATGTTAGCAGATTGCTCTGCAGCTTCTTTGTCTTTTCTTTTCAGCACTGGTCGCAAGAACTCTGTATCGGTCTCCTGCTCTTGGCGCTCTTCGACTTCATTGTACAGACTTTCTTTTGGTCCGATGAGAGCTGCCATTTCGGTCAGCATTTCTTGAAGCTTTTGTTGTTGCTCCTGAGCCTTTGCCGGTGGCCGGGTATGCGGTCGGTGACTCACTGAAGCACGGCTTTTTTCTTTGCCGCTAGCCATGTAGATCGTATGTATGGTTATGCCCCAGACTTGGGGCGTTTAGATCTCTCACCATTCGATTTTATCGTTGGCTGTAGAGTTTTCTCCGGTCTCGTTCTTTTATTAGAGGATGGAGTTAAAAGAGTTGCCATTACAGGCGTCTGCTTAGGAGGGATCCGCCATTGTATGGCGGAAGAGCGGTCTTTTTCTTGTCGGTTCTTAGGTTTCTTCGGTCAACGAGAGTAATTTTCATCAAGCACAGAGTCTTGGACTTTTTGCCAAACTTTATGTATCTATGAGGAGAACTATTGATGATGCTGCTTTGGCCGTTTCTGTCCCGGGGCCTCTGCGGCGGAGGTGATTTCTTTAGTACCGCCGTCGGGGAGTTCTTGCATACCCTCCTAAGCAGGTCAAAGCTGTTTCCAGTTGGAACAGCAGCGTTGATATCTACCATAGGAGTTGGTGAGGTGAGCCTAGAGGGGGAGTTGCTCCCAGCTTCTTTCACTCGGTGCCAGTGGCGACGTCTACCATACCTTGCCACAGGAACTACCTTCGTATTAGGGGTGCCTTCATCATGCCCCCAGCTTTGCCGGGAGCTTCGCTTACTGTCAGCCTTTGGATGATTGACATTCTTGGTGGAGCTAGAGCGGAGTTGGCCAATCTTTCGAAGACCGACCGTCTGAGAAGGGAAACAGTCTTATCGGCTTCACCTGCGGTAGGGGTAGGGAGTGCTTGCTGTTTTGGGGTAGCTCCTTTCGGTATCATGGGCTTCTTTGCGGGCCCTTCTGTTGAAGACTGAGACGTTAGATTGGGACGGCTTGCTGATAGGAGCCGCCACGGTCACAAGCTGATCAAAAACCGACTTTCTTGGAGCTTCTTCTTATGGCGTTGAGGCGCCGAAGCTCGCAGGTGGTAGCATGGTCCCGAAGAAGAGCCCGGTAGTGGCCTGTGTGACTTGCCCCACCAGTATTGAGAAAATGGAGGTCGCGTTAGGCCCGTACATTATTCCTCCAGTTACGGTGGAAAGAGATCTGTTGCAGAAGTGCAGTGAGAAGCCATTGATTCTATACAGGGGCAACCATGAATATGGCGAATCACGATTTTGTTCGTGATGAAGACACGAAGTGTGGAGTGGAAAGAGAGAGCTCTCACCGGGCATGCCAGAATCTGTTTAAGTCGAAGACTGGACTGAGAGGCGGAGGACGTCTAGTCTGAATTTGGGGGCAGATGCTATTTGGACATATTCGTCTATTTCCGAAGATACCAAGTTGATTTATAGCACCGTATATCGGAGGTTTGGATAAATGTGACCGATGTAGCAGACTTTATCAGATCCCCGTTGTTTGTGAGGGGTTTTTGATTGTGAGGACGCTCTTCCCTGCAGGCGCAAGCCTCTGCAGTTAATTACGTTGTCCCATTGCGATAACAACTTTCTCTTGTTCTGGTAGTTCACTTCGTGTCGTGCGTTATTTTGGTTGCCCGTGGATTGTATACGGAGAGTAGTTTATGTCGTCGCCTGTAGGGTGTGGATTAGTCCAAATCCGTATATTTTAGATTTGAGATTTGAACTTAGGTTGTATGTTCCATTAGTTTAAAGAATATTTTATTTTATTTAAGTACCGTTAATCTGTTTTTAAATTAAGATCAACTTAAATATATGAGCATTTGGGCTCAATTTATTTTAACTAAGAATACGTTAGTCCTGTTCGGGGCTAAAGATCGACTTAGCAATATTTTCAGGATCATTAAATTTTATTAAGATCCAACAACAGAGCATTTGGGTTCAGCTGCAAGAAAACATCAGAGATTTAGTCAATTTGGGTTAGGTCTTGGCCTTTCTTTTTTCAAAAGTGCTGAGCATTTATTTGTTGCTCTGGCGCTCATGTGGGAAGCACGTGAAGTGCTTAGACCTGGGTTTTACCCTATCAGTGCTAAATACTTAGTCGTTTTGACTAGATATAATACTAAGCACTTTGTACAGAAGCACGCGAGGCACTGAGCATTTGTTTTTGGGCGCTCACGTGAGGCCCTGAGTTTATATTTTTGGGCGATCACATAGGAAGCACGTGAGGTGCTGAGCCTTTTAGAGATTTACTCTGTCTATCTTTTGAAAAGAAGTTAAACTTTTGTTAATGGCGTTTTGACCATTCATGATCATCAAGATCTCTGTTTTGAAGATCCGAGATCAAGTTTTTGAGAACTAAGTTATTATGTTCTTTATTATAAGAACTAAGTTCTTTATAAGGTTAAATCCTATTTTCAGAGAAATTAAATTCCCGGAAAGAAGAGATTAAAAATATCTTCTTTGTCTAGTACATGTAAAATACAAGGGTTTAACTCTTCAAAAAGAACTTAGATCTTTCTCTGAATTTAAGATTCACAAGACAAATCTCCCATAAGTTGAGAATTTAATTCTTGTCGGGAATATTTTGTTCTTCAGAACTCAGCATCTAAGGGAAAAAACTAGGTCTGAAGAAAGAAAAAAGAAGAAAGAAAAGATGGAAGTTACATTCCGTAAATTTAATTTCTCTGAAAACTGGGTTTAACCATATAAAGAATTTAGTTCTTATAATAAAGAACATAAGAACTTAATTATCAAAAACTTGATCCTGGATTTTCAAAACAGCTATCTTGATGATCATCAATAGTCAAAACGCCATTAGCAGACGTTTAACTTCTTTTCAAAAGATAAACAGAGAATCTCTAAAATTCTCAGCGCCTCACGTGCTTCCTACGTGAGTGCCCAAAAATATAAACTCAATGCCTCACGTGGCGCCTAAAAATATGAACAGAGTGCCTCGTGTGTTTCCCATATGAGCGCCCAAAAACAAATGCTCAGCGTCTCACGTGCTTTCCACGTGAGCGTTGTACAAAGTGCTTAGCACTATATTTAGTCAAAACAACTAAGTGTTTAGCACTGATAGGGCAAAACCCAGGTCTAAGCACTTCACGTGCTTCCTACGTGAGCGCCAGAGTAACAAATAAGTGCTTAGCACTTCTAGAAAAAGAAAGCCCAAGACCGCGTCCAAATTGGCCAAGTTTCTGAAGTTTTCTTGCAGCCGAGCCCAAATGTTCTGTTGTTGGATCTTAATAAAATTTAATGATCCTGAAAATATTATTAAGTCGATATTAGTCTCAAACAGGACTAACGTATTCTTGGTTAAAATAAATTGAGCCCAAATACTCATATATTTAAGTTGATCTTAATCTTAAAACAGATTGACGGTCCTTAAATAAAATAAAATATTCTTTGAACTAATGGAACATACAACCTAAGCTCATACCCCAAATCTAAAATATACGAATTTGGACTAATCCACGCCTTTCGGGCGACGACATAAACTAGTCTCTGTATACAATCCACAGACAACCAAAATAACACACGACACGAAGTGAACTACCGGAGCAGGAGAAAGTTATTATCGCAACGCAATAACGTAATTAACTGCAGCGGCTAGCGCCTGCAGGGAAGAGCATCCCCACAATCAAAAACCCTCACAAATGAGAGGGAATCTGATAAAGTCTGCTAAATCCGTCGCATCTATCCAAATCTTGGATATACGGTGCCATAAATTAACTTGGTATTTTCGGAGAGGTGGATGGATTTGTCCAAATAGTATCTGCCCCCAAATTCAGGTTAGGCGTCCTCTGTGTCTCAGTCTACTCTTCGGCGGTAAACAATGGACTTAGCTTGCGCTAATGCAAAAGAGCGGAGCCACTCTTTGTGCCTAAGACCAGATCGCAAGACGGTTATGACCGTCTCGTCCCGGTGTTTGGGGACCTCCAGGAGGGCATTATAGAATCGGGTGACGTATCCTTTGAAAAATTCTATGCCACGCTCTTGATAGTGAACAAGTAGTCGACCGTCCTCTTCTGTCGTCGGTTGCCGACGAAATGACCGAGAAATTGAGTAGCCAGCTCGTCGAAGGTGTAGATTGAACGTAGAGTAAGACCGCGGAACCAATCTCGCTCAGCCCGGATGAGGGTGGTGGGGAAGGCTCGGTACGGAGCCGCGTCCGAGTTATCTTGGAAGCTCATGCTCATCGTAAACACGTCTAAGTGGTCTTTTGGATCGGACTTCCCGTCGAAGAGGGCCACCTTAGGCGGTTTGTTCCGAGACGAGACCCACTCATTTAGCAACTGCTCTGTGAAGGCCCACGTAAGAGAATCCGCTGAGTATTTTGTCGATCCTACGGGTGGCGAGCCGCATGTCATCAATTTTCTTCTCGAGGTTCTCGAATCGCTGTTAGTACCCTGAGAATTCTCCATAGTCGAAGCCTCTGTTGTCTCGACTTCGGGCTTGTGCAATGGGGCGGCTCTAATTTCGCTCTATCACGTTCCTCAGATCCTCGGGATGAACCTTCCATGGTTCGCCTCAACGTGAGCCGCGTGCACGTCCTCGGTGAGTGTGTTGATGTCGGTCTTCCCTGGATCAGGCGATCTGACCTACGTCTCTTCAGGAGGCGAGCGAGCGCGGCGAGCATTGGAGCGATAATCGGGTCGCTTCCGAGACCTCAATGTCGAACTGTCCCGCGCCCAACGAGTCATGGAATCATTTCTCGTATGGGGGTCGGGACTGCCGGAATCGGCACGACGGTGTTCCGTGACACATCGAGATTGGTATGAACGGGACTGAGGATCGGATCGCGCCCCTCTGCCACCCCGTGCACGGCGTCGTTCCAGGGAGCAGGGACGGCGGCAAGGTAGGCATGGCCGCCGTTTGGACACGAGCGAGCGCGTCCACCATCGCCGTGAATCTTTCGATCCGTGCGTATAAGTCCTCGACGATGTTGGGAATCGGAGTAGAACCATCCCTGCCTCCGTTGCAGAGGACGGGGTGGCTTGTATTGGGATCTTCGTTGTGATGATCGCTATCCATTGAACCGAAGGTGGAAGATCAACTTTTTTGGTGGAAAAGTCTTTCGTTTTCCACAGACGGCGCCCACTGATGGAGGTCGGAATCTCTCTCAGATGTTTTCCTCCGTCAATTTAGTTGCTAGCGGGGTTGAACGGTTGAGATTTGATATGAGGGTTGAGCGTGTAGATCTCAATGGGCTGTTGGTAATTGTTGATGCCATGCTACCTGCAAAGGAAGTCCCGGGGTGGAAAACTACTAAAGGACCCTCCGACGATCAAGTAAGAACCGAGGAATAATTAGGGCAGAGTAGCAGCGTGTTGGAATGAGTTCGAGATAGCTGAGTCGTCTGGAAGAGGGGCTTATATAGCGGTCGCATGGAGCGAACCGATGCAAGATTCTCGCCGTCCCTTATCGTCTTTGCGCCACGTTCGCATTGATGGCGGGATACGCCCATTAATGGCGAGATACGCTAGCGGGGAACGCGGAACGTGGAGCGGCAGAGATCTCGTCGTGGCGAGATACACAGAGCTGTTACGGGACGTTCGGGCTCCGTGCTCCCGGCCAAACAGAGATGCCGAGGAATCTCAAACATAAGATAGCTCAGAGTCGAGCAAATGAGCTGAGCTCGGATATGAGCTACTGGCTGGCGGTCAGCCGAAGAGGGAATGTGCTCCGGGTCGGTTACCTGAAAGGCTGGGCGCAACCTCGAAGGCGAGGCGCCGAGGAATGCCCCCCATGTATCATGATTATTCCAGCTCTGCAGTCTTCAGGAATCTAGCGGGCTTACGTGGACGGCACGTCATCCGCTACGTGTCATGATCCGGAGAATTCCCACTTACGAGCATCATCACTTTGTATGCAGAAAGATGCAACTGTGAACTTAAGCCAGAATCCACGCCACCAATATGACGGGAAGTAGTTAGCAAATATGAGGCAAAAAAACTCTTCAAATTTCTTGACAACTAATGAGCTGATATACAATTGCAAATGGAGTTCCATGTAGAAATAAATCTCGGTCTCCCATGTTTAGTTAGCAACAACTTGAGTTGGAAATGGAAATGGAGTTGCAAAAGGGGGCATTCTTGCAACATATGTTGCTACGAAAATGGTTGCAACTTTGAGAATCGTATCTGTGATAATTAATATGGGTGTCACGCTAATCAGAGTAGCAGAGTAGCAGCGTGTTGGAATGAGTTCGAGATAGCTGAGTCGTCTGGAAGAGGGGCTTATATAGCGGTCGCATGGAGCGAGCCGATGCAAGATTCTCGCCGTCCCTTATCGTCTTTGCGCCACGTTCGCATTGATGGCGGGATACGCCCATTAATGGCGAGATACGCTAGCGGGGAACGCGGAACGTGGAGCGGCAAAGATCTCATCGTGGCGAGATACACAGAGCTGTTACGAGACGTTCGGGCTCCGTGCTCCTGGCCAAACAGAGATGCCGAGGAATCTCAAACATAAGATAGCTCAGAGACGAGCAAGTGAGCTGAGCTCGGATATGAGCTACTGGCTGGCGGTCAGCCGAAGAGGGAATGTGCTCCGGGTCGGTTACCTCAAAGGCTGGGCGCAACCTCGAAGGCGAGGCGCTGAGAAATGTCCCCCATGTATCATGATTATTCCAGCTCTGCAGTCATCAGGAATCTAGCGGGCTTACGTGGACGGCACGTCATCCGCTACGTGTCGTGATCCGGAGAATTCCCACTTACGAGCATCATCACTTTGTATGCAGAAAGATGTAACTGTGAACTTAAGCCAGAATCCACGCCACCAATATGACGGGAAGTAGTTAGCAAATATGAGGCAAAATAACTCTTCAAATTTCTTGACAACTAATGAGCTGATATACAATTGCAAATGGAGTTCCATGTGGCAATAAATCTCGGTCTCCCATGTTTAGTTAGCAACAACTTGAGTTGGAAATGGAAATGGAGTTGCAAAAGGGGGGCATTCTTGCAACATATGTTGCTACGAAAATGGTTGCAACTTTGAGAATCGTGTCTGTGATAATTAATATGGGTGCCACGCTAATCATAAGCGACTTAAGCTTAAGTTGAAAGAACCATTTCCTTTTGTTTTTTGGCTCATCCAAACTCAAAATATTAGTTGGATTTGGAAATCCAATTACAAAAATTGAAAACGACCAAACTGGATCTAGAGCTCTCTATTTGCAACAAATGTTACATGCCACCAAATGTTGCATGCACCATTTGTTGTATGCAACAAATGCTGCTTTTCTTTCTTGTTGCTAATCTAACAGCCTGTAATGTGGCATCAAATGTATGTGATTAAAGCTTATTAATTAAAATCAAAATGTTAATTTGTTGACTAAATATTATTTATAAGGTTGGTTGCATTTCTATGGAATGAATCCTAAAGAAAACGTGGGGTGTTTTTAACATATAAATTAAAGTATGCAACTACAACTCCATTGTTTCTTTCTGTTTCCTATTTGTTGAATTGCAGCATACTCTTTTTTCCCCTCGAACTAATATGATGGACGTTTTTCTATGTGTTCTCTCAGGTTTATGAATGGATGATTTCCCACGGCAACCAGTTTGTATTTAACTCTAGTGACATGGCAATCCAGTTAGATCTCATCTCCAAAGTGCATGGCATCTCACAGGCGGAAGATTACTTTTTAACCCTTTCCGATGAACTAAAGGACAAACGCACATATGGTGCTCTTCTAAATGCTTTTGTGCAGTCTAAGATGAAAGAAAAAGCAGAGGCCCTCCTTGGGACTATGAAAGCCAAAGGGTTCTTAATTGATGCACTTATAACGTGATGACGACTCTATATATGAATCTTGAAGAACACGACAAAGTTAATGCTACCATAAATGAGATGAAAGAGAAGACTGTTGCATTCGACCTGTACTCATAATATCTGGACAACAAATTGTGCAGCCAGGGAAGGTGTTGAGTAGATGGAGAGAGTGATGGAGAGGTTGATTTCTGACAACACTGCCCATCCAAACTGGACCACTTACAGTACGCTTGCTACCATGTACATTAAAGCCGGTAACTTTGAAAAGGCTGAGACTTGCTTAAAGGAGGTTGAGCTTCGAGTCACAGGCAGGGACCGAACCTCAAGTATCTTCTAGGGTATTATAGCATCCTAGGAAAGAAGGAAGAATTATTTCGGATATGGAACTGGTACAAGGTGAGCTTTCCTAGTGTTTTGAATTTGGGCTATCAAATGATGCTCGCTTCTTTGGTTAGGTTGGGGGATATTGATAGCGCAGAGGCGATATATGATGAATGGCTGTCTACTGCATCG
Organism: Agapanthus africanus; assembly: GCA_030015575.1. Lineage (NCBI taxonomy): Eukaryota > Viridiplantae > Streptophyta > Magnoliopsida > Asparagales > Amaryllidaceae > Agapanthus > Agapanthus africanus. The sequence continues at coordinate 161,547,469 of CM057350.1, read as the reverse complement.
AACTATGATCCCAGTATCTGCAACATTGTAATGGGTTGGTATGCGAGACAGGGCTCGTTTACAAGGTCAAGGCGCTTCTTGACCGTTTGATTGAGAAAGGCGGGAAGCCAAAACCAATCACATGGGAGATTCTAGCAGAAGGATATATTAAAGAAAAGGAAATTATTTCCAAGGCTGTGTCATGTATGGTAGAAGCAGCGTCGTCGTATAAATCTGTAAGTAAGCCGAAACCTGTGAATGCAGCAAACATAATGGCACTCTGTAAGGAGCAGAATAAGATGGATGATGTTGATTCAATAGTGGGTGTTCTGAGAGATCGGGGATGTCTAGAGGAGGCGGAATATAGATCTTTAATTACTACGTGAAGGACAAGTTGCGCTTGAGAATGGCCGTAAGCTGCGCTTGAGAATGGCCGTAAATACATAAGTGGGCGGCAAAAAATGCTTAAGCCCCGCTCCTGCTTTTTATTAGAGATTCTTCTTTGCCCACGTGGACTGATACCTTGCTGGACTTGTGTACCAAAAGATACTTGGGTTGTTGCAAGCTCAAAAGGTATGTATGTTATGTAATACATGTCGCAGATTCTTATCCCGTTTTACTATGGCATTCGGTACTATTGGATGCCCTGCTCCAAGGAGCGCATGATGGCTCTCGTCGATACTTTATTGAATTTTGTTTTATTCCAAATAGAGACTCGGTTTTGGTTGCCATAGGTTTTCTTTTCTGTCAGCTATATTTTCATGTTTATTATTGAGGGAGCTCAGAACAGATTGCTTAAAAATAATACTTTGCAAAATCTTTTGTAGCTACATTTCTTTTCTTTTCTTTTCTTCCCCTTTTTTTGTTGAACCAATTTATTGTCTGCCATCACCATCAGAGTATTTCTTACAATCCCTTACCCAGTTTGCTGATACAGTAATTATCTTCTAAATATTCATCTTTATGTGGGAACAACCATTTTAATGATATATATTCTCCCATGTGACCTTAGTTCATTGTTTTTTACCTTATGTATTTGCTGGGTAGCATTTTTCCCATTTTGCAGTTGAAATTCTTATGAAATATATCTGAAGGTCCATACATAGAACATTTTATTTGCTTTTACTGTTCATTTTGGACACCCATCTTTTCTGAGTTATCAACATGCTATTCTAATCAGTTCTATCATCAATTCTTTCTGATCATTCTTGAGAGCTGGGTTTGAATTTCCCAGCTTGCTCAATATTCGCTCATGTTCTTTGGTGACGAAATCAGTTTTGAGTCGACAACAGCTCACTGAGAAATTAACAAACTATCTGTTTTGATTCATAAGTTATTCGACGGCCACAATCTTTTGATTCTAAATATGTGAATGATTGTGCATAAAGAGTATGAAGAAATATTTCTTATATGCAACGATTAGTTGATTCACTTTTGAGTTTCTATCATGACAATATACGGAGTATGCTTAAAGGGAAACCTAACTATATATGACATGTCCTCGTATATCTTTAGTTTATTAGCGTTTATTAATACCAGTACTACACTTTAGTGCTTCTTCTTCTTAATTTTTATTTCTATCTTTGGAATAATTGGTTGTAATCTGAGGCATGTGGGTTTTGGACGACAGTCCCTCCTTGGCTCCATCCCTGAATTTAATAGACTCTAACTGATTCACTTTACTACATATATTTTCGATCTTTATTTTTGTACACAGACATTCTTATATAACTTAGTGTGGGTTGTTGATCAAATTGGTAATGCTGCCAGCTAATGTTGATGTGATAAAGGGTTCATGATTTGATTACTGGAAGGGAGAGGAACTTAGAAAGGCTACAAGCTTTGTTCCGTCCAGATTATGGTCGAGAGAATACAATGCTTGCCTCTTCCATCGACGGTTCAAGAGAACGTTATGCAGTGGAAAGCCGATGTGGGCATAGGATATATTCTATAAAGGAGGCTTTACAGCCATTACTTGGTATTGTGATGATATGGGACATGACAACAACTGGGCATGGATTTGGAGACTTAAAGTGGCCCCGAAATTGATTGATAGAAAGCTTCCTGTAGCAATCGAGTTGATAAATACAGGGATGCATCATGCATGCTGATCCATCTTACAATATATGCTTGGAGGACTGATCAAATTGGAGCCGAACCGCTTCAGACCGACCCGAGCCGTTTCCTACGGTTTTTGAGAGATGTCGGGTCGGGTCGGGTAAAAAACCCGAGAAATCGGTTATCGGGCCGGGTTTCAGGGTTGAAATTTGCAAACCCGATCAAACCTGACCCGACTGATCAGCCCACCTTGTATATAGGAATTTTAACCCACTCTTTCATTTCTAACCCTAATTTTCTCTCTAATTGAGCCGCCTACCTCCCTCCCCCTCCTCGGTGTCGCTCCATCGCTTGATCGAACCTCGCTCGATGTCTCTCCCTTGCTCTAAATTTCTAGATCTCTCCCTCGCTCGCTCAATCGCTCTCCCTCGGCCTCAAGACTCTTTAGATCTCAGCCAAAATCGTTCGAAGTTTTGAACCCTAAATTTCTTCATAAAGGTTTTCTTCAGATCTCTGATCTCTCCGACTCTACCTCGAGGCCGAACATCTAAAGCTGCAAACTTTTTGACAAAAATGTTGGAGAAGAGACCCCCAAGCTAGTCAACTGCATCTTCCCCCCTCTTGCTCTAAGCATGAAGCATAAAGGTAAGATATTTGAAGCCAAAGTAGGTTCCTTTTTGTTAGATTTGGATTCAATTGTAAGCTGAAATCAATATACGTAGAATTTATAACATTTGATACTAAATATTTTGAATACTGAACCTATGCCCACAAACTGTTTGTTTAAATTTTTGTTTGAGTTTGGGCATTTCTTTGATTTTGATTTGGGTGATGGGCTTCTTTTGTTGCGTTTTTTTTTATCTTTGCTTGAATTTTTGGGTTGTCGGGCTGTCTATAGGTAAGTTGTGATCTTTGCTTGAATTTGAACTTGACATTCTGATCTTTTAAAACCGAGATATTATTTTTGGTAAATATCAAACCATTTGAAACGAAAAAGTACTTCAATTCTTCAAATGCTTGGATGACGGTTGTGGGGGTCAAAATTTACACCCCGGTTGACCAAGTCAAAATCAAAGTCAACTCCAAACCAAGTGGGTTCAAGCCCAGGTCAAGTGGGTCAATGTCCGGGCCGAGCCCGAACATGAAGCGGCCGGCCTCCCTCCATGCCAAAATAAAAATTTTGTAATAAATAATTTTGGTGTATTTCTTTTATTTTATTTTATGAATAAATATAAGAAGATGGGTATAAAGCCAAATTTTTGTAAAGCCCATGTCTTATGTGCAAAAAGAAATAGTACATGGGATATGGGATTGGCAAAATGCCATTTTGTAAAGCCCAAGGGGCTATATATAAATTTGTTGGGCTATATATAAATTTGTAAGCCTATATAAGGCAACATGATGAAAATATTTAGAGATCTTTCTCTCTATAAAAAAAATCAAGGTCTGTGCCTTTTCTTTCATTTGAATTAAATCAAGAGTTTCTCTTCCTTTTCAAAAACTAAATAGTTTTTCACCACAAAATCCACAAAGGGAAGCTCAGATCTTCCATTAGATCTCAAAAAGGGGAGACTTTTAAATCTCACCCTCCTTTTTCTTCAAGATTCAGCCGATCAAGAGAAGGAAGGAGACCCATCTCCAAAAATCCAACTTTGGACAAAATCCCAGTCAAGAGAAGATCCAAGACTCAAGAGAGAAGAAGCTCTGAAGATTTTTATGGAGTTCAACTCCAAGACCCAAATCCTCAAAGGAGTTTAACTCCTAATCCAGATCCTTAGGAGTTTGACTCTAAATCTAAATCTTTTGGAGTTTAACTCTCATTTCTGAGGGTAAAAACCCATCCTTTTGCCAGCGCCCAATGCGCTAGCGCCCGAGCGCCCACGTGGCGGTAGCGTCCACGTGCCGGGCACGTGAGGCGCTAGCGCCCGAGCGTCCATGTGCCGGGCACGTGAGGCGCTAGCGTCCAAAGCGCTAGCGTGCTAGCGCCAGCGCCTGTGTGCTAGGCGCGCGAGGCGCTGGCACCCCCCGTAAAAACTCTGCGGGACCCTCGATATATCCAAAACCCCTTCAAAACACAACACTGCATATTGAGTTCGTATGACCTGTTTGACCCGTCAATCGGAGGTTCTCCCACTCCAAAGGCGAGGGGTAATTAACGGCAGCTTAGTCCGCGGCTGCCGGAGATTCGAATCCCCACAATCAATAAACCCCCCGCCTACCCTAGAATCTATAATGCGCCTGACAAGCGCGCACGTATTCCCATCTCAATGGGATGACGAAAAACACCCTACAACGGTTTAGGCTTAAAATTTTGACAATTGAAATTTTAGAATCTATTGTTGCCGTGTTCCTTTAGTCTGATTCTCGGCAACTGAAATTTTAGAACCGCAACTTTACGACTATTACAGCAGCATGTCTGAGCAAGCAACTCAACGAGATATAGCAAGCATGTTGCCCCCACCTCCTACAGTTCCTCCGCCACCTACAGCAGCAGCTGACCCTCAACCTCAAGCATATTCATCTAATGATCCGTGACTTAGGGTACTTAGCACGATTGTGACTTTCTTCGCACAATTGTTCAATGCATCACTAGTGTTGAAGTTTGTTTTGTTTATAAGTTCATCTTCAAGCTGGGTTGGGCTTTGCAATTTTTAAAAATGTTTTTATTATGTAATTGATTGAATCGTTCAAAGACATTTGGTAAATACACAACTTATGTGTTTCACTTTTGTAGAGCACCGAAGGGCAAAATTCCAACACCATTAATTCCTCAAACTCTTGTAAGACTAAGAGGAAGGTTACATCTCGATCTCGAGCGTGGGATCATTTTACAAAAGATGATGTACGTAATATTGCAACATGCAATTATTGTAGTCAAGATTATCTTGCACATAGCAAAAAGAATGGTACTAAATCACTATTATTGCATACCGATAGTTGCATTAAGAACCCTCATAATTTGGAAACCCGAAGGGCTCAATTGACCTTCAAGGCTGGAGAAGGTGGGAAAACAAGCGGGCTTGGTTCACTTTTGTAGTTACCCCTGTTCTTCATATAAGGAATTCCTTTTATCTCTATATTGTAGTTGGTGACCAAATAGATACCAAATGTATGGTGTGTTGCTTTTTAGCAACTTCATTCTCATTTAGTCATTCATTGGCTGGGTCAGTTTGATTCGGTTTACTTCGTTGCAATTTGGTATTTATTTTAGATGCCCTGATATATATGGTATTAAGGATTCGATGTATGATCGATAGTCGGTTGGTGACGGGTTGTCGTGCACTGAAAAATATTGATAATCTGAGCATGTTAGTTCTTAATACATTGTTGACTATTCAGTTTTGAGTTTTGCTTATTTCATATGATACTTGTCGATATTTCTTAATCGACTGTACTACTTGGGCTACTCAGTCACTTGGTGGGTGGGCTGGTGCCAATGTTATTGCGGTAGGATGTTTTTCGTCACCCCATTGAGATGGGAACGTGTGCGCGCTTTTCAGGCGCATTACAGACTCCCCTGCCTAGGGTAGGCTGGGGTTTATTGATTGCGGGGATCTAAATCTCCGGCAGCCGCGGACTAAGCTGCCGTTAATTACCCCTCGCCTTTGGAGCGAGGGAACCTCCGATTAGCGGGTCAAACAAGTCATTCGAACTCAATGTGCAGTGTATGTGTGTGTGTACATATATATAAAAAAAAGGAAAGGGCATCCAAAGGATGCGTGGGGAAAAGCGTCAGCGCTTTAGGTGCTAGCGTTTCGGGCGCTAGCGCTTCGGACGCTCGGACGCTAGCGCTCTGAGCGCAAGAGCGCTAGCGTCCCACGTGCCAGGCACGTGGGCGCTCGGACGCTTGCACTTTGGGCGCTTTGGGTGCAAGAGCGCTAACGCTTCGAGCGCTAGCGTCCCACGCGCCAGGCAAGTAGGCGCTCGGACGCTAGCGCCACATGTGCCGGGCACGTGGGCACTCGAGAGGCAAAAGGGACTTGGTCCCTGCAATGGGAGTTGTACTCCCAGAAAGGAGCACTTATTATTTTGTATATATGTATATATATAAGGAGTTAAACTCCTAAGATTATTTTGAAGCTGATGAAAGGGGCTTCTCCCCTTGAGCCCTGGATCTTTCCCAAAGTGGGATTTTTGGAGATGGGTCTCCTTCTTCTTCCTTTGTTGGCCGGATCTTGAAGATCAAGAAGTATGAGATTTTAAAAATCTCTTCTTTCTGAGATTTGATGAAAGATCCGAGTTCTCCTTTGTGGGTTTTGTGGTGAAAAACTATTTAGTTTTATAAAAGGAAGAGTAAAACTCTTGATTTAATTCAAAAGAAAGAAGGTTTTAGAACCTTGAGGAAGGAGAAGATCACAGATTTTGATGCTTTTTGAGAGAGAGAAAAAGTTGTTGAGATATTTCATTATCTTTGCCTTTATAGGCTATACACTTTACATATAGCCCCTTGGGCTTCACAAAATGGCATTTTGCCTATCCCGTGGCTCATGTGTCGTTTCTTTTTGCACATAAGCCATGGGCTTTACAAAAATTCTGCTTTATGCCCATTCATGCATAAAAATTCACGTAAAAATTATTTATTACATGATTTCATCTTGGCATGGAGGGGGGGGGGCCGGCTGTCTCATGTTCGGACTCGACCTGGGTATGGACCCGCTTGATCTGGGCTTGGGCCCACTTGGCTTGGGGTTGATCTTGACTTTGACTTGGTCAACCGGGTGCAATTTTCGACCCCAACAATTGCCTTATTGTCGAGATCTTCATCGACGGTTCAATTTAAGATTTATTTCATAAAATTTATAAATATTGGATTGTTGAGAGTATTCTTGTCAAATCAAATATTCATTTATTTCCCTTTTCAGGCTTTTGGTATTGGTAATGTGCAGCAGTGGAGTCATGGCCGGCTACTGGACTATATCTTGGGCATCTTCTCTTCATAAGTTCATCACAAAAAGTGTGTAATTTCAAAATGTGAAATGTCATGAGCATCTTCTCAATATGAGTGTAGATTCTATACAATATTCATCTCTTAAAGTTTTGCAAAATATGAAATGTATGTTAATTTTCCAATTTGTTGCATGTAAGCGTATATAAGTGTATTATTTGTTGTTCCGTTGTATTGTTGTTAATTTCCCAATTTCTTAATTATTTGTCATTCTGTTTCCGTTCGATGATGTTTTGATGTATTGTGTGTTTATTTTTAAGGCCCAAACCGGCCTGCATTTTTGTTTATTTTACGGGCCCAAACAGGCTTGGCCCAAACCGACCCCGACCTGGCCGGTTCAGCTTATTTCGGGTTGGACTTGGTCGGGTCGGACGGCGGTTTACAAGTCTGGGTCCGGTCCGGTCGGTTTGGGTTTTTCAAAGAAAAAACCCGACCCGAATCGTGCTCTATGCTTGCAAAGAGTTGAGGATATAATAGATGAAATCAAAATCATTTTCGATGGAGGCATGGGGTGGGTGGCGAGGAAGTAATGTAGCGATTCCCTCAGCCTAAATTATGGATTGAGGTCGACTCTTTGATTTGTTGATCATTAATGCATTATTACAGGATAGCCCATCCAACTCCATATGTAGGAAGCCTGTATTTCAAGATGTGAAGTGCTTATCGTATCAAGGACCGGGTCGAAGAGCCTCAAACATTTATAGGGACGGAAATGTGCCAACTGATTGGCTTGTTAAGCCAGCGATAGGTTTAGCTACGATGAATACATATGTTCTAATTTTTCCCGACTGGATGTAGGAGAGACTCATCTTTTGTTTATGAGAGATGTATCTGATAGCCTCTTGGGAGTCGATCAGAGGGAGAGAATCAATTTAATTTCTTCTCTCTTCTCTAGAAAAAGAATAGATCGGGGCATGTTGTATTGCAAATGTTCCTCTTATATTCAATTTTAGGCAGACATAAAGATATCTTGTGTGATGAAGTTCAATATGGAACATTTACCCAATTGTTAGCATATGATGCATAATATGGCCATGTTTCCTCTAATTACTTATGTGTGAAATGTCACCATGTGACATGAAATTTCTTATTCAAGGACCATAAATAGCAATACTAATGTTTGGCAAGTAAATAAATAATATTATATTGTGAGATCGTAGGAGGAAGAGTTGGGGAAGAGGATGGGCAGGAATCACATGGCGGATATGTGATTATATTCATGCATGTTCGTTTCTTAAGCATATGTGAGGAACATTATACAAATCTCCCCTCTTGAATTTTACCATTATACGTATGCTAGGTTTGTAGCAAGCTGTCACGGGAGAGAAAGAGATGAAAATCTTGGGACATCTTTCAGGCGGCTTCTGGCCCCAAGTTCCTCTTTCTTTCCTTCTTATGACCGGAAAATTTTGTAATCCTAATATTTATTTTAGTTTTATTTCATATTTACATTTTTACCTTGTTTACACTTTATGAAATTTGTCATGATGTCAACAAAAAAAATTTGTTATGTCACTAATTATATTTTCTGCTTATCAATATCGACTAGCACTTGACCATGTCTAATGAAAAATAAAACATCTTGCAGGAAGTTTAAATGCGATAAAATCCAATTTTACAAAAGAGTTAACCGCAACTACGACCGTCTGTAGCTAATCCTCTGCGATCGACACAGCACAAATAAAAGGAAAACAGGAAGGCGGGTCCAGCGATTTTATAGGATGGTGCTAACCATCACCGCCGTGTCTGACGACCACGGTGAATTCGACCGCAACGGCACTAAAATGTATATAGAAAAAAACGATATTAATTTGAGCTTGGGAGGAGATCCCGTGCCATAGGGTAAGGAACAATGTGAATGAGTGGTCTCTTTCTGTCAGCATGTGGGCTTTTTTTGCCTTTGACAGCAGGTTGGTTCTCTGTTCTGATGACACAAGCAACTTTGTGCTGTAAAGTATTTTGCTTTGCTTCATTTATTATCCTTCCCTTTTCTACTGCTAGTATCCCCTTCTTCTGTTGGGTATGTTGAGAATTTGGGACATATAATCAATTTGTCCTTTGCATTTCTCTTTTAGCTTTAATTTCTTTGTTGACAACACAATTAGTTGAAAATTAAAATTAAAAAAAAAGAAGAAGAAAGGAATGACAACTGTAAACGAGTTGGTTAACCAAAGTTATGTAGCCAAAGTACAACCCACTCTGATTCTTTATTACTATTCTTTAAATTTAAAAAAAAGGATCATTACTGCCATTAACTTTGACAAATTCGTTTTTCACATGCATGGCTCATGCTTCTTGTATTAACGAGGTTTAAAAAGAACCACTATCATGAAACAATAGATCGATGTAACTTTTAGTATATTTTCATGAACAATATCCGAATGGTATATATCATTTTCAGTTCGTACTATGTTACTCATCATCTACAATTGATGTGTCAGTTGAACAGAAAAAAGTCCAAACAGACACATAAGATGCGCTGGTATTAGGATCAATTGCTGTAGCTCATAACTTTCAATCCGGGTGTTGAAAATCACAACTTCTGTACATTTTCGAAAACGGTATCCAAAGCCCTACATGATGGCAAACAAGGCAATCTTAGTGGCATTTTGTGTTTATCTCAATTAACATTTCTTTAGCTAATGTTTGACTGTGGAAATAAAAGATAATACACTGCACATTTCATCTGGGCAATTACCAAACTTAACCAAGACAATGAGCATGCATGTGTCCTTATTATTAGCCCTTTTACAATGGCAATGCCAGAGCAATTCTAATCATATATCTAACAATTAATATATTTACCCCTTTTTTCCAAAAACAATTCCATCTCATTCATTTGCCCCACTTCATCCTTTAAATACTTAACACCAAACCCAGCAACATATATACTTAAAAACAACTCAACCCCTATCCTCAAGAAAAGAGAAGAAACTAAAACATGGGGGAGCTAATGGAAGATCCCTATGGGGTTCCAAGGGTTGTATCAATCCTCTCCTCTCTCCTGCAGGGAGTCGCCGACCGCAACGACTCGGCGCTGCACGAAAAGGCTGCCATTGCCTCTCCTTTCCATGGCCTATCCAAGCCTTCCATCTCGGTTCAAAGTTATCTTCAAAGAATCTTCCGATACGCGAATTGCAGCCCGTGCTGCTACGTCGTCGCCTACATCTACCTCGACCGCTTCCTTCATCGCCACCCCTCGGTCGCCATCGATTCTTTTAACGTTCATCGATTCATCATCACCAGTGTCCTCACTGCAGTCAAGTTCATGGATGACATGTGAGTTTCTCTTGATTATATATATATATATATTGCGTAGTTTCTTGTGTGTTTTTTAAGGTACAATTTAGATGCCATGATACAAGCTAGTTGCCCGCACGCAAACAAATCAGCAGTATATTGCTCTGTTGCCAAAAAGATATATATTGAACATTTCACAAAGAGGAAAGAGAGACATGAGAATGAAAATGACTGGGCTAAATTAAATTTGGAGAACACATTGATTGCTTGATTGGCCAAGTGTTGATAAAATTGATAGCTTGAATGAGCCCCCACTCCTGCCTTTGCGCCCACCTGCCAACCAAGGATGGGGGGGGGGGGGGGGGGGGGGTTGAACAAATTTCTGGGTATCATTCAAGGCACAAAGAGTTTTAAGAAAACTTCTATGCAGGGGCACTGATGTCATTTTGCTTTGCATGTGGCTCTTAGCTAAAAGCCAAAGGTTATAGTTGTTGCATCCAACCTCAGTTGTTGATAGGTTCTTGCATCATGATAAGTATTGACAATTATACAAAGGAACATTGACATGATCCCCACTAGCATATGCAATTATGCATCGTTACTTTAGTTTTAAAACTTGAGTTTATGTATGTTATATCAGTGGAGAATATTCATGAGGTTACAACAAAATTCAATTTGTCAATTTTAGAGGTTGCACAAGATAACCATGTCTCCATTCTCCCCAAGTTCATATTTGTGCCAAATTACCCTTTTAGATTTTCTTGAACAATTCTACTGAAAATTAACCAACTTTTTTCTGGCAGAATTGTTTCTTAGCAAAAAATTACCCAACTTCCGTCCTCGTTCACTTTTTTTTAATAATAGGTCATAACCAATTCTTTGAATGAAGATCCACCTACACGATAATCACGATATATTTTTTTTCCATGCACACATCGACTTAAAATGCTTTCGGTTTTAACGTGTGTTAAACACAGATACTACAACAACACCTACTTTGCAAAGGTGGGGGGCATCAGCTTGATGGAGATGAACTACTTGGAAGTGGACTTCTTGTTCGGCGTCGGATTCGACCTCAACGTGACACCGGTCGTCTTCAACTCCTACTGCTCCATCCTACAAAAGGAAATGCACATGGAATCCAACCCAGCTCCCTCAAGATTGCTTCTCTGCGCCTTGGCTGAGGATGAGCCCAGCACCTGCCAACAACAGCAACAATTAGCTGTCAGAGAAGTGCTTGGCACTTAGATTAGTTTTAGAGTAGTAGTGCCATACACTACTCATTTTTTCTATTGATTTTCTTCTGTTGCCTTCTTTTGTTTTTCTTTTATGTTTCACCTCATTGTATGTGAACTTTATTTTTTGTGCGGCATTGGTGTGGTGTGTACAGGCTGGGAACTTTTCTTGTTGACAAACCATTTTCTCGAAACGAAACGATTGGTAACAGATGCGTTTCTGACTGGTTTAATTTCGTCGATGATCGCCCATCCTAAATTGGTAATGAAAAAGTAAGACTTAACAAAAATGGAATTAAAAGAAACACGGAGACAGAAAGAAGGGGAATGGAAGGCGAGAATCATGACGATGTCTGCCGTGGATCCACCACCACACATGGGTGGCCCATGCATCATGCTCTCAAATAGGTATTCATGGCACTGGCATGCACTTTCTTCTCAAGGAACCTGTGGCCTACAAGATTCAAGCGTTTGATTTTTAAAAAATCCAAATGGTTTATGGTTTGCGTCTTCAATGTCGCTTGAAATGCACCAAACCATTAAAGTCATGATAAGCGTGAGCCATCTTATTGGCCAAAACATAGGATTTTGTGTGGCAGTATGTATTTTTTTTATTAATCCCTTTTAAATACACGCCTGTAGAATTGGAACGTGGGTTGCTCTGAAACCATATTAAATGTTACAACCATTGCATTAAAACTCCAGAATTATTTCATATGCCATTTTATGGGCCAAAAAGTTTTGATATACCATTTGAATGTTCATGTTGCTACACCAAAACTTCGGTGTTGTGGCAAGAGCTTAGATATGTATTTTTTATCTCTAAGAATGTGAACATGCAATCAAATACTTCAGTGAGTGCTTCGTCATCAACACAATTTCCCCAATTTCCTATTTAATTAGCATCACCAGGAAGATTCCCTGCTCTCTCTCCATGCCAACTGTTTTGAGCTTTTTGTTTGGCTGGTTGGAGAGGAACATGGCCCCATTCTGGAGTTTTGGCATTGCCCCTTTTTTTTGCCTTTTTTTCCCCGCTGGCCCGCAAGCCCTAACCTATACACACACACGCGCATGCACATCACACATAAACACACAACACACACGCATCCAGGCCAACTGAGCTATAGCTCTTTGGCAATGCACTTGCTCTTATAAATTCTTAGACAAACAAAGGCAAGTGGGGTGTGGGATTCCCCCTTGCATCATGCAACCCCACATGTTCTCTGAATTGATCAACTTCATCTTGTATGATATTTATCTACATGTTATCAAGGAGGATGCTCATATCATGCTGCCCTCTGAATCTAGGGTTGCTTTTCTTTTGCCAGATTTCTTGGAAGATAAAGGTTTTGCTATTGCTCTTGTTCGTTTCCTCGATTTATGCTTGGTTGAGATCTGATGGTCTGCTTGCTGGCACAACAAGTTAAAGGACAGGCTATAAACTATAGATCCTGTTTTTTTATAGGCCTGTTCAAATTTGACTTTGGGTGGTTTTATTTTATGGGAAGGAGTGTTGGGGGTGGAGAGGGGGGGGCTCATGGATTTTTTTTTGAAATGATGGTAAAAGCTTAAAGAGAAAGAAGAAAGTAACAATGACAGTGTTTCTGCTGAAAAAAACTACTATGTAAGGACTTGCATGATGCAAGCTCTTGCAAAGCCATTGGATGGAAGACCCCCACTAGTAAAGAATCAACAAGGATTAATTGCGGAATTAACAAGGATTGCTCAACGCTTTCTTTGAAGCAATATTCGTTCCCGATGTATCAAGATACCGAACTTTGACATCTCAATAAGATTTATTGTTGTGGGTACTAAAACACATAAAGAATCCCCTAATGACTATTATGCGGAATCCTCCTACAATGCTTACAGAAACAACAATCTAAATCAGATAGAATTTTTTTGGTTTAACATGGTCCTATGAGAGATCTCCTTCATTAGTCTCATGCATTTCTAAAAATTTAAAGCTTACCTCTAGTGTTGTAATTTATCTTCGAAATTTATTATAACTTAAAAGGTTACTAGTGCTTTTGTAAAACTGTTTGAATTTGATATTAGTTGTTACATGTAACAAAAAACCTATAAGCATTCATTGTAACTGATCAATGGCCAAGATAAATCTCATGCACTTTTTAATATGCAAATTGTTGGTACCCTAAAACTGCTTGAAAAATCTAATCTCTTTCTATCAACCTATAATAAATAGGTTCTATTACCTTGCATGTGCAGAAATACCCAACTGATATTTAAGTTTAGATCAACTTTGCTGATTACAAGAATGAAAATGTCAAAAAGTATAATGTTTCTTCCAAGCATGTATGAGGAATGTGTAAAACTGCATGAGCATTTACATTACAGCGGCCTAATGTTGTCACTAAAATCAAAGAACAAGTTTTCTCAAACACATGAAGGCATTCATTCGAGTCGCTGCGATTGCAAGCCATCTGCAGAGACAGCTGTAACATTATCAATCACTCGGTCGCCACTTCGATGGCCTTGAATATCCTCTCATTGCCATACATGATTTCAGCATAATAACACAATTTTATCTATAATCGATTCAACAATAGTTAGAACGTATTGTATTGTGAAAAGCATCACGTTCGTCAACAACGGCTGGCTTCACGTTCATCTCAACAGAAATGTATAGTTTATCTTCTAAGTGATAAAACAATAGTATCGATAGAGTACCTCAAACTTGAATGGGAAGCAAGCAAAATTTTATACACTAAGCACTTTTTGCATGTTTCACTAATGTGCTAAGCACAAAATAAACAGTGTCTTGCATGCATAAATTATGCGGTTTCACCAAGTTTCGAGCTCTCAAATTCCCATTCTTCTAAGCTCCAGAGAGGCCAGAGTTCCGCTAAACTAAACTCTATTTTTAAACGAAACTTTGGTTTCAAGACTATGATAAATGTTCCTAAGCTCGTTTTTATGGCACCGTGGTTTTAATGCATGCAAATCATGGTTCAGGCTTAACTTACATGAAACCATGATTTCTAAAACCTTGTTGCCAAACTAGGCCTAAAAGTCCTATCAAAGCAGACTCCAACTTAAGTATGCAGAATTGACAAATAATTAATTAATAGATAAATCTACCATATTAATATGGCACCAGATAAAATATCTCAGGAACAGCATGATCACAAGTGCTAAAATAGATTAATACTCAGGTAAGACAATGAAAGAGAGGAATATTCAATATGGGATGGCAATTTTGATCTAATCTAAAGCTTTAACAAAAACTAGTATTTTTTTATTGGCAGACCTTGGTAATTAAACATTCGGGCTACTATTTTGGAGAGGAAATTCCTGTCACATGAGCTGGTAACATGAGCCGTCCTGTACATGAGTTGGTGCTGCATATGCAAATCAGAGTGGATTAGACCATCTGTTAATCTGAAGTTCAAATTTAAATAATCAACCTTTCATTTGATAAACACACACAGATTGAATAATAGGCACTATTTTATAAGAATCAATATATGTACAATTACATGTTTCAAATCAAAAATAGAATGCCTGCACTATTGTTAACAATATAAGCTACTAATCAAGTTTCTACAATGGAAAACAAGGAGGTAATGTTATTGAAGCGAGACACGATAAAATGGTATGTCAAATTGATGTGATTGTACACTGTGCTTCAAATTGATGCAAGGTATTGATAAAATGGCTTGTGAAAATTGATGTGATTGTACGGTATGCTTCAAATTGATGCAACTTATCTGATAAAAATACTTTCCACAATGTCCATATGTTTCCATAGAAAACTCCATAGCAAACCAAAAATAACCAATGACACTACAGTAGGCCTACTCGTTTGTAGTCAGCTCTTAGGTTCATAAGAATAAAAAAGTTGCTTGCTAAAACGAACCATAATCAGGTCAATACAAATGTCCATTCCCAGAGCTTTATGCAACGCAATATGTGTTCATCCATACCATTAACAAAAATTGTTGATGACCGAATGAAGGAAATCCAAAGCCATGTCGTCAAAAATATGCATTACATAAAAACTTACTAGGTTACATTACAACATTTATAGATAAATAGCTCATAGTCTACACGAAGGTTGATGATTGGTTACAAACTTAGATTGAGAAACAGCTTCCAAAATTCCTTATCCCCCCCCCCCCCCCGCCAAAAAAAATTCTGATCTTGCACTCACCCTTTTCTAACCAATCACCAACCCTCCTGTAGGCTACGAGCAATTTATTGGGTTGGCAGGTCAAGTATGGGAAACATGCCAAGTTAATAGGTAAAGTAATTTTCATCTTCATCACAGTAAGAATAAAAATAAATATTAACTCTATGATGCATAAGCATTAAACTTAATTCATTTTAAAGCGCTTAGCAAAGAGAGATCCATCGGCCATAAGCATGAATATAATGTTTGCTCAGTAAACATCATTGGAAAGGAAATGCCTCATTGGTTCCAAGGAACCGGCAGGAATATCGGAAGGGCGATTAGATACAATTTACAGAACATAATATGAGTATCATACAGATGAAAAAAATAAGGAAACATGTAATCACAAAAATCAGCACTGTGAATGAACAATGAGGATCTAATCCACAGTTCCCAATCAAGATGTGAAACACCAGAATAAATCCAGATCAATCACAGCCTGATCATAGCATCACCAGTCAATGCTGAGAAGCTACTGTCAACGTGGCATCAGGCTTATTTAAACATAAAATGCAATCACATAACCAGATAATTGCTACATAACAAGAAAACCCTAAGCGACGGTAATATCCGGTCCCTATAAATAATTATTGTATTTTAATAAATAAGTCTCCAAATATTTTGCTCAAATATTCTACAAATTTTCCATATTTTTCCCAATTAAATTACCTTACCCTAATTTAATCTAATCCCTTTAAATTTTCCTAAACCCAACCAAACCCAACCCATTCACTTCCAAATTCCTTTTCTTTTTCCCAGCCAGCCCCACTCTCTCTACCTTCCCTTACCCGGCCCACTCCCTCTCTATCTCTCTTTTTATTTTCCTTGCTTTCCCGGCCCGGCCCATCTGCCCCAAACCGACCCGACCTGCTTCTTCCCCAACCCACCTTCTTCCTTTCCCGCTCTTTTCGTTTCCCCCACGTCGCGGTCGTTCCCACGCCCCCGCCTCCCTCACGCCCACGACCGCGCGCTACCTCCTCCTCTCTCCTATCTCAAGAAAATCCCGAGCTCCCCTACCCATCACCTGCACACCAGACCTCTGTGCTAATCACCACCTCCGACCTCGTCGTTGTCCCCTCTCGCCGCCGGCCACCTCGTCGATCCCTCAGCATCACCACCATCACCTCCTACTTCATCGCCGAGCATGACACTGCTTCACCCCCTTCGCTGCACCCGACTCCAAATTCCGAGCCTCGCCCCCGCTCCTGCCCCCTCACCGGCGACCACCTCAGCCACCGCTGTTCACCTCGACGTCTCCTCTTCCGGCCACCACCATAGCAAGCAACCCCGCCACCATCGACACCTCCTCGTCGCAGTCGAGGCTCGAGCCTAGTCGCGTTGCCGTGCCGCGTCCGTATCGCGTTCGTGCCGTTGCCGCTGTCGTACCGTCGTCGACACGTCGTTAGGCAAGTATATTGCTTGCTTCATGCTATTATTATGTATTTAACCCAATTTCGAATTAATGTCGTGTATATATAATTCGTGCAAACCACTATGATGCAAGTGTTTGATACGAAACTATATGTGAAAACCGGACTTTAAATGACGGAACTTGTGATCATTAAACCCGCCTATTGTTTACCGATATGCTGTAGAAATTTAGTTGAAAACCACGGTCGTTTCACCTATGTAATGCTGCTCCAGATAGTCGGTACGAAATCTGAATTTTCTGAACATGCTAGACCATTAAATTCACATTAAATCTTTTACGAATCGGTTTTTGGCGTTCCCTGGCTTGCATCGAAGCCAACAGAATAAGCTACAAAACCCTATTTTTGATACCTAAATTTGAACTAGTTATGATAGAGAAAATTGCGGAGAACTACGATTCTGAACTGCAGTCCAGAGCAGTAATCCCAGTTAACCCTTGTTTTTAAATTGCTGTATATCCCTGTTCAAATACGAGAATGTGCGGAACCCTATATCGTTACATAGAAAATTAAGTTAGCTTTCTTACTCCACTGGTTTCACTGGATTCCTATTCTATATGATATTTTTAACACATTTTGTAATGTCGACGCGTCTAGCTGAATTCTGCAGTGACGGATTCTACACATCAACATAAACCTGGCCATAACTCCCTGTGGATATAGGAGATTACTGATCCGCCAATTGCGTTGGAAACCTAACTGATAACCCTAAATATTGTTCAACTATAGCGTCGCCTAATTACGATCCCAACTGGGATTAAAATATGTTACGAAACGGACTTCCAATTCTGAAATCGGATTTCCAGCTGTGAATACTTAGATTGAAATGACCGCAACTAGCAAACCTGAAACCCGATTGACGCGAAACCAATTTTGATGGATAGATAATTAAACATACTGCTTACCCCTTTTACATTGTTTCGTTTAATTTTGCATGTATGATTTATTGTGAATTATGCAAGTGGTAGGACACTGAATGATGATATTCTATTCATATCGTAATTATTGTATTCTCATCATATCATGTAAAGCTCATATGCATTGGTAGCCTAATGGTCGTGTACATTACCCAGTGTTAGATATTAGTGTTTTGATTGTGGCAAATACGTCGGTGTTAAAGTGTGAATGAATAAGCGAAGTGACACGTACTTGTACACAATCAGCGGACCCTATTGATTTATTGCATTGTCGACGTCTATGGGACATGTATAAGTGTAACTATAATTGGTATGGGACGATTATGGAAACACTTATATAAGTGTCATAGGTAAGGAACCAAACACTGTCCATTTATCTTGGGTATCAGTCGAGACATGCTTGATGGAGATCCTGTCTTCAGTTCTCGCGTAGACTTGTCATGGACCGACTAGTATTTGAGTTTATAGTTGGTGTTTGATGTAGACCATGGGGTGTGGGGTAGTTTGAGTGTGAGTTCAACAGAACCTCGGGAGTCCCATTGCCGGCATACACAGCGATTCTGGAGTTATATGGGTGATATTACTGATTATTAGCGAGCGACTCGGGACCGTGTTCCTTTCCCCCTGGGGCACTACCCTTGGGTGGTGGATACTCACGAATGGTTGACTCTCACACTTGGACTGACGATAGGTTTAGCGATCTGGACGGTGAGACTTAGAGACTGATAGGTTTAGTGACATGCATTGATTACTGATTCAATATACCTGCCATACTGTTTACCCGCTTTACTGTTTACCTGTGCTGGCTACTTCATGCTCATATTATTACTCCATGCTTACTGTTTTATGTTCGTCATCATTGCATGTGTTTATATTTGTATTTATATATAGAGATTAATGGAGGAAAGAGGCCATAGGAGGGGATTTCCTCCTATGGCGTGGAAAAAATACAACCTCCATCATTTTTTCCGACGATCGGCACCCATCATCATCATCGTTATCATCTAAGATGTGCGTACACCAAATTCCATGTGATTCCACAACCTTTTCACCGTTGATTTAGTGGGTTCAAAATTAACGGTTTACCGACAATAGAACTTTTTACATTGCTAAATCAACGGTGAAAAAGTTGTAGAATCACATGAAATTTGGTGTACCCACATCTTAGATGATAACGATGAAGATGATGGGGGCCGATCGTCGAAAAAATTAGTGGAGGTTGTATTTTTTCCACGCCATAGGAGGAAATTTCCTCCTATGGCCTCTTTTCTCCATTATTCTTTTATATATATATCGCTATTGTGTCGCTCTGACGACCTGAGTATGCATGCTCAGAGTGAGAAGTGGATTTAGCTCGGACCAGGACCTGACGTACCTCGAGGATATTGCGGATATCTTGATCAGCGACTCAGCGCTATCTTTTCTTGATCTCTATCTGGTTAGTTTTGTATCAGTTTTGATTTAATGACTGCATTTCTCATTACTTGTGCATTGATTACTGATTACCACGTAGTGCGAGAAGCCGAAGTGTGACTGCGGCAGGATTTTTCTTTGACCGTAGGAGCATGGCTGGCCTTATCAACCCCTCGTATTCCGTATTTTGGGAAGCGGGGCGTGACATGGTTTTGTTGGTATCAGAGCCAGGTTTAGAATGGGATTACAGTTTCCGTGTAGGGCTTGACAATCTAAGACATGAGACATCCCTCGGTCTAGATTGTGAACTTATTCTTGATCTTGATTCACAGTGTGTTCTGCTATACATTTTGATCTATCCGCTAGAGTTTTGGGTGACTTAATAGAGTTATGTGATTGTAATTATGAACTGCAGCATAGTTACAATACTGTACTCTGTTTGAGTGACTTGGAGTTCTACACTTGATTCCCGCTCGATTGAGTTCCACTCACCACCTATTCTTACTTCGTTTTATACCTTATTCTGATTCTTATATCTTGTACCTTATGTCGTCCTAAAATTTGTTGTTTCAGGGTCATGTCTTCCAACGACTCTTCTTCTATCTCCACTCCCCAAGATCAGACTGTCGAGATTTTGAATGTGCTGCAAGACTTGAAGAAAGCCCAAGAGCGAACGAACGACCTTTTAGCTGAAGGACTAAGAATGCAAATGGCCCAAGCACCAGCGGAATTCCCAATCGTAAAGGAACCCCTGTTAAACAAGAAAAGGATGTGAAGATGAAGCGCCCATTTGTTTCTCAGCAACGGAAGCAGCGGAGAGCTCAATGCTGTGGATACTGTAAGAGACCAGGACACTTTCAGAAAGACTGTCGCAGGGCTAAGGAGCAATGTCTGATTTGTGGATCCAACGAGCATCTTATCGATGGTTGCCCTCGAAGTAAAGAGCTACAAGGAGGAGATTCGTCCACACTCTCCACTCCTGCTAAGTGACTTGGTTATTTCGTAGTTCGAGCTTCGAAGATAGTACGGACCCAGCGCAGGATTCCACTCGCTTGACGAGAATGCAGCGGTCTAGATGTCAACGAAGAATTATCACCTTTTCTGCTTTCAATAAAAAAAATATTGTCACTCTTTTGTAAATGTTTCCTTTCGTTTAAAATCTTGTATCCGTTGAACTTTTTAGTTTGAATGCAATAAAATTTTGAGTTGTGAGGTATGTATCGTCCCCTTGCCACTCATTTTCCTTATACTGCTTATTGCGTCAGTATTCTAAATTTTGATTTTTCAGTCCTTACCTGCCGCATATTTTCCTTGTGCTCCGTATCCTTGGTTATTTTCTTGGTGTGTTCCACTGTCTGATCATGACTCTTTCTTTTCAGGCCATGGCCCACCCTGGAGCAGCGCCGCCTCTAGATGAGGACACACGGTCGTGCGTTTCCTTAGACTGCATGCTGGTAAGTTCAGATGACGAGATCAACGGCCCACAGCTTATTTTCGAAAATAGCGATTCCGAGGACGAGGGAGTCGCAACCCCAGAAGTCGACATGATCAGCGACTCTGACAACGAAGAGGAGGGCCCCGAAGAGGACCCGATAGAGGAAGATCCCGAGGAGGACCCGATAGAAGAAAATCCGGAAGAGGAAAACCTTGAGGAGAATCCAGTGGAAGGAAATCCCGTGGAAGAGGATCCAGAAGAAGTGAATCATATCTTCCAAAACCAAGTTGTGTACCGTCCGGTTTGCAAGCCCTACCACTATTTCTCTTAGCATACCACGATGAAGAAGCTCCAGCCGAGGAAGAAGGACCAGGAGAAGAAGACCCTGTGGTAGAAGAGCCTCCAGTGGCAATCCCTGCGATGCGCTATGGAAATGGACGTCCCTATCTTAGTGCGCGAGCTTACCGTAATCTGCTGAACTTCCATAATCGCGACTGACGTGATTTATCTTTTGTTTACTCTGGCAAAATAAAATCTATGTATGTTTAAGGCCACCTTTTGTCTTTCGAGAATGTCTTGTTTGAAATTTGCTGGAATAATAAAGTTTCTGAGTTCGCCAATCTTTTGAGCATTGATTCGCATGATGCATTGACTGTTTTCCCTCCCTAGTAAATTTCTTTCCCTTCTGAGATTCATTACTATTCACCCTTGCACCTTGTGTTGACCCGACCTCAGCCTCTTCGACATTCACATTGAAGTACCGCACCCCGACCTTTTTGAATGGACCATACTCCATTGTAATCCCTACCCTGATTAGCCCTCATACATTATTAGTGTTATTCCTTATTACTGATCACATTCAGTGACGTCGTTATTCAAAATTTAGTTTTCATTATTTTGTGTTTATCGAAGAATTGCGTGTTATTAACTACTTCCGTTTTACTCATTCTTCACATTTTCAATGGCGCAAACGTATATCACACATACTATTTTGTTTTATTATCTATTGTTTCGCCGTATGGGTTTTCTCAAGTTATTTTAAAATTGTTTGATCGATATATTTATTCTAAAATACTTTGGCCTATCGGCAAACCCTTCACTATTGTTTGTTATTGCTATTTTATTCTCGGGTATTGTACATATAATTTATCCTTATATATGGTTCTGCCTTGTGCTTATTTAAACCTATCCTTTTAATTGCGTTATTTCTTATACATATATAGACCTTGGATTTTATCTAGCTAATTTTAAGTAAATCACCATATGTTAGTGTTTGATTTTGTGGCTTTCGCATTTCACTCTATAGCTTATTGTTATTTTAATTTCGAGGACGAAATTTTCTTTAAGGGGGTATGATGTAATACCCAGTCCCTATAAATAATTATTGTATTTTAATAAATAAGTCTCCAAATATTTTCCCCAAATTTTCTATAAATTTTCCATATTTTTCCCAATTAAATTACCTTACCCTAATTTAATCTAATCCCTTTAAATTTTCCTAAACCCAACCAAACCCAGCCCATTCACTTCCAAATTCCTTTTCTTTTTCCCAGCCAGCCCACTCTCTCTACCTTCCCTTACCTGGCCCACTCCCTCTCTATCTCTCTTTTTATTTTCCTTGCTTTCCCGGCCGGCCCATCTGCCCCAAACCGACCCGACCCGTTTCTTCCCCAACCCACCTTCTTCCTTTCCCGCTCTTTTCTTTTCCCCCACGTCGCGGTCGTTCCCACGCCCTCGCCTCCCTCGCGCCCACAACCGCGCGCGCGCTACTTCCTCCTCTCTCCTCTCAAGAAAATCCCGAGCTCCCCTACCCATCACCTGCACACCAGACCTCTGTGCTAATCACCACCTCCGACCTCGTCGTCGTCCCCTCTCGCCGCCGGCCACCTCGTCGATCCCTTAGCATCACCACCATCACCTTCTACTTCATCGCCGAGCGTGACACTGCTTCACCCCCTTCGCTGCACCCGACTCCAAATTCCGAGCCTCGCCCCCGCTCTTGCCCCCTCATCGACGACCACCTCAGCCACCGCCGTTCACCTCGACGTCTCCTCCTCTTCCGGCCACCACCACAGCAAGCAACCCCGCCACCATCGACACCTCCTCGTCGCAGTCGCAGCCGAGGCTCGAGCCTAGTCGCGTTGCCGCGCCGCGTCCGCATCGCGTTCGTGCCGTTGCCGCTGCCGTACCGTCGTCGACACGTCGTTAGGCAAGTATATTACTTGTTTCATGCTATTATTATGTATTTAACCCAATTTCGAATTAATGTCGTGTATATATAATTCGTGCAAACCACTATGATGCAAGTGTTTGATATGAAACTATATGTGAAAACCGGACTTTAAATAGCGGAACTTGTGATCATTAAACCCGTCTATTATTTACCGATATGCTGTAGAAATTTAGTTGAAAACCACGATCGTTTCACCTATGTAATGATGCTCACGATAGTCGGTACGAAATCTGAATTTCCTGAACATGCTAGACCGTTAAATTCACATTAAATGTTTTACGAATCGGTTTTTAGCGTTCCCTGGCTTGCATCGAAGCCAACAGAATAAGCTACAGAACCCTATTTTTGATAGCTAAATTTGAACTATTTATGATAGAGAAAATTGCGGAGAATTACGATTCTGGACTGCAGTCCAGAGCAGTAATCTCAGTTAACCCTTATTTTTAAATTGCTGTATATCCCTGTTCAAATACGAGAATGTGCGGAACCCTATATCGTTACGTAGAAAATTAAGTTAGCTTTCTTACTCCACTGGTTTCACTGGATTCCTGTTCTGTATGATATTTTAAACACATTTTGTAATGTCGACGCGTCTAGCTGAATTCTGCAGTGACAGATTTTACACATCAATCTAAACCTGGCCATAACTCCCTGTGGATATAGGATATTACTGATCCGCCAATTGAGTTGGAAACCTAACTGATAACCCTAAATATTGTTCAACTATAACATCGCCTAATTACGATCCCAACTGGGATTAAAATATGTTACGAAACGGTCTTCCAATTCTGAAATCGGATTTCCAGCTGTGAATACTTACATTGAAATGGCCGCAACTAGCAAACCTGAAACCCGATTGACGCGAAACCAATTTTGATGGATAGATAATTAAACATACTGCTTACCCCTTTTAGATTGTTTCATTTAATTTTGCATGTATGATTTATTGTGAATTATGCAAGTGGTAGGACACTGACTGATGATATTCTATTCATATCGTAATTATTGTATTCTCATCATATCATGTAAGGCTCATATGCATTGATAGCCTAGTGGTCGTGTACATTACCCAGTGTTAGATATTAGTGTTTTGATTGTGGCAAGTACGTCAGTGTTAAAGTGTGAATTAATAAACGAAGTGATACGTACTTGTACACAATCAGCGGACCCTATTGATTTATTGCATTGTCGACGTTTATGAGACATGTATAAGTGTAACTATAATTGGTATGAGACGATTATGTAAGCACTTATATGTGTGTCATAGGTAAGACACCAAACACTGTCCATTTATCTTGGGTATCGGTCGAGACATGCTTGATGGAGATCCTGTCTCCAGTTCTCGCGTTGACTTGTCATGGACCGACTAGTATTTGAGTTTATGATTGGTATTTGATGTAGACCACGGAGTGTGGGGTAGTTTGAGTGTGAGTTCAACAGAATCTCGGTAGTCCTATTGCCGGCATACACAGCGATTCTGGAGTTATATGGGTGATATTACTAATTATTAGCGAGCGACTCGGGCCCGTATTTCTTTGCCCCTGGGGCACTACCCTTGGGTGGGGGATACTCACGAATGGTTGACTCTCATACTTGGACTGACGATAGGTTTAGCGACCTGGACGGTGAGACTTAGAGACTGATAGGTTTAGTGACATGCATTGATTACTGATTCAATATACCTGTCATACTGTTTACCCGCTTTACTGTTTACCTGTGCTGGCTACTTCATACTCATGTTATTACTCCATGCTTACTGTTTCATGTTCGTCATCATTGCATGTGTTTATATTTGTATTTATATATATATCGCTATTGTGTCGCTCTGACGACCTGAGTATGCATGCTCAGAGTGAGAAGTGGATTTAGTTCGGACCAGGACCTGACGTACCTCGAGGATATTGCGGACATCTTGATTAGCGACTCAGCGCTATTTTTCCTTGATCTCTATCTGGTTAGTTTTGTATCAGTTTTGATTTAATGACTGCATTTCTCATTACCTGTGCATTGATTACTGATTACCACGTAGTGCTAGAAGCCGAAGTGTGACTACGGCAGGATTTTTCCTTGACCGTAGGAGCATGGCTGGCCTTGTCAACCCCTCGTATTCCGTATTTTGGGAAGCGGGGCGTAACAGCGACCCATGTACAATCAATCATGCCGCTAAACACACAACAATCCATCAGACCACTAATTCTAAAGCTCCCATTTAAAGCAACTCCTACAAGTCTTTAAGGTCGTGAACTCCTTAGTAGTAGTTTGGCAATCAGGTTACGGTTTCCAAAACCTTGTGGGGTTTTGCAACCAAAATAGAGTTTCTCAAACCATGGTTTCAAAAAAATCAAAGGGCTCGAAACCCAATTTTTCTAAACTCCAAAAAGGATGGAGTTTCGGAAAGTTTCGTGCCTTCTCTCTTTATTATCTCTCTCGCATTTTAAAATAAGTTCAAGTCTTTCGCATTTTAAAATAAGTTAACTTAAATGAACCTTGGTTTCATAAACAACCTGTGTTGCCAAATGACACTTAACTTTGCAAAACCCCAATTTTACAAAACAATGGTATGCACTAAAGCAAATCGTGGTTTCATTTTAACTTAATCGACGCCATAGTTTCGGAAAACTTGTTGCCAAACTAAGCTCATTGCGATTTTATTTATAGAGTAAACTTGCAGCAAATTGCCATTAAATATCACATTTTTTCACTAAAATACCTTAAAATTTATTACAGTAAAATACCTTGTCTAAACCCATAGTTTACCTTCTACCTTTCTTATTGGTATCACAAAATTTACTTGCAGGTATAATATTGAGGGGGGCAATTGCAAAATTGAAATTTTACATGTTCAGGCATCAATGACGGCAATTGAGCCTCAGCAGGAATTCCAAAATAACGAAAAATCAAAAAGAAAATCAGAGGGTTTAGAAAAACAATTTTTTCAATGAAATGCCAATATTGAGACCAAAATCATCAGAAGTAAATATTTTCTCATCCACAGCCAAGGTTGTGTAGGAAGGTGTCCTAAGATTAAACATAAAGTTTTCATCAATTGTTTAAATGGTCATATTTCCGTTTTTTTATTAAATTGTTTCATAAATTTTATGATTGCAAGCTAATCAGATTCAGAAGTAATAAAGATTTGATCATCACTTGGACATGAACCTCAGATCAAGTGTTGGATTATTATAATTTTACTTCATCCTCATCTGAAAATTATAAATTTCTATAGAAGGGTAGGAAACTGGAAAGGGTGAGGCGAAGAAATACTCAGTGGTGGCGATGAGAAAAATAGGTTAGATTCTGCCAGCGAGCGTCCTCAGTGTTCAAATTTCAGAAGAGGGAGCTCTTTTATTCTCATCGTTAATCTTCTTCTGCTTCTCAAAAATCGCAAGGAAAAAAACATTAAATTTATCGGGGAAAATAAGGAGAAATTTCGAGATTTGAAACCCTAGAAAAACATTAAGCCGCCAATGAGAGGATTTAGGGTTTCGGTGAGTGTTAAGGGGGAGAGAGTAGGATTTATTTATAACCGATTGTGGAGCAATGGTTAGGGCTTGACCCATATCACAGCCCAAGTTTTTCCCTTCCTTTCTTTGGGGAAGAATAACTTTAAGGCCCGAAAATTTAAAACAAATCATCTTCGAAAGTGATAAGTATATGTGAGACTAGGAAGGCCTATGGGTTGTTTTTTTGGGTAAAGTGTTGAAAAGCCCCGGCCCAAAAAAACTGTCAAAAAGTCCTCGGTATTTTCAAAAATGGTTGGGAGGGACATACTATTCCCAATTTTTTGTGAGAAACCCCTTGTGCTATATTTGAATTAGGCCTAATATTACAAATCAGATGAGATTCTCAAATTACTCTTCTCCTCAAATCGACAAATCTCTTTCTGGTTTTCAAAGATATCCCTCTCTCACATCCTTTGTTCCCTCCTCGTCGCCGCCATTGCCATCGACGACTCCCGCCGCCGAAACTTCTCCACTGCCGAAGCCTCTAAAATGCCTTCATCGACTACGACGCCAAGATCGAATCAACTTCCTCACTGCCGAAACCTCTAGAAACTCCTCCGCCGGCATGATGCCAAGATCGGCATCAACCTCTTCGCGTCCAAAGCGTCTAGAAAATCTTCCGTCGGCATTGATGCTAAGGTCAGCGCCAGCTTCCTCGCTGTCGAAACCTTAAAAAATCTCACGCCTTGCAGCGATCGACTCCAAGAGCAGCATCGCTACTTTTTTTCTTTTTAAAGAATGTAATGTGATGGATGATGAAGGAGGAAGGCAGTGAAATGGATTGTGAGTTTGTGATTTTTTTGATAAGTTTTGAGTTGTTCTGCCATAATTCTAATCTCCATTCCATTTCTTTTTTCTCTGGCATAATCTACTTTTAGATGATTTTGGGGATATTGCATTTGTGGATTTTGGAATTGTGTAAAATTTGTAATTATGGTATTTTTGTAGTTGGTGTATTTTTTATGATATCAAAATTGTTGATGTATTCTTGTTGATATCAAAAATTGTTGATATATTCTTGATGATGTTAAAGGTTATGTAGCACCCTAGTTCATTTATATCAGTTCTATTTTGGGTATTTCTTTATTTATGGCTATTTCTTGATTTATTGTGTTTTGGGTGCGAATAGTATAATTGGCATCTGTTTTTGCATCCGACCCGACCTGCTTGCTGGAAACCCGTCTTGATTCCTGATTATGATTTATCCCGGCTAGTTATGAGAATCCGTGCACTTTCATATTTTTTATATATGCTGCATACTGGCATTATATCTTGCATCTACATTTTTTTAATAAAACAAATAAAGTCAAATAAAATATTTTAAAAATATCTAGTATGGCCTGCACCATACCCCTGACCCTGTGATAGCATCCGCACATCATGTTCTCGTCCCATTCAGTGAAACGAACCTGTTTGGATAGCTACGTGCACGCTGCATGTATCCGTTCTTGGGGGTATGCATTTTCGTTATCCGGATATCATATTTTAGTTTTGGTTGACACATATATTAACCGTATTTTCAAACCGTAATTTAAGACCCAATCCGGACATATTTTGGTGTATTTTTGTATTAGCCTAAAATCTCAAAATATATATTATAAAATTCTTTATATAATTAAACTGTTTTAAATACACACGTTTCTAACATATATATATATTTATATATATATATATATATATATATATATATATATATATTTAAAATATTCTATCCTAACAACTCTCACCTGCTCTCTCTCTCTTGACTCTCTCTCTTTCTCTTCTCTGCATATATATTTATATATATTTTATTTATTTTTTTCTTTCCTTATTTAATACACAACCTCTTCTTCTTACTTCTTCTTCTTCTTCTACTTCTTCTTCTTCTTCTCTTTTCTTGGTTCTTGATTCCGGTGATCACCGCCGGAGCCGTGCTCGTCGCTGACGATCCGGGAGACCCTGTGGACGTTCCCAGCCAGCGTGGTTACCTTCTTTCTTTGCCTGGACCTGTCCCGTGTGCCGTGTGTGCGTTGAGACGTTTACCCGACGTTGGACGCAGCGTGCGCACCCAGTCGTGAGATCTGTTCAGGCAAGTTTACCTTGCTACATGCTATGATACATATTTTGCATCCATATGAATAAAAATATCACATATTGAATGCATTGTACATCTATATTATTGTTTTACTGTTTTCGGATATCCGTATGCATCCATATCATTTATTATATAAGTAGCTGCATCCACATGTCACATTATTTCATATTACTGTTATATTAACACCCCATACTTGATAATGTGAATCCTACATAGTCATGGAGCTGTAGTTGTAACCCCTGATAGATAATTGTGCATCCATGTTTATTGTGTATCCATACCATTAATTCTGCATATCTAGTTGCATGCCATATCATATTAATTCATATTGTTGTTACCTTAGTACCCTATGCGTGATAATGTGCATCCTACCTAGTCATGATGTAACCCCTGATAAATATTGGTGCATCCATGCTTTTACCGTGCATCCGTACTTTTACCGTGATTCGATACTTGCTACATTTTACTGTTGGACACCCATATGATATACTGTGCACTACTTGACATGGCCTGATACACCACTACGTGACATGTTACTTAATCATGTTTCTAATGCCGACAATCCTGACATGTTGTCCCGATGGACATATCCTGTTGTCTGTATAGACAAACCTGTACCTGCTTGATCATGTGTTGGCATTGGTTTCATATTTACCAATACCTAACTTGAACACATAACCTTAGGGGTAAGGGGAAATCAAGAATGTAACCGAACGTAACTTAAAGGGCTATTATATTGTTTGCCGTTTTTCCGGGCGTTACAGAATATATTGTTTGCCGTTTTTTCGGGCGTTACGGAATATATTGTTTGCCGTTTTTCTGGGCATTACGGAATAATCCTGTTACTGTGGTCCTGTGGGGAATGAACGGGGCATAGACCGATGGGTTACGATGAGAATTACATTAATTGATTTCGAAGACTTTAGAATAGATAACCCAGTAGTATAGTTTAGATTACTCACTGCACTTCACCTGCACGTATACACTTCACTGTTGCATATCCATGTTTACTGGTTACATTCATGTCATTGTTTATATTCATGCCTGCATATCCCGTGTATCCTGTTCATTTATTATTGTTGATATTATGACGCACTGACGTCTGGGTTTTGCATGATCCAGATCCTCTATATTTGTTGCAAGCTGACCAGGAGTATTTTAGCAGACAGGCCGAGCAGTGAGGATCCTGTTAGTATTTTAGTTTAGTTTTCTTTCAGCATTTTCATTTCCTGATATGAGCCCGTATGTGGGACGTACTTTCCGGATTGTTATTGATTATTGGATTTATTGCTTCCGCATATTCTTTCTTGACTCGTTTATTCTGGCATATGGACATGTACTAGATAGTTTATTTTATTTTACTGTTCTTGATATCTTATGGACAGCCGTAATGTGACTGTGGAGGGATGTTTTCTAGCCATAGGTAGCATGGTTGGCTCTGTCACGTGCCGATCTTAGCGTACTCTAGGAAGCGGGGCGTGACAGAGTTTGTTTGGTATCAGAGCCATAGAATTTAGGTTAATCGGGTTTGATTCTTTTTGTAGTTGGGTATTGAACCCAATACACGAATCAGAAAACCAGTAATTAAGAATATGTCCTGCCACATTGTTATCGTGATTCTTGAATCATATCTTTCTCTTGACCCTTGTCTTAACGATATGCAAACAACTTTACATCTCGACTTGAAATCCTTTTGGTTCCCTATTGTTTCTCCCGTCTTATTCTTTGATTCTGATGCTAGGATTTGAGCGACTTGAACGGAGTTATGTGATTGTAACTATGAGCTGCAGCATGGTTACAATGCGGTACTCTATTTAAGTAATTTGGAGTGCTGGTCTTGATTCACTTCCTTGTTTCATGGTCGTTATATTGCCTTGCTTCTCTTGCTTTCCAGTTCATGTTTTATCGTCAGCTTGAATCCTGTTTACCGTGCTAATCTTCCTCAGTATCTTGGTTTCAGATGAAGTCATTTCGGCTATCCTACATGTTCATGATTTTCCCGCATTAGCATTATTCGATTCTGGTGCATCCCATTGTTTTATGACATCCAAGTTTATTGCTGCACATTCGATTTATTGCACGACCCTGTTTAATTGTTGGGACATACACACTGGGAATGGAAAGATCATATCTAATAGTGAGTGCAAGGATTGTTCAGTTGTTATTTGCGGACGAGAGTTATTTACAGATTTCTTGGTGATCGATACCGGCAGTTATGATGTTGTCTTGGGAATGGACTTTCTCGGCACTTTTCATGCTCATATTGATTGTAGGGCAAAGAAAGTGATTTTCCAGATTCCCGGACATCCGAAGTTTGTTTTTGCTGAAGGTGGCAGTTCTGTCGGGCCAGTCGAGTTTAGGGCTAGGCTGACAATCAGTGTTCTTTCGTCGATGGAAGTTGATAAGAAGGAAGCGCCAGCTGTAGTTCGAGAGTTCATGGACGTGTTCGAGGACATCTTGGGTTTACCGCCAAAACGAGATGTGGAGTTCGCGATCGATCTTGTTTCTGGTGCAACGCCAATTTCAAAGGCGTATTATCCAATGGCACCAGTGGAGTTGGAAGAAGTAAAGAACCAGGTTACCGAATTGCTAGAGAAAGGTTGGATTCGCAGCAGTAGTTCACCTTGGGGAGCTCCAGTTCTTCTAGTCAAGAAGAAAGACGGCACAAGGAGGATGTGCATCGATTATCGAGAATTAAACCGGGTGACTATTAAGAACAAGTACCCGATCCCTCGCATTGGCGAATTATTCGAGCAACTTAGTGGCGCGAGGGTATTCTCGAAGCTGGATTTGCGGTCCGGATATGATCAAGTTCGAGTTAAATCAGAGGATATTTGCAAGACTGCGTTCCGAACTCGATATGGACATTACGAGTATTTAGTGATGCCATTCGGAGTAACGAATGCACCGGAGATATTTATGGACTTGATGAACCGAATCTTTTCACCGTTCTTGGACCAGTTTATTGTGGTGTTTATTGATGATATTCTGGTGTATTCGAGGAGCCTAGAAGAGCATGCAGAACACTTGAAGATCGCACTGCAGACATTGAGGCAAGAAAGATTATATGCAAAGATGAGCAAGTGCGAGTTTTGGCTTGAAGAAGTGAATTTTTTGGGGCATGTCATATTCGGAGATGAAATCACCGTTGATCCTGAGAAGATTGCAGCAGTTCAAGATTGGCCGATTCCGAAGAACGTAGCAAAGATCAGAAGTTTTCTTGGACTTGCCGGATATTACAGAAGGTCCGTGGAGAATTTTGCTCGTTTAGCTGAGCCTTTGACCAAGCTTACGGGAAAAGAAGTACCGTTCGTATGGACGGATAGATGCGCGTCAGCTTTTGAGGCGTTGAAGCAAACATTGATAACCGCTCCTATTTTGACCGTACCAGACGGTTCCGGAGGATTGGTGATTCACAACGACGCATCTGGGAAAGGTTTGGGATGTGTTTTGATGCAGCATGGGAAGGTTATAGCCTACACATCGAGACAGTTGAAGACCCATGAGAAGAATTACCCAACTCATGATTTGGAACTTGCAGCAGTGATCTTCGCTTTGAAGATTTGGAGACACTACTTACTGGGTGAAAGGGTCGAAGTGTTCACCGATCACAAAAGCCTAAAGTACGTGTTCACACAGAAAAAGCTCAACATGAGACAGCGCCGATGGTTGGAGCTGATGGCTGACTATGATCTTGATCTTAAGTATCATCCGGGGAAAGTTAATGTAGTGCCGGATGCGCTTAGTCGGTTGCCAGCATTTCGAATGTTGACTGCACGGAGAGAGCTTATCGAAGATTTTCGGAGATTCGAGTTGGAGATCGTCTTACCGCATTCTTCGGGACAGTTGATGCAGCTGCAAGTACATTCGTCGTTGATCGATAATATTAAAGAAGCGCAGTCACAGGACCCAAGATTGCAAAATTTTCGAGAACAGGTTGAAGCGGGACTTCGAACAGACTTATTGATTCATGAAGATGGTTCGTTGCGATATGGTAGCCGCTTGTGTGTGCCAAAAGGAGATATTCGCGAAGAAGTTATGAAAGAGGCACACAGTTCCGCATATTCCGTACATCCAGGAGGCACGAAGATGTACCGTGATCTACGACAGCAATTCTGGTGGGAAGGCATGAAAAGGAAGATTGCTCGCTTTGTAGCGAAGTGCTTGGTGTGTCAGCAAGTTAAGGCTGAATATCAAAGGGTAGCTGGTTTATTGCAACCACTTCCGATTCCTCAGTGGAAGTGGGAACATATAATCATGGATTTCGTGACAGCTTTACCGCGGAGTCCAAAGGGAAACAATGCAGTTTGGGTGATTGTTGATCGATTGACCAAAGCAGCTCATTTCATACCGTTTCGTGTTGGTCAGTCGACGGAAGCGTTAGCAGAACGGTATATGCAGGAGATTGTGAGATTGCATGGAGTACCTGTAAGCATTGTTTCCGATCGTGATACCCGATTCTTATCACACTTCTGGAGGAGTTTACAGGAAAGTTTGGGGACACGATTGAAATTTAGCACCGCTTATCAGCCTCAGACAGATGGCCAGTCGGAAAGAACGATCCAAACTCTTGAAGATATGTTGAGAGCTTACATGTTGGACTTCAAGGGTTCATGGGAGGATCATCTACATTTGGTGGAGTTTTCGTACAATAACAGCTTCCGGACGACTATTCAGATGGCTCCATTCGAAGCATTGTATGGTCGCAAATGTCGCTCACCTATATATTGGGACGATATTGGAGAACGAATATTGTTGGGACCAGATTTGATCGTGCAAACAGTAGAGAAGGTTAATACTATCTGGAATCATATGAAGGCAGCACAGGATCGGCAGAAGAATTGGGCCGATAAATCGAGAAGTCCTCTAGAGTTCGCTGTTGGTGACCTTGTATTCTTGAAGATATCACCGACTAGAGGAGTGATTCGTTTTGGGAGTCGAGGCCGTGGGGCCTTTCGAGATTATTGAGCGGGTTGGAGAAGTGGCTTATCGATTGGTTTTACCACCATATTTGGCGAATGATCATGACGTGTTTCATGTATCTCAACTCCGTAAGTATGTTCGAGATGAAACACACGTGCTAGATCATTCGGAGCTGACTGTAAGGAAGGATTTGACCTATGAGGAACGACCGATGTTGATTGTTGATCGAAGAGAAAATGTTCTTAAGAACAAGGTTATCCCTCTCGTACTTGTTTCTTGGGGAAGTCGCTCGCACGGAGAATCGACTTGGGAACGAGAAGACGATATTCGACAGAATTTTCCACATCTCTTTTCTTAGATTCATGTTTATTTATCTTTTCTTGTTCCGGGAATTTCGATGACGAAATTCTTTTTGTAGTTGGGTATAATGTAACACCCTAGTTCATTTATACCAGTTCTATTTTGGATATTTCTCTATTTATGGCTATTTCTTGATTTATTGTGTTTTGGGTGCGAATAGTATAATTGGCATCTGTTTTTGCATCCGACCCGACCTACTTGCTAGAAACCCGTCTTGATTCCTGATTATGATTTATCCCGGTTAGTTATGAGAATCCGTGCACTTTCATATTTTTTATATATACTGCATACTGGCATTATATCTGGCATCTACATTTTTTTAATAAAACAAATAAAGTCAAATAAAATATTTTAAAAATATCTAGTATGGCCTGCACCATACCCCTGACCCTGTGGTAGCATCCGTACATCATGTTCTCGTCCCGTTCAGTGAAACGGACCTGTTTGGATAGCTACGTGCACGCTGCATGTATCCGTTCTTGGGGGTATGCATTTTCGTTACCCGGATATCATATTTTAGTTTTGATTGACACGTATATTAACCGTATTTTCAAACCGTAATTTTAGACCCAACCCGGGGATATTTTGGAATATTTTTGTATTAGCCAGAAATCTCAAAATATATATTATAAAATTCTTTATATAATTAAATTGTTTTAAATACACACGTTTCTACCAAATATATATATGTATATAGATACTTAAATATTTTAAAATATTCTATCCTAACAACTCTCACCTGCTCTCTCTCTCTCTCATGACTCTCTCTCTCTCCTCTGCATATATATTTTATTTATTTATTTATTTATTTAATACACAACCTCTTCTTCTTACTTCTTCTTCTACTTCTTCTTCTTCTCTTTTCTTGGTTCTTGATTCCGGTGATCACCGCCGGAGCCGTGCTCGTCGCTGACGATCCGGGAGACCCTGTGGACGTTCCCAGCCAGCGTGGTAACCTTCTTGTTTTGTCTGGACCTATCCCGTGTGCCGTGTGTGCGTTGCGACGTTTACCCGACATCGGATGCAGCGTGCGCACCCCGTCGTGAAATCCGTTCAGGCAAGTTTACCTTGCTACATGCTATGATACATATTTTGCATCCATATGAATAAAAATATCACATGTTGAATGCATTGTACATCTATATTATTGTTTTACTGTTTTTGGATATCCGTATGCATCCATATCATTTATTATATAAGTAGCTTGTCACGACCCGAAAGTACGGAACGTGACCGGCACTTAGATTACGAAGCGTCTAGAGGCGCAACGTAACCTAAGTAAGCCGAAGCCCAGAAATCTAAACCATAAAAAGAAGAAGAAGTAAAGGAAAACATGTAGAAAACAAGTTTAAAAACAACATCCAATTTTCTCAAAAATTTTGGCAGAGTCTCCTTTGTAAAAACTGGCCCCAAACGGGTACAAACAAGAATAATATATATACAAACAATAAAAAGTATCTCCAAACGGGAGCTAGCACTACGCCAAAAGGCGGAAACAACAACATCAATGCACAATAGTATACAACGCCAAAGGGCGAGGCTCAAAACTCAAAAAAAAAAACAACCACCAGATATCATAATAATACAAGCGCGACTCTAAGGTCGAAATAAACAACTCATGCAGTAACCTATCAAGTAATACAAGTTTGGTTGATGGAATTTTCTAGATACAAATGAAATAATAAAAGTACAATGGCGGTCCAGATACAAGTGAACCAACCAACCGTGCAAATCACCCTAAATGAAAAGATGTGCCAGCAAGCTGCCAGGAAAACCTGTACATCGAACATGTAATAAAATTTGGAACAACGGGGGTGAGTTGCCAACTCGTGAGTAGAAGATATCTGCGAAAAGAAATCGAATGCACGACGTTGTCCTAGGTCATAATAATATACTAATATACTACTAGTCATCAAGTAAAGACAGGATAATAAGCTGCGTGTAAGTGCAAATGCTCCGTGCTCGTATCAGTGCCTCATATAGAACTATCTCATGTGAATGAGTGTGCATGCACCATGAATGTGAAATAACCAATCCTGAAATCTAGATATATCTGTATAAGAAATCTTTAACTTTTATCATGGTAAAATGTTTATAGAAATCTGAAATATCAACGATGAAATCCATGGAAATCCGTGTCAAGCATCGACACAAAACATGTAAATCTCAAGTCTCAATACCTCATAATCTCAATGTCTCATAGTCTCAATATCTCGGGCTCCATCAGTCCGGATCGGCCCATATTATCAAATCTCACGACAACGGTAGGTATCCTCCGGATATCCGCCGTGCCAGACATCACCGGTAGGTAGTCCTCCCCTGCCAGGCTCATCGTCTACAACTCGATCTTCTTGCCCCGGGGTACCATACCGGGCCCACCATGTACCCGAGACGGTTCATCCACTCTTCGAATCGGGTCTCGAAATCCAACAGAAAACATGAAATCTCATGGTGGACGACACATACATCACGAGAAAACCGCATCTTATGTTTTAAAAAGATAGGAGGAGAGAGAGAGAAGTTTTTATATATTCTTGCGGTTTTCCCCAAAAATCCAGAAATCTCATAGAAATCCAAAATCTCAAAATCATGAGTAAGTATATGATAAGTGTCGGCATATGCCCCATAATACTGCATGATAACATGAAAATGCGAATGCATGAAATGTCTAACTAATAAATACCATATCTATACTAACACCAGAGAGTAATCACAATATTATATCGATCTAACTGTTAATAAAAGATAATATGATCTAAAATGTACGTGACATAGCAATTACCGATAATGATGTGTGTGAGCCGGCAAATAAGTGTGCGTGGAATATGCGCATCATCGGTAATGGTGCTGGTGTCCTAACAGGCAAAGTTTTATTCTGATTATAGAAACATATGAATGAACATGCACCATTATGATTACGGTATGAATGTAAAGACGGATGTGTAATAACCACTCATCTGTGATATACAAGTATAACTACAACTATATGACTCGAGCCTAAACTAGTGTCCATCTACCCTTCTAAGGAACTAAACCTAAGAAACTAGTCAATAAGAAATAAGAGTCCACCTAAGGTCTGAATCCATATCTCTAATAGTCGGCGATCCAGCCTCAATAGCGTCACGTACGTAGTACGGCTTTCTCGAATCAAGAGTGCGGATCAATCATCATATCTATGCCTCGTACGGTAAAATCCATCGTACGTCATCCCAATATCGGGGTACGGGTCAAGTATCACCTACGTGTCTCATCATTCGTATAATATCATCATCAACACATGTCAAGATCAAGATGCTATACTGTAATCGCATACATCAATCATATATCATTGTCAGCATAAATATACATCGTTAATTTATCCTCAGAAATATCATGTCATATGTATCATATTGTGATTAAGTCACACTTAGATCATATCGTAATCAAGTCACACCTATACGATGTCGTAATCAAGTCACACCTATATGATGTCGTAATCAAGTCACACCTATATGATATCATATCAGAATTTCAGGCACAGATTACCGTCCGGGTTCTATTTTAGAGTCCCATATACTTCAATATCATCACCACCTTTTATTATTGTTCAAGTATACAAATCCATTATCTCATTTTCTAATGATCCGCTAACATCATAACACGACTGTATAGCCAAGAATCACGGCATCAGCCCAGTTATATTGTTTCATCCCCGTGTATCATATCACATCCTTGTATCACATATACGTATTGTGTATATATATATATACCTACACCTAGTCCTATATATATATACATACATACACGTATACACCACGTCGAGTCTCAGTGTGTGCGTATGTGTGTATCTACCTGAAACCTACAAATCTCTTCCAAGATATTCATCCTCTGGTATGGTCTTTCTAAATCAGTCTAGTCCAACCTAGGATCATTACTAGGGTCCTACTCATCAAGAATCTAAGGTTACGTCTGGCTTCCTAATGACAATAGGTACTATCCCTATTCTACGTTTGCGGGGGTGTTAAACGCCATCCACCCGACTTCCCCCCGTAGATATACATCTACTCACCTGGTCCTTGTCTGCCGAAAATGATGTCGCCATCCTCTTCTTCATCGCCCGCAGTCCACGTGAGGGGTACCTATACGCAAACATATATATAGTATCGTAAACTGAATCACGGACAAAAGTCAAAACGACGCACGGAACGCGCATAGGTTAAAACCTATGTCCCGCTCATGCAAAAGAACCAAATATCGCTCGATGTCGGCGTACAAATGCCGATTGATCGAGATAAATATCAGCAAACAACTTGTAGTTTAAAAACTCATTACTTATAATATAAAACATGATTTAATCCATCGAAACCCTAAAAATCGATCAAATCGTCCGATTCCGTAAAAGCTGAAAACACCAATTTACCGTTTTACTTCAAAACTTGATGTTTAAAAGAAACTAATGGTCATAATATTCATTAATTAGCATAACTAGACTATATAAACCATCACTATATTTTTAACACCCTAATTTATATTAGTTTGAAAAATCTAGTTTGCAAACTTGCCCGATTTCGATACTTTTAAGGAAAATTTCACAATATCACATCTAAACTGGATTTTGCATGAATTAATGCATTAAAATACAATTCATGATGATAATGATATAATGAAACCATAAATTATATTTTAAATTTCATTTATTTAAGAATTTCCAAAATCTAGTTAGCAAAATCGTATTTTTATTAGTATTTTTCAATTATCAATAGAAACTAGTAATCAATTTAAGTTTTTCATTCCACCAACAAGTTAATATTCTCATTAAAACCACAATCTAGTGTTATAAACATTAATTGGAATTTTATCTCACCAATATATACAATATATAGAAATCTAGTTTGCAAAATGGATTAATTTAAACAATTTTGGATAAACAATTTACAATATATCATCCATACAAGATTTTCCACTTCTAAAAATGTTAAACTAGTTATTATAACCCTACTTAATTAATAAAAACTATAACTTAATTTTATAAACCCTAACTTGAATTTTAAAACTTGTAGATAGAAATTATTTATTAAATCTAATTATGCTTAAATGAAATATCTAATAACAATAAATCAAAAGAAGAAGATTTATACCTCCACAGCATGAAATCCAAACATGAAAATAAGCCCCCAAAATGAATGTTTTCCATCTCCAAAATTCATGTAAAGATGAGCAAAGAATAGAGGGTAGGAATTTATTAGGATTTTGTGGATTTTTTATTGAATTTTTGATGAATTTTGATGATTTTTAATGCAAAAATGATGGGGGGAAAATTTTGGGGCTTCCCATGGAGGTGAGGCCGGCCATGAGGTGAGGAAAAGAGAGGAGAGTGAGAAAAGGTGAAGAAAAGTGTAGAAGGTTTCACAAAAATATCACACAATTAAGTCTATTCATGAATTTATTTAAAAATTCTTTATTTTCTTCACTCCATTGGACCTAGAATGGTCTAGAACCATTGTAAAATTTTGAAAACAAATTTTGCATGAAACATACTTGATTCTAAGATGCAATGGTTCATTTTTGCAAATTTAACCCATTCAAATTTGTAATTTACACTAATTTAGTGTAAAAATAAAGCTTATGTTAATATTTAAAATAATTAATTTAAGAAAAATATTTAATTAAACTAAAAATTTATAAGTGGCTAAATAAACACCATTTACTATTAATAACATAATTAAAATAGGTATTTTTAAATTTATAGTGAAAAATAATTACGGTTTATTTTTATGAAAACTACGTTTTACTTTACCGAAAATTATAAAATTCACTTAAACGATTTTATTTATTTAATTAATTATTTAATTATTTTTAAAATGTTACAATCTTCCCCCCTTTAAGAAATTCAGTCCCCGAATTTAAATTAAAACTCCTCCCAATTACTAAAATATTCAGCCATAACACTCAAATCGTCGGGGCTCCGAAATCATCAATACATAACTAAAATCAACTCCGTCAAGCATAACACAATCATCGGAGTTATGGAGAAAATAAAATACCAAAACCCAATACGAAAACCAAAATAATATATATCAAAACTACAACTTATATATTGTGCGCATCATAGTAAAATCGTCCAAACATCTGGATAAAGAAGCATGCAAGAACCCCTTTTGAAAATCGTCGTGTGATGCACGTGCCACGGCATAAGTAGCGGACGTTTATTTTTAAAAAAATAGCTATATATATATATATATCTTTTATTTAACATACACGTCCCGCCTGGTTACCAAATCAATAGTAATGATTATAAAAACATACTGATCAAACTGAAATCAATCCCAATCACATCATAAAAATATCATGTGCGTCCGGTGCGCACTGAAATCGAAACCAAATACAGATGCCACGAATTCACACAAAAACAAAACTGAGTGCAACAGGTGTGCACCAAAAACATCTGTCAAGTGCAACGGGCGTGCACGACTCTAATATCAGGTGCATTTAATCTGCACAAAACCACGATTTAGTGCATCTGGTGTGCACAAATCGTATCAGGTGCACCGAATGTGCGCAAGAATCTCAATCAGGTGCACATAGTGTACGAAAACATACACCGAATATCGAAATCGAAATCACAGTACGAAAATGCATGAAAACTAGGTCGAAGCATATGTCAAAATCTTGTGTAACCCATATGCACGAAACCAAATCAAAATCTCAAAATGTATAAAACCAAATCGAGTGTACTGGGTATGTACAAAACAACATCAATACAACTGATCACGAATAGAATGTAATGAATGCACACATAAGAAATACCAATCGTAGAACAAAATCCTCAAAATACCAAAAAAAAAAAATCCAATCAACGGAAATATGAAATTCAAATCACCAAATCACAATCGTAAACACCATCGTCAATGTGCGCCTCTTTCCCCCTTTCCTCTAGTGTCGACTGCTTCGAACTTGTCTCTTCATAGGTGTGCTGACTGCGCTACCAACGGCAATACTCATAACTAAAGTCTCCCACGTAGTCGATCCCTTCACCTGATATCCGAACTACATTAAACTTTTCGATCGATCCATCAAAATCACATAATTCCCCGAGAGCTCAACACTCAAGTACAGTTTAAAAATATCCGGTACATACCCCAGCATCGATGGTCCAGCCGTAGAAGGGCAAACCCAAGCCTCACTAATGGCACCGCGGAACTGCCGTAAACCCTAAGGTTCAAGGGCGTTCTCGTGGTCATTATGTCGAGTTAGGGTTTCATTCTTCTAGAGGGTCCATCGAAATACCTGCATGTTCTTCCGAATACTTTAAACTTGGGAAAATGGGTTTCTGACAATCGTTCGAATCCTTTAACTTCGTCTGGACGGCATGTGAATACCCTTCTCCCGCACGCTAAACAATGCTTCAATTCTCAAGAATAATCGATACCCTAATGGTTATTGCATTCGAGCCGCAGCTCCTTCTGCCCGTACGCCCGTGATAACAGAAACCACCCTCCGATATCGACGAAGATAGATCAAAGAAACGAATGAAATGCGGTGCAAACAAATGTACATCCTAAGGCTACTTAAGAAGAGTAGCGTATCGTAAGTATGCCGCGGATCATACCCACGGTACGTCACTCTACCTAAGTCGCCTACTCCATCAACCAAGGGTCACCCTAGACTTATACAAGGTTAAACCTAGCACTCTGATACCAACTTTGTCACGACCCGAAAGTACGGAACGTGACCGGCACTTAGATTACGAAGCGTCCAGAGGCGCAACGTAACCTAAGTAAGCCGAAGCCCAGAAATCTAAACCATAAAAAGAAGAAGAAGTAAAGGAAAACATGTAGAAAACAAGTTTAAAAGCAACATCCAATTTTCTCAAAAATTTCGGCAGAGTCTCCTTTGTAAAAACTGGCCCCAAACGGGTACAAACAAGAATAATATATATACAAACAATAAAAAGTATCCCCAAACGGGAGCTAGCTCTACGCCAAAAGGCGGAAACAACCACATCAATGCACAATAGTATACAACGCCAAAGGGCGAGGTTCAAAACTCAAAAGAAAACAAAACCACCAGATATCATAATAATACAAGCGCGACTCTAAGGTCGAAATAAACAACTGATCCAGTAACCTATCAAATAATACAAGTTTGGTTGATAGAGTTTTCTAAATACAAATGAAATAATAAAAGTACAATGGCGGTCCAGATACAAGTGAACCAACCTACCGTGCAAATCACCCTGAATGAAAAGATGTGCCAGCAAGCTGCCAGGAAAACCTGTACATCGAACCTATAATAAAATTTGGCACAACGGGGGTGAGTTGCCAACTCGTGAGTAGAAGATATCTGCGAAAAGAAATCGAATGCACGACGCTGTCCTAGGTCATAATAATATACTAATATACTACTAGTCATCAAGTAAAGACAGGATAATAAGCTACGTGTAAGTGCAAATGCTCCGTGCTCGTATCAGTGCCTCATATAGAACTATCTCATGTGAATGAGTATGCATGCACCATGAATGTGAAATAACCAATCCTGAAATCTAGATATATCTGTATAAGAAATCTTTAACTTTTATCATGGTAAAATGTTTATAGAAATCTGAAATATCAACGATGAAATCCATGGAAATCCGTGTCAAGCATCGACACAAAACATGTAAATCTCAAGTCTCAATACATCATAATCTCAATGTCTCATAGTCTCAATATCTCGGGCTCCGTCAGTCCGGATCGGCCCATATCATCAAATCTCACGACGACGGTCGGTATCCTCCGGATATCCGCCGTGCCAGACATCACCGGTAGGTAGTCCTCCCCTGCCAGGCTCATCGTCTACAACTCGATCATCTTGCCCCGGGGTACCATACCGGGCCCACCATGTACCCGAGACGGTTCAT
This sequence comes from Agapanthus africanus, assembly GCA_030015575.1. NCBI lineage: Eukaryota > Viridiplantae > Streptophyta > Magnoliopsida > Asparagales > Amaryllidaceae > Agapanthus > Agapanthus africanus. The sequence continues at coordinate 161,504,651 of CM057350.1, read as the reverse complement.
CCACTCCTCGAATTGGATCTCGAAATCCAACAGAATACATGAAATCTCATGGTGGACGACACATACATCACGAGAAAACCGCATCTTATGTTTTAAAAAGATAGGAGGAGAGAGAGAAGTTTTTATATATTCTTGCGGTTTTCCCCAAAAATCCAGAAATCTCATAGAAATTCAAAATCCCAAAATCATGAGTAAGTATATGATAAGTGTCGGCATATGCCCCATAATACTGCATGATAACATGAAAATACGAATGCATGAAATGTCTAAGTAATAAATACCATATCTATACTAACACCAGAGAGTAATCACAATATTATATCGATCTAGCTGTTAGCTGATTGTATCAATAAAAGATAATAAGATCTAAAGTGTACGCGGCATAGCAATTACCGATGATGATGTGTGTGAGCCGGCAAATAAGTGTGCGTGGAATATGCGCATCATCGGTAATGGTGCTGGTGTCCTAACAGGCAAAGTTTTATTCTGATTATAGAAACATATGAATGAACATGCACCATTATGATTACGGTATGAATGTAAAGACGGATGTGTAATAACCACTCATCTGTGATATACAAGTATAACTACAACTATATGACTCGAGCCTAAACTAGTGTCCATCTACCCTCCTAAGGAACTAAACCTAAGAAACTAGTCAATAAGAAATAAGAGTCCACCTAAGGTCTGAATCCATATCTGTAATAGTCGGCGATCCAGCCTCAATAGCGTCACGTACGTAGTACGGCTTTCTCGAATCGAGAGTGCGGGTCAATCATCATATCTATACCTCGTACGGTAAAATCTATCGTACGTCATCCCAATATCGGGATACGGGTCAAGTATCACCTACGTGTCTCATCATTCGTATAATATCATCATCAACACATGTCAAGATCAAGATGCTATACTGTAATCGCATACATCAATCATATATCATTGTCAGCATAAATATACATCGTTAATTTATCCTCAGAAATATCATGTCATATGTATCATATTGTGATTAAGTCACACTTAGATCATATCGTAATCAAGTCACACCTATATGATATCGTAATCAAGTCACACATATATGATATCGAAATCAAGTCACACCTATATGATGTCGTAATCAAGTCACACCTATATGATGTCGTAATCAAGTCACACCTATATGATATCATATCAGAATTTCAGGCACAGGTTACCGTCCGGGTTCTATTTTAGAGTCCCATATACTTCAATATCATCACCACCCTTTATTATTGTTCAAGTATACAAATCCATTATCTCATTTTCTAATGATCCGCTAACATCATAACACGACTGTATAGCCAAGAATCATGGCATCAGCCTAGTTATATTGTTTCATCCCCGTGTATCATATCACATCCTTGTATCACATATACGTATTGTGTATATATATATATATACCTACACCTAGTCCTATATATATATATATATATATATATATATATATATATACATACACGTATACACCACGTCGAGTCTTAGTGTGTGCGTATGTGTGTATCTACCTGAAACCTACAAATCTCTTCCAAGATATTCATCCTCTGGTATGGTCTTTCTAAATCAGTCTAGTCCAACCTAGGGTCATTACTAGGGTCCTACTCATCAAGAATCTAAGGTCACGTCTGGCTTCCTAATGACAATAGGTACTATCCCTATTCTACGTTTGCGGGGATGCTAAACGCCATCCACCCGACTTCCCCCCGTAGATATACATCTACTCACCTGGTCCTTGTCTGCCGAAAATGATGTCGCCATTCTCTTCTTCATCGCCCGCAGTCCACGTGAGGGGTACTTATACGCAAACATATATATAGTATCGTAAACTGAATCACGGACAAAAGTCAAAACGACGCACGGAACACGCATAGGTTAAAACCTATGTCCCGCTCATGTAAAAGAATCAAATATCGCACGATTTCGGTGTACAAACGCCGATTGATCGAGATAAACATCAGCAAACAACTTGTAGTTTAAAAACTCATTACTTATAATATAAAACATGATTTAATCCATCGAAACCCTAAAAATCGATCAAATCGTCCGATTCCGTAAAACCTGAAAACACCAATTTACCGTTTTACTTCAAAACTTGATGTTTAAAAGAAACGAATGGTCATAATATTCATTAATTAGCATAACTAGACTATATAAACCATCACTATATTTTTAACACCCTAATTTATATTAGTTTGAAAATTCTAGTTTGCAAACTTGCCCGATTTCGATATTTTTAAGGAAAATTTCACAATATCACATCTAAACTGGATTTTGCATGAATTAATGCATTAAAATACAATTCATGATGATAATGATATAATGAAACCATAAATTATATTTTAAATTTCATTTATTTAAGAATTTCCAAAATCTAGTTAGCAAAATCGCATTTTTATTAGTATTTTTCAATTATCAATAGAAACTAGTAACCAATTTAAGTTTTTCATTCCACCAATAAGTTAATATCCTCATTAAAACCACAATCTAGTGTTACAAATATTAATTGGAATTTTATCTCACCAATATATACAATATATAGAAATCTAGTTTGCAAAATGGATTAATTTAAACAATTTTGGATAAACAATTTACAATATATCATCCATACAAGATTTTCCACTTCTAAAAATGTTAAACTAGTTATTATAACCCTACTTAATTAATAAAAATCATAACTTAATTTTATAAACCCTAACTTGAATTTTAAAACTTCTAGATAGAAATTATTTATTAAATCTAATTATGCTTAAATGAAACATCTAATAACGATAAATCAAAAGAAGAAGATTTATACCTCTACAACATGAAATCCAAACATGAAAATAAGCCCCCAAAATGAATACTTTCCATCTCTAAAATCCATGTAAAGATGAGCAAAGAATAGAGAGTAGGAATTTATTAGGATTTTGTGGATTTTTTATTGAATTTTTGATGAATTTTGATGATTTTTAATGCAAAAATGATGGGGGAAAAATTTTGGGGCTGCCCATGGAGGTGAGGCCGGTCATGAGGTGAGGAAAAGAGAGGAGAGTGAGAAAAGGTGAAGAAAAGTGTAGAAGGTTTCACAAAAATATCACACAATTAAGTCTTTTCATGAATTTATTTAAAAATTCTTTATTTTCTTCACTCCATTTGACCTAGAATGGTCTAGAACCATTGTAAAATTTTGAAAATAAATTTTGCATGAAACACACTTTCTAAGATGCAATGGTTTATTTTTGCAAATTTAACCCATTCAAATTTGTAATTTACACTAATTTAGTGTAAAAATAAAGCTTATGTTAATATTTAAAATAATTAATTTAAGAAAAATATTTAATTAAACTAAAAATTTATAAGTGGCTAAATAAACACCATTTACTAGTAATAACATAATTAAAATAGGTATTTTTAAATTTATAGTGAAAAATAATTACGGTTTAGTTTTATGAAAACTACGTTTTACTTTACCGAAAATTATAAAATTCACTTAAACGATTTTATTTATTTAATTAATTATTTAATTATTTTTAAAATGTTACATAGCTGCATCCACATGTCACATTATTTCATATAACTATTATATTAACACCCCATACTTGATAATGTGCATCCTACGTAGTCATGGAGCTGTAGTTATAACCCCTGATAGATAATTGTGCATCCATGTTTATTGTGTATCCATACCATTAATTCTGCATATCTAGTTGCATGCCATATCATATTAATTCATATTCTTGTTACCTTAGTACCCCATGCGTGATAATGTACATCCTACCTAGTCATGATGTAACCCCTGATAGATATTGGTGCATCCATACTTTTACCGTGCATCCATACTTTTACCGTGATTCAATACTTGCTACATTTTACTGTTGGACACCCATATGATATACTGTGCACTACTTGACATGGCCTGATACACCACTACGTGACATGTTACTTGATCCTGTTTCTAATGCCGACAATCCTGACATGTTGTCCCAATGGACATATCCTGTTATCTGTATAGACAAACCTGTACCTGCTTGATCCTGTGTTGGTATTAGTTTCATATTTACCAATATCTGACTTGAACACATAACCTTGGGGGTAAGGGAAAATCAAGAATGTAACCGAACGTAACTCAAAGGGCTATTATATTGTTTGCCGTTTTTCCGGGCGTTACGGAATATATTGTTTGCCGTTTTTCTGGGCGTTACGGAATAATCCTGTTACCGTGGTCCCGTGGGGTATGAACGGGGCATAGACCGATGGGTTACGATGAGAATTACATTAATTGATTTCGAAGAGTTTAGAATAGATAACCCAGTAGTATAGTTTAGATTACTCACTGCACTTCACCTGCACGTATACACTTCACTGTTGCATATCTATGTTTACTAGTTACATTCATGTCGTTGTTTATATTCATGTCTGCATATCCCGTGTATCCTATTCATTTATTATTGTTGATATTATGACGCACTGACGTCTAGGTTTTGCATGGCCCAGATCCTCTATCTTTGTCGCAGGCTAACCAGGAGTATTTTAGCCGACATGATTTGCTTCCGCATATTATTTCTTGACTCGTTTATTCCGGCATATGGACATATACTAGATAGTTTATTTTATTTTACTGTTTTTGATATCTTATGGACAGCCGTAATGTGACTGTGGAGGGATGTTTCCTAGCCACAGGTAGCATGGTTGGCTCTTTCACGTGCCGATCTTAGCGCACTCTGGGAAGCGGGGCGTGACAGGTTATAGGCAACTACTTAGAAATTACAGGCAATTGGTTAGAAATTACAGACGGCTGCTTAGAAGTTACATGCAGTTTATTAGAAATTACAGACAAGTTATTAGAAATTACAGGCAACTGCTTAGAACTTACACGCAGCTTATTAAAAGTTACAGGCATGTTATTAGTCAATCCACCCATAGGCATTGGATTCATCATAAACACACAGATAATCAATCTTCCGTAAAGAGCTATGATATAGTTTTGAGGTGTAGCTACTAAAGAATTATGCAAAGAGATAATTTTGGGCCTTTGTTAAATTTAAATAACAACTCAAGGAGCACCAACAAAAAGAATGGAACTTCATAGTGATGATAAAAAGGGAAAACTTTAATAAATAATGAGAGACATACTGATGAAATTTAAACCCTAGATTGAATTCTAAAGAAAACCCAATTCAAAGCCAGGATGAAAAAACCCTAAAAAAATTGAGGGTTCGAAGAAAATTGAACTAAAACAAAGGAAAATGAACAAGAGCAATTTATTAGAAGTTACATGCATATGGTTAGAAGTTATATTCAGCTTATTAAAAGTTATAGGCAAGTTATTAGAACCTACAGACAACTGCTTAGAAATTACAGGCAAGTGATTAATCGATCCATTAGCAGACATTGAATTCATCTTAAACACACAGGTAGCAATGATATAATTTTGAGGTTTCGCTACTGAAGAATTATACAAAAAGATAATTTTGGGCCTTTGTTGAATTCAAAGAACAACCCAAGGAGCAGCAACAAGAAGAACGAAACTTCGTAGTGAACCTGATAAAAAGAGGAAAACTTTAATGGATAGTGAGAGACATATGCATGAAATTTAAACCCTATATTGAACTCTAAAGAAAACCCAACTCAAACCGAATATGTATGCCCTAGAGGCCATTATTATACATTGATGTATATTATAGTGGATGTTTGGACACACACACACACACACACACACACACACACACACACACATATATATATATATATATAGAGAGAGAGGACTTTCTTGCTCGACATGATAGTATGCTATCTGGTTACTCTTTATCTTAACATGTGGACTGGTATTCTTATACTGTCTTTCTCTTACATATTGATAAAGCCCTTAGGATATGTACTTGACTACTAGGATTATGATAAGATCATACTAGTGGGGCCGGGGTGGTCCAAAATTACATCCTTTAACAGTTCCTAGTCGAGAGGATATCAAGACATGGCATCGATATTCCAGAGTAGATTAGTGTATACGTTTCTTAACCCTGTATGGGGGCGATGGTCGATCCCACAACCATTGGTGTGTGACATCAAAGATTGTACACAGGTGCTCATCGGAGAATGGGTAAACCGAACAGGACTCGCCGAGGACTCCTAGTTGGTAGTATACCTATCGTCAGATAGCAGTCCTCTGGTGACGCTGGTGTTCCCCTCCGAAAGGCGGCGCACAGGACCGCGATGGCCTGACGCTGGGATTCGGGGCAGATGCTATTTGGTTTTATCCGTCCACCTCTCCGAAGATGCCAAGTTGATTTATGGCACCGTGTATCGGAGGTTTAGACGGATGCGGCCGATGTAGCAGACTTCGTCAGATTCCCCCTCGCTTGAGGGGTTTTTGATTGTGGGGACGCTCTTCCCTGCAGGCGCAAGCCCCTGGAGTTAATTACGCTACCGCATCGCGGTAACAACTTTCTCCTTCTCCAGAATTTCACTTCGTGTCGTGTGTGTTTGTTTTGTTTGTGGTTGCCCGTGGATTGTATACGGAGACTGAGTAATGCCGTCGCCCGTAGGACGTGGATTAGTCCAAATCCGTATTTGCTTAGATTTGGGTTTGGTGTTTTTAGTTTAAGGATACGTTAGTCGCGTTGCGGCTAAGATCAACTTAAACGTTCGTTAAGGATACGTTAGTCCAGTTTGAGACTAAGATCAACTTAACGGGATCGTTTAGGTCCGACAAAAGAGTGTTTGGGCTCTATTGTTCCAGTTTGGGAGATTCATAGTCCAATTTGGGACTAAAGTCTGTTTGGAGGATACATTAGCCATTTTTGAGGCTAAGATCGACTCAAACGTTTGTTAAGGATACGTTAGTCCAGTTTGAGACTAAGATCAACTTAACGGGACCGTTTAGATCCGACGAAAGAGCATTTGGGCTCTATTGTGCCAGTTTAGGGACGTGGTGGTCCATATTCCAGTTTAGGGACGTGGTGGTCCGATATTAGTTTAGGGACGTTCCGGTCCGATATTAGTTTAAGGACGTTTCGGTCCACGAGTTTAAGGACCCCGCAGTCCATATCGATGTGTGGTCGTTGGGACCCGTCACCTCTTTGACGTCGTTGAGGAATTACAAAGACGGATGTCAAAGGAGTTCGGAGATGTACCCTCGAACCGGATGTAAATTGATTTAGAAGAGCAATTTTGCTCAGTCAATTTAATTTAAGGACTTATGGCCAAAATTGGGCTAAGTCCAGTTAAAATGTTCAACATTTTATTTGCTTTTGCATTGCATTTCTTTTTTTATTTTTATTTGGGCCTTGCCCAGAAAGGATGCAGAGCATCAATTTGTTTTGGGCTCTGCCCTTTTAGGAATGATGCAAGGCATCAATTTTATTTGGGCTCTGCCCTTGTATAAAGGATGCAAAGCATCAATTTATTTGGGCTCTGCCCATTTATTGCCTTGCAATTTATTTTGGCCTGTCAGGTCATTTTGATTTGGGCCTGGTCCTTTTAGTAATGCATTGCATTTGTGCAAAGCATTGTTAATTTGAGAATCTTTTAGATTCAAGAACCGATGGTTCAAAAAAAGAAGTGCAAAGCACTATTTGATTTAGATCTAAGAAAAAACAAGTTTTTTCTTATTTTTCTTATCTCAGAGAACCAAAAGTTCATAAAAGTGCAAAGCACTATTAATTTAAGAACCTTTTAGGTTCAAGAACCGATGGTTCATAAAACAAGTGCAAGGCACTATTTGATTTAGATATAAAAACAAGTTTTTCTTGTTTTTCTTGTTTTACTTATCTCAGAGAACCAATCATGAAAGTGCAAAGCACTATTAATTTAAGAACCTTTCAGGTTCAAGAACCGATGGTTCATAAAACAAGTGCAACGCACTATTTTATTTATTTATTTATTTATCGTTGAAGATCTATGATCTTGTTCATAAGAGAATTTTCTCTTCTTTTACAGGTTTTTACCTTTTTTTTTATTCTTCAAGAGTTCTCAAGAGTTCTCTTCTCTTTCTTTTTTTTAGCCAGATCTTCCCCCTTTTGAAATGAGGTCTAGGGTCCTTTTTATAGTGCCCATGAATTAGTTATAATTTGTTACATAAATCGTTTTCTGAGTGATTTGGGTAATTTTCCCCACCGTTGGATTTTCGATCCAAAGGCCCCTGCTTTACAGAAGAAAATCTTCTTGTTTTAACAAGAACAGAAAAGATTTATTCTGTTTTGCGCAACTCCCTCAGCGCGTGACACGTGTCGCGCAGCTGTGCTTGCGCAACTGCGCAGACACGTGTCGCGCAACTGATTTTTTTTTATTTTTATTTTTGCTTGCGCAGCTGCGCGCTGACACGTGTCGCGCACTGCGAAGTTGCGCAGTTGTGCACTGCGCAGCTGCGTGACACGTGTCGCGCAACTGCGCAGTTGCGCAGTTGCGCACTGCGCAGCTGCGCTGACACGTGTCGCGCACTGCGCAGTTGCGCACTGCGCAGCTGCGTGACACGTGTCGCGCAACTGCGCAGTTGCGCACTGCGCAGCTGCGCTGACACGTGTCGCGCACTGCGCAATTTTTTATTTTTTATTTTTATTTTTATTTATTTATTTATTTATTTATTTTTTTTGGCAGAGCTTTGCTCTGATTGGAGAAAGAATAGAAGTATTGCTTCTTTTTCCACTTTGGAATTTAAACAGAGCTTTGCTCTGATTGGGATAAACAAATGCCCCCCCACCGTTGTGCTTACGTGGCCTCCTAACGTGAGCGCAGCGGTGGCAGACTCCGAACCGTCGCGCCATCTCTTGGAAGCTGAAAGGGCACTTGATGCCTATAAATAGGACTTTTGGTCCCTTAGATGATTCTTATCTCTAAATTTTGCTTTCAGAACTCAGAGCCCTGCTCTTTATTTTCAAGAACTTTAAGAGTTAAATTCTTAAAACTTTTAGGTGAAAATTTTAATTAGTGTTAAATTAAATTAATTTTCATTGATAGAGCCTCGCTCTCAATAGATCTCTGATCTAAAGGAAACCTATTTAGGGTTTCACTTAGCAGAGCTTTGCTCTACAGGTCTTAAAGGGATCTAAAGAGAACTAAAGGAGACCCTACTAGGGTTCCATAGATCTCTGCTCTCTGAAAGATTTTCCCTAGATTTTCTTAATTCATTAATGGAGCTTTGCTCCTCCTAAATCATATAGAAGAACTCTTAAGAATTCTTCATGGATCTTGGAACTTAAAGATGGCATTTTATTCCTCAGTGCATTATATCGTTTTGCTTAATCAGTCTTCCTGATAATTCTGTTGATTCTCTTTCACAGGAACAATGAACGCCCACATGTACGCTCTTAACGAGATCATCTCTCATGAGGACATCCGCCGACTTGGCCGCTCTCAAAATCAGGAGTTCACAAACGAGGAGTGTGCTGAAATAATGAGTCGCTTCGACGCATGCAATGGTCCACTGCTTCCCCGCCGTTCCTCTCTTCTTAAACTTATCGTGGGAGCTATCTGGGAAGCGCTTCCCCTATTCTGTTCCGGTGTGCCGCTTAAGGCGTTGGATGCCGCTGAGAACAAGGTGCACTCTGTGTACCTATTGAATTTTATCTTGAAGAGACGGCGAGACAGTCTTATCGACCTCTTGCACAAGGTCTTTCAACAGTCTGCCATACTCGCTGCTTATCGGAGGGTGGAAGACATCGGAAGGGACCTTGACGCTTGTGCTCACGAAAGGAAGCACACTAGGATGGTCTGCGGGGCTTGGAAAGTCATAGATAGGATCGCTTTTGAATTCCTCGATCCATGCCCTGGATCTGAGTTTATTCCATCGTAACTTTCGTTTATTGTTTTTATGACTGTAAGAACTTCGGGCAATATTAATGGAATTTTTTTTTTATCCCAGCTTGTCTTTATTATATGTCTTTGTCCTGAGTCTTTTTGCCCATGCATGAATGAATACGTCTTGGACGCTTGATCAAACGTAAATCGGGTGCTCTTTCTGTTGCTTTTCCTCTTTCTCAGCATGTCGTCACAATTAGCAGGTAATAGAGTAAGCTTCTTGATTTCTTTATGAGATAGCGAGGGCTTAGGCCGCAGGTTCAGATCTGCTGCCTAAGACTTTTCAACTCTATGAGCCGTGAGGGTCTCATAGAGACTTTTCTGCCTACGGATCGAGAGGATCTCGTAGGCGGGTTTTTTTCCTTAAGAATCGTGAGGATTCCTAAGTGTGGTTTTCTCTTGTAAGTCGTAAGGATCCTACAAGAGAATTTTTCCCTCTTACGAGTCGAGAGGACTTGTAAGCGGTTGTTTCCCTCCTTGTCGAAGTTCGACGTTGGAGAGTGAGACCCGTGGATGGTATGCAAGAGACCGTTTTGGGCCAACTTACGGGGTCCCAATGCTTAGGAAACAGGCTTCTTTTATGCCCACTGCCTAAGGCTTTATCTCACGAGTCGAGCCGCCTCGACAATTTTTCACAAGTCGAGACGAATCGAACGTTTCTCGCAAGAACATCTTAACGTCGCATTTAACCTCTGCTCTTTACGACAGAAGCCCATTAAGGTTGGAGGTACTTAGGGTTTTGGCCATCGTACCGTCGCATAAGCTGATATAGTCCTCGATAGGCAATCGTGCTGTTCGAGTAGCCCTGCGACTGCCGTGTCTCTGATCCCTTCGGGGGCTGGACAAGACGTCTTCAAGCAATCCTCCTTGGCAGTTTGACCGTCGGAAGAGCAAGCGCTAGGAATTTGCCATGCCGCTTTTTACTTGAGGTTAGGCTCATTTTGGAGAGCCCCGATGAGTCATAACCACTCCGCGCTGGTGTGGGATGATCTCCGATAGTCTTTCAGGCTTTATATGACTTGCCGTTAAGACCCTGAAGCTAGGAATTTGGCCTTTGCTTCGTTTGCTGGCATTGCGTCCTCTGTATCGAGACGAATGTCATGGTGGGAACTAGGGATTTTGCCGTGGCTCCGTTTGTTTGATGACGTTGCGTCTGCTGTGTCGAGACGAACGTTGGGGTGACATCTCGTCTGCTGTATCGAGACGAACGTCAAGGTGGTGACCACTCTGTGCTAATGCGAGATGATCTCCGATTGTCTTTCCGGTTTTATGTGAGTTACCGTAAAGACGTTGAAGCTAGGAATGTGGCCTTCGCTTCATTTGCTTTGTCATGTCTGAATCCCTGCTGGAGGAAGAACGCTGAGGTTGACATTTCGTCTACTGTATCGAGACGAACGTCAAGGAGGTGACCACTTCATGTGAGATGGTCTCCGATTGTCTTTCCGGTTTTATGTGAGTTACCGTAAAGACGTTGAAGCTAAGAATGTGGCCTTCGCTTCGTTTGCTTACACTGCGTCTGGTGTATTGAGACGAATGCTGAGGTGGAGCTGGGATTTTGCCATCACTCCGCTTTGTTTCGACCATGGGGTCTTTTGTTAACTTTGCATGTACACCCCGCTGGGCTGCGAAGGAACGCCGTTGTTGACATTGCGTCTGTTGTAACGAGACGAATGCTAAGGTGGAGTTGGGATTTTGCCGTTACTCCGCTTTGTTTCGACCGTGAGGTCTTTTGTTGACGTTGCATCTGCCTCCAGCTGGACTGCGGAGGAACGCTGTTGTTGACATTGCGTCTACTGAATCGAGACGAATGCTGAGGTGAAGCTGGGATTTTTCCATCGCTCCGCTTGATGGTGTAACATCTGTGTCCTGTTGGAATGAGGAGGCACACCGTTGTTGGTCTCCAGGCTGTAGACGTGGCCATTGAGATTTGGAACTATGGACTTTGTCATGGTTCCGTTTCGTTGCGATTCTGAGGTCAGTTGTTGACGTCATGTCTGCATCTAGTTGGAGTGAGGAGAAACGCCGTTGGTGATCTTTAAGTTGTCGATATTGACGTCGAGACCCTGAAGTTAGGGACCTTCCTTTGCTTCATTTGTTGACATCGTGTCTGTAATATTGCGACAAATGTCGAGATGGTCTCTAGGTTATCTATGAACCGTCGAGATTTGGCTTCGCTTTCTGGTAGAGCCTGTTGGGAAGGTATTGTTCCCTTTTTATCTGTGCCCCTGGATTGTATACAGGGATCGATGTGATTTCACCTGTAGGGCAAAAAGTTTTATTCTTTCATTTTTTTTTATTCTTTCCGCGATGCTCTATCATTTCAGCTTTTATATCGCGAAGGTCGCGATTGCCCAATCGTTTCGGCTATTTTTCGTGGTGCCCAATCGTTTCGGCTATATTATTTTTTTTTTACTCGCTGCTTTTTATTGCGAGTTGCCCAATCATTTCGGCTATTTTGCATGCATACATTTTTACTTGCTGATTTTGTTTGCAAGTTGCCCCATCATTTCGGCTATTTCGTATGCATTTTTATTTTGGCTTGCTGATTTTTTTATTTTTATTTTTATTTTTTTTTTGGCGAGTAGGGGATTTGGGATCTGATACCAATCTTGGCATCAGCATCGCTGCGACTGGAATATTGCCAGGAGCGAATCATCATTTGCCGTGAAAGGACTTGGAATTTGATACCGGTTTAGGCATCAGCATCGCTACCACTGGGATATTGCCAGGAGCGAATCATCATTTGCCTCTGTCGATGTAGAACAAAGGTGGCTTAGCGACCAGGGTTAAGGTCCTGTCGACTAAGGCTTTTGACTTTATGAGCCGTAAGGGTCTCACAAAGCTATTTCTCCCTACAAGTCGTGAGGATCTTATAGGTGTATTTTCTCCTTAGGAATCGTGAGGGTTCCTAAGTGTATTGTTCCTCTGTAAGTCGTAAGGATCCTACAGGAGGGTTTTCTCCTTGTAAGTCGAGAGGATTTACAAGGGTTGTTTTCCATGCAAACACATCCCTAGTCTCAGATGGGACTTAGTTAGGGAAATGTTTATTCGCGCCTGTGGATTGTATACAAGGGTCAATATAGGACCACTTGTAGGGCAATGTCGAAAGTTGTGGGGGTTGCTTAAGCACAGGTTTAGGCCTCTGTAACTTAAGGCTTTCAAATCTTACGAGCCGTGAGGGTCCCATAAGAGCCTTCTCCTCACGAGTCGTGAGGATCTCGCAAGTGTATTTTCTCCTTAGGAATCGTGGGGATTCCTAAGTGTGTTGTTCCCTTGTGAGTCGTAAGGATCTCACGCAGGTGGTTTCTCCTTACAGGGTCGAGAGGACCCTATAAGTGTTTCTTAACGAGGTTGTGCCCTTTCGGGTTTTCACAAACACTCGCCGGTAGTCCTGCTGTTTTTACTCACGGAGCCCTTTCAGGTTTTCATCCGTGCCCATTTTGCTTATGGACTTACCCTTTTTTTTTATTCTTTTTATTACTTTTATTTTTTTATTATTTTTTTTTCTTTCTCTTTTTTTTTACGAGGTCGCGCCCTTTCGGGTTTTCACGAACACTCGCCGGTAGCCCTGCTGTTTTTACTCACGGAGCCCTTTCGGGTTTTCCTCCATGCCCGTTTTGCTTATGGACATACCTTTTTTTTTTCTTCTTTTTTTTTCTTTTTTTTTTATCTTGTCAGCCTAAGGATGCTGCGGTATTAGTTTAAAGACGTTTCGGTCTGCTATTAGTTTAAGGACGTCTCGGTCCGTTATTAGTTTAAGGACATTTCGGTCCATTGCAAGTTTTAGGACATTGCGGTCCATCATTAGTTTAAGGACGTCTCGGTCCGTTGTTAGTTTAAGAACGTTTCGGTCCGCAGCCAGTTTTAGGACATAGTGGTCCATTATTAGTTTAAGGACGTTTCGGTTCATAGCCACTTTTAAGACATAGTGGTCCATCGTTAGTTTAACGACATTTCGGTCTATCGTTGCCATATTTGAGGCGAGTTTCTAGTTTATGGACTTTTCGGTCCATGAGTCCTTCTCCATGAATGAACATGATGCTCCCGGCGTATCCATATTTTTCGGAGCATGCGGTTGTGGCGGGTTCACCTTCCAAATTTCGGACAACGCGAACTTGCCCTGTTGGTATTGGTCTTCAACCCAGTTCTTGAAGACGTAGCAATCCTCGATCAGATGACCTACCGTTTGGTGGTAAGGGCAATAATTAGGATTATCAATATCGCCTGGCCGCAACGGACGTTTTGGACTCGGCAGATTGATGAGTCTGTCGCACACTGCCAGCTCGAACAGTCCTCTTGTTTTATCTTGCGGAAACGAGTAAGGACGTTTCAACTTTTCCTGGAGGGGTTGCCGCTTGTTGCTTTGGAGAGCAACCGGCCTAGGGTCACCTGATTATTGTTGAGTGCTGGCGACGAGGGCCGTTTTTCTTTTTCCTTTATCCTTTTTGTTCGCTCCGTTGTTTGCAGGGCCGGGATTCTTTCCGAGTAGCATGCGATTGCATGGCTGAACGTTCTCGCAGCTTCTTAATTCCTTTATTTTTGAAATAGATTCCCCGAGGGAAGAGTTGGGGCTAGCTTCTTCGTCAGAGTCGCTTCCAAAGGTGATAATTTGTGATCCCTTGAAGTCGGCTATATGACAGTCGGCGGTGGCTCTTTTGCGCTCATCTATCGCATTTTTCTGATGTCCACAAGCTTCACACTTTGTCCTGTCGAAGTGTCGCTTTTGAGCGACATACCCTTGCCACCAACAGTTAAAGGACTCGCAGTCTTCGGTAGGATGTATGATCTTCTGATGATATAAACAGAAGTTAGGGTGCATCTCTGCCTCAGCGAAAGAATTTTCTTCAGAGGGCGGTAGCTTCATTCCTACTGATAGAGCTTTGGCGAACCGTTTCCTCGTCTTGAATTTGTTTTTACCCGCAGTGTATGGCTTTTGATTTGACAGGAATACCTTGGTTCTTTCCAGTATGGCCATTTCATGCTCTTGATTGGCTTTTGCTTTCAGACGAATTTCATTTAGGAAGGCATCGATCAACTTGTCTGACGGCCGCGGAATTTCTGTTTCAGGGTCCGCCATTGATTTCTCAGCGCAAGGATCCTCCTCCTCATCCGTCAGTGAATGAGAAATCACATGACAAGTTGCTACGTAGTCTTCGGATTCATCCGATAAGTTTTCTCCATCGTTTTCATCCTCGACGAAAGAACAAGTTGCCCCCGGCGTGTCCGTCTTCTTTGGAGAGTGCGGCTGTGGTGGGTTTACCTTCCAGCTTTCAGACAGCGCGAACTTGCCTTGCAGGTATTGATCCTCGATCCATCCCTTAAAGACGAAACAATCCTCAATCGGGTGACTTACCGTTTGGTGGTAAGGGCAATAATTGGGATTATTAAGATCGCCTGGCTGCGACAGACGCTTTGGACTCGGCAGATTGATGAGTCTGTTACGCACTGCCAGCTCAAACAGTCTTCTCGTTTTATTCTGAGGAAACGAGTAAGGACGTCCTAGCCTCTCTTCGAGGGATGGGCGTGGACGCGCGTTGTTTTGGCGAACGACCGGCTTTGAGTTGCTCGACTGTTGTTGAGCATTGGCGACGACGATCGCTTTCCCTTTTCCTTTCTCATCTCGGGAATCGGGTCTTGGAGGAGACGGTTTATGGCCTATCTGGTCCATTTGGGCTAATTTGTCAATCAAGGCCTGGAAGGTGGTCGGCCTGAAGAACATCATGAATTGTGAGATGTTCGCCTGCGGATCGAGAGTGCCCACAAACATGCCTACCGCAGGTGCCTCTTCTATGCGTTGTTCGCATTTCGACCATAGGTTTCGCCATCGTGTTGCGTATTGGACCCACGTTTCGCCGGGCCTTATCCTGGCATTTATCAGTACTGTAATCGGGGTGCGTTCACTAGCACTTGCGAATCTTTGTGTAAACAGCAGTTCCATTTCTGCAAATGTTTTGACAGAGTCGTTAGACAGCTCTGAATACCATTCAAAGGCTATTTCTGCTAAGCTGCCGACGAATTGACGTAGCAACAATTTGTCATCGCCTCCAGTATTGCCGCATAAGGCCCTGAATTGAGCGACATGCTGATGCGGATTCCCTGTCCCTTTATATACGTGGAATTTAGGGATCGTATATCCTGGCGGGTAATTGATTTGGTCATACCAGCTCGGATACGGTCGTCCGGTTCTAATAATTTGCCCAGCCGCTTCATTCGCCTGATGAACCCGGATCTGCTGAGCTATATATTCGTCTAGGTCAACTTTGGAGATTGCCTCTTCCTTGGCTGTTGATAGAGCCGGCGGAGGATTTGACGTTTCTCCCCGTCGTCTTCAAGGACGATCGGAGGATCTTCAGCAGGAGGGTCCGGCTGTAACATCATCCCTACCATATCTTTGAAGAGGAGCACCATCAGTTTTATGTTTGCCGCCTGCTCTACAGCTTCTTTGTCCCTCTTTTCGAGGACTCTGCGTAAAAAGTCAGCGTCAGTTTCTTGTTCTTGACGCTCATCCGAAGACGTTTCAGAGCTTTCTTTTGGCTCAGTGAGTGCAGCCATTGTAGTCATCATTTTCTGAAGCTTTTGTTGTTGCTCCTGGGCTTTCGTCACGGATCGGGTGAGCGGTCGGTGGCCCGTAGAAGTGCGGCCTTCCTCCTTTCCAGAAGCCATATAAACAGTGTGCACCACCATGCCCCCAGACTTGGGGCGTTTGTGTTCGGTGTCTTTACGATTTGCCGAAGACACAGGGGCTTTTTGCGGCCTCCTTTTTTGAGTGATTGGAGTTAAGGGAGCCGTTGTAGTGGGCACCCAATTAGCTTTTGCTTTTTGTGGTTTGACAGAGTAATCCTTCCCCTGCCAAACCTTCATCTTTTTCTGTCGTCGGAGGCAGTCTTGATCGATCACTGACTCTTGGACCTGTCGCCAGACTTTGTAAATTTTAGAGGACAGCCGTTGAGGGGGCTGCTCTAACTTCTTCTCTGGAGTATTCTCCACAGGTGAAGGAGTTCGTTTCAACATCGCAGTAGGAGAGTTTCTGCGCACCTTGTTGAGCAGTTCAAAGCTGTTCTTGGTTGGAACAGCAGCATCGATCCTCACCATCGGAGCTGACAGAGTTATCTCAGAGGGGGAGTTGCCCCCAGCCTTTCTTACTCGACGCCAGTGGCGACGTCGGGCATGTCGTGCTGATGGGGTTGTTTCCACTATAGGGGTGACCTCCTCATGCCCCCTGTGTTGGTCAGAATATACTGGTACCAGCTTTTTAAAGATCGACGTCCGTTGAACGGGGACGGCCAATTTGTCAGAAGCGAACTTCTGAACATGGGAAGCAACCTTGGTGATTTTGCCAGGAACGGGAGTTGGAATGGCTATCCACTTCGGGATAACGCCTTCTGGTATGGCAGGCTTCTTCATGGGCCCGATGGAGCTCTGGCCTAATCCATTAAAACCTGAAGCAGTGGAGTTGGGCGACCTATTGAAAGGGGTCGCGGCAGTGGTAAGTCGATCGAAGACCGACTTCTTTGGAGCTTCTTGCAATGCCATTGGGGCGTTGAAGCTCATTGGTGGGAGCATGGTCCCAAAAAATAGTCCAGTGGTGGTTTGAGCCACCTGCTCCACCGGCGTTTTGAAAAGGGAGGCCGCTTGGGGCCCATAAGTCACTCCTCCAGTAATGACGGAGCGAGAGTTGTTGCTGCAGGCGATGCAGTTCGAAGCCATTGATCTTCTGTTTTCTGCACGGAGCAAGACACCAAATCTTAGTACCTTGAATCCACAGGCAATCACAGCAAACCGCGATTTGTTCGCGAACACGACACACGAAGTGTGGAGTGGAAAGAGGAAGAGGTCCCACCGGGCGTGCCAGAATCTGTTCCCCTCCGAAAGGCGGCGCACAGGACCGCGATGGCCTGACGCTGGGATTCGGGGCAGATGCTATTTGGTTTTATCCGTCCACCTCTCCGAAGATGCCAAGTTGATTTATGGCACCGTGTATCGGAGGTTTAGACGGATGCGGCCGATGTAGCAACTTCGTCAGATTCCCCCTCGCTTGAGGGGTTTTTGATTGTGGGGACGCTCTTCCCTGCAGGCGCAAGCCCCTGCAGTTAATTACGCTACCGCATCGCGGTAACAACTTTCTCCTTCTCCAGAATTTCACTTCGTGTCGTGTGTGTTTGTTTTGTTTGTGGTTGCCCGTGGATTGTATACGGAAACTGAGTAATGCCGTCGCCCGTAGGACGTGGATTAGTCCAAATCCGTATTTGCTTAGATTTGGGTTTGGTGTTTTTAGTTTAAGGATACGTTAGTCGCGTTGCGGCTAAGATCAACTTAAACGTTCGTTAAGGATACGTTAGTCCAGTTTGAGACTAAGATCAACTTAACGAGATCGTTTAGATCCGACAAAAGAGTGTTTGGGCTCTATTGTTCCAGTTTGGGAGATTCATAGTCCAATTTGGGACTAAAGTCTGTTTGGAGGATACATTAGCCATTTTTGAGGCTAAGATCGACTCAAACGTTTGTTAAGGATACGTTAGTCCAGTTTGAGACTAAGATCAACTTAACGGGACCGTTTAGATCCGACGAAAGAGCATTTGGGCTCTATTGTGCCAGTTTAGGGACGTGGTGGTCCATATTCCAGTTTAGGGACGTGGTGGTCCGATATTAGTTTAGGGACGTTCCGGTCCGATATTAGTTTAGGGACGTTCCGGTCCGATATTAGTTTAGGGACGTTTCGGTCCAATATTAGTTTAAGGACGTTTCGGTCCACGAGTTTAAGGACCCCGCAGTCCATATCGATGTGTGGTCGTTGGGACCCATCACCTCTTTGACGTCGTTGAGGAATTACAAAGACGGATGTCAAAGGAGTTCGGAGATGTACCCTCGAACCGGATGTAAATTGATTTAGAAGAGCAATTTTGCTCAGTCAATTTAATTTAAGGACTTATGGCCAAAATTGGGCTAAGTCCAGTTGAAATGTTCAACATTTTATTTGCTTTTGCATTGCATTTCTTTTTTTATTTTTATTTGGGCCTTGCCCAGAAAGGATGCAGAGCATCAATTTGTTTTGGGCTCTGCCCTTTTAGGAATGATGCAAGACATCAATTTTATTTGGGCTCTGCCCTTGTATAAAGGATGCAAAGCATCAATTTATTTGGGCTCTGCCCATTTATTGCCTTGCAATTTATTTTGGCCTGTCAGGTCATTTTGATTTGGGCCTGGCCCTTTTAGTAATGCATTGCATTTGTGCAAAGCATTGTTAATTTGAGAATCTTTTAGATTCAAGAACCGATGGTTCAAAAAAAGAAGTGCAAAGCACTATTTGATTTAGATCTAAGAAAAAACAAGTTTTTTCTTATTTTTCTTATCTCAGAGAACCAAAAGTTCATAAAAGTGCAAAGCACTATTAATTTAAGAACCTTTTAGGTTCAAGAACCGATGGTTCATAAAACAAGTGCAAGGCACTATTTGATTTAGATATAAAAACAAGTTTTTCTTGTTTTTCTTGTTTTTCTTATCTCAGAGAACCAATCATGAAAGTGCAAAGCACTATTAATTTAAGAACCTTTCAGGTTCAAGAACCGATGGTTCATAAAACAAGTGCAAGGCACTATTTTATTTATTTATTTATTTATCGTTGAAGATCTATGATCTTGTTCATAAGAGAATTTTCTCTTCTTTTAAAGGTTTTTACCTTTTTTTTTATTCTTCAAGAGTTCTCAAGAGTTCTCTTCTCTTTCTTTTTTTTAGCCAGATCTTCCCCCTTTTGAAATGAGGTCTAGGGTCCTTTTTATAGTGCCCATGAATTAGTTATAATTTGTTACATAAATCGTTTTCTGAGTGATTTGGGTAATTTTCCCCACCGTTGGATTTTCGATCCAAAGGCCCCTGCTTTACAGAAGAAAATCTTCTTGTTTTAACAAGAACAGAAAAGATTTATTCTGTTTTGCGCAACTCCCTCAGCGCGTGACACGTGTCGCGCAGCTGTGCTTGCGCAACTGCGCAGACACGTGTCGCGCAACTGATTTTTTTTTTTTTGCTTGCGCAGCTGCGCGCTGACACGTGTCGCGCACTGCGCAGTTGCGCACTGCGCAGCTGCGTGACCGTGTCGCGCAACTGCGCAGTTGCGCAGCTGCGCACTGCGCAGCTGCGCTGACACGTGTCGCGCACTGCGCATTTTTTTATTTATTTATTTTTTATTTATTTTTATTTATTTATTTATTATTTTTTTTGGCAGAGCTTTGCTCTGATTGGAGAAAGAACAGAAGTATTGCTTCTTTTTCCACTTTGGAATTTAAACAGAGTTTTGCTCTGATTGGGATAAACAGCTGGTACATGTTAGTCTGTAGACCCGAGATCGTCATAGAGTCTTATGTGGCTCCCACTGTGCTTTGATTTCCTTCCTACCACGCTCAAAGGAGACATGCAAACAGGTGGATTTTGGGTACAGTCTCGAGTCACATGGAGGTAATGAGCGATGAGAGGGGTTTCGTCTTTCCCGGTATTGGGGGTTGATGCCGCGCTATGCTCGATTGGCTATAACTGGAAGTCTCTGGCTCGGGCTGCTGCTGAGATTTATTGATAAGAGTTACCAGTAGTTTCTCGAACAGTTATAAGCCAAACATCGGCATAACTTATCAGGTTACTGGGGTCTGACGATTTCCACCCCTAGACATGATATGCGACATATCAGACGAAGAGACCGGACTGTACGGTAATGTTACTGATAGGCTTCATGGAGAGTATGGACAAGCTTGCTTGTTGATCTTCATATCGCTCAATACCCGGATAGCTGTTACGTCCAGCTAGTACCGCTGACGGCTTGTAGGTGACTGATGTGATCATCACCTACTGCTGGCATATTGATGAGTCTTTAGAGTCCCACACAAAAGTTTCCTGGTTCAAGCGAAATGGAGTAGGGCACATATGTGATATGTGTGTGGGCCTGATTAAATACGTGTATGTGATACCGTATTGTAATCTGGCAGTTATCTGTTATCAGTTAAGTTATATGTGATATAACCAGATTATCGAATTATGTGATGATTTGATAATGTGATATACAGATAAATGATATTAGTTGGTTATATGTGATATAACTGGATTATTAAATCAAGTGTTGATTTAATAATGTGATATACATTATATTTGATATAATTATATCTTAACTAATATTATTAGTCCACTAATTATTTTGTTATATATATATATATATATATATATAATGAAGCATGGCATGAAATTCTATTTTTGGAAAATAGAATAAAAGGTGAAAAATGGGAGCATGGTGTGAAGCATGGGCTTTATCTTTATTATATTAGTCTTGACTCACTATTCAAGCATTATTGCAATTTATTATTACAAAGAAATCCATGCTTGAATGAGCAAGCCAAGGATGAGCCATACACTTGACTTGTTCATTATTTTTCATTTTTGCTCTTTATAGTTGAGCTTACACTCTCTATAACTTCCTTCTTCTTCCTTATGGCTCAAAACTCCAATCCCTCACATGTGATGTGAACCATGGAGTTTTGAACAAACTAGTGAGCCTTAAATCCTCTACTTCACCATCCCACACTAAACTAACACTTTGTTGTGACGTGTTTCCTTCACTAATAGGGGAATAGTGAAGAGGTAGCTTGAGCTAGTGTGTTTCGGGTGGATCATTTTCGGCATGAAGGTCATCGGAGAAATCTCGATCAAACTCTCAAGTGGAGCCTAGTGGAGTCGTGTGGACTACAACCCGGAGCTTTAGAAGAGAAGGACACGGTCATCAAAGGTTGTATGCTCTTTCCTTCTCTTTAGTTCTTGATATCATCATAGGAAACCCTAATATTCTAGTTAGTATCTTGGTTAGTCTAACTTAGCACCTAGAAAAATTTAAAATTTGGCATGCTCGATGCTACTAAAAGCTCATGGTGGTGCTAGGGTAGACTTTCATGGTATCAGAGCCAAGCTAGAATATTTGGGTAGGTCATTACAACGTTAAAGTGTTCGATCGGTTTTCGAAATTGCATTTTTTGAACTTTCTGTCGAATTTTTCAAACGTTGAAATTTTCGCGATTAAAAATATCCAAAAAATCGTGCAGGGTTTTATATGGATCCTCAAGAAATTTGAGAACCCAACTCCATGAAACGGCCGTGGAAGCGCGGCCAAACACCATGTTTGGCCACGGTTCCGCGGCATGTTAGGGTTGTTGTGGTATCATTTTTCTTGTGATGCTCCATATTGGCACTTATCACTTTCTGGGTATTTTTAATGCTTCTCAAGTTGTTGAAGTCTCTGGAATTTGTGGGTGTTTGTTAAACCAATCGAAATATTTAATGTCGTTTAGACTTTGATGATATGTGATACAATTGTTAGAATCCGGATTAATTAGTTTTATGAAAACTAGTTAGTATATTGTAAATTTAGTGTTTTAGTCTCGGTTAATCTGTTGTCATGGAGTTTTGATTCAGATCAAAACTCCGTCGTAATCGCGTATTATACGCGAACACTCGCCGGGTAACTCTAGTAGACAGTTAAAAGTCTACCCTAGCACCACCATGGGGTTTTGGTAGCATCAAGCATGCCAAATTTTATAAAATACTTATTTGGCCGCGGTTCCGCCGCCGATTTGGTGAATTGGGGTCCATTTTTCTTGGGCTGCTTTGATACCATGAAAGTCTACCCTAGCACCACCATGGGGTTTTAGTAGCAACAAGCATGCCAAATTTTAAATTTTTCGGGTGCTAGATTAGACTAAACAAGATTGTAACTAGAAGATTAGGGTTAAACCTATGATGATATGTAAACTGCGGAAGTGAAGATGGCTATACCCTCGTAAATCGAGTCCTTCACTCCATAGGCTCCGTGTAGTAGTCCACGCGACACCACTGGGCTCCACTTGAGGGTTTGGACGAGATTCCTCCGATGACCTTCATGCCGAAGATGATCCACGCGAAGCTCGCTAGCTCAAGCTACCTCTTCACTGATTTCCTATTAGTGAAGGAAACAAGCCACACAAAAGTGCTAGTTTGGTATGGGATGGTGAAGTAGGGGATTTGAGGCTCACTAATATGTGTTCAAGCTTCATGGTTCACATCACATGTGAGGGTTGAAGCTTGAACCATGATGAGGAAGAAGAAGAAGAGGCTAAATAGAAAATGAGAGCAACACTTGATGTATATTATTTACTTTTCCGCATTAGGATAGACCCAAGGCAGGGAGCACAAGTAGCCGGTTTCTAGAGTCCAGTGGAAGATCATCTCAAAGAGTTGAGACCGGATCTCCTAACTCTAGAATTGGTAGGGTTGCTTGCCGCTCTTGTAGGGGTCTAGGGATGTGGGTTTGGCTATTCTTCACGACCGTGGAATCCGTATTTTACATTATTGGCTAAATTTAAAACACGGAAATCCTAGTATATCCAATATTTCATATGTTGCTTCTGCTGCTTGGTTCTGTGATGTGATCATATAACTGCGTGAGACGAATGTTATATTATATATATGATATATAATAAACGTTGCTTATGTTTTGCATCCGCGCTATTCCAGCCCCCGCTCTGCCGGTAGTTAAGTAAACGGTGCATGACGGGGCCCAGTGGCGAATACGGATGGCATAAGCGTATGTTCTATTTTCATTTCATTTTTCTGTAATGTTTAGGAAACAATAATTGATGGGACTACATTAATTAATGAAAAGGAAAAAAACCTAAAGATGTTATAGAATTAAATTTTCAAAAAGGGTAGCTCTAGTTTTTGCTTTGCATAATGGTATTCCTTGATGAATATCCAGCATCTCATTCGATGAGGAAAGAGCCGAGATCCCTTCACCCGGAGTGACCTCTTTAGCAAAAGTAGTAAATGTTACAACTCACTCGGTTTTGTCTTTTAATTGCTTCTCTAGTTCTTGCTTTGCATAGTGGTATTCCTTGACGAATATTCAGTATCTCATTCGATGAGGAAAGAGCCGAGATCCCTTCACCGAGAGTGACCTCTTTAGCGAAACTAGCAAAATCCTCAAAAACATTCCTTTTTCAAAATCACTAGATTCTACAACGATATCAAGTTCATTACGCTCATGATTTTCTTAAAAACTTGAGTAGCCCTCCGTCATTTCAGATAAGTACTATTTAGTATTCGTGCTGCGTTTGTTGACCTTGTCAAGGCGTAGTGTGCGGTAGCTGATTAGTACTTATCTGCCCACATGTGATGCGATTGGGTTAGGGTAGGGTAGTCGTGCGGTCTTGTTGACCCTGTCAAGAATTGTGCGGGTGGGTTTAATTCAATCAAGAAATGACAGGTAAAACTTGACTAGCGTTTATGGTTTGTTGACCTTGTCAAGGTCATATGTGGCGAGGGGTAAAAAAATTATCGGGAATTTCAAGTGTTGAAATTTGTAATGAGATTGTATACCTTCTATATGATAGTTGGATCCTGATACTGTTGGATATAGTGCCCTCAGAGTCAATTATTGGATCACATGCACGTGATTGCAATGATTGAGGGAGGATCTATACCGGGTAGGACAGTCTTACTCAAGATGATAGTATGCTATCTGGTTTATCTTTATCATCGTGTACTGCTTTAGGTGACCTCACAGGTCACTATTGCGTGTTGATAGAGCCCTTAGGATTTTTGCTTGACGGCTAGCAGTATGATGGCGATCATATACGTAGGAGCTGGGGTCTATAAGCACATCATTAAAAGGTCCCTAGTCGTGGGAGTTTTCGAGACAGGGCATCGATACTCCAGAGTAGACTAGTGTATACAGTCGAGACCCCGACGAGGGGTGGTGGCCGGTCTCACAAGCCACTGGTGTCAGTTGGTTCACCTAAGATGTATACAGGTGCTCATTGGGTTATGAGTACACCGGACATGACTCGCCGGGAACATGTTAGTTGGTCTTATACCTGACGTCAGATAGCAGTTCCCTGGTGACATGTATACAGGTTAGTTCATCGACCTGAGATCGTCATTTGCCTTGTGTGAGTTCCCACAATACTTTGATTACTACCCTACCACGGCTCAAAGAAGTCATGCAAACAAGTTTTAGTTAGGTACAGTCCCGAGCCACATGGAGGCAGTGAGCGGATCTGCAGGGGTTCGTCTCTCCCGGTATTGGGGGTGAGGTCGCGCTGTGTCTAGGAGAGCCATTACACGAAGTCCTTGGTCAAGGCAGGAGATTTACTGGTAGGTGTTCCAGTAGTATCTCAGGGTGTTCTGGGCTACACTCCGACACGACTTGTACTGCTTTTGGGGGTCTGACTTTTACCAACCCCCTAGGCTCGCCATGCGATGCTCATAGACGAACGGACCGGACTGTACGGATATTGTCACTGACAGGCTCAGTAGGGTGTCAGGATGAGTTCGCTCATCGACCTCCCTTTTGGTCAATACCTGGTAGCTCGTTACGTACGACCTCTGACGTGCTAGTGGTTAAATCCACAGCCAAAATATTGACGAGTCTTTAGAGTCCCCCACAGACAGTTTCTCAAGTTTCGGGCGAAACGTTGTAGAGGCCGTATGGATATATAGCAGGGGTTCGATCATATACGTGCGGTATTGCACGGATCATGATCGGACGGATAATACTAGCGGGCTTTGGTTTAAGCCGGATCCTAGTATTATACAGTGTAGATTTTGTCTTATTGCATTTGTATTCGGTCGGAATACAAATGCGGGTATGTATATACAGTCGTGGGGTTTTCCTGTAATTTCTTACGGGATCGCTTTTTGAAGTTGCCAGTTTGTATTTCGTTTCGGCCATTTTCCTTTCTATCTTTCTTTGGCTGAAAATTGGTGTGGAGGGGCTTATTTGCAAATATGCAAATTAGCAATTTGGAGGGTTGTTTTTGTAATGATAGGTTCATGATGGTCCTAGCTTCCTTTGACTTCATTTGTTCATCATTGCTTGACTTTTGTGATGAGATGGTTGATGTGGAGGAGACTTTGTTGTGATCATTCTTTTTCTCATCATCACTCATTATTTCTCTCCTTATGCTCACCTACCTTGTGTGTGCTCACCTCCCCCTCTCCTTTTGATGATGGCCGGCCACACAATATGGTAGGGGCTGTCCAAAATTTTGTGAGTGAGAATTGGTCTCATTTTTGCTTGCAAAATCCTATAGCTCCATCTCAAAAAGTTCATCTCATTCCTCCACCAAAATTGGCAACTTCAACAACCCCTAGAGACATGGTGATCTACGTATAGCCTACAGCAATCTTGGACACGTCGGCTTGCCAACTTCGTGTCCGAGTTGCCTCGGTTTAAGAAGTGGAAGCCCGTAAAAAGATTCGGCGATGTGGTGCCCTTTCCGACGAGGAGATGAAGACCGGAGATTCCGCGGGGAGATCGGGATGGCGACGAGAAGACCGAAGGACACGGATCGCTCGGTATAGCTCTCTACCCTTTCTCTAGTTCGCTAGTAGTAGGTTAATGGTCCGATCCGGGTTAAAAGTCCGCGGTAGCGCCGGTTTCTAGTTTATAGAAAAGTTTTTGATTCCGCATTTTGGCCTCGGAAAGATAGCCGGGGCGCTGCCGTGCACTTACATTGGTATCAGAGCTACGCCATTAATCTAGTCTAGCTTGCTCTAACGTGTTTAGAACTTCGATCGGACGAACTTTTCAAAAAACCCCATTTTCAAGTCCAGTTTCTGTCGAATTTTTGCAGTGGTCAAAAAATCATTTGGTGTATTGCAGAAATACGTGCAGGGTTTTCTAAGAATTCTGTGAAAATTTGGTGCCCTAATATTACTGTTCAGCCGCAGAACCGCGGCCAAACCCATGCTCTGGCCGCGGTTCCGCCGCCATTTAACCTCTTCTGTGCATCAAATTTCTACAGTAGC
The DNA here is from genome assembly GCA_030015575.1 of Agapanthus africanus. Classification (NCBI taxonomy): domain Eukaryota; kingdom Viridiplantae; phylum Streptophyta; class Magnoliopsida; order Asparagales; family Amaryllidaceae; genus Agapanthus; species Agapanthus africanus. The sequence goes on along the minus strand of CM057350.1, from coordinate 161,478,053 downwards.
TCTTTGACATGGAAATGGGGGTTTTGGTATATTCTGTTTAGGCCCAGATTTATTTTGAGTGCTACAGTTGTGCTTGGGGCCCACTTCGGGAAACTTTGTCGATCGAAAATTTCAAACATGTTAGTTCACAGTATTTACATTATATCTGCGACCGTGAATGTCACTTGATCGGTAAATCCTGTCTAACTGCTATAGCCCTTTTAGACGGATTTGCGAACGTGACATTCACGTTGATGTTCTGTGTTGTGCTGTGATGTTGCGGATTTGTCATGGTGGATAGTCTGGATGCAATGGTAGTACAGTTTGGTTGTATATGTACATTTGATATTGCGGGGCGAGCGTCCGACATGTGGACTGCCGTCACTGCCTGTTTGTATATTATTCTTTTGGGGCACGACCGGGCTGAGGTCGATGTACCCGTTGTATATATTTTACTTTCTGTACTAGGATTACCCCGCGGAGGGGTGCACGGATAACTGGGTTCTAGGGGGCAACGGGCCCGCATCTCATGGCTTTGAGACGGAGGGGGCTTCACTTTAGAATTGGTGGGCTATTCGCCGCATTCGTAGGGGGTACAGGTTGACCCAAGGAGGGGTGTCCAAGTTACCGGATTCCGTGAAGTGCTGGGTGGTCCATTCACGTTGCTGAAGGGGGCTACCCCGCTTCAGGTTTTAGCGGGTAACTTGCCGCGCCCGTAGGGGTCTAGGATTTCATTGCCAGGCTATCCACACGACCAGGGGAACGTCGGGTTTCAGTACCGGCTCTATGAAACCCGGGGATCCCAGATATCTGTATTGTTCTGTGATACTTATTACATTTTTGTGATGTTGCATTTTATCACGCCTTGAGCGAATATTATATATTGATATATATACTAGTAGATGTTGTATATGTTTTGCACCCGCGCTAGTCCAGTCCCCACTCTGTCGTTAGTTAAGTAACCTAACGGGTGATGACGGGACCCAGTGGCGAATGCGGATGGCATATACATACATCATTATTTTCGTTCTTTATTGGTGTGATCAATTGATGGGACTGCATTGATTCGGATCAATGCAAGCTAAACAAACCTATTCTGATGTTGTTGGAACATTTTTCAAAAAGCTGTTATTGCAAGGTCGTTCTTTTTTGTTTTGCACAGTGGTATTCGGTTATGAATATCCAGCACCTCAGTCGACGAGGCAAGGGTCGAGATCCCTTCACCGGGAGTGACCCCTTGGACAGAAGTTTGCGTCAGGGTAATAATTTCACTATAGCCGATTGCCTTTTGCTTTGCATCGTGGTATTCAGTTGGAATATCCTGCACCTCATTCTACGGGGAAAGAGCCGAGATCCCTTCACCGGGAGTGACCTCTTTAGCAAAGGTTTTCGTCACTATATTTTTATAAAAGCTATCCGGTTCCTTCAACGATATCAAGTTCATTACGTTAAAGGTTTTTCGCCAAAAACCATTCGTAGCCCTCCGTCATTTCAGACGGGTAGCACTTAGTATTCATGCTATGTTTGTTGGCCTTAGTCAAGGCATAGTGTATGGTAGCTATTTGTTACTTTTCTGCTGCATAGATAGATGCGTTGGTTTGGGACAGTCGTACAGCCTTGTTGGCCCTAGTCAAGGGCTTGTACGGGTGGGTTCAAATTAACCTGGACAATGACGGGTAGAACTTGACATGTGACTTATGATTTGTTGGCCTTAGTCAAGGTCATAAGAGCATGGGGTAAAAATCACATCGGGAGTTTCTAAAGAAACTGAAACTTGCCAGATATGCGCATACCTTCTGGAGTGTGATAACGTGAGTGGATCCCACCACATTATCATGCGATGATAGTTGGATCCCGATTCCCACTGATGAGTTGGTTTACTCCTCGGGTGAACCCGACTAATTCTTCTTTCAGGTTTGGAGGAGAATTTGACATTACAGTGGGAGGTTTCCTGATTAGATAAATTAGTAACCATTCTGATCTAGGTTAGAGTGCACGCTGAGTGTTTCTTTTCTCTTTCTCTCTGGCAGCGACCATGGCCCGACCCTTGACTATGACTCAGTGACCAAAATTAACCGAACCTTCTTAAACACTGGCTTTTGGATTGTCAGAGTTGCATACCTCATTGCCACTCCTACTTTTACCCTTTTCTCCAGGACACCCCGTATTATTACGAACATCCACTTCCATTGGATAAAACCATCGTATAGTTATATACGAACTCGAAGGAATTTATTCGAGGATGGTTTCCGGTTATGGAGAAAACGGATATGACTATTCAGTTGTCTTTTCCTTTTACCTTCTCTCAAGTTGCGAGTGCTCCTTGGATTAGGACAGCACACCTATTACGCTTATTGGATAGTCTTCTTCCAAACCATAGGCTGATGCCGAACGGTAGGGAATGAAGAAAACTAATTAACCTAACGATGGTGTACAGAAGGTATTAAGTAAAGACAAATAAAGGGATTAGTAAGAGGGCAAAGTAAATTGCGAGTGCTATTCACGACAAAACCAAGTATTTCATTACCACTCCTACTTCACCTTTGTATTTCTCCAGAACACTCCGTATCACTACGAAGATCCACAGTTATTTGGATACTCCATCGTATGGTTATATACGAACTCGAAAGGAACTTGTTCCAGTTCGGGGATGGATTCTGGTTCAGGAGAAATAGGAATAAGGTTTATTCAGGTGTCTTTTATCTTTACCTTCTCTCAGGTTGCGAGTGCTCCTAGGATTAGGACAGTATACCCATTATGCTTATTGGATAGTCTTCTTCCAAACCATAGGCTGGTGCCGAACGGTAGGGAAGGAAGAAAACCATTTATCCTAAGAGGGTATACAGAAGGTAATGACTAAAGACATATGAAGGGATTTGGAGAGATGGCAAAGAAATACACTGTTACAGTTGTGAACTGGATAATGGAAGAGGCATTACTAGGAATCCCGGATAACCCTACGAAACATTTTCGTGTTTCAGTTTCACTGTGTACTGTTAATAGAAAACTGATTTCCCAATTAGACACTTGCTCCAGGGTATGGATTTACCAGGTATGATTATCACATCTGTATGGTTTTACAGATGATGAGTGGGAGTAAGTTATTAGGAATTAGGTGATCATCCTCATTATATCGGAATTCGTTGTAATTGGTGATATTTGAGGAAATCACCTGGGTTGTTTGCCAGACGGCAAATATTTGGTTTTGAATATCCGTTGTTATGCACCAATTTCAAATTGACATATCTGTACGTCTATCTTTATAGAGTGAGATATAACCTTTTGAAATTATGTCCATGACATTTACCTATATCAGTGGATGGTTAGGTAAGGAGCATTAAACAGCGGTGTAATTCTTCTTAACCATAAGTACAGTTTTCAACCTACGACACACATGGTTTAAGTTATTAGACTCAGGGGACTTATACAGAGTATTGTATGTTGTCCAGTGTCCATGAGAACAGAGGGGTTGGTGCTCGTACTATATTCTGTTTACTTATGACTTCTCTAGTTCTTAGACAAGTGTTTCGTAGAAACACAAGGTCCAAGTTTTGAGAAGTTGTAGGTATATGAATAAAGTAGAGAACCAGGTATTGCAAGTATCAGGATTCTTCAAGGTGATCGAAGATGTAGATACTTGTGTGTGGTATTCAGTTGATAGTAATGGTTTTAAGAGATCTTGTTTCTCTTTCAGGTTACTCATAATTGGAAGCACTCCTAAGTTGAGTAACGCTGATCGGCCTCCTTCCATTTAGTTGACATGCACTGGAGACAGCTGCATGATTTGAATCAGGTTCCAATTAAATCAGTGCCTCTGTTTCTATATTGGATACAGAACGGTTCATATCTTAACGATGTTAAGGTATGGAGAGTTGTCCGGCTTATGCTTAAAACCAGACTCTGGATAACTCAAGGCAAGTTTCTGTAATGGCTGTTTATGGGTTGACCCGGGCTATGACGAGGGTTGATTTTCTACCATCTGGAAGATCAATAGTGATATTGTTCTTGACTCGCCACAGTTTTGATTAAAATGGAATTTTTTTTCAGAAAACAGTAGTGGGAGTATGGTAGAACTGGAAGTGATTCCAGAACCGCAAACGATTACTGAAAATTTGATGAGAACCTAAAAATTCAATCTGATTTGACATTCCATTGGCCACTCCGCAGATATGGTGGGTAACCTCAGGCACCCGAGAGGTACTCCGGTATGCTCAAAGACGGTGACAGGGAGGTTCTTGTTTACCCAGACTTGCCATTGCTGTTGTTCCAGACTGTGAGACCCGGCAGGAGGATGAGTGTAGCGTCGTTCTAAACTAGCTTTACAAGTGCACGTGTATATGATTCTGCCAGAGGGTTGTCGTAGTCAGTGGGAGCAGCGGAAGCATAGTGGATAAGTGGCTTATGTCTATTTATAGACTAAAGCAGATATAACGGAGATAGATCATCTATTTCTGATGTGACAGTCATAGGTTTGACTTCATCAGAATAGGGGATGGATTTGTTAAGAAGGTAGTAAGGTGTGATATCTTGGTATTTGGATGACATACATTGAGTAGGAAGTGAAATTCCTATACTACGATCGGTTATACTTTGGTCGTCATACAATGGTTTCTCCACATAGGAGTTGGATATTATATTAGACATTCTGGTTACTAGATCTATGGTTTTAGATCTAGATTTGGGAAGTGTCCCAATCTGGGTACTTAGACAGCATTCTAAAGGTGTTTTAGAATGGACGACTCCTGGCACGGTGGTGTACCTGCAGGTGATGGAGTCACCCTCTCTAAAGGTGTCTTACAGACTAAAGGGGAGAGGGATATGCATGATTGGCAGATCACTTGCTTAGGTAATTGAGTTGATCATGAGATGTCAAGTACCACAACAGATGTTGTTTTTGCAGTAGATGTAATAAGATATTGATCCAATCCTGGAGAAACATTCGAAAGCAGTTTTAGAACATAAGTGGATGTTCTAGGGATATGATAACGGCAGCCTCTTTTTAGGAGACAGTTATCATTCCAGGCTTCCAAGGTGACCTGGATGGCAGAGTGACTGTCAGAGTTATAGTTTTCCCTCTGACGAGGGGCAGTGTTTTGGATAGGTGATCCAAGCGGACACTGAGGGAGGCATTACACAGGATACTGATTAAGTTCAGTTGACGATACAGTCTAAGAAGTTTGGATTTGGAGTTCATTTATGAGCTAGGTCCCATCAGATATCCAGACATATTCTAAGACAGGTATTGCTCATTTCGGGAGATGGCTTTCTCCGCGAACTTGAGATAAAGAGAGACATAGAAAGAAACATCAGAGCGGATCCACTCACTGAGGTTATTCCTCGAACGCAATAGTTTCGCAAACGGGTTTTGTGAGACTGATTAGTAGAGGAGTTGGGTGTTCGGTATCACACGGGCTATGAGTATGCGACATCGCAATAATTAGCCTTGAGTGCAAGTGGGAGATTGTTGGATATAGTGCCCTCAGAGTCAATTATTGGATCACAGGCACGTGATTGCAATGATTGAGGGAGGACCTATCCCGGTAGGACAGTCTTACTCAAGATGATAGCATGCTGTCTGGTTTATCTTTATCATCGTGTACTGCTTTAGGTGACCTCACAGGTCACTATTGCGCGTTGATAGAGCCCTTAGGATTCTTTCTTGACGGCCAGCAGTATGATGGCGATCATATACGTGGGAGCTGGGGTCTATAAGCACATCTTTAAAAGGTCCCTAGTAGTGGGAGTTTTCGAGACAGGGCATCGATACTCCAGAGTAGACTGGTGTATACAGTCGAGACCCCGACGAGGAGCGGTGGCCGGTCTCACAAGCCACTGGTGTCAGTTGGTTCACCTAAGATGTATACAGGTTCTCATTGGGTTATGAGTACACCGGACATGACTCGCCGGGAGCATGCTAGTTGGTCTTATACCTGACGTCAGATAGCAGTTCCCTGGTGACATGTGTACAGGTTAGTTCATCGATCTGAGATCGTCATTTGTCTCGTGTGAGTTCCTACTGTACTTTGATTACTACCCTACCACGGCTCAAAGGAGTCGTGCAAACAGGTTTTAGTTGGGTACAGTCCCGAGCCACATGGAGGCAGTGAGCGGATCTGCAGCGGTTCGTCTCTCCCGGTATTGGGGGTGAGGTCGCGCTGTGTCTAGGAGAGCCATTACACAAAGTCCTTGGCCAAGGCAGGAGATTTACTGGTAGGTATTCCAGTAGTATCTCAGGGTGTTCTGGGCTACACTCCGACACGACTTGTACCGCTTTTGGGGGTCTGACTTTTACCAACCCCCTAGGCCCGCCATGCGATGCTCATAGACGAATGGACCGGACTGTACGGATATTGTCACTGACAGGCTCAGTAGGGTGTCAGGATGAGTTCGCTCATCGACCTCCCTTTTGGTCAATACCTGGTGGCTCGTTACGTACGGCTAATACCTCTGACGTGCTAGTGGTTAAATCCACAGCCAAAGTATTGATGAGTCTTTAGAATCCCCCACAGACAGTTTCTCAAGTTTCGGGCGAAACGCTGTAGAGGCCGTATGGATATATGGCAGGGTTCGATCATATACGTGCGGTATTGCACGGATCATGATCGGACGGATAATACTAGCGGGCTTTGATTTAAGCCGGATCCTAGTATTATACAGTGTAGATTTTGTCTTATTGCATTTGTATTCGGTCGGAATACAAATGCGGGTATGTATATACAGTCGCGGGGTTTTCCTGTAATTTATTACGGGATCGCTTTTTGAAGTTGCCAGTTTGTATTTCGTTTCGGCCATTTTCCTTTCTATCTTTCTTTGGCTGAAAATTGGTGTGGAGGGGCTTATTTGCAAATGTGCAAATTAGCAATTTGGAGGGTTGTTTTTGTAATGATAGGTTCATGATGGTCCTAGCTTCCTTTGACTTCATTTGTTCATCATTGCTTGACTTTTGTGATGAGATGGTTGGTGTGGAGGAGACTTTGTTGTGATCATTCTTTTTCTCATCATCACTCATTATTTCTCTCCTTATGCTCACCCACCTTGTGTGTGCTCACCTCCTCCTCTCCTTTTGATGATGGCCGGCCACACAATATGGTGGGAGCTGTCCAAAATTTTATGGGTGAGAATTGGTCTCATTTTTGCTTGCAAAATCCTATAGCTCCATCTCAAAAAGTTCATCTCATTCCTCCACCAAAATTGGCAACTTCAACAACCCCTAGAGACATGGTGATCTACGTATAGCCTACAGCAATCTTGGACACGTCGGCTTGCCAACTTCGTGTCCGAGTTGCCTCGGTTCAAGAGGTGGGAGCCCGTAAAAAGATTCGGCGATGTGGTGCCCTTTCCGACGAGGAGATGAAGACCGGAGATTCCGCGGGGAGATCGGGATGGCGACGAGAAGACCGAAGGATACGGATCGCTCGGTATAGCTCTCTACCCTTTCTCTAGTTCGCTAGTAGTAGGTTAATGGTCCGATCCGGGTTAAAAGTCCGCGGAAGCGTCGATTTCTAGTTTATAGAGAAGTTTTTGATTCCGCATTTTGGCCTCGGAAAGACGGCCGGGGCGCTGCCGTGCACTTACAGATACCCGCTGTGAGTAAAAGTTACTCCTGGGAGAGTTTTGCACTTTACAATTAGCTAATCCAGTAGGAGTCTAGAAAAGTGTCAACAGGATTATGCCTCTAAGGAAACGAGATTTATTTTAATTAGGTCCGTGCGAAAGCACGGGTAACCTCTCTCGGAGTACCGATACATGCCTAATCGAACGATTGGCAAACCTGTAGGGTGTAATTAATCCCGGCTAATCTTACCTTTTAGGATTTGAAGGAAGATTTGATAAAAACAGTGGGAGTCATCTTGATTAGATAAAAACCAATCTAATCTTGCAAAGAGCGCACACAAAGTGATTATCCTTCTCTCTATCTCCTGGTAGCGACCAATGAAATGCCTTAATCAAGATAATAATATAGATGTTTCGACCGAACCTACTTATTATACTGGGCTAGGTTCCGCTCTATCTTATGATTGTCATAAGTTTGAGCAAAGAATAGGGGAATATCTGGATTCCCATGCCACCCAAACGAAGAAACAGTATGTTGATGCATCTTCTTCGGGTGTGTTCGTTACCGTTTACTGTTTCTTAGTTATCTCTACGTCCTGGGTATTGGAAGGATCAGGATCCTATATATGTAATTTGTTACATAGGCTACAGATAGTTAGAGAACTGAGAAATGGTGATATGTCTCTATTAGTAGGAAATGGTGCAATTGTTGCAGCCAAAGCAGTTAGCGAATATCACATTGTATTATTAACTGGTAATACATTGATTCTGAGCGACTGTTATTCCGTACCAAAAATATTGTGAATATTTTCCTAAATCAAGTGTTGATTGGGTATGGTACGTTGTATAACAGTAAACACGTTCTGAATCAAACCACAGTTCTAAACGTACAGAACACACACAAGAGAAACAGTTCAGAAATGAACGAAGTCTTCTTGTGGCATTGTAGACTAGGTTATATCAATGAGACAAGACTGGCTTAAGTTGCATAAGGATGCATATTTGAATCTGTTCGAATTAACATCTTATGTAACTTGCCAGTCATGTCTCAAAAGCTTGGTGACCAAATCTCCGTTTACTGGAAACGGAGAAAGAGCTACTGAACTCTTGGACAGATACATGGTGATGTATGCGGTCCTATGTCTACACATGCCAGGGATGGTTCCGCGTACTTTATTACATTCACCGATGTTCTCTCAAGATACGGATACGTGTTCTTATTGAAACACAAATCTGAATCTTTTGATGATTTCAAGGAATATAAGTACGAAGTTGAGAACCAGATGGGTAAAAGTATTCAAATCCTTTGATATGATCGGGGAGGAGAATACTTGAGCACGGAATTCTGGGATTATTTAAAAGAGAATGAGATTCTCTCTCGGTTTACTCCTCCGTACACCACAGCATAACAGTATATCGGGGTGGAGGAATCACACCCTATTAGATATGGTGCGCTTTATGATGAGTACCGCTGAGTTACCTATTTCCTTTTGGGGATATGCACTTGAGATAGCTGCATACCTATTGAATAGAGTTCCGACCAAATCCGTTGCCTACCACTCCATATGAGATATGGAATGTAAAGAGACCATCTCTTAAATGAGTTAAGATATAGGGTTGTCTGGCCTATATTGAAAAGCAAAATCCGGACAAGCTTGAGGCAAGGTCAGTTCTGTGCAAGTTTGTAGGATATCCCAAACATTCGCGAGGGTATATCTTCTACCACACCGAGAAACAAAAGACGTTTGTTTCTCGACATGCCACCATTTTAGAAAAGGAATTTCTTGTGAAAGAAATTAGTGGCAATGGGGCAAAACTGGAAGAAGTTCCAGAAACGCAAACTATAACTGACGATTTGGTGGAACCGGAGGATTCAATAGTCCCCGACGAACCGTAGCCACTCCGCAGATCTAGTAGGGTTCCTTATCCACCTGAGAGATACTACGGTTTTCTCATAGACGGTGGGAGCGAGGATTGCATCATGGAAGATGATGACCCAACTGGTTTCGAGCAAGTCATCACAAGTGGAGACTCTGTGAAATGGCTGGATGCTATGGGATCTGAGATGGAATCCACGCACACCAACAAAGTATTGACTTTGCATGTTGCTCTTGAAGGGGTAAAACCCATCGGGAACAAGTAGATCTTTGAGAAAGATAATTGGTGTAGATGAAAAAGTTGAGACTTTCAAAGCTAGACTTGTAGCAAAAGGTTTTCGTCAGCGATCTGGAGTCGACTATGATGAAACTCTTTTCTCCAGTGGCTATGCTTAAGTCCATCGGAATCTTACTTGCCATTGCTGCATACCATAACTACGAAATCTGGCAGATTGCACGTCAAAACCGCTTTTTCTAAATGGTAATTAAGAAGAGAGCATGTATATGACACTACCAAAGGGCTTTGTAGATAGTGGGAGCAACAGAAACATGTGCAAGCTGCTTAAATCCATTTACGGATTAAAACAGGTATCGCGGAGATGGAACATTTGTTTTGATGAAGTTGTCAAAGAGTTTGACTTCATCAAAAAGGTAGATGGACCATGTATATATAAGAAGGTTGTAGAGAGTAAGGTTGTCCTCCTCATATTGTACGTGGATGACATACTCTTGATAGGAAACGATGTTCCTATGCTACACTCGGTCAAGCATTTCTTATCACACAAGTCCTCCATGAAAGATCTAACTGATGCCTCCAACATTCTGGGGATATAGATTTATAGAGATAGATCTAAACGGATTTGAGATTGTCTCAATCCAGGTACATAGACACCATACTAAAGAGGTTTAGTATGGAAGATTCTAAGCGTGGTAATGTACCCGCTTGTTCAGGAATCACTCTCTCCAAAGAGATGTCTCCCAAGACTGATTTAGAGAGGGCTCGCATGCAAGGGATGCCCTATGCTTCGACAGTCGGGTTAATCATGTATGCGATGATGTGTACCAGACCGGATGTAGCTTGCTCACTAGGTGCAGTAAGTAAGTATCGAAAAGATCTTGGGGAAAAGCACTGGACAGCTGTAAAGAACGTTCTTAAGTACTTGAGAATGACTAAAGAGATGTTCTTGGTACATGGTAACAATGAACTCCAGGTGGAGTCCTTTACCGATTCGAGCTTATAGAGTGATAAGGACGACTGAAAGTCAGTCTCAGGTTTTGACTTTACCCTCAGTGGTAGAACGGTATATTGGAAGGGTTCCAAACTATATACCACAACAGACTCGTTGATAGAGGCTGATTACATCGCTACCAACGATGCTGCCAAAGAGGTTGTCTGGACGAATATAGTTCATAAGATGAACTTGGTTCCTACCATTGAGCATCTAATACCTATGTATTGTAATAACAATGGAGTTGTGGTTTTGGCCTAGGAACTCCGATCCCATCAGCGATCCATACATATTCTTAGACAGTATCACCTGATCAGGGAGATAGTTGATCTCCGGGAGATCGAGGTCAGGAGAGTTGACACAGAGGATAACACAGCGGATCCACTAACCGAGGCCCTCCCCCAGATGCTATTCGAGAGACTTTTAGGGCATTGGGTATGAGATACTACAACAACTGCCCTTAGTGCAAGTGGGAGATTGTTAGGAATATGTATGCCCTAGAGGCCATTATTGTTGATATAGTGGATGCTTGGACATATATAGAGGACTTTCTTGCTCAACATGATAGTATACTATCTGGTTGCCTTTATCTTAACATGTAGACTGGTATATTTATACTGTCTGTCTCTTATATGTTGATAAAGCCCTTAGGATATGTACTTGACTACAAGGATTATGATGAGATCATACTAGTGGGGCCAGGGTGGTCCAAAAGTACATCCTTTAACTGTTCCTAGTCGAGGGGATATTGAGATAGGGCATCGATATTCCAGAGTAGACTAGTGTGTACGTTTCTTGTCCCTTGGAGGGCGATGGTTGATCCCACAACCATTGATGTGTGACATCAAAGATTGTACACAGGTGCTCATTAGAGAATGGGTACACCGAACGGACTCGTTGAGGACTCCTAGTTGGTAGTATACCTATCGTCAGATAGCAGTCCTCTGGTGACACTGGTACAGGTTAGTCTGTAGACCCGAGATCGTCATAGAGTCTTGTGTGGCTCCCACCGTGCTTTGATTTCCTCCCTACCACACTCAAGAGGAGTTGTGCAAACAGGTGGATTTTAGGTACAGTCCCGAGTCACATGGAGGCAATGAGCGATAGGAGGGGTTTCGCCTCTCCCGGTATTGGGGGTTGATGTTGCGCCATACTCGATTGGCTATAACTAGAAGTCCCTAGCTAGGGCTGCAGCTGAGATTTACTGATAAGAGTTATCAGTAGTTTCTCGAACCGTTATAGGCCAGACACCGGCATGACTTATCACGTTACTGGGGTTTGACGTTTACCACCCCTAGACATGATATGCGACATATCAGACGAAGAGACCGGACTGTACGGTAGTGTTACTTATAGGCTTCATGGAGAGTATGGATGAGCTTGCTTGTTGATCTTCATATTGCTCAATACCCGGGTAGCCGTTACGTCCAGCTAGTACCGCTGACGGCGTGCTGGTGACTGATGTGATCATCACCTACTGCTGGCGTATTGACGAGTGTTTAGAGTCCCACCCAGAAGTTTTCTGGTTCAAGCGAAACGGAGAAGGCACATATGCTGATATGTGCGAGGACCAGATTAAATACGAGTATGTGATACCGTATTGTAATCTGGCCGTTATCTGTTATCAAGTTAGATTATATGTGATATAACCAGATTATCGAATCAAGTGTTGATTTGATAATGTGATACACAGATAAATGATATTAGTCGGTCATATGTGATATAACCGCATTATTAAATCAAGTATTGATTTAATAATTTGATATAAATTATATTTGATATAATTATATATTAACTAATATTATTAGCTCACTAATTGCTTTATTAATATATATATTAATATATATATATTAATATATATATATATATATATATATATATATTATTAAATGAAGCATGGTTGTTTTTCTACTTTTGGAAAATGGAAAAATGAGGTGGAAAAAGAGAAGACATGGAGAGTTTGGATGAGTATGGCTTTTTACTATATTTTATTTCCTCTTGACTCACTATTCAAGCATGGCTCTATTTTTCAATTGAAAATAATGGATGCTTGAATAAGTGAGGGGTTTTCATGTTGAGCCATTCATTCATTCATTCTTTTAACACTTAGGTAGTTATGACGTTAAAGTGTTCGTTATGACGTTATGACGTTAAAGTGTTCGAAACAATTGAAAAACAACCATTTTCCACCTCATTTTTCCATTTTCCAAAAAATAGTAAATGGAATTTAGCAAACATCGACAAAATCCAGAGACCTCAACAACTTGAGAAGTATTAAAAATACCCAGAGAGTGCTAAACAATAAAATGGAGCAGCACAGACAAAATGAGCCCATAACACCCCAAATGTGCGGCGGAACCGCGATCAAACAAGGGTTTTGGCCGCGTTCCGCGATCATTTAGGGGAGATAGGGGTTCAAATTTTCTGGGGCTCCAAAAAACACACTGCACGATTTTTGGGATAATTTTAATCACGAAAATTCCAACATTTGAAAAATTCGACAGAAACTATAATTTTTGCGGGTTTCGAAAACCGATAGAACACTTTAACATCATAACGACCTACCCAAGTGTTCGATACCCATTGTTCCCGTCAAAAATTTCTGCGCAAAAGAGCCCAAGGTATCAAATGGCAGTGATACGCTTAAGAAAATGCGAACCAGTATTTTCCGGGCTGTATTTTGATAAACTCCCGAATGAGAAACAGCTAAATTCTGATGGTATTGAAAGTGTCTCGAAAAATCCTTCGATTTGAAATATTATGGGCCTCATAATGCATCCGGGATCAAAAGTTATGAGGCATCACGTGCCTACACGTGATCGGGGGTCACGTGTAGACACTTGATGGGTTCCTAAGCTCTTAATTAATAGAATTAAATTCTAATCAAATAATCAATCAATGGGGTCACGCGCCAACACGTGATGGGCCTTTTAAACCCACCAAAAAGAATTTAAAAAATATAACAAATATCAGGAAATTCCCCAATGGGGTATCACGTGCTCACACGTGACCAAGGGTCACGTGCTGACACGTGATAGGTTCCTGTGACCTCTACTTTATAGAATTAAATTCTAGTCAAACAAAAATATAACAAATACAAGGAAATTCCCCAATGGGGTATCACGTGCTCACACGTGACCAAGGATCACGTGCTCACACGTGATAGGTTCCTGTGACCTTTACTTTATAGAATTAAATTCTAGTCAAACAAAAATATAACAAATATCAGGATATTCCCCAATGGGGTATCACGTGCTCACACGTGACCAAGGGTCACGTGCTGACATGTGATAGGTTCCTGTGACCTCTACTTTATAGAATTAAATTCTAGTCCAACAAAAATATAACAAAATACCAGGAAATAACCCAACGGGGCATCACGTGCTTACACGTAACCAAGGGTCACGTGTTGACACGTGATGATCCTTAGTCCTTTAAAACAACAGAATTAAATTCTGGGTAAAATGTTAATCAATGGGGGTCACGTGACAGGTTCCTAAACACTTTAATTGATAGAATTAAATTCTGTTTAATAATCAAATAAAAGGGTCACGTGCCAACACGTGGTAGACTTTTAAAAGTCTTCTAAAATAATAGAATTAAATTCTAATTAAGGGAAATCAAAGACCCTAACTGAAAAAAAATCTCTCTAAATCTTTCCAAACAAATATGGTGTTCTGTAAAATGGAGCACCGTTGGATTAAAAATCCAATGGTGATTAAAAATCACCAATTTATGGAAAGATTTTATACAAGGAAAGATTCCCTGAAATTCACCAAGAATAACAAACAGAATATCTTCTGGACTGAAAATCCAATGGTGAATAAAATTCACTGAGTGATCTAAAAGATCATGTTATGTTTCCTGATTTAAAATCAGGAAAGCTTCTGGGAAAAGCTTCAGAAGAGGGTCACGTGCTTACACGTGACTAGCGGTCACGTGCTTACACGTGACTAGCGGTCACGTGTTGGCACGTGACACCTAAAAACATCATCAAGGCAAGTTCAGTTTCCTGACTACGTTGAAGAAAAGGGGGCTTCAGAAAGAGTCACGTGCTCCCACGTGACCCGGGTCACGTGGCGACACGTGACATTTAAATGCAAGAGTCAAAAGGCACACCAGTTCCCTGATCAAGTCAAGGAAAAGGCTTCGGAAGAGGTCACGTGCTTCCACGTGACCAGGGTCACGTGTTGCCACGTGACGTTCAAGACAGCAGACTCGTTCTCCAGTTGAACCAAGGAAAGAGAGAGTTCAAACAAGGGTCACGTGCTCACACGTGACCAGGGGTCACGTGGCAGCACGTGACGTTTAAGCAGCAATAAGAAGACAGAGCGCAAAAGAAAGGAAAAGGCTCATTCCAAAGGGGGTCACGTGCCCACACGTGACCATGAGTCACGTGGTCACACGTGACCGGCTTTCAAAGCCCATTTTGTCAAACAGAATTAAATTCTGAAGGAGAATCAAATCTTTCCAAAGGAGAGCGGCTATCTGGAAACGATCGAATTAAAGATTCAGAGGTGATGAAATATCATCTATCTATGGGAAAATCTCGGGTTTGGAAAGATTTCCCCTTTAAATCTAACCAAAATAACAAAGGAGAATCTCTGGATTTAAAATCCAATGGTGAATAAAATTCACCTAATAATCCAGAGGTCCAAAACGAATGATGGATGCAAATTAAATCTCTCATGAAGATTCGTCAAAAACTGATTGATTCGGCTGCTTCTCCTATAAATAGGAGCCAAGAGACACGGAGAAAAAGGATACACATACGCAGAGAGAAAAAAAAAAGAGAAAAGAAAGAGAGCTTCGATACTTCGAGGAACTTGGATCTTCTGCAAAAGAAAACCCTAGGTAAGAAAGGGAAAAGCTCCTTGAAAGAAGAAGAGAATTTAATTCTCAACAGAGTTTAACTCTGATACATAAAAAACAGAAGAACATATTTCTTCTCTCTTTGATAGAGGATCTGCAAAGTGCACATCTCCCCTTAAGGTTGAGAATTTAATTCTCAATGGGTCGAGATCCTGCCATGCAGATCCAAAACATAGAGAGGGAATGCAAGCATGAGAATTTAATTCTCACAGAACTATAGGAATTTAATTCCTTTAAAATAAAATTAGGGCTTGACCCTGTATCATGGGAATTTAATTCCTTCAGAATAAAAAGAAACAGGGTTTAACCCTAATTAAGAACTTAGTTCTGTTGAAACGACGGGAATTTAATTCCCTTAATCATCGTTAAACAGGGAATGGGAATTCAATTCCTTAAAAACTTTTATTAGGGTTTAACCCTATTTGGTTCTTCACATATATGAGGAATTTAATTCCTACAGAAAATTCAGAGTTAAACTCTATCCCAGAATATAAGTCTTCGAAAGGAAGTAGGAATTTAATTCCTCTGAAATTTAAAGCTTGAGGAATTTAATTCCTGAAAAAAAAAGATTAACAAAGCCTCTAAACAAAATACATAGAGGCAGGGTCACGTGTCATCACGTGACCCCCCAAAAGATCTACAGAAAGCCCCTTTGAGGCAGCACCCCACGTGATCCACGTGACCCTTGGCAGAAGCTCTAATACATAGGCATTTGAATGCCCATCACGTGATGGCACGTGACGCTCTGAAAGACGCGATAATCTCAGCAGAATAAATGAAGGGAGGGCGCTCTCACGTGCTGCCACGTGACCCCTCTTGCCTTAGTGTTTAACACTAAATTGAAACTCTCGAACCCAGTGTTAACATACTGTTGGGCCTTAGTGTTCAACACTAATTAAAAAGCTTTATCTGCAGTGTTCAACACTGATTGCCTTAGTGTTTAACACTAATCTGAGATCTTCATTTGCAGTGTTCAACACTGATCTGTTTTAGTGTTTAACACTAATTTGAAAAGCCTTGTTGCTGGTGTTTAACACCAATTATCTCTTAGTGTTAAACACTAACTTGTCAACCTCATTCCCAGTGTTCAACACTGATTGCTCTGTAGTGTTTAACACTAGGCTTTGGCCCAATTGGCCTAAATGGATGGAGGCAAAGCCTCTCCTGATTGGACTTAGCCCAAGATGGCCATAAGTCCTCAATTTGTGCTTAACTGGGCCAATGGACTCATAACATAATTAATCGTCTTGACCCCAAATTGGGCCAAGGACTATTTAATCCACTCCGGTTCTAGGGTACATCTCTTCACTCCTTTGATATTTGGCATTGTAATCCCTCAATGTCTTCAAAGAGGTGACGGGTCCCGACGACCACACATTGATACGGACTGCGGGGTCCTTAAACCCGTGTTTAATGCAAATTCCTGGTTACGTGGAACGCGGATAATGTCACTCTTTGACCCCGTGGAAAACGTCCAGAGCGGAGCCTGGTCCTCGCAGAACACGGCAGCGAACCCGTGTGAAGCATCCAGAGCACATAACGGACTGTGGGGTCCTTAAACCCATGGACTACGACGTCCTTAACCTTGACCGAGATGTCTTAAAACTAACAACGGACTGTGGGGTCCTTAAACCCATGGACTACGACGTCCTTAACCTTGACCGAGATGTCTTAAAACTAACAGTGGACCGCAATGTCCTTAAACTACCCATGGACCGCAATGTCCTTAAACTACCCATGGACCGCAATGTCCTTAAACTAAAACAATAGAGCCCCGCATGCTCTTTTGTCGGATCTAAACGGTCCCGTTTAAGTTGATCTTAGCCTCAAAGATGGCTAACGTATCCTTAAACCTTCAAACAGAGTGGACTATAAATCCCCCCAATTAACTCTGGCTCAAGGGTACATCTCTGAACTCCTCTGACATCCGTCGTTGTAATTCTTCAACGTCGTCAGAGAGGTGACGGGTCCTAACGGCCATACATACGTTGGACCTCTAGGTCCCTAAACTGGAACAATGGAGTTCAAACACTCCTTTATCGGATCTAAACGATCCCGTTAAGTTGATCTTAGTCACAAAGTTAGACTAACGCATCCTTAACAAACGTTTGAGTTGATCTTAGCCTCAAGTATGGCTGACGTATCCTCAAACCAAACCCCCAAACCCAAATCTAAGATAATACGGATTTGGACTAGTCCACGCCCTACGGGCGACGACATAACTCAGTCTCCGTAAACAATCCACGGGCAACAAAACACAAAACAAACACCCACGACACGAAGTGACCAGCTGGAGAAGGAGAAAGTTGTTACCGCAATGCGGTAGCGTAATTAACTGCAGGGGCTTGCGCCTGCAGGGAAGAGCGTCCCCACAATCAAAAACCCCTCAAGCGAGAGGGAATCTGACGAAGTCTGCTACATCTGACGCATCCGTTTAAACCTTCGATACATGGTGCCATAAATCAACTTGGCATCTTCGGAGAGGTGAACGGATAGCACCAATTAGCATCTGCCCCGAATCTCAGCGCCAAGACACCGCAGTCCTGCGCGCCGTCTTTCGGAGGGGAACATGTTAGTTACAAAAACAACCAAAATCTTTCAATGAAAGATTCACTAAACAAATTGATTCTTTTCTTTCTCCTATAAATAGGAGCCAAGAATAGAAGAGAAGGGATCTTAGGAATTTTGAATTTCTGAAGAAAAACAACAACAGAGAGAAAAGAGAGGATAATTTAATTCTCAAGAGAGAAAAGAAGTTCCTTTCAGAGAAAATAAACCCTACGTGAGAAAGGGGAAAAAGATCTAAGTTCCATAAAATAAAAGAGAATTTAATTATCAATTTAAGAGTTTAACTCTTCTGAATAAGAACTTAGTTCTTCCTTTGGTTGAAGATCTGCAGAAGCAGATCTCCCCACAGGTTGAGAATTTAATTCTCATCGGGAAGATTCTGCCATGTAGATCCAAAATTTAGAGAGAGAATTTAAGTTTAAGGAATTTAATTCCCCCAAATTCATAGGAATTTAATTCCTCCAAACAGAACTAGGGTTTAACCCTATATGAGAATTTAATTCTCCCAAATTCATAGGAATTTAATTCCTCCAAACAGAATTAAGGTTCAACCCTGCATGAGAATTCAATTCTCCCAAATTCATAGGAATTTAATTCCTCCAAGACAGAATTAGGGTTTAATCCTATTTGAGAATTTAATTCTTCTACATACAAAGGAATTTAATTCCTCCAAAACAGAATTAGGGTTTAACTTTACAGAGAATTTAATTCTTAAAATAAGAGACTAAAAGATCTCCATGCATGTTGGTCACGTGGTAACACGTGACCCCTATCCTCAAAGATCAGAAAAGAGCAAACAAGACGAGGTCACGTACCCCCACATGACCCATTAACGGACCCCTCAAAATAAGAAGAAATTAGCCTAGAGGCAATACCTCACGTGCTCCCACATGACCTCCAAAACAAAGAGAACAAAGGCAAAGGCATATTCTAATTACGGCGTCCTCACGTGTCCTCACGTGGCCCCTAATAAACACCTTAATAAATCAGCGCATGAGTGACTATCACGTGCCCACACGTGATGGCCGTGAAATTCTGGCACGCCCGGTGGGACCTTTTCCTCTTTCCACTCCACACTTCGTGTGTCGTGACTCGCGAACCAATCGCGGTTCGCCAATGGTTGCCCTTGGGTTTCAAGATACTAAGAATTGGCGTCTTGCTTATTGCAGAAAGCAAAGGATCGATGGATTCTACTTCCATGAAATTCTCCAACTGCTCAGGCTGCAATTGCAGCCAACGCTCTGCCTCGCCAGGAGGTATAGCCTACGGACCCCAAGCTGCTTCGCTATTCATAATGCCCGTGGAACAGGTCACTC
Organism: Agapanthus africanus; assembly: GCA_030015575.1. Taxonomy (NCBI): domain Eukaryota; kingdom Viridiplantae; phylum Streptophyta; class Magnoliopsida; order Asparagales; family Amaryllidaceae; genus Agapanthus; species Agapanthus africanus. Next base: position 161,458,658 of record CM057350.1, on the reverse strand, counting down.
GCGCCACCACAGGATTGTTCTTTGGGACCATGCTCCCACCTACAAACTTCACCGCTCCAGCGCTGACAACGGAAGCTCTCAAGAAGTCGGTCTTTGATCGTCTTACCCCTGCCGCGGCTCCTCTCAACGAGTCGCCCAACGTCAATGCCTCGGTCTTCTCTAGATTGGGCCAGAAATCCTGCGAACCCATCATGGGACCTACAATCTCAGAGAAGGCTGCTTCTAAGAAGGTGCCCGCTCCTGCCCCCGAAGTCGTCAAGGCAGCTTCTCCGGCCAAAAGGTCGGTCTTTACAAGATTAACGGCTTCAGCTCCCGCTCCTACTGCCCAAAGGACATCGGTCTTTGACAGGCTAATACCAACTGCGACCCCCCACCCAGACAGGGGGCAAGACGAAACCATTCTTACCGCTGACCCTACACCGTCCGCTCGACATGCTCGACGTTGCCATTGGCGCCGAGTAAGGAAGGCTGGGGGCAACTCCCCCTCCGGGTTGACTCCATCGGCCCCGATGGCAGAGGTTAATGCTGCTGTTCCAACTGGGAACAGCTTTGAAATGCTAAATAAGGTGCGAAGGAATTCTCCTACGGCAGTGCTGAAGAGGTCTCCTCCCTCATTAAAAAAGGCCGTCGAAATAAAAACCGAACAACCCCGATCTCCTCAACGGCTGTCTTCCAAAATCTATAAGGTTTGGCGGCAGGCACGGGACTCGATCATCGATCCAAACTTCTCTCGCCAACACAAGAAGCTGAAAATCCAACCGGAAGCTGGTCACCAGGCTAAACCCCAAAAGGCTGTCTGGACGCCCACCTCAACGGCCCCCTCAACCTCCATGGCTCATAAAAGGAGGAGGCCACAGAAAACCCCACAGCATGCAACGACGGCTAAAAGCACTGAGCCCAGACGCCCTAAGTCTGGGAGCATGGTGGTCCACACTGTTTACATGGCCTCTGGAAAAGAGGAAAGCCGCACGTCTACGGGCCACCGACCGCTAACCCGATCCGTGACGAAGGCTCAAGAGCAGCAACAAAAGCTTCAAGAAATGATGAATGCTATGGCCGCGCTCACCGGGCCAAAAGAAAACCCAGAAACATCCTCAGACGCACGCCGGGAGGAAGAAACCGATGCTGAATTCCTTCGCCGAACACTGGAGAAAAGGGATAAAGAGGCTGCTGAACAAGCGGCCAATATACAACGGATGGGCCTCCTCTTCCAAGATGTGATAGGAATGATGATCCAGCAGGACTTACCCGCCGAGGATCCCCCAATCGTTCTTGAAGACGACCGAGGAGAAACGTCAAATCCACCACCAGCCCTCTCAACGGCCAAGGAGGAGGCAATCTCTAAGACTGACTTGGCTGACTACATAGCCCAGCAGATCCGGGTTCATCACGCGACTGAGGCAGCTGGTCAAGTCGTGAAAACAGGGCGGCCGTATCCGAAGCTGGTACGACCAAATCAAATACCCGCAAGGCTATACGATACCAAAATTCCACGTGTATAAGGGGACCGGCAATCCCCATCAACATGTCGCCCAGTTCCGGGCCCTCTGCGGTAACACCGGCGGTGATGATAAACTGTTGCTCCGCCAGTTCGTGGGCAGCCTATCGGAAACTGCGTTCGAATGGTATTCAGAACTCCCGAACGATTCTATCAAAACGTTCGCTGAAATGGAGCTGTTGTTCACTCAGCGATTCGCAAGTGCCAGCGAACGCACTCCAATAACTGCACTGATTAACGCCAGGGTAAAACCGGGCGAAACCTGGGTCCAGTACGCTATACGCTGGCGGAACTTGTGGTCGAGATGTGAGCAACGCATTGAGGAAGCACCTGCGGTGGGCATGTTCGTGGGAACTCTAGACCCTCACGCAACGATCTCCCAGTTTATGATGTTCTTTAAGCCAACCACATTCCAGGCTTTAATCGACAAGTTGGCTCAGATGGACCAGATGGGTCATAGACCACCTGCCCTGAAGTCGGAATCTCGGAATGACAAGGGTAAAGGGAGGGCAACCTTTGTTGCGAATGCCCAGCAGCAACCTAACGCCCCAAAACCGGCAGATCAACTCGAGGAAAGGCGTCGGTATTATAATGAGAAGATGAAGCGTCCCTACTCGTTCCCACGGGACAAGACGAAACGGCTATTCGAGCTGGCAATACGCAACAGACTTATAAACCTGCCAAATCCAAGGCGACCGCCGCAACCCACCGAAGTGAATAACCCTAACTATTGCCCTTACCATCAAACGGTAGGCCATCCGATTGAAGATTGCTTCGTCTTCAAAGGATGGATTGAAGACCAATACCTCCAGGGGAAGTTTGTACTGTCCGAAAAGTGGAAGGTGAACCCCCCACAGCCGCATGCTCCTAGGAAAGCGGATACACCGGGGGCAACATGTTCTTTTATTGAAGAAGCTCCATGGGAGGTCGTGCTATCAACTAAAACCAGAAGAATGCTGAGAGACCTTCATGCGTGCCCTGCGATCGAATGGAAGGACCCTCTTGAACCTCAAATTATCGAAGGGATGCTAAGGCGCCGCCCGACTACAAAGACTCACGATAAGAGCCCAGATACTCACGCCCAATCGTCAAAATCTTCAAAGAAAAAGAAGAAGCAATCCAAGAAGTCCGTGAAGCCTGGAAAAGAGCACACGAACTTGCAGAAGCAAATAGACGCACTGGAAGAGTACAATCAAAAGGCGCGAACCCCTGTCACATTGCAAGAGTTCCTCAACCACATCTTTCAAGAAGAAGATGATGGAGAAAGCTCGTCGGATGAATCCGAAGGATATGTGGCGAGTTGTAACGTAATCTCCCATTCGTTTACCGATGATGGGAAAACTCCTGGCACTAAAAAGTTGGAGGCAGAGCCTGTACCAGAGCGTGCATGGCCAACAGATGAAATGATCGACGCTTTTCTAGACGAGATTCGTCTAAAATGTAAAGCGGACCAGGAGCGTGAGATGACCACGTCGGAAGGAGCCAAATGCGGGCAACTGAACGAAAGAGTTGAACTACCCCTGCCAGAGCGTAAGGCATCCGAAGTAGACAAGAAGATATTCAAGACGAGGAAAAGGTTTGCCAAAGCCATGTCAATGGGAATGAAGCTACCACCCTCGGAAGGAAACACACACGATGGGGTAGAGACGCACCCTGACTATGGCACATATCATCGGAGAATATCACATCCCACGGAGGAGTGCGACGCCTTTAAGATATGGTGGCAAGGATATGTCGCTCGTCGGCAACATGTTAAGCGCATGAAACACAAGAGCCGTCGGGAGCGAAGAAGTACTGTCGATGGGCACAACAGAACGACTGGCAACTGTTACATGGTTAACGCCAGGGGGTCACAAGTTCTCACCTTTGGGAGCGACTCTGACGAAGAAATAGCTCTGGGCCCTCTCTTTAAAGAATCCGTTTTGGGGAAAGAAGAAGAATCGGAGGCCTGCGAGAACATTCAGCTGCGCAATCGCACACTCCCAGAAAAGAATCTCGGGCCCGGGAATAGAAGGGATAAGGGAAAGGAAAAGGTCTCTGAAGATATCACTTTAGATGACCAAGTCATGACGGAGCTGGCTGCCAAAGACCCTCCTAGGAAGAGTAAAGTGGACTATAACATCCTCGCGCACCTAAGGAAACTGCCTTCTCAGCTTAGCATTCTCGATGCCCTCCTACTATCAAAAGAAGCGCGAGACTCACTAATTAAGGCGTTACAAGAACCTGAGCAATTCCAAGCCTTCCTCGCCACTGAAAAGATGAAGGATGAACTGGAGGAAGTGCATACAGCCGACATCACTTTCGGTGATGAAGACCTCCTTCTCGGGACATGCGACCATAACCGTCCCCTATATGTCTCCGGATACTGCCATGATATCAAGATAGGCAAGATCCTGGTGGATAATGGATCCTCCGTCAACCTCCTTAATGTTCGGGTGTTGAAGGAAATCTGCATGAGCGTGCAACACCTCGCTCGTGACAAAATCACTATCTCCGGTTTCGATTCACAATCGTCACGGACTCTCGGATCTGTGATATTAACATTACGCTTTGGACTTCTCGTCACAGACATCAAATTCCATGTCATTGACGCCCAGACCTGCTACAACGCCTTGCTCGGTCGTCCTTGGCTACACGAGTACAACATCATCCCTTCTACACAACATCAGTGTATGAAGTACTTTAAGGACGGTTTCGAGTATACCGTAACAGGCGAGCTGAACCCATTTTCCGTGAACGAAGTCCGCAAATACGAAGATGCGAAATACTTTTTGCCAGATTTCGAGGATACAGAAAGGTGTCGCAATCCGGAGGACAAAGCCGCCGCCACCATCCCCGTTTTCGGAAGCGACACCGAAGAAGAGGAAGAGATAGTTTATGCAGGGCCATCTCAATGCAACAACCTGGGGACGCCCGCCCCCATGTTAGTCTTCGGAAGTGACTCAGAAGATGAAGTGAACGCTGTGTTCTCCAATCGGCTATCAATACAAGCACCCCCTGGCGATGACCATAGTTTGCAAATCACCATAGTACCGCGAGAACACTACAAGGATCTCGACACGCTTCGGGCTCACAATGTGCAGGACCTGCAAACATTCTACGTCCCTCCCAGGCGAAAGGGTGAGAAGGTGATCCTATTCTACCGATCCTCAGAGTCGAAAATAGAGAAAGAGATCTGGCATGGCGCGGATGCTACGCTTGACAGGCTCCAACCCATCCGTCTGCCCAGATACTATACAAATGGATTAAAGAAGCTATTGAAGCGCCAAGGAGTACCCTTAGAACAGACCGTTCGGCAGGCGCGGTTCTACAACAGGATTTGGGATGTCCCCGGGACTCAACGCAAATTGCCCAACGGGAAGATGGAAACACTCGGGCTTGGATACGCAAGAGCCGGAAAACGGGAACGGGCCCACAGTAGCTACGCCATATATACCTTTGATGAAGAGGAGGACGCCCTGTCAGGAGATGCCAACCACCCATCAAAACTAGACCCCGCAATTAAAGCGCCGAGTCCGTCGTTTGAAGAGCGAGTGGGCAAGCCTATCAGGAAAATGGGTCAGGAAGCTCGGGAAGACCACAACCGCGAAATGGCCATCTACGAGAAGGCCAGGACGCAACGTCTATCTCAACGTGCTGCAAAGGACAAAGACGCTTATCCTCGTCAATCCGTTATACGAAAGGCCCGACGCAGAGACGGAAATAAATCAAGAAGCGGCTCGGGTTTGTCCCTCATGAAGAAGATGAGTCGAGCGTACTCCTTCCCCCGAGACAAAACGGGGAGGTTACTTAACCTCGCCATAAAACATCAAATGATCACGCTTCCAGAGTCTAGACATCCTGAGCAAGCTAGTAAGGCTTCTCATCCGAGTTATTGCTCTTATCACCGAGCCATAGGACATCCTACCGAAGACTGCTTCACCTTCAAGAACTGGGTCGAGGACCAGTACCGACGGGGCAGATTCGCTTTATCCGACGGCTGGAATGTGATGCCACCGCAAAAGCATGAGCCCAAGGCCGCAAGAGCAGAACCGGGTCCACCTCAGTTCAGGGAGCGGGTTCGCACTTGTTATACGATTACGATATTAGGAAAAGAGCCCGAGAACGTAGATGACCTTTACCGGTGCTTTGAGAACAGCGATGATGAGGTGATCTCGGAATTTCCGCCCGCTCCAAAAGAACTGGAAGATGGTATACATACTACTGCAGATAACCTCAAGAAGATTGAGTTGGGATCGGCAGACGACCCACGACCGACATTTGTCAGCGAGCTGTTATCCGAAGAAAAGGTGGCTGCGTTAAAGAACGTGCTTCTACGGCATAAAGATTGCTTCGCGTGGAACTACTCCGAGATGCCAGGATTGGACCCGGAGATTGCTGTGCATAGATTAGCAATATCCCCAGATATCAAGCCAGTCAAGCAGGCGCCAAGGAGGATGCGACTCGAGCTTGAAATGAGCATCAACGCCGAAGTCAAGAAGTTGATCGATTCTCGATTTATCCAAGAAGTCCAATACCCCGACTGGATCGCCAATATCGTCCCGGTAATGAAGAAGAATGGGACGGTACGCATATGCGTGGATTTCAGGGATCTCAATAAAGCCTGTCCAAAGGACGATTTCCCGGTGCCGGTAACCGAGCTAATGATAGATAACACGTCCACTCACGAGGTTTTCTCCTTTATGGACGGTTCATCAGGATACAATCAGATAAAAATGCATCCCGAAGACCAGAAGCACACCGCTTTCCGGACCCCTTTGGGTATATTTTGCTACAGGGTTATGCCCTTTGGTCTTAAGAACGCTGGCGCTACCTATCAAAGGGCCATGACAAAGATCTTTGATGACCTCATACACGACGTCGTCGAGTGCTATATCGACGACCTCGTAGTAAAGAGCATGTCATACGAAGATCATTTAAAGCATCTGGAGACTGTATTTCGACGCCTTCGGCAATATAATTTGAAAATGAATCCCCTCAAATGCGCGTTTGGAGTCTCCTCGGGCAAATTTCTGGGATTCATCGTTCGACACCGATGTATTGAAATAGATCCGTCAAAGATTAAGGCGATCATGGAAATGCCTCCGCCAAGAACCCTCAAGCAGTTGCGGTCTCTCCAAGGGAAGCTCGCATACATCCGGCGGTTTATCGCTAATCTTTCGGGCAAATGCCGTCCTTACAGCCACCTGATGAAAAAGGGAACTCCATTCGTTTGGGATCACAAATGTCAAGGTGCACTAGACGAGATCAAGCAGTACCTGCAGAACCCTCCAGTGTTGGCTGCTCCAGTGAAGGGAAAGCCTCTCATTCTTTACACGGCCGCCCTCGAAGGTTCTTTGGGCGCATTATGGGCACAAGAGAACGATCAGGGGAAAGAAAGAGCACTTTACTACTTAAGTCGAGTGCTGCTGGGGGCAGAAAGCAACTATTCCCCCATTGAAAAGCACTGCCTGGCGTTGATCTTCGCAATAACAAAGCTTAGACATTACGCATTAGCACATGAAGTCCGTCTTATTTCGAAGGTGGACCCTCTCAAATATCTGATGTTGAAAGCCATATTGACGGGACGACTTGCTAAGTGGGCCCTGCTCTTGATGGAGTTCTCGATAACATATCAACCTCTCAAGGCAGTGAAAGGCCAGGCCATTGCCGACTTCCTCGCCGAGCACCCGATACCGGCTGATTCTCCTCTGAACTGTGATTTGCCGGACGAGCATGCATTTGATGCGATTAGCGGCGGAAGCGCCCGATGGGAACTCTATTTCGATGGAGCATCCTCCATAAAGAAACAGAAACAAGGTGTCCCAATGGTCAAATCAGGGATAGGCCTCATCTTTGCAACTCCACAAGGAGGGATAATGCGCTTCGCCTTCTCCTTGACAGAACCGAGGACAAACAATGAAGCCGAATACGAAGCTCTGATAGCAGGCCTCGAAATCGCCATCGACATGGGAATTGAAGACCTCCTTATATACGGGGATTCTTAGCTGGTCGTTAGTCAAGTAAATGGTGACTACCAAACGTGCAAACCGGAGTTGGTGAAGTACGGCGAAAAGGTGCAACAACTATTGACCCAAATTCCCTCCTATACTTTGGAGAACATACCGCGCGCGGAAAACAGCAAAGCAGACGCGTTGGCTAAACTTGCTAAAGAACTGGCTGACGAGAACCTCGATGACGTCAGAATCGTGGTACAAAGCCGTCAAGTGCTCGCCCCAGCAGAAATATCTCTGGAATCATGCGAAGAAAAGGGAACGACTGAGCAGACGACCCTACAAATAAAAGACCATGAGAAGGCCGAAGACTGGAGGGAAGTCTTCATAGACTACTTTAAGTCCCACCGAATGCCCGAAGAAGCCTCCTCAAGACATCAGCTCATGAAACGAGCTTTATCTTTCGCTTTTGTCAACGATATTCTATACAAGAGATCGTTTGATTCTCTATGGCTGAGATGCTTAGGACTTGACGAAGCAGAAAGAGTCATTCAGGAAGTTCATGACGGACTTTGCGGTTCTCACCAAGCAGGCCCAAAGATGAAGTTAAAAATCAAACGGATGGGTTACTATTGGCCCACGATGACCCAGGACTGCCTCGAGTATGCGAAGCAATGCCACTCATGCCAGATTCATGGAGACTTCATCCACCAACATCCGAATCCATTGCATCCAACGGTGGCTAGTTGGCCATTCGAAATGTGGGGGACTGACATAGTAGGCCCCATTGAGCCAGCATCATCCCGGGGACACCGTTTTATTCTGGCAACAACTGATTACTTCTCCAAATGGGCAGAAGCAGTACCACTGAGGGAAGTAAAGACGGAGAATATCCTCCATTTCTTCAAGACGCACGTCATCTATCGGTTCGGGACTCCACGGCGGATTATCTCCGATAACGGGCCGGCCTACCGAAGCCATAAGATTAGCCGCTTCGCACAGCAGCACAATATAGACTGGAGATATTCTTCGGTTTACAATCCTCGAGCTAACGGTCTAGCCGAGGCCTTCAATAAGACCTTGACGAAGATCATAAAAAAGACCGTTTCCAGGAATAAGAGAGACTGGCATGAAAGGCTGCAAGAAGCCCTTTGGGCTTATCGAACTACATTCAAGACGGCCACGAACACAACGCCGTACGCGTTGGTATTTGGGACGGAAGCAGTGCTCCCCCTCGAGATAGAGTTACCCTCTCTCCGAGTAGCAGTCCACCACGAGCTGACGAACGAAGAAAATGTTCACCTTCGACTTGAGGAGCTTGATGCCCTCGACGAAACCCGGCTCATAGCGCAACAACATTTAGAGGCCTACAAAGCAAAGATGACGCGCTCATACGAAAGATTGACCAGGCCGAGGACATTCCGCCAAGGCGAACTTGTACTAGTGGTCAAAAGACCTATGATCCCCAATCGTGCCAAGCGAGGAAAATTTGAGCCAAACTATGAAGGCCCGTACATCATAGACAAGGTCTACCAGGGTGGAGCCTACCTACTCATGGACATGCACGGTGAAAGGCCTTTCAGGCCAATAAACGGCCGCTTCTTAAAGAAGTACTATGCTTAATGAGCCGCAGCCGGGGTCAATGATAGATGACGACGACTATGTCCGCTCACTATCTTCCTAGGCTCAGACTTTACAAGCAGCAGCCGGCCTTCCTATAACGGCGGACCGAAACGTCCTTAAACTAACGACGGACCGAAACGTCCTTAAACTAACGACGGACCGAAACGTCCTTAAACTATCAACGGACCGAAACGTCCTTAAACTAACGACGGACCGAAACGTCCCTAAAACTACTACCGCAGCATCTTTAGGCTGACGAGATAAAAAAAAATAAAAAAAAATAAAAATATATGAAAAAGAATAAAAAAAAACGGTACGTCCGTAAGCAAAATGGGCACGGATGAAAACCCGAAAGGGCTCCGTGAGTAAAAACAGCAGGGCTGCCGGCAAGCGTTCGTGAAAACCCGAAAGGGCGCGACCTTGTAAAAAAAAAAGGTGAAAATGTAAAAAAAAGGGGGGGTATGTCCGTAAGCAAAATGGGCACGGATGAAAACCCGAAAGGGCTCCGTGAGTAAAAACAGCAGGACTACCGGCGAGTGTTTGTGAAAACCCGAAAGGGCGCAACCTCGTTAAAAGACACTTGTAGGGTCCTCTCGACCTTGTAAGGAGAAACCACCTGCGTGAGATCCTTACGACTCACAAAGGAGCAACACACTTAGGAATCCTCACGATTCCTAAGGAGAAAATACACTTACGAGATCCTCACGACTCGTAAGGAGAATTCTCTTATGGGACCCTTACGGCTCATGAGATTTGAAAGTCTTAAGATACAGAAACCTGAACCTGTTCTTAAGCAAATCCTCCACAACCTTCGATATTGCCCTACAAGAGGCTCAATACTGACCCTTGTATACAATCCACGGGCGCGAATAAACATTTCCCCAGCAAAGTCCAACTCTTGTAGGTCCTCTCGACCCATAAGGAGAAAACCCTCTTGTAGGATCCTTACGACTTACAGAGGAACATACACTCAGGAATCCTCACGATCCCTAAGGAGAAAATACACCTGCAAGATCCTCACGACTTGTAGGGAGAAATACCTTTGTGAGACCCTTACGGCTCATGAAGTCGAAAGCCTTAGTCGACAGGACCTTAACCCTGTTTGCTAAGCCACCTTTGTTCAACATCGACAGAGGCAAATGATGATTCGCTCCTGGCAATATTCCAGTTGCAGCGATGCTGATGCCTAAACCGGTATCAAATCCCAAGTTCTTTCATGGCAAATGATGATTCGCTCCTGGCAACATCCCAGTTGCAGCGATGCTGATGCCGAAATCGGTGTCCAAAATCCGAGCTTGCGGCGAAAAAGCTAGCAAGCCACACATGCCTACAAAATAGCCGAAATGATGGGGCAACTTGCAATAAAAAAGCAGCAAGTAAAAATGTATGCATGAAAAATAGCCGAAATGATGGGGCAACTCGCAATAAAAAGCAGCGAGTAAAAATAAAACAAATAGCCGAAATGATTGGGCACCGCGAAAAATAGCCGAAATGATTGGGCAATCGCGACCTTCGCGATATAAAAAGCTGAAATGATAAAGCATCGCGGAAAGAATAAAAAAAATGACGAAAGAATGAAATCTTCGCCCTACAGGTAATGTTACATCTATCCCTGTATACAATCCAGGGGCGCAAACAAAGAAGGAGTCGTACTCCTCCCCCAGGTTTCATCATGAGAGGAAGCCAAATCTCGACGGTTCACAAATAACCTGGAGATCATCTCGACGCAGTAGACACAACTTCAAGCTAAGCGGAACAGCGGCAACTCCCAGTTCCATGGCTCGGTGGTACACATATCGCCAACAGTCAAACCTCCATTCCGTGAAATGCGGATACAATCGATAAAATTCCTGGTTACGTGGAACGCGGATAATGTCACTCTTTGACCCCGTGGAAAACGTCCAGAGCGGATCCTGGTCCTCGCAGAGCATGGCAGTGAACCCGTGCAAAGTATCCAGAGCGGAGCCTAGTCCTCGCCTAACGCGGCAGTGAACCCGTGTGAAGCATCTAGTGCAAAATTCCTGGTTACGTGGAACGCGGATAATGTCACTCTTTGACCCCGTGGAAAACGTCCAGAGCGGATCCTGGTCCTCGCAGAGCATGGCAGTGAACCCGTGCAAAGCATCCAGAGCGGAGCCTAGTCCTCGCCTAACGCGGCAGTGAACCCGTGTGAAGCATCTAGTGCAAAATTCCTGGTTACGTGGAACGCGGATAATGTCACTCTTTGACCCCGTGGAAAACGTCCAGAGCGGATCCTGGTCCTCGCAGAGCATGGCAGTGAACCCGTGCGAAGCATCCAGAGCGGAGCCTAGTCCTCGCCTAACGCGGCAGTGAACCCGTGTGAAGCATCTAGTGCAAAATTCCTGGTTACGTGGAACGCGGATAATGTCACTCTTTGACCCCGTGGAAAACGTCCAGAGCGGATCCTGGTCCTCGCAGAGCATGGCAGTGAACCCGTGCGAAGCATCCAGAGCGGAGCCTAGTCCTCGCCTAACGCGGCAGTGAACCCGTGTGAAGCATCTAGTGCAAAATTCCTGGTCACGTGGAACGCGGATAATGTCACTCTTTGACCCCGTGGAAAACGTCCAGAGCGGATCCTGGTCCTCGCAGAGCATGGCAGTGAACCCGTGCGAAGCATCCAGAGTGGAGCCTAGTCCTCGCCTAACGCGGCAGTGAACCCGTGTGAAGCATCTAGTGCAAAATTTCTGGTTACGTGGAACGCGGATAATGTCACTCTTTGACCCCGTGGAAAACGTCCAGAGCGGAGCCTGGTCCTCGCCAAGCACGGCAGTGAACCCGTGTGAAGCATCCAGAGCAAATACCGGACTGTGGAGTCCTTAAAATCCACGGACTATGACGTCCTTAACCTCGACCGTGATGTCTTAAAACTAACGATCAACCACCCCGATTCCCTACAGACTTTGCCTTGGTTTAAGGGTACATCTCTTCACTCCTTTGATGCCCGGCGTTGTAATTCCTCAACGTCTTCAAAGAGGTGACGGGTCCCTGCAACCAAACACCGGACTGTGGAGTCCCTAAATCCACGGACTATGAGGTCCTTAACCTTTACCGTGATGTCTTAAAACTAAAATCGGACTGTGGAGTCCTTAAATCCACGGACTATGAGGTCCTTAACCTTGACCGTGACGTCTTTAAACTACGATACCTTGAGAAACTCCCGACTCCGTAAAACACGGACAAGGGTGACCGCATCCAACACTTGCAGGCCCTCACGACCTGTAAGGAAGAAAAAACTCTCTTGCGAGATCTTTACGACTCTCAAGGGAAGACCCGCTTATGGATCCTCACGATCTTTAAGAAGAACTTACACCTATGGGATCCTCTCGACCTGTAGGGAGAAAGACTCTTTATAAGACCCTCGTGGCTCGTGAAATGCAAAAGTCTTAGGAAGCAGATCTTAACCCTGAGTCCTGAGCCATTGCTGTCCTGCAAGGAAATCAAGATAGAATATCCGCAGAACACATTCGATGAAAAGGAGACACACCATTGAGAAGAAAAATGTATCTTTTATTCATAAACCAAAATGGGTGCAAAGTACAATTCATGAAAGAAACAAAAAGAAAATACTCTCATCCATGAGTATGTACAAAAGGGAAGAAAAAGATACAAATGTTTCAGGCCGGCGGGCGATTCAGCAGCTTGGTCAGCTCATCCTGCTTTTGCTGAGCCACGGCTTCATGACGCAAGATCTCCAGAAGACGAGCCTCCGCTTGAGCTTGCTGAGCCTGATACGAAGCGAGCCGAGCTTCGAGCTCTTTCTCGGTGGCTTTATGAGCTTCGACCCTCTCACGAGTGAACATGGCAACTTTATCAAGAGCCACCACCTCTTTTGTGGACTCCTGAAGCACCCGCCAGAATTCGTATGCTTTGTTGGCCTTGGCTATAAGGCTGGCCTGAAGCTCGCTCAGCGCCTTAGAAGCCAATGCCCTTTCCGAAAATTTACGGCCGAGCCCTTTTCTCGCACAACAATATGTTCGCTACGTGTCGCTCTATCAGGCCACGTAAGCTCGCTTTCGTGACAGCGGCCTTGGAAACAAGACATTTACAAGACCATATAAATGGGCTTCTGATCGACAGCAATAATCGATCCAAAACGCGCTCACACAACCCGGTATGAAAAGCAACGAAAAAAATTTTCCGACGATTATCCTATCAAGCATGTGCTCGCAATCATGTGAACATCCGAAAAAAGGAAATAAAATTCGAAGCTGTAATGTGCACGCGACATGACAACAGTATGGATAATTGAAGAAAATTTTCATAAAAGGAACACAAAATTTATTCATGCAAGCGGAAACATACATACGAGTACCGAGCCTACATGGAGGTTCAACATAAAGCATACAAAAAGGAGGGACTAATTTAAAGAGGTTCTACACTAACGGAAAAGGTCACCAAACACAGGATCAACGGCACAGGGGTTGATGAAGCAAAGGATAAAATTCTCCATCTCTCTCTCCGCTTTCTCCAGCACATCGAAGCGACGATTCTCGCGAGAAGTCGCTCCCCATCGGTTGGTGCCATGTTCATCCGCGAATGCAAACATAATAGCTCGCCGGGCCTTTATCTCGCTCAGCAGATGAATTGAGCAGTCCTTCAAAGCCTGAGTAATCAGGCATGCTTCATGAAAGCCCTCGAGCTTTTCTTCCGCCGCATCAAGCATTGCCAGGGTCATCTCTGCCGGGTGAGGAGGAATGTCGGCAAGCACGGACATGAGGATCATCCGGAGCCAGAGAGAACCCATCGGGAGGGGAGATCCCCTACGGATCGAGAGTTCGTGCATGGCTGAGTCGCATTCGTTGTCGGTAAGGAGGGGATCCACCAACCGAGCAGCAAAGCGGGGGATCATCTCTTCAATAGGAACTTCCCACGGCTGTCGGCGAGCATGAGGACGATTGCAGGCCATGACGCTCGTTTGTTTCTCAAGATAAGTTACTAAAAAAAAAATAATAATAATAATATGAAGCTCTCTGTGAAAGGAAAAGAAAGCTATAGCTTCATATATAAAGAAGTGCATTAAGTGCTGTGCGCGGAAAATCTGGCATGGTAAGGCTATTTCCAAGGCCCAAAAAAGGAAGGGCATCTAAAATCAAGGAAATGAAACTATTTCCAAGGCCCTTTCTCTGCATCCAATATTATGCACTGAAAATACGGCATGAGAAAATTTTGTGAACCGCCCCATCAAGGGACCCACGTGCAGAACACGTGAGGCCTAAACCTGATGCGTGCTTAAAAGGAAATATATGGAGTAGTACCCTGCATATTAAAAGCACAAACGACAACAATAGCAAAAATGATAAAATCCCAGATGCAAACATAGAAAGACATAATAACAATTGTCACTCATACTTCAAGAGGTTCATACAAAACACAGAGGACGCATTTACAACGGTAAAGCTTCAGATGCGGGACATGGGTTGAGAAACTCAAAATTAACTTTATCCAAGATTTTCCAAGCATTTCGAACCTCCCGAGTATGTTTCCTCTCACGATCACAAGCATCGGGGTCCTCACGAATGTCCTCCACCCTCCGATAGGCGGCAAGTATGGCCGACTGCTGGAACATCTGATGCAGGAGATCAATGAGATTATCCCGCCTTCTCTTTGAGATCAAGTGCATCAGATACACCGAGTGTACTTTATCCTCGGCGGCGTCCAATGCCCCAAGCGGCACACCAGCACAGAATAGAGGGAGAGCCTCCCTGATCGCCAACACGATCAGCCTCAGAAGAGAAGAGCGACGGGGGAGTAACCGATGGTTGTACTCATCAAAGCGGTTCATAATCTCGGCACATTGAGCATCGGTGAACTCCTGGTTCTGACTGCGGCCCAGCGCACGAATATTCCCATAGGAAATGATCTCGTCAAGATCATACAGATGGGCATCCATGATACCTGAAATAAAGGTCATGAGATTCATTACAAAACCCCCATCGCATTAATTGCAGAAGAACAACCTCGGGCCAAGAGACCCCAGGAAGCCTCTGTGTGAAGAAATCGAGTTCTTCGTTGGAATTAAATTCCTTATTGAGAAAAGGGAATTAAATTTCCAGAAGCATTTTGGATGGAATTAAATTCCATGGATTTGAACCGTCATCATCATCTCCCCAAAGATCATCTAAACCCTAAGAGATCTACAGTTGAAAGATTAAACAGTTTCATGTTCTTATGGAAAATATGAAGAAAAAAGGGTAAAAACCCTTGTTTTGGATTTAAAATCCAGAGAAATGTGAAGGTCCATCGTTGTCCAAGAACATTACCTGAGGAAAAAGGATTCCTTTCGAACAGAGTTAAACTCTGAAGATTGTTTCAAGACAGAGAACTAAGCTCTGAAAGCGAGAATTAAATTCTCAAAGAAGAAGTTCTCAGAAGAAGAAGATGAACAAAGTGAAGGCTCCTATGAAGAGACAGAGGTATTTATAGAAGACGATGAAAACGTTTCGTCTCCCCAGATCCCTAGAAGAATCCAACGGTCGCAAGAGGTGACAGCGTTGCACTCACGTGCAGACACGTGAGAACAACGCTGTGGGGGCATTTGTTTCCTGATTTAAAATCAGGAAAGCTTCTGGGAAAAGCTTCAGAAGAGGGTCACGTGCTTACACGTGACTAGCGGTCACGTGTTGGCACGTGACACCTAAAAACATCATCAAGGCAAGTTCAGTTTCCTGACTACGTTGAAGAAAAGGGGGCTTCAGAAAGAGTCACGTGCTCCCACGTGACCCGGGTCACGTGGCGACACGTGACATTTAAATGCAAGAGTCAAAAGGCACACCAGTTCCCTGATCAAGTCAAGGAAAAGGCTTCGGAAGAGGTCACGTGCTTCCACGTGACCAGGGTCACGTGTTGCCACGTGACGTTCAAGACAGCAGACTCGTTCTCCAGTTGAACCAAGGAAAGAGAGAGTTCAAACAAGGGTCACGTGCTCACACGTGACCAGGGGTCACGTGGCAGCACGTGACGTTTAAGCAGCAATAAGAAGACAGAGCGCAAAAGAAAGGAAAAGGCTCATTCCAAAGGGGGTCACGTGCCCACACGTGACCATGAGTCACGTGGTCACACGTGACCGGCTTTCAAAGCCCATTTTGTCAAACAGAATTAAATTCTGAAGGAGAATCAAATCTTTCCAAAGGAGAGCGGCTATCTGGAAACGATCGAATTAAAGATTCAGAGGTGATGAAATATCATCTATCTATGGGAAAATCTCGGGTTTGGAAAGATTTCCCCTTTAAATCTAACCAAAATAACAAAGGAGAATCTCTGGATTTAAAATCCAATGGTGAATAAAATTCACCTAATAATCCAGAGGTCCAAAACGAATGATGGATGCAAATTAAATCTCTCATGAAGATTCGTCAAAAACTGATTGATTCGGCTGCTTCTCCTATAAATAGGAGCCAAGAGACACGGAGAAAAAGGATACACATACGCAGAGAGAAAAAAAAAAGAGAAAAGAAAGAGAGCTTCGATACTTCGAGGAACTTGGATCTTCTGCAAAAGAAAACCCTAGGTAAGAAAGGGAAAAGCTCCTTGAAAGAAGAAGAGAATTTAATTCTCAACAGAGTTTAACTCTGATACATAAAAAACAGAAGAACATATTTCTTCTCTCTTTGATAGAGGATCTGCAAAGTGCACATCTCCCCTTAAGGTTGAGAATTTAATTCTCAATGGGTCGAGATCCTGCCATGCAGATCCAAAACATAGAGAGGGAATGCAAGCATGAGAATTTAATTCTCACAGAACTATAGGAATTTAATTCCTTTAAAATAAAATTAGGGCTTGACCCTGTATCATGGGAATTTAATTCCTTCAGAATAAAAAGAAACAGGGTTTAACCCTAATTAAGAACTTAGTTCTGTTGAAACGACGGGAATTTAATTCCCTTAATCATCGTTAAACAGGGAATGGGAATTCAATTCCTTAAAAACTTTTATTAGGGTTTAACCCTATTTGGTTCTTCACATATATGAGGAATTTAATTCCTACAGAAAATTCAGAGTTAAACTCTATCCCAGAATATAAGTCTTCGAAAGGAAGTAGGAATTTAATTCCTCTGAAATTTAAAGCTTGAGGAATTTAATTCCTGAAAAAAAAAGATTAACAAAGCCTCTAAACAAAATACATAGAGGCAGGGTCACGTGTCATCACGTGACCCCCCAAAAGATCTACAGAAAGCCCCTTTGAGGCAGCACCCCACGTGATCCACGTGACCCTTGGCAGAAGCTCTAATACATAGGCATTTGAATGCCCATCACGTGATGGCACGTGACGCTCTGAAAGACGCGATAATCTCAGCAGAATAAATGAAGGGAGGGCGCTCTCACGTGCTGCCACGTGACCCATCTTGCCTTAGTGTTTAACACTAAATTGAAACTCTCGAACCCAGTGTTAACATACTGTTGGGCCTTAGTGTTCAACACTAATTAAAAAGCTTTATCTGCAGTGTTCAACACTGATTGCCTTAGTGTTTAACACTAATCTGAGATCTTCATTTGCAGTGTTCAACACTGATCTGTTTTAGTGTTTAACACTAATTTGAAAAGCCTTGTTGCTGGTGTTTAACACCAATTATCTCTTAGTGTTAAACACTAACTTGTCAACCTCATTCCCAGTGTTCAACACTGATTGCTCTGTAGTGTTTAACACTAGGCTTTGGCCCAATTGGCCTAAATGGATGGAGGCAAAGTCTCTCCTGATTGGACTTAGCCCAAGATGGCCATAAGTCCTCAATTTGTGCTTAACTGGGCCAATGGACTCATAACATAATTAATCGTCTTGACCCCAAATTGGGCCAAGGACTATTTAATCCACTCCGGTTCTAGGGTACATCTCTTCACTCCTTTGATATTTGGCATTGTAATCCCTCAATGTCTTCAAAGAGGTGACGGGTCCCGACGACCACACATTGATACGGACTGCGGGGTCCTTAAACCCGTGTTTAATGCAAATTCCTGGTTACGTGGAACGCGGATAATGTCACTCTTTGACCCCGTGGAAAACGTCCAGAGCGGAGCCTGG
Source organism: Agapanthus africanus (assembly GCA_030015575.1). Lineage (NCBI taxonomy): Eukaryota > Viridiplantae > Streptophyta > Magnoliopsida > Asparagales > Amaryllidaceae > Agapanthus > Agapanthus africanus. Next base: position 161,440,568 of record CM057350.1, on the reverse strand, counting down.
TCCTCGCAGAACACGGCAGCGAACCCGTGTGAAGCATCCAGAGCACATAACGGACTGTGGGGTCCTTAAACCCATAGACTACGACGTCCTTAACCTTGACCGAGATGTCTTAAAACTAACAACGGACTGTGGGGTCCTTAAACCCATGGACTACGACGTCCTTAACCTTGACCGAGATGTCTTAAAACTAACAGTGGACCGCAATGTCCTTAAACTACCCATGGACCGCAATGTCCTTAAACTACCCATGGACCGCAATGTCCTTAAACTAAAACAATAGAGCCCCGCATGCTCTTTTGTCGGATCTAAACGGTCCCGTTTAAGTTGATCTTAGCCTCAAAGATGGCTAACGTATCCTTAAACCTTCAAACAGAGTGGATTATAAATCCCCCCAATTAACTCTGGCTCAAGGGTACATCTCTGAACTCCTCTGACATCCGTCGTTGTAATTCTTCAACGTCGTCAGAGAGGTGACGGGTCCTGACGGCCATACATACGTTGGACCTCTAGGTCCCTAAACTGGAACAATGGAGTTCAAACACTCCTTTATCGGATCTAAACGATCCCGTTAAGTTGATCTTAGTCACAAAGTTAGACTAACGTATCCTTAACAAACGTTTGAGTTGATCTTAGCCTCAAGTATGGCTGACGTATCCTCAAACCAAACCCCCAAACCCAAATCTAAGATAATACGGATTTGGACTAGTCCATGCCCTACGGGCGACGACATAACTCAGTCTCCGTAAACAATCCACGGGCAACAAAACACAAAACAAACACCCACGACACGAAGTGACCAGCTGGAGAAGGAGAAAGTTGTTACCGCAATGCGGTAGCGTAATTAACTGCAGGGGCTTGCGCCTGCAGGGAAGAGCGTCCCCACAATCAAAAACCCCTCAAGCGAGGGGGAATCTGACGAAGTCTGCTACATCGGACGCATCCGTTTAAACCTTCGATACATGGTGCCATAAATCAACTTGGCATCTTCGGAGAGGTGAACGGATAGCACCAATTAGCATCTGCCCCGAATCTCAGCGCCAAGACACCGCAGTCCTGCGCGCCGTCTTTCGGAGGGGAACATGTTAGTTACAAAAACAACCAAAATCTTTCAATGAAAGATTCACTAAACAAATTGATTCTTTTCTTTCTCCTATAAATAGGAGCCAAGAATAGAAGAGAAGGGATCTTAGGAATTTTGAATTTCTGAAGAAAAACAACAACAGAGAGAAAAGAGAGGATAATTTAATTCTCAAGAGAGAAAAGAAGTTCCTTTCAGAGAAAATAAACCCTACGTGAGAAAGGGGAAAAAGATCTAAGTTCCATAAAATAAAAGAGAATTTAATTATCAATTTAAGAGTTTAACTCTTCTGAATAAGAACTTAGTTCTTCCTTTGGTTGAAGATCTGCAGAAGCAGATCTCCCCACAGGTTGAGAATTTAATTCTCATCGGGAAGATTCTGCCATGCAGATCCAAAATTTAGAGAGAGAATTTAAGTTTAAGGAATTTAATTCCCCCAAATTCATAGGAATTTAATTCCTCCAAACAGAACTAGGGTTTAACCCTATATGAGAATTTAATTCTCCCAAATTCATAGGAATTTAATTCCTCCAAACAGAATTAAGGTTCAACCCTGCATGAGAATTCAATTCTCCCAAATTCATAGGAATTTAATTCCTCCAAGACAGAATTAGGGTTTAATCCTATTTGAGAATTTAATTCTTCTACATACAAAGGAATTTAATTCCTCCAAAACAGAATTAGGGTTTAACTTTACAGAGAATTTAATTCTTAAAATAAGAGACTAAAAGATCTCCATGCATGTTGGTCACGTGGTAACACGTGACCCCTATCCTCAAAGATCAGAAAAGAGCAAACAAGACGAGGTCACGTACCCCCACATGACCCATTAACGGACCCCTCAAAATAAGAAGAAATTAGCCTAGAGGCAATACCTCACGTGCTCCCACATGACCTCCAAAACAATGAGAACAAAGACAAAGGCAGATTCTAATTACGGCGTCCTCACGTGTCCTCACGTGGCCCCTATTAAACACCTTAATAAATCAGCGCATGAGTGACTATCACGTGCCCACACGTGATGGCCGTGAAAACTAAAAGTGTTTAACACTTATTTGCAAATTTGAGAATAGAACAAAGGAAGATTGGTCCCCACTTTCAGAGGTATCACATGGCCCCACGTGACCAATCCAATTTTAGTGTTTAACACTATTCTAAGCGTTTTGTCCTTAGTGTTTAACACTATTTTCAGCGCATCACGTGGGAACACGTGACCATCAAATATATGTTAGTGTTTAACACTATATTGAAATCAATCCTAACCTAAATTGGCTAAGTCCTTCAGAGGCAAGACTTCTCTTTTTACTGAGTCTCAAGTACATCCTTGCCTTCCAAAATTGAACATCTTGTATAGCATATGAGTGCTCAACACTCAACAAAAGATAAAATGTTGTCAGAACCCTTCTTTAGCAGTGCCAGATAATGGGGGTTTGAACCCAGACAAATGTTTAATGGTCCAACAAAAGGCCAACATTTCTAATCTAATTGGACTTAGCCCAAGTTGTCCATAAGTCCACAATTCAGATTTAACTGAGCCAATATGCTCATAATCTAATTAATTTATCTTAGTTCCAAATTGGACTACAGATCCCCAAATCAACTTTGGTTCGAGGGTACATCTCTTCACTCCTTTGATATTTGTCGTTGTAATCCTTCAACGTCTTCAGAGAGGTGACGGGTCCCGACAACCACACATTTCACGGACTATGATGTCCTTAATTTTGACTGTGAGGTCTTTAAACTCACGGACTATGATGTCCTTAACCTTGACCGTGAGGTCTTTAAACTCACGGACTATGATGTCCTTAATCTTGACTGTGAGGTCTTTAAACTCACGGACTATGATGTCCTTAACCTCGACCGCAGTGTCTTTAAACTAACATTGGACCACCATGTCCTTAAACTGGTAATGGACCGTGATGTCCCTAAACTAATCGACCGCAATGTCCCTAAACTAAACAATAGAGACCACATGCTCTCTTGTTGGATCTAAACGATCCAGTTAAGCTGATCTTAGTCTAAAAATTAAACTAACGTATCCTTAACAAACGTTTAAGTTGATCTTAGTCTCAAATGAGACTAACGTATCCTTAAACCAACCCCAAAACCCAAATCTAAGAAAATACGGATTTAGACTAATCCACGTCCTACGGGCGACAACATAAATTAGTCTCTGTATACAATCCACGGGCAACCAAAAACAAAACAAACACACACGACACGAAGTGACCATCTGGAGAAGAAGAAAGTGGTTACCGCGATGCGGTAGCGTAATTAACTGCAGGGGCTTGCGCCTGCAGGGAAGAGCGTCCCCACAATCAAAACCCCCTCAAATGAGGGGGAATCTGACGAAGTCTGCTATATCGGCCGCATCCGTTTAAACCTTCGATACATGGTGCCATAAATCAACTTGGCATCTTCGGAGAGGTGGACGGATAGCACCAATTAGCATCTGCCCTCGAAATTTAGGCCCCGACGTCCCAACGTCCCGGTCACGTCTTTCGGCGGAGAACAGATTCTGGCACGCCCGGTGGGAACTTTTCCTCTTTCCACTCCACATTTTGTGTGTTGTGTTTTTCCTGCGATCAGATAATCGCGGTGTGTATGTTTTTGGTTGCCCTTAGGGGAGTGGATACTGAAGCCGGCATTTCGTCTGTTCCGAGAATGGCGTTTGCTTTTACTCACCCTAACTCAGGCTCTGTCACATCTGGTGGAGTCAAGTATGGGCCACTTGCAACCTCAAATCTTTACAATCCGGCTCTTTAAGAAATCAACGGGCTTCTCTTTGAGTCGATGCTCCCACCTCCCACCCTCGGTGCCTCAACGCCAATGGAGGAAGCCCAGTAGAAGTCTGTATTCCACAAGCTGGTTCCCCAAGCAGCAACTTTGTCGACGGAATCGGTCCTCAAACAACTGGCACATGCCAAGGACCAAGGTCGACGCAGGGGGCAGGATATTTAAGCTCTCAAAGGAAACAGGGGCCAGGCTCGGAAAAATCCTGAAGCTAATCAAATCCCGGCCGTAAGAAATGGTCGACGTCGATATTGGCATCATACAAAATGAGCTAGGGGCAGTTCTCCGTATGGTTCTATTTCAACCTCAGTGGTGAATGTTGTTCCAACCAGGTAAGATCCTTGTAAGTCCTCTCGACTTATAAGGAGAAAACACTCTTATAAGATCCTTACGACTTATAAGAGAACACACACTTAGCAATCCTCACGATTCCTAAGGAGAAAACGCACCTACGAGATCCTCGCGACTCGTAGGGAGAAACACCTTTATGAGACCCTTACGGCTCATAAAGTCAAAAGCCTTAGTCGACGGGATCCTAACCCTGTTTGCTAAGCCACCTTTGTTCGACATCGACAGAGGCAAATGATGATTCGCTCCTGGCAATATCCCAGTTGTAGCGATGCTGATGCCTAAATCGGTATCAAATTCCAAGTCCTTTCATGGCAAATGATGATTCGCTCTTGGCTATATTCCAGTCGCAGCGATGCTGATGCTGAGATTGGCACCAGATTCCAAGTTCCACACCCGCGATAAAAATCAGCGAGCCAAAAATGCATATGAAATTGCCGAAATGATGGGGCAACTTGCAACGAAATCAGCAAGTAAAAATGTATGCATACAAAAACAGCCGAAATGATTGGGCAACTCGCAATAAAAAGCAGCGAGTAAAAAGAAAAATAGCCGAAATGAATGGGCACCGCGAAAAATAGCCGAAATGATTGGGCAATCGCGATTTTCGCGATATAAAAAGCTGAAATGATAGAGGATCGCGGAAAGAATTAAAAAAATGATGAAAGAATAAAAAAATTTACTCTACAGGTGAGATCACGTCGATCCCTGTATACAATCCAGGGGCACAAACAAAGAGGGAACCATGCCTCCCCATCAGGCTCCATCAGAAAGCGAAGCCAAATCTCGACGGTTCATAGACAACCTAGAGACAACCTCGACATTTGTCGCAATATTGCAGACACAATGTCAATAAACAAAGTAAAGGAAGATCCCTAGCTTCAGGGTCTCGACGTCAACATCAACAACTTAAAAATCACCAACGGCGTTTCTCCTCACTCCAACCAGATGCAGACGTGACGTCAACAACCGACCTCAGAGTCGCAAAGAAACGGAGCCATGGTAAAGTCCCTAGTTCCAAATCTCAATGGACACATCTACAGCCTAGAAACCAACAACGGTGTGCCTCCTCATTCCAGCAGGACGCAGATGTTACACCATCAAACGGAGCCACGGCATAGTCCCTAGTTCCAAATCTCGACGGTTCACAGACAACCTAGAGACCATCTCAGCATTCGTCTCGTTATACCAGACGCAATGTCAACAACAGCATTCCTTCGCAGTCCAGCAGGATGCAGATGCAATGTAAACAAAAGACCCCATGGTCGAAACAAAGCGGAGTGACGACAAAATCCCAACTCCACCTCAGCATTCGTCTCGTTACAGCAGACGCAATGTCAACAACGTCGTTCCTTCCCAGTCCAGCAGGATGCAGATGCAACGTCAACAAAAGACCCCATGGTCGAAACAAAGCGGAGTGACGGCAAAATCCCAACTCCACCTCGGCATTCGTCTCGATACAGCAGACGCAATGCAGCAAACGAAGCAAAGGCCAAATTCCTAGCTTCAGGGTCTTGACGGCAACTCATATAAAACCTGAAAGACTATCGGAGATCATCTCACACCAGCGCGGAGTGGTCACCACCTCGACGTTCGTCCCGGTACAGCAGACGCAACGACAAAGCAAACGAAGCGAAGGCCAAATTCCTAGCTTCAGGGTCTTGACGGTAACTCATATAAAACCTGAAAGGCTACCGGAGATCATCCCACATGGAGTGGTCACCACCTCGACGTTTGTCTCGATACAGCGACAATATGTCACTACAGCGTCCTTCCTCCAATAGGATTCGGACACGCCAAAGCAAACGAAGCGAAGGCCAAATTCCTAGCTTAAGGGTCTTGACGGTAACTCATATAAAACCTGAAATACCATCGGAGATCATCCCACACCAGTGAGGAGTGATCACCACCATGACATTCATCTCGATACAGCAGACGCAATGACAACAAATGAAGCAAAGGCAACATTCCTAGCTTCAAGGGCTTGACGGTAACTCATATAAAACTTGAAAGACTACCAGGGATCATCCCACATAGAATGGTCACCACCTCGACGTTCGTCTCGATACAGCAGACGAGATGTCACCACAGCGTCCTTCCTCCAACAGGATTCGGACACGCCAAAGCAAACGAAGCGAAAGCCAAATTCCTAGCTTCAGGGTCTTGACGGTAACTCATATAAAACCTGAAAGACTACCGGAGATCATCCCACATGGAGTGGTCACCACCTCGACTTTCGTCTCGATACAGCAGATGAGATGTCACTACAGCGTTCTCCCTCCAGCAGGATTCAGACGCGACAATCAAACAACGGAGCCACGGCAAAATCCCTAGTTCCAAACCTCGATGGTTCATCAACAACCTAGAGACAACCGTGACATTCGTCTCGATACAGCAGACGCAATGCCAGCAAACGAAGCAAAGGCCAAATTCTTAGCTTCAGCGTCTTGATGGCAACTCATATAAAACCTGAAAGACTATCGGAGATCATCCTACACAAGCGCGGAGTGGTTATGACTCATTGGGGCTCTCCAAATGAGCCTAACCTCAAGTAAAAAGCGGCATGGCAAAATTTCTAATGCTTGCTCTTCCGACGGTCAAACTGCCTAGGAAGATTGCTTAAAGACGTCTTGTCCAGCCCCTGAAGGGATCAGAGACACGACAGTCGCAAGGCTACTCGAACAGCAAGATTGCCTATCGTGGAATACATCAGCCAACGCGACGGTACAACGGGCAAAACCCTAGTACCACAGACCCTAACGAACCTCTGTCGTAAAGAGCAGAAGTTAACTATGATGGTAGGACATTCTTGCGAGAACTTCTCGATTCATCTCGACTCGTGAGGAAATTAGTGTCCTTGCGAGAACTTCTTGATTCGTTTCGACTCGTAGGAAAAAGCCTTAGGCAATAGGGATAAGGACCAGTTTCCTAAGCACTGGGGCCCTGCAAGTCAGTCCAAAATAGACTCTTGCATACTATTCACGGACCACACTCTCCAAAGTCGAATCTCGACAAGGAGGGAAATAACCACTTACGAGTCCTCTCGACTTGTAAGGGGGAAAATTCTCTTGTGAGATACTTCGACTCCCAAGAGAAAACACACTTAGGAATCCTCACAGCTCCTAAGGAGAAAAGACACCTACGAAATCCTCACGACTCGTAGGGAGTAAAATCTTTATGAGACCCCCACGGCTCATAAAGTTGAAAAGTCTTAGGTGGCAGATCCTACCCCTGTCTCCTAAGCCATCGCTGCCCTATAAAGAGTTCAAGAGGAACTGATATCTACCATCTATGGGCCACACTTGTCAAAGTTACATGTCACTGAAATGGAGAAGTTACTCATGAGCATATAAACTCCTTCACACCAGAGTAAGACATAAAGAAATAGAAGGGTGCGGCTCATGAGGCTTAGGGTTTGGAACTATATCCCTTAAGAGTTGAGATTTGAGTCAATGATAAATGACGACGCTTGTGTCCGCTCGTTATCTTCTCAGATCAAGATTCTGAAAGTTATATACCAACCCGAAACTGAGCATACGCCATGCATAACTCTGCACTACTTCACCCACGTACATACTTACGTGGGCAAAGTAGTGGGGGGCATTTGTTCCCGTCGAAAATTTCTGCGCAAAAGAGCCCAAGGTATCAAATGGCAGTGATACTCTTATGAAAATGCGAACCAGTATTTTCCGGGCTGTATTTTGATAAACTCTAGAATGAGAAACATCTAAATTCTGATGAAATTGAAAGCGTCTCAAAAAATGCTTCGATTTGATATATTATGGGCCTCATAATTCATCCGGGATCAAAAGTTATGAGGCATCACGTGCCTACACGTGATCGGGGGTCACGTGCAGACACGTGATGGGTTCCTAAGCTCTTAATTAATAGAATTAAATTCTAATCAAATAATCAATCAATGGGGTCGCGTGCCAACATGTGATGGGCCTTTTGAACCCACCAAAAAGAATTAAAAAATATAACAAATATCAGGAAATTCCCCAATGGAGTATCACGTGCTCACAAGTGACCAAGGGTCACGTGCTGAGACGTGATTGGTTCCTGTGACCTCTACTTTATAGAATTAAATTCTAGTCAAACAAAAATATAACAAGTATCAGGAAATTCCCCAATGGGGTATCACGTGCTCACATGTGACCAAGGGTCACGTGCTGACACGTGATAGGTTCCTATGACCTCTACTTTATAGAATAAAATTCTAGTCAAACAAAAATATAACAAATATCAGGATATTCCCTAATGGGGTATCACGTGCTCACACGTGACCAAGGGTCACGTGCTGACACGTGATAGGTTCCTGTGACCTTTACTTTATAGAATTAAATTCTAGTTAAACAAAAATATAACAAAATATCAGGAAATACCCCAACGGGGCATCACGTGCTCACACATGGCCAAGGGTCACGTGGTGACACGTGATGATCCTTAGTCCTTTAAAACAATAGAATTAAATTCTGGATAAAATGTTAATCAAGGGGGGTCACGTGCCAACACGTGATAGGTTCCTAAACTCTTTAATTGATAGAATTAAATTCTATTTAATAATCAAATAAAAAGGTCACGTGCCAACACGTGATAGACTTTTAAAAGCCTTCTAAAATAATAGAATTAAATTCTAATTAAGGGAAAGCAAAGATCCTAACTGAAAAAAAAAATCTCTCTGAATTTTTCCAAACAAAAGATGGTGTTCTGTAAAATGGACCACCGTTGGATTAAAAATCCAATGTTGATTAAAAATCACCAATTTATGGAAAGATTTTATACATGGAAAGATTCCCCTGAAATTCACCAAGAATAACAAACAGAATATCCAGAATATCTTCTGGAATGAAAATCCAATGGTGAATAAAATTCACTGAGTGATCTAAAAAATCATGTTAGTTACAAAAACAACCAAAATCTTTCAATGAAAGATTCACTAAATAAATTGATTCTTTTCTTTCTCCTATAAATAGGAGCCAAGAATAGAAGAGAATGGATCTTGGGAATTTTGAATTTCTGAAGATAAACAACAACAGAGAGAAAAGAGAGGAGAATTTAATTCTCAAGAGAGAAAAGAAGTTCCTTTCAGAGAAAAGAAACCCTAGGTGAGAAAGGGGAAAAAGATCTAAGTTCCATAAAATAAAGGAGAATTTAATTCTCAATTTAAGAGTTTAACTCTTCTGAATAAGAATTTAGTTCTTCCTTTGGTTGAAGATCTGCAGAAGCGGATCTCCCCACAGGTTGAGAATTTAATTTTCATCGGGAAGATTCTGCCATGCAGATCCAAAACTTAGAGAGAGAATTTAAGTTTAAGAAATTTAATTCCCCTAAATTCATAGGAATTTAATTCCTCCAAACAGAACTAGGGTTTAACCCTATATGAGAATTTAATTCTTCCAAATTCATAGGAATTTAATTCCTCCAAACAGAATTAGGGTTCAACCCTGCATGAGAATTCAATTCTCCCAAATTCATAGGAATTTAATTCCTCCAAAACAGAATTAGGGTTTAATCCTATTTGAGAATTTAATTCTTCCACATACAAAGGAATTTAATTCCTCTAAAACAGAATTAGGGTTTAACCCTACAGAGAATTTAATTATTAAAATAAGAGACTAAAAGCTCTCCATGCATGTTGGTCACGTGGTAACACGTGACCCCTATCCTCAAAGCTCAGAAAAGAGCAAACAAGACGAGGTCACGTGCCCCCACGTGACCCATTAACGGACCCCTCAAAATAAGAAGGAATTAGCCCAGAGGCAATGCCTTACATGCTCCCACGTGACCTCCAAAACAAAGAGAACAAAGGCAAAGGCAGATTCTAATTAGGGCACCCTCATGTGTCCTGACGTGACCCCTAATAAGCACCTTAATAAATCAGCGCATGAGTGCCTATCAGGTGCCTACACGTGATGGCCGTGAAAACTAAAAGTGTTTAGCACTTATTTGCAAATTTGAGAATAGAACAAAGGAAGACTGGTCCCCACTTTCAGAGGTATCACATGGCCCCACGTGATCAATTCAATTTTAGTGTTTACACTATTCTAAGCATTTTGTCCATAGTGTTTAACACTATTTTCAGCGCATCACGTGGGAACACGTGACCATCAAATATATGTTAGTGTTTAACACTATATTCAAATCAATCCTAGCCTAAATTGGCTAAGTCCTTCAGAGGCAAGACTTCTCTTTTTACTGAGTCTCAAGTACATCCTTACCTTCCAAAATTGAACATCTTGTATGGCATATGAGTGCTTAGCACTCAACAAAAGATAAAATGTTGTCAAAACCCTTCTTTAGCAGTTCCAGATAATGGGGGTTTGAACCCAGACAAATATTTAATGGTCCAACAAAAGGCCAACATTTCTAATCTAATTGGACTTAGCCCAAGTTGGCTATAAGTCCTCAATTCAGATTTAACTGAGCCAACGTGCTCATAATTTAATTAATTGATCTTAGTTCCAAATTGGACTACAGATCCCTAAATCAATTTTGGTTCGAGGGTACATCTCTTCACTCCTTTGATATTTGTCGTTGTAATCCTTCAACGTCTTCAGAGAGGTGACGGGTCCCGACAACCACACATTTCACGGAATATGATGTCTTTAATCTTGACTGTGAGGTCTTTAAACTCACGGACTATGATGTCCTTAACCTTGACCGTGAGGTCTTTAAACTCACGGACTATGATGTCCTTAACCTTGACCGCAATGTCTTTAAACTAACATTGGACCACCATGTCCTTAAACTGGTAATGGACCGTGATGTCCCTAAACTAATCGACCGCAATGTCCCTAAACTGAACAATAGAGACCACATGCTCTCTTGTTGGATCTAAACGATCCAGTTAAGTTGATCTTAGTCTAAAAATTAGACTAACGTATCCTTAACAAACGTTTAAGTTGATCTTAGTTTCAAATGAGACTAACGTATCCTTAAACCAACCCCCAAACCCAAATCTTAGAAAATACAGATTTGGACTAATCCACGTCCTACGGGCGACAACATAAATTAGTCTCCGTATACAATCCACGGGCAACCAAAAACAAAACAAACACACACGACACGAAGTGACCATCTGGAGAAGGAGAAAGTGGTTACCGCGATGCGGTAGCATAATTAATTGCAGGGGCTTGCGCTTGCAGGGAAGAGCGTCCCCACAATCAAAAAACCCCTCAAATGAGGGGGAATCTGACGAAGTCTGCTACATCGGCCGCATCCGTTTAAACTTTCGATACATGGTGCCATAAATCAACTTGGCATCTTCGGAGAGGTGGACGAAGTCTGCTACATCGGCCGCTTCGTGTGTCGTGTTTCGCGAATGAATCGCGGTTTGCTATGGTTTCCCCTAGATTCGAGGTACTAAGATTTGGTGTCTTGCTCCGTGCAGAAAACAGAAGATTAATGGCTTCAAACTGCACTCATTACAACAACTCCCACTCCATCCTCGCCGGAGGTGTAACCTACGGGCCCCAAGCGGCCTCCCTTTTTACAATGCCAGTGGAGCAGGTAACTCAAGCCACCACTGGGCTATTCTTCTGGACCATGCTCCCACCGATGAGCTTCAATGCCCCTGTACCATTGCAAGAAGCTCTGAAGAGCTCGATCTTTAATCGGCTCACAACTACTGCGGCCCCTCTCAACGGGTCGTCCAGCTCCAACGCCTCAGTCTTTGACAGACTGGGCCAAAACTCATTTGGGCCCATGAAGAAGCCCGCGATACCAGAAAGGGTTATCCCTAAGCGGATAGCCATTCCTTCTCCTGAAGTCGTCAAGGCGGCTTCTCCTGCCAAAGGGTCGGTCTTCACAAGACTGACTGTTTCAGCTCCTTTTCCAGGCGAAATCATCAAGGCTGCTTCCCCTGCTCGGAAGTCTGCCTTCGATAGGTTGGCTATCCCCACTCCGCGGACATCAGTCTTCAATAGGTTGACAACGACAACTTTTGACCAACACAGGGGGCATGAGGAAGTCACTCCTACGGCTGAGATAATCCTAATGGCTCGACACGCTCGACATCGCCACTGGCACCGAGTAAGGAAGGCTGGGGGCAACTCTCCTTCTCGACTGACTCCGCCGGCTCCAACGGTGGAAATCGATGCTGCTGTTCCAACTGGGAACAGCTTTAAACCGCTGAGGAGAGTGCACAAAAACTCTCTGACTGCCGTGCTGAAGAGATCTCCTCCACCTATGGAGAAAGCCCCAAAGGCAAAGCTAGAGCAGCCCCCTCCGCGGCTGTCCTCTAAACTTAGAAGGTCTGGCGTCAAGTCCAAGACTTGGTGATCGATCAAGATTACTCTCGCCGACCGAAGAAGATAAAGGTTCGGCAAGATAAGGACCACTCTGTCGTACCACAGAAGGTGTCGTCTACCTGGGTGCCCGCTGCAACGGCCCCTTCAACGTCACCAGTCCACAAAAAGAGAAGGCCGGAGAAGATCCCCGCGCCTACGACAAATGTCAAGGACACTAGGCCTAAACGCCCTATGTCTGGGGGCATGGTGGTGCACACCATCTATATGGCATCCGGAAAAGAGGATAGCCATATTTCCACAGGTCATCGACCGCTTACGCGATCAGTGACTAGGGCTCAGGAGCAACAGCAACAAAAGCTCCAAGAAATGCTAACAGCTATGGCCGCACTTACGGGACCAAAAGCAAGCCCGGAGACATCCTCGAAGCAGCGCCATGAGCAAGAAACTGATGCCGAATTCCTTCGGAGAATGCTTGAGAGGAAGGACAAAGAGGCCGCGGAATAAGCGGCCAATATAAAACAAATGGCCATTCTATTCCAAGATATGGTGGACATGATGATCCAGCCGGACCCTCCAGCCGAAGATCCTCCAGTAATCATTGAAGATGATAGAGGAGAGACATCAAATCCTCTGCCAGCTCTTTCAGCAGCCAAAGAGGAGACTATCTCAAAATCCACTCTGGATGATTACATCGCTCAGCAAATACGAGCTCACCAGGCGAATGAAGCGGCTGGGCAGATCGTTAAAACGGGACGACCCTATCCGGGCTGGTATGACCAGATAAGGTACCAGCCGAGATATACGATCCCTAAATTTCATGTATATAAAGGGACGGGAAATCCGCATCAACATGTTGCCCAGTTCAGAGCCTTGTGCGGCAACACCGGGGGTGATGATAAATTGCTACTTCGCCAGTTCGTCGGCAGATTGTCAGAGACGGCGTTCGAAAGGTACTCTGAACTCCTGAACGACTCTGTCAAGACATTTGCAGAGATGGAGCTGCTGTTTACCCAACGTTTCGCAAGCGCTAGTGAACGCATCCTGATCACCGCATTGATTAACGCCAGGGTGAAACCGGGAGAGACATGGGTCCAATACGCAATCCGGTGGCGAAACCTGTGGTCAAAGTGCGAACAGCGCATAGAGGAAGCACTGGCAGTGGGCATGTTCGTGGGTACTCTTGACCCTCAAGCAACTATTTCCCAATTTATGATGTTCTTCAAGCCGACCACCTTCCAGGCCTTGATTGACAAGCTGGCCCAAATGGACCAGATGGGCCATAGGGCTTCCTCTTCAAAGACGGAGCCTTGGAATGAAAAGGGCAAAGGGAAAGCAACCTTCGTCGCTAACGCTCAACAACAGCCGAGCAACTCAAAGCAGGTTGTTCGCCAAAACAATGTGCGTCCACGTCCATCCCTCGAGGAGAGACTGGAACGTCCTTACTCGTTTCCCTGGGATAAAATAAGGAGTGTTTGAGCTGGCATTGCGCAATAGGCTCATAATCTGCCGGATCCTAAACGTCCGTTGCGGCCAGACGATGTCAACAATCCTAATTATTGCCCTTAACACCAAGCAGTAAGCCATCCATTCGAAGATTGCTTCGTCTTCAAAGGCTGGATTGAGGACCAATACCAATAAGGCAAGTTCGTATTATCCGAAAATTGGAAGGTGAACTCACCACAACCTCACGCCCCTAAAAAGATGGACATGCTGGGGGCATCATGCTCATTTATAGAGATAGGCCCTTGGACCGAAAAGTCCGTAAACTAGAAATTTGCCTCAAATACGGCAACGACGGACCGAAATGTCCTAAAACTAATGACGGACCGAAACGTTCTTAAACTAACGATGGACCACTATGTCCTAAAACTGGCTGTTGACCGAAACGTCTATAAACTACTACGGACCGCAGCATACTAAGGCTTAAGGGAAAAAAACGGTACGTCCATAAGCAAGATGGGCACGGATGAAAACCCGAAAGGGCTCCGTGAGTAAAAACAGTAGGACTACCGACGATGTTTGTGAAAACCCGAAAGGGCGCAGACTCGTTTAAAAAAAACGGTACGTCCACAAGCGAGATGGGCACGGATGAAAACCCGAAAGGGCTCCGTGAGTAAAAACAGCAGGACTACCGGCGAGTTTTGTGAAAACCCGAAAGGACTCAAACTCATTAAAAGACACTTGCAAGGTCCTCTCGACCTTGTGAGGAGAAACCACCTACGTGAGATCCTTACGACTCACAAGGGAACAACACACTTAGGGATCCCCACGATTCCTAAGGAGAAATTACACTTACGAGATCCTCACGACTCGTAAGGAGAATTCCCCCTTTGAGACCCTCACGGCTCATAGGATTCAAAAGTCTTAAGCTATAGGGATCTGAACCTGTTCTTAAGCGGCCACCACAACCTCCAATGCTGCCCTACAAACGGTTCAATATTAACCCTTGTATACAATCCACGGGCACGAATAAACATTTTCCTAACAAAGTCCTACCAGCGACTAGTGATATGCTCACATAGTGAACGACCCTTGTAAGTCCTCTCGACTTATAAAGAGAAAACACTCTTGTAAGATCCTTATGACTTATAAGAGAACACACACTTAGGAATCCTCACGATTCCTAAAGAGGAAACGCATCTACGAGATCCTCACGACTCGTAGGGAGAAACACCTTTATGAGACCCTTACGGCTCATGAAGTCAAAAGCCTTAGTCGACGGGATCCTAACCCTGTTTGCTAAGCCACCTTTGTTCGACATCGACAGAGTCAAATGATGATTCGCTCCTGGCAATATCCCAGTTGTAGCGATGCTGATGCCTAAATCGGTATCAAATTCCAAGTCCTTTCATAGCAAATGATGATTCGCTCCTGGCTATATTCCAGTCGCAGTGATGCTGATGCTGAGATTGGCACCAGATTCCAAGTTCCACACTCGCGATAAAAAATCAACGAGCCAAAAATGCATACGAAATAGCCGAAATGATAGGGCAACTTGCAAATCAGTAAGTAAAAATATATGCATACAAAAATAGCCGAAATGATTGGGTAACTCGCAATGAAAAGCAACGAGTAAGAATAAAACAAATAACTGAAATGATTGGGCACCGCGAAAAATAGCCGAAGTGATTGGGCAATCGCGACTTTCGCGATATAAAGCTGAAATGATAGAGCATCGCGGGAAGAAATAAAAAAAATGGAAATGAAATGAAACTCTTGCCCTACAGGTGAGATCACATCGATCCCTATATACAATCCAGGGGAACAACCAAAGAGGGAACCATACCTCCCCACCAGGCTCCATCAGAAAGCGAAGCCAAATCTCGACGGTTCATAGACAACCTAGAGACAACCTCGACATTTATCGCAATATTGCAGACACAATGTCAACAAACGAAGCAAAGGAAGATCCCTAGTTTCAGGGTCTCGACATCAACATCGACAACTTAGAGATCACCAACGGCGTTTCTCCTCACTCCAACCAGATGCAGACGTCACGTCAACAACCGACCTCAGAGTCGCAACGAAACGGAGCCATGGCAAAGTCCCTAGTTCTAAATCTCAATGGCCACATCTACAGCCTAGATGTCAACAACGGTGTGCCTCCTCATTCCAGCAGGACGCAGATGTTATACAATCAAACGGAGTCACGGCATAGTCCCTAGTTCCAAATCTCGACGGTTCACAGACAACCTAGAGACCATCTCATCATTCGACTTGTTACACCAGACGTAATGTCAACAACGGCGTTCCTTTGCAGTCCAGCAGGATGCAAACGCAACGTCAACAAAAGACTTCACGGTTAAAATAAAGCGGAGTGACGGAAAAATCCCAGCTCCACCTCAGCATTCGTCTTGTTACACCAGACGCAATGTCAACAACGGCGTTCCTTCACAGTCCGGCAGGATGCAGATGCAACGTCAACAAAAGACCTCATGGTCAAAACAAAATGGAGTGACGGCAAAATCCCAACTCCATCTCAGCATTCGTCTCGTAACACCAGACGCAATGTCAACAACGGCGTTCCTTCGCAATCCAGCAGGATGCAGATGCAACGTCAACAAAAAACCTGTCACGACCCGAAAGTACGGAACGTGACCGGCACTTAGATTACGAAACGTCTAGAGGCGCAACGTAACCTAAGTAAGCCGAAGCCCAGAAATCTAAACCATAAAAAGAAGAAGAAGTAAAGGAAAACATGTAGAAAACAAGTTTAAAAGCAACATCCAATTTTCTCAAAAATTTCGGCAGAGTCTCCTTTGTAAAAACTGGCCCCAAACGGGTACAAACAAGAATAATATATATACAAACAATAAAAAGTATCCCCAAACGGGAGCTAGCTCTACGCCAACAGGCGGAAACAACCACATCAATACATAATAGTATACAACGCCAAAGGGCGAAGCTCAAAACTCAAAAGAAAACAAAACCACCAGATATCATAATAATACAAGCGCGACTCTAAGGTCGAAACAAAAAAATGGTCCAGTAAACTATCAAGTAATACAAGTTTGGTTGATGGAGATTTCTAGATACAAATGAAATAATAAAAGTACAACGGCGGTCCAGATACAAGTGAACCAACCTACCGTGCAAATCACCCGGAATGAAATGATGTGCCAGCAAGCTGCCAGGAAAACCTGTATATCGAACCTGTAATAAAATTTGGCACAACGGGGGTGAGTTGCCAACTCGTGAGTAGAACATATCTGCGAAAAGAAATCGAATGCACAACGCTATCCTAGGTCATAATAATATACTAATATACTACTAGTCATCAAGTAAGACAGGATAATACGCTACGTGTAAGTGCAAATGCTCCGTGCTCGTATCAGTGCCTCATATAGTACTATGTCATGTGAATGAGTATGCATGCACCATGAATGTAAAATAACCAATCCTGAAATCTAGATATATCTGTATAAGGAATCTTTAGTTTTTATCATGGTAAAATGTGTATACAAATCTGAAATATCAACGATGAAATCCATGGAAATCCATGTCAAGTATCGACACAAAACATGTAAATCTCAAGTCTCAATACCTCATAATCTCAATGTCTCATAGTCTCAATATCTCGGGCTCCGTCAGTCCGGATCGGCCCATATCATCAAATCTCACGACAACGGTCGGTATCCTCCGGATATCCGCCGCGCCAGACATCACCGGTAGGTAGCTTTCCCCTGCTTGGCTCATCGTCTACAACTCGATCTTCTTGCCCCGGGGTACCATACCGGGCCCACCATATACCCGAGACGGTTCATCCACTCCTCGAATCGGGTCTCGAAATCCAACAGAAAACATGAAATCTCATGGTGGACGACACATACATCACGAGAAAACCGCATCTTATGTTTTAAAAAGAGAGGAGGAGAGAGAGAGAAGTTTTTATATATTCTTGCGGTTTTTCCCAAAAATCCAGAAATCTCATAGAAATCCAAAATCCCAAAATCATGAGTAAGTATATGATAAGTGTCGGCATATGCCCCATAATACTGCATGATAACATGAAAATGCGAATGCATGAAATGTCTAAGTAATAAATACCATATCTATACTAACACCAGAGAGTAATCACAATATTATATCGATCTAGCTGTTAGCTGATTGTATCAATAAAAGATAATATGATCTAAAGTGTACGTGACATAGCAATTACCGATGATGATGTGTGTGAGCCGGTAAATAAGTGTGCGTGGAATATGCGCATCATCGGTAATGGTGCCGGTGTCCTAACAGGCAAAGTTTTATTCTGATTATAGAAACATATGAATGAACATGCACCATTATGATTACAGTATGAATGTAAAGACGGATGTGTAATAACCACTCATTTGTGATATACAAGTATAACTACAACTATATGACTCGAGACTAAACTAGTGTCCATCTAACCTCCTAAGGAACTAAACCTAAGAAACTAGTCAATAAGAATTAAGAGTCCATCTAAGGTCTGAATCCATATCTCTAATAGTCGGCGATCCAGCCTCAATAACGTCACGTACATAGTACGGCTTCCTCGAATCAAGAGTGCGGATCAATCATCATATCTATGCCTCGTACGGTAAAATCTATCGTACGGCATCCCAATATCGGGGTACGGGTCAAGTATCACCTACGTGTCTCATCATTCGTATAATATCATCATCAACACATGTCAAGATCAAGGTGCTATACTGTAATCGCATACATCAATCATATATCATTGTCAGCATAAATATACATCGTTAATTTATCCTCAGAAATATCATGTCATATGTATCATATTGTGATTAAGTCACACTTAGATCATATCATAATCAAGTCACACCTATATGATATCGCAATCAAGTCACACATATATGATATCGAAATCAAGTCACACCTATATGATGTCGTAATCAAGTCACACCTATATGATATCATATCAGAATTTCAGGCACAGGTTACGGTCCGGGTTCTATTTAGAGTCCCATATACTTCAATATCATCACCATCCTTTATTATTGTTCATGTACACAAATCCATTATCTCATTTTCTAATGATCCGCTAATACCATAATACGACTGTATAGCCAAGAATCACGGCATCGGCCCAGTTATATTGTTTCATCCCCGTGTATCATGTCACATCCTTGTATCACATATACGTATTGTGTATATATATATATACCTACACCTAGTCCTATATATATATATATACACATACACGTATACACCACGTCGAGTCTCAGTGTGTGCGTGTGCGTGTATCTACCTGAAACCTTCGAATCTCCTCCATGATATTCATCCTTGGGTAAGGTCTTCCTAAATCAATCTAGTCCAACCTAAGGTCACTACTAGGGTCCTACTCACCGAAATTCTAAGGTCACGTGTGGCTTTCTAAAGACAATAAGTACCTATTCCTATTCTACGTTTGCGGGGGTGCTAAACGCCATCCACCTGACTTCCCCCCGTAGATACACATCTACTCACCTGGTCCTTGTCTGCCGAAGACGATGTCGCTCTCCTCTTCTTCCTCGTTCGAAGTCCACGTGAGAGGTGCCTATACGCAAACACATATAATATATTAAACTGAATCACAGAAAAATCCAAAACGACGCACGAAACGCGCATAGGTTAAAACCTATGTCCCGTTCACGCAAAAGAACCAAATATCGCTCGATATCGGCGTACAAACGCCGATTGATCGAGATAAACATCAAAAAATAACTCATAGTTTTAAAACTCATCACTTATAATACAAAACATGATTTAATTCATCGAAACCCTAAAATTCGATCAAATCGTCCGATTTCGAAAAACCCGAAAACTCCAATTTACCGTTTTACTTCAAAACTCGATGTTTAAAAGAAACTAATGGTCATAATATTCATTAAATAACCTAACTAGATTATAAAAACCATTACCATATTTTTAACACCCTAATTTACATTAGTTTGAAAATTCTAGTTTGCAAACTTGCCCGATTTCGATATTTTTAAGCAAAATTTCACAATATCACAACTAAACATGATTTTACATGAATTAACTTACTAAACTAAAATTCATGATGATAATTGCAAAATGAAACCATAAATTAGATTTAACTCTCATTTATTTAAGAATTCCCAAAAACTAGTTAGCAAAAAAAATAGCATTTTTATTAGTATTTTTCAATTATCAAAAGAAACTAGTAACCAAATTAAGTTTTTCATTCCATTAACAAGTTAATATCCTCTTTAAAACCACAATCTAGTGTTTCAAACATTAATTGGAATTTTATCTCACCAATATATACAACTTATAGAAATCTAGTTTGCAAAAATGGTTTAATTTAAACAATTTTGGATAACAATTTACAATACATCATCCATACAAGATTGTCCACTTCTAAAAATGTTAAACTATAAAATATAACCCTACTTAATTAGTAAAAACCATAACTTGATTTTTCAAACCCTAACTTGATTTTTAAAACTTGTAGATAGAAATTATTTATTAAATCTAATTATGCTTAAATGAAACATCTAATAACAATAAATCAAAAGAAGAAGATTTATACCTCCACAACATGAAATCCAAACATGAAAATAAGCCTCCAAAATGAATGCTTTCCATCTCCAAAATCCATGTAAAGATGAGCAAAGAATAGAGGGTAGGAATTTATTAGGATTTTGTGGATTTTTTATTGAATTTTTGATGAATTTTGATGATTTTTAATGCAAAAATGATGGGGGGAAAATTTTGGGGCTGCCCATGGAGGTGAGGCCGGCCATGAGGTGAGGAAAAGAGAGGAGAGTGAGAAAAGGTGAAGAAAAGTGTAGAAGGTTTCACAAAAATATCATACAATTAAGTCTTTTCATGAATTTATTTAAAAATTCTTTATTTTCTTCACTCCATTTGACCTAGAATGGTCTAGAACCATGGATAAATTTGAAAATAAATTTTGTATGAAACACACTAAATTCTAATATGCAATGGTTCATTTTTACAAATTAAACCCATTCAAATTTGTAATTTACACTAATTTAGTGTATAAATAAAGCTTATGTTAATATTTAAAATAATTAATTTAGGAAAAATATTTAATTAAACTAAAAATTTATAAGTGACTAAATAAACACCATTTACTAGCAATAACATAATTAAAATAGGTATTTTTAAATTTATAGTGAAAAATAATTACGGTTTAGTTTTATGAAAATTACGTTTTACTTTACCGAAAATTATAAAATTCACTTAAACGATTTTATTTATTTAATTATTTTTAAAACGTTACAAAACCGCATGGTCAAAACAAAGCGGAGTGACGGCGAAATCCCAGCTCCACCTCAGCATTCGTCTCGTTACACCAGACGCAATGTTAACAACGGCGTTCCTTCGCAGTCCAGCAGGATTCAAATGCAACGTCAACGAAAGACCCCATGGTCGAAACAAAGCGGAGTGACGGCAAAATCCCAGCTCCACCTCAGCATTTGTCTTGTTACACCAGACGCAATGTCAACAACGCCGTTCCTTCGCAGTCCAGCAGGATATAGACGCAACGTCAACAAAAGTCCTCACGGTCAAAACGAAGCAAAGGCCAAATTCCTAGCTTCAGGGTCTTGACGGTAACTCATATAAAACCTGAAAGGCTACCGGAGATCATCCCACATGGAGTGGTCACCACCACGACGTTCGTCTCGATACAGTAGACGAGATGTCACTACAGCGTCCTTCCTCCAACAGGATTCGGACACGCCAAAGCAAATGAAGCAAAGGACAAATTTCTAGCTTCAGGGTCTTGACGGTAACTCATATAAAACCTGAAAGACAATCGGAGATCATCCCACACCAGCGCGGAGTGGTCACCACCTCGACATTCATCTCGATACAGCAGACGAGATGTCACCACAGCGTCCTTCCTCCAACAGGATCCGGACACGCCAAAGCAAACGAAGCAAATGCCAAATTCCTAGCTTCAGGGTCTTGACGGTAACTCATATAAAACCTGAAAGACTACCGAAGATCATCCCACATGGAGTGGTCACTACCACGACGTTCGTCTCGATACAGCAGATGAGATGTTACTGCAGCATCCTTCCTCCAACAGGATTCGGACACGCCAAAGCAAACGAAGCGAAGGCCAAATTCCTAGCTTCAGGGTCTTGACGGTAACTCATATAAAACCTGAAAGACTACCGGAGATCATCCCACATGGAGTGGTCACCACCTCGACGTTCGTCTTGATACAGCAGATGAGATGTCACCACAGCGTTCTTCTTCCAGCAGGATTCAGACGCGACAATCAAACAACGGAGCCACGGCAAAATCCCTAGTTCCAAATCTCGATGGTTCATCAACAACCTAGAGACAACCGCGAAATTCGTCTCGATACAGCAGACGCAATGCTAGCAAACGAAGCAAAGGCCAAATTCCTAGCTTCAGGGTCTTGACGGCAGCTCATATAAAACCTGAAAGACTATCGGAGATCATCCTACACAAGCGCGGAGTGGTTATGACTCATCGGGGCTCTCCAAAATGAGCCTAACCTCAAGTAAAAAACGGCATGGCAAAATTCCTAACGCTTGCTCTTCCGACGGTCAAACTGCCTAAGAAGATTGCTTGAAGACGTCTTGTCCATCCTCCGAAAGGATCAGAGACAGGACAGTCGCAAGGCTACTCGAACATCAAGATTTCCTATCGAGGAATACATCAGCCAATGCGACGGTACGACGGGCAAAACCCTAGTACCACAGACCCTAACGAATCTCTGTCGTTAAGTGCAGAGGTTAACTGTGACGTTAGGACATTCTTGCGAGAACTTCTCGATTCGTCTCGACTCGTGAGGAAATTAGTGTCCTTGCGAGAACTTCTCGATTCGTTTCGACTCGTAGGAAAAAGCCTTAGGCAATGGGGATAAGGACCTGTTTCCTAAGCACTAAGGCCCTGCAAGTCAGTCCAAAATGGACTCTTGCATACTATTCACGGACCACACTCTCTAAAGTTGAATCTCGACAAGGAGGGAAACAACCACTTACGAGTCCTCTCGACTTGTAAGGGGGAAAATTCTCTTGTGAGATCCTTACGACTCTCAAGAGAAAACGCACTTAGGAATCCTCACGACTCCTAAGGAGAAAATACATCTACGGGATCCTCTCGACCTGTAGAGAGAAAAGCCTTTATGAGACCCTCATGGCTCATAAAGTTGAAAAGTCTTAGGTGTCAGATCCTAACCCTGTCTCCTAAGACATCGCTGCCCTATAAAGAGTTCAAGAGGAACTGTTATCTACCATCTATGGGCCACACTTGCCAAAACTACATGTCACTGAAATAGAGAAGTTACTCATGAGCATATAAACTACTTCACACCAGAGTAAGACATAAAGAAATAGAAGGGTGCGGCTCATGGGGCTGAGGGTTTGGAACTATATCCCTTAAGAGTTGAGATTTGAGTCAATGATAAATGACGACGCTTGTGTCCGCTCGTTATCTTCTCAGATCAAGATTCTGAAAGTTATATACCAACCCGAAACTGGCCATACGCCATGCATAACTCTTCACTACTTCACCCACGTACATACTTATATGGGCAAAATAGTGGGGGGCATTTGTTCCCGTCAAAAATTTCTGCGCAAAAGAGCCCAAGGTATCAAATGGCAGTGATACGCTTAAGAAAATGCGAACCAGTATTTTCCGGGCTGTATTTTGATAAACTCCCGAATGAGAAACAACTAAATTTTGATGGTATTGAAAGTGTCTCGAAAAATCCTTCGATTTGATATATTATGGGCCCCATAATTCATCCGGGATCAAAAGTTATGAGGCATCACGTGCCTACACGTGATCGGGGGTCACGTGCAGACAAGTGATGGGTTCCTAAGCTCTTAATTAATAGAATTAAATTCTAATCAAATAATCAATCAACGGGGTCACGTACCAACACGTGATGAGCCTTTTAAACCCACCAAAAAGAATTAAAAAATATAACAAATATCAGGAAATTCCCCAATTGGGTATCACGTGCTCACACGTGACCAAGGGTCACGTACTGACACGTGATAGATTTCTGTGACCTCTACTTTATAGAATTAAATTTAGTCAAACAAAATATAACAAATATCAGGAAATTCCCCAATGGGGTATCACGTGCTCACACGTGACCAAGGGTCACGTGCTGACATATGATAGGTTCCTGTGACCTCTACTTTATAGAATTAAATTCTAGTCAAACAAAAATATAACAAATATCAGGATATTCCCCAATGGGGTATCACGTGCTCACACATGACCAAAGGTCACATGCTGACACGTGATAAGTTCCTGTGACCTTTACTTTATAGAATTAAATTCTAGTCAAACAAAAATATAACAAAATATCAGGAAATACCCCAACGGGGCATCACGGGCTCACACGTGACCAAGGGTCACGTGTTGACACGTGATGATCCTTAGTCCTTTAAAACAACAGAATTAAATTCTGGATAAAATGTTAATCAAGGGGGGTCACGTGCCAACACGTGACAGCTTCCTAAACTCTTTAATTGATAGAATTAAATTCTATTTAATAATCAAATAAAAGGGTCACGTGCCAACACGTGATAGACTTTTAAAAGCCTTCTAAAATAATAGAATTAAATTCTAATTAAGGGAAAGCAAAGACCCTAACTGAAAAAAAAATCTCTCTGAATTTTTCCAAACAAAAGATGGTGTTCTGTAAAATGGAGCACCGTTGGATTAAAAATCCAATGGTGATTAAAAATCACCAATTTATGGAAAGATTTTATACAAGGAAAGATTCCCCTGAAATTCACCAAAAATAACAAACAGAATATCTTCTGGACTGAAAATCCAATGGTGAATAAAATTCACTGAGTGATCTAAAAGATCATGTTAGTTACAAAAACAACCAAAATCTTTCAATGAAAGATTCAGTAAACAAATTGATTCTTTTCTTTCTCTTATAAATAGGAGTCAAGAATAGAAGAGAAGGGATCTTGGGAATTTTGAATTTTTGAAGAAAAACAACAACAGAGAGAAAAGAGAGGAGAATTTAATTCTCAAGAGAGAAAAGAAGTTCCTTTCAGAGAAAATAAACCCTAAGTGAGAAAGGGGAAAAAGATCTAAGTTCCATAAAATAAAAGAGAATTTAATTATCAATTTAAGAGTTTAACTCTTCTGAACAAGAACTTAGTTCTTCCTTTGGTTGAAGATCTGCAGAAGCAGATCTCCCCACAGGTTAAGAATTTAATTCTCATCGGGGAGATTCTGCCATGCAGATCCAAAACTTAGAGAGAGAATTTAGGTTTAAGGAATTTAATTCCCCCAAATTCATAGGAATTTAATTCTTCCAAACAGAACTAGGGTTTAACCCTATATGAGAATTTAATTCTCCCAAATTCATAGGAATTTAATTCCTCCAAACAGAATTAAGGTTAACCCTGCATGAGAATTCAATTCTCCCAAATTCATAGGAATTTAATTCCTCCAAGACAGAATTAGGGTTTAATCCTATTTGAGAATTTAATTCTTCCACATACAAAGGAATTTAATTCCTCCAAAACAGAATTAGGGTTTAACTTTACAGAGAATTTAATTCTTAAAATAATAGACTAAAAGCTCTCCATGCATGTTGGTCACGTGGTAACACGTGACCCCTATCCTCAAAGATCAGAAAAAAGCAAACAAGACAAGGTCACGTGCCCCCACATGACCCATTAACGGACCCCTCACAATAAGAAGGAATTAGCCCAGAGGCAATGCCTCACGTGCTCCCACGTGACCTCCAAAACAAAGAGAACAAAGGCAAAGGCAGATTCTAATTAGGGCGCCCTCACGTGTCCTCACGTGACCCCTAATAAACATCTTAATAAATCAGCGCATGAGTGCCTATCACGTGCCCACACGTGATGGCCGTGAAAACTAAAAGTGTTTAGCACTTATTTGCAAATTTGAGAATAGAACAAAGGAAGACTGGTCCCCACTTTCAGAGGTATCACATAGCCCCACGTGACCAATCCTATTTTAGTGTTTAACACTATTCTAATCGTTTTGTCCTTAGTGTTTAACACTATTTTCAGCGCATCACGTGGGAATACGTGACCATCAAATATATGTTAGTGTTTAACACTATATTCAAATCAATCCTAACCTAAATTGGCTAAGTCCTTCAGTGGAAAGACTTCTCTTTTTACTGAGTCTCAAGTACATCCTTGCCTTCCAAAATTGAACATCTTGTATGGCTTATGAGTGCTCAGCACTCAACAAAAGAAAAAATGTTGTCAGAACCCTTGTTTAGCAGTGCCAGATAATGGGGGTTTGAACTTAGACAAATATAAAATGGTCCAATAAAAGGCCAACATTTCTAATCTAATTGAACTTAGCCAAAATTGGCCATAAGTCCTCAATTCAGATTTAACTGAGCCAATGTGCTCATAATCTAATTAATTGATCTTAGTTCCAAATTGGACTACAGATCCCTAAATCAACTTTGGTTCGAGGGTACATCTCTTCACTCCTTTGATATTTGTCGTTGTAATCCTTCAACGTCTTCAGAGAAGTGACGGGTCCCGACAACCACACATTTCACGGACTAAGATGTCCTTAACCTTGACTGTGAGGTCTTTAAACTCACGGACTATGATGTCCTTAACCTTGACTGTGAGGTCTTTAAACTCACGGACTATGATGTCCTTAACCTCGACCGCAATGTCTTTAAACTAACATTGGACCACCATGTCCTTAAACTGGTAATGGACCGTGATGTCCCTAAACTAATCGACCGCAATGTCCCTAAACTAAACAATAGAGACCACATGCTCTCTTGTTGGATCTAAACGATCCAGTTAAGTTGATCTTAGTCTAAAAATTAGACTAACGTATTCTTAACAAACGTTTAAGTTGATCTTAGTTTCAAATGAGACTAACGTATCCTTAAACCAACCCCCAAACCCAAATCTAAGAAAATACGGATTTAGACTAATCCACGTCCTACGGGCGACAACATAAATTAGTCTCCGTATACAATCCACGGGCAACCAAAAACAAAACAAACACACACGACACGAAGTGACCATCTGGAGAAGGAGAAAGTGGTTACCGCGATGCGGTAGCGTAATTAACTGCAGGGGCTTGCGCCTGCTGGGAAGAGCGTCCCCATAATCAAAAAACCCCTCAAATGAGGGGGAATCTGACGAAGTCTGCTACATCGGCCGCATCCGTTTAAACCTTAGATACATGGTGCCATAAATCAACTTGGCATCTTCGGAGAGGTGGACGGATAGCACCAATTAGCATCTGCCCTCGAAATTCAGGCCTCGACGTCCCAACGTCCCGGTCGCGTCTTTCGGCGGAGAACATATTCTGGCATGCCCGGTGGGACCTCTTCCTCTTTCCACTCCACACTTCGTGTGTCGCGTTTCGCGAACGAATCGCGGTTTGCTATGGTTTCCCCTGGATTCGAGGTACTAAGATTTGGTGTCTTTCTCCGTGCAGAAAACAGAAGATTAATGGCTTCAAACTGCACTCATTGTAATAACTCCCACTCCATCCTCGCCGGAGGTGTAACCTACGGGCCCTAAGTGGCCTCCCTTTTTACAATGCCAGTGGAGCAGGTAACTCAAGCCACCACTGGGCTATTTTTCGGGACCATGCTCCCACCGATGAGCTTCAACGCCCCTGTACCATTGCAAGAAGCTCCGAAGAGCTCGGTCTTTAATCGGCTCACAACTACTGCGGCCCTTCTCAACGGGTCGTCCAGCTCCAACGCCTCAGTTTTTGACAGACTGGGCTAAAACTCATTTGGGCCCATGAAGAAGCCCGCGATACCAGAAAAGGTTATCCCTAAGCGGATAGCCATTCCTGCTCCTAAAGTCGTCAAGGCGGCTTCTCCTGCCAAAGGGTCGGTCTTCACAAGACTGACTGTTTCATCTCCTGTTCCAGGCGAAATCATCAAGGCTTCTCCCCCTACTCGGAAGTCTGCCTTCGATAGGTTGGCTATCCCCACTCAGTGGACATCAGTCTTCAATAGGCTAACAATGACAACTTCTGACCAACACAGGGGGCATGAGGAATTCACTCTTACGGCTGAGATAATCCTAATAGCTCGACACTCTCGACGTCGCCACTGGCGCCGAGTAAGGAAGGCTGGGGGCAACTCTCCTTCTGGACTGACTCCGCCGGCTCCAACGGTGGAAATCGATGTTGTTGTTCCAACTGGGAACAGGTTTGAACCGCTGAGGAGAGTGCGCAAAAACTCTCTGACTGCCGTGCTGAAGAGATCTCCTCCACCTATGGAGAAAGCCCTAAAGGCAAAGCTGGTGCAGCCCCCTCAGCGACTGTCCTCTAAAACTTACCAGAGGTGGAATGGCTATCCGCTTCGGGATAACCCCTTCAGGTATTGCGGGCCTCTTTGCGGGCCCACTGGAGCTTTGGCCCAGTCTGTTAAAGACTGAGGCGTTGGAATTGGACGACCCGTTAAGAGGGGCCGTGGTAGTTGCAAGTCGATCGAAGACCGACTTCTTTGGAGCCTCCTGTGATGGTATTGAAGCATTGAAGCTCATTAGAGGGAGCATGGTCCCAAAGAACAGTCCAGTGGTGGCCTGAGTCACCTGTTCCACTGGCATTGCGAAGATGGAGGCCGCTTGGGGCCCATAAGTCATACCTCCAGCAGGGACGGAGTGGGAGTTGCTGTTGCATTTGGTGCAGTTGGAAGCCATCGACGTCATCTTCTCTTCTGCACGGAGCAAGATACCAAATCTTAGTATCTCGAATCCAGGGGCAACTATATTAAACCGTGATTCGTTCGTGAACACGACACACGAAATGTGGAGTGGAAAGAGGAAGAGGTCCCACCGGGCGTGCCAGAATCTGTTTACCGCCGAAAATGAGGACATAATTGTTGGGTTCTCTAGGTCGGCAGCAAGGTTTCGGGAGGCATCATCCATGCCGTTTTCAATTTTTTTGTCGTTCTAAAGAACCCTAACCCTAGAATCTTAACTAGAAATTTAAACAAACAAGTAATGTTAACATCTTAACATCTAAGTGAATGAGGAATACAACCTTTGTAGACCAGTCCTTCACTTCTAATGCTTCGTGTAGTAGTCCCTTGTTGCAAATCATGAACACCCGAACTCTAGAAAGGGTTCTCCCGGAGAAATGAACAAGCTTGCTCGAAGTCTTTGAGGCCGAAGATGATCTACGTCGAGGAGACTCAAGATCATGCTACCTCTTCACTAATTGTGAAATTAGTGAAGCAAATACCTTATACTAAATGGCAAGTAATAGATGATGATGAAATAGGAAATGTGCTCACTTTAGTTTTATTTTTCTCACAATATTTTCTCATCCTCATGAGGAAGAAGAAGAACAAGTGAAGAATGAGAATGAACTCATGAGGAGAGAATAACAACAATGGGTGAGTTAGTGTCATACACTAACCCATGGCTAACAATAATGGTTAGGTTAATAAATATTTACAAGTAAAACAAAAGGAGTGGACTTAGTCAAAGACGCTACAAGCTTCTCCAAGCTTCCAAGCATGTGACTAATTAACACTAATTTTGATTTACATAAATAAATATAAACCCTCACATTATTATTAGTATGGTGTGAGTCTCATACACCCATGTAGCATGTGGCATCAAGCATGACACAATAAAATGTACACTAATATATATCACATATATACTAATGCACACTTGTGAGAAAAAGAAAAGTTTAAGTGAGTTAATATTAGTAAATGCAATCTAGTATATCAAATATACAATTATACATTAAATTATTAAATCAACACTTGATTCAATAATCCGGCTATATCACATATAACCGACTAATATCAAATGCAACAACTTATCGAATCAACACTTGATCCGATAATCCGGCTATATCACATATAACCGACCGATGTCACAAATCGCGAGAATAGAATGCGGCATCACATACGCGCATTAATCTCGGTCCCGCACATATCTCATATATGCTCCTACTTCGTTTCGCATGAACCAGGAAACCTCTGTGTAGGACTCTAAAGACTCGTCAATACGCCAGCAGTATGTGATGATCATATCAAACACCCACAAGTCGCAAGCGGTTTGCTAAACGTAACGGCCACCCGGGTATTGAGCGATCAGAAGATCAACAAGCATGCTTTCTCATACTCCTGCGAGTCCAATCAGTAACACTACCGTACAGTCCGGTCTCATCGTCTGATATGTCGCATATCTCGCCTGGGGGTGGTAAACGTTAGACCCCAATAGCTTGATAAGTCATGCCGATATGAGGCTTATAATAGATCGAGAAACTACTGATAACACTTACCAGTAAATCTCAGAAACATCTATGGCCAGGGACTTTCCTGTTATAGCCAATCGAGCATAGCGCAACATCAACCCCCAATACCGGAAGAGACGAAATCCCTTCCTATCGCTCATTGCCTCCATGTGACTCGGGACTGTACCCAAAAACCACCATTTTGCACGTCCTCTTGAACATGGTAAGGTGGAAATCAAAGCACAGTGGGAATCACACGAGACTCTATGACGATCTCGGGTTGACAGACTAACCTGTACCAGTGTCACCAGAGAACTGCCATCTGATGTGAGGTATAATACCATCTAGGAGTTCTCGGCGAGTCCGTCCAGTGTACCCAGTCTCCACTAAGCACCCGTATATCATCTCTAATGTCAAACATCAATGGATATGGGATCATCCATCGCCCATATGTATGGGTCGAGAAGCTATACGCTAGTCTACTCTGGTATATTGATGCCCCGTCTCGATACACGCACGACTAGGGACATTAAAGGATGTACTTACCAACTACCTTTATCCCACTAGTATGATCCGCATCATAATCCAGGTAGTCAAGTACACATCCTAACGGCTTTACCAACATGTAACAGAGAGACAATCAGTGTACATGTTAAGATAAAGAGTAATCAGATAGCATACTATCATGTCGAGCATGAAAGTCCTCCTTATATATGTCCAAGCATCCAGTACAATATACATCTCATGTACAGTAATGGCTTCTAGGGTATATATATAACTAACAATCTCCCACTTGCACTAGGGCCATCATATAGCAGTGGTTGTAGTATCTCATACTCAACCATCCCATAAAAGTCTCTCTTGAGAAAAGGCCTTGGTGAGTGGATCCGCCGTGTTGTCCTCTGAGTCTACTCTCCTAACCTCGATCTGCCTGGAGATCAACCATCTCCATGATCAGGTGATACTGCCTTAGAATATGACCGGGTCACTGATGGGACGGGGGTTCCTAGGCATAAACCACAGCTCCATTGTCACACAATGGTAGGAACGAAGTTCATCTCATGAACTAATATACACCCAGACTGCCTCTTTGGTAGTATCGTTGGTAGCGATGTATCGAGCCTTTATCGTCTAGTTTGTCACGGTATCTAGCTTGGAACTCTTCGAACATACCGTCCCTCCACTGAAGGTAAAGACAATGCCTTTGACTGATATTCAGTCGACCTTACCACCCTGGAAGCCATCCAGTGATTCTTCCCAGGATCGATTGATACCATCTTACTACACCTATTGAGAATCCTAACATCCATTTAGATCTATCTCATAGATCCAAAACCCAGGATTTAGGAGATATCACCTTGATACTATATGGAGAATCAATGTGATAAGAGAAGATTCCCCATCAAGAGTATGTCATCTACGTACAATACGTGGATGACCACCTTACTCTCTACTACCTTTTTGTATATACAAGGTTCATCTACCATTTTGAAGAAGTCAAACGCTTTGACTACCACATTAAAATAGATGTTCCAACTCCGCGATGCCTGCTTTAACCCGTAAAGAAACTTGCACACGTTTCCGCTGCTCCCACTGTCTACGAAGCCCTCTGGCTATGTACTTATAGACGCTCTCTTCTAAATCACTATTTAGAAAAGCAGTCATGACACCCAACCGCCAGATATCGTAGTCATGGTATGTAGCAATGGCAAGTAGGATCCGGATGGACTTAAGCATAGCCACTGGAGAAAAGGTTTCATCATTATCCACATCTGGTCGATGACGAAAACCTTTTACACAAGTCTAGCTTTGAAAGACTCAACTTTTACATCTACACCAAGTAATCTTCTCAAGATATACTTGCTCCTGATGGGGATATAACCCTTCAGATAGAGCAACCAAAGTCCATACTTTGTTGGTGTATATGGATTCCATCTCAGATCACTCAGCATCCAGCCATTCTTACAGAGTCCCCACTCTTGATGGCCTGTTCGAAACTAGTCGGGTCATCATAATCATGATGCAATCCTCGCTCCCACTGTCATAGAGAAAACCAAAGTATCTCTCAGGTGGATGAGGAACCCTACCAGATCGGCGGATTGGCTGAGGTCCGTCGGGAACTATTGAATCCTCCGGTTCTACCAAATCGTCAGCTGTAGTTTGTATAGCTGGAACTCCTTCCAGTTCTGCCTCATGACCACTAATTTTTTCATAAGAAATTCCTTTTCTAAAAAAGGTGGCATGCCGAGAAATAAAACTCCTTTTGTTCCTCGGTGTGGTAGAAGATATACCTTGCGAATGCTTGGGATATCCAACAAACTTCCACAGAACTGACCTTGCCTCGAGGTTGTCCGGATTTTGCTTTTAGACATAGGCCGGACAACCCCAAATCTTAACTTACTTAAGACATGGGTTCTTCCCATACCATATCGCATATGGAGTGGTAGACACCTGATTTGGTTGGAACCCTATTCAATAGGTATGCAACTTCTCAAGTGCATAATTCCCAAAAGGAAATAGGCAACTCAGTAGTATTCATCATAGAGCGCACCATATCTAATAGGGTGCGATCGCTCCGTCCCGATACACCGACGTGCTGTGGTGTATACGGAGGAGTAATGCTGAGAGAGAATCTCATTCTCCTTTAGAATAGTCCAGGAATACCGTGCTCAAGTATTCTCCTCCCTGATCACATAAAGAACATAATACTTATACCCTTTTTGGTTCTCTATTTCTAACTTATATTCATTGAATTTCTCAAAAGGTTCAGACTTGTGTTCCAACAGGAACATATGTCCGAATCTTGAGAGATCATCAGTGAATGTAATGAAGTACAAAGAACTGGTCCTGACATGTGTAGACAGGGGACCTACATACATCATTATGTATCAATTCCAAGAGTTCGCTAACTCTTTCTCTGTTTCCAGTAAACGGAGCTATGGTCATTTTATCTTTGTGACATGACTGGCAAGTTTCATAAGATGTAAATTCAAACTGATTTAAATATGCATCTTAATGTAACTTATCTAGTCGGGTCGCATTGATATGACCTAGTCTACAATGCCTCAAGAAGGATTCGTTCATTTCTGAACTCTTCCTCTTGTGTGTGTTCTGTACATTAAGAACTGTAGTTTGATTTAGAACGTATATGTTTTTAGATAACGTGCCTGAACCGATCAGCCCTTGATATAGAAAATGTTCAAAACATTATCCAACAATACAAAATTATATCATTCTTTACTAAATAAAGAGACTGATATAATGTTGCATATCGGGTTCGGTATCTAATAACAATCGTTTAGAATCAATGTATTTGGTAATACATGGTGATAACCGCCAACACCTTGGCTGCAACAATAGCACCGTTTTCAACTCTTAAAACTTATCACCCATTCTCAGCTCTCTACCTATCTGTAGCCTATGTAACAATTTACATATGTGGGATCCTGATCCGGTATCTCATACTCAGGACGTAGAGGATGCTGAGAAAAAGTTCTCTGTAATGAACACACCCGAAGAAGATGCATCATTATACACTTTCTTCGTTTGGGCAGCACGGGAATCCTGATAATCCCCTATTTCCTACTCGGTCTTATAACAATTATAAGTTGGAGCGGAACCAACGTTCCCTAGCTCAGTATAACAAGCGGGTTCGGTCAATACATTCATATTATTATCTTGATTAAGGCGTGACATGGTCGCTACCTGGAGAGAGAGAGAAGAAAACACTCAATGTATGCTCTTGCAAGATTAGATTGTTTATTATTTTATTTAATCAGGATGGCTCCCACTGTTTTTATCAAATCTTCCTTCAAACCCTAAAAGGAAAGACTAGCCGGGATTAATTACACCCTACAAGTTCGCCAATCTTTCAGCCAGGCCAGTGCCGGTACTTTGAGGGAGGTTCCCCGTACTTTCGCACGGACGTAATTAAAATAAACCTCGTTTTCCCAGAGGCGTAACTCCGTTAACACCTTTTTAGACACTTACTTGATCGGCTAATTGTAATGTGCAAAACTTTCTCAGGAGTAACTCTTACTCGTAGTGAGTATCGAGATCCAACTATCTCATAGAAGTAATGCAATCTCATTGCAAATTTCAACACTTGAAATTCCCGATAATTTTGCCGCAAGCAATCTATGACCTTGACAAGGTCAACAAACCATAAACCGCAAGTCAAATTCAACCCGTCATTTCTTGATTGAATTAAACCCACCCGCACGACCCTTGACAAGGTCAACAAGGTCGTACGACTACCCTAATCCAATCGCATCATATGCTAGCAGATAAGCACTAATCAGCTACCGCACACTACGCCTTGACAAGGTCAACAAACGCAGCACGAATACTAAATACTACTTATCTAAAATGACAGAGGACTACGACAGGTTTTTAAGAAAACCCTTTGCGTAATGAACTTGATATCGTTGTAGAATCGAGTGATTTTGAAAAGGAGTGTTTTTGAGGCTTTTACTAGTTTTGCTAAAGAGGTCACACCCGGTAAAGGGATCTCGGCTCTTTCTTTATCGAATAAGGTGCAAAATATTTCACAAATACCACTATGCAAAGCAAAAACTATAGAAGCAATCAAAAG
Source organism: Agapanthus africanus (assembly GCA_030015575.1). Taxonomy (NCBI): domain Eukaryota; kingdom Viridiplantae; phylum Streptophyta; class Magnoliopsida; order Asparagales; family Amaryllidaceae; genus Agapanthus; species Agapanthus africanus. Next base: position 161,405,794 of record CM057350.1, on the reverse strand, counting down.
ACAAACCGAGTGGGTTGTAGCATCTGCTAGTTTCGCTAAAGCGGTCACTCCCGGTGAAGAGATCTCGGCTTTTTCCTTATCGAACAAGGTGCTGGATATTCTACAAGGAATACCGCTATGCAAAGCAAGAACTAGAGCTACCAGTTTTAAAACAAGTTTCTATAACATGTTTAGGTTTATTTTCTTTCATTAATCTCATTAATGAATGTCCTATCATTTAAGTTACCTAAGTTGTTCAGTTGATAAAACTACACTTTTAATATGAGATTTTCCTTACTATTTATTTATAATAAAAGATGTTTATTATAAATATAACACATATAAGGGTTTATCCGTAAAAATACTAATTTCATGTGTTTATATATTATAATTAACATTATGAAGGAAAAATGTAAGCATATAATATTCATATAATATTTGGACTATTTTAATATACTTACTTTATTAAATATTTTTGACCAATTCTCTTAAAACTAAAATATCATGACAAATGGTTAAGATAATATTTCAATAAAAACAAATTCTACAAATATCATTATTTATTGAGTTATTGTGCAGAATTTATATCAGGACCGAAATCAAGGAAAATCCGAGTTGGCAAGAACAAACTTGCCTAAATAGAAAAGTAAACTGAAGAAATCAATTCTGGCAGAGACGTAGAGAAGATTTTCAGTTTCTAGATATTCAAAAGATCACCAAGTGCTACAGAGATGAAGCCCCAGAAATTGGAGCCTAAGATCCCACCAACAAGCGGCGGATCCACGGCCAAAACCCACTATTAGCGGCGGATCCGCGGCCTGTTAGGGAAGTTGGGATATGAGATTTTTATGTTGGGATCCTAACAGGTAGTTGCCTTATTAGGAAACTAAAAATTCTGGGTATGCGACTATAAATAAGGACTGAGAGCCTTTTGGAAAAATCTTCAAACCGACGCGATCACGAAGTCCATAACGGCTCAAGAATCCTGGTTGATCATCGACAGTTCATCTACCTCCTTAGAAGAGATCGAGAAGCAAACTAGGGTTTTGTAATCATTTTCTAAAGGAACAAAATGTACTTGATCATGTTGATTAATAAAGGTAGTTGTTTTCTCATATCATTTTATTTTTCTGCATTTTACATTATGTTTTCCCTCTCTATCTTTTCTTTTCCCAACATGCGTGAGTAATTCTCCACTTGTTAGGGTTCATAGGATTAGGGTAGATTAATGGAAGATGAAGATCCTTAAACTCTTTTTAAATCCTATAAAGTTTATAAACTTTATCAAAAGAATAGTTAGCATCCTTCTAGGGCGCGCTATCAATTCATTGATGGTCACAACCATGATTAGAGATTAGATTAACAATTGTTTTGGTAAAGGCTAGACATGAACAGAGATCCATGGCAAGATAGGGGTTAAGAGTGGGAACCCTATTCCCTCCAGAAATCCTAATCTACATGCATCACTGTCGATCTAGTTTTAAATATATTAAGGGATAAAAAGAGTAATCTTTAATTAATCATCCATGACTACTAAATCTTAATGAACCCTACAAGCCCCCTTCTACTATAAAACTTACATTTGTAATTAATCTAGATCTATATCCTGCATCCGTGTTTGACGTAGATCTAGATCCTACAACTATTCTTTATTCTTCCTCCTTTCTTTCTCAACACGCCTAAAGTAAGATTAAAAGATTCAACGTTTCCCTGAGGACGATCCGTACTCATCTCGGTCTAGCTACACGCGACACCATTATTGATTGCGGTTAACTACTACACATAAAAAACAGATCAATCAAATGGCGCCGTTGCCGGGGATACGTGCGTAATATTTTTATTCTTACCATTCGTGTTGAATTCTTATTCGATCTATATCATAAATAAACAAAACTGCAAATTGTATATTTAACGATTATTGTGTACATTTTGCAAGGGGATCTGGAGTCACAGACTTGAGGATACAGAGAGACAGAGATATTCATCAAGATCCAGAGGAGCACAGGAGGCCATGTAGCAAAACTCATCACGATATACCTCCTTCTCGCGGCGGATCCACGGCAATAAGGACAAATAGCGGCGGAAGCGCGGCGGAATTGGAGATCTAGGGTTCCAAACTTCTCTGGTAAATTTCTCAACTCTTTCTCTCTCCTCTGAAATCCAATAAAATATCTTTCCTGCAGGATTCTTTGCAAACTATCGCCGCTCAAAAATCTTTTTGCAAAGTTTTGTACTTGGTTTGTTTATTCATATTTTAATACGGATTTTAAGAGGCAAGACCACAATTCAGATTAGGTGGGGCTTTTATCACCCTTCCTAAACCCCACAAATCACAAAACGAGCATCCGCATCAACCCTACATTAATTTAAAAAATATCTAGACAAGACTCTAAGGACTGTCGCGCTCAATAAGGACAAAGAAAGGTCGTAGGTAATCTATCGCTTATCCGCATTACTTTTATGGTGCCTAGGCAAGTGTGTCTAAGGCAAGTGGTTACTTAATTAGGCCCGATATTTTCGGTGATTCGTATAGCGGATACCTCCCACTTACCTCCCACTTACCTGGCCACAAGAGTAGTAAAGAGGTGATAGAGGATTGATCCTGCGGCTTATCCTTTGGAAGTCTAGGAGCGGTTTAGAGACTTGACCTACGTAACCTTAGTTCTAGGGTTGTTTGTGCATTTTTGTGTGATTTGTCTTAAGTCCCATTTTTTCAAAACAAACCAATTTTAAAATCACACACACACTGCCACTTGCGCTAAACCCGCTTAGTGCATGCTTGGCTGGACACGGGATTCTAGTGCCCGTCTTGTCCGCGTCCCTGCTATCGACTCCGAAATCGGTGCTTCTTCATCTTCTTTTCCCCCACCACCTACCACATCGACCGAGATGGACGGTACTCCATCAAATTATAACACCACACTGCCACCGTCCGTAGGTTAGCAGAATCCACCGCGCATCTCTCTCCAAGAAAGATGCTATCCTATCCGTGGTCCCCTTCCTACTTGTTTATCTATTCCACCAGCCAACGGGGATAATTTTGAAATTAAAGCCCACTACATCAATCTGTTGCCCAAATTTCACGGGCTGGAGTCTGAAGACGCATATGTTTTCATCACTAAATTCGAAAACGTATGCGCAATGATGGGTACTTCACAACTGTCCGTGGATGCTATGCGCTTGCGTCTTCTTCCATTCACTTTGTGCGACTTGGAAGAAAAATGGCTTTATAATACTGCCGCACACTCTATTGCAAATTGGGATGAATTCATGATAACATTCCTTAAGAAATTTTATCCAAATCATAAGACCGCCCGTGTTAGGAGCGAAATCAACCAGTTCACCCAGCTTCCCAACGAACCATTTTGGAAGTGCTTTGAACGTTTCAAGGATCTGCTTGTCCAATGTCCTCATCATGGAATACATAGATGGGATTTATGCCGAATTATATATGAAGGCATTAATCCATCGACAAAGCAGATGCTTGTAATAATGTGTCAATGCAATTTCATGTCAAAAGACGATGGTGAAGCCTGGAAATATCTGGAAGATCTCGCTGAGAACACTTTGCAGTGGGAAAGAGTTAGACCACCTTCATCTATGGGAGGTATTCATCAGCTCGATATTTCCATCGCAGTAAAAGCCAAAATGGCAGCGATGCAAAAGAAACTCGATGCTATTGAAAACAAATTCTCATCAATCTCCCTAAACCAGGTAACGCTCCCTAAAACCGTATGTGGTTGCTGTTCCGATCCATCACACTTGACGGAAGAATGTCCTATGAATGTATCGTTTCAAGGTCACGAGTAAACTAATGCTACTTTTCAGCAGCGACCTAGAAACAATCCTTATTCTTCCACATACAATCAGGGATGGAGGAATCATCCTAATTTTGCTTCGAACCAAAACCAACCCCAAAATCAAAACCGATTCCAAAGCAATTACCAAAGACCTCCTCCACAGCAACAGCAACCACTACCACAGAGTCAGCTCCCCTTTCAATCGCAACCTGTTCAAAACCCGGCCAATAATTATTTCCAAACGACCGGTACCGATAACTCCTCTTCACTCGCACAAACTTTGGATTTGTTTATGAAACATTCGATCCAAATGTCGGCTGATATGAGGTCTTCTATTGATTCCATAGAGAAAGACTCCACCTCCCATGGTGAGAATATTAAGTCAATAGGAGCCCAAATTGCACAGTTGAATGCCGCGATGAGTGCGAGAGAAAAACGGAAACTCCCATCTAAACCCCTACTGAATCCTGGTCACTCACAACATCATAATGTGAGTGTCGTTACTACGTTGAGATCGGGAAGAGTGCTGGATAACCGAGTAGGTGAACAAATTGATGATGTTAGTGATACCAATGATACCCCGGCTTCTACTTCTTCCCCTAATTCGTCTAGTCTCCCACCTACTTCCGAGCCTATTCTACGCTTCCCACAAGGCTCGAACCCTCAGCCCTCTTCCTCGAATCTATCTAAAGCGATCCCCACTCCAATTTTAGGATCCATTCCATCCCCACAATCTTCTCCAATGTTGGACCCAACCCTTATTGATAAAGTTCCGTTTCCAAACAGATTAAGGGCCAACAAACCTAACCCACAAATGGAGAAGATTGTGGAAATGTTTAAGCAAGTTAACGTCAATATTCCTCTCCTAGATGCTATTCAACAAGTCCCATCTTATGCAAGAATTCTTAAAGACTTGTGCACTAGGAAGAGAAAAACTCAAGTGCCGAAAAAAGTTTTCATGATGAGTAATGTTAGCACAGCTTTTACCCAGCAAATACCAAAGAAACGTAAGGACCCTGGCTGTCCTACCATCTCTATTTCTATTGGGGGTAAAAATACTAATCGTGCTTTACTCGACCTTGGCGCTAGCGTTAACTTGCTTCCATATTCCGTATATGAGCAGTTAGGGATTGGAGAGTTGAAACTCGCCCATTATACTCTCCAGATGGCAGACCGATCAATCACCAAACCTAGGGGTGAACTAAAGGATATGTTAATTAAAGTCGGGGAATTCATATTCCCTGTGGACTTTATTGTTTTGGATACACAACCTGTAGCGAACCCACGCAACCAAATCCCGGTGATACTTGGTCGACCTTTCCTAGCAACTTCCAACACTGTAATTAATTGTCGTAATGGTTCTATGAACTTATCCTTCGGGAAGATGACAATTGAGCTTAATATTTACAAGCTAGGAAGTCAACCATTTGAACCTTCTGTTCATTTGCTTGATGTCTGTTCCATCTACGAGATAGCTCCCGAAAGCTGCATGGATGAGGAACTTTGCTTTAATGATCTCGACAACACTAGTGCGACATTGTTTGATTTGGAAAATTCTTATAGTGAGGATATCTTTGATGAGTCCATCTCCGAGTTTGAATCCGTTGACTCGTCGCAAAAGTCAGTAGCACTTTCCGAGTCAATATTCTATGCAAGTTATGAACCTCTTAGGGAGTCCGAGCATCATTCCCTTACCCCACCTTCTATTGTCTCTCCGCCAATCCTAGATCTCAAACCGCTACCTTCTCATCTTAAATATGCGTATTTAGGTGAGAATGAGTCTTTTCCCGTGATCATATCCGCTTCTCTAGTTTTAGAGCAAGAGAACGCATTTTTGGCGGTGTTGAGATCAAATCGGCAAGTATTTGGTTGGACAATGGCTAACATCAAAGGGATTAGTCCCTTAATTGTTGAACATTATATACATCTGATGGATGAAGCCAAGCCAACCCGAGACCCACAAAGACGGTTAAATCCCGTTATGAAGGAGGCGGTAAAGAAATAAATCGTTGAGTGCCTAGATAGTGGTATAATTTACCCTGTATCTGATAGCCAATAGGTAAGTCCTATTTACGTGGTCCCTAAAAAGTCTGGCATCACGGTCATAACTAATGAGGCTAATAAGTTGATCTAAACACGCACCCAAACTGGGTGGCGCGTATATATTGATTATAGGAAACTCAATGCCGCAACGAGGAAAGATCACTTCCCTCTACCTTTCATTGACCAGATGTTAGAACGATTAGCTGGACACGAATACTATTGTTTCTTGGACGGATACTCTGGCTATAACCAGGTCCCCATCGCCGAAAAGGATCAAGATAAAACCACATTTACTTGTCCTTTCGGTACTTTTGCTTATAGACGCATGCCCTTTAGGTTATGCAACGCTCCCTCTACATTTCAGCGGTGTATGATGGAGATATTCTCAGACATGGTTGAGAATTTTCTGGAGATTTTTATGGACGATTTCTCCATATTTGGGGACTCCTTTGAGGACTGTCTTCGTAATCTTCACGCGGTTCTTACCCGCTGCAAGGATAAGAACTTAAATTTGAATTAGGAAAAATGCCATTTTATGGTCCAAGAAGGTATTGTCCTTGGACATATAATTTCACGAAAAGGCATTGAGGTTGACAGAGCTAAAATAGATGTCATCCACAACCTCCCTCATCCCAAATGCGTCAAAGATATACGATCCTTTCTTGGTCATGTAGGATTTTATAGGAGATTCATTAAGGACTTTAGCAAAATTGCTAGACGCTTAACTCTTCTCTTGGTCAAGGACACAACATTTCACTTCGATTCGGATTGTGAGGCTGTTTTTGAGTCACTTAAAAGAACTCACGACAGGCCCCGTTCTATCATCTCCGGATCGGAACCACCCGTTCGAGCTTATGCGTGATGCATCAGATTTTGCTATTGGTGCAGTCTTAGGACAACATATTGATAAGATGCCATATGTAATTACTATGCAAGTAGGACCTTGAACGATGCACAAATTAATTACACAACTACCGAGAAAGAGCTCTTGGCAGTTGTATTTGCATCAGAAAAATTCAGGCCCTACTTGATTGGCTCGCCAATAGTGGTTTACACTTATCACTCCGCCCTACGACACCTTTTATCGAAGAAGGATGCTATGGCTAGGCTAATACGTTGGATCCTGTTGTTACAAGAATTTGATCTTGTCATACAAGACAAGAGTGGATGTGAAAACGTAGTGGCCGACCATCTTTCACGCATCTCTTCTTCACCAACATTGACCGTACCGATAAATGACTCATTTCCTGACGAACAGCTCTTGACCGTATCCTACGAACCTTGGTTTGCGGATATTGTGAATTATCTAGCGACGTGACTTATTCCTAGCAATTGGTCGAAACAAGACAAACTTCGATTTCTATCCCAAGTAAAATACTTTTACTAGGATGAACCGTATTTTTTTAAGTATTGTTCCGATCAAATCATTTGCAGGTGTGTCCCTAACGATGAATTCAAGAGTGTGTTATCATTTTGTCATGATCAGGCGTGCGGCGGTCACTTTGGACCTCGAAAAACGGCGGAGAAAGTTTTTCAATGTAGCTTTTATTGGCCAACACTATTTAAAGATGCTTATGATCATTGCAAAACTTGCCCGTGGTGTCAGCACTTGGGTCGGATTTCACGTAGAAATGAGATGCCACTCCAACCTATCTTGGTTGTGGAGATATTTGGCGTTTGGGGTATTGATTTTATGGGCCCTTTTCCCAACTCTTTTGAGAATTTATATATCTTGTTAGCTGTTGATTACGTCTCGAAATGGATGGAAGCAATACCGTGTCGCACTAATGACAACAAAGTTGTCATTAAGTTCCTTAAAGAAAATATCTTTTCGCGATTCGGGCACCCTCGCGCTATAATTAGCGACAACGGGATGCATTTCTGTAATCAGTCTTTTGAGGTTTTGATGCGGAAATATGCTATCAACCACAAACTTTCTACACCCTATCATCCCCAAACAAGCGGGCAAGCTGAGATCTCGAATAGGCAAATCAAACAAATTTTGAAGAAGACGGTTTCTAAAAACCGTAAAAATTGGTCAACCAAATTGACGGATACTCTTTGGGCATTTCGCACCGCTTATAAGACCGATCTTGGTATATTTCCATACCGCCTTGTGTTTGGGAAGGCATGCCACCTTCCTGTCGAGATCGAACATAAGGCAATGTGGGCTATTAAAGAGCTAAACTTCGATTTTGATCAAGCTAGCAGTTACCGGAAGCTGCAATTGAATGAGCTAAGCGAACTCTGCGATGAAGCTTACGATAATGCAGTGATAGTAAAGAACCGGACTAAAGTGTTCCACGACAAAAACCATTTTAGAAAAAATTTCACACCGGGACAACAAGTCCTTCTTTACGATTCCCGTCTCTATCTTCATCCGGGTAAGCTTAAATCTCGTTGGAAAGGACCTTTTGTGGTGTGGTATGTACACCCGCACGAGACAGTAGAAGTTGAAAATATAAAAAACGGTTCAATTTTTAAAGTAAATGGGCATAGATTAAAATCGTATTTTTCTGCTGACCCAGTGGAGGAGCTTCTGTTTTTACAGAAGCCACTTTATCATAACTAAATTCCTCCGCCTCACCTCCATGTTTCGGTAAAATTGTATCATCTTAAGAATGGAGGTGAGTGAAAAATGACTTAACTGAATATCTGTGCATGCCAAAGAAAAAGTTTGGGGGTAGTCTTCATTTAACTATTATTTTACCCCTATTATGGTCTCTCCTCAAGTCTACAGGTCTATGCTCTCAAAGGACAATATCAGTAAGGACACTGCTGAAAACATGTTTGGGGGGGAGGTTTGTATTCACTGAGTTATCTTTGGCACTGGGCATAAAATTTTTTTTATAATGAAAGAGTAGAAAGTGAAAAATTATATATGAAAGATATGAATAGTTTGAGAAATACAAAAAAGTTAGAGGTTTTCTTAAACGAAACTAGTAATAAATAGTTATGAGCTGTTGTTCCAAGGGTTAGTAAGATGAAGGAAATTGCTAATCTGAGAATAAAAATAAGTCTGAAAAATAGTCCATATTCTTAAGGCCAAACATTTGAACGTTGATACCCTACTATACGCACTTACACATATCTTGAAACTTGAGATAGTAGAGGATACCTTGAAAATCTCTTGTTTAAAAGCCTTAGTATATATATAAAAAAAAGAAGTATAAATGGTGGTGAAGAAAAAAATGAACACTGGTTTTGTAATTACCAAGGCAGCATAAAAAAATATAGTGAGGGTGCTTTATCACCTAGTGCCTTAGACCAATTGGTTTGAGAGCCACTGTTAAGCCTTAGGTGTTGCGAAACGAGGAATTACACCTAAATGCGCGAGCACATTTTGTAATCGGTCGGTTGGTACCTCAAGAAGTATTAACGGTCGCATGAAGAATGTGTAAGCAATTCCATCTAAAATATTCACCAACTATAAAGTACTTTAGAAGATAGACAAGAGTATGATAGCTTGAATTGAATTCTCTAAGTGTAGGGATGTCTTTTACACACACGTAGGAGTATTGATCAATGTTTGGATGAAAGATAGGGAGGAAGACTAAAGGCGATGTTTTATTGAGGGATGATGTGATTTCTAACATTTTTTCATGACCATTAAGATATGGCTCATGACAACCGAAAAGCTGGTATAGTTGGAAACTCTTATTTTCAAGATCTCGGCTACCGCACACTATGCCTTGACAAGGTCAACAAACGCAGCACGAATACTAAATACTACTTATCTGAAATGACAGAGGGCTACGACAGGTTTTTAAGAAAACCCTTTGCGTAATGAACTTGATATCGTTGTAGAATCGAGTGATTTTGAAAAGCAGTGTTTTTTAGGTTTTTACTAGTTTTGCTAAAGAGGGCACTCTCGGTGAAGGGATCTCGGCTCTTTCCTTATCGAATAAGGTGCAGGATATTTCATAAATACCACTATGCAAAGCAAAAACTATAGAAGCAATCATAAGACAAACCGAGTGGGTTGTAGCATCTGCTAGTTTCGCTAAAGCGGTCACTCCCGGTGAAGGGATCTCGGCTCTTTCCTTATCGAATAAGGTGCTGGATATTCTACAAGGAATACCGCTATGTCAAGCAAGAACTAGAGCTATCAACTTTAAAACAAGTTTCTACAATATCTTTAGGTTTATTTTCTTTCATTAATCTCATTAATGAATGTCCCATCATTTAAGTTACTTAAGCATCACAGATAAATACAACGTACGCTTATGCCATCCACATTGGTCTCGATGTCCCATCATGCACCGTTAGGTTAGGTAACTAACGGCAGAGCGGGGCAGGGCTAGCGCGGGTGTAAAACATAAACAATGTCTATATAATATATCACATATACTATATACAGTATCTATCTCATCATATAAAGTGATCACATCACAGAATATCGCAGCAGAAAACAATATATGAAATATTGGATATACTAGGATTTCTGGGTTTTAAATTAAGCCTGTAAAAAACACGGATTCCACAGTCGTGATGAATAGCCAAACCCACATTCCTAGACCCCTACGAGAGAGGCAGTCAACCCTACCAATTATAGAGTTAGGAGACCCAGATTTGACTCCTCGAGATGGTCTCCCACTGGACTCTAGAACCCGGTTACTTGTGCTCCCCTCCTTAGGTCTATCCTAATGTGGAAAAGTAAATAATATACATCAATGGTGACATCTTCTTCAACCCGGAAGTGACCCAATAAAAGAATATTACATACAAGTTTTTACATGAATGAAAACGAAAAACTCTCATCTCACATAAAAAAAACCCCGGCTATTCAAACACGACGATCCAATGTAACATATCAAGCAACACATAACATCTCATGTCTTCAACGTAAGTAAATATGCGTATCCCAATTGTCGTTGACATATAGCAACGAAACCGGCGATACACCACATATTACACTTACGGTCGCAGAAAAGAAAGTGAAAAACTACAACAATTGAAATCCGCAACCACCTTGGACATCATAAACCCAATGTATCACATACTTTGGATTTCATGCCCAACCAAATGAATTCCTTAGACATCACATGCCTAACAATTATAAACCCCGCATTTTAGTCTCAGTATTGAAAACATTTTCCAATAACAAGTCGGGTAATTCAACAAGATTCCCGATAACCTGATCGAATGCTCGTCGGAAACTACAGTAGACGTCCGCACCCCCCGATACCGTCGACGAAGTGCACTTAGGCGGAACACTGTGGCCGTGAGCACCCGAACGGATGCTTTAGGCAACAGGGTTCTCCTACAGTCACTTGGTCGGGGCTATGGGGCGTGGCTATTTAATAATGATACTCGGCGAGTATTCACGTACGCTACGTGATTGCGATGGACTTTTGATCACATCAAAATTCCGTGGCAACCGATCAAATGAGACTAAATTGCTAGATTTATAAAATTCAAATTAGTTTCCTTGTGGATTCCAAGTATTGTATCCCATCACATGATATCCGGACGACGTTAAACTTTTCGATCGATTCACTAAAGTCCCACAATTTCCCGACAGCTCAACACTTGAGCATAGTTCACAAATACCCAGAATATGCCACAGTACCTATGGACCAGCCATAGAAGTGCAAACCTAAGCCTCATTAATGGCACCGCGAAACTGCCACAAACCCTAAGGTTCGAAAGCGTTCCATGATCATTATGTCGAGTTAGGGTTTCATTCTTCTAGAGGGTCCACAGAATTACTTGCATGTTTTTCCGAATACGTTAAACTTGGGAAAATAGGTTTTTGACATTCGTTCGAACTTTTTAACTTCGTCTAGATAACATGTGAAAACCTGAAACAAAATTAGAATTACGAATACGAAACACTCCGAGTTGCCTTTGCAAAAAATAACATCACATGCAAATTTAGCAAAAGCAAACAACACTTGAAACACTAAAACCCAGAGACTAAAACACCATAAAAATTTGAAGCCAAAATTCCACAAAAAGAAAGGTGAGCTCGGATTTTTTGTGAATGTGGCCGGCCGTTTTCCGGCCAAATTGCTTCAAATTTTGTTGGTGTTCATGTTATATCACATACAACATTCTGTACTTGTTTAAATATTATTTAGAGGCCTTTGAAAAATCGACAGAAACCAGTTTCCAGTGTTTCAAGTTTCGGAGCAGTTTCGGTTTCGTAATCTAAAAAATATCATTTAAATCTCTAGCTTGGCTCTGATACCACCGTTGGGTTCCCTAGGTCGGCAACAAGGTTTCGGGAGGCATCATCCATGCCGTTTTCAAATTTTTGCCGTTCTAAAGAATCCTAACCCTAGAATCTTAACTAGAAATTTAAACAAACAAGCAATGTTAATATCTTAACATCTAAGTGAATGAGGAATACAACCTTTATAGACCGGTCCTTCACTTCTAATGCTCCGTGTAGTAGTCTTTTCGCTCTAAGTCATGAACACCCGAACTCTAGAAAGGGTTCTCCCGGAGAAATGAACAAACTTGCTCAAAGCCTTCGAGGCCGAAGATGATCTACGTCGAGGAGACTCAAGCTCATGCTAGCTCTTCACTAATTATGAAATTAGTGAAGCAAACACGCTATACTAAATGACAAGTAGTAGAGGATGATGAAGTAGGAAATGGGCTCACTTTAGTTTTATTTTTCTCACAATATTTTCTCACCTCATGAGGAAGAAGAAGAACAAGTGAAGAATGAGAATGAACTCATGAGGTGAGAATAACAACCATGTGAGTTAGTGTCATACACTAACCTATGTAGAGATTAAACCATGGCTAACAATAATGGTTAGGTTAATAAATATCTACAAGTAAAACAAAATGAGCGGACTTAGTCAAAGATGCTACAAGCTTCTCCAAGCTTCCAAGCATGTGACTAATTAACACTAATTTTGATTTACATAAATAAATATAAACCCTCACATTATTATTAGTATGGTGTGAGTCTCATACACCCATGTAGTATGTGGCATCAAGCATGACACAATAAAATGTACACTAATATATATCACATATATACTAATGCACACTTGTGAGAAAAAGAAAAGTTTAAGTGAGTTAATATTAGTTAATGCAATCTAGTATATCAAATATACAATTATACATTAAATTATTAAATCAACACTTGATTTAATAATCCGGCTATATCACATATAACCGACTAATATCAAATGCAACAATTTATCGAATCAACACTTGATCCGATAACCCGGCTATATCACATATAATCGACCGATGTCACAAATCACGAGAATAGAATGCGGTATCACATACGCGCATTAATCTCGGTCCCGCACATATCTCATATGTGCTCCTACTTCATTTCGCATGAACCAGGAAACCTCTGTGTAGGACTCTAAAGACTCGTCAATACGCCGGCAGTAAGTGATGATCATATCAAACACCCACAAGCCGCAAGCGGTCTGTTAAACGTAACGTCCACCCGGGTATTGAGCGATCATAAGATCAACAAGCATGTCTGCTCATACTCCTGCGTATCCAATCAGTAACACTACCGTACATTCCGGTCTCATCGTCTGATATGTCGCATATCTCGCATGGGGGTGGTAAACGTTAGACCCCAATAGCTTGATAAGTCATGCCGATGTGAGGCTCATAACGGGTCGAGAAACTACTGATAACACTTATCAGTAAATCTCAGAAACATCCCTGGCCAAAGACTTTCCTACTATAGCCAATCGAGCACAGTGCAATATCAACCCCCAATACCGGGAGAGACGAAATCCCTTCCTATCGCTCATTGCCTCCATGTGACTCGGGACTGTACCCAAAAACCACCGTTTTGCACGTCCTCTTGAACGTGGTAAGGTGGAAATCAAAGCACAGTGGGAATCACACAAGACTCTATGAGGATCTCGGGTCGACGGACTAACCTGTACCAGTGTCACCAGAGAACTGCCATCTGACGTGAGCTATAATGCCATCTGACGTGAGGTATAATGCCATCTAGGAGTTCTCGGTAAGTTCGTCTAGTGTACCCAGTCTCCACTAAGCACCCGTATATCATCTCTAATGTCAAACACCAATGGATATGGGATCATCCATCGCCCATCTGTATGGGTCGAGAAGCTATACGCTAGTATACTCTGGTATATCGATGCCCCGTCTCGATACACCCACGACTAGGGACATTAAAGGATGTACTTACTGACTACCTTTGTCCCACTAGTATGATCCGTATCATAATCCAGGTAGTCAAATACACATCCTAAGGGCTTTACCAACATGTAACAGAGAGACAATCAGTGTGCATGTTAAGATAAAAAGTAACCAGATAGTATACTATCATGTCGAGCAAGAAAGTCCTCCCTATATATATCCAAGCATCCACTACAATATACATCTTATGTACAGCAATGGCCTCTAGGGTATACATATAACTAACAGGAACCGCGTAGGGTCGTCTTGCCTGAATTTGGGGGCAGATGCTATTTGGATTTATCCGTCCACCTCTCCGAAGATGCCAAGTTGATTTATGGCACCGTGTATCGGAGGTCTGGACGGATACGGCCGTTGTAGTAGACTTCGTCAGATTCCCCCTCGTTATGAGGGGTTTTTGATTGTGGGGACGCTCTTCCCTGCAGGCGTAAGCCCCTGCAGTAAATTACGTTACCGTGTAGTGATAACCACTTTCTCCTGCTTCAGATGTTCACTTTGTGTCGTGTGTGTTTGTTTTATTTTTGGTTTCTCGTGGATTGTATAAGGAGACTAATTTGTGTTGTCGCCCATAGGGCGTGGATTGGTTTAAATCCGTATTTTCTTAGATTTGGGTTTGGGTTGACTTAAGGATCGTTAATCTCATTTGGGATTAAGATCGACTTAAGTATTTGTTAAGGACACGTTAATCCAATATTGGACTTAGATCTACTTAACGGGGGTTAGGGATCATTTTTGATCCAACGAGAGAGCATTTGGGCTCTATCGTTTTAGTTTAAGGACGTTACGGTCCATAGATCACCATTTTTGGTATGGGGGTTTAGTTTAAGGACGTTATAGTCCACAGCTGGTTTAAAAATATTACGGTCCATGGCTATTTTAAGGACATTACGGTCCATAGGCTAGTTTAAGGACATTGCGGTCCATAGTGGTTTAAGAACATTACGGTCCACGGAATTGTTGGTTGTCGGGACCCGCCACCTCTCTGAAGACGTTGAAGAATTACAACGACATGTATCAGAGATGCGGGGGGATGTACTCTTGAACCAATATCAGTTGGGAGACCTGTAGTTGGATTTGGGACTAAGACCAATTTAGAAAAATTGTGAGCACATGGGCTCGCTTGATCTGAATTGGGGACTTTTGGTCAACTTGGACTTAGTCCACTCAGTTTTTCAATAAAGTGTTAAACACT
Organism: Agapanthus africanus; assembly: GCA_030015575.1. NCBI lineage: Eukaryota > Viridiplantae > Streptophyta > Magnoliopsida > Asparagales > Amaryllidaceae > Agapanthus > Agapanthus africanus. The sequence goes on along the minus strand of CM057350.1, from coordinate 161,390,620 downwards.
TATTTGGGCCCGGTCCCTTTTTTGTACAACAATGCTGAGCATTGATATGGGTTTTGACGCTCACCCTATTTTTTTATAGAGTGTTAAACACTCTTTATAGCACTGGGCTCTGTTTGTAGAGCGCTTTATGTTAAATAGCGCCCACGTGAGGGGCACGTGAGGCGCTCGGCGCTGGGCGCCAACCACTGAGCGCTAGGTGCTCTTTATTAAGCAGCGCCTACGTGAAGGGCACGTGGGGCGCTGGGCGCCAACCACCGAGTGCTAGGCACTCTTTATTAAGCAGCGCCCACGTGAGGGCATGTGGGGCGCTCAGCGCTGGACGCCAACCACTGAGTGCTAGGCACTCTTTATTAAGCAGCGCCCACGTGAAGGGCACGTGGGGCACTCGGCGCTGTTTCCTTCTTTATGCATTTTTTTGAAGAGTTCAATTCTTTGTTCTTCGCTGAATCTTCAATCCCCAAGAACAAATTCATCCTTACGAGAATTAAATTCTTACTTGTGGGAGACTTGTCTCATGAATCTCAGATCCAGGGAAAGAACCGTGTTCTTTTATAAGGGTTAAACCCTTGGGTATGCAGATGAGATACTATGATCTCTATTTACCTTGAAGAAAGTTCTTCTTCTTTCTTCTCTCTTGAAGCTCTTTTTTGCTTGCTCTTCTTTTTGAACTTGAAGTTTATGGGGGGTATCTCTGTACAAGGCTTGAAGTCTTGGGACCTTTATATAGTCGTGGCAAATTTGTTGATTCAGTTAAAGAAATCTCTCATTGAGAGATTTCTTAATTGATTTGGGGATTTTATCCACCATTGGATCTTTGATCCAAGGGTTTCTGTTTTACAGAAGACATTCTTCTTGTTTTTAACAAAGATTAGGAAAATATTTCCCCCTACAGAGCTTATTCTATAATTTGATGATTTTTAATCACCATTGGATTTTTTATCCAACGGTGCTCTGTTTTGCAGGCATAATCTTTCTTGTTTAGAAAGATTGGGAAAAATATTTTCCCCTACAGAGTTTATTTTGTAGCTTGGTGATTTTTTAATCACATTGGATTTTTAATCTAACGGAGCTCTGTTTTACAGAGCATAATCTTTCTTATTTAGAAAGATTTGAGGAGTATTTCCTCAATCAGAATTTAATCCTGCGCTTTGATGATTTATCATCTCCGTTGGATTTTTGATCCAACGGCGGAGAACTTTTAGTTCTGACGCCAGCGTCCTCGTGCGGGGCACATGAGGCGCAACCTCAGAGTTTTTAACTCTTGGTACTGGCGCCCTCAAGCAAGGCACGTGAGGTGCTGCCTCTTTCAAATTTTGAACAGAGCTTTGCTCTTTTATTGGGGGGAAACACATATAATATTGATGAGATAAAAATATCTCACAAATATCTACCATGCTTGAAAATATCTATTTTGTCAAGACCATGAGTCATGCTTCATCCATCAAAATATCTCCACCTCATTTGCTCTACCTCATTTAAGTTTAAATTCAAAAAGAAAATAAAAACCTAATGAGGTGTCTCCTTCTAGATGCTTTCCCGATGAAATTATGAGAATGCCCCTCATCTGTATATACATACCCGCATCCGTATTCCGAAGAACATGAATACAATGAGACGAAAATAATCCATCAATATAATATTAGGATCCGGTTTAAACCAAAGCTCACTAGTATTATCCGCCCGATCATCATACGTGCACAAGTACACGCATGTATTCGAAGCCCTACCGTAAAACCATACGATCTCTACATCTTTTGCCCGATGCAGGGAAACCCTCTGTGTGGGACTCTATAGACTCGACAGTACGCTGGCAGTGGGTTTAACCACAAGCCACAAGCGGTACCAGTTGCATGTAACGGCTACCCAGGTATCTGTCGATAAGAAGGCCGATGAGCAAACTCATCCGAACTCCTACTGAGTCTGTCTGTGACAATCTTCGTACAGTTCGGTCTGTTCGTCTAAGAGTATCGCATATCGGTCCTAGGGGACGGTAATCGTCAGACCCTTAATAGCGCAATAAGTCGTGTCGGAGAATAGCCCAAGACACACTGAGAAATTACTGGAGTACCTACCGGTAAATCTCGCTTGCCCTGGCCAGGGACTCTGTGTAATGGCTTTCCGAACACAGCGCGATATCAACCCCCAATACCGGGAGAGACGAATCCTATCTAACTGCCACTGCCTCCAAGTGCTTCGGGACTGCACCCAACTACTATCTGTTTGCACGACTCTTTTGAGCCGTGGTAGGGTAGTAATCAAAGAACATAGGGAACACACTCGAGGCGAAGTAGCAGTGTCAAGTCGACGGACTAAGCTATACTCATGTCACCTGGGAACTGCTACCCGACGATAGGTATAATACCCACCAGCAGTCCCCTGCGAGTCCTGTCCAGTGTACTCATAACCCAATGAGCACCTGCATACTATCTCCAGTACGACGTACTAATAGCTGTGGGATAGACCATCTCCCGTGATGGGATAAGAAGCGTATGCACTAGTCTAATCTGGAGTATCGATGCCCCGTTTCGATAATCCTACGACTAGGGACCTGTATAGGATGTACTTAAAGACTACCCGGCCCCCACTAGTGTGACTGTCATCATAACGCTGGTAATTAAGCAAAGATCCTAAGGGCTCCACCAATATGTATAAGCGATATGCTAAAAGAAACACATACACATATTGAGATAGAAACAAACCAGGTAGTATACTACCATTTTGAGTAAGACTGTTGATACAACTGTGAATATTCCAAGCTTCCATTAAGTAATATACAAACCAGTATGATACAATAATGACATCTAGGGCATATATAACTATATATATATAATGAAGCATGTCATGAAATTCTATTTTTGGAAAATAGAATAAAATGTGAAAAATGGGAGCATGGTGTGAAGCATGGGCTTTATCTTTATTATATTAGTCTTGACTCACTATTCAAGTATGGTTGCAATTTATTATTGCAAAGAAATCCATGCTTGAATGAGTGAGCCAAGGATGAACCATACACTTGACTTGATCATTATTTTTTATTCTTGCTCTCTTGAGTTGAGCTCACACTCTCTAGCTTCCATCTTCTTCTTCCTCATGGCTCAAAACTCCAACCCCTCACATGTGATGTGAACCATGGAGTTTTGAACAAATTAGCGAGCCTTAAATTCTCTACTTCACCATCCCACACTAAACTAGCGCTTTGGTGTGACGTGTTTCCTTCTCTAATAGGAGATCAGTGAAGAGATGGCTTGAGCTAGTGGGCTTCGGGTGGATCATCTTTGGCACGAAGGTCATCGGAGAAAGCTCGATCAAACTCTCAAGTGGAGTCGCGTGGACTACAACCCGGAGCTTTAAAAGTGAAGGACATGGTCATCTAAGGTTGTATGCTCTTTCCTTCTCTTTAGTTCTTGATATCATCATAGGAAACCTTAACATTCTAGTTAGTATCTTGGTTAGTCTAACTTAGCATCTAGAAATATTTAAAATTTGGCATGCTTGATGCTACTAAAATCTCATGGTGGTGTTATGGTAGACTTTCAAAACCCAGAAGAAAAAAACCTGGAAAATTTGAGGGTGTGAAGAAAATTGAACCAAAACAAAAGAAAATGAACCGGAACATGTTATTAGAAGTTATATGCAACTTATTAGAAGTTACAGGCGGCTGTTTAGACGTTACATGCATCTTATTGAAGCTACAAGCAAGTTATTAGAAGTTACATGCAACTTCTTTAGAGTTACATGCAAGTTATTAGAAATTACAGACAACTATTTAGAAATTATATTCAACTTATTTAGAGTTACAGGTAAGTTATTATAAGCTACATGCAACTTATTAGAAGTTATATGCAATTTATTAGAAGTTACAAACAACTGCTTAAAAATTACATGCAGGTTATTAGAAATTACAGGCAAGTCATTAGAACTTAAATGAAAATGGAGTAAAATAAGAGAAGAATAATGGAGAAAATGAAAGGGCTAAGCGTGGTTCAGTTGGCAAATAGCGTTTTTGGGAAGAAAATGGTGAATTTGGAGGGAAAATGGCGAATTTGGAGCATTTAATGCTCAGTCATTTGAGAAAAAATCAATAAAACTCAACTCGGGACATGTAACCTGATAGAAATTATAGGTAACCACAATATTAAGAATTTTTGGCAAAAACTCTTAGCGGTCAATCTGTATTTGGGCATATGGGATTTTAAGGGCATTTTTGGGATATACTAAAATATCCGCTGCTGTGAGTATGTGATGAAAAAAGCGATAGACCAAGAGGTTTTTTAACATGTTAAAAAAATTTAGGGACTTTCTGACTGGTTTTACTTGGGGGAAGTTTTTTTCCCCAACAATCTACCTTTTTTTGTGTCTGATGTATGGATAGGATCTCTTCATGGGAGTAAAAATAGCAACGGACAGTAGAAGAGGTTCACAGTTTGCCAGAGAACATTTGTACAGCAAGGCCCATGGCTTTGTATTTCCCATTAATATTTGTTCGGTTTAGTATATTCAAATATCTTATTCGCTTTGCAGCATCCCTCACAGCATGGTTATCATTGTGATCCATTAATATCCATGTGTTATGTGTTTCAGCGGATAAGCGACCATTTCAATTTTTGCATGGTCATGTTGATGCACTTGGAAAACAAAGATATTAGAACTTAGTCATTATGGAAAAAAAATTATAAATGCTTGCCATTTATGCACGGTCATGATAAATAGAAGTACGTGGTTCACAGATGTCTCTACAAATTGTCGAAAATCTTTTCATTTCTTTTTTCTCCTGGCTTGCTATATTATATACGGGATATTTTTACTATTATAACCTAGACTCATGAGGAAGATATGCCCTCCTCTTTTTCTTCGAATAACAAAATGGAAATACGTCTCACCCCCAGTGTCTTTTTTATGCCCACTCTCTCATAATTTCCAAATAAGTACATACCGCATAGCTCGTGCAAATATCTAATACTGAATAATGGGTTTTCACACTAAAGTATCTTCAACTGTTTTAGTTTATGAAAAAAATACCTCAAGTTCTTTTTATCAAGTAAAATAAAATATGTTAAGCCACGGCTGGGTTTTAAGGGAAATCTTTTCACTGAAACCCTCAAAAGTATCAGCTGATATTATCTAGCAATAAAAGATAAAGGTATTTTAGTGAAAACGGACGGCAGAGCGAGAAAAGAAATGCCCATCAGATTATCCTCTCCCTCCCTCTCCCACAAAAAGCAGCAGCAGCAGCAGCAGCAGAGGTTTCCTTAGTAATCTCCACCAACGATGCTGGGCTCTGCTCGGATCCTAGCATCTTCTTTTGCTCCGATCCATCACGATCGCAGTCGCCGTCTCATCATCAGAAAAGACGCCCATGCCATCAGATGGCGATCCATGGCTTCCACCGAATCCGACGCCGCCTCCTCCTCATCCTCAGCTCCGCCCATCGACTCCGCCGACAAAAACCCCGTCGGGTATTTTAGATAGGTTTAGATTTGGTTGGATGATCTGAGAGTTTGATTGATTGATTGATTGATTGTTTTCTTCTTTATGTCTTGCATCAGATTTTGTATCATAGAAGGGCCTGAGACGGTTCAGGACTTTGCCAAGATGGAGCTACAAGAGATTCAAGACAATATCCGCAGCCGGCGGAACAAGATTTTCTTGCACATGGAGGAGGTGTGTACAATTTAGTGAGGATTTTTTGTGTGTGTGTGTGTGTGTGTGTGATGCTTGTTTGTTTCTCATGGGCTTTCTAAAATTACAAGTTCCAAGTCTTGATTTTAGGCCATGGTCGGAAGTTCTTTGTTTGTTTTGTCAGAAGTTAGTGACGTCCAATTTTTAATTTTCTATGTTGAGAGGGTGAACCAACTAGACCTAGCTCAGCTGGTATAGCTTTCCTCTCCAAAGTGAGAGGTCGCCTGTTCGATTATCGAAGGGGGTCGCATCCGAAAAACAAATATATGTTGAGAGGGTGAAATTGGGATATCCAAGTAAGAGGGGGCGGAGGGGTTGGGATTTGGGGGGAGTTGGGATGGAGATTGTCACACCATTACTACTTAAATTCTTATACACTTCTTCTCGCTCAAGTCTTAACTATCATACTTCCGTCCGATTTCATATATGAACTCCTAATTTTTTAATGCGCAGTACCAAACACAAACTTCAAAATCCTAAAGAAACACACAAAAATTTAAAGTTAGTGGTCATTTCATGCATGACTTCCAACTCTTATATATATATATATATATATATATATATATATATATATATATATATATATAGCAAAAGGATTTATTCTCTTTGATGTTGAGTTGGATGGAGGAATTATTCTTGTACTGCACATTGCAGCTTACTAAAATAAAACACTGATTTACCAAATTTGTGTATTTGATAAGGAAAATTGTTTTACTTCGATACGGTGTTACTATTTAGCTAATAATATTGTTCCCGCAAATCAGCAATGCACTACGTTATTAGTGAGGTCAAACCAAGGGATTCAGAGAGGACTGCTCTGTATTTAAATTAACAGATCCAACCTGATTATTCTCTAACAAGCCATTTGATAACCAGAGTTATGTTTTAAGTGAGGGTTTTGGTTATGCAACCTCCAGTAAGGAAGGCCCTACCTCCACTTAAATTTAACTTTGACATGCTGATTGGTTTTAGAGTTATCTAAACTCCAAAATGGTTGTTCTCTTCTCATGTTTAGGGGTTTACATACCTCTACAATACCCTGTTTCTTCTAACTTAACTCCAAAGCCAAACATGTTGCAAGAAACTGCCTAGGTTGGCTCGGAATGCTATAAAAAGTGGCCTGACACCCTAGGCAACGTAACATGCGCTAAGAACCTATCTGTTGTGGCCCATTTTGTATCATAGACACATGGATTTAACCCAACACGTGGCTACTTTAGGTTGATGTTGTGTTGTTTGTGTAAGTTATAGACACTCATGCTGGCTCCCAACCATCTCTTGCAGCATCGAGCAATTTGACCAAAGTCGTCATATGTTCACAAAGAGAGACAATCCTGTATAAATAAACAACGTACAAGAGAGTGCCCGCACTTTCCCCTGGATTCCTGTAAAAAGATTGGCCATGGTGAAAACTATAATACTGTATGTTACTCTTAATCTTTTGACGTACTTCATTCTCTCTGCTTTCTGTATCCTTATTGGATATTTCCTTTGTTCGCCCAGCTCCACACAAATTTCTTTGTACACTTGATTTACAATGTCTGTCTATAGGCAGTCCCCAAAACCATTAGGAGCTGGCCCCAAATCAACTTCTTGAAAATTCCTTTAACAATCTAGCCAACTGTTGTATAGAATTTGGATCGTTATTGTATGCCTTTGTTAGCGGAAATGCTGGTTTTGGATGGGAATATAGAAATCAAGGGAGAAAGAATAAGAGGATTTTATAGGCGAAAGAAAACTGTACACTAGTAAAGAGAGCTATTTTACAAGATAATTTGAGTACTACAAAATTCTTTCAAACTCTCAATCTCGCACAGTAGCTCACTATAGCACTATAGCTCATAATTGTTTGTGTTTTTCTTGATGCCCATCTCAAATGACCTCTGGGGTATTTATAGGGATCCAATCCATGGTTCTAGAAACCTTCTAGAAGCTCTAGGCTATCTCTAGAACTTCTGCTAGAAGAAGTCTAGAGCCATTCCAACTCAATTTCTAGAAGAAGTCTAGAACCATTCCAACACAATTTCTAGAATTTCTAGAAGAACTCAAGAACTTGGGTTTGGGCTCTAGAACTTGGGCTTGGGCTTGTGGTGATTTTGCATCACAAAAAACAACAGCCTCCGTGTCATTGATGCGTCAATTTACTATTTATATCTTCTGATATGATAATTCAAAGTAAAACCCTTTAGATTACTAATAAGTTAATTGTATGTTATTCAATATGATCAAATTGTTAAGATGTCACTCCATCAGTACTTATAATTCCCTAGGCTAACTCATTGATCAATCTCATCGCTGATCTACCAGTACCTGTATGTTTGGAATAGAGATCTCCTCGTAACAATTAAATATGGATCATCCATGTGACCTGGGTAATTGTTCAATAGCACACGAGATGCAAATCAATGCCAAGAAAAAGAAAACATAGAAATTGAACAGTGTATGTCCAAACCGCCTACTTCATAGGAAACGACAAGGGTTCGCTGTCTTGAAGGAGGATACCAAATACAAAACTAGAGAGTAGAGACTCTCTTTTCTCATTTCACCTCCCTCATAATCCCTCTTTATTGCTCGCATTGCAAGGGATAGGATCATAACACTTACATTCCTATCTTCTTCGGGAGAAGACAACCAATCTAAAGAACCTAAAGCTACCACCTTAGTCTCATAAGGGGACATTTATAGTGTCAACCAGCATAAGATCATTCATTATTTGGTTGTTCCCAAACCAACAGATGGATCTAGCCTTAACAGGATTAGGTATAAATAGGACTTCGTTTGATCCAACTGCATGTGATTGGCTGCTCATCAGGCTGTGAGACATAATCAAGTATGACTACTTTTGCCATGAAAGCATTAGATATTTATGTTTCATAGATGAGTCGCACCCTGTTTTTTTTTTTTTGTCTCTTTGGTTTATTTTGTGCATCAAAGATGAAAGGGATTCATGTAGAAATTTTATCTTCTAACTTTGTCTAGACTCTTTCTGATTCGAGAATAATTGGTTACTCCTTTGTTATAGGGTCTTAAAAACTGTATAACTGAAAAAGACGAGCCTCAAGATTTTGACATAGTCCGCTTGCTGACTCGCACATAGTTGCCTAGTCCAAAAATTTGCCATCATTTTTTGGCATTAGCTGCCACCAGATTCTTTGCAGACATCTTACTAAAAAAATGAACCGGATTTTCTGCGCACATATTTTATTATCAATTTGTTGAATAATTGTTTGATGTTGTATCAGTCATGTGTTTATCTATAATTTGTTAATCTCTATCAACAAAGTAACGTTGATTCGTGTCTCCGAGCAGCAGATGTTCATGCTAACAGTGGGGCAAAGATGCAAATAGACAAATATGCAGAATTTAAATTTGTTTTTCAGTTGAGTTGACATGGGACATTGGAATTAAGAAATGTGGCTGTCTGACGAGGAGAATGCATCAAGAATTTTCTATTTTGATAGACAAAAATTATATCTATTTAGTATCCACACAACGATGAAAAGTTGGATAGAAGTTCTGATGTTATTATCAACACAATGAATATTTGCAATGCAAAACCTTGTCAACGTAAATGCTTTACCTGGTGAAACTTAGTGTTCAGTGTCTCAGTTAACAAAAGGTTTTGGAGTTATTGTGGAAAGTTGCAATATTTCATTATACAACATTGTTTGTGAATGAGTATCTAGTCTGTGCTTTATTGCAAATCCTTCACTATAAATGTTTCTAACTTCTTCTTCTTCTTGTTTTTCACTGGAAACCCTTCACTATATGCATTTTCCCTCATATTTGCAGGTCCGTAGGTTAAGGATACAACAGAGAATAAAGAATGCTGAACTTGGCATTATATTGGAAGAGCGCGAAAATGAGCTTCCTGATTTCCCATCTTTTATACCATTTTTGCCTCCTCTTGTAAAACTTTCTGCTTTCATTAATATGCAACGTTGCGTAGAATATTATCTTTCTCGCCATTTTTGCCTTTTAAAAAAACTTTTCCAAAAGATATTTCGTATGCAGCTACAAAAAGTTCTATAACATCTGTTTTTTGAACAGACACCAGCAAATCTGAAGCAGTACTATGCTACATGTTTCTCACTCATTACTGGAATTATCATCTTTGGTGGTCTTCTTGCTCCAACTGTAAGATTCTCTTTTTTTCCACAGCATAATATTCGCATTTCACAGTTGTTTCCTACATATTCCGTCATATTTTACGTGAGCTGTTTGCTGGTTCCTGGATACTTCTGTTGTTTTCAAAAATGTATATCACAAACTTGTCAAGATCAGGATGCTTGTGGGCAAGTTCTTTAGGTGCCCAAGCTAGACATAGCACTAAATAGGATTGGTTTCCTCACCCTTTTGTCGGGTTGCATGACGTGAACTTGTGACCTTCTTATCACAATTCTCATGCCTTCCTAACTCTCTGAGGCCTTGAGATTTAGATGACAATCGATATTGAATCTCGGTTATTTTTTCCACCTTTCCTTACATTCTTGCAAACCAGACATATAGCCTAAAGGGGAGCCAGAATGAATGGCGATAGACTATTTTTTTTTTGGTGGGATGGACCTGTTTGGTAATCTAAGCGGTGACCTCTCAATTTGGAGAGAAAGTTATATTGCATGAACTTTGCCCAATGGGTGGCAACTGACAATAGACTAGTTAATACACCTATATATCCAAAGATGCGGGAAAACTGGCTAAGATGGTTTGGTCATGTGTGACGCAGACCTATGGAAGCACCAGTTCGACGAATAGATACTCTCGATATGAGCAATGGCAAAAGGTCAAAAGGGAGACCGAAGAAAACATGGATGGAGGTGATACGAAACGATATGGTTGTCAAAGGCCTCAATGAAAGTATACTGTTCGATAGGAGTGAGTGGAGGCGGAGGATTCATGTGCTGGACCCGGCGCGATTCTCATGTTGGTTCATGTAGCCTATCCCATATGCTTGGTATAAAAGGCTCTGATGTTGTTGTTGTTGTTGTATATCCAAAGAAAAATGTATTAGCTTCTTTGCTGACTATTCTTTTTTAAATTTTGTTCCTACAACTTCCAAGTAAAGTCAACACAGGACTGTTTTCCACAGTTATTGCTTGAACTTTGGCTACTCTACTAATTGACATTTGAGCATTGCACAAAATTTTAGCTAACTTTCTCTAAACAATTAGATTCCTTGTTACAGGGTTGCTACCAGATTTTCTTGTTCCATTGGTAGTGTGATAGTTCACTGGTCAGTACTTGATAGTTGTTACCGGATTATGAAATGGAATTCTAAAAATCGGATGGATATCTGTAGATTGCTCCTACCTTGTGAAGAATTCTATGAGCTAACCTAAATCTTGCAAGACTGTGGATGAAGGATAAGAAGTCAATTTTTGGGAATATTTTAAATGTCTTGGTATCAATAATCACTTACAAGCCAAATCGAAACATGGTTTCATAGAACTTACATCTCAGTTTTCTTTTGAATGATATGAACATAGTTGTCAATATCTTACGATATACGATTCATATCCTATGATACAATACAATATGGTATCTTTTTGATACGATACAAAACTGTGCGATAGACAATAGCGCACGAGACCAAAATTAGGTTCCAAATTCTACTCCTGTTCGGTTCCGCTCATGTTGGTTAATTATCTTATGAACTAAAATTGTTTATTAGAAAATTCATGCGTTTTGTATTTACATTTGTGTGGTTGTGTTACTTTCTTAACTAGCACTTTACTAACCATCATATTTCACTGTATATTTTACTAATTTGAACATATATTATGAAATATATATAGTTGGATACTTGATTGTAGCTATTAAGAGAAAAAGATCCTTATGATATAATACGATACCATACGATATGCGATATGATATGAGAGAAAAACGATATGCGATACATATCAAGATTTGACAACTATGGCTATGAAGTATTGAGTAGTGTATATCTCCTTATCAACCATTCATCCGTTATTTTCTGGATACCATAGAGCAAGTACCTGAGCAAGAGGACTGGAATTTGATTCCCGCTTGCATCAAGTTATGGCCTTAAAATCATAGAGCAAGTAGCTATGCATCACATATGTAAGATATCAACGGAAAATGCATGACATTGTACATCATGATTATTATGTATTTATTTTTAGAGAATAACGAAGGAAAGGGGTCCAGAGGCTTTTTTTGTTAGGTGGCGGAAAAAAGTACACCCTCCACCATTTTATTCAGTGATCGGTATCGCCCATCTTAATCTTCATCGTTTAGTATATCGATACACCAAATTTCATGTGATTCTAACACTTTTTCACCGTTGATTTAGTGGGGGGTCCCCATCAAGTATATTGACATAATCAAGGATATGTACGATGGAGTAGTGGCAAATGTCAGAACTTGCGGCGGCTTAACGAGTGATTTTCGGATTACTATTGGTTTACATCAAGGATCTGTATTAAGTCCATTCCTGTTTATCATCGTGATGGATGAGCTTACTAGAACTATCCAAGATGAGGTACGTTGGTGTATGCTATTCGCTGATGATATTGTTCTAGTAAATGAGACGAAAGCAGGGGTTAATGCCAAATTGGAATTATGGAGGCAAACATTGGAATCTCGGGGATTCAGATTGAGTAGGTCCAAGACAGCATATATGCATTGCAAATTTAGTAACCGGAGAAGTCAAAACCATATTGGTATAACATTGGAAGGGCAAGAGATATCACTGAGCGACTAGTTTAGATATCTAGGTTCCATCATCCAAAAGAATGGGAAGATCGATAGTGATGTTAATCAAAGGATCCAAGCTGGCTGGTTGAAATGGAAGAGTACAACAGGGATTTTGTGTGATCGTAACTTTCCGTTAAAATTGAAAGGGAAGTTTTATCGGAGCGCTATTCGGCCTGCCTTATTATATGGTACAGAATGCTGGGCTCCTAAGAAGCATCATACACAGAAGATGCACGTAGCGGAGATGCGCATGCTTCGTTGGATGTGCGGTAACACTAGAAAAATGTGCGAAATGAGGATATCCGTACAAAAGTTGGTGTCGCCCCTGTGGAGGAGAAGATGCGGGAAAACCGGCTAAGATGGTTTGGTCATGTGCGACGCAGACCTATGAAAGCACCGGTCCGACGAATAGATACTCTCGATATGGGCAATGGCAAAAGGGCAAAAGGGAGACCGAAGAAAACATGGATGGAGGTGATACGAAACGATATGGTTGCCAAAGGACTCAATGAAAATATATTGTTCGATAGGAGTGAGTGGAGGCAGAGGATTCATGTGCTGGACCCGGCGTGATTCTCATGTTGGTTCATGTAGCCTACCCCATATGCTTGGGATAAAAGGCTCAGTTGTTGTTGTGATTTAGTGGGTGTAAAATTAACGGTTTGCCGACAATGGAACTTTCTATATTGCTAAATCAACGGTGAAAGTGTTAGAATCACATGAAATTTGGTGTATCGACATATTAGACGATGAAGATCAAGATTGACGGTACCAATCGTCGAATAAAATGATGGACGGGGTACTTTTTGCCACCGCCTAACAAAAAAAGCCTCCTAGGGCCTCTTTCCTCCATTATTCCCTTATTTTTATATTGAGTATAATAGTGATACATTCCTGTTAATGATCCCAATTGCTATCTGTTCTTTACAGCTGGAGCTTAAATTGGGGTTAGGAGGCACATCTTATGAAGATTTTATCCGTAGTATGCATCTGCCGATGCAATTGAGGTATTTACTGGAAAACTAATTATACAAGGTTATTTGGTCCTGTCTGGCTTGCTGTTACTTGATTATGCACATTTCTTTTATATTATTGAGAATTAGACCCTGATATGCATATACTAAGTGCACAAACTTGTTATTAATGTAAGCATTAGGTCACTGATTTCGGTTGATTTCACCACTATTTATGGCCATTAATATGCCAGTCTTGCACCTGGTTTCTGTGTGACAGCATGCATACCATATTTCTCGTGCTAGGATATATGGATGCAAATCTTGCACATGGTTCCTTAAAAAAAATACAGTCCAAAAGAGTTTGTTTTCCATGTTTTATGGTGTTATCCGTCTTTTCTTCTACCTGCTTTTTTTTATCTCTATACAACAACAATAACTGAGCCTTTTATCCCAAGCATAGGGGAGGCTAACATGAGAATCACGCCGGATCGAGCACATGAATCATTCGTCTCCACTCGCGCCTATCGAACAATATACCTTCATCAAGGCCTTTGGCATCCAAATCTTTTCGTATTGCCTCCATCTAGGTTTTCTTCGGTCTCCCTTTTGCCCTTTTGACTTGTTCTAAATCGAGAATATCCATTCGTCGAACTGGTGCATTCTTAGGCCTGCGTCCCACATGACCAAATCATCTTAAGCGGTTTTCTCGCATCTTCTTCTCCACCGGCGCTACACCAGCTTTTGCACAAATATTCTTATTTCACACCTTATTTTTTCTAGTGTTACCACATATCCAACGAATCATGCACATCTCCGCGACACATCCAACGAAGCATGCACATCTCCGCGACATACTTTTTCAGTGCATGATGTTTCTTAGGAGCCCAGCATTTCGTACCATATAATAAGGCAGGACGAATAACGTTTCGATTAAACTTTCCTTTCAATCTTAACGGAAATTTACGATAGCACAAAATCTCGTTGTGCTCCTCCATTTCAACCAATCAGCTTGAATCCTCTGATTGACATCGCTATCGATCTGCCCATTCATTTGAATGATGGAACCTATATATCTAAATTCTAAATCGATCGCTCGGTGATATCTCTTGCTCATCCAGTGTCATGTCACTATGATCTTGACTTCTCTGTTTACTAAATTTGCATTGCATATATGCTGTCTTGGACCTGTCCAATTTAACCCCCGAGATTCCAACGTTTGTCTTCATAACTCCAATTTGGCATTAATCCTGTTTTCGGCTCATATACTAGAATAATATCATCAGCGAATAACATACATCAAGATACCTGATCCTCGATAGTTTTAGTAAGCTCATCTATCATTATAGCAAACAAGAATGAACTTAATGCAGATCCTTGATGCAAACCAATTGTGATAGGGAAATCACTCGTTAAGCCACCACAAGTTCTTACATTTGTCACCACTTCATCATACATGTCCTTGATTATATCAATGTACTTGATTGGGAATCCCTTTTTTGATTTCTATGTTTCACTAAATATTCTGGTCACAACATCTACTTTAGGCCGTTCAAACCTTTACTAATTTCTGAACTACATTATTCCAATCTATTTGTAGCTCTCATCATAGCTACCAACAGTATTAATGCACTTGAACCACAACTTTATGAAGACATGCTAGACCGACAGATAATATTGAGTATGCTGACCTGTTTGAGCCACAACGTAAGATGACTAGTTCTGTTGTGACCACCATAAAATTTCTCAGAGTACAAGAGAAATGGACAATCTTTTCAGCAGAAGTTAAATGCACGTCTAATACAAAACAAAAACATCCTTCACTGGGCCTCATAGCATTCTATGTTAATACTATGTACAATACCATCTTCATCAACCAGTTTTCAAGAGATGATCTATCTTAGTTAGCATAAGTATTCTTGCTACCAAAATGATCTGGCCTATTCCTTCACTTCTTCTCGGGGTCGTAATAGAGTACAGTTTAGTTTAGTTTTTTTTTGTTCAGCTACTGCTAATGATTTCTTAGCTCCCCCTCCGCTAATCTCCAAGGTTTTACAATTGAGTTTACAGATCCATTTCTATGTGATGTTTAATGCTAAGGTTAAATTATACTATGAGCATTTTAAAGTATTAATATACTTCATTCACGAAAAGCTCTTAAAAATGTGCAGCCAGGTTGATCCAATAGTAGCATCTTTCTCAGGGGGAGCGGTTGGGGTTATCTCAGCATTAATGGTGGTTGAGATCAACAATGTCAAGCAGCAGGAACATAAGAGATGCAAATATTGTCTTGGAACTGGTAATCTTTTATTCCATCTTTGATAACTTTTATTCCATCTTTGATAACTTATGATGGACGTTAATATCTTCCTTTCCATTCATCTTATCATTCATGAGTTTTCTACTTTATCTGTGATCAAGCATTTCATTAATGAACAGTCATTTCAACCTAAGATCAGTGCAGCAATCTTATAACAATGAATATTGGAGAATCACAAGTTAACTCATAGTTCAAAATGAAAAAAGAATCCGACCTAATATGTGATAAATGTAGCATTACACTATCTGTTAACTTGTAAAGGAGATCATTTTCATGCCATTCATTCATTTTCTACGTCATTTATGCTTGAATGCTGAAATGAGAATCGGTTCTCCTAAGAACACCTAAATGGATATTTACTTAGAGAATAATGGAGAAAAGAGGCCATAAGAGGAAATTTCCTCCTATGGCGTGGAAAAAATACATTCTCGACCAATTTTTTCGACGATCGGCCCCCATCATCTTGATCGTTATCATCTAAGATGTGGGTACACCAAATTTCATGTGATTCTACAACTTTTTCACCGTTGATTTAGCAATGTAAAAAGTTCTATTGTCGGTAAACCGTTAATTTTGAACCCACTAAATCAACGGTGAAAAAGTTGTGGAATCACATGAAATTTGGTGTACGCACATCTTAGATGATAACGATGATGATGATGGGTGCCGATCGTCGGAAAAAATGGCGGAGGTTGTATTTTTTCCTCGCCATAGGAGGAAATCCCCTCCTATGGCCTCTTTCCTCCATTAATCTCATTTACTTAACTGCCGATTAGGTATTCTTACATAGAGATCGTGCAAGTGGTTCTTAAACCTGAGACTTTACAGTTAGTGTATAGATTATTTGATGTAGGACAAGATCATTATATATCAAGTTTGATTTTTTACTTAGATTTTTGAGTATGTCGTAGGATATGATTTAATGAGGGTAGATTTTCTTTAATTATGTTTTATTTGATCTGTTTAGATTAGTATAAAGGCTATAAAGGAGTGCAATTGTAATTATTTGCAAGGAGTTTTATCAATAAAATTTGTGCCCGTGCGCATGGATGTGTGCCTGTCTCAGATCTCAATAAAGGTGAATTCCAATTTTATTTTGTTGGTGATATCCGACGGGTTTGGTGGATTCCAAATGGTCTGATGGATTCTGAGCAAATCCCCATATGGTCAAAGGCTTTGGATTCGGCCTACCCTGCTAACACCTGCGTTGTCGTTATTATAATTTGATTCTATTTGAATGAGTTTTATCTATGAGCCTATTAACAAGTTGTATTTGGGTTTAGCATGAAGTATTTTTAGATAAGGGTGAAAGTTGGGTTGGGTTTGACCCGAACCCGACCCGATAAAACCGGGTTTTTTGGACATCCTATACCCTCTCGAACCCAATCGGGTGGGTTGAAGCTTAGATAAAAAAATTTTGGTTGGGTATGGGTTTAGTGTTAAACCCGTTCACCCGAACCCAAAATATTATAGGAAACGGCCTGAACCAAACCCGTTTTCTATATCCGATCCAACTCGATATATTGCATAGAAATTGAGCTCTAAATATAATAAAATACATTGTGATTTATTGCAGATATGTAGCTAGTACAATTTTCAAGTGTAGTTTATAAATCTATCACATATAATTTATATAGTTTTATTAAAGTATAAATTTTGTGCATATATGTTCGGTAGAATATACTCAAGCATTATACTTTTAATTTTTTTTGATAAATCATAATAGGTAGTGCCCGAAAAGCAAAAACCGACTCACCCGCACAGTGTTGAAATAAACGGAATGCCTTATATTCGGCTGAATATTTGGATTCGGTGGCAAAACGAACAAATACTACAATATTCGGTCAAATATGCGGTCAAACCGATTATTTAAAACACAAACCATATATTCGGGTGAACAACGTGAATATTCGGCCGAATTGGCTATCAGACCCAAACCAAAAAAAACCCACAATTAAAAAATCTAGTGTAAGATCTATAATTTAATTAAAAACAAGTGTGATCTACACTTATTATTTCACTCTCTCTCATTCTTCTTTTTCAACCGAGAATCGAACCTACAATCTTCCGATTTTGTTCGGACGCCTTACCATTAGGCTACCAGTATAGCAGTTTTTGTATCTTCATATTTTTTTGATTTTTTATATATAATATTTATATAAAAATATTGATGGCCGCATAATCTGAATAAACCGTATATTCACCGAATAAATTGGATATTTTTTAGTCGTCGGTCAACCGAACAAACTCCGAATCCGTTCTTTACAACATTGCACCCGCATAAACCTGAAACCCGTCCAAACCCGTCCGAAAACCGAAGTTGCGGGTTTGGGTTTAGCTCATTAGAAACCCGTCGGGTTCGGTCGGGTATTGGGTTTATGTTTTAATTTTAGGGTTGGGTAAATAAATTATCAAAAACCCGTTCAACTTGGTCCGATTAACCCTTATTTGTAGATAGATGAGCATTCAATAAAGGATCTGTCAATATCAGTGTGCGCCCGCTTTCCTAAGTACGAGAGCGGAGACACAATGAGGCCCGCGACGATCTATACCGAGAAACACTCCTTCCTGATATAGGCACGCTAAGCGTAATAGTGCATGGAAGTAATACGAATGCAAAGTAAATAAAAAGAAACTTCATCCATAACCCACCATTTATTACAATAATTTAACTCCAAAGTTTTATCGCAACATTGAAAGGAAACCTAGAAAGCAAACCTTAAACATGAGACTGAAAAGAAAGACATAAAATCTAAACTTAAAAAATATTAGAGAAATGGGCGTAGTCCTCCGCCGTGACCTCAACATCTGTAGCCCCATCCCTGCCTTTCTCCAAGCCTAAGGAACATTTCCGAAGAGAAATATTCATCAACAAGTTTACGCTCGAATATGGCTCTCAAAAACAAAATAAGGAAACAACAGTGAAGCAGGGTTTATCGCATGCGACAAATAAGTAGTGTATAATGCATTGTGAAACAAGTGTATCAAAGTGTGGAAATCCAATCATAAGCAGTTAGTGTTCACATATTAGTTCGCTTTAATTTGGGTTATAAGGGTGTACATGTTCTCGAGAGTGTTCCGTTGGTCCCACGGAACAACATAACAAGAGGTCTAGCATTCCGTTTCGGCTCGAAACCACAGTGTCAAGACCACGTTAGTTGGCATTCCATAAATGTCCGGAATCATGGTAACACGACAATGGGACTCCTGAGACACGTCGTATGTCCTTACTATTTAAACTACCAAACCCCGCATTCATGTATCATAATTTATGTGAATTTGATGTGGATTAGTACATGGAACCGACGAGACATGGAAACAAGTTATTTCTTTTCAATCGGGTTAATCGGTTCCACCCATGTCTCGTGTCCATGGCTCATGTATAACAGCTTCAGAGATAAGGTAAGGTTAATCAAGTCATGTGAGGTGTGCAAGGTTACATTCGAGGTTTGATTATCAATATGAATAATACACGAACATGCGTGTAATACATGCTCAACACGTGTTGATAGGTTTAGAATCTTAAAAGTGAATATTAATGTTTTCAAGTCACTAGGGTTACAATATGAGTCAAACAAGTAAGAATGAATCACTTTTTGAGAGAAAACGTGTATGGAAATTTTAGCAGCATAACGGGTGTATTCCGAGAATTTTGACAGCTTAACGGTGTGAAACGGGTAGTGAATGACTAGTATGACGTGTCGTGGTGTTAAAAGTATCATATGATAGAGCCTTCTCATTCAGAATTCATGGATCTAAAACAAAGACCAAGTTTTAATAGTTTTACCGTACCAACTAGGTTTTGTCTTTATTGTAGATCTCCATTAAAACAAATAATTAAGAATAAAATATATCCGTGTTAAGAGTTGTAAGAGGACAGTGGAAGTATTAGAAAAGAAAAATGGAAGAAGCGACGGATTCGAGAAAAAAGAGGGAGAGAACCTACCGTGTTTTTGGATATCGAAACAGATGAACGTTGACTTCAAATGAGTTTTTCTCCCTCAGATTTTTCCTGCGTGCAAGAGCAGGATCGTAGCATGGCTCTGAATTATGATTGCGCCGATATTTTTAAAATAATTTTCGGAGCTCTGGATTGTGAAATATGGATGAAAAAGTGGAGGATATATAGCCTCACGAAACCCAAATCCTATCTGAATCCTTGCACGGCCACGTCACAGCCCTTTTGGGCCGTCGGATCTGCCAAGTAGGCGGCTGAGATGCGTCTACGTGGTGCGGCTCCAATTAAATCTTTTTAATTCGTTTTAATTGTTAAAAATTCATTTTAAATCATAAAAATTCCAAATAATTATTTTCTTATTTTGTGATGATTTTTATTTCTAAAAATAATTCCTTTTTCATAAATTACCTTTTTAAAAATGAATCTTTTTCTTAACTAAAAATGCTTTTAAAATAGTTTTAAATGTCGGAAAAATCCAAATAACTTCTAGAAAATTTTAAATAATTATTCACATTTTGTAATAATTTTTTTAAAAAAATAATTCCTATTTAAGAATTCCACTTTTAAAATCAATTCCGAAAAATCTTTAAAAATCCAAATAAACTTTCTAAAATCATTAAAAATTATTTCCTCCATTCTAAAAAATGTACTAAATAATCTAAAAATAAATAAAGCTTTAACCAATCTACTCCATCAAAATAAAATTACGAAAGGTACCACAAAAATAGTTATCGACTCCAAAAAATTTATAAAAAGATTTTTTTATTAATATATGAAAATCACGGTCGTTACAGCCAGTAAAGAGATGGAATGCCCTATGTAACCTATAAAGTTCTAGATTAAAAAAAACTCCTTGGCCAGGGTATGGTTGAAGTTATAATTTTTTTCAATTTTATTGTGTTATGGACTCAAGTTAAAACATATATATGTTAAATAAGCAGGATTGACATTATGACCATACTCAACGTATAATAGGAATATTGCTTGACGGAACGATTGGATAAGTTTTGTTGAAATTTTCAACCAAGTTTGCTACTGTAACTTCATTATTATCTGGATGGTCAGGCATACTGTTTGGTGTTAATCATGACAAGTAGAAGCTCTTGATTATTATTTGATAATTATTTTAGAAGGGTTATAGAGTTTCAATTTGAGACTAATTGGAAAATGTTCTTAATAGAAATGAGAGCTCTATAGTTTTATTGATATCGCAAATGATACTTATACAAGTTTACCAAGGAATAATCCTTAGAATATTCCATACAAAATAAGATACAAATTTTCTAAATAGGAAACCTAATTAGAATATTTGACCATACAACATCTCTCTAATAAAGGAATCTAATAATCTAAATTATGAAAACAAATCAATCTGATATTCTTTAACAGAATCGAATTCTGGGTCGTGAACAGTGATTCGATTGATGATGAAGAAAGAGATTTCTTAGTTCAGTTCTTCACCATAATGACAGGAAAAAGGATTGATCAAATTCTATTAAGTCTGACTCATAGTGATCCTTTATCAAAAAATGACTTATCAAATGATTGAACAACTGGGATCAATTTACTTATGATACTTAGTTGATATTCAGAAAAATAATCTAATGAATTATGAGTTCAATAGATTCTGTCCAACAGAAAGACGTATATTTCTTGCTCATTATCAGACAATCACTTATATACAAATCTCGTGTGGGGCTAATAGTTTTCATAATCTCATGGAAAATCCTTTTCGCTTCACTTCGCCTTATCCCCTTCTAGGGGTATTTTAGTATGTAAAACTCTGTTTGGGCCCACACATGGATGTATATGGGTAGTTAATATAGTGGGACTCTATCTAAAAGACTCAAGTCTTATGGAGGTTTATCGCATCTTATATCTTATACTCATATGCATCTCATAATTTTCTCAATGTGGGACTATGTTATCCACATTCTCAACGCTTACCCTCACGTGTAATTAGGGCTCATATCTCATGTGTAACACGGACAAACAAGCACCCGAGCTTGGTTTAGGTCCACAACACATGGGCCCACACATGGATGCACATGAGATTTTAATATAGTGAGATTTTATCCAAAAGACTCAAGGCTTGTGAAGGTTTATCCCATCTTATATATAATCCACATATGCATCCCACATTTTTCCCAATGTGGGACTATTGTTGTCCACATTCTCAACAGTTCTAATTGGAGAAGGAAATAGAAAGGGAAGATTCTTGGTCCGGATGCTGATAGAGGCTACAAGTCGAGGTTAATGGAGAAAGATCAAAGAGGTTTTTTTGGAAGCCATAATAGATTTATGAATAGCCATTTCTTGTCCTATTTACTAATTAGATGACATAAAACATGGGGAAGCCTGGCGTTCTCGTAGGTGAAGATTGAGAGGAAACCATCGTAGGAGATGATGTGTCACTGATGAACAGTGGGGGCCTTAAACTATTTGGAAGGAAGAGAATAAAGGGAAGCCAGCTTAGGAATGTAATAGAAGAATCACAGAAAGAACCAAGGACAGGAGCAGCAGCAGTTGAAACAGGGGTAGTTGTCGAGCTTGAGTGATAACAAGATCATGTGCAACAGAGGAAGAATCTGAATCTGAATTATCAAAAGATTGTTGAATCCAATCTTCGGTAGACTACACCTCAACCGGAGATTGGGAATTAATGTTATTTACTTGTAGGATCAAATATACAATCTGTCATAATGGCTGGCAAGTGGGGCTGCGGGAGCACACTTAGGCTTTCATTGATTTTGTTCAGCAGTTGGTCTCTCGGGGAGATTTGAAATTTTAGCATTGACAATATGATTTGATGTATGTAGATGATGATGCATTAGTCTTGAATGACTTCTTGCAGGAATCAATCATTAGCCAGTCCTTTTCAGACTGAAAATCTTGCTAACCGCCGTCTTCTTTCATCGATGTACCAATCCAAATATTTGAAATCAGACAATTTGCTGTATCCTGTTTAATGGAATGCTTGCTTTGTTCTCGCTATTCAAAGAGTATTATAAACGATTAGGAGATTGCCAAAAAGGCTTAACTAAGAAGTAAAGATTTGATTCGATATATTGTGCTAGATTAAACTAAGAAGTAAAGATCAAAGCATGTAGACAGAAATGTTTAGGTGGAAATTTGGAAGAGAAATAACGCATGCAGGCTGGATGTTGTGCTGCTGCTAACAGGACAGTTAGATGCCCATTGAAGAAATATAAAGGGAAAAATCTGTACTGCATATAACTTCACGAGGCATATCTTTAAAAAAAGATTTGATTCGATAACAAATCTCATAAGTAGATGGCATCTATTAAAAAATGATGATCACAAAATCGGATTAGATTTTAAGTTTGATAATATCATTGATCTGGTGAATAGGTGGTCTTCCATATGAACATCTGCCACAGCTAAGAGTTTAAGAGCTCAAGAGGATTTAATGATTTGCTTTGGCAAAGGACGATAATTAATCCGGGACACTGTCTCCACAAGGGTATGTATAACTTCTCACTAAGTACTGCAGATAAGAAACCTTTGTATATGGGGAGCAGCCTCATTGGGAGGCTGAGGCTCCCTGACCACTGCCATGGCCAGGAAATTGGAAGAAGAACAAGCAGCTGCTGACTTGGTTGTTAACTTGTTATAACATCTATCGTTTGCTCCTTGGTTTAGCCTTAATCAATACGAGCCTAATTGGTTGAACCAAAAAATTATATACCCTTAACCGCACCTCTGTTTCCAAATAACCCAAATGATCTCAATTCATAGCCCAAGGATATGGGGAGCAGCCTCATTGGGAGGCTCTCTGACCACTGCCATGGCCAGGAAATTGGAAGAAGAACAAGAACAAGCAGCTGCTGACTTGGTTGTTAACTTGTTATAACATCTATTGTTTGCTCCTTGGTTTACCCTTAATCAATACGAGCCTAATTGGTTGAACCAAAAAAATTATATACCCTTAACCGCACCTCTGTTTCCAAATAACCCAAATGATCTCAAACCATAGCCCAAGGATGAAGAAGCGAAGGCAAGGTGCATTTCAATTTGTATAGCACATAGTGGAAAGAACTGCCACATTCCATCCAACCCCCACCACACAAAAAAGCGTAAAAGGAGAAAAGAACACCACAAAAATGCGTAAAAAGGAAAAAAGAACAAGGACAAGGACAAACAACACTCTTGAACGGAGATTTTATTCACTTTAAATCTATATATAGACTTGTGAGGGAACTTTTGCTCCAATCACAGAGGAGAAAAGCTAGTGAAATTTGTCTGATTTTGTTGTTACGAGGAAAGGGACAGACATCTATGTTCAAGAAAAGGCCTTTTCCAGAATATGTGTGAAATCCACACCCATCTTGAACAATCAAAAGAGGCTTTACTACAGGATGTGGTGGCCCTTCAAGTAATTGAGCAATATAAATTTACACAAAGGTAACGTTTCTAGTATGGGCTCAATATCAAGGGTAATAATATGCATGGTGTTCATGAACTCTCTTGGTAGAAGTAGGAGGATGTGAAAGGATGATATATGATTCAACATGGCATAGTCAGACATCAATTTTTGAAGTAGTACTCACAATGCAGTTGATGACATGGGCAGAGGCAAACAGGTGCAAAAAGTTTTTGACTCTTCACATCTTCATGGTAGACTTGTCTGTTCATAATTAAAGAATGAATAGGTGAGCACCCTCGTAAATAATTAAATTAATTTGCTTTGTTGCGTTGTTTTGGTGGATTGAAGCATCTTTAATTGAACATCGAATCTTTGTTTTAAAGAGAATTAAAACAGGAAGACACTTCAAGATTTTCATAGTGATCAGTGGCTCATAATTAATATGAAATGAAAACTCATACATATGCTAGGTGAAATTGAAGCCAGGTTGGCATCATCTATCTCACAAGTCATAGCTACATGACTAGCTATTCTCCGGATACATAATCCAAGAAATTTTTGCTAAAACTGGGTGAAAGAAATATTTGCTAAATCCTGATACATATTGTGAGATCTCACAAGTCATAATATCAGTTCTGTTTGAAATTGGAAAAATGGCAGCGTAACTACTTATTATGATCGTCGTCGAAAGCAGGGCTTGAGGGATAACACTTTGCAGGACAATTCTCTGATATGTTTGCTTGTTTATGGATGCAGGATATCTTGCTTGTGCTCGTTGCTCGAGCACAGGATCCCTTGTTTTAGTTGAGCCTGTTGCTACAGTTAATGGTGGGGATCAACCTTTATCACCACCCAGAACAGAGAGGTGTTCAAACTGTTCCGGTGCAGGAAAGGTAATATATGCTACAAAATTTAGCAATCAATTTTTTTCCCAATCCCATAAATGGAAAGCAAAATGCAAGGAGAAAGAACATTGGAAACTGGAACTGCAATAGGATTAAGCTTGTAATGTGAAAAATCTAGTGAGTGACCAGGATCTAGGGGTCAAATCTTTTGAAGCTCCAAAAATAGACACGGTGACATGCTGAAACATGCATATTACGGAAGTTATATTAAGAGTAGCTTGAAAGTTGCTATACATTGGATAGCATAATTAATTAGACCTTTTGTTGATATAATTCATTCATATCTTAAGGAATTTGCATCTAGCGTAAAATACTACAATCCACATACAACTAAACTTGTGTATTGTTCTTGTGATGGAAGTTCTTATACTACTACTTTGCAGGTAATGTGTCCTACATGCCTGTGTACGGGGATGGCCATGGCGAGCGAGCATGACCCTCGAATTGACCCATTTGACTAGAAGTGCTTATAGATGATTGATCTTTGAGTACCGAAACATCAACATAACCCCCTAAGTGTGTTGTATCTATAGTCATATATACTGATAATAGATACGATTTAAGGGAAAAAAACAGGTTGTTCCTTTCAGAAACACTCTCTTTTCTGTTAGCATTTGAAATTCCGAAATAAAATGAAATATCATGTTTTTATATGGATCTACTCTGTTGCACTATTTGTAAGTTATTATAGTTCTTGTGTATGCACACATTTTTTTTAGATTCTGATGAAAATTGGTGTACCTGCCGGTGGCTGGCTTATAAACGCAGAAAGAGAGCCCCGAGCAACAAACTGTCGCATCGTGTATTAAATGTTCCAAGTTCCAACACATGATGTGTACCGAACTAACTCATCTAGTATCATGCATTGAATGTCTGATACATGCAGTCTTCTGAGAAGTTCAGCAAATAAAACTAAACTGCTGAAAAATGCAGTTGAGACAAAATTTATCAAACATCCAGTTCTAACCTTGCAACACTTGTTTGTTGCAGAAAAATACAGTTGAAGACACTGGAGTTTTGATGAAGTGCAGAAAAAGTAGCCTAAGAACTAAATAGAAACACCAGTTGCACCACCCAGCACCTGTGCATTGCAACACCTTCAAAGTGTTGCGGCTAAAAAACGGTTTGCCGGTTCGCTTGCTGGATGTAAGAAAAGCGGACGACTTTGGCGAAACCTCCGTCGATGTCTAAATTTTAACCAGGTAAGTTAAACGGGTTCGGTGTTGCAAATAGTCTAACGAGACTAGGTTACGAGTGCAAACCGTTTCCTTCATTGTTTACTTGGCCTGCCTTTAACTAACACAACCGTGTCAAGTCCATTGGCGCATCACTACACTGCTAGATTGGGGCTCGACTGGCAGTATCTTTCTAAACAATTGGGATATATCATCCATGCGGAATAAGCCCACATGGAAACAGCGCCTAGTAGTGTGACATAGGATGGTTAAGGAAGGAAGAATGATTGGGTTTTTAGCACTCTCATCGACACCTAAACATGATTTTGATGTTATCCTAGGCATGAAATGTTTCTTGTTCATGCCTGATCTATGCTATTCGCGCCACTCGTCTTACTAGAAAGGGGTGCAGTGGCTGTCTTGCATATGAAAGAGGACCTGGTGGATAAGACATGCATTGAACATATAAGCGCGCGCGTGCTCGCACACATGCGTGCACACACATATATGTATGTGCGCGCACGCGTGTTCAGAGAGAACCAATTTACCCAAAAACTTAAACTGATAGATAGTGAAATAACAATGTATATTAAGACGGCATAATACTTTAACACCTCTTATACGGGTCTTTGAATTTCGGACCACATGGAAAGAAAGACCTCCAGCGGAAAATCTCGTTAGTATAAGCAAAACAAATGGGGGTAAATTAATATAATTTAAATTGACAATAACGGGGTTTGAATCCAGAATCTCTTGGACTTGATGTGCTCTGATACCAAAAACTTAAGCTGATAGGCTGTGGAATAACAATATATATCAAGACGACATAATACTTCAACAAATCCTCACAAGCATACTCCTCTTTCGGCCACTTGAAGTGACCAGGAATTTCAAAATCCGCAATGTCATTAGGTGTACTTTTGACAATCCCAAGCCTTCTAGCAATTTCCAACTTCAACTTTGACATAGTCGGCTTTTGTGTAGAGAATTTTTAATCGGTCATCAAGGCGCCTTTGAGCTTTGTTACGGTACTCCTCAACAGCTTTCTTCGCCGTATCTCTGTCCTTCTCCGAACCACTTTCCCACCATTTCACGACAAGTTTTTATGCATGGTCAAGATCGTAAGATCTAGGCAGGTGCTCCCACACTTTCGCTTCGAAGCTTTTAGGGTCACTGGAATACTCGATCTTTGATTCACTGCACAATAGGATATCTGATATTTTAATCCAGGTTTCACGTACATGTTCTCGCTGATATATAATTGCGTAGTCCTGCAAACAGCAATCTATTGTAAAATAATCCACTCGAGGGAGATCTAACTCCAATTTTCGAGATGCACATAATTTTCGTCCCACCGCTTATCCAACTGCATGTACTTCCTCAGGCTATGCCAACCTACGTACTAACCGCAAGTATTGAATATCTCCTTCCGGAAAATCACTGTCTCTTCATCATTTTAGTCGATGCCGAAGCCTCTCGGGTCGCTCGCTGGGGAAAGGTACGGTTGAGGGGATCGATCAAGGGGATGATTGACGTTGATGGAGGTTGGAATCTCCCTCTGATGTTATCCTCCGTCGATCTTGCGGTCAATAGTATCAAGAGTTGAGATTTGAGATGAGGGCTAAGCGTGTGAATATCAATGGGTTGTTGGTTGTTGCTGACGCCGAGCTATCTGCAAAGGAAGTTCCGGGGTGGGAAACCACCATGGGACCCTCTGACGATCAAGTAAGCACCGAGAAATAATGACAAGATAGCGGCGTATTGGAATGAGTTCGAGATACCTGAGTCGTCTGGAAGAGAGGGTTTATATAGCTGTTGCATGGAGCGAACGGGCGTGAGATTCTCGCCGTCCATTACACCCTTGTCTCACGTTCATGTTGATGGCGGAGTAAGTCCATTAATAGCGGGATACGCCCATTAATGGAGAGACGTGCCAGCGCGTGGGATGTCGGGCGTGGAGCGGCGGAGATCTCATTTTGGCGAGATACACGGAGCCGTTACAGAGGCGCTTGGACTCCGTGCTCTCGGTTGAACAGGGAAGCCGAGAAAGCTCAGCGTGGTGGATAGCTTGGAGGCGAGCGAGGAGGCCGAGGAAGCTCAGCTTTGTAACAGCTCGGAGACGAGTAAGGAGGTTGTAGAAGCTCGGCTGTAGGATTTCTCAGAGGCGAGCAACATGCTGGTTGCTAGACGCATAGGGAAGATACTTCGAGGAGGTCTCCAAAAGGTCGGATGCAATCTCGGAGACGAAGTGCCGAGAAATGTCCCCAATGCATCATACTTATTCCAGTTCCGTAGCCCCCAGGAATTTAGCGAGCTTATATGGATGACACGTCATTCGCTGTGTGTCGTGATCTGGGGAATTCCCACTTATGAGCGTCATCACTAGCCCCCACACTTGTTCCGACTAATTTGTTGGCCAGGCCAAGAGTGGCTATCATCCCGGTCTTCAATAATTCAGTTCGGCACCGTGAATTCTTCGTAATGGGTTGTTTGAGGATGATGTGACGTTTGGCAGCTACGCCTCTTGCGTTCTTGGATCCATGTGGTGACTCATGAAGCTTTTTGATTCCTGCGCGTATTTTTAGCGACGTCAGCGGATCGGCAAAATGACCGCGTTTTAAAGAGGGCGCCGCTTCGCTCATCGGTCTGTTGGCCTTTGTGCCATGTGTCTTCCGCGGGGTGGGGGGATGTGCCATGTGTCTTCCACGGGGTGGGGGGATGCGCGGGGTCGTCAGTTGAATCCAAGTGAGGGGGTGTCCAATAGTCGATCGCCACGTGGAGTCCTCGTGGCTGTTGGTGTAGGGTTAGCATAGCATCTTGTGAAGGTTTTGACAAGTATCAATCATTCTACTTTAAAATTTTTGGGGTGCTAAACAAACCCTAACCAAGATCTTAACTAGAGTATTAGGATTAAACATGCATGTAAACAACTTTACATCTAAGAGTTAGGGATTACAACCTTTGTAGACCGGTCCTTCACTTCAAATAGCTCCGTGTAGTAGTCCCCTTCGCTGCGATCGGAAACTCCGGACTCCAGAGAGGCTCTATGAAGAAACGAACGTGCTTGCTTCGATGACTTCGAGGCCGAAAATGATCTACGTCGAGGAGACACTAACTCAAGCTATTCCTTCACTAGGTCATGAACTTTGTGAAGAGAACATACTCTACTATATGGCAAGTGGTAGAGGATGAAGAGGTAGGAGGTGGGCTCACTTTAGAATTGATTTTCTCACATTATTTCTCATACCTCCATTGAAGCTAGAAAGCTTTTCATGGAGCTTGAAGAAGAAGAAGAAGAACTCATGAATAATTCATCCAAATGAATTATTGCATTCATGGTTGAGTTAAAACTATCATGCTTAACTCATGTAGAGAATAAACCACACACTATGGTTAAGGGTTGGGTTTGATAAATATCTTTAACTAGACAAAAGAGTTGACTTTGTCAAAACTTATCCAAAAGATTTTGTTCAAGCTTTATCATAACAAACTCAATCTCTTTTGAATTAGCTTAACATAAATAGAAACTCTAACTTAACGCTAGTATGGTATTAATCTCATACACCCATCTTGTATGTATCATCAAGTATGGCACAATACATGTACACAAATATACATATCACATATATACAATGTGCACACCAAGTGAGAAAAGAAATCATTAGTGAGCTAAATATTAGTTAATGTAATATAATATATCAAATATATAATTATACATTAAATTATCAAATCAATTCTTGATTTAATAATCCGGCTATATCACATATAACCGACTAATATGAAATGGAACATCTTATCGAATCAACGCTTGATCTGATAACTCGGCTATATCACATATAACCAATCATGTCACACATTGCGAGAGTAGAATGCGGTATCACATACACGCATCAATCTCGGTCCTGCACATATCACATATGCGCTCCTACTCCGTTTCGCTTAAGCCAGGAAACCTCTGTGTAGGACTCTAAAGACTCGTCAATACGCCGGCAGTAGGTGATGATCATATCAAACACCCACAAGCCGCAAGCGGTCTGCTAAACGTAACGGCCACCCGGGTATTGAGCGATCAGAAGATCAACAAGCAAGCCTGTACATTCTCCCGTGAATCCATTCAGTAACACTCCCGTACAGTCCGGTCTCTTCGTCTGATATGTCACATATGCAGTCTAGGGGTGGTAAACGTCAGACCCCAGTAACCGATAAGTCGTGTCGATATGAGGTCTATAACAGCTCGAGAAACTACTGATAACACTTACCAGTAAATCTCAGCAACCCTGGCCAGAGATTTCCAGTTATAGCCAATCGAACACAGCGCAACATCAACTCTCTATACCGGGAGAGACGAAACCCCTCCTATCGCTCATTGCCTCAATGTGATTCGGGACTGTACCCAAAAGCCACCGTTTTGCACGCCCCCATGGACGTGGTGAGGTGGAAATCAAAGCACAGTGGGAATCACACAAGACTCTATGACGATCTCGGATCTACAGACTAACCTGTACCAGTGTCACGAGAGAACTGCCATCTGACGTGAGATATAATACCATCTAGGAGTTCTCGGCGAGTCCGTCCAGTGTACCCAGTCTCCACTGAGCATCCGTATACCTTCTCTGATGTCAAACAGCAATGGATATGGGATCATCCATCGCCCATCATATGGGTCAAGAAGCGCATACGTTAGTCTACTCTGGAGTATCGATACCCTGTCTCGGTACTCCCACGACTAGGAACATTTGAAGGATGTACTTAGCGACTACACTGTCCTCACTAGTATGATCTGCATCATAATCCTGGTAGTCTAGTACTCATCCTAAGAGCTTTATCAACATATAATATAGAGATAATCAGAGCACATGTTAAGATAAAGAGCAACCGGACAGCATACTATCATGTCGAGCAAGAAAGTCCTCCCTATATATGTCCAAACATCCACTACAATATACATCATATGTACAGTAATGGCCTCTAGGGCATACATATTACTAACAATCTCCCACTTGCACTAGGGCCATCTGTTGTGGTATCGCATACCCAACAATCAGCTGTGGTTGAAGTATCTCATACTCAACCATCCTATAAAAGTCTCTACTGGGAAATAGGCCTTTGTGAGTAGATCCGCGCTGTTGTCCTCTGAGTCTACTTTCCTAATCTCGATCTCCCTGGAGATCAACCATCTCCATGATCAGGTGATACTGCCTAAGAATATGTCTGGATCACAGATGGGATGGGGGTTCCTAGGCCTAAGCCACAACTCTATTGTCACACAATGGTAGGAACGAAATTCATCTCATGAACTCATATATATCCAGACAGTCTCTTTGGTAGTATCCTTGGTAACGATGTATTTTGCCTTTAATCGTCTAGTAAGTTACGGTATCTAGCTTAGAACTCTTCCAACATACCGTCCCTCCACTGAGGGTAAAGACAATGCCTGTGACTGACATTCACTCGTCCTTATCACCCTGGAACCTTTCCAGTGATTTTCCCCAGGATCGATTGATACCATCTCACTACAATTAGTGAGAATCCTAACATCCAATTAGATCTATCTCATAGATCCATAACCTAGGATTTAGGAGGTATCACCTTGATCCTATATGGAGAATCTTTGTGATAAGAGGAGATTGACCGAGCGTAGCATAGGAAACTTCTTCCCTATCAAGAGTATGTCATCCAAGTACTATACGGGGATCACCACCATACTCCCTACTACCTTTTTGTATATACTTGGTTCATCTACCATTTTGATGAAGTCAAACTCTTTAACTACCACATCAAAACAGACGTTCCAACTCCGCGATGCCTGATTTATTGCATAAAACAACTTGCACACGTTTCCGCTGCTCCCACTGTCTACGAAGCCCTCTGACTGTGTACTTATAGACACTCTCTTCCAAATCATCATTTAGAAAAGCAGTCATGACACCCAACCGCCAGATATCATAGTCATGGTATGTAGCAGTGGCAAGTAGGATCTGGATGGACTTAAGCATAGCTTTGAAAGTCTCAACTTTTCCATATACACTAAGTAATCTTCTCAAGATATACTTGCTCCTGATGGGGATTTAACCCTTCAGATATAGCATCCAAAGTCCATACTTTGTTAGTGTATAAGGATTCCATTTCAGATCGCTTAGCATCCAGCCATACTCACAGAGTCCTCACTCCTGATGGCCTGCTCGAAACTAGTTGGGTCATCATCTCATGATGCAATCCTTGCTCCCACTGTCATAGAGAAACCGAAGTATCTCTCAGGTGGATGAGGAACCCTACCAGATCGGCGGAGAGGCTGAGATTCGTTGGAAACTATTGAATCCTCCGGTTCTACCAAATCATCAGCTGCAGTTTGTTTTAGCTGGAACTACTTCCAATTCTACCTTATGACCACTAATTTCTTCACAAGAAATTTCCTTTCCAAAAGGTGGCATGCTGAGAAACAAAACACCTTTTGCTCCCTAGTTTGGTAGAAGATATTCCCTTGCGAATGCTTGGGATATCCAACAAACTTCCACAGAACTGACCTTGCCTCGAGTTTGTCCGGATTTTGCTTTGGACAACCCTAAATCTTAACATTCTTAAGAGATGGGCTCTTTCCATACCATATCACATATGGAGTGGTAGGCATCTGATTTGGTTGGAACCCTATTCAATAGGTATGCAACTTCTCAAGGACATAACCCCAAAAGAAAATAGACAACTCAGTAGTACTCATCATAAATCACACCATATCACATAGGGTGTGATTGCTCCGCCCCGATACACCGACGTGCTGTGGTGTATACGGAGGAGTAATGCTGAGAGAGAATCTCATTCTCCTTTAGAATACTCCAGGAATTCTGTGCTCAAGTATTCTCATCCTTGATCACATCAAAGGACATAATACTTATACCCGTTTTTAGTTCTCTACTTCTAACTTATATTCTGTGATTATCTCAAAAGCTTCGGACTTGTGTTTCAACAGGAACATATGTCTGAATCTTGAGAGATCATCAGTGAATGTAATGAAGTACAAAGAACCTGTCCTGGCATGTGTAGACAGGGGACCTTACATACATCATCATGTATCAATCCCAAGAGTTCACTAACTCTTTCTCTGTTTTTAATAAACGGAGCTGTGGTCATCTTATCTTTGTGACATGACTAGCAAGTTTTACAAGATGTAAATCCAAACTAATTTAAATATGTATCTTTATGTAACTTCAGCTAGTCGGGTCGCATTGATATGACCTAGTCTACAATACTTCAAGAAGGATTCGTTCATTTCTGAACTCTTCCTCTTGTGTGTGTTCTGTACGTTAAAAACTGTGGTTTGATTTAGAATGTCTATGCTTTTAGATAACGTGCCTGAACCGATCAACTCTTGATATAGGAAATGTTCAAAACATTATCCAACAATACAAAATTATATCCTTCTTTACTAATAAAGAGACTGATATGATGTTGTATATCAGGTTCGGTATCTAATAACATTCGTTCAGAATCAATGTATTTCGTAATACAGGGTGATAACTGCCAACTGCTTGGCTTACAACAATTGCACCGTTTCCAACTTTTGAAACTTATCACCCGTTCTCAGTTCTCTATTTATCTGCAGCCCATGTAACATATTATATATCTAGGATCCTGATCCGGTATCACATACCCAGGATGTAGAGGATACTGCGAAACAGTTCTTGGTAATGAACACACCCGAAGAAAATGCACCAGCATGTACTTTCTTCATTTGGGCGGCACGGGAATTCTGGTAATCCCCTATTTCCTGCTCTGTCTTATAACAATTATAAGTTGGAGCGGGACCAACGTTCCCCAGCTCAGTATAATAAGCGGGTTCGGTCAATACATCCGTATTATTATCTTGAATAAGGCGTGACATGGTCGCTACCTGGAGAGAGAGAGAAGAAAACATTCAGCGTATGCTCTTGCAAGATTAGATTGGTTATTAATATATCTAATCAGGATGTCTCCCACTGTTTTAGTTAAATCTTCCTTCAAACCCTAAAAGGTAAGACTAGCCGGGATTAATTACACTCTACAAGTTCGCCAATCTTTCAGCCAGGCCAGTGTCGGTACTTTGAGGAAGGTTCCCCGTGCTTTCGCATGGACCTAATTAAAATAAACCTCGTTTTCCCAGGGGCGTAACCCTGCTAACACCTTTCTAGACACCTACTCGATCAGCTAATTGTAATGTGTAAAACTCTCCCAGGAGTAACTCTTACTCGCAGTGGGTATCGGGACCCAACTATCTCATAGAAGGTATGCAATCTCATTGCAAATTTCAACACTTGAAATTCTCGATAATATTTGCCCCTAGTACTTATGACCTTAACTATAATCAACATATCATAAGCACTAGTCAAGTTCTACCCGTCATTTCATGATTAATTAGACCCACCCACATGACCATCAACTATGGTCGACATAATCACATGACTGTCCTAATTAATCGCATTATATGCTGTGTAGGAAGACATCACTTAGCTACCGTACACTACGCCTCAACTATAGTCGACATACGCAGCACGAATACTAAGTACTCTACTTCCTAAAATGACGGAGGGTTACGACAGGTTTTTAAGAAAACCTTTTGCGTAATGAACTTGATATCGTTGTAGAATCGAGTGATTTTTGAAAAGGAGTGTTTTTTAGGTTTTTACTAGTTTTGCTAAAGAGATCACTCCTGGTGAAGGGATCTCGGCTCTTTTCTTATCGAATAAGGTGCTGGATATTCTACAAGGAATACCGCTGTGCAAAGCAAGAACTATAAAAAGCAATCAAAAGACAAACCGAATTTGTAGCATTTGCTAGTTTTGCTAAAGAGGTCACTCCCGGTGAAGGGATCTCGGCTCTTTCCTTATCGAATAAGGTGCTGGATATTCTATAAGGAATACCGCTATGCAAAGCAAGCTTAGAGCTACCAGTTTTCGAAACAAGTTTCTACAACATTTTTAGGTTTCCTTTTGTTTCATTAATCTCATTAATGAAGTCCCATTTTATTATGCTTTACAAGCATCATATTTGAAACGAAATCAGCAATATAACATATATCTCATATATATAATATAAACATTCGTCTCAGACAGTAATATGATCTCATCACAGAACATTGCAGCAGAAGAAACACATATGAAATATTGGATATTCTAGGAATTCCGTGTTTTAAGTTAAGCCAGTATAAAATACGGATTCCACGGTCGCGATGAATAGCCAAACCCACATCCCTAGACCCCTACGAGAGTGGCAAGCAACCCTACCAATTCTAGAGTTAAGTGTAACGCTTCGAAATTCGTTTAGATTAATTTCGCGTTAATTAGTATTGATGCGTGTTTTTCACAAAAACCCGTAAAATTTATTTCTTTTTTTTAAAAAACTAGTTCTAATTGTGATGAGAGGTGTTTTTATATATATATATATATAGGGTTTAATAATTATAATTTAGCTTGTGTCCACCTTAATTAGAGTTTTCTTAATTACTTTCTTGAGCTAGGTTTAGTGTACACATGCACACTTATCATTTTTTTTTGTAAAGTATAACCATTTTCATTTCTTGCATGGTTCTATTTTTTCCCACCATTAACCAAGTCAAAATCCTCAATTTAAAATAATTTTGAAAGAATGGGAGGTATGGGGGTTAGGTGAACTGAGCTTGACTTTTTGACCATTTGTTTTCACTCATTTTCCCTCTCTCCCTCTCATTTTCTGCTCTTCCAGCAGAAAAGCAGCAGCTGCATCATCATCATCATCATCATTCTCTTCTTCTCTTGCTTCTCTTTTGATCCATATACAAACCCTACACTAAAATCTCATATTCCTTCATAAAAACCTTGGAAAAATAGCTCTTTTGGGGATTTTTGGTGGCAAGTCAATGGCTTTGAGGGCAAGGGGCTGGAAGTGAGGTTTCCCTAGGATCTTTTGGAGGTATTAAACTCACTCTTAGCACCTTAGTTCATAACTTGTAGTTTTATTTGCTAAAAATCGTATTTTGTGCTTTTTTGTGATATTGAAGGGGAATTAGTGAAGCTTGTGATAAGTTAACATTTTATGGCTTGTTTAGCTTAGTTATGTGTTATTAGTGTTGTTTTAACCAAAGATTTGCTTCAGGTTTCACTAAAATACCCTAATGTATTGATTTAGTATTAAAATAGCTTTTTAACTAGGTTATGGTTCTGTTGTGATCTGTTTGTACCCCGTTTGCTTCAGGCAAAAATTGTATTTACTGGAGCATGTACACTAGAATTAGAGAACACACATGAAGCACAGGAGCACAACTCCCTAGGTGGGCCGTCGGAATATTCATTCTGGCTATAAATTGCGGCTAGATGGGGGACCTGGGTTTTGGGGTTTGTCCTGTTGGTGTCTGCTACATTTCTAAGACCTTTGGTATATGCAATTTTGTAAAATTATCTCTGTAGAAAAATCTGGAACCAAATACCCTATTTCCTACAATTTTAACTTTCGCGACACGTGTGATACGGGTGTGGGTTTGGTGATTTTCTGCGTATCGCGACGTGTCGGGGTAGTTTCAGGCGCGTAATCACATGTTTTAGCGTATAGGACACACACGCGTTTGGTTCGCGACGCGGGTTTGTCGTTAGTGTCGCGTTTTTGTAGATTTGAGCTTATGTGTATTTCTTATGAAATTCTAGGTTCGCAGGCGAGTACGACGGACGCCGCGAAGAAGGGGAAACAAGTAGTCGGTTATACTTAGCACGAGACTACGGTGAGTAGATTTAACATCTAGGGGAAAATAGCCCGTATGGCGTTACGCGTTAGGGCTGATAGGACATTGTAGTAGCATATCGTATTTACATATATTGACTGTTCATGGATACCATTTGTTGCATACCGTATTCCCTGCTATATCTATATGAGCTTAGAATTAATAACACACCGCACTGTTACTAACGGTTCATGTTGCACGAGCACTAATCTGCATGTTACACACACACCGTTAGTAATTGCCATTACAGTCACACTATAGAATTGCCTTGAATAATATATTGTAGCTCACCTCCTATATGATTTGACATGATTATGTTATTTGTGCACTTACTCATTTGCATACCCGTACCTTTGCATATTCAAACTGTACCTACCTAGATAAGCTGATTTTGGTAAAAACTGGGTACCACGTGATACCTTTTGAAAAACTGAATCTATTTTAAAGAGCGGTTTTTCCCTGTTTCTCATAGTACGACTTATGATGCATATATCACATCGCATGGATTTACACATTGGCTTTGGATTTCATGTGATTTCTGGATTTGAGAACCGTGGTATTTTTCAAGAAAGCATGCACTGTTTTAAAAACCCGGTTTCTCTTGATATGATATTTTGGTGCGTCCACCACACGTTTTCTCGGTTCTGAGACGTGTGCTTGAAACCCGATTCGAGGAGTTGGATGATCCGTTTGCGGGTTCGTGGTGGACTCGGTATGGTTCCCCGGGGCGAGAAATGTTTTTCGTGGAGTAGACGATGAGCCTGGCAGGGTGGCTAGTACCTACCGGTGATTGGTTAGACCTGGCGGTTATCCGGAGGATACTGACCAGAGTCGATAGATGGATACGGGATGACCCGTACTGCCGGGGCCGAGGGCCGATTCCGCAGACGGAGCCTGTGGGCCGATCCGGACTGACGGAGGCCGATATATGAGGATTTGCATGTCGATGCTGAACACGATTATTTCATGATATTTTCGAGTGCCGATATTGGGCACTCACGATTCTTAGAGATTTACAGGATTTGAGGGCTGATGAGAGTGACGGCGCCTGAGTTTTATCGGGATTTGGGTGTATTGATGGACACTGATTATTATTCCACGTTGACATTCCGTGTAGATGTTATTTCATCCCATGCTCAGCATTCATTATTATGCATCTCATCCTGTAGTCATATTACCTGATGGAGTACTTATGTATGATTATTGCACATCCTGCTCATCGCATATAGATATTATCTGCTGGCATATATTAGAGTAGCGCAGTACGTGCATACTCGTGATTACCTTTATATGTTATCTCCTATTCACGAGTTGGCAACTCACCCCCGTTGTGCTACAGTATTTGTAGGTTGCCCTTCAGAGTAGTCGCGACAGGCTGCTTTCTTCTATCTTTTGGCTTCGGATACCACTTCAGTTGGTGCATGAACGGTTTTGCTGCTAGGTGGGTTGTGGTATCCGGTTATTTTCCATTGTACATATTTTTGTATCTAGTATTCTCCATCTACCTTTATATGTATTTGACTTAGAGACCAGTGTGAGGACGATGATGTATATTATTTGTATTTCTGGTGTGGAGCTCGTGTGAGCCGACTTTACTTATGAAATTTTTATCATTTGTGATGTTTCCCACTTATTGCTCATTTCTTCGCTACGGCGTCGTATATTATCATTGTGGTGATTGTTTCCGCCGTTGGGCGTGATTGCTCCTGTTTGGGATGCTTTATTATATTGTTATCATTTTACTTATATCATGTCTTGTACCCGATTTCGGGGTTAGTTTTACAAAGGAAATGTAGGGTTCCTAGGCACACTCAAGAGGTTCCACAAGGCATCTACCATGCCAAATTCAAAAACTTAGGTGCCGAGAAACCCTAATATAGATCGTTAACTAGAGGATAGGCGAAACAAACAAGCAAGCAAACTACTTTGCTACTAAGTGAATGGAAATACAACCTTTGTAGATCCGTTCCTCCACTTCTTTAGCTCCGTGATGACATCCCTTCGCTGTGATCACCGGGATCCCGGACTCTAGCGATGGTTTCGTCGGAGAAATGAGCGGGCTAGGTCGTTGACTTCGATGCCGAAGATGATCTACGTCGAGGCAACTCTAACTCAAGCTCCATCTTCACTTGGTCATGAAACTTGTGAAGAAAACACCCCATACAACATGGCAAGTGGTGGAGGATGAAGAAATAGGAAGTGGGTTCACTTTGGATTTGGATTTCTCACTTGATTTCATCACTTAGAATTTTCTAGTAAGCATTCTTCAACTCATGAAGAAGATGAAGAAGAAGAAAAGAAAATCAATTATCTTAAAAAGAAAATTCAAGTGATATCTATCATATTGCAACCATGGGTTAGATAAACTCATGTAGAGAGCAAACCATAATTTAGGTCATGGTTAGGTCAAAGCATAAAGACAAAATGGTTAAGACTTTAAAAAATGCTATGAAACTTCATGAAGCTTAAAGCAAAGAAAGAAAAAGCCACCATTTTGTTTTTATGAAATAAATAAAGTAAAACAAAACCCTAACCATTAACTAAACATGGTTTAAAGCATACACACCCAAGTTTGCATGTATCATCAAACATGATACAAACTAGTGCATAAGAATATATCATATATACAATGTGCACAATCTAGTGAGAAAATCCATCTTAAGTGAACAAATACTAGTTAATGTAAAGTAATATATCAAATATATAATTATACATTAAATCATTAAATCAACACTTGATTTAATGATCCGGTCATACTGCATATAACCGACTAATATCAAGAGTATCAATATATCGAATCAACACTTGATTCGGTAACCCGGCTATATCACATATAACCGACCGATGATACAAATCGCGAGAATAGAATACAGTATCACATACTGGTATTATTCTCGGTCCCGCAAATATCTCATATGCTCTCCTATTTCGTTTCGCTTGAGCCAGGAAACCTCTGTGTAGGACTCTAAAGACTCGTCAATACACCGGCAGCAGGTGATGATCATATCAAACACCCACAAGCCGCAAGCGGTCTGCTAAACGTAACGGCCACCCAGGTATTGAGCGATCAGAAGATCAACGAGCAAGCCCGCTCACACTCCTGTGAATCCAACCAGTAACAATTACCGTACAGTCCGGTCTGTTCGTCTGATATGTTGCATATCTCGCCTAGGGGTGGTAAACGTCAGACCCCAATAGCTCGATAAGTCGTGTCGATATGAGGTCTATAACAGTTCGAGAAATTACTGGTAACACTTACCAGTAAATCTCAGCAACCCTGGCCAGGGATTTCCGGTTATAGCCAATCGAACACAGCGCAACATCAACTCCCTATACCGGGAGAGACGAATCCCCTCCTATCGCTCATTGCCTCCATGTGATTCGGGACTATACCCAAAAACCACCATTTTGCACGCCTTCTTGGACGTGGTAAGCTGGAAATCAAAGCATAGTGGGAATCACACAAGACTCTATGACGATCTCGGGTCTACAGACTAACCTGTACCAGTGTCACCAGAGAACTGCCATCTGACGTAAGGTATAATACCATCTGGGAGTTCTCGGCGAGTCCGTCCAGTGTACCCAGTCTCTACTGAGCACCCGTACACCATCCTTGATGTCAAACACCGATGGATATGGGATCATCCATCGCCCATCATATGGGTCAAGATGCGTATACGCTAGTCTACTCTGGTGTATCGATGCCCTGTCTCGATATACCCTCGACTAGGAACAGTTATAGGATGTACTCATCGACTACCGTGGCCCCACTAGTATGATCTCATCATAGTCCCAGTAGTCGAGTACAGATCCTAAGGGCTTTATCAACATGTGAGAGTAAGACAGTAAATAAATATAAGTCAACATGTTAAGATAAAGTGAAACCAGATAGCATACTATCATGTCGAGCAAGAAAGTCCTCCCTATATATGTCCAAGCATCCACTACAATATACATCCTATGTATAGTAATGGCCTCTAGGGCATACATATAACTAACAATCTCCCACTTGCACTAGGGCCATCTGTAGCAGTGGTTGCAGTATCTAATACTCAACCATCCCATATAAGTCTCTCTCTGGGAAAAAACCTTTGTGAGTGGATCCGCCGTGTTGTCCTCTGAGTCTACTCTCCCAACCTCGATCAGCCTGGAGATCAACTATCTCCATGATCAGGTGATGCTGCCTCAGAATATGTCTGGATCACTGATGGGACAGACGTTCCTAGGCATAAGCCACAACTCCATTGTCTCACAATGGTAGGAATGAAGTTCGTCTCATGAACTAATATACACCCAGACAGCCTTTTTGGTAGCATCTTAAGTAGCGATGTATCCTGCCTTTATCGTCTAGTATGCCACGGTATTTAGCTTGGAACTCTTCCAACATACCGTCCCTTTACTGAGGGTAAAGACAATGCCTGTGACTGACTTTCAGTCGTCCTTATCACCCTGGAACCTTTCCAGTGATTCTCCCCAGGATCAATTGATACCATCTCACTACAACTAGTGAGAATCCTAACATCCAATTACTTCTATCTCATAGATCAAAACTCAGGATTTAGGAGGTATCACTTTGATCCTTTATGGAGAATCCTTGTGATAAGCGGAGATTGATCGAGCGTAGCATAGGAAACTCCTTCCCTATCAAGAGTATGTCATCCACGTACTCTACGAGGATCGTCATCATACTCCCTACCAACTTTTTGTTTATACAAGGTTCATCTACCATTTTGATGATGTCAAACTCTTTGACTAATACATCAAAACAGATGTTCCAACTCCGCGATGCCTGCTTTATCACAGAAAACATCTTGCACACGTTTCCGCCGCTCCCACTGTCTACGAAGCCCTCTGACTGTGTACTTACAGACTCTCTTTTCTGAAACATCATTTTAGAAAAGCAATCATGACACCCAACCACCAGATATCGTAGTCAAGGTATGTAGCCGTGGCAAGTAGGATCCGGATGGACTTAAGTATAGCCACTGGAAAAGGTTTCATCATTATCCACGCCTGGTCGATGACGAAAACCTTTAACAAGTCTAGCTTTGAAAGTCTTAACTTTTCCATCTACACCAAGTAATCTTCTCAAGATATACTTGCTCCTGATGGGGATTTAACCCTTCAGATATAGCAACCAAAGTCCATACTTTGTTGGTGTACATGGATTCCATCTCAGATCGCTAAGCATCCAGCCATTCTTACAGAGTCCCTACTCTCGATGGCCTGCTCGAAACTAGTTGGGTCATCATCTCATGATGCAATCCTCGCTCCCACTGTCATCGAGAAACCGAATTATCTCTCAGGTGTAAGTCCGCGGCGGCGCACCGGCCGTCGATCCGACGCCGGAAACGCGGAAACGAAAAACTTTGCAAACTAGCAAACCGGCACCACCGCGCACTTTTAACCCGGATCGGGCCATTAACCTAGCTACTAGCAAACTAAAAGATGGGTGAAGAGATATACCAAGCGATCCGTGTCCTTCGGTCTTCGTCTCCACTCCGATCTCCCGAGGAATCTCCGTCCGTCACCTCCTCGTCGGAAAGGGCACCACGTAGCCGGGTTCGTTTACGGGCTCCCACCTCTGGACCGAGGCAACTCGGGCGCGATGTTGGCTAGCCAACGCGTCCAAGAAGTGCTGTAGGCAAGTGTAGTAACCATGTCTCTTTGGGGTTTAGTGTAGTTGCCATGATGGAGGAATGAATAAGCTTTTGAGATAGGTGAGGGATTTTGTAGCAAGCATAGAAAATGAAATGAGATGAATGATAAATTTCCCACACCAAAATGAAAAATCCCTCTCTCTCCCTCTCCAAGATGTGGCCGGCCTCTCATAAGAATAGTGGAGGGAATCTTTTTTCTCACAAGAGAATAAGGTGTGATTAAAAGAAAAAGGAAAATGGTCACACCCATTTCTCATCTCATAAATGCAAAGGATGAGACCAAAATGGAATCTCATGATTATGAAGGAACAATTGCAAGAAACCCCTCCACAAATAAGTTATTTGCACAATTTGCAAATAACCCCCTCCATCGAAAGTCCGGCCGTGAAGGAACAAAGGAAAACCGGCCGGAACGGAATGCAAACTGGCAACTTCAGAAAACTGATCCCGTAATAAATTACAGGAAAACCCCGCTACTGCAAATACATGCCCCCATTTGTATTCCCACTGAACACAAATGCAAAGAGACAAAATCTACACTATCTAATACTAGGATCCGGCTTAAGCCAAAGCCGGCTAGTAAAAACCGTCCGATCACGATGCGTGCAATACCGCACGTATCTGATCGAACCCTGCCATATGTCCATACGGCCTCTACAGCGTTTCACCCGAAACCTGAGTAACTGTGTATGGTGGACTCTAAAGACTCGTCAATACTATGGCTGTGGATTTAACCACTAGCACGTCAGAGGTATCAGCCATACGTGACGGGCTACCAGCTATTGACCAAAAGGGACGTCGATGAGTGAACTCATCCTGACACCCTACTGAGCCTGTCAGTGACAATATCCGTACAGTCCGGTCCGTTCGTCTATGAGCATCGCATGGCGGGCCTAGGGGGTTGGTGAAAGTCAGACCCCCAAAAGCGGTACAAGTCGTGTCGGAGTGTAGCCCAGAACACCCTGAGATACTACTGGAATACCTACCAGTAAATCTCCTGCCTTGGCCAAGGACTTTTCATGTACTGGCTCTCCTAGACACAGCGCGACCTCACCCCCAATACCGGGAGAGACGAACCCCTGCAGATCCGCTCACTGCCTCCATGTGGCTCGGGACTGTACCCAACTAAAACCTGTTTGCACGTCTCCTTTGAGCGTGGTAGGGTAGTAATCAAAGCACAGTGGGAACTCACACGAGACAAATGATGATCTCAGGTCGATGAACTAACCTGTACACATGTCACCTGGGAACTGCTATCTGACGTCAGGTATAATACCAACTAGCAGGTTCCCGGCGAGTCCTGTCTGGTTTATTCATAACCCAATGAGCACCTGTATACATCTTAGGTGAACCAACTGACACCAGTGGCTTGTGAGACCGGCCACCGCCCCTCGTCCGAGTCTCGACTGTATACACTAGTCTACTCTGGAGAATCGATGCCCTGTCTCGAAACTCCCATGACTAGGGATCTTTTAAGGATGTGCTTATAGACTCCAGCTCTCACGTATATGATCGCCCTCATACTGCTGGTAGTCAAGCAAGAATCCTAGGGGCTCTATCAACGTGCAATAGCGACTCGTAAGGTCACCTAAAGCAGTACACGATGATAAAGATAAACCAGATAGCATACTATCATCT
This sequence comes from Agapanthus africanus, assembly GCA_030015575.1. Taxonomy (NCBI): domain Eukaryota; kingdom Viridiplantae; phylum Streptophyta; class Magnoliopsida; order Asparagales; family Amaryllidaceae; genus Agapanthus; species Agapanthus africanus. Next base: position 161,346,508 of record CM057350.1, on the reverse strand, counting down.
CGAGTAAGACTGTCCTACCGGCATAGGTCCTCCCTCAATCATTGCAATCACGTGCCTATGATCCAATAATTGACTCTGAGGGCACTATATCCAACAATCTCCCACTTGCACTCAAGGCTAATTATTGCGATGTCGCATACTCACAGCCCGTGTGATACCGAACACCCAACTCCTCTACTAGTCAGTCTCACAAAGCTCGTTTGCGAAACTATTGCGTTCGAAGAATAGCCTCAGTGAGTGGATCCGCTTTGATGTTTCTTTCTATGTCTCTCTATATCTCAAGTTCGCGGAGAAAGCCATCTTCCGAAATGAGCAATACCTGTCTTAGAATGTCTGGATGTGTGATGGGACCTAGTTCATAAATGAACTCCAAATCCAAACTTCTTAGACTGTATCGTCAACTGAACTTAATTAGTATCCTGCGCCATCCTTCCCTCAGTATCCACCTGGACCACCTGTCCAAAATACTGCCCCTCGTCAGAGGGAAAATTAAAACTCTGACGGCCACTCTGCCGTCCAGGTCACCTTGGAAGCCTGGAATGATAACCGTCTCCAGAACGAGGCCGTCGTTATCATATCCCTAGAACATGCACTTATGTTCTAAAACTGCTTCCGATCGTTTCTCCAGGATTGGATTAATATCAACTTATTGCATCTACTGCAAGAACAACATCTGGTGTGGTACTTGACATCTCATGATTGACTCAATTGCCTAAGCAAGTAATCTGCCAATCATACACATCCCTCTCTACTTTAGTCTGTAAGACACCTTTAGAGAAGGCGACTCCATCACCTGCAGGTATGCTACCACGCCAGGAGTCGTCCATTCTAAATACTGATAGAATGCTGTCAAAGTACCCAGATTGGGAAACCACCTAAATCTAGATCTAATACCATAGATCCAGTAACCAGAATGTCTTGATATTATATCCAAGTCCCATGTGGAGAAACCACTGTGTGACGACCAAAGAATAACCGATTGTAGTATAGGAATTTCACTTCCTACTCTGTGTATGTCATCGAATACCAGGACATCACACCCTACTACCTTCTTAACAGATCCATCCCCTATTCTGATGAAGTCAAACCTATGACTGTCACGTCAGAAATAGGTGATCTCTCTCCGCTATATCTGCTTTAGTCTATAAATAGACATAAGCCACCTGTCCACCAATGCTTCCGCTGCTCCCACTGACCATGACAACCCTCTGGCAGAGTCATATAGACGTACACTTCTAAAGCTAGTTTAGAACGACGCTATACTCATCCTCCTGCCGGGTCTCACAGTCTGGAACAACAGCAATGGCAAGTCTGGGTAAACAAGAACCTCCCTGCCACCGTCCCTGAGCATACCGAAGTACCTCTCGGGTGCCTGAGGTTACCCACCATATCTACGGAGTGGCCAATGGAATGTCAAACCAGATTGAATCTTCAAGTTCTTATCAAATCTTCAGTAATTGTTTGCGGTTCTGGAATCACTTCCAGTTCTACCATACTCCCACTACTGTTTTCTGAAAAAAAAACCATTTTTATTAAAACTGTGGCGAGTCAAGAACAATATTACTATTGATCTTCCAGATGGTAGAAAATCAACTCTCGTCATAGCCCGGGTCAACCCACAAACAGCCATTACAGAAACGTGCCTTGAGTCATCCAGGGTCTGGTTTTAAGCATAAGCTGGGCAACTCCCCGTATCTTAACAATGTCAAGATATGAACTGTTCTATATCCAATACAGAAACAGAGGCACTGATTTAATTGAACCAGATTCAAATCATGCAGCTGTCTCCAGTGCATGTCAACCAAATAGAAAGAGGCCGATCAGCGTTACTCAACTTAGGAATGCTTCCAATTATGAGTAACCTGAAAGAGAAGCAAGTTCTCTTAATCATTACTATCAACTTAATACCATTCACAAGTATCTACATCTTCGATCACCTTGAAGAATCCCGATACTTGCAATACCTGGTTCTCTACTTTACTCATATAACTATAACTTCTCAAAACTCAGACCCTGTGTTTCTACGAAACACCTGTCTAAAACTAGAGAAGTCATAAGTAAACTGAATATAGTACGAGGACCTACCCCTCTGTCCTAATGGACACTAGACAACATACAATACTCTGTATAAGTCCCTTGAGTCAAATGACTCATTCACTGTGTGTCGTAGGTTGAAAACTGTACTTATGGTTAAGAAGAATTACACCGCTGTTCAATGCTCCTTACCTAACCATCCACTGGTATAGGTAAATGTCATAGACATAATTTCAAAAAGGTTTATCTCACTCTATAAAAATAGACGTACATATATATCAATTTGAAATTGGTGCATAACAACGGATATTCAAAACCAAATATTTGCCGTTCGGCAAACAACCCAGGTGACTTCCTCAAATATCACCAATTACAACGAATCCCGATATAATGAGGATGATCACCTAATTACCAATAACTTACTCCCACTCATCATCTGTAAAACCATACAGATGAGAGAATCAAACCTGGTAAATACATACCCTGGAGCAAGTGTCTAATTGGGAAATCATTTTTCTTTTAACAGTACACAATGAAACTGAAACATTGAAATGTTTCGATGGGGTATCTCGGTATTCCTAGTAATGCCTCTTCCAGTATCCAGATTCACAACTGTAACCGTATATTTCTTTGCCATCTCTCCAAATCCCTTTATATGTCTTTAGTCATTACCTTCTGTACACCCCTTGAGGACAAATGGTTTTCTTCCTTCCCTACCGTTCGGCCCCAGCCTATGGTTTGGAAGAAGAGTATCCAATAAGCATAATGGGTGTACTGTCCTAATCCTAGGAGCACTCGCAATGCGAGAGAAGGTGAAGATAAAAGACAACCGAATAAACCTTATTCCTATTTCTCCTGAACCAGGATCCATCCCCGAACTGGAACAAGTTCCTTTCGAGTTCGTATATAACCATACGATGGAGTATCCAATAAACTTGGGATCTTCGTAGTGATACGGAGTGTCCTGGAGAAATACAAAGGTGATTTAGGATTGGCGAAGAAATACTTGGTTTGGTCGTGAATAGCAGTCGCAATTTACTTTGCCCTCTTACTAATCCCTTTCTTTGTCTTAACTTAATACCTTCTGTACACCGTTTAGGCTAATTGGTTTTCTTCATTCCCTACCGGTCGGCACCAGCCTAAGGTTTGGAAGAAGACTATCCAATTTGCGTAATAGATGTACTATCCCCTAAACCAAGGAGTACTTGCAACCTGAGAGAAGGTAAAAGGAAAAGACAACTGAATAGTCCTATTCGTTTTCTCCAGAACCGGAAACCATCCTCGAATTCCTTCGAGTTCGTATATAACCATACGATGGTTTTGTCCAATGGAAGTGGACGTTCGTAGTAATACGGGGTGTCCCGGAGAAAAGGGTAAAAGTAGGAGTGGCAATGAGGTATGCAACTCTGACAATCCAAAGGCCAGTGTTAAGAAGGTTCGGTCAACTTGGTCACTGAGTCATAGTCTAGGGTCGGGTCAATGGTCGCTGCCAAAGAGAGAGAGAAAAGAAACACTCAGCGTGCACTCTAACCTAGATCAGAATGGTTATCACTTTATCTAATCTGGAAACCTCCCACTGTAACGTCAAATTCTTCCTCAAACCTGAAAGAAGAATTAGCCGGGATCATCCGAGGAGTAAACCAACTCATCAGTGGGAATCGGGATCCAACTATCATCGCATGATAACGTGACGGAATCCGCTCACGTTATCACACTCCAGAAGGTATGCGCATATCTGGCAAGTTTCAGTTTCTTTAGAAACTCCCGATGTGGATTTTTGCCCCATGCTCTTATGACCTTGACGAAGGTCAACAAATCATAAGTCACATGTCAAGTTCTACCCGTCATTGTCCAGGTTAATTTGAACCCACCCGTACAAGCCCTTGACGAAGGTCAACAAGGCTATACGACTGTCCCAAACCAACGCATCTATCTATGCAGCAGAAAGGTAACAAGCAGCTACCATACACTATGCCTTGACGAAGGCCAACAAACATAGCATGAATACTACGTGCTACCCGTCTGAAATGACGGAGGGCTACGAATGGTTTCTGGCGAAAACCTTTAACGTAATGAACTTGATATCGTTGAAGGAACTAATAGCTTTATAAAAATATAGTGACGAAAACCTTTGCTAAAGAGGTCACTCCCGGTGAAGGGATCTCGGCTCTTTCCCCGTAGGATGGGGTGCAGGATATTCCAACTGAATACCACGATGCAAAGCAAAAGTAATCGGCTATAGTGAAGTTATTTCCCTGACGCAAACTTCTGTCCAAGGGGTCACTCCCGGTGAAGGGATCTCGGCCCTTGCCTCGTCGACTGAGGAGCAGGATATTCCAACTGAATACCACTGTGCAAAACAAAAGAGAACGCCCTTGCAATAACAGCTTTTTGAAAAATGTTCCAACAACATCAGAATAGGTTTGTTTATCTTGCATTGATCCGAATCAACGCAGTCCCATCAATTGATCACACCACAAAGAACGAAAATAATGACGTACGTATATGCCATCCGCATTCGCCACTGGGTCCCGTCATCACCCGTTAGGTTAGATAACTAACGACAGAGCGGGGACTGGACTAGCGCGGATGCAAAACATATACAACATCTACTGGTATATATATAATATATAATTTTCGCTCAAGGCGTGATAAAAAGCAACAGCACAGAAATGTACAGCATCACAGAACAATACAGATATCTGGGATCCCCGGGTTTCATAGAGCCGCTACTGAAACCCGACGTTCCCCCGGTCGTGTGGATAGCCTGTGCAATGAAATCCTAGACCCCTACGGGCGCGGCAAGTTACCCGCCAAAACCTGAAGCGAGGCAGCCCCCTTCAGCAACGTGAATGGACCACCCAGCACTTCACGGAATCCGGTAACTTGGGCACCCCTCCTGGGTCAACCTATACCCCCTACGAGTGCGGCGAATAGCCCGCCAATTCTAGAGTGAAGCCCCCTCCGTCTCAACGCCATGAGATGCGGGCTTGTTGCCCTCTAGAATCCGGCTATCCGTGCACCCCTCCGTGGGGTAATCCTAGTACAGAAAGTAAAATATACATACAACGGGTACATCGACCTCGACCCGGTCGTGCCCCAAAAGAATAATACAAACAGGCAGTGACGGCAGTCCACATGTCGGACGCTCGCCCCGCAATATCAAATGTACATATAAAACAAAACTGTACTAATATTGCAACCAGGCTATCCCCCACGACCAATCCGTAACATCACAGCACAACACAGAACATCAACGTGAATGTCATATTCGCAAATCCTTCTAAAAGGGCTATAGCAGTTAGACAGGATTTACCGATCAAATGACATTCACGGTCGTAGATATAATGTAAATACTGTGAACTAACATATTTAAGATATCCGATCGAGCAAATTTATCGAAGTGGGCCCCAAGCAGTACTGTAGCACTTACAGAAACTCTGGGCCCAAAAAGAATGTCCCAAAACCCCTATTTTCTATTCAGGAGCTCTCTGTAAAAATTTGGTGCGCTGAACAGTTAAAAGCGCGGCGGAACCGCGTCCCATGCATGGGTTTGGCCGCGGTTCCGCGGTGGTAAGGTGAGATCTCGCGACCAAATTTTCACAGAGTGCTTAGGTTTCCATGCACAGTATTCTGCAACAACCTGAAAAATTTTTAGAGCCAAAAAAATTTCGACAGAAACCCAATGCACAAGAAAATACGGTTTTTGGGGTTTTATTGTTCGATCAAGTTCTAAACACGTTAGAGCAAGCTAGGATAAGTTAATGGCGTGGCTCTGACACCAATGTAAGTCCGCGGCGGCGCCCCGGCCGTCGATCCGACGCCGGAAACGAAAAACTTTGCAAACTAGCAAACCGGCACCACCGCGCACTTTTAACCTGGATCGGGCCATTAACCTAGCTACTAGCAAACTAAAAGATGGGTGAAGAGATATACCAAGCGATCCGTGTCTTTCGGTCTTCGTTTCCACTCCGATCTCCCGCGGAATCTCCGTCCGTCACCTCCTCGTCGGAAAGGGCACCACGTAGCCGGGTTCGTTTACGGGCTCCCACCTCTGGACCGAGGCAACTCGGGCGCGAAGTTGGCTAGCCGATGCGTCCAAGAAGTGCTGTAGGCAAGTGTAGTAACCATGTCTCTTTGGGGTTTAGTGTAGTTGCCATGATGGAGGAATGAATAAGCTTTTGAGATAGATGAGGGATTTTGTAGCAAGCATAGAAAATGAAATGAGATGAATGATAAATTTCCCACACCAAAATGAAAAATCCCTCTCTCTCCCTCTCCAAGATGTGGCCGGCCTCTCATAAGAATAGTGGAGGGAATCTTTTTTCTCACAAGAGAATAAGGTGTGATTAAAAGAAAAAGGAAAATGGTCACACCCATTTCTCATCTCATAAATGCAAAAGACGAGACCAAAATGGAATCTCATGATTATGAAGGAACAATTGCAAGAAACCCCTCCACAAATAAGTTATTTGCACAATTTGCAAATAACCCCCTCCATCGAAAGTCCGGCCGTGAAGGAACAAAGGAAAACCGGCCGGAACGGAATGCAAACTGGCAACTTCAGAAAACTGATCCCGTAATAAATTACAGGAAAACCCCGCTACTGCAAATACATGCCCGCATTTGTATTCCCACTGAACACAAATGCAAAGAGACAAAATCTACACTATCTAATACTAGGATCCGGCTTAAGCCAAAGCCGGCTAGTAAAAACCGTCCGATCACGATGCGTGCAATACCGCACGTATCTGATCGAACCCTGCCATATGTCCATACGGCCTCTACAGCGTTTCACCCGAAACCTAAGTAACTGTGTATGGTGGACTCTAAAGACTCGTCAACACTATGGCTGTGGATTTAACCACTAGCACGTCAAAGGTATCAGCCATACGTGACGGGCTACCAGCTATTGACCAAAAGGGACGTCGATGAGTGAACTCATCCTGACACCCTACTGAGCCTGTCAGTGACAATATCCGTACAGTCCGGTCCGTTCGTCTATGAGCATCGCATGGCGGGCCTAGGGGGTTGGTGAAAGTCAGACCCCCAAAAGCGGTACAAGTCGTGTCGGAGTGTAGCCCAGAACACCCTGAGATACTACTGGAATACCTACCAGTAAATCTCCTGCCTTGGCCAAGGACTTTTCATGTACTGGCTCTCCTAGACACAGCGCGACCTCACCCCCAATACCGGGAGAGACGAACCCCTGCAGATCCGCTCACTGCCTCCATGTGGCTCGGGACTGTACCCAACTAAAACCTGTTTGCACGTCTCCTTTGAGCGTGGTAGGGTAGTATTCAAAGCACAGTGGGAACTCACACGAGACAAATGATGATCTCAGGTCGATGAACTAACCTGTACACATGTCACCTGGGAACTGCTATCTGACGTCAGGTATAATACCAACTAGCAGGTTCCCGGCGAGTCCTGTCCGGTGTACTCATAACCCAATGAGCACCTGTATATATCTTAGGTGAACCAACTGACACCAGTGGCTTGTGAGACCGGCCACCACCCCTCGTCGGGGTCTCGACTGTATACACTAGTCTACTCTGGAGAATCGATGCCCTGTCTCGAAACTCCCACGACTAGGGACCTTTTAAGGATGTGCTTATTGACTCCAGCTCTCACGTATATGATCGCCCTCATACTGCCGGTAGTCAAGCAAGAATCCTAGGGGCTCTATCAACGTGCAATAGCGACTCGTAAGGTCACCTAAAGCAGTACACGATGATAAAGATAAACCAGATAGCATACTATCATCTCGAGTAAGACTGTCCTACCGGCATACGTCCTTCCTCAATCATTGTAATCACGTGCCTGTGATCCAATAATTGACTCTGAGGGCACTATATCCAACAATCTCCCACTTGCACTCAAGGCTAATTATTGCGATGTCGCATACTCACAGCCCGTGTGATACCGAACACCCAACTCCTCTACTAGTCAGTCTCACAAAGCTCGTTTGCGAAACTATTACGTTCGAAGAATAGCCTCAGTGAGTGGATCCGCTTTGATGTTTCTTTCTATGTCTCTCTATATCTCAAGTTCGCGGAGAAAGCCATCTCCCGAAATGAGCAATACCTGTCTTAGAATGTCTGGATGTCTGATGGGACCTAGTTCATAAATGAACTCCAAATCCAAACTTCTTAGACTGTATCGTCAACTGAACTTAATCAGTATCCTGCGCCATCCTTCCCTCAGTATCCACCTGGACCACCTGTCCAAAATACTGCCCCTCGTCAGAGGGAAAATTAAAACTCTGACGGCCACTCTGCCGTCCAGGTCACCTTGGAAGCCTGGAATGATAACCGTCTCCAAAACGAGGCCGTCGTTATCATATCCCTAGAACATGCATTTATGTTTTAAAACTGCTTCCGATCGTTTCTCCAGGATTGGATTAATATCAACTTATTGTATCTATTGCAAGAACAACATCTGGTGTGGTACTTGACATCTCATGATTGACTCAATTGCCTAAGCAAGTAATCTGCCAATCATACACATCCCTCTCTACTTTAGTCTGTAAGACACCTTTAGAGAAGGCGACTCCATCACCTGCAGGTATGCTACCATGCCAGGAGTCGTCCATTCTAAATACTGATAGAATGCTGTCAAAGTACCCAGATTGGGAAACCACCCAAATCTAGATCTAATACCATAGATCCAGTAACCAGAATGTCTTGATATTATATCCAAGTCCTATGTAGAGAAACCACTGTGTGACGACCAAAGAATAACCGATTGTAGTATAGGAATTTCACTTCCTACTCTGTGTATGTCATCGAATACCAGGACATCACACCCTACTACCTTCTTAACAGATCCATCCCCTATTCTGATGAAGTCAAACCTATGACTGTCACGTCAGCAATAGGTGATCTCTCTCCGCTATATCTGCTTTAGTCTATAAATAGACATAAGCCACCTGTCCACCAATGCTTCCGCTACTCCCACTGACCATGACAACCCTCTGGCAGAGTCATATAGACATACACTTCTAAAGCTAGTTTAGAACGACGCTATACTCATCCTCCTGCCGGGTCTCACAGTCTGGAACAACAGCAATGGCAAGTCTGGGTAAACAAGAACCTCCCTGCCACTGTCCCTGAGCATACCGAAGTACCTCTCGGGTGCCTGAGGTTACCCACCATATCTGCGGAGTGGCCAATGGAATGTCAAACCAGATTGAATCTTCAAGTTCTTATCAAATCTTCAGTAATCGTTTGCGGTTCTGGAATCACTTCCAGTTCTACCATACTCCCACTACTGTTTTCTGAAAAAAAAACCATTTTTATTAAAACTGTGGCGAGTCAAGAACAATATCACTATTGATCTTCCAGATGGTAGAAAATCAACCCTCGTCATAGCCCGGGTCAACCCACAAACAGCCATTACAGAAACGTGCCTTGAGTCATCCAGGGTCTGGTTTTAAGCATAAGCTGGACAACTCCCCGTATCTTAACAATGTCAAGATATGAACTGTTCTATATCCAATACAGAAACAGAGGCACTAATTTAATTGAACCAGATTCAAATCATGCAGCTGTCTCCAGCGCATGTCAACCAAATGGAAAGAGGCCGATCAGCGTTACTCAACTTAGGAATGCTTCCAATTATGAGTAACCTGAAAGAGAAGCAAGTTCTCTTAATCATTACTATCAACATAATACCATTCACAAGTATCTACATCTTCGATCACCTTGAAGAATTCCGATACTTGCAATACCTGGTTCTCTACTTTACTCATATACCTATAACTTCTCAAAACTCAGACCCTGTGTTTCTACGAAACACCTGTCTAAAACTAGAGAAGTCATAAGTAAACTGAATATAGTACGAGGACCTACCCCTCTGTCCTAATGGACACTGGACAACATACAATACTCTGTATAAGTCCCTTGAGTCAAATGACTCATTCACTGTGTGTCGTAGGTTGAAAACTGTACTTATGGTTAAGAAGAATTACACCGCTGTTCAATACTCCTTACCTAACCATCCACTGGTATAGGTAAATGTCATAGACATAATTTCAAAAAGGTATATCTCACTCTATAAAAATAGACGTACATATATATCAATTTGAAATTGGTGCATAACAACGGATATTCAAAACCAAATATTTGCCGTCCGGCAAACAACCCAGGTGACTTCCTCAAATATCACCAATTAGAACGAATCCCGATATAATGAGGATGATCACCTAATTCCCAATAACTTACTCCCACTCATCATCTGTAAAACCATACAGATGAGAGAATCAAACCTGGTAAATACATACCCTGGAGCAAGTGTCTAATTGGGAAATCATTTTTCTTTTAACAGTACACAATGAAACTGAAACATTGAAATGTTTCGATGGGGTATCCCGGTATTCCTAGTAATGCCTCTTCCATTATCCAGATTCACAACTGTAACCGTATATTTCTTTGCCATCTCTCCAAATCCCTTTATATGTCTTTAGTCATTACCTTCTGTACACCCCTTTAGGCCAAATGGTTTTCTTCCTTCCCTACCGTTCGGCACCAGCCTATGGTTTGGAAGAAGAGTATCCAATAAGCATAATGGGTGTACTGTCCTAATCCTAGGAGCACTCGCAATGCGAGAGAAGGTGAAGATAAAAGACAACCGAATAAACCTTATTCCTATTTCTCCTGAACCAGGATCCATCCCCGAACTGGAACAAGTTCCTTTCGAGTTCGTATATAACCATACGATGGAGTATCCAATAAACTTGGGATCTTCGTAGTGATACGGAGTGTCCTGGAGAAATACAAAGGTGATTTAGGATTGGCGAAGAAATACTTGGTTTGGTCGTGAATAGCAGTCGCAATTTACTTTGCTCTCTTACTAATCCCTTTCTTTGTCTTAACTTAATACCTTCTGTACACCGTTTAGGCTAATTGGTTTTCTTCATTCCCTACCGGTCGGCACCAGCCTAAGGTTTGGAAGAAGACTATCCAATTTGCGTAATAGGTGTACTATCCCCTAAACCAAGGAGTACTTGCAACCTGAGAGAAGGTAAAAGGAAAAGACAACTGAATAGTCCTATTCGTTTTCTCCAGAACCGGAAACCATCCTCGAATTCCTTCGAGTTCGTATATAACCATACGATGGTTTTGTCCAATGGAAGTGGACGTTCGTAGTAATACGGGGTGTCCCGGAGAAAAGGGTAAAAGTAGGAGCGGCAATAAGGTATGCAACTCTGACAATCCAAAGGCCAGTGTTAAGAAGGTTCGGTCAACTTGGTCACTGAGTCATAGTCTAGGGTCGGGTCAATGGTCGCTGCCAAAGAGAGAGAGAAAAGAAACACTCAGCGTGCACTCTAACCTAGATCAGAATGGTTATCACTTTATCTAATCTGGAAACCTCCCACTGTAACGTCAAATTCTTCCTCAAACCTGAAAGAAGAATTAGCCGGGATCACCCGAGGAGTAAACCAACTCATCAGTGGGAATCGGGATCCAACTATCATCGCATGATAACGTGACGGAATCCGCTCACGTTATCACACTCCAGAAGGTATGCGCATATCTGGCAAGTTTCAGTTTCTTTAGAAACTCCCTATGTGGATTTTTGCCCCATGCTCTTATGACCTTGACGAAGGTCAACAAATCATAAGTCACATGTCAAGTTCTACCCGTCATTGTCCAGGTTAATTTGAACCCACCCGTACAAGCCCTTGACGAAGGTCAACAAGGCTATACGACTGTCCCAAACCAACGCATCTATCTATGCAGCAGAAAGGTAACAAGCAGCTACCATACACTATGCCTTGACGAAGGCCAACAAACATAGCATGAATACTACGTGCTACCCGTCTGAAATGACGGAGGGCTACGAATGGTTTCTGGCGAAAACCTTTAACGTAATGAACTTGATATCGTTGAAGGAACTGATAGCTTTATAAAAATATAGTGACGAAAACCTTTGCTAAAGAGGTCACTCCCGGTGAAGGGATCTCGGCTCTTTCCCCGTAGGATAGGGTGCAGGATATTCCAACTGAATACCACGATGCAAAGCAAAAGTAATCGGCTATAGTGAAGTTATTTCCTTGACGCAAACTTCTGTCCAAGGGGTCACTCCCGGTGAAGGGATCTCGGCCCTTGCCTCGTCGACTGAGGAGCAGGATATTCCAACTGAATACCACTGTGCAAAACAAAAGAGAACGCCCTTGCAATAACAGCTTTTTGAAAAATGTTCCAACAACATCAGAATAGGTTTGTTTATCTTGCATTGATCCGAATCAACGCAGTCCCATCAATTGATCACACCGCAAAGAACGAAAATAATGACGTACGTATATGCCATCCGCATTCGCCACTGGGTCCCGTCATCACCCGTTAGGTTAGATAACTAACGACAGAGCGGGGACTGGACTAGCGCGGATGCAAAACATATACAACATCTACTGGTATATATATAATATATAATTTTCGCTCAAGGCGTGATAAAAAGCAACAGCACAGAAATGTACAGCATCACAGAACAATACAGATATCTGGGATCCCCGGGTTTCATAGAGCCGCTACTGAAACCCGACGTTCCCCCGGTCGTGTGGATAGCCTGTGCAATGAAATCCTAGACCCCTACGGGCGCGGCAAGTTACCCGCCAAAACCTGAAGCGAGGCAGCCCCCTTCAGCAACGTGAATGGACCACCCAGCACTTCACGGAATCCGGTAACTTGGGCACCCCTCCTGGGTCAACCTATACCCCCTACGAGTGCGGCGAATAGCCCGCCAATTCTAGAGTGAAGCCCCCTCCGTCTCAACGCCATGAGATGCGGGCTTGTTGCCCTCTAGAACCCGGCTATCCGTGCACCCCTCCGTGGGGTAATCCTAGTACAGAAAGTAAAATATACATACAACGGGTACATCGACCTCGACCCGGTCGTGCCCCAAAAGAATAATACAAACAGGCAGTGACGGCAGTCCACATGTCGGACGCTCGCCCCGCAATATCAAATGTACATATAAAACAAAACTGTACTAATATTGCAACCAGGCTATCCCCCACGACCAATCCGTAACATCACAGCACAACACAGAACATCAACGTGAATGTCACGTTCGCAAATCCGTCTAAAAGGGCTATAGCAGTTAGACAGGATTTACCGATCAAATGACATTCACGGTCGCAGATATAATGTAAATACTATGAACTAACATGTTTAAGATATCCGATCGAGCAAATTTATCGAAGTGGGCCCCAAGCAGACTGGACTGCGCGGATATTGTCACGGACAGGCTCAGTAGGATTTCAGATGGGTTACCTCATCGGCTTTCGTATCGACAACTATCTGGGGACCGTTACGTACAGCTAGTGTTGCTTGCGGTCTGTGGTTAAACCCACTGCCAGCGTAGTAGTCGAGTCTTTAGAGTCCCACACAGAGATTTCCTAAACCCAGGCGAAAAGATATAGAGGTCGTACGGTTTTACGACAAGGGTTCGGACGCGCACGTGTGTTTACACACATACGTCGTTCGGACGGTTTTTACTAGTCGGTTTTGGTTTAAACCAGATTCTAGTATCAGGTTATTGGATTTGTACAGTCTAAAGTTTTTCCGTGTTTTCACGGATAGGAGGGGCGTTCTCGTAATTTTCCGAGAAGCTTCTAGAAGGTGATGACTTGGAGGGAGAGGTGGCATTATCATTTAATGATTTAGTGACTCATTGTGAGTGATTCATCATGTCATTAATGCATCATTAAATGCTTAATGACTCACATGATGAATCACCCACTTGCATTAATGAAACATGATGAATAATCTCATATTATTCATTTCTTTTTAATTCATTACGTTTCATATATCAAGTGAGAAGCTATTTCATTATTAGGATTATTATCATTATCATCTTCTCACTCTCTCTCTTCAAGCTCTCTCTCCTTCACCAATCCCTAATCCTACCCCTCATGAGTTGAGAATAAGGATTAGGAAAGACTAATTACTCCATAACCTATCTCTACATCACCTTAGCTACTCTATTTAGCAACTAGAGAAACTAAGTAACCTCAAGTTTAGAGGTTATAGCTTGGATTAGGGTTCTCGGGTGGATCGTCTATCACGGAAGGAAGCCGAGGAGGACGTGGAGATCCAAAGAGGCCGTAGAAAACATAAAGACGAAGGACTAGAACCGTTTGGTATAATCTCTTAACATAGTAGTTTAGAACTCTATAGGTTTTGTTAAGTATTGTTTAGCAAACGATTCATACGGTTATTCGATGTTTAACCAAAGAACAAGATCGTTTTTCATATTTCCGCCTCCCCACAAGTATTGGGGTGTCGAACATCGACTTACAGTGGTTTCAGAGTCTCACTAAACAATAATTAACACACTTGCAAAATTGTATGAATTTCGAACGGAAAAACAAACCGGAAAAACCCCGATATCTTGTAGTTTCTGTCGAATTTTAAATGAGGTCCAAAAAATTTTCAGAGACCTCCAGAATGACCCACATGAAAATATAAGAACACACAAGAAAAATGGGCTCCTGAATCGGCCAAAGCGCCGCGGAACCGCGGCCGATCCCACCGATCCGCCGCGGTTCCACCGCCGAGTTGGGGCCGATTCAGCCCAGTTTTCTTCTGTGCCTTCTTTGTGATATTTGGGATTTTCTGGTATGATTTTATTTTTGCTCAGGTTTCAGATTTGCAGAGAAGTATTGGAGAAAAATTTAATGTGTTTAATCGATCGAAATTATACGGTGTTTGCTTGTTTGATTATATCTGTGAAATGTTTTATGTGTTCGTAAACCTCCCCTAACTGCTATTATATCGGTTGGCAGGGGGTTGCACATATCTGTGATGTGAAATATAACTGTTTGTGTATATAAACTGTATTGGACTGTTGTGGTGATTAGCCGGGTTTTGTGATGGGTTATTGTATTAATTCATTTGATGTAAATGTAATAAGTTGTAATATTATTTCGCGGGGCACATCCAGGTTGCGGTTGTAGCCACCGTTGTATTATTTCTTTTTACTGTTTTTGCTCCTAGGATAGACCCAAGGTGGGGTACACAAACTACCGGTTATTTTGAAGTGTTGAGGTAGACCGCTTCACTTCTGGTACTTGGCGGGTAGTTTGCCGTACCCGTAGGGGTCTGGGGTGGGGTAAAATGGCTATTCATCACAACTGTATAATCCGTCTTTCATTGCAGGCTCAAAAGAAATGCGGATTGCTTGCAAATCCACTATTGTTTATCTGTGATCTGGAATGCCTATTATTGCGTCTGACGAATGTACAATATCTATATATGATAGCTATTTAGACGCCACTTATGTTTTACACCTGCGCTAGCCCAGCCCCCGCTCTGTCGTTAGTTAAGTAACCTAACGGGTGATGACGGGACCCCGTGGCGAATGCGGATGGCATAAGAGGACGTTGTATATTCGTTGTTATCTGTAATGATAGGTTAATGATGGGACGCATTATTATTAATGCAAAGAAAATAAAACCTAAACTGAATCGTTGGAACAATATCTAAAAACTACTCGGTTTTCTTGAAAAAGTAAATTTTAAATGCGGAGCTTAAACCACTCCTTTTAAATAAAAGCTATCTCTGTTCCTTCGATCATATCAAGTTCATTACGTTAAACGGTTTTTTGCCAAAGACCAGCCGTAACCCTCCGTCGTTTCAGATAGACAGCATATCGTATTCATGCTATGCTTGTTGGCCTACGTCAAGGCATAGTGTATGGTAGCAGTGTGTGCTCCTATTTGTTACATAGATAGATGCATTAGTTTAATACAGACGTACACCTTGTTGGCTTACGTCAAGGGCTTGTACGATGTACTTAAATTGATCAGGACAACGACGGGTAGAACTTGACTTGCGTCTTATGACTTGTTGGCCTACGTCAAGGTCTATAAGAGTTTGGGGTAAAAATCATATCGGGAGTTTCAAACATAAAGGAAACTTGCAGATTTAGCATACCTTTTGGAGTGTGGTGACTAGAGTGGCTTCCATCTAGGGCATCATGCAATGATAGTTGGATCCCGATCCCACTGATGAGTAGGATTACTCTCGGGAATTTCTCTCACTTAACAATCAATGCTATAAACCAAGTAGGTGCCTAGAAAGGTGTTAGAGGGGCTACGCCTCTAGGGAAAAGAGGTTCTTTAATTAAAGAACTTCGCGAAAGCGTTGGAAAACCTCCCTCGAAGTACCAACACCAGCCTGGCTGAAAGGTTAAGCAAGTATTGTGACGTGTGATTAAATCCTGACTAGTTCTTCTTTTAGGTTTTGAAGAAGGATTTGAGGAAACAGTGGGAGCCATCCTGTTTAGATAAATTAATAAACCAATCTAAACTTGCAAGAGCATATGCTGAGTGTTTTCTTTTCTCTCTCTCCGGCAGCTACCATGACTGGATTAAAACTATTACTCGAAAAAAATATACTGACCGGGCAGAACTATAAAGATTGGCTAAGGAACGTCAATATTGCACTGACTTATGACAAAGTAGCATATGTTACCACCGCTGTTCCTCCCCTTATCCCTGGACCAGATTCCTCAGTTGTGGACAGGGAAGTCCGCAAAACCTGGGATCTAGATTGTGAGCGAGCTAAGTGTATCGTGCTGGCGTCCATGAACAATGAACTCCAGAAACAGCACGAGAGTATGGATATTGTATCCATCTTTCTCCATGTCAAAGAATTGTATGAGGAGCACTCCCGTATCGCGAGGTACGAAACCTCAAGGAAACTTTTCTAGATGAGGTTAGCTCCAGGATCGCCTGTAGGAGAGCACGTCCTCAAAATGATCATCCTCATTGAGAAACTCGCAAACCTGGGATGCGTGCTAGAGAACGATTTGTATATCGACTTGATTTTGCAGTCCCTTCCCCACACCTTCTCTCAGTTCGTGCTGAACTTCAACATGCACGAAATGGAAGCGGATCTTCCAAAGCTCCTCAATATGTTGAGGGTAGCAGAGACTTCCTTGAAAAAGGAGAAGACCCCCGTTCTGTATGTTGGCCAATCATCTTCTTCTAAATCTAAAGCGAAAGCTAAAAGGAAGAAGAAGATGAAAGCCACCAAACCGAAAGGTGGGGTCAAGAAGGTGCAGGGAACGAACAAGGCAGGAAGGGTGAAGACAGAAAAGAACGAGTGCTTCTATTGTCACAAGAAAGGGCACTGGAAGAAGGATTGTCAGGCCTTCAAAGCCAAGGACATGAAACAAGTAGTTGCTTCAACTTCAGGTGTGTTTGTAATCGAAAATTGTCTTTCAGTTAACTCTACATCATGGGTACTTGATACCGGTTCTGGTTCTCATATCTGTAATTCATTGCAGGATCTGAGAAATAGTAGAGTGCTGGGAAAAGGTGATATGACTCTCCGGATGGGCAATGGAATGCATGTAGATGCAATTGCAATAGGGGAATATCACCTAGGGTTGACTAGTGGACACATTTTGGTGTTGTACAGCTGTTTTTGTATTCCCAGTATGTTGTGTAATATTATATCAGTATCTTTGTTATCGAATGAAGGATATAGTTTTGCGCTTGAAAGAAATGTTATGAACATTCACCTAAATCAAGAACTGATTGGGTATGGCACACTGGAAAACGGCATATACATACTTAATCAACCTCAAATTTTCTATATTCAAAACACGCGTAAAAGAAAGGCTCCAGATTCGAATCAAGCCTTCCTATGGCATTGTAGACTTGGTCATATAAATGAAACAAGGTTGACTAAGTTACATAAAGATGGATATTTAGATCCGTTTGAATATTCATCATATGCAACTTGTCAATCATGTATCAAAGGAAAAATGACCAAATCTCCGTTCACCAGACACGGAGAAAGAGCCACTGAACTCTTGGGACTTATACACAGTGATGTATGTGGTCCGATGTCTACGCATGCACGAAGTGGTCACTCCTACTTCATCACTTTTACTGATGACTTCTCTAGGTATGGACATGTGTTCTTAATGAAGCATAAATCCGAGGCTTTTGAGAAGTTTAAAGAGTATAAAAATGAAGTAGAGAAACAAACTGGTAAAAGCATCAAGACACTTCGATCTGATCGAGGTGGAGAATACTTAAATACCAGTTTCCTTGAATACTTAAAAGAGAATGGAATTCTCTCTCAGCTTACTCCGCCTTATACACCTCAGCATAATGGTGTATCAGAAAGGAGGAATCGCACGCTATTAGATATAGTGCGTTCAATGATGAGTAGTGCTGAGTTGCCACTTTCCTTCTGGGGATTTGCTCTAGAATCAGCAGCATACTTATTGAATAGAGTTCCAACTAAGTCTGTGCCTACCCCTCCATATGAAATGTGGAGCGGGAAGAGACCATATCTCAAGTATATCAAGATATGGGGGTGTCCGGTATATGTTAAAAAGCATAATTCGGACAAGCTCGAGGCACGATCGGTTTTATGCAAGTTCGTAGGATACCCCAAGCATTCAAGGGGGTATATGGTCTACCACACTGAAGAACAAAAGGTGTTTGTCGCTCGTCACATTGTCTTCTTAGAAAGCGAATTTCTTGCAAAAGAAATTAGTGGGAGCGCGGTAGAGCTGGAAGAAATTCCAGAACCTCAAACTGCTACCGAGGACTTAGTAGAACCTCAGATTTCAATAGAACATGACGAACCAACGCCACTCCGTAGATCTAGCAGGCTTTCTCATCCTCCTGAAAGATACTATGGTTTTCTTCTAGATGGGGATCGAGAGGATTGCATCATCGATGATGATGAGCCTACTAGTTTTCAGCAGGCTATTACGAGTAGTGACTCGATGAAATGGCTGGATGCTATGAGATCCGAAATGGAATCCATATACACCAATAAAGTATGGACTTTAGAAGTTGCTCCTCCTGGAGTAAAACCAGTTGGATGCAAATGGATTTTCAAAAAGAAGATTGGTGCATTTGGACAAGTGGAAACCTACAAAGCTAGACTCGTAGCAAAAGGTTTTCGTCAAAGACCAGGATTGGACTATGATGAAACCTTTTCACCTGTAGCTATGCTTAAATGCATTCGGATCCTGCTTGCGATTGCTGCCTTCCATGACCATGAAATCTGGCAGATGGACGTAAAAACAGCTTTTCTAAATGGACATTTAGAAGAGAGTGTTTACATGGATCAACCAGAAGGTTTCTTAGACAGTGGGAGCAGCGGAAGAGTCTGCAAGTTGCTTAAATCCATTTATGGATTAAAGCAAGCATCGCGGAGTTGGAACATCTGCTTTGATGAGACGGTCAAAGAGTTTGACTTTATCAAAAATGTAGATGAACCATGTATTTATAGGAAGATTGTAGAAGGAGCAGTAGTCTTCCTCGTTTTATACGTCGACGACATACTACTAATAGGGAATGATATCCCTACGCTACAATCGGTAAAGCTCTTCTTGTCACAGAAATTCTCTATGAAAGACTTGGGAGATGCATCATACATTCTGGGCATTAAGATCCATCGTGATAGATCTAATAGAATGTTGGGACTTTCACAGTCCAGGTATATTGACACCATACTAAAGAGATTTAGTATGGAAGATTCCAAGCATGGCAATATGCCCGCTTGTCACGGAATCACCCTCTCCAAAGAGATGTCTCCAAAGACTGATGAAGAGAGGGCTCGCATGAGCATTATACCCTACGCTTCGGCGGTAGGATCAATAATGTATGCGATGTTATGTACCAGACCGGATATAGCTTACGCACTTAGTGTGGTAAGCAGGTATCAGTCTGACCTAGGTGAGAAACATTGGATAGCAGTAAAGAACATTCTCAAGTACCTGAGAAGGACTAAGGAGATGTTCTTGATTTACGGTAATGGGGACCTCCAGGTAGAGGCTTTTACCGACTCCGGCTTCCAAAGTGACAAAGATGATTCTAAATCCATTTCGGGTTTTGTGTTTACCCTCAATGGAGGGGCGGTATGTTGGAAGAGTTCCAAACAAGATACCGTCGCAGACTCAACTATGGAGGCTGAGTATATAGCTGCTAGTGAAGCCGCAAAAGAGGCTGTCTGGATGAGGAAGTTTATTTCTGAACTTTAGGTGGTTCCGTCCATTGCCAATCCAATACCTTTGTATTGCGATAACAATGGCTCTGTAGCTTTAGCGAAGGAACCAAGGTCCCATCAGAAATCCAGGCATATCTTAAGACGGTTTCACCTGATCAGGGAGATCGTGGATCGTCGGGAGATCGAGATACGGAGAGTGGACACAAAAGACAACACGGCAGATCCATTCACTAAGGCCATCCCTCAAGTGCAGTTCGAGAGGCTGTTTGAGATGTTGGGCATGCGGTACGCCAGCAACTGGATCTGGTAGAGACAGTGGGTACTCATTGCGCCAATTATAGGCCTTAGTGCAAGTGGGAGATTGTTGGATATATATACCCTAGAGGCCTACATTGTATAGGATGCTTGGGATATGTATGTACATGACAGTCTTGCTTGATATGATAGTACGCTATTTGGTTTGTCTTTGTCTTAACGTATGATATATTTTACTTGGTATTTATATATGTATGTTGATAAAGCCCATAGGTTGTTTGCCTGACTACCGGCGTTGTGATGGCAGTCATACTTGTGGGAGCTGGATAGTCAATAGGCACATCCTTAGATGTCCCTGGTCGCAGGAGTATCAAGACTGGGCATCGATACTCCAGAGTAGACTAGTGTATACATATCTAGACCCTGAGGAGGGGCGATGGACTGGTCCCGCAGCCATTGGTGGAGTGCACCTAAGATTGTATACAGATGCTCACTGGGTGTGAGTACACCGGACAGGACTCGACGAGAACTGACTGGATGGTATTATACCTAACGTCAGATAGCAGTTCTCAGGTGACATGTGTGCAGATAGTCTATTGACTTAAGGTCATCATTTGTCTCGTGTGAGTTCCCACTGTGCTTTGATTATTACCCTACCACGATTCAAAGGAGTCGTGCAAACAGGTTTTAGTTGGACACAGTCCCGAGCCACGTGGAGGCAGTGAGTGACTGTTAGGGATTCGTCTCTCCCGGTATAGGGAGTTGATATCGTACGGTGATCGGTTGGTCATTACCATAAGTCCCTGGCCAGGGCTGATTGAGAATTACTGATGGACTGATCAGTAGATTCTCGGATGGTCTTGAGCCATACCGACATGACTTGTACGGTTATTAGGGGTCTGACGTCCACCACCTCCCTAGACCATACATGCGATACTCTTAGACGAACAGACCGGACTGCGCGGATATTGTCACGGACAGGCTCAGTAGGATTTCAGATGGGTTACCTCATCGGCTTTCGTATCGACAACTACGTGGGGACCGTTACGTACAGCTAGTGCCGCTTGCGGTCTGTGGTTAAACCCACTGCCAGTGTAGTAGTCGAGTCTTTAGAGTCCCACACAGAGATTTCCTAAACCCAGGCAAAAAGATATAGAGGTCGTACGGTTTTACGACAAGGGTTCGGACGCGCACGTGTGTTTACACACATACGTCGTTCGGACGGTTTTTACTAGTCGGCTTTGGTTTAAGCCAGATTCTAGTATCAGGTTATTGGATTTGTACAGTCTAAAGTTTTTCCGTGTTTTCACGGATAGGAGGGGCGTTCTCATAATTTTCCGAGAAGCTTCTAGAAGGTGATGACTTGGAGGGAGAGGTGGCATTATCATTTAATGATTTAGTGACTCATTGTGAGTGATTCATCATGTCATTAATGCATCATTAAATGCTCAATGACTCACATGATGAATCACCCACTTGCATTAATGAAACATGATGAATAATCTCATATTATTCATTTCTTTTTAATTCATTACGTTTCATATATCAAGTGAGAAGTTATTTCATTATTAGGATTATTATCATTATCATCTTCTCACTCTCTCTCTTCAAGCTCTCTCTCCTTCACCAATCCCTAATCCTACCCCTCATGAGTTGAGAATAAGGATTAGGAAAGACTAATTACTCCATAACCTATCTCTACATCACCTTAGCTACTCTATTTAGCAACTAGAGAAACTAAGTAACCTCAAGTTTAGAGGTTATAGCTTGGATTAGGGTTCTCGGGTGGATCGTCTATCACGGAAGGAAGCCGAGGAGGACGTGGAGATCCAAAGAGGCCGTAGAAAACATAAAGACGAAGGACTAGAACCGTTTGGTATAATCTCTTAACATAGTAGTTTAGAACTCTATAGGTTTTGTTAAGTATTGTTTAGCAAACGATTCATACGGTTATTCGATGTTTAACCAAAGAACAAGATCGTTTTTCATATTTCCGCCTCCCCACAAGTATTGGGGTGTTGAACATCGACTTACAGGAGATGCGCCAGATGATGGGATCGCTAGTTGAGACACTTCGAGCGCAGCGACCAGAGATAGTTCCACCCGTTACAGGGACCGTGATGGTACCCACAGTACAGATAGTTGACCCTACAGCTACAGTGGTTATTACGGTATCGCTATCAGAGTTTTTGAGGCTGAAGCCTCCGGTCTTCACAGGCACTGATGCAGCCGAGGATCCACAGTCTTTCATTGATAGGATGGCCCGGATATACCGCTCACTCAGATGCTCAGATGCGATATGGGTAGAGTTCGCGAGCTTTCGCCTGGAAGGTCTTGTGCAGAAATGGTATGAATCGGTCGAGAAGGGCAGAGCAGCAGGTCTTCCTCCTATGACCTGGACAGAGTTCGTGACAGTGTTCCTTGCCCGCTTTCTTCCACAGAGTGTCAGAGATTCTAGAGCGCGCAGGTTCGAGTCCTTACGTTAGACTCCAGAGATGACAGTGGCAGAGTACGACGTGCTGTTCACCGAGTTATCGGTCTATGCCCCATATTTAGTGGCTACCGAGGAGATGCGAGTCAAGAGATTTGTCCGAGGCTTGTTTACACCACTGTTCCTTGCGATCAGCGCACAGCATTGCGAGACCTATGCAGCAGCTGTGAATGCAGCCTTATTAGTCGAAGAGCGTCTTACGGAGACTTCGGTATTCCCAGAGCCGAAGAGAGTTCATACTGGTATATCAGCACGGAGGCAGGCATTTAGACGCCGCGATAGGTTTCGTTCAGGCACGAGGAGTAGCAGAGATTCGGGATGAGGCCAGATGTTTAGTTCATATCCACGGGAGGGTCAGCAGTCGTCGCAGGGATGCTATAGGTGCGGCAGTCTACTTCACCTCGTTAGAGATTGTCCTGAGATGCACCGGAGGGAGGCAGCAGTACCACACGTCACACTTCCATCTTCTCCACCCCAGAGGGCGATGCCTATTGTACATACTGTTGCTCCGCGCCAGTTTCCTGCACAGAGAGGTCGTGGTCGCGGAGGATTTGCTCATAGAGGACGAGGGGACCGAGGCAGAGGACAGCCAGCTGCCGGCAGGGGACAGTCAGTCGCAGGTGGAGGACAGGCACGGGTTTTTGCTTTGACACATCAGGACGCACAGGCGTCCAATGCAGTGGTCTCAGGTATCCTTTCCATATGTTCCGTTGATGCACACGTGTTGTTTGATCCGGGGTCCACACACTCATACGTTTCCACACACTTCATGCCGAGTTTGGGTAGAGAGTCCGGTTTGCTTGATTAGCCTCTTGTTGTGACCACCTCTGTGGGAGAGTCGTTTATTGCTAGACACGTGTTCCGATCCTGTGTTTTCCTTATTGGCGAGCGAGAGTTGCCTGTCGACTTGATCCTTCTTGAGATGTTGGACTTCGACGTTCTTTTGGGCATGGATTGGTTAGCCATGTGCTATGCGTCTGTGGACTGCCGCGAGAAGACAGTTAGGTTTTGTTTCCCAGAGAGTCGGCTTTTGTTGTGCAGGGGGACCGTGGTGCCGTCCCTCACAGCTTGATTTCTTCTTTTCGCGCTGGACATCTTTTGAGGAAGGGATGTCAGGGATTTCTCTCCTATGTTTGCGATACTAGAGCTACAGAGATTCCGTTGGATTAGGTTCCGATTGTTAGCGAGTTCCCTGATGTGTTCCCTGATGAGCTTCCTGGACTACCGCCTGAGCGCGACATTTCCTTCTGTATTGATTTGATTCCCGGCACGGGGCCTATTTCTATACCGCTTTATCGGATGGCCCCGACGGAACTTAGAGAGTTGAAGGGTCAGTTGCAAGATTTGCTGGATAAGGGACTTATTCGACCCAGTGTTTCTCCTTGGGGTGCTCCGGTCCTGCTTGTCAAGAAGAAGGACGGCAGTTTGCATTTGTGTATCGACTACCGCCAGCTGAACAGGGTTACTGTGCGGAACAGGTATCCTTTGCCACGCATCGACGGCTTGTTCGACCAGCTTCAGGGGGCAGGATATTTTTTGAGGATCGATTTGCGATCAGGCTACCATCAGTTGCGGGTTCGACAGGAGGACATTCTGAGGACAGCTTTCCGCACGCGCTACGGCCATTATGAGTTTTTGGTGATGTCGTTCGGACTCATCAACGCCCTAGCAGCATTCATGGACTTGATGAACCGTATTTTCCGGCCGTATCTTGATATGTTCATCATCGTATTCATTGACGATATCTTGGTGTATTCCCGGAGCAGAGAGGAGCACGAGCAGCACCTGCGGATTACACTGTAGACTTTGAGGGAGCACCAACTTTTCGCAAAATTCTCCAAGTGTGCATTCTGGCTGGACAGCGTAGACTTCTTAGGTCACGTGATTACATGAGATGGTATATGTGTGGACCCGAAGAAGATTGAGGCCGTTCAGCATTGGCCTAGACCCACTTCAGTTACGGAGATCCGCAGCTTTCTAGGACTGGCCGGCTACTACAGACGATTTGTGCAGGACTTCTCCCGTATTGCTGCACCTTTGACCGGGTTGACCCGGAAGGGAGTTCCTTTCGATTGGACGGAGGAGTGCGAGCACAGTTTTCAGCAGCTACGGACTCGACTGACTACGGCGCCGGTGTTATCATTGCCTTCAGGATTGGGCGGATTTGTGGTCTTTTGTGATGCTTCTCGAGTAGGGATAGGGTGCGTATTGATGCAGCATGACAGGGTGATCGCGTATGCTTCACAGCAGTTGAAGAAACATGAACAGAACTACCCCACTCATGATTTAGAGATGGCCGTAGTGGTCTTTGCACTCAAGATCTGGAGACATTACCTGTACGGCGAGTCGTGCCAGATATTCACTGATCACAAGAGCTTAAAGTATATATTTCAGCAGCGGGACCTGAATCTTAGATAGCGCCGTTGGATGGAACTAGTAAAGGACTACGATTGCGAGATCTTGTATCACCCGAGCAAGGCTAATGTAGTGGCGGATGCTTTGAGCAGGAGGCCCGGGAGTAGTCTATCGTATTTGAGCGCAGTACAGAGACAGTCATCGGCAGATTGGCAGATTTTATGCGACAGCCGGGTGCAGTTCGAGTTCACGCCGATCGGGGGACAGCTTGCGCATGTTCGTGCACGCCCACAGTTGCTTGACCGTATACATGAGGCACAGTACAGTGATGACTGTTGTTCAGAGATCATGGCACAGATTGGACAGGGAAAATTTTCCGAGTTCGTGATCGATGATCAGGGGATACTGCGATTTGGGACTAGACTGTGCGTACCAGATGCTGAGGGATTGCAGCGCGAGATTCTTGAGGAGGCACATCGATCGGTGTACAGTGTTCATCCGGGTTCCACCAAGATGTACCATGATATGAGAGATGTTTACTGGTGGGACGGAATGAAGAGGGGCATTGCAGATTTCGTGTCGAGATGCCTGACTTGTCAGCAAGTCAAGGCCAAGCACCAAAGGCCCGTGGGAGAGCTACAGCCGTTACCCATTCCGGAGTGGAAATGGGAGCAGATTTCTATGGACTTCATTGTGGGTCTACCCAGGACTAGTCGAGGGTATGACTCCATCAGGGTGATCGTGGACCGATTGACGAAAGCGGCTCACTTCCTGCCGGTAAAGACGACTTACGGATTTGCTCAGTATGCCCAGATTTACATCGACGAGATTGTACGACTGCATGGAGTCCCGACGTGTATCGTGTCCGACAGAGGCACCCAGTTTACCAGCCGACTATGGCAGAGGCTTCAGGAGGCTTTGGGCACCCGCTTGAGTTTCAGCACGGCATTTCATCCGCAAACCGACGGCCAGTCAGAGTGGA
Source organism: Agapanthus africanus (assembly GCA_030015575.1). NCBI lineage: Eukaryota > Viridiplantae > Streptophyta > Magnoliopsida > Asparagales > Amaryllidaceae > Agapanthus > Agapanthus africanus. The sequence goes on along the minus strand of CM057350.1, from coordinate 161,320,404 downwards.
GTATTCAGACTCTCGAGGACATGCTCCGAGCGTGCGTCTTAGACTTCGGAGGTAGCTGGGATCATCATTTACCCTTAGTAGAGTTCTCCTACAACAACAGTTTCCAGGAGACCATTCAGATGCACCATTCGAGGCTTTATATGGTAGGAGATGCAGATCGCCCGTCTGTTGGACAGAGCTCAGCGAGAGCAGTATTTTAGGCCCGCAGATTGTTGAGGAGACGACCGCGAAGATCCAGTTGATTCGCGATAGGATGAGAGCAGCCCAGAGCAGGCAGAGATCTTATTCGGACCGGCGTCGGCGCAGACTTGAGTTTTCTGTTGGCGATCATGTTTTCTTGAGGGTCTCCCCAATGAAAGGTGTGATGAGATTTGGGAAGAAGGGGAAGCTTAGTCCCAAGTACGTGGGCCCCTTCGAGATCCTCGGGCGTGTTGGTGCAGTTGCGTATCGGTTAGCCTTTCCGCCCAGTTTCCCCGATGTTCACCCAGTATTTCACGTTTCGATGCTCCGCAAGTATCTTCATGATCCTTCGCATGCGATTCAGCACCCGACAATCCAGCTGGAGCGCGACCTTTCTTTCGCAGAGCAGACGGTGGTCATCTTAGATCGACAGGTGAAGAAATTGAGATCGAAGGATATACCGTCCGTCAAGGTCCTTTGGCGTGGCACGAGCAGCGAGGAGGTCACTTGGGAGACCGAGAGCGAGATGAGGAAGAAATATCCCCATCTCTTCGAAGGTACGCGTATTTAGATTTTTAAATTCGGGGACCGAATTTCTTTAAGGGAGGTAGATTGTAACGCTTCGAAATTCGTTTAGGTTAATTTCGCGTTAGTTAGTATTGATGCGTGTTTTTCACAAAAACCAGTAAAACTTATTTCTTTTTTTCAAAAAATAGTTCTAATTGTGATGAGAGGTGTTTTTATATATATATGGGGTTTATTAATTATATTTTAGCTTGTGTCCACCTTAATTAGAGTTTTCTTAATTACTTTCTTAAGCTAGGTTTAGTGTACACATGCACACTTATCATTTTTTTTTGGTAAAGTGTAACCATTTTCATTTCTTGCATGGTTCTATTTTTCCCCACCATTAACCAAGTCAAAACCCTCAATTTAAAATAATTTTGAAAGAATGGGAGGTATGGGGGTTAGGTGAAGTGAGCTTGACTTTTTGACCATTTGTTTTCACTCATTTTCCCTCTTCCCTCTCATTTTCTGCTCTTCCAGCAGAGAAGCAGCAGCTGCATCATCATCATCATCATCATTCTCTTCTTCTCTTGCTTCTCTTTTGATCCATATACAAACCCTACACTAAAATCTCATATTCCTTCATAAAAACCTTGGAAAAATAGCTCTTTTGGGGATTTTTGGTGGCAAGTCAGTGGCTTTGAGGGCAAGGGGCTGGCAGTGAGGTTTCCCTAGGATCTTTTGGAGGTATTAAACTCACCCTTAGAACCTTAGTTCATAACTTGTAGTTTTGTTTGCTAAAAATCGTATTTTGTGCTTTTTTGTGATATTGAAGGGGAATTAGTGAAGCTTGTGATAAGTTAACATTTTTATGGCTTGTTTAGCTTAGTTATGTGTTATTAGTGTTGTTTTAACCAAAGATTTGCTTCAGGTTTCACTAAAATACCCTAATGTATTGATTTAGTGTTAAAATAGCTTTTTAACTAGGTTTATGGTTATGTTGTGATCTGCTTGTACCCCGTATGCTTCAGGCAAAAATTGTATTTACTGGAGCATGTACACTAGAATTAGAGAACACACACGAAGCACGGGAGCACAACTCCCTAGGTAGGCCGCCGGAATATTCATTCTGGCCGCAAATTGCGGCCAGATGGGAGACCTGGGTTTTGGGGTTTGTTCTGTTGGTGTCTGCTACATTTCTAAGACCTTTGGTATATGCAATTTTGTAAAATTATCTCTGTAGAAAAATCTGGAACCAAATACCCTACTTCCTACAATTTTAACTTTCGCGACACGTGTGATACGGGTGTGGGTTTGGTGATTTTCTGCGTATCGCGACGTGTCGGGGTAGTTTCAGGCGCGTAATCACACATTTTAGCGTATAGGACACACACGCGTTTGGTTCGCGACGCGGGTTTGTCGTTTGGCGTTAGTGTCGCGTTTTTGTAGATTTGAGCTTATGTGTATTTCTTGTGAAATTCTAGGTTCGCAAGCGAGTACGACGGACGCCGCGATGAAGGGAAACAAGTAGTCGGCTACACTTAGCACGAGACTACGGTGAGTAGATTTAACATCTAGGGGAAATCGCTCGTATGGCGTTACGCGTCAGGGCTGATAAGACATTGTAGTAGCGTATCGCATTTACATACATTGACTGTTCATGGATACCATTTGTTGCATATCGTATTCCTTGCTATATCTATATGAGCTTAGAATTAATAACACACCGCACTGTTACTAACGGTTCATGTTGCACGAGCACTAATCTGCATGTTACACACACACTGTTAGTAATTGCCATGACACTCACACTATAGAATTGCCTTGAATAATATATTGTAGCTCACCTCCTATATGATTTGACATGATTATGTTACTTGTGCACTTACTTATTTGCATACCCGTACCTTTGCATATTCAAACTGTACCTACCTAGATAAACTGATTTTGGTAAAAACTGGGGACCGCGTGATACCTTTTGAAAAACTGAATCTATTTGAAAGAGCGGTTTCTCCCTGTTTCTCATAGTACGACTTATGATGCATATATCACATTGCATGGATTTACGCATTGGCTTTGGATTTCATATGATTTCTAGATTTGAGAACCGTGGTATTTTTCAAGAAAGCATGCACTGTTTTAAAAACCCGGTTTCTCTTGATATGATATTTTGGTGCGTCCACCACGCGTTTTCTCGGTTCTGAGACGTGTGCTTGAAACCCGATTCGAGAAGTTGGATGATCCGTTTGCGGGTTCATGGTGGACCCGGTATGGTTCCCCGGGGCGAGAAATGTTTTTCGTGGAGTAGATGATGAGCCTGGCAGGGTGGCTAGTACCTATCGGTGATTGGTTGGACCTGGCGGTTATCCGGAGGATACTGACCAGAGTCGATAGATGGATACGGGATGACCCGTACTGCATGGGCCGAGGGCCGATTCCGCAGACGGAGCCCGTGGGCCGATCCGGACTGACGGAGGCTGATATATGAGGATTTGCGTGTCGATGCTGAACATGATTATTTCATGATATTTTCGAGTGCCGATGTTGGGCACTCACGATTCTCAGAGATTTACAGGATTTGAGGGCCGATGAGAGTGACGGCGCCTGAGTTTTATCGGGATTTGGGTGCATTGATGGACACCGATTATTATTTCACGTTGACATTCCGTGTAGATGTTATTTCATCCCTTGCTCAGCATTCATTATTATGCATCTCATCCTGTAGTCATATTACCTGATAGAGTATTTATATATGATTATTGCACATCCTGCTCATCGCATATAGATATTATCTGCTGGCATATATTAGAGTAGCGCAGTACGTGCATACTCGTGATTACCTTTATATGTTATCTCCTATTCACAAGTTGGCAACTCACCCCCGTTGTGCCACAGTATTTGCAGGTTGCCCCTCAGAGTAGTCGCGGCAGGCTGCTTTCTTCTATCTTTTGGGTTCGGATACCACTTCAGTTGGTGCGTGAACGGTTTTGCTGCTAGGTGGGTTGTGGTATCCGGTTATTTTCCATTGTACATACTTTTGTATCTAGTATTCTCCATCTATCTTTATATATATTTGACTTAGAGACCAGTGTGAGGATGATGATGTATATTATTTGTATTTCTTGTGTGGAGCTCGTGTGAGCCGACTTTACTTATGCAGTTTTTATCATTTGTGATGTTTCCCACTTATTGCTCATTTCTTCGCTACGGCGTCGTATATTATCATTGTGGTGATTGTTTCCGCCGTTGGTCATGATTGCTCCCGTTTGGGATGCTTTATTATATTGTTATCATTTTACTTATATCATGTCTTGTACCCGATTTCGGGGTTAGTTTTACAAAGGAAATGCTGCCAAAATTTTTAAGAAAATAACTTGAATTTTAAAGAATGTTACTAAACTACTTAAGGTTTTCCAAATGTTTTTAAACAAATGTTTTCAACACTCACTACTTTTAATGGTTTTAATTTCTGGGTTTCGGCTTACTTAGTCGTGTTACGCCTGTAGACGTTACGTGGTTAAGTGCCGGTCACGGGTCGAACTTCGGGTCGTGACATTAAGAGACCCGGTCTCGACTCCTCGAGATGGCCTCCCACTGGACCCTAGAACCCGGTTACTTGTGCTCCCCGTCTTGGGTCTATTCTAATGCGTAAAAGTAAATAATATACAATGGTGACATTATCCTCAACCCGGAAGTGCACCAATAAAAGAATATTACATACAATGAATTTTATATGAATGAAAATGAAAAAACTCTCATCTCACATAAAACCCCCGGCTATTCAAAACACGACGATCCAATATAACATATCACAGCAACATATAATATCTCATATCATCAACGTAAGCAAGTATGCGTATCCCGATTGTCGTTGATATATAGCAACGAAGCCGGCGATACACCACATAAAACGCTTACGGTCACAGAAAAGAAAGTGTAATACTACAATATTTGGAATCCACAATCACTTTAGACATCTTAAATACGAAATATCACATACTTCGCATTTCATGCTTAACTATATGAATTCCACATATTGTATCACATTCCAGATAAATAGACAATGTTAAACTTTCCGATCGAATAAACAAACACCCAAGATTTCCCAAATAGCTTAACACTTGAGCGGAGTTCAAAAAAGTCCCAGAACATGTCACAGCCCTAATGAACCAGCTGTAGAAGGGTCAAACCAACGCCTCACATGTGGCAACGCTAAACTACCACAAAACCTAGGGTTCAGTGGCAGTTTTGACGGTCACATAATCGAGTTAAGGTTACGTTCTTCTAGAGGGTCCATAAATTCGCTTGCATGATTTTCTGAAAGTTTTAAACTCAGGAAAAATTCAACACTTGCAAGTTTTCCGACAGTTGAAATAGTGAGTTATTGATATCCGCTCGAACCTTTTAACACGTTCTAAATTATCCGAAAAACTAAACGATGTTAAACTTTCCGATCGAATCATCGAATTCTTAAGATCTCCAGAAAACTCAACACTTGAGTAATATTAAAAATTCCAGAAGCATAATGTAATACCTCCGGATCACCTCTTGAAGTACGATCCCTGAATCCTCATATTCGGCCGCGGAACCGCCACCAATAACATGGTTTGGTTGCGGTTCCGCGGTGGCGTGATGGATTTAGGGGGTCGTACTCCACAGATATCTATAGAATCACCTGCTTATTTTTCTGAGTATTTTAATACGGAAAAAACCAAATTTTTAAAAAATTTCCAGAGAGGGGGTCCAAAATCATATTTCGGGATTCGATCGGACTTTTAACTTCGTCTACACATTGCCTAATGCTCTAGCTTGGCTCTGATACTACTGTAGGGTTAGCATAGCACCTTGTGAAGGTTTCGGCAAGCATCAATCATGCTATTTAAAAATTTTTGGGGTGCTAAACAAACCCTAACCAAGATCTTAACTAGAGTATTAGGATTAAACATGCATGTAAACAACTTTACATCTAAGAGTTAGGGATTACAACCTTTGTAGACCGGTCCTTCATTTCAAATAGCTCCGTGTAGTAGTCCCCTTCGCTGCGATCGTAAATTCCGGACTCTAGAGAGGCTCTATGAAGAAACGAACGTGCTTGCTTCGATGACTTCGAGGCTGAAGATGATCTATGTCGAGAAGACACTAACTCAAGCTATTCCTTCACTAGGTCATGAACTTTGTGAAGAGAACACACTCTACTACATGGCAAGTGGTAAAGGATGAAGAAGTAGGAGGTGGGCTCACTTTAGAATTGATTTTCTCACATTATTTCTCATACCTCCATTGAAGCTAGAAAGCTTTTCATGGAGCTTGAAGAAGAAGAAGAAGAACTCATGAATAATTCATCCAAATGAATTATTGCATCCATGGTTGAGTTAAAGCTATCATGCTTAACTCATGTAGAGAATAAACCACACACTATGGTTAAGGGTTGGGTTTGATAAATATCTTTAACTAGACAAAAGAGTTGACTTTGTCAAAGCTTATCCAAAAGCTTTTGTCCAAGCTTTAGCATAACAAACTCAATATCTTTTGAATTAGCTTAACATAAATAGAAACCCTGACTTAACCCTAGTATGCTATTAATCTCATACACCCATCTTGTATGTATCATCAAGCATGACACAATACATGTACACAAATATACATATCACATATATACAATGTGCACACCAAGTGAGAAAAGAAATCATTAGTGAGCTAAATATTAGTTAATGTAATATAATATATCAAATATATAATTATACATTAAATTATCAAATCAACTCTTGATTTAATAATCCGGCTATATCACATATAACCGACTAATATGAAATGCAACATCTTATCGAATCAACGCTTGATCCGCTAACTCGGCTATATCACATATAACTAATCATGTCACACATTGCGAGAATAAAATGCGGTATCACATACATGCATCAATCTCGGTCCTGCACATATCACATATGCGCTCCTACACCGTTTCGCTTGAGCCAGGAAACCTCTGTGTAGGACTCTAAAGACTCGTCAATACGCCGGCAGTAGGTGATGATCATATCAAACACCCACAAGCCGCAAGCGGTTTGCTAAACGTAACGGCCACCCGGGTATTGAGCGATCAGAAGATCAACAAGCAAGCCTGTACATTCTCCCGTGAATCCATTCAGTAACACTCCCGTACAGTCCGGTCTCTTCGTCTGATATGTCGCATATGCAGTCTAGGGGTGGTAAATGTCAGACCCCAGTAACCGATAAGTCGTGTCGATATGAGGTCTATAACAGCTCGAGAAACTACTGATAACACTTACCAGTAAATCTCAGCAACCCTGGCCATGGATTTCCAGTTATAGCCAATCGAACACAGCGCAACATCAACTCCCTATACCGGGAAAGACGAAACCCCTCCTATCGCTCATTGCCTCCATGTGATTCGGGACTGTACCCAAAAGCCACCATTTTGCACTCCCCCATGGACGTGGTGAGGTGGAAATCAAAGCACAGTGGGAATCACACAAGACTCTATGACGATCTCTGGTCTACAGATTAACCTGTACCAGTGTCACGAGAGAACTGCCATCTGACGTGAGGTATAATACCATCTAGGAGTTCTCGGTGAGTCCGTCCAGTGTACCCAGTCTCCACTGAGCACCCGTATACCTTCTCTGATGTCAAACACCAATAGATATGGGATCATCCATCGCCCATCATATGGGTCAAGAAGCGCATACACTAGTCTACTCTGGAGTATCGATGCCCTGTCTCGGTACTCCCACGACTAGGAACATTTGAAGGATGTACTTAGCGACAACATTGTCCCCACTAGTATGATCTGCATCATAATCCTGGTAGTCTAGTACTCATCCTAAGGGTTTTATCAACATGTAACATAGAGATAATCAGAGCACATGTTAAGATAAAGAGCAACCGGATAGTATACCATCATGTCGAGCAAGAAAGTCCTCCCTATATATGTCCAAGCATCCACTACAATATACATCGTATGTACAGTAATGGCCTCTAGGGCATACATATTACTAACAGTTGGGTGTGATGCTTCATTTCGGCGGGAACACATTTGGGCCGTTGGATGGTTTTTTGTTGAGTGTATAAATAGGGGAGGCCATCCCTTGGCAGACATTTTGCCCTAATCGCTTCCTGCTATCTGAAGATTGCCCGGTGCATTTTTGCTTAGGTCGGACCTTCAGCCAAAAACCCTTCTTCAGCCAATCCTTTCTTGAATCAGGTTGGATGTCTTCTTCCTAAGTATCCATTGATGTAGTTAGGGTTGAGTCGGGCGATGGGGCTTTAGCTTCTGAAGCCGAGTCCAGTGGGTCTTCTTCCTCCTCGGCTTCCGATTGCCGAGGAAGTTCTTCTTCCTCTTCGTCTTTTGCGTCGTGCTGGTCCCTAGGAGGGGTGACGCCCTTACACTTCGTCGTCGGTAGGCAAAAAGGGTTCTCAAGGTTCGCATCGAAAATACTCGCGATGCGCCCTTAATGTTGAATCGCTTGGACGAGCTTTCTGATATCCGGGCTCATTTCCATATTCCCCCAGGCTATTCGCTTCGTCTAGCCAGGGAGGGTGAGCGGGTAGACCAGGTGCAGGGCAATGAGATTGCCCTGTACTTGGAAGCGTTCTGGGCAGGGATGTGTCTGCCCTTCTTGCCCGAAATTTGCACCGTACTCCATTGCTTCCGTTTCGCTCCGGACCAGCTAGCGTCGAACTCGTGGAGATTCCTCCTCGGGTTTCTGGTCTGGTTGAAGATTGATCGGATCTTTTTCGACTTGAGTCTTCTCCTCTACTTTCTTTGTTATAAAAATCACCTGATACCAGCAAGGACGAGCCGGGCTGGGTGTATCTTTCTTTCAAAAATCATAAGGGTAGGATGGCCGGGTCTAGGGTAGTGGTCGTCTCTTCTTCCATTCATGAATGGAAGGAGAAGTTTGTCTTCGTCGGGCCTTCGGAGGGTGAGGATTGGCCCGTACCTACCAAATGGCATAGGGCCGATTGCCCTAGAGTCAAACCGTCGAATGCCTTAGAGACGAGAGCGGTGTCACAGTGGGAACCGATCAAGCGGGCCGATGTCCTGCTTTTCGAGCATGCTTTGAACTGGGTGGGACTCAACCCCGCGCGCTTTGGGGGTAAGTTAGGGCTTCGCCGATCAATTTAGACTTAGAATGATTCTAGCATAATTTCACTGTTTTAGTTGCTGACCCCCCTCTTTTTCGTATGTATATTCCACAGAGCCGATGGATTGCTCGAAGATCATGGCTGCTATGGCTGCCAAGATGCAAGGGAGGAAGGGCGGTGGCACTAGCTCATCCCGACCCGCACCGAGCATGGTTCTCCGGCAAACCCCTTCCGCCAGGGTCCCCATAGCTACTCCCGTCCCGGAAGAACGCTGTGAAGGAGGGCATAAACATGCCCTAGATTCGGTGCCCCAAGCCAGAACAGAGGTGCCCCGGGCCAGAACGGAGGTGCCGCCTTCTGCCGAGTCTCTGCTCAAGAGGCAAAAGAGAGTGGTTTCCCGTCCACACCCGGCCGGGATATAGGTGCTGGAGGGCGATTTCTGCATCGAGGTACTTTCAGGGCTCTCTGTGGCCGACAGTTTACTGGTGGACATGGAGAAGGCGGCGGGTGCCAAGATTCCCCGAGGTACCCTGAAGGCCCAGGCGGCGGCGGTAACTCAGGAGGCCGTTTAGGTTGGCAACTTTTCTAAAATTTCTCTAAGTGTTTTATGTTGGAGATAGTGCCCTCAGAGTCAATTATTGGATCACAGGCACGTGATTGCAATGATTGAGGGAGGACCTATCCTGGTAGGACAGTCTTACTCAAGATGATAGTATGCTATCTGGTTTATCTTTATCATCGTGTACTGCTTTAGGTGACCTGACGGGTCGCTATTACACGTTGATAGAGCCCCTAGGATTTATGCTTGACTGCCAGCAGTATGAGGGCGATCATATACGTGAGAGCTGGTGGTCTATAAGCACATCCTTAAAAGGTCCCTAGTCATGGGAGTTTCGAGACAGGGCATCGATACTCCAGAGTAGACTAGTGTATACAGTCGAGACCCCGACGAGGGGCGGTGGCCGGTCTCACAAGCCACTGGTGTCAGTTGGTTCACCTAAGATGTATACAGGTGCTCATTGGATTATGAGTACACCGGACAGGACTCGCCGGGAACATGCTAGTTGGTCTTATACCTGACGTCAGATAGCAGTTCCCTGGTGACATGTGTACAGGTTAGTTCATCGACCTGGGGATCGTCATTTGTCTCGTGTGAGTTCCCACTGTACTTTGATTACTACCCTACCATGCTCAAAGGAGACGTGCAAACAGGTTTTAGTTGGGTACAGTCCAGAGCCACATGGAGGCAGTGAGCGGATCTTCGGGGGTTCGTCTCTCCCGGTATTGGGGGTGAGGTCGCGCTGTGTCTAGGAGAGACAGAACATGAAAAGTCCTTGGCCAAGGCAGGAGATTTACTGGTAGGTATTCCAGTAGTATCTCAGTGTGTTCTGGGCTGATCTCTGACACGACTTGTACCGCTTTTGGGGGTCTGACTTTTACCAACCCCCTAAGCCCGCCATGCGATACTCATAGACGAACGGACCGGACTGTACGGATATTATCACTGACAGGCTCAGTAGGGTGTCAGGATGAGTTCGCTCATCGACGTCCCTTTTGGTCAATACCTGGTAGCCCGTTATGTATTGGCTTATACCTCTGACGTGCTAGTGGTTAAATCCACAACCAAGGTGTTGATGAGTCTTTAGAGTCCCCCACATTCAGTTGCTCAAGTTTTCGGGCGAAACGCTGTAGAGGCCGTATGGAGATATGGCAGGGTTCGATCAGATACGTGCGGTATTGCACGGATCAGGATCGGACAGATAATACTAGCCGGCTTTGGTTTAAGCCGGATCCTAGTATAGTACAGTGTAGATTTTGTCTCATTGCATTTGTATTCGGTCGGAATACAGATGCGGGTGTGTATGCACAGTAGCGGGGTTTTTTCTGTAATTTATTACGGGACCAGTTTTCTGGAGTTGTTAGTTTTCTTTCCGTTTCGGCCATATTTCTTTGTATCTTTCATTGGCCGAAGATTGGTGGAGGAGGGCTTATTTGCATTTGTGCAAATAAGCAATTTGGAAAGGGGGTCTTTGCATATTATTGTATCATGACACTTGCGCCATCATTTGACTTCTTTTGACCATGATGGCTTGACTTGTGGTTTCATGATGGTTGTGGTGGAGTGTTGGTCTTTGTTTGTTATCATGCTTGTTGATGATGAAGGGTGATGATGTTTGATGTGAGACTTGCCTTTTTCCCTTTTGCACTCTACCTTGCATTATTCTTGTCCCATGGGATTATTTCCTCACTCCATTTCCATTCTCACCCCACCACTATGAGCATGGCCGGCCATTGATAGCAAGGGGCTGTCCCATATTTTGTGAAGGGGATTTTTGTTCATTGGCATTGCACAAAATCCTTTTAGCTCCATCTTCAAAACTTCATTCCTCCACCATCTCAAAAGGCAACTTCCATAAACCCCGAAATGAGATATGAGCACTACACATTCTACAGCAAACCTTGGGCACGTCGACTCGCCAACTTCGTGCCCGAGTTGCCTCGGTATAGAGGTGGGAGCCCGTAAAAGAAGCCGGCGACGTGGTGCACTTCCGGCGACGTGGTGGAGACCGGACATTCCGCGGGAGATTGGGACGACGGCGAGAAGACCGGAGGACACGGATCGCTCGGTATATCTCTCTTCCCCATCTTGTAGTTAGCTAGGACTAGTTAATGGCACGATATGGGTTTATAGTGCGCGGTGGTGCAAGTTAAGCATCGCTTCCGCATTCCGGCGTCGGATTGACGGCCGGGGCGCCGCCGTGTACTTACAGTGGTATCAGAGCCAGGCCATTAATATAGTCTAGCTTTGTCTAATGTGTTTTACATTTTCGATCGATCAAAAATTCCAAAATCCGCGTTTTCTCATGCATCAGTTCTCTGTTAAAATTTTTTGTGCTCCAAAAATTTTTCAGTGTGTTGCAGAAGTATGTGCATGGACTTTTAAGCCTACTGTAAAAATTCGACAACATGATTCAACAAGAAGACCGTGGAACCGCGGCCAAAACCCCCTTCTGGCCGCGGTTCCGCGGCGGTTCTGTGTTATCATTATGCCAATTTTTTCCAGTGGGCTTTTGGGCTGAAAATAGGGGTTTTGGAATATTATTTTTGGGCCCAGAATTTCTTTATGTGCTACAGTAGTGCTTTGGGGCCCACTTGGTAAATTTTGATCGATCGGAAAATTTTAAACACATTAGTTCACGGTATTTACATTATATCTGCGACCGTGAATGTCACTTGATCGGTAAATCCTGTCTAACTGCTATAGCCCGGTTAGACGGATTTGCGAACGTGACTTTCACGTTGATGTTCTGTGTTATGCTGTGATGTTGCGGATTGGTCGTGGGGGATAGCCTGGATGCAATGCTAGTACAGTTTTTTGTTGTATTATGTACATTTGATATTGCGGGGCGAGCGTCCGACATGTGGACTGCCGTCACTGCCTGTTTGTATTATTATTTTGGGGCACGACCAGGTTGCGGTCGATGTACCCGTTGTATGTATATTTTACTTTCTGTATTAGGATTGCCCCGCGGAGGGGTGCACGGGTAGCCGGGTTCTAGAGGGCAACAAGCCCGCATCTCATGGCATTGAGACGGATGGGGCTTCACTCTAGAATTGGCGGGCTATTCACCGCACTCGTAGGGGGCACAGGTTGACCCAGGAGGGGTGCCCAAGTTACCGGATTCCGTGAAGTGCTGGGTGGTCCATTCACGTTGCTGAAGGGGGCTGCCTCGCTTCAGGTTTTGGCGGGTAACTTGTCGCGCCCGTAGGGGTCTAGGATTTCATTGCACAGGCTATCCACACGACCAGGGGAACGTCGGGTTTCAGTAGTGGCTCTGTGAAACCCGGGGATTCCAGATATCTGTATTGTTCTGTGATGCTGTACATTTCTGTGATGTTGCTTTTTATCACGCCTTGAGCGAAATATTATATATTGGTATATATATTAGTAGATGTTGTATATGTTTTGCATCCGCGCTAGTCCAGCCCCCGCTCTGTCGTTAGTTAGCTAACCTAACAGGTAATGACGGGACCCAGTGGCGAATGCGGATGGCATATACGTACATCAGTATATTTTCGTTCTTTGTGGTGTGATCAATTGATGGGACTGCGTTGATTCGGATCAACGCAAGTTAAACAAATCTATCTGATGTTGTTGGAACTTTTTGAAAAAGATGTTATTGCAAGGACGTTCACTTTTGTTTTGCACCGTGGTATTCAGTTGGAATATCCTGCTCCTCAGTCAACGAGGCAAGGGCCGAGATCCCTTCACCGGGAGTGACCCCTTGGACAGAAGTTTGCGTCAGGGCAATAACTTCACTATAGCCGATTACTTTTGCTTTGCATCGTGGTATCCAGTTGGAATATCCTGCACCTCATTCTACGGGGAAAGAGCCGAGATCCCTTCACCGGGAGTGACCTCTTTAGCAAAGGTTTTCGTCACTATATTTTTATAAAGCTATCCAGTTCCTTCAACGATATCAAGTTCATTACGTTAAAAGGTTTTGGCCAGAAACCATTCGTAGCCCTCCGTCGTTTCAGACGGGTAGCATGTAGTATTCATGCTATGTTTGTTGGCCTTCGTCAAGGTATAGTGTATGGTAGCTGCTTGTTACCTTTCTGCTGCATAGATAGATGCGTTGGTTTGGGACAGTCGTATAGCCTTGTTGGCCTTCGTCAAGGGCTTGTACGGGTGGGTTCAAATTAACCTGGACAATGACGGGTATAACTTGACATGTGACTTATGATTTGTTGGCCTTCGTCAAGGTCATAAGAGCATGGGGCAAAAATCTCATCGGGAGTTTCTAAAGAAACTGAAACTTGCCAGATATGCGCATACCTTCTGGAATGTGATAATGTGAGCGGATTCTGTCACGTTATCATGCGATGATAGTTGGATCCCGATTCCCACTGATGAGTTGGTTTACTCCTCGGGTGATCCCGACTAATTCTTCTTTCAGATTTGGAGGAGAATTTGACGGTACAGTGGGAGGTTTCCAGATTAGATAAATTGGTAACCATTCTGATCTAGGTTAGAGTGCACGCTGAGTGTTTCTTTTCTCTCTTTCTTTGGCAGCGACCATTGACCCGACCCTAGACTATGACTCAGAGACCAAAATTAACCGAACCTTCTTAAACACTGGCTTTTGGATTGTCAGAGTTGCAAACCTCATTGCCATTCCTACTTTTACCCTTTTCTCCAGGACACCCCGTATTAGTACGAACGTCCACTTCCATTGGACAAAACCATCGTATGGTTATATACGAACTCGAAGGGATTTATTCGAGGATGGTTTCCGGTTCTGGAGAAAACGAATAGGACTATTCAGTTGTCTTTTCCTTTTACCTTCTCTCAGGATGCGAGTACTCCTTGGTTTAGGAGATAGTACACCTATTACGCAAATTGGATAGTCTTCTTCCAAACCATAGGCAGGTGCCGACCGGTAGGGAATGAAGAAAACCAAATAGCCTAGCGATGGTGTACAGAAGGTATTAAGTTAAGACAAAGCAAGGGATTAGTAAGAGGGCAAAGTAAATTGCGACTGATATTCACAACCAAACCAAGTATTTCTTCGCCAATCCTAAAATCACCTTTGTATTTCTCCAGAACACTCCGTATCACTACGAAGATCCACAGTTTATTGGATACTCCATCGTATAGTTATATACGAACTCGAAAGGAACTTGTTCCAGTTCGGGGATGGATTCTGGTTCAGGAGAAATAGGAATAAGGTTTATTCGGTTGTCTTTTATCTTCACCTTCTCTCGCTTTGCGAGTGTTCCTAGGATTAGGACAGTACACCCATTATGCTTATTGGATAGTCTTCTTCCAAACCATAGGCTGGTGCCGAACGGTAGGGAAGGAAGAAAACCATTTGGCCTAAAGGGGTGTGCAGAAGGTAATGACTAAAGACATATAAAGGGATTTGGAGAGGTGGCAAAGAGATATACGGTTACAGTTGTGAATCTGGATAATGGAAGAGGCATTACTAGGAATACCAGGATACCCCATCGAAACATTTCAATGTTTCAGTTTCACTGTGTACTGTTAAAGGAAAACTGATTTCCCGATTAGATACTTACTCCAGGGTATGTATTTACCAGGTATGATTCTCACATCTGTATGGTTTTACAGATGATGAGTGGGAGTAAGTTATTGGGAATTAGGTGATCTTCCTCATTATATCGGAATTCGTTGTAATTGGTGATATTTGAGGAAATCGCCTGGGTTGTTTGCCGGTCGGCAAATATTTGGTTTTGAATATCCTCTGTCATGCACCAATTTCAAATTGATATATCTGTACGTCTATTTTGATAGAGTGAGATATACCTTTTTGAAATTATGTCTACGATATTTACCTATATCAGTGGATGGTTAGGTAAGGAGCATTAAACAGCGGTGTAATTCTTCTTAACCATAAGTACAGTTTTCAACCTACGACACACAGTGAATGAGTTATCAGACTCAAGGGACTTATACAGAGTATTGTATGTTGTCCAGTGTCCATTAGGACAGAAGGGTTGGTCCTCGTACTAGATTTTGTTTACTTGTGACTTCTCTGGTTCTTAGACATGTGTTTCGTAGAAACACAAGGTCTAAGTTTTGAGAAGTTATAGGTATAAGAATAGAGTAGAGAACCAGGTGTTGCAAGTATCGGGATTCTTCAAGGTGATCGAAGATGTAGATACTTGTGTGTGGTATTCAGGTTATAGTAATGACTAAGAGAACTTGCTTCTCTTTCAGGTTACTCATAATTGGAAGCATTCCTAAGTTGAGTAACGCTGATCGGCCTCTTTCCATTTTAGTTGACATGCACTGGGGACAGCTGCATGATTTGAATCTGGTTCAATTAAATCAGTGCCTCTGGTTCTATATTGGATATAGAACAGTTCATATCTTAATGATGTTAAGGTACGGGGAGTTGTCCGGCTTATGCTTAAAACCAGACTCTGGATAACTCAAGGCACGTTTCTGTAATGGCTGTTTGTGGGTTGACCCAGGCTATGACGAGGGTTGACTTTCTACCATCTGGAAGATCAATAGTGATATTGTTCTTGACTCGCCACAGTTTTAATAAAAATGGATTTTTTCAGAAAACAGTAGTGGGAGTATGGTAGAACTGGAAGTGATTCCAGAACCGCAAACGATTACTGAAGATTTGATAAAAAACCTAAAGATTCAATCTGGTTTGACATTCCATTGGCCACTCCGCAGATATGGTGGGTAACCTCAGGCACCCGAGAGGTACTTCGGTATGCTCAGGGACGGTGGCAGAGAGGTTCTTGTTTACCCAGACTTGCCATTGCTGTTGTTCCAGACTGTGAGACCCGGCAGGAGGATGAGTATAGCGTCGTTCTAAACTAATTTTAGAAGTGTACGTCTATATGACTTTGCCAGAGGGTTGTCGTGGTCAGTGGGAGCAGCGGAAGCATTGGTGGACAGGTGGCTTATGTCTATTTATAGACTAAAGCAGATATAGCGAAGATAGATTATCTATTTCTGACGTGACAGTCATAGGTTTGACTTCATCAGAATAAGGGATGGATCTGTTAAGAAGGTAGTAGGGTGTGATGTCCTGGTATTTGGATGACATACACAGAGTAGGAAGTGATATTCCTATACTACGATCGGTTATACTTTGGTCGTCAAACAGTGGTTTCTCCATATAGGAATTGGATCTTATATCGTACATTCTGGTTACTAGATCTATGGTTTTAGATCTAGGTTTGGGTGGTTTCCCAATCTGGGTACTTAGACAGCATTCTATGAGTATTTAGAATGGACGACTCCTGGCACGGTAGTGTACCTGCAGGTGATGGAGTCACCCTCCCTAAAGGTGTCTTACAGACTAAAGTAGAGAGGGATGTACATGATTGGCAGATCACTTGCTTAGGCAATTGAGTTGATTATGAGATGTCAAGTACCACACCAGATGTTGTTCTTGCAGTAGATGCAATAAGTTGATATTGATCCAATCCTGGGGAAACAGTCGGAAGCAGTTTTAGAACATAGGTGGATGTTCTAGGGAAATGATAACGGCAGCCTTCTTTAGGAGACGGTTATCATTCCAGGCTTCCAAGGTGACCTGCACGGCAGAGTGACCGTCAGAGTTATAGTTTTCCCTCTGACGAGGGGCAGTTTTTTGGACAGGTAGTCCAGGAAGATACTGAGGGAGGCAGGGCGCAGGATACTGATTAAGTTCAGTTGACGATACAGTCTAAGAAGTTTGGATTTGGAGTTCATTTATGAGCTAGGTCCCATCAGACATCCAGACATTCTAAGACAGGTATTGCTCATTTTGGGAGATGGCTTTCTCCGCAAACTTGAGATATAGAGAGATATAGAAAGAAACATCAAAGCGGATCCACTCACTGAGGCTATTCCTCGAACGCAATAGTTTCGCAAACGAGCTTTGTGAGACTGACTAGTAGAGGAGTTGGGTGTTCGGTATCACACGGGCTGTGAGTATGCGACATCGCAATAATTAGCCTTGAGTGCAAGTGGGAGATTGTTGGAGATAGTGCCCTCAGAGTCAATTATTGGATCACAGGCACGTGATTGCAATGATTGAGGGAGGACCTATCCCGGTAGGACAGTCTTACTCAAGATGATAGTATGCTATCTGGTTTATCTTTATCATCGTGTACTGCTTTAGGTGACCTGACGGGTCGCTATTACACGTTGATAGAGCCCCTAGGATTTATGCTTGACTGCCAGCAGTATGAGGGCGATCATATACGTGAGAGCTGGTGGTCTATAAGCACATCCTTAAAAGGTCCCTAGTCGTGGGAGTTTCGAGACAGGGCATCGATACTCCAGAGTAGACTAGTGTATACAGTCGAGACCCCGACGAGGGGCGGTGGCCGGTCTCACAAGCCACCGGTGTCAGTTGGTTCACCTAAGATGTATACAGGTGCTCATTGGGTTATGAGTACACCGGACAGGACTCGCCGGGAACATGCTAGTTGGTCTTATACCTGACGTCAGATAGCAGTTCCCTGGTGACATGTGTACAGGTTAGTTCATCGACCTGGGGATCGTCATTTGTCTCGTGTGAGTTCCCACTGTACTTTGATTACTACCCTACCACGCTCAAAGGAGACGTGCAAACAGGTTTTAGTTGGATACAGTCCCGAGCCACATGGAGGCAGTGAGCGGATCTTCGGGGGTTCGTCTCTCCCGGTATTGGGGGTGAGGTCACGCTGTGTCTGGGAGAGCCAGAACATGAAAAGTCCTTGGCCAAGGCAGGAGATTTACTGGTAGGTATTCCAGTAGTATCTCAGGGTGTTCTGGGCTGATCTCTGACACGACTTGTACCGCTTTTGGGGGTCTGACTTTTACCAACCCCTAGGCCCGCCATGCGATGCTCATAGACGAACGGACCGGACTGTACGGATATTGTCACTGACAGGCTCAGTACGGTGTCAGGATGAGTTCGCTCATCGACGTCCCTTTTGGTCAATACCTGGTAGCCCATTATGTATTGGCTTATACCTCTGACGTGCTAGTGGTTAAATCCACAACTAAGGTGTTGACGAGTCTTTAGAGTCCCCCACATTCAGTTGCTCAAGTTTTTGGGCGAAACGCTGTAGAGGCCGTATGGAGATATGGCAGGGTTCGATCAGATACGTGCGGTATTGCACGGATCAGGATCGGACAGATAATACTAGCCGGCTTTGGTTTAAGCCGGATCCTAGTATAGTACAGTGTAGATTTTGTCTCATTGCATTTGTATTCGGTCGGAATACAGATGCGGGTGTGTATGCACAGTAGCGGGGTTTTTCCTGTAATTTATTACGGGACCAGTTTTCTGGAGTTTCCAGTTTGCTTTCCGTTTCGGCCATATTTCTTTGTATCTTTCATTGGCCGAAGATTGGTGGAGGAGGGCTTATTTGCATTTGTGCAAATAAGCAATTTGGAAAGGGGGTCTTTGCATATTATTGTATCATGACACTTGCACCATCATTTGACTTCTTTTGACCATGATGGTTTGACTTGTGGTTTCATGATGGTTGTGGTGGAGTGTTGGTCTTTGTTTGTTATCATGCTTGTTGATGATGAAGGGTGATGATGTTTGATGTGAGACTTGCCTTTTTCCCTTTTGCACTCTACCTTGCATTATTCTTGTCCCATGGGATTATTTCCTCACTCCATTTCCATTCTCACCCCACCACCATGAGCATGGCCGGCCATTGATAGCAAGGGGCTGTCCCATATTTTGTGAAGGGGATTTTTGTTCATTGGCATTGCACAAAATCCTTTTAGCTCCATCTTCAAAATTTCATTCCTCCACCATCTCAAAAGGCAACTTCCATAAACCCCGAAATAAGACATGAGCACTACACATTCTACAGCAAACCTTGGGCACGTCGACTCGCCAACTTCGTGCCCGAATTGCCTCGGTATAGAGGTGGGAGCCCGTAAAAGAAGCCGGCGACGTGGTGCACTTCCGGCGACGTGGTGGAGACCGGACATTCCGCGGGGGATTGGGACGACGGCGAGAAGACCGGAGGACACAGATCGCTCGGTATATCTCTCTTCCCCATCTTGTAGTTAGCTAGGACTAGTTAATGGCACGATCCGGGTTTATAGTGCGCGGTGGTGCCAGTTTGAAAAATTAAAGTTAAGCATCGCTTCCGCATTCCGGCGTCGGATTGATGGCCGGGGCGCCGCCGTGCACTTACATTTTAACCTCTGCTTATCTCCTAAAACGGTTCGTGTTTTCCGCAGGTCCTCCAGCATTGCGCCCTTCTCGCCCCCATGGAGGCTGAGGAGGTGGCCTGGGCAATGAAGAAGGCCGACGAATCTTCCTCACGTGAGGAAGAGCTCCTCGTCCAGCTGAAACAGGCGGAGGATAAGGCGGCCTCCTTAAACTTGTGGTTGGTCGCGGAGGGCCTGACGGTCTCCAAGTTGAAAGAGTCTCATCGACTCCTTAGCGAATCCAACCGGGCTATTCAGGCCAAGAAGGAGGAGGTCAACTGGCTTTATGACGCCACGAAGAGGCAGAGGGACTCGTTCAAAAAGGATGCCCGGACGGCCCACGAGGCGGTGAAGCAAGTTGAAGGCATGGTGAAGAAATCGTTAGAGGAGTACAAGGCTTCCGACTAATTTTACGTTGACCTTGCAGACTCCGCGGCTGTCGAGTGGAGCAATGCCCTCGATGCCGTCAAGGAAGCTATGCCTGGATTCGACGATCAGGAGCTTCATGCAAGTTATCCCCTTACCGAGGAAGTGCCCCAGGAAGGCAGCGCCAAGCCAGCAGGAGGAGGTGAGGTGACGGGCGGAAGCGCCGAACAGGGGGAAGTGGTGGCTGAGAAGGCAGCTTGAGTAACCCCCTTTTGTTATTAAATTTTTGTAAGCTTCCGGGCATCTTGTAAGGCTGGGGAGCCCATAATACCTTCTACATAACTCGAAATATCAATAAAGTATTTTTAGCTCGCCTATGCAATGATTTTACTTTTGCAAGTGTATATAGGCCGGTGTCCTGTGATCGTCGAGTATATATAGAGTCGAGTGACGAGCGAGCACGACATACGAACGAACGAACGCCAACTATAAGTAGATCGGTGTCTCTCCTTACCCCGAAGTCGAGGTGGCGAGCGAGCGCGACATACGAACGAACGAATAAACGCCAAGTATAAGTAAATCGGCGTATCTCCTCACCCCGGAGTCCAGGTGGCGAGCGAGCGCGCGCGACATACTAACGAACGAACGCCAAGTATAAGTAGATCGGCGTCCCTGATCACTCCGAAGTCAAGGTGGCGAGCGAGCGCGACATACGAACGAACGAACGCCAAGTATAAGTAGATCGGCGTCCCTCCTCATTTCAGAGCCGAGGTGACGAGCGAGTGCGATATACGAATGAACGCCAAGTATAAGTAGATCGGCATCCCTCTTCATCCCGGAGTTGAGGTGACGAGTGAGCGTGATATACGAACGAGCGAACGCCAAGTATAAGTAGATCGGCGTCCCTGCTCACCCTGGAGTCGACCTTGGATGAGCCGAGCAGAGGGCTTTGGATTCGCAGAGTAGCCGGGCAGGAAGCTTCCCGCCGCGGATGAGCCGAGCAAGAAACTACTCTTCCGCCTCGCGATGAGGGCTTTGGATCCGCAGCGTAGCCGGGCATGAAGCTGTCCACCGTGGATGAGCTGAGCAGGAAACTACTCGGTCACCTCGTGAGCGTAGCCGGGTAGGAAGCTACCTCCTGCGGATGAGCCGAGCAGGAAACTACTCGGTCGTCTCGTGATGAGGGCTTTGGATCCGCAGTGTAGCCGGGCAGGAGGCCGCCCCTCACGGATGAGCCGAGCAGGAAACTACTCGGCCGCCTCCCGATGAGTGCTTTGGATCCGCAGCGTAGCCGGGCAGGAAGCTGCCTCCCACGAATGAGCTGAGCAGGAAGCTACTCGGCCGCCTCGTGATGGAGGTCTTCCATATCGTTACCTCCTTGATTCTTGGGACTATCTGGAGATGTCGTTCAACCTTCTTTGACCCACATGGGAGGGAGCAGGCTAGTAACCGGACACTACATGGCCGCGCCTTATCGGGAAGATGCGATACTCCGTGATTTGCGCTGTGGCGATGGAAGATCTCAGTCGTTGGAAGACTTTTGTTGAGGCTATAAATAGAGAAGGCATGGCCCCCTTCAGGCATCCATGTTGATTTCCTTCTAGCCGTTTCGCCCCTTCCCGATGACGGGCCGTGCATACACCATCCGAGACATCGTATCTCGAGATGACATGTATTTCTATGGACTTGATCGTTCCGAGAAGACGTATGTGGCCGTGATAGGTCGTCTGGAGGGTCACTGTGGGCGTCTACTACCCCGTCGATCCCCTCTCCTGCAGGTGCTTATTTATACGATATGGAGGTCTTCCTCGGGTCTTTACAAGGCTCTGTCCCTGCAGGCAATCGAGGAGGTGTACGACAAGATGCACACTGCCCATGAGCTAGCGGGATCGCTCAATGGATATTCTCCTCGAATGTTTCTAGTAGAGCTTGGTTGTGGCGTTGTGTTCGACAGCGGGAGCCCCCGGCGAATCCGTAGTTTCTAGGGTCCATGGATACCGACAAAGCGAGTGGGCGGAGGTCGCTTATGCTCGGCTGGAGGAACTCTCCTTCGAGTATCACCGTCAATGTTTTCTTAACCCACTTCCTCCTCTATTGTAATAGTTTAGAGGTTATGTGCTTTTTCCTTTGCTTTGTAAGGCTGTGAAGCCGAGAATACCCTTAATAAATAAATTTTCTTTGGCTTAAAGACTTTTCTTTGCCCGTGATTATAGAACATCGAACCTCTTTGTTTGTTTTCGAAGCATAGCTGGACCGGTGCTTTTCCACTACCCTTTACCTCGGAGCTGAGGTAGGGAGGGTAGAGCTAGACTTAGGTCAGCCACTCTTTGAGCGCACCTGGGTGCTTGTCCTGGGACTTTTGGGTTATACCAGCGCCCTGGCCATCAAACCGTGGCCGATTGCGGAACAAAATTTTTCTAAACTGGCGCTAGAACGACCCGAAATACAGATCAACCATAAACCCTAAAGCTAGCAAACATATAGAGGAGTTTAGAATAGTTATACCGAATGACCCGTGTCCTTCGGTCTTTAACCATCATCCCAAGCTCCTAGAGGCCTCCATGATCAATCTTGATTTCCGGTCTCCCTCCATCGAAGATGATCCACCCGAGGATTTGTATTTCGAGCTCCAACCTTATAGTCGAGATAACTAGGGTACCTAGTTCGCTAAACTAGATAGTCTAGATGAAACAAAATCTAATGATAGATTAATTTGTCTCCAAACACCCTAGATTTCTCAACACATGAGACTTGAAAGGTGGAGGTAGAAGAAGAAGCTTGAGGATGAGAGTGTAAAGCAACTCAAAAAAAAATGGCTAAGTGTTGTGAGCAATAATGAAGCATCCAATAAATATCTCAAATCTCCAAAATATCTCAAGACTTCAAAATATTTCACAACAAAACAAATATCAAGCATGCTTGAATAGTAACCATGAGTCACTACAAAGCCATGCTACAATAAATGCACATAACACCTCATCCTCCACCTCATTAACCATTTAATCCTAAATGATTAAAACTAAATGAGGCGGCATCTTTTAGAAGCACCTTGTAATAAATTACAAGAATACCCCTCATCCGTATTTACATACTCGTATCCGTATTCCAAAAAATACGAATACAAAGAGACGAAAATAATCCATCAATCCAATACTAGAATCCGGTTTAAACTAAAGCCCACCAGTTTAATCCGTCTGAATCATGATACGCGCACAAGTGCACGTATATGATTGAACCCTGCCGTAAGACCATACGGCCTCTACATCGTTTCACCCGAAGTAGGGAAACCCTCTGTATGGGACTCTAAAGATTCGTCAATACTCTGGCAGTGGGTTTAACCACAAGCACGTCAGCGGCACTAGCTGTATGTAACGGCTACCTAGGTATTGAGCGAAAGAAAGGCCGATGAGCAAACTCATCCTGACCTTACCGAGCTTGTCCGTGAAAATATCCGTACAGTCTGTTCTGTTCGTCTAAGATTATCGCATATTGGGTCTAGGGGGTAGGTAAAGTCAGACCCCTAACAACGCGATATTTCATGTCGGTATGAAGCCCATCACCAACTGAGAAAGTACTGATCCAAATCAGTAATTCTCGACTATCTTGGCCAAGGATTTCTGGTGATGGCCATCCGTGCACTGCGAGACATCAACCCCCAGTACCGGAAGAGACGAATCCCCGACGATCCGCTCACTGCCTCCATATGGCTCGGGACTGTACCTAACTAAAACCTGTTTGCACGACTCCTTTAAGCCATGGTAGGATAATAATCAAAACACAATGGGAACTCACAAGAGACAAATGACGATCTCAGGTCGACAGACTAACCTGTACACATGTCACCTGCGAACTGCTATCTGACAATAGGTATAGTACAAACTAGCAGGTTCCCGGCGAGTCCGTCCGGTATACTCATAACCCAATGAGTACTTGTATACTATCTTAGGTGAACAAACTAACACCAATGGCTTGTGAGACCTGGCCACCGCCCCTCCTCGGGGTCTCGATAAGTACACACTAGTCTACTCTGGAGTATCAATACCCAGTCTCGATACTCCCACGACTAAGGACATTTAAGAATGTGCTTATAGACCACCGAGCTCCCACGTATATGATCGCCATCATAATGCTGGTAGTCAAGAAAGAATCTTATAGGCTCTATCAACATGTAATAGTGATCTGTAATACCACATAAAGCATGTACATGATGATAAAGACAAACCAGATAGCATACTTTCATTTTGAGTAAGACTGTTCTATCCATATAGGTCCTCCCCCAATCATCGCAATCGCGTGCCTGCGATTCAATAATTGACTTGAGGGAACTATAGCCAACAATCTCCCACTTGCACTTAAGGCTAATTATTGCGGTGTCGCATACTCACAGCTCGTATGATACCGAACACCCAACTTCTCTACTAATCAGTTTCGCAAAGCTCGTTTGTGAAACTATTGTATTCAAGAAATAGCCTCGGTGAGTGGATCCGCTCCAATGTTTCTTTCTATATCTCTTTATATCTTAACTTCACGGAGAAAGACTATCTCCCGAAATAAGCAATACCCGTCTTAGAATTTGTCTGGATATCTGATGGAATAAAGTTCATAAATGAAATCCAAATCCAAAAAACTTCTTAGATTGTATCATCCACTAACTTTAATCAGTATCATGCGCCATGCCTTTCACAGTATCCGATTGGACCACCTGTCCAACATACTGCCCCTCAAAAGAGAAAAAACTATAATTCTGACAGCCACTCTGTCATCCAGGTCACCTTGGAAGCCTGAAATGATAACCGTCTCCCAAAGGAGGCTGCCGTTACCATATCCCAAGAACATCCACTTATGTTCATAATTGCTTCCCAATGTTTCTCTAGGATTGGATTAATATATACTTATTGCAGCCAGTGCAAAAGCAATATCTGGTGTTGTACTTGATATCTCATGATTGACTCAATTGCCTAAGCAAGTGATATGTCAATCATGCAAATCTCTCTCCTCGTCAGTTTAGAAGATATCTATTTAGAGAGTATGACTCCATCACCTGCGGGTACACACCACCACGTCAGGAGTCATCCATTCTAAAACATCTTTAGAATAATGTTGAAGTACCCAAATTGGGACACTTCCCAAATCTAGATCTAAAATCATAGATCTAGTGACCAGAATCCCTGATATTTTATCCATATCCTATGTGGAGAAATATCTTGTGACAACCATAGTATAACCGATCGTAGTATAGGAATATCACTTCTTATTAAGAGCATGTCATCCAAATACCAGGACATCTCTCCCTACTACTTTCTTACCAGATCCATCTTCTATTCTGACGAAGTCAAAATCTTTGACTGTCATATCAAAAATAGATGATCTATTTCCGCTATACCTGCTTTAGTCTATAAATAGACATAAGCTACTTGCCCACTATGCTTCCGCTGCTCTCACTGACTACAACAACCTTCTGGTAGAATCATATACACGTGCACTTTCTAAAACTAATTTAGAACGACGTTATACTCATCCTCTTGCCAGGTCTCATAGTCTAGAACAGCAGTAATGGCAAGTTTGGGTAATCATAAACCTCCCTGTCACCGTCTTTGAGGATACCGAAGTACCTCTCGGGTGTCTAAGGTTACCCACCAAATCTGCGGAGCGGCTAATGGATCGTCGAAACCATTTGAATTCTTAGGTTCTATTAAATTTTCAGTAATCGTTTGTGGTTCTGGAATCACTTCCAGTTCTACTATACTCCCACTAATGTTTTCTGAAAAGAATCCATTTTACTAACTGGCGACGAGTCAAGTATAATATAACTATTGATCTTCCTAATGGTAGAAAGTTAAACTCTCGTCAAAGCCCAGGATAACCCATAAACTGCCATTACAGAAACGTGCCATGAGTTTATCCAGCTTCTGGTTTTAAGCATAAGCCGGAAAACTCCATATACCTTAACATCGTTAAGATATGAATCCATTCTATATATCCAATATAAAAACAAAGGCACTAATTTAATTAGAACCAGATTCAAAATCATGCAGCTGTTTCCAGTGCATATCAACCAAATGGAAGAAGGCCAAACAACATTACTCATTAAGAAATGCATCTACGTATGAGTAACCTGAAAGAGAAACTAGTTCTCAAAACCATTACCTACAACGGAATACCTAGCACAAGTATCTACATTTTCGATTATCTCGAAGAATTCTGATACTTCCAACATATGGTTCTCTACTTTATTCTTATACCTATAACTTCTCAAAATTTGGACCCTATATTTCAACGAAATACTTGTCTAAAACTAAAAAAAGTCATGAGTAAATAGAATATAGTACGAGTACCAATCTCTTTGTCCTAATGGACACTGGACAACATACAATACTTTGGATAAGTCCCCTGAGTTTAATAACTCAAATCCTGTGCGTCGTAGGTTGAAAACTGTACTATGGTTAAGAAGAATTACACCGCTGTTGAATGCATCTTACCTAACCATCAACTGATATAGGTAAATGTCATAGATATAATATCAAAAAAGTTATATTTCACTTTATAAAATAAACGTACAGATATATCAGTTTGAAATTGGTGCATAACAACAGATATTCAAAACCAAATATTTTTAGGCGATTTCCTCAAATATCACCAATTACAAAGAATTCCGATATAATGAGGATATAATCACCTAATTCCCATTATTCTACTCCCACTCATCATTTGTAACATTATACAGACATGAGAATCAAATCTGGTAAATACATACCCTGGAGTCTGAATCAAAATGGGAAAACAATTCCAATATCTTACTACTACTCATCATTTGTAACGCTATACAGATGTGAGAATCAAAACTGGTAAATACATACCCTGGAGTAAGGATCTAATTAGGAAAACAGTTTTCAATTAACACTGCACAGTGAAACTGAAATATGAAAATGTTTCGAAGGGGTATCCAGATATTCCTAGTAATGCCTCTTTCACTATCCTGATTCATGACAGTAACCGTATACTTCCTTTCCCTCACTGCAATCCCTTTATATGTCTTTACTTATTACCTTATGTACACCATACTTAGGCTAATTGATTTTCTTCCTTCTCTATCCTTCGGCACCAGCCTAAGGTTTGGAAGAAGACTATCCAATAAGCGCAATAGGTGTACTCTCCTAATACCAGGAGCCCTCGCAACTTGGGAGAAGGTAAAGGGAAAAGACAACTGAATAATCCTATTCTATTTCTCCTGAACCAGAATCCATTCTCGAACTGGAACAAGTTCCTTCGAGTTCGTATGTAACTATACGATGGCATATCCAAGTAATATGGATTTTCGTAGTGATATGAAGTGTTCTGGAGAAATCCAAAGGTGAAGTAGGAGTGGAAGGGGTATACGCGGTTTTGTTGTGAATGATAACAGTCGCAATTTCCTTTACCCTTATTCTAATCCCTTTATATGTCTTTACTTATTACCTTCTGTAGACCACACTTAGGCTAATTGGTTTTCTTCCTTCCTTACCTTTTGGCACTTGCCTATGGTTTGGAAGAAGACTATCCAATAAGCGCAATAGGTGTACTCCTAATCCTAGAAGCTCTCGCAACCTGAGAGAAGGTAAAGGGAAAAGATAACCGAATAATCATATTCAATTTCTTCAGAACCATAATCCATCCTCGAACTGGAACAAGTTCTTTCGAGTTCGTATGTAACTATACGATGGAATATCCAAGCTATATGGATTTTTGTAGTGATACGAAGTGTTCTGGAGAAATGCAAAAAGGATGTAGGATTGGTAATGATATATGTGACTAACTGACAATCCAAAAGCTAAAGTGTTTTAAGAAGGTTCGGTTAACTTGGTTGATGAGTTTTAGTTTAGGGTCGGGTCATGGTCGCTGCCAAAGTGAGAGAGAAAAGAAACACTCAGCGTGCACTTTAACCTAGATCAGAATGGTTAATCACTTTATCTAATCAGGATAGCTCCTACTGTTTCCTTGAATTCTCCGTCAAGCCCTAAAAGGAGAATTAGTCGGGATCATCTAAAATCATCCGAGAAATAACACGTACTCATCAGTGGGAATCGGGATTCAACTATCATCGCATGATAATTTGATGGAATCCACTCAAGTCACCACACTCCAAAAGGTATGCGCATGCCTGGAAAGTTTCCTATATGTTTGAAACTCTCGATGTGATTTTTACCCCAAGCGTCTTATGACCTTGACGAATGCCAACAAATCATAAAGCGTAAGTCAAGTTCTGCCCGTCATTGTTCTGATTAATTTAGACCCACCCGTACTCGTCCTTGACGGATGCCAACAAGGCTGTACGACTGTCCTAGATTAATGCATATCCATGCTACAGAAAAGTAATACATAGCTACCGCACACTATACCTTGACGGATGCCAACAAACATAGCACGAATACTAGGCTCTACCTTTCTGAAATGACAGAGGGCTACGACTGGTTTTTGGCGAAAAACCTTTAACGTAATGAACTTGATCTCGTTGAACGAACCGAGTGGTTTTATAAATATATAGTGGCGCAAACTTTTGCTAAAGAGGTCACTCCCTGTGAAGGGATCTCAGCTTTTTCCTCGTCGAATGAGGTGCAGGATATTCCAAACTGAATACCATGATGCAAAACAAAAGAATCGACTATAGTGAAGTTATTACGATGACACAAACTTTTGCTTAAGAGGTCACTCTTGATGAAGGGATCTCGGCTCTTGCCTCGTCGAATGAGGTGTTGGATATTCATAACCGAATACCACTGTACAAAGCAAAAGGAAATGTCTGTAATGTATGCTTTTCAAAAAACTTGGTTCCAAAAATATCATATAGGTTTGTTTTCCTTGCATTAATCGGAATTAATGCAGTCCCATCAATTAAATATATCACACTGGATAAAGGAACAAAAAATATAATGTACGTATATGCCATCCCTATTCGCCACTGGGCCCCATCATCACCATTTAAGTTACTTAACTAATGGCAGAGCGGGGGCTGGACTAGCGTGGGTGTAAAACATATACAATATCTACTAGTATATATATAACATTTGTCCCAGGCATGATACAAGCAACATCACAGAATCTCAGCCAACAACACAGAATGGTGGATAATCCTGGAGTCTCGGGTTTCACTTAAGTCGCAAATGAGACCCGCCGTTCGCTGTCGTGTGGATAGTCTGTGCAATAAAAACCTAAACCCCTACGAGTGCGGCAAGTTACCCGCCAATCCCAGAAGCGAGGCAACCCCAATCAATAACGTGAATGGGCCACCCAACACTTCACGGAATCCGGTAACTTGAGCACCCCTCCGTGGGTCAACTTATACCCCTTATGGGTGCGGCGATAGCCCGCCAATTCTAGAGTAAGGTTCTCTCTGTCTCAACGCCATGAGATGCGGACTCGTTGCTCTCTAGAACCCGGCTATTCGTGCACTCCGCCTTGGGGTAATCCCAGTACAGAAAAGAAAATAATATGTACAAGAATGACATCGACTTCAACCCGGTCGTGCCCCAAACAAATAATATACAAACTGGCAGAGACGACAGTCCATATGTCGGACGCTCGCCCCATAATATCAAATGTACTAAAGAAGCTGAACTGTACTATCATTGCACCACTGGCTATCCACCACGACGATCCAACCACAATCTCAGCACAACACAGACCATCAACGTGAATGTCATGTTCGCAAATCCGTCTAAAAGAACATATAGCAATTAGACGAGTTGTACCACTCTAATGACATTCACGGTCGCAGATAGTAATGCATGTACTAAAAACTTTTAAACAGTGTTAAAAATAGCGACTTTGAAATACTCCGTATTGCCCTCAAACTAAAGATAACGCAATATACAATCTGGGCAAAAACAAACAATACTAAAATCCTAATATTCTAGAACCCAGAGCACACCAAAAATCCCAGGCCCAAACTCCAAACAAAAACCGGCGATGCCGGTCTTTCACCCGATCTCGCCGGCCAAACAATGGATTTAGGGCTCGTTTTTAGGGTGTGTTCTTATAGTCATAAGGGTAGTCTTCTGCAATTGTTTAAATAATTTTTGAAGACCAATTTGAAATCGACAGAAACTGGAATATTACGGGTATTGTTTCGGAGTTGTTTTGGTTTCGATACTTTAAAATCGTTTAAAACAGCTAGCTAAGGGTTTATGGCTTGGCTTTGATACCATGATGGGTTATGCCAGCGCCCTAACCATCAAACCTTGGCCGACTGCGGAACAAAAAATTTCTAAACTGGCGCTAGAACAACCCGAAATACAGATCGACCATAAAACCTAAAGCTAGCAAATAAATAGAGGAGTTTAGAATGGTTATACCGAATGATCCATGTCCTTCAGCCTTTAACCATCATCCCAAGCTCCCAGAGGCCTCCATGATCAAGCTTGATTTCCGGTCTCCCTCCATCGAAGATGATCTACCTCAGAATTTGTATTTCGAGCTCCAACCTCATAGCCGAGGTAACTAGGGTACCTAGTTCGCTAAACTAGATAACCTAGAGGATATGGAATCTAATGATGGATTAATTTGTCTCCAAACATCCTAGGTTTCTCAACACATGAGACTTGAAAGGTGGAGGTAGAAGAAGAAGCTTGAGGATGAGAGTGTGAAGCAACTCAAAAAAATGCCTAAGTGTTGTGAGCAATAATGAAGCATCCAATAAATATCTCAAGTCTCCAAAATATCTCAAGACTCCAAAATATCTCACAACAAAAAAAATATCAAGCATGCTTGAATAGTAACCATGAGTCATTACAAAACCATGCTACAATAAATGCACATAACACCTCATCCTCCACCTCATTAACTATTTAATCCTAAATGATGTGGTATCTTTTAGAAGCACCTTGTAATAAATTTCAAGAATATCCCTCATCCGTATTTAAATACCCGTATCCGTATTTCGAAAAATACGAATATAAAGAGACGAAAATAATCCATCAATCCAATACTTGAATCCGGCTTAAACCAAAGCCTACTAGTATAATCCATCCGAATCATGATACGTGCACAAGTGCACGTATATGATCGAACCCTGCCGTAAGACCATATAGCCTCTACATCGTTTCGCCCGAAATAGAGAAACCATCTGTGTGGGGCTCTAAAGACTCATCAATATGCTGGTAGTGGGGTTTAACCACAAGCACGTCAGCGGCACTAGCTGTACATAACGGCTACCCAGGTATTGAGCGAAAGGAAGGCCGATGAACAAACTCATCCTGACCCCTAGTGAGCCTATCCGTGATAATATCCGTATAGTCTGGTCTATTCGTCTAAGAGTATCGCATATTGGGTCTAGGGGGGTGGATAAAGTCAGCCTCCTAACAACGCGTTATTTCGTATCGGTATGAAGCCCATCACCAACTGAGAAACTACTGATTCAAATTAGTAATTCTCGAGTATCTTGGACAAGGATTTCTGGTGATGGCCACCCGTGCACTGCGCGACATCAACCCCCAATATCGAGAGAGATGAATCCTCGACGATCCGCTCACTGCCTCCATATGGCTCGTGACTGTACCCAACTAAAACCTGTTTGCACGCCTCTTTTGAGCCGTGGTAGGGTAGTAATCAAAGTACAGTGGGATCACATGAGACAAATGACGATCTCAGGTCGACAGACTAACCTGTACACATGTCATCTGGGAACTGCTATCTGATAATAGGTATATACCAACTAGCAGGTTCCCTGCGTGTCCGTCCAGTATACTCATAACCCAATGAGCACCTGTATACTATCTTAGGTGAATAAATTAACACCAATGACTTGTGAGACTTGGCCACCGCCCCTCGTCGAGGTCTCGATAAGTACACACTAATCTACTCTGGAGTATCAATGCCCAGTCTCGGTACTCCACGACTAGGAACATTTAAGGATGTACTTATAGACCACCCAGCTCTCACGTATATGATCGCCATCATAATGCTGGTAGTCAAGCAAGAATCCTATAGGCTCTATCAACATGTAATAGTGATCTGTAATACCACATAAAGTATTTATATGATGATAAAGACAAACCAGATAGCATACTATCATTTTGAGTAAGACTGTTCTATCCGTATAGCTCCTTCCCCAATCAACGCAATCGTGTGCCTGCGATTCAATAATTGACTTGATGGCACTATAGCCAACATGGACACCTTTGCTGCTTCTGAGCTGGGTTAGAGAAAGCCCGTGACCGGGTGCTATAGGGTCCGTATTTTGTCGGGCGGGAAAGGGCCCGTTTTGAGTGAGTGCGGCGGATAGGGGACTACCCACCGGCCTTAGAGCGGAGGAGGAATCTACTCGTGTGAGAGCTTAGTTTAGAAATTTTAGCCGACACAAAAGGGAATTTTATTACTCGAAAGGGTACAAGTTCATCTGTATAATTTAAACTTTTTGGCGTTATATGGCCGAGAAAAATCACGTCCCCAGGAGTCCTGGAGGCGGTAGGCTCCGCCGGGCAATGTCTCTGTCACGAGGAATGGCCCGTCCCACCTTAGAGAGAACTTGTGTAGCTTCTCTTGGTCCACGAATTCGTTTCGTCATAGGACTAAGTTTCCTGTTTTGAAGGCTCGATATTTAACTCGGGTGTTGTAGTAGCGGGCGTTTTGCTGCTGATATACGACCATCCTGATTTGCGCCTGATTTCTTTTCTCCAATAAGATGTCTAGGTTGCTTCAAAGCGCTAAGATGTTAGTCTCGTCGTCGAAGTGCTCGACTCGATAACTGGACAAGTCAATTTCCGCAGGGACCATTGACTCGGTGCCGTAACAGAGACTAAACGGGGTTTCCCTCGTAGGTGTTTTTCTCGATGTTCGCAACGCCCACAGTACCTGAGGCAGTTCTTCGACCCAGCTGCCCTGTCTTCCTTCCAGACGGGCTCTGAGCCCACGAATGACGCCTCGGTTTACTAGTTCGGCTTGTCCGTTGCATTGGGGATACGCGACCATGGAGAATTTCATCAATATGTGATAGTCGTTGCAAAATTCTCTGACTTTGTTATTTTCAAAGTTGGTTCCGTGGTCGGTGATGATGCATCTCGGGATTCCGAATCGGGAGATTATATTATTTTACAGGAATTTTATTGTAGAGGTGGCATCCGATTTTCTGATCGGCACGACTTCTATCCATTTTGTAAAGTAGTCTACGGCGATAAGGATGTATTTATGTCCACCCATGCCGTTAGGGAGCTGGCTAACCATATCCATCCCCCACTGTGCAAACGGCCAAGGGGAACTTAGTGGTGTTAATTCGGTAGCGAGGAGTCGAGGGATGCTTCCAAAGAGTTGGCAGCTCTTGCACCTTCTGACCAGCTTTCCTGCATCTTGGTGTAATGTCGGCTAGTAATACCCTTGCAACCGTATCCTTTGAACTAGATTGCGGGCCCCATGATGTGCTCCTCCGACCTCTTCATGTATCTATCGTAGGACGTAGCCTGCTTCGTCGGGATCGATGCATTGGAGTAGAGGTTGGGTGTACGACTTTTTGTACAAGTTTTCTTTGCTCCATGCGATGTGGGGAGCTTTCATACGGAGCCGGCGAGCCTCGACCCGGTCCCCAGGGAGTACTCTGTCCTTTAGGAATTCTACAATGGGTTTTCTCCAATCCGGGATATCCCCTTAAGTCGTGTAGATCTGGTGTGTTACCTCTTTATCTTCCATGCTGGGTCATGGCAGGACTTCGAAGAGAATGTTTCTCTTGTGATTGGCCGAATAGGAAGAGGCGAGTTTGCTTAGCGCGTCGGCCTCAGCGTTCATGCTTCTGGGAATCTGTTCCACTTAGACCTCTTTGAAATTTCTCCGAAGTCTTTTTACCTCCGCCAGGTATTTCATTATTAGTGGTTCCCGGGCTTCGTAACGCCCAGTCACCTGGCCGACGACTAGCGTGGAGTCCCTGCGGATTCTGATCATCTTTAGCTTTACGCTGGAAGTGATTCATAGCTCGGCTAATAAGGCTTCGTATTCTGCTGCGTTGTTCGACGCGTTAAAGCCAAGTCTCAAAGAGTACTCCATCTTCGCCTCATCCAAACCACGGACGATTAAACCGGCCCTACTCCCTTTCTCTGTGGAGGATCCGTCCACATAGAGTACCCAGTCCGGGATTGGGCCGAGTGTCTCCTCAACTGAGGGTCGTGGGTCAGGGCCCCGCACAGGTGCTCCTTCTTTATTGAGAATAGTGCATTTGGACACGAAATCGACTAAGGCCTGTGTCTTGACAGCTTGTCTTGGCCGGTACTTGATGTCGAATTGAGACAACTCCAACCTCTATTTCTCTAAGCAACCCAACGATTCGGGGGAACTGAGGATATTCCCCAAGGTCCGTTTGGTGAGGACGATGATTGTGTGTGCCTGAAAATAATGCCGCAGCTTCCTGGAGGTGACAACGAGCGCAAGGACTATTTTTTCTATGGCTAGGTATCTGGTCTCTACGTCCTTGAAAATGTGGTTGACGTAGTAGACCGATCTTTGTGCTTTTTCGAATTCTCTAATGGGTACAGTGCCGACAGCCTGGTCGGAGACGGCCGGATATAGTAACAGCTCGTCCCTCTCAACTGGTCGGGTGAGAAGAGGGGGGATGCCAGGTGCGTCTTGAGTTGTTCGAAAGCGATTAGGCACTCCTCAGACCATTCGAATCCGTGGATCATTCTTAAGGTTTTGAAGAAAGGCAGGCACTTTTTTCCGGATCTGAACATGAAGCGACTCAAGGCAGCCACTCTCCCTATGAGTCGCATGATATCAACATTGCTCTTGGGTGTTTCCATATTAATGATGGCCCAGATTTTCTCCGGGTTTATTTCGATTCTTCGGTGGGTGACCATGAATCCAAGGAATTTCCCGCTTGTGATGCCGAACGCGCATTTAACCGGATTCAGCTTCATCTTGTACTTCCACAGGACGTCGAATGTCTCGCCGAGGTTTGCTGTGTACCCGACCGATAGGGTGGATTTCTCAAGCATGTCGTCGACGCATGCTTCCATATTTCTCCTAATTTGTGGTTTGAACAGCTTGTTGACCAGTCGCTGGTATGTGGCCCCAACGTTTTTGAGGCCGAAGGGCATTACGCTTTAGCAGTAGACTCCCCGATCGGTGGTGAAGGCAGTTAGCTCTTCGTCGGTCGGATTCATCCGGATCTGATTATAACCGGAGAAAGCATCCATGAAGCTTAGTAGCTCGTGACCGGCCGAGCTGTCCACTAACTGATCTATCCGAGAGAGTGGGCAGTTGTCTTTAGACATGCCTTATTTAGATCAGTGAAGTTGACCCACATACGCCATTTCCCGTTTGCCTTCTTGACCATGACCACGTTCGCCAGCCAATCCGAGTAGTCTAGGTTCCTAATGAAGTCGGCCGTGAGCGGCCGGTTCACTTCCTCCTCTATCACTTTTTGCTTCATTGGCGCAAAACTTCTTTTCTTTTGTCGGACTGGCCGGGCTTTCGAGTCGACCCCGAGCTTGTGGGAGATCTCCTTGGGGTTGATCCCGAGCATGTTTGCTGGGGTCCAAGCGAACACATCGGAGTTTTTCCGGAGGAACTGGATCAGGTCGTCCCGAGCGCCCCCGTTAAGAGAGAGCCGATCTGGACAGTTCGGCCATCGTCTCCCTCCTTGAAAGGAACTTCTACCAAAGCCTCCACCGGGGCGCCTCAAATTTCTTTTTGGTTGTCGCGTATATCTAGAGACTCCTGAGGATCGCACACGTCTTCGAAATCGTCAACCTCTTTCTCCCCGGGAGACGTTGAGGCGAGACAGACCCTGGGGGTTTGCTGGTCTCCGTAGGCCCGGCCTACCCCTGTTGTCCAAAGGGAACTTGAGCGCGAGGTGATAGGTTGAGATCTGAGCGTGGAGGGCATTTAGGGTTGGGCGTCCCAAGAGGTTGTTATAGGACGACGGGATCTTGGCAACGAGGAAGTTCACCAGTATGGTTCGCGTTCTGCCTGCTTCCCTGATGTTGAGAGGGAGGGTGATCGATCCCTTGGACAAGACGGAATGATTTGTAAACCCGG
The DNA here is from genome assembly GCA_030015575.1 of Agapanthus africanus. Lineage (NCBI taxonomy): Eukaryota > Viridiplantae > Streptophyta > Magnoliopsida > Asparagales > Amaryllidaceae > Agapanthus > Agapanthus africanus. The sequence continues at coordinate 161,284,550 of CM057350.1, read as the reverse complement.
AGAGGACGTGGGAGTAGGTTGGAGGTCGGACGGATTTAATCTCATACACTGGAAACGGTCATAGAATATGATATCTGCCGAGCTCCTCAAGTCGATCAATATTCTCTGGACCTTGTATTGGTTTACCCGGGATGCTATCACAAGGGGATCATTGTGCGGGGGTGATATGCCATGGAGGTACTCGTCGGTAAAGGTGATTGGATTGTCCTCCTTGCACTTCTTGTGAGGCGGATCACTTAAAGTCATGATCGGCCGGAAGCGGTGGGTGTCCTCGTTGCCCGGAGTCGAACCTACGGAGACAACCATAATCTGCCCAACCGTCAATTCTCCGGGAGAGGGTTGGTTCATTTGCTCCCGATCCGCCTTCCATTTGTCTCGCAGGTACTTTGCCAGATGACCGAAGCGAATCAGTTCCTCAATATAGTCACTGAGTTGTTTGCAGCTCTAGGTCGAGTGCCCTTGCTACCGATGGTAAGCGCAGTACGGGCCACGGAGTTGCTTGCCCGACCTCTGAGTAGCTGGAAGGAGTTTGAAAAACCTCTCGCCCTTAGCCTCTTCTAGTAGCTCGGTCTGGGAGACGTTCAGGGGGTGTACTCGTGAAACTTCAGAGAATAAAGTTTTGGACGGTCGGCCTTTTTTTTCTCTTCTCTGTCCCGTTTTTTTCGGTCCGTTCGGTTGCCGCGGGGTAAGTTGGCGTTTACCTCCGACTCGAGTTGGATTTCTCGCTCGGTCCAGGCTTTTACTTCGGCCATGGTCCTAGGTTGCAGCAATGCAAAAGAGTGGAGCCACTCTTTGTGCTTAAGACCCGAGCTCAAGGCGATGATAACCGTTTCGTCGCGATGCTTGGGAACTTCCAGAAGGGCATTATAAAAGTGGGTGACGTAACCTTTGAAGGATTTCCTGTCTTCACTCATAATGGTAAACAGGTAGTCGACCGTCCTTTTCTGTCGTTGGTTACTGACGAAATGACCAAGGAATTGAGTCGCCGGCTCGTCAAAGGTCGAGATCGAGCGTGGCGCAAGTCCACAGAACCAATCCCGGCCGGCCCGGATGAGGGTGGCGGGGAAGGCCCGGCACTGAGCTGCATCTGAGTTGTCTTGGAAGCTCATGCCCGCTGTAAACGCATCCAAGTGGTCCTTCAGGTCAGATTTCCCGTTGAAGAGGGCTACCATGGGCGGTTTGTTCCGAGACGAGACCCGCTCATATAGTAATTGCTCCATGAAGGGCCTCGTGAGCGAATCTGCAAAGTACTTTGCCACTCCTCCGGTCGAACGGGCGGCGAGCCGCATGTCCTCAATCTTTCTCTCGAGGACCTCGATTCGCTGTTGGTACCCCGAGGATTCCCCACAGTCGGAGTGCCTGTTATTTCTGCTCTGGGATTGCGCGATAGAGCGGTTTCGGTTTCGCTCTATTATGTTCCTCAGATCCTCGGGGTGGACCCTTCGTGGCCGGCCCCGACGTTCGCCATGTGCGTGGTCTTGATGAGTGTGGTGACGTCGGTCTTGCCAGGAATCAGGCAACCTGACCGACGTTTCTTCAAGAAGCGAGAGAGCGCGGCGGGCGTTGAAGTGATAGCCCGGTCTCTCCTGAGATCTTGGTGTCGAACTATCCAGCACTCAACGAGTCATGGAATCTGTTCCCCTCCGAATGGCTGCGCGACGAGAGACGTCTTGCCTGAGATTCGGGGCAGATGCTATTTGGTTTTATCCGTCCACCTCTCCGAAGATGCCAAGTTGATTTATGGCACCGTGTATCGGAGGTTTATAAGGATGCGGCCGATGTAGCAGACTTCGTCAGATTCCCCCTCGTCTGAGGGGGTTTTGATTGTGGGGACTCTCTTCTCTGCGGGTGCAAGCCCCTGCAGTTAATTACGCTACCGCATCGCGGTAACAACTTTCTTCTTCTCCAGATGTTCACTTCGTGTCGCGGGTGTTTGTTTTATTTGTGGTTGCCCGTGGATTGTATACGGAGACTAATTTATGTTGTCGCCCGTAGGACGTGGATTAGTCCTGTTAGTTATATGTATGCCCTAGAGGCCATTACTGTACATTGGATGTATATTGTAGTGGATGCTTGGACATATATAGGGAGGACTTTCTTGCTCGACATGATAGTATGCTATCTGGTTGATCTTTACCTTAACGTGTACACTGATTGTCTCTCTGTTACATGTTGGTAAAGCCCTTAGGATGAGTACTTGACTACCTGGACTATGATGAGGATCATACTAATGGGGACATAGTAGTCCATAAGTACATCCTTCAAAGTCCCTAGTCGTGGGTATATCGAGACGGGGCATCGATATACCAGAGTAGACTAGCGTATACCTTCTCGACCCATACAGATGGGCGATGGATGATCCCATATCCATTGGTGTTTGACATCGGAGATGATATACGGGTGCTCAGTGGAGACTGGGTACACTGGACGGACTCGCCGAGAACTCCCAGATGGTATTATACCTTACGTCAGATGGCAGTTCTCTGGTGACACTGGTACTGAGTAGTCTGTTGACCCGAGATCGTCATAGAGTCTTGTGTGGTTCCCACTGTGCTTTGATTTCCACCTTACCACGTCCAAGAGGGCGTGCAAAACGGTGGTTTTTGGGTACAGTTCCGAATCACATGGAGGCAATGAGCGATAGGAGGGGATTCGTCTCTCCCGGTATAGGGAGTTGATGTTGCGCTGTGTTCGATTGGCTATAACCGGAAATCCCTGGCCAGGGTTGCTGAGATTTACTGGTAAGTGTTACCAGTAGTTTCTCGAACTGTTATAGACCTCATATCGACACGACTTATCGAGCTATTGGGGTCTGACGTTTACCACCCCTAGGCGAGATATGCGACAGATCAGACGGACAGACCGGACTGTACGGTAAGCGTTACTGGTTGGATTCACAGGAGTGTGAGCGGGCTTGCTCGTCGATCTTCTGATCGCTCAATACCCGGGTGGCCGTTACGTTTAGCAGACCGCTTGCGGCTTGTGGGTGTTTGATATGATCATCACCTGCTGCTGGCGTATTGACGGGTCTTTAGAGTCCTACACAGAGGTTTCCTGGCTCAAGCGAAACGAAATAGGAGCGCATATGAGATATGTGCGGGACCGAGAATAATACCAGTATGTGATACTGTATTCGATTCTCGCGATTTGTGACATTGATCGGTTATATGCGATATAACCGGGTTATCGGATCAAGTGTTGATCCGATAAGTTGTTACTTTTGATACTAGTCGGTTATGTGCGACATGACCGGATCATTGAATCAATTGTTGATTTAATGATTTAATGTATAATTATATATTTGATATATTACTTTGCATTAACTAGTATTGGTTCACTTTAAATGGATTTTCTCACTTCATGTGCACATTGTATATGTGATATAGTTTTGTGCACTTGTATGTATCATGTTTGATGATACATGTTTACTTGAGTTTGTGTAAAGATTGAACCATGGTTATTTAAATGGTTAGGGTTTTGTTTTTCATACTTATTTATTTATTTATTTATTTTGGAAAAGATTAAAGAGAAGAATGGTGGTTTTCTTTGTTTGTAATTGAAGCTTCATGAAGGTTTGACCAAAGCTACCATTCTTGTCTTCTTCTCATAACCCTAACCATTCAACTAACTTTGGTTAATTCTCTACACATTACCATGGTTAATCTTATGATAAGAATGGTTTTATTATTCTTTTGAAAAAGAACTTATCATAATATTATTCCTTCTTCTTCTTCATCTTCTTCAAAGAAGAAGCTTGACTTCATCAATGGTGATTGTTGAAAAAGGGTGAGAAATCCAATTCTAAAGTGAACCCACCTCCTATTTCTTCATCCTCTACTTCTTGCCAAGTAGTATAGGGTGTTCTCTTCACAAGTTTCATGACTTGGTGAAGTGGGAGCTTGATCTAGCAATGCCTCGACGTTGATCATCTTCGGCGCGAAGTCGACCACCTTGCCCGCCCATTTCTCCGATGAAGCCGACGCTAGAGCCCGGGTTTCCATTTGGACAGCGAGGAGACTTCATTGCGGAGCTATGGAGGTGGAGGACCGGATCTACAAAGGTTGTATTTCCGTATACTCGTAGTTAAGTTGTTAACTAGTTTTGTTTTCGCCTAAATATCTAGTTAACGATCCGTAGTCTAGGGTTTCTCGGCACTGTAATTTTTGAAATTGGCATGGTTGATGCCTTGTGAGACCTCATTAGTGTGCCTAGGAACCCTACAGTGGTATCAGAGCCTATCTAGAGCCTTAGGCGATGCGTAGACGACGCTTGAAACCCGATCGAACCAAAACCCTAACCCCAAAATAGCTCTCTGGACTTTTTCTAAAACCTGGGATTTTTCCAAATTAAAAATGCTTAAAAAATTCAGCAGGAAATTCTAAGAATTACGGTGCAAAAATTACCTAATGATCTGTCTAAAGCGCGGCGGATCCGCGGCATTAGCCGCCTATTGCGGCGGTTCCGCGCCCATTTAGTCTCTTCAGTCAACCATTTTTGTACAGTAACTTCTTTATTTAAATGCTGAGTTTTATGGGAATTTTTAATATTTATTCAAGAGTTGAATATTCTGGGTTGTATTGGGAGTTCGTAGATTCGATCGGATTGTCTAATCTTGTCTATGTGTTTTCCGGATAATTTTTGAATATGTTAAAAAGTTCGACCGGATATAAATACCCACTTTTTCCCCTGTCGGGAAATTTCCAAGTGTTGGATCTTTCCGTAGTTTAAAGACGTTCTAAGTAGTGCAAGTAACGCGATGGACCCTCTAGAAGACAACAAACCTTAACTCGATTATGTGACCGTCTTGAACTGCCCTTTGAACCTTCGGGTTTTGGGGCAGTACGGCGTGCCACATGTGAGGCGTTGGCTTGACCCTTCTACGGCTGGACCGTTGGTACTGAGGCATGAACTGGATGTTTTTAAACTTGTTTCATGTGTTGATTTGCTTTGGGAAAACTTGGGTGTTCGATTGCTCGATCAGAAAGTTTAACATTTTCTATTTATCCGGAATGTGATACAATAATTGGAATTCACAATAACTTATGAGATAACTGAATGAATGTTATAAATCTAGCGGTTTAGTCTCACTTGATCGGTTGCCACGGAATTTTGATGTGATCAAAAGTCCGTCACAATCACGTAGCGTACGCGGATACTCGCCGGGTAAACTTAATAGACAGCCTCACTCCATAGCCCCGACCAAGTGACTGTAGGAGAACCCCGTCGCCGAAAGCATCCATTCGGGTGCTCGCGGCAGCGGTGTTCCGCCTTGGTGCACTTCGTCGACGGCATCGGGGGTGCGGCCGTCTAGTAAAGTTTGCGACGAGCATTCGATCAGAACATCGGGAATCCTGTTGAATTCCCGACTTGATATTGAAAAGTGTTTTCGATTTTGAGACTAAAATGCGGGGTTTATAATTGTTAGGCATGTGATGTCTAAGGTATTCATTTGATTAGGCATGCGATGTCTATGGAGATTGCGGATTCCAACTATTGTAGTTTTACACTTTCTTTTCTGTGACCGTAAGTGTAATATGTGATATCGCCGGTTTCGTTGCTATATGTCAACGACAATTGGGATGCGCATATTTACTTACGTTGATGACATGTGATGTTATGTGTTGCTGGATATGTTATATTGGATCGTCGTGTTTGAATAGCCGGGGTTTTTTTATGTGAGATGAGTGTTTTTCATTTTCATTCATGTAAAAACTTGTATGTAATATTCTTTTATTGGGGCACTTCCAGGTTGCGGAAGATGTCACCTTTTGTATATTATTTACTTTTCCGTACTAGGATAGACCCAAGGAGGGGAGCACAAGTAACCGGGTTCTGGAGTCCAGTGGGAGACCAACTCGAGGAGTCGAGTCCGGGTCTCCTAACTCTAGAATTGGTAGGGTTGCTTGTTGCTCTCGTAGGGGTCTAGGGGTGTGGGTTTGGCTATTCATCGCGACCGTGGAATCCGTGTTTTATACTGGCTCGTATTGAAAACACGGACTTCCTAGTTTATCCAATATTTCATATGATTCTTCTGCTGCGATATCTGTGATGTGATCATGTGATGTTCTGTGATGGATACTGTATATAGTATATATGATATATTATATAGACGTTACTTATGTTTTACACCCGCGCTAGCCCTGCCCCGCTCTGTCGTTAGTTACCTAACCTAACGGTGTACGAGGGGACATCGAGGCGAATGCGGATGGCATAAGTGTACGCCGTATTTATTTGTGATGTTTAGGTATTTAAATGATGGGACTTCATTAATGTGATTAATGAAATAAAAGAAACCTAAGATGTTGTAGAATCGAATTTCAAAAATAAAACAGGTAGCTACAGTTCTTGCTTTGCATAGCGGTATATGTGATATATCCTGCACCTTATTCGATGAGGAAAGGACCGAGATCCCTTCACCGGGAGTGACTCCTTTAGCAATAACTGGCAGATGCTACACACTCGGTTTGGCTTTTGATAGCTTCTATAGTTTCTGCTTTGCACAGCGATATATATGATATATCCCGCACCTCATTCGACGAGGAAAGGACCGACGATCCCTTCACCGGGAGTGACTCCTTTAGCAAAACTAGAAAAGCCTCAAAAGCACTCCATTTCAAAATCATTTGATTCTACAACGATATCAAGTTCATTACGCAATAGGTTTTCAGAAAAACCTGTCGTAGCCCTCCGTCATTTCAGATAAGTAGTAGTTAGTATTCGTGCTACGTTTGTTGGCCTTTGTCAAGGCGTAGTGTGCGGTAGCTGACTGGTGCTTATCTGCTTATGCATATGATGCAGATTGGGTTAGGGTAGTCGTGCGACCTTGTTGGCCTTTGTCAAGGGTCGTGCGGGTGGGTTTAATTCAATCAGGAAATGACGGGTTGAACTTGACTAGCATCCTATGGTTTGTTGGCCTTTGTCAAGGTCATAGGAGGTTAGGGGCAAAATATTATCGGAAATTTCAAGTGTTGAAATTTGCAATGAGATTGCATACCTTCTATGAGATAGTTGGATCCCGATACCCGCTGTGAGTAAGAGTTACTCCTGGGAGAGTTTTACACATTACAATTAGCTGATCAAGTAGGTGTCTAGAAAGGTGTTAACGAGGTTACGCCTCTGGAAAAACGAGGTTTACATTAATTAGGTTCGTGCGAAAGCATGGGGGACCTCCCTCAAAGTACCGACACTGGCCTGGCTGAAAGATTGGCGAACTTGTAGTATGTAATTAATCCCGGCTAGTCTTTCCTTTTAGGGTTTGAAGGAAAATTTGATAAAAACAGTGGGAGCCATCCTGATTAGATAAAACATAACCAATCTATTCTTGCAAGAGCGCACGCTGAGTGTTTTCTTCTCTCTCTCTCCAGGTAGCGAACATATCACGCCTTAATCAAGATAATAATACGGAATATTGACCGAACCCGCTTGTTATACTGAGCTGGGGAACGTTGGTCCCGCTCCAACTTATAATTGTTATAAGACAGAGCAGGAAATTGGGGAATACCAGATTTCCCATGCCGCCCAAACGAAGGAAGTGCATATGATGCATCTTCTTCGGGTGTATTCATTACAAAGAACTGTTTCTCTGTATCCTCTACGTCCTGGGTATGTGATACCCGATCAGGATCCCAGATATGTAATCTGTTACATAGGGCTACAGCTAGGTAGAGAACTGAGAACGGGTGATAAGTTTCATGAGGCAGAAAACGGGGCAAGAGTTGCAGCCAAGTCTGTTGGTCACTGTCACCCTGTATTACCAATACATTGATTCTGAACGAATGTTATTAGATACCGAACCTGATATACAAAATCATATCTATCTCTTTATTAGTAAAGAAATGATAAAATTTTGTATAGATGGATAATGTTTTGAACATTTCCTATATCAAAAGTTGATCGGTTCAGGCACGTTATCTAAAAGCATTGTAGTTCTAAATCAAACTACAGTTCTTTAGTATACGGAACACACACAAGAGGAAGAGTTCAGAAATGAACGAATCCTACTTGAGGCATTGTAGACTAGGTCATATCAATGTGACCCGACTAGCTGAAGTTACATGTAGATGCATATTTAAATAAGTTTGAATTTACATCTTGTGAAACGTGCCAGTCATGTCACAGAGATAAGATGACCATAGCTCCGTTTACTGGAAACCGAGAAAGAGTTAGTGAACTCTTGGGATGATACATGTTGATGTATGTAAGGTCCACTGTCTACATATGCCAAGACCGGTTCCCTGTACTTCATTACATTCTCTGATGATCTTTCGAGATTCAGACCTATGTTCCTGTTGAAACACAAGTCCGAATCTTTTGAGATATCCACAGAATATGATTTAGAAGTAGAGAACCAAATTACGGGTACAAGTATTATGTCCTTTGATGTGATCAAGGAGGAGAATACTTGAGCACGGAATTTCTGGACTTTTCTAAAGGAGAATGAGATTCTCTCTCAGCATTACTCCTCCGATACACCATAGCACGATGGTATATCGGGGCGGAGCAATCACACCCTATATAAGGTGTGCTCTATGATGAGTACTACTGAGTTACCTATTTCCTTTTTGGGAGTTGTGCACTTGAGAAGCTTCATACCAATTGAATAGGGTTCGAATCAGATCACAGCCTACCACTTCATATTTGATATGATAAGGGAAGAGCCCATCTCTTAAGTTAGTTAAGATTTGGGATTGTCCGGCCTATGTCTAAAAGCAAAATCCGGACAAGCTCGAGGCAAGGTCAGTTATGTAGAACTGAAAGTGTTTCAGCTATACAAACTACAGCAAATGATTTGGTAGAACAGAAGGATTCAATAGTAACCAACGAAGCTCAGCCTCTCCGCCGATCTAGTAGGGTTCCTCACCCACCTGAGAGATACTTTGGTTTCTCTATGATAGTGGGAGCGAGGATTGCATCATGAGATGATGACCCAACTAGTTTCGAGCAGGCCATCGAGAGTAGGGACTCTGTAAGAATGGCTGGATGCTTAGTAATCTGAGATGGAATCCATATACACCAACAAAGTATGGACTTTGGTTGCTATATCTGAAGGGTTAAATCCCCATCAGGAGCAAGTATATCTTGAGAAGATTACTTGGTGTAGATGGAAAAGTTGAGACTTTCAAAGCTAGACTTGTTAAAGCTTTTCGTCATCGACCAGGCGTAGATTATGATGAAACCTTTTCAAGTGGCTATGCTTAAGTCCATCCAGATCCTACTTGCCACGGCTACATACCATGACTACGATATCTGGCGGATGGGTGCCATGACTGCTTTTCTAAAAGATGTTTTAGAAGAGAACGTCTATAAGTACACAGCCAGAGGGCTTCGTAGACAGTGGGAGCAGCGGAAACGTGTACAAGATGCTTTATAGGATAAAGCAGGTATCGCGGAGTTGGAACATCTATTTTGATGTGTTAGTCAAAGAGTTTGACATCATCAAAATGGTAGATGAACCTTGTATAAACAAAAAGGTAGTAGTGTAGCGTCTTGAAAAGTCGTTTTGGTGTTTTCCTGAACTTCGGTGAAAATTCGGTATTTTTCCGAAAACCGTCTTTCTCGATATTTTGCAGTTTAGGGCTAATTATACCTTAAATGGATAGGTAATTACTTGTTTTTAGTGACTAATGAGTTAATTATGAAATTTTGGTCATTTAAAAATTTTTCCCTATTTTTCATTTTTTAATATTATTTTAAGCCGGTAAGAAAATACATTAAATAAGCGATAAATACAAATTTTTTCGGGCTAATTTTAATCCCTAAAATTATGATAATTATAATCTAGTGATAACATGAATTTTTAGTAATTTATTTCGATTTTTAACAAATTTTTATGAATTGAAACGAATTTATTGAATTTTGGGCTAAAACTTGCAATTTTTGAGTTGTAGGGGGCCTTTTTGCATAAAATTTCTTTTGTAAAACCCCTCTATCTTTTTTCTCAGCCCTAGGACAGCCCAAGCCTTGGCCAAGTCCAGAAATTCTGGCCTCTCTCTTCTTGGTTTCTTTCTTGAGTTAATTTGATAGTTTATGGTATTATTTTAATTAAAATGGATAATGTATGATACATTTGACTTTGGAAACTTGACCATGACTTTCCCCACTTGCCCACACCCTCCCCCATCCCTCCATTCTGGCCGAAACCTGCACCATTTCCCACCTCTATTATTTTCCTTCTCTTTCTCTCTCATTTTCTTCAAAATTTGCAACAAAATTCAATAAAAATCCACAAATCCTTCTCTTTTTCAACATAAAATCCTTGTGCTACCTCTTCTCAAGCTTAATATAGTTGAAATCATGTGGAAAGGAGGCATTTTTGGAGCAAACTTTCTTGCTTGATCCATTGATCAAGAGGTATAATTTCTATCTTGTTAAATTCCTTGTTTAAGTGCTTATGTTTTATGGTTTAGTGTTAAATTAGTGTAGTTTAATCTAGTTTTCTTAGATTTTGTTTGAAAATTCTAACTAGGGTTTGAAAGCCATAATAGTTAATTAAGTTATTTTATAGTTAATCTAGTTGTTAATGACTAATCTATATAGTTACCTTGTTGATATAGCTTTCAATTTTGCTAAATTAGTTAATTTTAGAAGGGTGGAATTGTTGTTTTGAAATTTCAAGAGAGGGTTTATGTTGGTATTGGTTTGTGAAGCTTGATTAGTGAGTGGATTAAGTTTTTGAAAGCATTATTTAAGTGATTAAACCTAATTTGCTATCTAGTGTTTTGCTAACCTTAATCTAAGTGGTTAATTTGCTTAGTAGGCTAAAATATAGTGTTAAATTAAGGTTTTTCATATATAGTTTGGTTTATGTTTGCTAAGTACAAAGATCAAGAGAAGGTTTTGTTATGTAAATTAGGTTTTTAAGCTTAGTTAATGGTTTAGAAATTGTGTATTGGCTAGCTATTTGGTTAGTTTGGATGTTGGTGTTGGGTGGTGTTGACTTTGTCGCTAAATTGTCGATGTTTGCATCAAATTGCAATTTCTGCTTACTAGATTTTTATAAAAGCTATGTGATGAATTAATTGTGGCATCTCGATGATTGTGTTGGCTTGTCCTACGACTTTTAGGATGCGTGAGTGCGGTTTTTGGGTAGTCGGGTTTTAGTTTTGCCGGGTGACCCAAATCGGCGTTTTTGGCAGTTTTTGCGATTTTCGCGTGTGTTCCGTGCACTTTGTGCACGTTGTACCTAGCTAGCGAACTTTAGTAGTTTCGTTGGGGTTTGCGTCGTTCTTGATATGTAACCTTATAATTGGTAATGATGTAAATTCCAGGTTCGGTCGCGGAAACGTCAGACGCGGCGCGAAAGGGAAAGGCGGTGATTGGACACAGCTAGCCAGGGATCCCGGTGAGTAGATTTAACATCTACGGGGGACGATCGTTTGGATGGCGCAAGTCGCCCGATAGATTTAGTAAACTGGAAAATAGTAAATTGGATAATCACTTGTGACATTAGAATAATAATACTGGCATGATAATTGCTGCAATTAGATCAATATGTTATATCCATATACGCAAACTCAATTGTAGGACACATGCACCATTACCAGGTTTTTATATGCAGCACGAGCACTATTCATGTTTACACACACACCCTGGTAATTGCCATGCCACCACACTAGATAACCTTTAATTTAAACCTTTTACTAATTGATACTTAAATTGTGCTATTTCCTTAAAATGAAACCGTAGGATTGCTATTCATGTGCATGTACTTCATCATATTCATTGTTCATGCTTAATACATTAATCACACATCGCAACTTGATTTTTGATATCATACGCATTCATTAGCATTGATATATGCACTTATGAGGATTTCTTGAGATTTTATGATATTGCTGGATTTCGGGGGAAAGCCGCAAAATTTCCAAACTTATGATATTTTTAAAACATGTAAATTGCGGTTTTCTAGTGATGTAAGTGTCGTCCACCATGAGTTTGCTGTGGCTTTGGAAATCCGTGTCGAGGAGTGGAGGAACCGGCACGGGTACATGGTGGGCCCGGTAAGGTACCCCGGGGCAAGAGGAATGTGGTGATGACGTTGAGCCTGGCAGGGGACGGATTACCTACCGGTGACTGTTTGGGACGGCGGATATCCAGAGGATACCGACCGTGGCCGCTAGATGATGAGATATTGATATTTGAGATGGGTCAGCCGGACGGCTGAGGCCAGAGATACATTTATGAGATTTGAGACAGCTTTTGGGTGTCGTTGCTGGACACCGATTTTCGTCGATTCATTGACATTATGCTGGCATTCTAAAAGAGTTTCAAAAAAAAAAAAAAAAAGAGATAAAATGATTCTTATATATACCTATTGAGACCTCAGATTTTCATGTTGCATACATATTAGCACACTGATATGATATACACACCTGCTAGTGCATCCAGTCATACCTGTATTTTAGATGCTAGGATGCTTGTGTGCATGCATACGATAGCCTTTGTAGATGCTATTTATTACTCACGAGTTGGCAACTCACCCCCGTTGTGCCACAGTCTTTTGCAGGTCCGCTCCGTCAGTTCAGTAGCGGCGGGCGCACTTGTCTTTTGCCTCTTTTGCCTGAGCTCGAGATTTGCTCATAGGTGGGTTATGTTATTTTTTGTACCACCTTGTATATTCTTGTATATTCTTGTATCTAGTGTACTCCATCTACTGTTCTACCAGATTATTGTATATTGACCTAGAGATGAGACTGTGAGGTTTGTGGATTTTATACTGTATTTGGGGTCGAGCTCACTTGAGCCGACATGCTACTTTTTCATGCTTCCTTATGCTTTATTATGCTTGTTGTCATTTACATTGCGTGGGATTTGTGACCGCCGTATGGCGAAGAGCTAGCTCCCGCTTGGGGATGCCCTATTTTGTGGATTCATGTATATATTTTGTTGTACCCATTTTTGGGGGCCAGTATTTACAAAGGAGACTCTGCCGAAATTTTCGGAAAAATTAGTATTGTTTTTAAAGGGGGTTTTATATGACTTATTTGATAAGCTTGCTTTCAAATGTTTGGGTTTTCTTCACTCTTTTGCTTAATTGGTTTTGTTTTCTGGGCTTTGGCTTACTTATTTTACGGACGCCTTTAGACGTTTCGTAAACTTAAGTGCCAGTCACGTTCCGTACCCTACGGGTCGTGACAAAGTTGGTATCAGAGCGATAGGTTTTACCTTTGTGAGTGTAGGATGACCCTTGGTAGATGGAGTAAGTGACTTAAGCAGGGTAACGTAGCGTGCGTATGTCCGCGGCATACTTACGATACGGTACTCCGCCTAAGTGACTTTAGGATATACTTGCTTGGAAAATTCCTTCTTCAATTCCGTGTATCCTATGATCCTATTGCACTGTTCTTACTATCCGTTTTCCTGTAACAGCCACTATGCCGCCGAAGGCTACGAGGGCACAGAGGGCTGCCGCCAGAGACGAGATTCGAGCTGGCTCGTCCGAGGCTAGGACTGAGCAGGGTGGTATGCCTACGCCGCAGGGACAGACCGATCCACTTTCCCCAGGCCGTATGGATAGGCTCGAGACGGGTATGGAGGAGTTGCGACAGATGATGGGAGGCATGCAGGAGCTGCGTCAGATGGTAGGATCCCTAGTTGCAGCCAGTCGTACACCGAGGCAGGATGACGTACCTACTACATCACAGACGACCATGATACCTGCTCCTACTACTACCATCGTGTCCATTCCGGTTTCACTACAGGACTTCATGAGGCTGAGACCTCCAGTATTCACCGGCACCGAGGCAGCGGAGGACCCACAGACGTTCCTTGACAGTTTAGCCAGGATCTGCCGTTCACTGAGATGTTCGGATGATCGATGGGTAGAGCTTGCGAGTTTCCGACTAGAGGGTCTCGCGCAGACATGGTGGGAGTCAGTCTTGAGAGGTCGAGCTGCAGATCTACCGCCTATGACTTGGGCCGAGTTTACAGCGGTCTTTCTAGCCCGTTTCCTTCCAGAGAGCGTTCGTGACGCCAGAGCTCGCAGTTTCGAGGCCTTAGTCAAGACACCTGGGATGACGGTGTCTGAGTATGACATCCAGTTTACACAGTTGTCCCGATATGCTCAGTATTTGGTGGATACCGAGGAGAAGATGGTGAAGAGGTTCGTACAGGGACTTGATGCCCAGCTATATCTTGCCATTGGCGCCCAGCACTACGACACTTATTCAGCTGCTATGGATACTGCATTGCGGATGGAGGCACGCATATCGCAGACTCCGGCCGTTTCTGGGCCGAAGAGGATGCGCACCGATGTACCGCCTCAGAGGCAGCGCGCCAGATTCTTTCCGAGAGATAGGCCTGGCAGAGGATTTGGACGGGGACAGTTATATGGTTCTTATTCCCAGGGGCAGCAGCCGTCGCCAGGATGTTTTGGGTGCGGGAGTTTGCACCATCTTGTTAGAGACTGCCCGGTGAGACGACAGGGAGCAGCGACAGTTCCGCACGTGACCCTACCACCATCACCACCCCCTACTCAGAGAGCCCTACTTCCTACCCCAGGCGATGCTCCACGCCAGTTAGGTGCACCGAGAGGCCGAGGACGTGGCGGTCCTGTTCAGAGAGGACGAGGAGGCAGAGGCCGAGGTCGAGGTCAGCCCGCTATCGGTGGAGGACAGGCCCGAGTTTTTGCTTTGACACCGCAGGGTGCGCAGGCATCCAATGCCGTTGTGACAGGTACTTTGCCAGTTTGTTCTTTCGACGCACGGGTATTATTCGACCCAGGTTCCACACATTCGTACGTATCTACACACTTTGCACCGATGTTGGGCCGTGAGTCGTCGTCGTTAGATCAGCCGCTTGTTGTTGTTACTCCGGTAGGCGAGTCGTTTGTCGCTCGTTTTGTTTTTCGTTTGTGTTCCGTTCGTATCGGGGAGAGGGATTCATCAGTTGATTTGATACTCCTCGATACGTTGGACTTTGATGTGCTTCTGGGCATGGATTGGCTAGCCACTTGTTATGCTTCGGTGGACTGCCGTGAGAAGGCAGTCAGATTTAGCTTTCCGGGAGAGCCAGTCCTTGTTATTCAGGGAGACCGTAGTGTCGCCCTTCCCAGCTTAATTTCGTCTCTTCGCGCTGGTCAGCTCTTGCGGAAGGGATGTCAGGGATTCTTAGCGTTTGTTTGTGATACTCGAGCTGCAGAGGTTCCGTTGGACCGGGTCCCGATAGTTTGTGAGTTCCCTGATGTCTTCCCTGATGAGCTACCTGGGCTACCGCCTGAGCGCGATGTTGAGTTCTGCATTGATTTGATTCCCGGTTCGGGGCCTATTTCTATACCTCCTTATCGGATGGCCCCGGCAGAGCTTCGAGAGCTGAAGGAGCAGTTGCAGGATTTGTTGGATAAGGGGCTTATTCGACCGAGTGTTTCTCCGTGGGGTGCTCCGGTCCTGTTTGTCAAGAAGAAGGATGGAAGTTTGCGCTTATGTATCGACTACCGCCAGCTGAACAAAGTTACCGTTCGGAACAGATATCCGTTGCCGCGCATTGATGATTTGTTCGACCAGCTTCAGGGTGCGGGGTATTTTTCGAGGATCGACTTGCGATCAGGATACCATCAGCTGCGAGTTCGACAGGAGGATATACCGAGGACAGCTTTCCGTACACGCTATGGCCACTACGAGTTTTTGGTGATGTCGTTCGGACTCACCAACGCCCCAGCAGCATTCATGGATTTGATGAACCGTACATTCAGGCCGTATCTTGACTTGTTCATCATCGTGTTTATCGACGATATCTTGGTGTACTCCCGGAGCAGAGAGGAGCACGAGCAGCACTTGCGGATTACGTTACAGACTCTGAGGGAGCATCAGCTGTTCGCGAAGTTCTCCAAGTGTGCTTTCTGGCTGGACAGCGTCGGATTCTTGGGTCACGTGGTTACGAGAGACGGCATTTGTGTGGACCCGAAGAAGATTGAGGCTGTTCAGCAGTGGCCCCGACCTACATCGGTTACTGAGATCCGTAGTTTTCTAGGCTTGGCGGGCTACTACAGGCGTTTTGTTCAGGACTTCTCCCGTATAGCTGCACCGTTGACCGGTTTGACCCGGAAGGGAGTTCCTTTCGTCTGGACGGAGGAGTGCGAGCGCAGTTTTCAGCAGCTGCGGACATGTTTGACTACGGCGCCGGTATTATCTTTACCTTCGGGATCAGGCGGATTTGTTGTCTACTGTGATGCTTCGCGAGTGGGATTAGGATGCGTTTTGATGCAGCATGGCCGGGTGATCGCTTATGCTTCTCGGCAGTTGAAGAAGCATGAACAGAACTACCCCACTCATGATTTGGAGATGGCTGCAGTGGTCTTTGCACTGAAGATTTGGCGACATTACCTTTACGGCGAGTCATGTCAGATATTCACCGATCACAAGAGCTTAAAGTACATATTTCAGCAGCGAGACCTGAACCTCAGACAGCGTCGTTGGATGGAGTTGGTGAAAGACTACGACTGCGAGATCTTATATCACCCCGGCAAGGCAAATGTGGTGGCAGATGCGTTGAGTAGGAGGCCCGGGGGTCGTCTATCCTTTTTGCGCGCAGTGCAGAGGCAGTCGTCAGCAGATTGGCAGATGTTATGCGACAGCCGAGTGGAGTTCGAGTTCACTCAGACAGGGGGACAGCTCGCGCATGTTCGTGCACGCCCACAGTTGCTTGACTGTATATATGAGGCACAGCGCAGTGACGACCGTTGCTCAGAGATCATGGCACAGATGGGACAGGGCAGATTTTCCGAGTTCGTGATTGACGATCAGGGGATTTTACGATATGGATCTAGACTGTGCGTACCAGATGCTGATGGATTGCGGCGCGACATTCTTGAGGAGGCACACCGATCAGTGTATAGTGTCCACCCCGGTTCCACCAAGATGTACCATGATATGAGAGAGACCTACTGGTGGGACGGGATGAAGAGGGACATTGCGGAGTTCGTTTCGAGATGCCTGACTTGTCAGCAAGTCAAGGCCGAGCACCAGAGGCCCGCAGGAGAGCTACAGCCGTTACCCATTCCGGAGTGGAAATGGGAGCAGATTTCGATGGACTTCGTTGTGGGTCTACCCAGGACCAGTCGAGGGTACGACTCCATCTGGGTGATCGTGGATAGATTGACGAAAGCGGCTCACTTCCTTCCAGTGAAGACGACTTTCAGCTTCGCTCAGTATGCTCAGCTCTATATTGACGAGATCGTGCGACTACACGGCGTACCGACTTGTATCGTGTCAGATCGAGGCACTCAGTTCACCAGCCGACTTTGGCAGAGACTTCAGGAGGCTTTGGGCACTCGATTGAGCTTCAGCACAGCGTTTCATCCGCAGACAGATGGACAGTCAGAGCGGACCATTCAGACTCTCGAGGACATGCTCAGAGCGTGCGTTTTAGACTTTGGTGGTAGCTGGGATCGTCATTTACCTCTAGTGGAGTTCTCCTACAACAACAGCTTCCAGGATACTATTCAGATGGCACCTTTCGAGGCATTGTATGGGAGGAGATGCAGATCGCCCGTTTGTTGGACAGAGCTCAGCAAGAGCAGCATTTTGGGGCCGCAGCTTGTTGAGGAGACGACAGCGAAGATACAGTTGATCCGAGACCGGATGAGAATGGCTCAGAGCAGGCAGAAATCCTATGCAGACAGACGCCATCGCAGATTAGAGTTCGCAGTTGGCGACCATGTTTTTCTGAAGGTCTCACCGATGAAGGGCGTGATGCGTTTTGGGCGAAAGGGGAAGCTTAGCCCTAGATTCGTAGGTCCCTTCGAGATCCTCGAGCGTGTCGGCGCTGTTGCATATCGTTTGGCTCTTCCTCCCAGCTTTCTCGATGTTCACCCCGTCTTCCATGTTTCGATGCTCCGCAAGTACCTTCACGACCCTTCGCATGCGATTCAGCACCCGACAGTCCAGCTAGAGCGCGACCTTTCTTTTGCAGAGCAGCCGGTGGCCATCTTGGATCGGCAGGTGAAGAAGTTGAGGTCGAAGGTTATACCAACCGTCAAGGTCCTTTGGCGTAGCCCAAGCAGCGAGGAGGTTACCTGGGAGACCGAGGGCGAGATGAGGAAGAAGTATCCCCATCTCTTCGAAGGTACGCGTAGCTATATTTTTAAATTCGGGGACCGAATTTCTTTAAGGGGGGAAGATTGTAGCGTCTTGAAAAGTCGTTTTGGTGTTTTCCTGAAATTCGGTGAAAATTCGGTATTTTTCCGAAAACCGTCTTTCTCGATATTTTGCAGTTTAGGGCTAATTATACCTTAAATGGATAGGTAATTACTTGTTTTTAGTGACTAATGAGTTAATTATGAAATTTTGGTCATTTAAAAATTTTTCCCTATTTTTCATTTTTTAATATTATTTTAAGCCGGTAAGAAAATACATTAAATAAGCGATAAATACAAATTTTTCCGGGCTAATTTTAATCCCTAAAATTATGATAATTATAATCTAGTGATAACATGAATTTTTAGTAATTTATTTTGATTTTTAACAAATTTTTATGAATTGAAACGAATTTATTGAATTTTGGGCTAAAACTTGCAATTTTTGAGTTGTAGGGGGCCTTTTTGCATAAAATTTCTTTTGTAAAACCCCTCTATCTTTTTTCTCAGCCCTAGGACAGCCCAAGCCTTGGCCAAGTCCAGAAATTCTGGCCTCTCTCTTCTTGGTTTCTTTCTTGAGTTAATTTGATAGTTTATGGTATTATTTTAATTAAAATGGATAATGTATGATACATTTGACTTTGGAAACTTGACCATGACTTTCCCCACTTGCCCACACCCTCCCCCATCCCTCCATTCTGGCCGAAACCTGCACCATTTCCCACCTCCATTATTTTCCTTCTCTTTCTCTCTCATTTTCTTCAAAATTTGCAACAAAATTCAATAAAAATCCACAAATCCTTCTCTTTTTCAACATAAAATCCTTGTGCTACCTCTTCTCAAGCCTAATATAGTTGAAATCATGTGGAAAGGAGGCATTTTTGGAGCAAACTTTCTTGCTTGATCCATTGATCAAGAGGTATAATTTCTATCTTGTTAAATTCCTTGTTTAAGTGCTTATGTTTTATGGTTTAGTGTTAAATTAGTGTAGTTTAATCTAGTTTTCTTAGATTTTGTTTGAAAATTCTAACTAGGGTTTGAAAGCCATAATAGTTAATTAAGTTATTTTATAGTTAATCTAGTTGTTAATGACTAATCTATATAGTTACCTTGTTGATATAGCTTTCAATTTTGCTAAATTAGTTAATTTTAGAAGGGTGGAATTGTTGTTTTGAAATTTCAAGAGAGGGTTTATGTTGGTATTGGTTTGTGAAGCTTGATTAGTGAGTGGATTAAGTTTTTGAAAGCATTATTTAAGTGATTAAACCTAATTTGCTATCTAGTGTTTTGCTAACCTTAATCTAAGTGGTTAATTTGCTTAGTAGGCTAAAATATAGTGTTAAATTAAGGTTTTTCATATATAGTTTGGTTTATGTTTGCTAAGTACAAAGATCAAGAGAAGGTTTTGTTATGTAAATTAGGTTTTTAAGCTTAGTTAATGGTTTAGAAATTGTGTATTGGCTAGCTATTTGGTTAGTTTGGATGTTGGTGTTGGGTGGTGTTGACTTTGTCGCTAAATTGTCGATGTTTGCATCAAATTGCAATTTCTGCTTACTAGATTTTTATAAAAGCTATGTGATGAATTAATTGTGGCATCTCGATGATTGTGTTGGCTTGTCCTACGACTTTTAGGATGCGTGAGTGCGGTTTTTGGGTAGTCGGGTTTTAGTTTTGCCGGGTGACCCAAATCGGCGTTTTTGGCAGTTTTTGCGATTTTCGCGTGTGTTCCGTGCACTTTGTGCACGTTGTACCTAGCTAGCGAACTTTAGTAGTTTCGTTGGGGTTTGCGTCGTTCTTGATATGTAACCTTATAATTGGTAATGATGTAAATTCCAGGTTCGGTCGCGGAAACGTCAGACGCGGCGCGAAAAGGAAAGGCGGTGATTGGACACAGCTAGCCAGGGATCCCGGTGAGTAGATTTAACATCTACGGGGGACGATCGTTTGGATGGCGCAAGTCGCCCGATAGATTTAGTAAACTGGAAAATAGTAAATTGGATAATCACTTGTGACATTAGAATAATAATACTGGCATGATAATTGCTGCAATTAGATCAATATGTTATATCCATATACGCAAACTCAATTGTAGGACACATGCACCATTACCAGGTTTTTATATGCAGCACGAGCACTATTCATGTTTACACACACACCCTGGTAATTGCCATGCCACCACACTAGATAACCTTTAATTTAAACCTTTTACTAATTGATACTTAAATTGTGCTATTTCCTTAAAATGAAACCGTAGGATTGCTATTCATGTGCATGTACTTCATCATATTCATTGTTCATGCTTAATACATTAATCACACATCGCAACTTGATTTTTGATATCATACGCATTCATTAGCATTGATATATGCACTTATGAGGATTTCTTGAGATTTTATGATATTGCTGGATTTCGGGGGAAAGCCGCAAAATTTCCAAACTTATGATATTTTTAAAACATGTAAATTGCGGTTTTCTAGTGATGTAAGTGTCGTCCACCATGAGTTTGCTGTGGCTTTGGAAATCCGTGTCGAGGAGTGGAGGAACCGGCACGGGTACATGGTGGGCCCGGTAAGGTACCCCGGGGCAAGAGGAATGTGGTGATGACGTTGAGCCTGGCAGGGGACGGATTACCTACCGGTGACTGTTTGGGACGGCGGATATCCAGAGGATACCGACCGTGGCCGCTAGATGATGAGATATTGATATTTGAGATGGGTCAGCCGGACGGCTGAGGCCAGAGATACATTTATGAGATTTGAGACAGCTTTTGGGTGTCGTTGCTGGACACCGATTTTCGTCGATTCATTGACATTATGCTGGCATTCTAAAAGAGTTTCAAAAAAAAAAAAAAAAAAGAGATAAAATGATTCTTATATATACCTATTGAGACCTCAGATTTTCATGTTGCATACATATTAGCACACTGATATGATATACACACCTGCTAGTGCATCCAGTCATACCTGTATTTTAGATGCTAGGATGCTTGTGTGCATGCATACGATAGCCTTTGTAGATGCTATTTATTACTCACGAGTTGGCAACTCACCCCCGTTGTGCCACAGTCTTTTGCAGGTCCGCTCCGTCAGTTCAGTAGCGGCGGGCGCACTTGTCTTTTGCCTCTTTTGCCTGAGCTCGAGATTTGCTCATAGGTGGGTTATGTTATTTTTTGTACCACCTTGTATATTCTTGTATATTCTTGTATCTAGTGTACTCCATCTACTGTTCTACCAGATTATTGTATATTGACCTAGAGATGAGACTGTGAGGTTTGTGGATTTTATACTGTATTTGGGGTCGAGCTCACTTGAGCCGACATGCTACTTTTTCATGCTTCCTTATGCTTTATTATGCTTGTTGTCATTTACATTGCGTGGGATTTGTGACCGCCGTATGGCGAAGAGCTAGCTCCCGCTTGGGGATGCCCTATTTTGTGGATTCATGTATATATTTTGTTGTACCCATTTTTGGGGGCCAGTATTTACAAAGGAGACTCTGCCGAAATTTTCGGAAAAATTAGTATTGTTTTTAAAGGGGGTTTTATATGACTTATTTGATAAGCTTGCTTTCAAATGTTTGGGTTTTCTTCACTCTTTTGCTTAATTGGTTTTGTTTTCTGGGCTTTGGCTTACTTATTTTACGGACGCCTTTAGACGTTTCGTAAACTTAAGTGCCAGTCACGTTCCGTACCCTGCGGGTCGTGACAAGTAGGGAGTAAAGTGACGATCCTCGTAGAGTACGTGGATGACATGCTCTTGATAGGGAAGGAGTTTCCTATGCTACGCTCGGTCAATCTCCGCTTATCACAATGACTCTCCATATAGGATCAAAGTGATACCTCCTAAATCCTGGGTTTTGGATCTATGAGATAGATCTAATTGGATGTTAGGATTCTCACTAGTTGTAGTGAGATGGTATCAACCGATCCTGGGGAGAATCACTGGAAGGGTTCCAGGGTGATAAGGACGACTGAGAGTCAGTCGCAGGCATTGTCTTTACCCTCAGTAAAGGGACGGTATGTTGGAAGAGTTCCAAGCTAGATACCGTGGCATACTAGACAATAAAGGCTCGATACATCGCTACTTAAGATGCTACCAAAGAGGTAGTCTGGATGTATATTGGTTCATGAGATGAACTTTGTTCCTCCCATTGTGTGACAATGGAGTTGTGGCTCATGCCAGGAACCCCGGTCCCATCAGTGATCCAGACATATTCTAAGGCAGTATAATCTGATCATGGAGATAGTTGATCTCCAGGGTGATCCAGGTTAGGAGAGTAGACTCAGAGGACAGCACGGCGGATCCACTCACAAAGGCCTTTTCCCAGAGAGAGACTTCTATGGGATGGTTGAGTATGAGATACTACAACCGCTGCTATCAGATGACCCTAGTGCAAGTGGGAGATTGTTAGTTATATGTATGCCCTAGAGGCCATTACTGTACATTGGATGTATATTGTAGTGGATGCTTGGACATATATAGGGAGGACTTTCTTGCTCGACATGATAGTATGCTATCTGGTTGATCTTTACCTTAACGTGTACACTGATTGTCTCTCTGTTACATGTTGGTAAAGCCCTTAGGATAAGTACTTGACTACCTGGACTATGATGAGGATCATACTAGTGGGGACATGGTAGTCCATAAGTACATCCTTCAAAGTCCCTAGTCGTGGGTATATCGAGACGGGGCATCGATATACCAGAGTAGACTAGCGTATACCTTCTCGACCCATACAGATGGACGATGGATGATCCCATATCCATTGGTGTTTGACATCGGAGATGATATACGGGTGCTCAGTGGAGACTGGGTACACTGGACGGACTCGCCGAGAACTCCCAGATGGTATTATACCTTACGTCAGATGGCAGTTCTCTGGTGACACTGGTACTGAGTAGTCTGTTGACCCGAGATCGTCATAGAGTCTTGTGTGGTTCCCACTGTGCTTTGATTTCCATCTTACCACGTCCAAGAGGGCGTGCAAAACGGTGGTTTTTGGGTACATTCCCGAATCACATGGAGGCAATGAGCGATAGGAGGGGATTCGTCTCTCCCGGTATAGGGAGTTAATGTTGCGCTGTGTTCGATTGGCTATAACCGGAAATCCCTGGCCAGGGTTGCTGAGATTTACTGGTAAGTGTTACCAGTAGTTTCTCGAACTGTTATAGACCTCATATCGACACGACTTATTGAGCTATTGGGGTCTGACGTTTACCACCCCTAGGCGAGATATGCGACAGATCAGACGGACAGACCGGACTGTACGGTAAGTGTTACTGGTTGGATTCACAGGAGTGTGAGCGGGCTTGCTCGTCGATCTTCTGATCGCTCAATACCCGGGTGGCCGTTACGTTTAGCAGACCGCTTGCGGCTTGTGGGTGTTTGATATGATCATCACCTGCTGCCGGCGTATTGACGGGTCTTTAGAGTCCTACACAGAGGTTTCCTGGCTCAAGCGAAACGAAATAGGAGCGCATATGAGATATGTGCGGGACCGAGAATAATACCAGTATGTGATACTGTATTCGATTCTCGCGATTTGTGACATTGATCGGTTATATGCGATATAACCGGGTTATCGGATCAAGTGTTGATCCGATAAGTTGTTACTTTTGATACCAGTCGGTTATGTGCGACATGACCGGATCATTGAATCAATTGTTGATTTAATGATTTAATGTATAATTATATATTTGATATATTACTTTGCATTAACTAGTATTGGTTCACTTTAAATGGATTTTCTCACTTCATGTGCACATTGTATATGTGATATAGTTTTGTGCACTTGTATGTATCATGTTTGATGATACATGTTTACTTGAGTTTGTGTAAAGATTGAACCATGGTTATTTAAATGGTTAGGGTTTTGTTTTTCATACTTATTTATTTATTTATTTATTTTGGAAAAGATTAAAGAGAAGAATGGTGGCTTTCTTTGTTTGTAATTGAAGCTTCATGAAGGTTTGACCAAAGCTACCATTCTTGTCTTCTTCTCATAACCCTAACCATTAAACTAACTTTGGTTAATTCTCTACACATTACCATGGTTAATCTTATGATAAGAATGGTTTTATTATTCTTTTGAAAAAGAACTTATCATAATATTATTCCTTCTTCTTCTTCATCTTCTTCAAAGAAGAAGCTTGACTTCATCAATGGTGATTGTTGAAAAAGGGTGAGAAATCCAATTCTAAAGTGAACCCACCTCCTATTTCTTCATCCTCTACCTCTTGCCAAGTAGTATAGGGTGTTCTCTTCACAAGTTTCATGACTTGGTGAAGTGGGAGCTTGATCTAGCGATGCCTCGACGTAGATCATCTTCGGCGCGAGGTCGACCACCTTGCCCGCCCATTTCTCCGATGAAGCCGACGCTAGAGCCCGGGTTTCCATTTGGACAGCGAGGAGACTTCATTGCGGAGCTATGGAGGTGGAGGACCGGATCTACAAAGGTTGTATTTCCGTATACTCGTAGTTAAGTTGTTAACTAGTTTTGTTTTCGCCTAAATATCTAGTTAACGATCCGTAGTCTAGGGTTTCTCGGCACTGTAATTTTTGAAATTGGCATGGTTGATGCCTTGTGAGACCTCATTAGTGTGCCTAGGAACCCTACAAGTCCAAATCCGTATTTTCTTAGATTTGGGTTTGGGGTTTTGGTTTAAGGATACGTTAGCCATATTTGAGGCTAAGATCAACTTAAACGTTTGTTAAGGATACGTTAGTCCGATTTAAGACTAAGATCAACTTAACAGGATTGTTTAGATCCAACAAGAGAGCATTTGGGGGTTCTATTGTTCTAGTTTAGGGACATAGTGGTCCATTGAATGTATGGCCGTCGTGACCCGTCACCTCTCTGAAGATGTTGAAGGATTACAACGACAGATATCAGAGGAGTTCATAGATGTACCCTTGAACCAAAGTTGGTTAGGAGATCTATAGTCCAATTTGGGACTGAAGTCTGTTTGAAGATTTTGGTTTAAGGATACGTTAGCCATATTTGAGGCTAAGATCAACTTAAACGTTTGTTAAGGATACGTTAGTCTAATTTGAGACTAAGATCGACTTAACAGGATCATTTAGATCCGACAAAAGAGCATTTGGGCTCTATTGTTCTAGTTTAGGGACATAGTGGTACATTGCCAGCTTAGGGATATGGTGGTCCATTGCCAGTTTAGGGACATAGTGGTCCATTTCTAGTTTAGGGACATGGTGGTCCAACATTCTCATTTTAGGGACGAATATTGGTTTAAGGACGCATTAGTCCATGAGTTTAAGGACCCCACAGTCCGTAGCAATGTGTGGTTGTCGGGACCCGTCACCTCTCTGACGACGTTGAAGGATTACAACGACAAATATCAGAGGAGTTCAGAGATGTACCCTTGAACCGGGTGTAAATTGAGTTGGGAGAGCAGTTGTGCTCAGTTCAATTTAATTTGAGGACTTATGGCCAGAATTGGGTTAAGTCCATTTGAAAATGTTTAACATTTTGTTCATGATTGGTCTGTTTAGACCTTTGCTTGGGCTCTGCCATTTTTTTAAAATAATGCATAGCATTAGGCTTTTTAATTAAATGCATAGCATTTATTTTGGCCTGTTAGGCCTTTAATTGGGCTCTGTCCCTTTTCTTTAATAATGCAAAGCATTTAATGGTCTAACAGCGCACCACGTGGCTTGTCAGGCGCTTTGCGCCAATTAATGAGCGCAAGGCGCAAGCGCATGTGGAGGTGACACGTGTCACGCTCTGGTGAGCGCAAGCGCAGTGCGCTGCGCTATTGCGCTGCTGACACATGGAGCGCTCTGATAACTTGCGGCAATCCAAGAGCGCAATGCTCATTTTTTAAAGCGCAAGGCGCAGATTATTCTAGGGTTGACACGTGGCGTGTTCTGGTGACTTGCGCCAACCCAAGAGCGCAATGCTCATTTTTTAAAGCGCAAGGCGCAGATTATTCTGAGGTTGACACGTGGCGTGTTCTGGTGACTTGCGCCAACCCAAGAGCACAGAGGCTCATTTCAGAAGTGCAAGGCACTGTTCCATAGCGCAGAGCGCATCTTGATTAAATTTAGATCAAAGAAAACAAGTTTTTCTTGTTCCAAAGATTTCAAGAACCAATGGTTCTGATTCTTATCAAAAGGCAATGCCTTTATATAGATCAAAAGATCTAATCATGAAGTAGATTACTTCTTTATTATTATTTTTATTGAAGATCTTGATCTTGTTCTTATATCTTTGATCTTTTTTAGAAGAACTTCTTCTTTTTTCCAAAGGTTTACCTTTTTTTCTCTTCGAGCTCTTCTCAAAATTTTTAGAGGAGTTCTCTCTCTCTATCTCTGTATGTTTTAGACTTGGAATCTAGGGGCCTTTATATAGGGCCAATTAGTTTGTTAGGTTAGTTACAGAGATCTTTCTCTGATTGATTTGGGGATATTTTCCCATCGTTGGATCTTTGATCCAAGGGCTCTGTTTTACAGAAGATAATCTTCTTGTTTTAAAAAGATCTTTCTAGAATTTAATTATGATTTAGTGCTGGCACAGTTAGCGCAAGCGCGCCTGCGCTTGACACGTGTCGTGCAGCGCAGAGCGCAGCGCAACTGCGCTGACACGTGTCACGCAGCGCAGAGCGCAAGTCATCTGAAGCGTTGCTTTCTTTATTTTTATTAAAACAGAGCCTTGCTCTGATTGGGTGCGCTGTCTTGGGCGCAGCGCTGGCGTGGGCGCAGCGCTGGCATGTCTGTTTTTGACACGTGGCGCGTTGCGCGCAGCGCAAGGAATCTGAAGCGTTGCTTCACCTTTTGAATTTGAAATTCAAACGGAGCTTTGCTCTGAAAGGGAGATTTTCTCCTTTATTATTATTATTATTTTTTTATTTATTTATTATTTTATTGTTATTATTTTGTACGGAGCGGGTTTTGAGCCAAAATTTTGGCGGGAACAAATGCCCCCCACTACTTTGCCCATGTAAGTATGTACGTGGGTGAAGTAGTGTAAAGTTATGCATGGTCACCGAATTGAGGGCTTAGGAGACAAGTTTAGGGTCCTTGTATCCTAAGATTTTCCAACTTTATGAACCGTGAGGGTTTCATAAAGACTTTTCTCCCCACGGATCGAGAGGATCTCGTAGGTGTACTTTCTCCTTAGGAATCGTGAGGATTCCTAAGTGCGTTTTCTCTTATAAGTCATAAGGATCTTATAAGAGAATTTTCCCTCTTACGAGTCGAGAGGACCCGTAAGTGGTTGTTTCCCTCCTTGTCGAGATTCGACTTTAGAGAGTGTGGCCCGTGAATAGTATGCAAGAGTCCGTTTTGGGACGACTTGCAGGGCCCCAATGGTTAGGAAACAGGTTTTTTAATCCCCGCTGCCTAAGGCTTTTCTTCACGAGTCGAGACGAATCGAGCATTTCTCGCAAAGACACTAATTTCCTCACGAGTCGAGACGAATCGAGCATTTCTCTCAAGAATATCCTAACGTCACAGTTAACCTCTGCTCTTTACGACAGAGGTCCGTTAGGGTCTGTGGTACTTAGGGTTTTGTCCGTCGTACCATCGCGTTGGCTGATGTATTCCTCGATAGGAAATCTTGCTGTTCGAGTAGCCTTGCGAATGTCGTGTCTTTGATCCCTTCGGGGGTTGGACAAGATGTCTTCAAGCAATCCTCCTAGGCAGTTTGACCGTCGGAAGAGCAAGCGTTAGGAATTTTGCCATGCCGCTTTTTACTTGAGGTTAGGCTCATTTTGGAGAGCCCCGATGAGTCATAACCACTCCACGCTGGTGTGGGATGATCTCCGATAGTCTTTCAAGCTTTATATGACTTGCCGTTAAGACCCTGAAGCTAGGAATTTGGCCTTCGTTTCGTTTGCTGGCATTGCGTCTGTTGTATCGAGACGAATGTCGTGGTTGTCTCTAGGTTGCTGGTGAACCGTCGAGGTTTGGAACTAGGGATTTTGCCGTGGCTCCTTTTGGTGATGTTGCGTCTGCTGTGTCGAGACGAACGTCGAGGTGGTGACCACTCCGCACTGGTGCGAGATGATCTTCGATTGTCTTTCAGGATTTATATGACTTGCCGTCAAGACCCTGAAGCTAGGAATTTGGCCTTTGCTTCGTTTGCTGGCATTGCGTCCGCTGTATCGAGACGAATGTCGTGGTTGTCTCTAAGTTGCTAGTGAACCGTCGAGGTTTGGAACTAGGGATTTTGCCGTGGCTCCTTTTGGTGATGTTGCGTCTGCTGTGTCGAGACGAACGTCGAGATGGTGACCGCTCCGCACTGGTGCGAGATGATCTCCAATTGTCTTTCAGGCTTTATATGACTTGCCGTTAAGACCCTGAAGCTAGGAATTTGGCCTTCGCTTCGTTTGCTGGCATTGTGTTTGCTGTATTGAGACGAATGTCGAGGTGGTGACCACTCCGCGCTGGTGTGGGATGATCTCCGACTGTCTTTCAGGCTTTATATGACTTGCCGTCAAGACACTGAAGCTAGGAATTTGGCCTTCGCTTCGTTTGCTTTGGTGCGTCCGAATCCTGTTGGAAGAAGGACACTGTAGTGACATCTCGTCTGCTGTATCGAGACGAACGTCGAGGTGGTGACCACTCCGCGCTGGTGAGAGGTGATCTCCGATTGTCTTTCAGGCTTTATATGACTTGCCGTTAAGACCCTGAAGCTAGGAATTTGGCCTTCGCTTCGTTTGCTTTGTCACGTCCGAATCCTGTTGGAGGAAGAACGTTGTCGTGACATCTCGTTTGTTGTATTGAGACGAATGTCGAGGTGGTGACCACTCCGCGCTGGTGTGGGATGATCTTTGGTGGTCTTTCAGGTTTTATATGAGTTACCGTCAAGACCTTGAAGCTAGGAATTTGGCCTTCGCTTCGTTTGCTGGCATTACGTTTGTTGTATCGAGACGAATGTCACGGTTATCTCTAGGTTGCTGGTGAACCGTCGAGATTTGGAACTAGGGATTTTGCCGTGGCTCCTTTTGGCGATGCTGCGTCTGCTGTATCGAGACGAACGTCGAGGTGGTGACCACTCCGCACTGGTGCGAGATGATCTCCGATTGTCTTTCAGGCCTTATATGACTTGCCGTCAAGACACTAAAGCTAGGAATTTGGCCTTCGCTTCGTTTGCTTTGGCGTGTCCGAATTCTGTTGGAAGAAGGACGCTGTAGTGACATCTCGTCTACTGTATCGAGACGAACCTCGAGGTGGTGACCACTCCGCGCTGGTTTGAGATGATCTCCGATGGTCTTTTAGGTTTTATATGAGTTACCGTCAAGACCCTGAAGCTTGGAATTTGGCATTTGCTTCATTTGCTTTGGTGCGTCCGAATCCTGCTGGGGGAAGAGCGCTGTGGTGACATTTCGTCTGCTATATCGAGACGAATGCTGATGTGGAGTTGGGATTTGTTGGAGATAGTGCCCTCAGAGTCAATTATTGGATCACAGGCACGTGATTGCAATGATTGAGGGAGGACCTATCCCAGTACGACAGTCTTACTCGAGATGATAGTATGCTATCTGGTTTACCTTTATCATCGTGTACTGCTTTAGGTAACCTGACAGGTCACTATTGCACGTTGATAGAGCCCCTAGGATTCTTGCTTGGCTGCCAGCAGTATGAGGGCGATCATATAAGTGAGAGCTGGAGTCTATAAGCACATCCTTAAAAGGTCCCTAGTCGTGGGAGTTTCGAGACAGGGCATCGATTCTCCAGAGTAGACTAGTGTATACAGTCGAGACCCCGACGAGGGGCGGTGGCCGGTCTCACGAGCCACTGGTGTCAGTTGGTTCACCTAAGATGTATACAGGTGCTCATTGGGTTATGAGTACACCGGACAGGACTCGCCGGGAACATGCTAGTTGGTCTTATACCTGACGTCAGATAGCAGTTCCCAGGTGACATGTGTACAGGTTAGTTCATCGACCTGGGGATCGTCATTTGTCTCGTGTGAGCTCCCACTGTGCTTTGATTACTACCCTACCACGGCTCAAAGGAGTCGTGCAAACAGGTTTTAGTTGGGTACAGTCCCGAGCCACATGGAGGCAGTGAGCGGATCTTCGGGGGTTCGTCTCTCCCGGTATTGGGGGTGAGGTCGCGCTGTGTCTAGGAGAGCCATTACACGAAGTCCTTGGCCAAGGCAGGAGATTTACTGGTAGGTATTCCAGTAGTATCTCAGGGTGTTCTGGGCTACACTCCGACACGACTTGTACCGCTTTTGGGGGTCTGACTTTTACCCACCCCCTAGGCCCGACATGCGATGCTCATAGACGAATGGACCGGACTGTACGGATATTGTCACTGACAGGTTCAGTAGGGTGTCAGGATGAGTTCGCTCATCGACGTCCCTTTTAGTCAATAGCTGGTGGCCCGTTACGTATTGGCTTATACCTCTGACGTGCTAGTGGTTAAATCCACAGCCATTGTATTGACGAGTCTTTAGAGTCCACCACACTTTCAGTTACTCAAGCTTTCGGGCGAAACGCTGTAGAGGCCGTATGGAGATATGGCAGGGTCCGATCAGATACGTGCGGTATTGCACGGATCAGGATCGGACAGCTTTGTACTAGAGGCCGTATAGTTATATGGCAAGGTTCGATCGGATACGTGCGGTATTGCACGGATCAGGATCGAACGAATATTACTAGCCGGCTTTGGTTTAAGCCGGATCCTAGTATAGTACAGTGTAGATTTTGTCTCTTTGCATTTGTATCCGGACGGAATACAGATGCGGGTGTGTATGCACAGTATCGGGGTTTTCCTATAATTTATTACGGGACCAGTTTTCTGGAGTTGCCAGTTTGCATTCCGTTCCGGCCGGTTTTCCTTTGTTCTTTCCCGGCCGGACTTTTCCGATGGAGGGGGTAATTTGCAGTTTTGCAAATTACTTTTGTGGAGGGGGTTTCTTGCAATTGTTTTGATTATGATAGCATCATTATCTTTTGCACCATCACTTGCATTAATGTGATTAGAAAGGGTATGGTTGGATTTAAATGAAGCATGGTGTATGTTTGGATGTGGTCACCTCTTCTATTCTCCTACACTCACCTCCCTCTTATGTTTTTGCTTTTCCTCCACCACCATTTCCTACATGTATTGGCCGGCCACATCTTGGAGTGAAAAAGAGAGGAGTTCATTTTTGGTATGAGGGATTAATTCACATATCATTTTCATGCTTGCAAAATTCTTCACTTCATTCCAAAGTCCATTCATGTTTCCTCCATCCAAAGGCAACCAACCCCAAAGAGACATACTCTACACTACATTCTACAGCACTTCTTGGACATGTCGACTTGCCAGCTTCGTGCCCGAGTTGCCTCGATATTGAGGTGGGAGCCCGTAAAAGATGCAGGCGATGTGGTGCCCTTTCCGACGAGGAGGAAACGGACGGAGATCCCGCGAGGAGATCGGAGTGGAGATGAAGACTGGAGGACTCGGATCAGTCGGTACATCTCTTCCTTTCTTCTTGTTAGCTTAGACTTGTTAATGGTCCGATCCGGGTGTTTAGTGCGCGGTGGTGCCGGTTTGCAAAGTCCGCAAAATTAAAGTTTATCACCGTTTCTGCATTTGGCCGTCGGATTGATGACCGGGGCGCCGCCGTGCACTTACAGTGGTATCAGAGCCTCGCCATTAACTTCGTCTAGCTTCGTTTGATGTGTTTTGCATTTCCGATCGACCAAAATTCCAAAAACCGTATTTTTCCTTCACATCAGTTTCTGTTGAAATTTTTTGAAGTCTAAAAATTTTTCAGGTGGTCTCAGAATGATGTGCAGGGAGTTCTAAGAACTCTGGGAAAATTCGACACAGTGATCTCTCACCAAGAGCGCGGAACCGCGGCCTCACCTCTCTATTGGGCCGCGGATCCGCCGCAGTGTAGAGAGGTCAGTGCGCCATCTTTTTCCAGTGGGCTTCAGGGTAGTAATTAGGGGTTTTGGAATATTAAAATTGGGCCCAGGTTTTCTGTGAGTGCTACAGTTTTGATTGGGGGCCCACTTGTTAATTTTTGATCGATCGGATATTTTAAACACATCTTTCACAGTATTTACATTATATCTGCGACCGTGAATGTCACTCGATCGGTAAATCCAGTCTAACTGCTATAGCCCGGTTAGACGGATTTGCGAACGTGACTTTCACGTTGATGTTCTATGTATTTGCTGTGATGTTGCGGATCAGTCGTGGAGATAGCCTGGATGCAATGCTAGTACAGTGTTGTTGTATTATGTACATTTGATATTGCGGGACGAGCGTCCGACATGTGGACTGCCGTCACTGCCTGTTTGTATTATTCTTTTGGGGCACGACCTGGTTGCGGTCGATGTACCCGTTGTATGTATATTTTACTTTCTGTACTAGGGTTACCCCGCGGAGGGGTGCACGGATAGCCGGGTTCTAGAGGGCAACAAGCCCGCATCTCATGGCATTGGGACGGAGGGGGCTTCAGTCCAGGATTGGCGGGCTATTCGCCGCACTCGTAGGGGGTACAGGTTGACCCAAGAGGGGTGCCCAAGTTACCGGATTCCGTGAAGTGCTGGGTGGTCCATTCACGGCGCTGAAGGGGGCTGCCTCGCTTCAGGTTTTGGCGGGTGACTTGCCGCGCCCGTAGGGGTCTAGGATTTCATTGCACAGGCTATCCACACGACCAGGGGAACGTCGGGTTTCAGCAGTGGCTCTGTGAAACCCGGGGATCCCAAATATCTGTATTGTTCTGTGATGCTGTACATTTCTGTGATGTTGCATTTTATTCACGCCTTGAGCGAAATACTATATATTGGTATATATATTAGTAGATGTTGTATATGTTTTTCATCCGGCTAGTCCAGTCCCCGCTCTGCCGTTAGTCAGCTAACCTAACGGGTGATGACGGGACCGAGTGGCGAATGCGGATGGCATATACGTACGTCAGTATATTTTCGTTCATTGTGGTGTGATCAATTGATGGGACTGTATTGATTCGGATCAATGCAAGATAAACAAACCTATTCTGATGTTGTTGGAACACTTTTCAAAAAGCTGTTATTGCAAGGACGTTCACTTTTGTTTTGCATCGTGGTATTCATTTGGAATATCCTGCTCCTCAGTCGACGAGGCAAGGGCCGAGATCCCTTCACCGGGAGTGACCCCTTGGACAGAAGTTTGCGTCAGGGCATTAACTTCATTATAGCCGATTACTTTTGCTTTGCACCGTGGTATTCAGTTGGAATATCCTGCACCCCATCCTACGGGGAAAGAGCCGAGATCCCTTCACCGGGAGTGACCTCTTTAGTAAAGGTTTTCGTCACTATATTTTCTAAAAAGCTATCCGTTCCTTCAACGATATCAAGTTCATTACGTTAAAGGTTTTCGCCAGAAACCATTCGTAGCCCTCCGTCGTTTCATATGGGTAGTCAATAGTATTCAAGCTGTGTTTGTTGGCCATAGTCAAGGCATAGTGTTTGGTAGCTGTTGGTTATTCATATGCAGCATAGATAGATGCGTTGGTTTGGGGCAGTCGTATAGCCTTGTTGGCCAAAGTCAAGGGCTTGTACGGGTGGGCTCAAATTAACCTGGAGAATGACGGGCAGAACTTGACATGTGACTTATGATTTGTTGGCCAAAGTCAAGGTCATAAGAGCATGGGGTAAAAATCACATCGGGAGTTTCAAAAGAACTGAAACTTGCCAGATATGCGCATACCTTCTGGAGTATGATACCGTTAGCGGATTCCGTCACGTTATCATGCGATGATAGTTGGATCCCGATTCCCACTGATGAGTTGGTTTACTCCTCGGGTGACCCCGACTAATTCTTCTTTCAGGTTTGGAGGAGAATTTGAGGTACAGTGGGAGGTTTCCAGATTAGATAAATTGGTAACCTTTCTGATCTAGGTTAGAGTGCACGCTGAGTGTTTCTTTTCTCTCTCTCTTTGGCAGCGACCATTGACCCGACCCTAGACTTTGACTCAGTGACCAAGTTGACCGAACCTTCTTAACACTGGCTTTTGGATTGTCAGAGTTGCAGACCTCATTGCCACTCCTACTTTTACCCTTTTCTCCAGGACACCCCGTATTACTACGAACGTCCACTTCCATTGGACAAAACCATCGTATGGTTAGATACGAACTCGAAGGAATTCGAGGATGGTTTCCGGTTCTGGAGAAAACGGATAGGATTATTCAGTTGTCTTTTCCTTTTACCTTCTCTCAGGTTGTGAGTACTCCTTGGTTTAGGAGATAGTACACCTATTACGCAAATTGGATAGTCTTCTTCCAAACTTTAGGCTGGTGCCGAACAGTGGGGAATGAGGAAAACCAATTAGCATAACCATGGTGTGCAGAAGGTATTAAGATTAAGACAAAGTAAGGGATTAGTAAGAGGGCAAAGTAAATTGCAACTGATATTCACGACCAAACCAAGTATTTCTTCGCCAATCCTAAATCACCTTTGTATTTCTCCAGGACACTCCGTATCACTACGAAGATCCCAGTTCATTGGATAATCCATCGTATGGTTATATACGAACTCGAAAGGAACTTGTTCCAGTTCGGGGATGGATCCTGGTTCAGGAGAAATAGGAATAAGGTTTATTCGGTTGTCTTTTATCTTCACCTTCTCTCGCATTGCGAGTGCTCCTAGGTCTAGGACAGTACACCCATTATGCTTATTGGATAGTCTTCTTCCAAACCATAGGCTGGTGCCGAACGGTAGGGAAGGAAGAAAACCAATTGGCTTAAAGGGGTGTGCAGAAGGTAATGACTAAAGACATATAAAGGGATTTGGAGAGGTGGCAAAGAATTATACGGTTATAGTTGTGAATCTGTATAATGGAAGAGGCATTACTAGGAATACCAGGATACCCCATCGAAACATTTCAATGTTTCAGTTCACTGTGTACTGTTAAAAGAAAACTGATTTCCCGATTAGATACTTACTCCAGGGTATGTATTTGCCAGGTATGATTCTCACATCTGTATGGTTTTACAGATGATGAGTGGGAGTAGGTTATTGGGAATTAGGTGACCATCCTCATTATATTGGGATTCTTTAGAATTGGTGATATTTGAGGAAGCCACCTGGGTTGTTTGCCGGTCGGCAAATATTTGGTTTTGAATATCCGCTGTTATGCACCAATTTCAAATTGATATATCTGTTCGTCTATTTTCATAGAGTAAGATATACCTTTTTGATATTATGTCGATGACATTTACCTATATCAGTGGATGGTTAGGTAAGGAGCATTAAACAGCGGTGTAATTCTTCTTAACCATAAGTACAGTTTTCAACCTACGACACACAGTGAAAGAGTTGTTAGACTCGGCGGACTTGTACAGAGCATTGTATGTTGTCCAGTGTCCATTAGGACAGAGGGGTTGGTCCTCATACTATATTCTGTTTACTTTTAACTTCTCTAGTTCTTAGACATGTGTTTCGTAGAAACACAGGGTCTAGATTTTGAGGAGTTATAGGTATTTGAATAGAGTAGAGAACCAGGTGTAGCAAGTATCGGGATTCTTCAAAGTGATCGAAGATGTAGATACTTGTGTATGGTATTCAGTTGATAGTAATGATAAAGAGAAATTGCTTCTCTTTCAGGTTACTCATAATTGGAAGCATTCCTAAGTTGAGTAACGCTGATCGGCCTCTCTCCATTTAGTAAACATGCACTGGAGACAGCTGCATGATTTGAATCTGGTTCAATTAAATCAGTGCCTCTGGTTCTATATTGGATATAGAATAGTTCATATCTTAACATTGTTAAGGTACGGGGAGTTGTCCGGCTTATGATTAAAACCAGACTCTGGATAACTCAAGGCACGTTTCTGTAATGGCTGTTTGTGGGTTGACCCAGGCTATGACGAGGGTTGACTTTCTACCATCTGGCAGATCAATAGAAATATTGTTCTAGACTCGCCACAGTTTTGTTAAAAATGGATTTTTTCAAAGACAGTAGTGGGAGTATGGTAGAACTGGAAGTGATTCCAGAACCGCAACCGATTACTGAAGATTTGATAAGGAACCTAATGATTCAATCTGATTTGACATTCCATTGGTCACTCCGCAGATAAGGTGGGTAACTTCAGGCACCCGAGAGGTACTCCGGTAGCCTCAAGGACGGTGACAGGGAAGTTCTTGTTTACCCACACTTGCCATTGTTGTTGTTCCAGGCTGTGAGACCCGGCAGGAGGATGAGTATAGCGTCGTTCTAAACTAGCTTTAGAAGTGCACGTCTATATGACTCTGCCAGAGGGTTGTCGTAGTCAGTGGGAGCAGCGGAAGCATTGGTGGACATCAGGCTTATGTCTATTTATAGACTAAAGCAGATATAGCGGAGATAGATCATCTATTTCTGATATGACAGTCATAGGTTTGACGTCATCAGAATAGGGGATGGATCTATTAAGAAGGTAGTAGGGTGTGATGTCCTGGTTTTGGATGACATACACAGAGTAGGAAAGGAAACTCCTATACTACGATCGGTTATACTTTGGTCGTCACACAGTGGTTTCTCCACAAGGGACTTGGACACAATATCAGACATACTGGTTACTAGATCTATAGTTTTTAGATCTAGATTTGGGTGGTTTCCCAATCAGGGTACTTTGACAGCATTCTAAGAGTATTTAGAATGGACGACTCCTGGCACGGTAGTGTACCTGCAGGTGATGGAGTCACCCTCTCTAAAGGTGTCTTATAGACTAAAGGGGAGAGGGATGCGCATGATTGGCATATCACTTGCTTAGGCAATTGAGTCAATCATGAAATGTCAAGTACCACACCAGATGTTGTTCTTGCACTAGATGCAATAAGTTGACATTGATCCAATCCTGGAGAAACAGTCGGAAGCAGTTTTAGAACATAAGTGGATGTTCTAGGGATATGATAACGGCTGCCTCCTTTAGGAGACGGTTATCACTCCAGGTTTCCAAAGTGACATGGACGACAAGGAGGTTGTCAGAGTTATAGTTCTCCCTCTGACGAGGGACAGTATTCTGGACAGGTGATCCAGGCAGATACTGAGGGAGGCATGGCGCAGGATACTGATTAAGTTCAGTTGACGATACAGTCTAAGAAGTTTGGTTTTGGAGTTCATTTATGAACTAGGTCCCATCAGACATCCAGACATTCTAAGACAGGTATTGCTCATTTCTGGAGATGGTTTTCTCCGCGAACTTGAGATATAGAGAGACATAGAAAGAAACATCAAGGCGGATCCACTCACTGAGGCTATTCCTCGACCGCAATAGTTTCACAAACGGGATTTGTGAGACTGACTAGTAGAGGAGTTGGGCGTTCGGTATCACACGGGCTGTGAGTATGCGACATCGCAATAATTAGCCTTGAGTGCAAGTGGGAGATTGTTGGAGATAGTGCCCTCAGAGTCAATTATTGGATCACAGGCACGTGATTGCAATGATTGAGGGAGGACCTATCCCAGTACGACAGTCTTACTCGAGATGATAGTATGCTATCTGGTTTACCTTTATCATCGTGTACTGCTTTAGGTGACCTGACAGGTCACTATTGCACGTTGATAGAGCCCCTAGGATTCTTGCTTGGCTGCCAGCAGTATGAGGGCGATCATATAAGTGAGAGCTGGAGTCTATAAGCACATCCTTAAAAGGTCCCTAGTCGTGGGAGTTTCGAGACAGGGCATCGATTCTCCAGAGTAGACTAGTGTATACAGTCGAGACCCCGACGAGGGGCGGTGGCCGGTCTCACGAGCCACTGGTGTCAGTTGGTTCACCTAAGATGTATACAGGTGCTCATTGGGTTATGAGTACACCGGACAGGACTCGCCGGGAACATGCTAGTTGGTCTTATACCTGACGTCAGATAGCAGTTCCCAGGTGACATGTGTACAGGTTAGTTCATCGACCTGGGGATCGTCATTTGTCTCGTGTGAGTTCCCACTGTGCTTTGATTACTACCCTACCACGGCTCAAAGGAGTCGTGCAAACAGGTTTTAGTTGGGTACAGTCTCGAGCCACATGGAGGCAGTGAGCGGATCTTCGGGGGTTCGTCTCTCCCGGTATTGGGGGTGAGGTCGCGCTGTGTCTAGGAGAGCCATTACACGAAGTCCTTGGCCAAGGCAGGAGATTTACTGGTAGGTATTCCAGTAGTATCTCAGGGTGTTCTGGGCTACACTCCGACACGACTTGTACCGCTTTTGGGGGTCTGACTTTTACCCACCCCCTAGGCCCGACATGCGATGCTCATAGACGAACGGACCGGACTGTACGGATATTGTCACTGACAGGCTCAGTAGGGTGTCAGGATGAGTTCGCTCATCGACGTCCCTTTTAGTCAATAGCTGGTGGCCCGTTACGTATTGGCTTATACCTCTGACGTGCTAGTGGTTAAATCCACAGCCATTGTATTGACGAGTCTTTAGAGTCCACCACACTTTCAGTTACTCAAGCTTTCGGGCGAAACGCTGTAGAGGCCGTATGGAGATATGGCAGGGTCCGATCAGATACGTGCGGTATTGCACGGATCAGGATCGGACAGCTTTGTACTAGAGGCCGTATAGTTATATGGCAAGGTTCGATCGGATACGTGCGGTATTGCACGGATCAGGATCGAACGAATATTACTAGCCGGCTTTGGTTTAAGCCGGATCCTAGTATAGTACAGTGTAGATTTTGTCTCTTTGCATTTGTATCCGGACGGAATACAGATGCGGGTGTGTATGCACAGTATCGGGGTTTTCCTGTAATTTATTACGGGACCAGTTTTCTGGAGTTGCCAGTTTGCATTCCGTTCCGGCCGGTTTTCCTTTGTTCTTTCCCGGCCGGACTTTTCCGATGGAGGGGGTAATTTGCAGTTTTGCAAATTACTTTTGTGGAGGGGGTTTCTTGCAATTGTTTTGATTATGATAGCATCATTATCTTTTGCACCATCACTTGCATTAATGTGATTAGAAAGGGTATGGTTGGATTTAAATGAAGCATGGTGTATGTTTGGATGTGGTCACCTCTTCTATTCTCCTACACTCACCTCCCTCTTATGTTTTTGCTTTTCCTCCACCACCATTTCCTACATGTATTGGCCGGCCACATCTTGGAGTGAAAAAGAGAGGAGTTCATTTTTGGTATGAGGGATTAATTCACATATCATTTTCATGCTTGCAAAATTCTTCACTTCATTCCAAAGTCCATTCATGTTTCCTCCATCCAAAGGCAACCAACCCCAAAGAGACATACTCTACACTACATTTTACAGCACTTCTTGGACATGTCGACTTGCCAGCTTCGTGTCCGAGTTGCCTCGGTATTGAGGTGGGAGCCCGTAAAAGATGCAGGCGATGTGGTGCCCTTTCCGACGAGGAGGAAACGGACGGAGATCCCGCGAGGAGATCGGAGTGGAGATGAAGACTGGAGGACTCGGATCAGTCGGTACATCTCTTCCTTTCTTCTTGTTAGCTTAGACTTGTTAATGGTCCGATCCGGGTGTTTAGTGCGCGGTGGTGCCGGTTTGCAAAGTCCGCAAAATTAAAGTTTATCACCGTTTCCGCATTTGGCCGTTGGATTGACGACCGGGGCGCCGCCGTGCACTTACAGGATTTTGCCATCACTTCGCTTTGTTTTGACCGTGAGGTCTTTTGTCGGCGTTGTATCCATATCCTGCTGGACTGCGAAGGAACGCCATTGTTGACATCTTGTCTGCTGTATCGAGACGAATGTTGAGATGAAACTGGGATTTTGCCGTCGCTTCATTTTGTTTCGACCGTGAGGTCTTTTGTTGGCGTTGTATCTATTTCC
The DNA here is from genome assembly GCA_030015575.1 of Agapanthus africanus. Taxonomy (NCBI): domain Eukaryota; kingdom Viridiplantae; phylum Streptophyta; class Magnoliopsida; order Asparagales; family Amaryllidaceae; genus Agapanthus; species Agapanthus africanus. The sequence continues at coordinate 161,244,756 of CM057350.1, read as the reverse complement.
TGTTGGACTGCGAAGGAACACCATTGTTGATGTATCGAGACGAGTGTTGAGGTGAAGCTGGGATTTTGCCATCGCTTCGTTGTCGGCGTTGTATCCGTATCCTGTTGGATTGAGAAGGAACGTCGTTGCTGATTCTGAGGCTGTAGATTTTGCCGTTAAGATTTGGAACTAGGGACTATGCCGTGGCTCCGTTTCGTTGCGACTCTGAGGTCGGTTGTTGACGTCATGTCTGTACCTGGTTGGAGTGAGGAGAAACGCCGTTGGTGATCTCTAAGTTGTCGATATCGACGTCGAGACCCTAAAGCTAGGGATCTTCCTTTGCTTCGTTTGTTGACATTGTGTCTGCAATATTGCGACAAATATCGCGGTTGTCTCTAGGTTGTCTATGAACCGTCGAGATTTGGCTTCGCTTTCTGATGGAGCCTGGTGGGGAGGTATGGTTCCCTCTTTGTTTTTGCCCCTGGATTGTATACAGGGATCGATGTGATCTCACCTGTAGGGCAAAAAGTTTCATTCTTTCATCATTTTTTATTCTTTCCGCGATGCTCTATCATTTCAGCTTTTTATATCGCGAAAATCGCGATTGCCCAATCATTTCAGCTATTTTTCGCGGTGCCCCATCATTTCGGCTATTTATTTTATTCACTCGCTGCTTTTATTGTGAGTTGCCCAATCATTTCGGCTGTTTTTGTATGCATACATTTTTACTTGCTGATTTTGTTGCAAGCTGCCCTATTATTTCGGCTATTTCATATGCATTTTTAGCTCGCTGATTTTTTTTATCGCGAGTGTGGAACTTGGAATCTGGTGCCAATCTCAGCATCAGCATCGCTACAACTGGAATATTGCCAGGAGCGAATCATCATTTGCCATGAAAAGACTTGGAATTTGATACCGATTTAGGCATCAGCATCGCTACAACTGGGATATTGCCAGGAGCGAATCATCATTTGCCTCTGTCGGTGTCGAACAAAGGTGGTTTAGCGAACAGGGTTAGGGTCCTGTCGACTAAGGCTTTTGACTTCATGAGCCGTAAGGGTCTCATGAAGGTATTTCTCCCTACAAGTCGTAAGGATCTCGTAGGTGTGTTTTCTCCTTAGGAATCGTGAGGATTCCAAAGTGCATGTCCCCCTGTAAGTCGTAAGGATCTTACAAAAGGGTTTTCTCCTTATAAGTCGAGAGGACTTACAAGGGTTGTTCACCATATGGACATATCCCTAGTCACGGATGGGACTTTGCTGGGGAAATGTTTATTCGCGCCCATGGATTGTATACAAGGGTCAGTATAGAGCCACTTGTAGGGCAATATCGAAGGTTGTGGGGGTTGCTTAAGAACAGGTTTAGGTCTCTGTAACTTAAGACTTTCAAATCTTATGAGCCGTGAGGGTCCCATAAGAGAGTTCTCCTTACGAGTCGTGAGGATCTCGCAAGTGTAATTTCTCCTTAGGAATTGTGAGGATCCCTAAGTGTGTTGCTCCCTTGTGAGTCGTAAGGATCTCACGCGGGTGGTTTCTCCTTACAAGGTCGAGAGGACCCTGTAAGTGTCTTTTAACGAGGTTGTGCCCTTTCGGGTTTTCACAAACACTCGCCGGTAGCCCTGCTGTTTTTACTCACGGAGCCCTTTCGGGTTTTCATCCGTGCCCATTTTGCTTATGGACATACTTTTTTTTTTAAGTCAGCCTGGGGATGCCCCGGTAGCAGTTTAAAGATGTTTCGGTCAAAAGTCAACGCACGATTACGCAGCTAGATTTTGTCGCAAATCTCCGCATGTTTTGTGTCGGAGGTAAACTCTTTGAAGAGAGGGCTGAGGGCGACTTCTTCGTCAGTGTCGCTTCCAAACGTGATAACTTGCGATCCCTTGGTGTCGGCTGTGTGAAAGTTGCCAACAGCTCTTTCGCGCTCATCTGTCGTGCTTTTCCGTTCCCGACGAGCCTTGCACTTCACTCGTTGAACGTGTCGTCGATGGGCAACATATCCCTGCCACCAGTTTTTAAAGGCTATGCACTCCTCGGTGGGGTGTGCAATCCTCTGATGGTATAGGCAGAAGTTAGGATTTATGTCTGCTTCATCAAGACGTATATTGCCAGGGGAATTTCCTTTGAGAGAGGGCAACTTCATTCCTATTGCCAGGGCCCTAGCGAATTGATTCCTTACTTTAAGCTTGCTTTTGCTGGCGATAGGGACGTTTTGCTCCATTCGGGACGTCTCGACCTTTTCCTCTAGTCATTGGCGTTTGGCCTTTTCAAATATAGCCAGTTTACGCTCTCGATTGGCTTTGCTTTCCTGACGGGCTTCGTTTAGGAATGCATCAATCATTTCGTATGAGGGTCCTAGAAGTTCTGGTTCGGGACCTGCCCCCAGTTTCTCTGTGCAAGAAGCCTTTTCATCGTCTGTAAACGAGTGGGAGATCATATGACAACTTGCTACGTAACCCTCAAATTCATCCGACGAGCTTTCTCCATCATCTTCCTCCTGAAAGACGTGGCAGAGGAACTCTTGGAGCGTGATGGGAGTCCGCGCCTTCTGATTATATTCCTCTAGCGCGTCGATCTGTTTTTGCAGGCTCGTGCGCTTGTCACCAGGCTTCACGGCCTTTCTGGTCTTCTTCTTCTTCTTCGAAGACTTTGATGGCTGGGTGTGCGAGCTTTGGCTATCACCACTGATCTTTGGAATTGGGCGCGGCTTTAGCATCCCTTCGATGATCTGGGGTTCTAGCGGATTCTTCCACCTGATCGCCGGACATGTCTGGAGATCATTCAGCATCTTTTTGGTTTTGGTGGAAAGCACGACCTCCCATGGAGCTTCTTCAACAAAACAACAAGTAGCCCCCGGCATGCCCGTCTTCTTTGGAGTGTGCGGCTGTGGTGGATTTACTTTCCACTTTTCAGACAGCGCAAACTTGCCTTGTAGTTACTGATCCTCGATCCATCCCTTAAAGACGAAGCAATCCTAGATCGGGTGACTTACCGTTTGGTGGTAAGGGCAAAAATTGGGATTATTCACCTCGCTGGGTTGCGGTGGTCTCCTTCGATTCGGGAGATAGATAAGCCTATTGCGCATCGCCAGCTCAAACAGCCTCTTTGTTTTATTCCGCGGGAATGAGTAAGGGCGCTTCATTTTCTCATTATAATACCGCCGTCTCTCTTCCAGTTGATCCGCTAGCTTTGGGGCACTGGGCTGCTGTTGGTGTTCGCAACGAAGGTCGCCTTCCCTTTACCCTTGTCATTTCGGGGTTCCGGCTTCTGAGGAGACGGTCTGTGACCCATTTGATCCATCTGGGCTAGCTTATCAATTAAAGCCTGGAACGTGGTCGGCTTGAAGAACATCATGAATTGCGAGATGGTCGCTTGCGGATCAAGAGTGCCCACGAACATGCCTACCGCAGGTGCTTCTTCGATGCGTTGTTCGCACTTCAACCATAAGTTTCGCCACCGTATTGCGTATTGGACCCACGTCTCGCCTGGCTTCACCCTGGCACTAATCAGTGCTATTATCGGGGTGTGTTCACTAGCAATCGCGAATCTTTGTGTAAACAGTAGCTCCATCTCCGCAAATGTTTTGACAGAGTCGTTAGGTAGCTCCGAATACCATTCAAAGGCCATTTCTGCCAAGCTGCCGGCGAATTGGCGAAGCAACAGTTTGTCATCGCCTCCAGTGTTGCCGCATAAGGCTCTGAATTGAGCGACATGCTGATGCGGATTCCCTGTCCCCTTGTACACATGGAATTTAGGGATCGTATATCCTGGCGGGTAACTGATTTGGTCATACCAGCCCGGATAGGGTCGTCCAGTTCTAATAATTTGCCCAGCCGCTTCATTCGCCTGGTGAGCTCGTATTTACTGAGCTATATAGTCATCCAGTGCGGCCTTGGAGATAGTTTCCTCCTTGGCTTCTAAAAGAGCCGGAGGAGGATTAGATGTCTCCCCTCCGTCGTCTCCAACAATGATCGGAGGGTCTTCAGCTGGAGGGTCCGGCTATAACATCATCCCTACCATATCTTGGAAGAGGAGCGCCATTTATTTCATGTTAGCCACTTGCTCTGCGGCTTCTTTGTCCTTCTTTTCGAGGACTCTGCGTAAGAAGTCAGCATCGGTTTCTTGTTCGTGACACTGCTCTGATGATGCCTCCGGGCTTTCTTTTGGCCCGGTAAGTGCAGCCATTGCAGCCATCATTTCCTGAAGCTTCTGTTGCTGCTCCTGGGCTTTTGTCACGGATCGGGTGAGCGGTCGGTGACCCCTCGAAGCGCGGCTATCCTCTTTCCCGGATGCCATATAAACAGTATGCACCACTATGCCCTCAGACTTGGGGCGTTTGTGCTCAGCGCTTTTACAGTTCGCCATGTTCATAGGGGCTTTTTGCGGCCTTCTTTTCTTTTGAGTGATTGACGTTGAGGGAGCCGTTGCAGTGGGCACCCATCCAGCTGCTGCTTTTTTTGGCTTGACAGAGTAGTCCTTCTCCTGCCGAACCTTCATCTTTTTCTGTCGGCGGAGATAGTCTTGACCCATCACGGAGTCTTGGACTTGACGCCAGACCTTGTAAATTTTAGAGGACAGCCGTTGAGGGGGATGCTCCAGCTTCTTCTCTGGAGCATTCTCCACAAGTGAAGGAGTTCTCTTCAGCACTGCAGTAGGAGAGTTTTTGCGCACCTTGTTGAGCAGTTCAAAGCTGTTCTCGGTTGGAACAGCAGCAACGATCCCCACCATCGGAGCTGGCGGAGTTATCCCAGAGGGGGAGCTGCCCCCAGCCTTCCTTACTCGGCGCCAGTGGCGACGTCGAGCGTGTCGTGCGGATGGAGTTGTTTCAGCTATAAGGGTGACTTCATCTTGCCCCCTGCTTTGAGGAGAGACTGCTATTGGTGCTAGCCTGTCGAAGACTGACACCCGTTGAGAAGCAATGTCTAATCTGTCAAAGACAGACCTCTGGGCAGGGGAAGCAGCTTTGAGGACCTCGCCTGGAGCAGAAACCGGAATGGCCAGCCTTGTAAAAACTGACTTCTTGGAAGAAGAAGCCTTTCTAATGATTTCGTCCGCTTGAGCCGGGATGGCTATCCGCTTTGGGATGGCGGCTTCGGGTATCGCGGGCTTGTAGACGCTCTGGCCCAGTCTGTTGAAAACTGAGATATTGAAGTTGGGCGACCCGTTGAGAGGGGCCGCGGCAGTGGTAAGTCGATCAAAGAACGACTTCTTCGGGGCTTCTTGCGACGTCATTGGGGCATTGAAGCTCATCGGTGGGAGCATGGTCCCGAAGAATAGTCCAGTGGTGGCTTGAGTTACCTGCTCCACTGGCATCTTGAAAAGGGAGGCCGCTCTGGGCCCGTAAGTCACTCCTCCAGTAAGGACGGAGTGAGAGTTGCAGCTGCAGTGAGTGCGGTCTGAAGCCATTGATCTTCTGTTTTCTGTACGGAGCAAGACACCAAATCTAAGTACCTCGAATCTACAGGCAACCACAGTAAACCGCGATTCGTTCGCGAACACGACACACGAAGTGTGGAGTGGAAAGAGGAAGAGGTCCCATCGGGCGTGCCAAAATCTGTTCCCCTCCGAATGGCGGCGCGACGAGAGACGTCTTGCCTGAGATTCGGGGCAGATGCTATTTGGTTTTATCCATCCACCTCTCCGAAGATGCCAAGTTGATTTATGGCACCGTGTATCGGAGGTTTATACGGATGCGGCCGATGTAGCAGACTTCGTCAGATTCCCCCTCGTCTGAGGGATTTTTTATTGTGGGGATGCTCTTCCTTGCAGGCGCAAGCCCCTGCAGTTAATTACGCTACCGCATCGCAGTAACAACTTTCTCCTTCTCCAGATGTTCACTTCGTGTCGCGGGTGTTTGTTTTGTTTGTGGTTGCCCGTGGATTGTATACGGAGACTAATTTATGTTGTCGCCCGTAGGACGTGGATTAGTCCAAATCCGTATTTTCTTAGATTTGGGTTTGGGGTTTTGGTTTAAGGATACGTTAGCCATATTTGAGGCTAAGATCAACTTAAACGTTTGTTAAGGATACGTTAGTCCGATTTGAGACTAAGATCAACTTAACAGGATCGTTTAGATCCAACAAGAGAGCATTTGGGGGCTCTATTGTTCTAGTTTAGGGACATAGTGGTCCATTGAATGTATGGCCGTCGGGACCCGTCACCTCTCTGAAGACGTTGAAGGATTACAACGACAGATATCAGAGGAGTTCAGAGATATACCCTTGAACCAAAGTTGGTTGGGAGATCTATAGTCCAATTTGGGACTAAAGTCTGTTTGAAGATTTTGGTTTAAGGATACGTTAGCCATATTTGAGGCTAAGATCAACTTAAACGTTTGTTAAGGATACGTTAGTCTAATTTGAGACTAAGATCGACTTAACAGGATCATTTAGATCCGACAAAAGAGCATTTGGGCTCTATTGTTCTAGTTTAGGGACATGGTGGTCCATTGCCAGTTTAGGGACATGGTGGTCCATTGCCAGTTTAGGGACATGGTGGTCCAACATTCCCATTTGGGGGATGAATATTGGTTTAAGGACGCATTAATCCATGAGTTTAAGGACCCCACAGTCCGTAGCAATGTGTGGTTGTCGGGACCCGTCACCTCTCTGACGACGTTGAAGGATTACAACGATAAATATCAGAGGAGTTCATAGATGTACCCTTGAACCGGGTGTAAATTGAGTTGGGAGAGCAGTTGTGCTCAGTTCAATTTAATTTGAGGACTTATGGCCAGAATTGGGTTAAGTCCATTTGAAAATGTTTAACATTTTGTTCATGATTGGTCTGTTTAGACCTTTGCTTGGGCTCTGCCCTTTCTTTAAAATAATGCATAGCATTGGGCTTTTTAATTAAATGCATAGCATTTATTTTGGCCTGTTAGGCCTTTAATTGGGCTCTGTCCCTTTTCTTTAATAATGCAGAGTATTTAATGGTCTAACAGCGCACCACGTGGCTTGTCAGGCGCTTTGCGCCAATTAATGAGCGCAAGGCGCAAGCGCATGTGGAGGTGACACGTATCACGCTCTGGTGAGTGCAAGCGCAATGCGCTGCGCCAGTGCGTTGCGCTATTGCGCTGCTGACACGTGGCGCGCTCTGATGACTTTCGCCAATCCAAGAGCGCAGTGCTCATTTTTTAAAGCGCAAGGCGCAGATTATTCTGGGGTTGACACGTGGCGTGTTCTGATGACTTGCGCCAACCCAGGAGCGCAATGCTCATTTTTTAAAGCGCAAGGCGCAGATTATTCTGGGGTTGACACGTGGCGTGTTCTGGTGACTTGCGCCAATCCAAGAGCGCAGAGGCTCATTTCAGAAGTGCAAGGCACTGTTCCATAGCGCAGAGCGCATCTTGATCAAATTTAGATCAAAGAAAACAAGTTTTTCTTGTTCCAAAGATTTCAAGAACCAATGGTTCTGATTCTTATCAAAAGGCAATGCCTTTATATAGATCAAAAGATCTAATCATGAAGTAGATTACTTCTTTATTATTATTTTTATTAAAGATCTTGATCTTGTTCTTAGATCTTTGATCTTTTTTAGAAGAACTTCATTTTTCCAAAGGTCTACATTTTTTCTCTTCGAGCTCTTCTCAAAATTTTTAGAGGAGTTCTCTATCTCTATCTCTGTATGTTTTAGACTTGGAGTCTAGGGGCCTTTATATAGGGCCAATTAGTTTGTTAGGTTAGTTACAGAGATCTTTCTCTGATTGATTTGGGGATATTTCCCCACCGTTGGATCTTTGATCTAAGGGCTCTGTTTTAAAGAAAATAATCTTCTTATTTTAAAAAGATCTTTCTAGAATTTAATTCTGATTTAGTGCTGACACAGTTAGCGTAAGCGCACCTGCGCTTGACACGTGTCGCGCAGCGCAGAACGCAGCGCAACTGCGCTGACACGTGTCGCGCAGCGCAGAGCGCAGCGCAACTGCGCTGACACGTGTCACGCAGCGCAGAGCGCAAGTCATCTGAAGCGTTGCTTCCTTTATTTTTATTAAAACAGAGCCTTGCTCTGATTGGGTGCGCTATCTTGGACGCAGTGCTGGCGTGTCTGTTTTTGACACGTGGCGCGTTCCGCGCAGCGCAAGGAATCTAAAGCGTTGCTTCACCTTTTGAATTTGAAATTCAAACAGAGCTTTGCTCTGAAAGGGAGATTTTCTCCTTTATTATTATTATTATTTATTTATTTGTTTATTTATTTATTTTTTATTTTATTGTTATTATTTTGCACGGAGCAGGTTTTGAGCCAAAATTTTGGCGGGAACAGAATCATTCCTCATATATGGGTCGTGATTGCCGGAATCGGCATGCCGGTGTTCGGTGACATCGAGATGGGCACGAGCAAGGTCGAGGGCCCAAACGCGCCCTTCCGTCGTCCCACGCACGTCATCGTCCCGAGGGGTAGGAACAGCGGTTTGGCGGGCGTGGCCAGCCGTTTGAACACTAGCAAGCGCGTCCACTATCGCCGTGAGCCTGTCGATCCACGCTGATAAGGCATCGATAACGTTGCGGGTGGAGTAGGACCGACCCTGCCTCCGTTGTGAAGGACGGGGTGGCTCGTGCTGGGATCTCTATGATGAGGATCGCTGGTCATTATATTGATGGCGGAAGATCAACTTTCTTGGTGTAACAACCAAAAAATTCCCATACCTTCATATCATTCTTCTTTTTATTAAAATACCATATTTATTTGTTATTGGGTATCCCCGTATATTTTATTCTCTATTAAATATATTAGTTTATCCCTCCTTCTATTTTGCCTATTCTATAATTTTTCAAAGCCCAAAATCCAAGCCAAAATAGTTCTATTTGATTTCTTTCTTTTTTCCTTAGCTCGTTTTCTTTTCAAGCAACAACATATATTTAATTCTTGTTAAATATGTGAATGAACAAACTTGTAGTTTATTGGTTAAGTCCTTACATTGTTATTCCATAGATCACATATTCGAACCTTCGGACTTGCAATTATTTTTTATCTATTTTTTAAATTCCTTTCATAACCTACAAATGACCTTTCATTTCGTCTTCCTTTTAACTCCCAACATAATTAGGATGATTATAAATTATATTTAAGTAAAATTATTATGAAGAGTTTCAATTTTCTTTTAATACAAATATCTCCCCATCACTTCTTCATCCCACCTTAGCCATTTCCTTTTGATCAATTCTAAAAATAATAATATAAAAATATCTCGTTTCCTTTGAGCTAGGAGAAGCACCGGTTCCATCAAGTTTCAAAGTCTCGTATGAGAATTTTATCAAAAAGGTAAGACGAATGTTATATCGACTCACACAACCTATAAATCCCCTTCGTTTCTTCTCCTCCTCTTGTTGAATCATCCTTATCTTGTCATGTCTCCACTGATATTCATACTTGCTAACTTCATCTGTAAACCCCTTGTTTAGAAAACACACATAAAATAAATAGATAATCTAATAGTTAATTGTTTTGTAAACTTATTTACCTTCATGAATATGATACATTTTTAACTAGTAATGATTATCTTGTTTCATATTTTAGTAGTTATGAAAATATGTGAATTGTATCATCCTATATTGCATACAATCACATAACGCGATCGTTTATTAAAAAAAAAAAGAAAAGTGTTTAATAATTTTTATGTAGAATCTTTATTAATCTTTTATATCGATTTGTGTGTGTGTGTGTGTGTGTGTGTGTGTGTGTGTGTGTATCATGACCGATTCGTATGGTTGTCCGTATGCCTTTCATAATTTATTGCCCGCTATTTTTATTTTATTTTATTTATATTTAGTTTTAAAAGAAAACGAAGTTTCAAATAAATACCATGACCATATCAATCTCAAATACCACCTTGAAGAAACACCTTTACCTTCAAAATAATTTTTAGAAAATCAATCTTGACCTCTGGACATTCCTGGAAAACTAGATTATATGCTAGATAGAATTTTAGGTTTACGGTAAAAATTTCATATCAAACCGAATAACGGTTTAGGAATTACGTAGTTTTTTTATTCATTGTTTTTAAAACCAGAAAACTGCTAATAAGGGTCTTTTTCGAGAAACCATAACTCTGTAATTATCCAAATTAAGTGTTTTGAGATGTTTTGAACATCTACATCGAAAGATTTAGATTTTCTTAGTTTTAAGTTTTTACAGAAAACCGACGTAAAATATAGAAAACCGTGTTACAATATTTAGTGACGAATCTGGACAGAATCTGTCATGATGCACACAGTATTTTTAAATAGACATAACTCAAACTCTCGATATCCGTTCATGACAAACTTTAGATGTGTAGATGCACAATTGATAGAACTATAATTTTCTGTATATTAGACTACTTAGAAATGCATGAAACAACCCAATATATACACTTGACTCTACTTGACCAGAACCATGAATACGCAATGACTTGACATGAACACTTGACATGAATACATGAACAATTGACTTGAATACATGAACTCGACTCGATACTTGAATTGCACTCTCTTATGTATTCATGGATTTGGGTAAGACTTGTAACTTTAATCACAGACTAATATACGCGGAGTGTTGGGGGTAGTTTGAGTATGAATCCAACGGAATCTCAGGAGTCCCATTACTAAAATAACGTTGCTGTAGTACCGGGCTGAAACGGTACAAATAATGTTGCTGTGGTATCGGGCTGAAACGGTACATCACGAATTCATGAATGAGGGCCCGTGTTTCCAAGCCTCTGGATGATAGTATGTTGGGTTTGGAATACTTCAATAATAATTGAAGTCCCGTTATTTTGGGCCCGTGATTCCTTGCATCTGGACGATAGCCTTGGGTTCGAGAATACTCTTGAGATTGGTTGAAGGGCATTCTGTTTTATGGGTCAAATCCTGTTGTGCATCCGGACGATTTGTCTATCACGTGCCTTTCCTATGAGAGAGGCATAAGAGCCGTCCTCAATCCCAGATACTATGCGCCCAAGATGTGGGAATATTTCAAAAGGTGCAGATGCCGGTTATATCAAATGGAGTCCGAAGCAAAGTTTTATGAAGGGCTATGGCATCCGCCTCAGGTCCGAGCACTCATCGATGGAAGAATTCCAGAGAGACGGGGTAGGTTTCATCCAGCCTGATTCCAAGGCATGCTACATGATCCATGTTGGTGAAGCCAGCGAACGGTCAAACGATGATGCCGAGCCAGCCGAGCCAGAAGAAGCTCCTCAAGAGCTCGAATATGGCGGACAAGCAACCTTTGACGAGCTAACCGAGATTGACTTAGGAATGCCCGATAATCCAAGGCCGACCTACATCAGCTCACTCTTGTCAGAGAAAATGAAAGAGCAGATAATTGCCTTGCTGCATGAGTTCGTCGACTGCTTTGCGTGGACGTACAATGAACTGCATGGCCTCTCTACTGAAGTGGCCGTGCATAAGCTGGCTATATCTTCCGATGCCAAGCCTGTCAAACAAGCTCCTCAAAGAATGAGAAGGGAGCTGGAAGAAAATGTCATCGAGGAAACTAAGAAACTTATCGATGCTGGATTCATCAGGGAAGAGAAATACACAGACTGGATCGCATGCATTGTCCCGGTAAAGAAGAAAAATGGGCAGATCCGGGTTTGTGTCGATTTCAGGGACCTTAACAAGGCATGCCCTAAAGATGATTTCCCGCTTCCAGTCATGGAAATGATGGTCGATGACACCTCAAATTACGAGCTGTTCACCTTCATGGACGGTTCGTCTGGGTACAATCAGATAAAAATGTCGCCTGAGGATGAGAAGCATACAGCATTTCGAACCCCGATTGGCATATATTGTTACAAAGTGATGCCGTTCGGACTGAAGAACGCAGGTGCTACATATCAAAGGGCAATGACCAATATCTTTGATGACCTAATCCATAAAATCGTCGAATGCTATGTTGATGATCTGGTCATCAAGACTAAAGACAAGGCCGATCACATCCAAGATCTTAGGACCGTTCTCACGAGAACCGAGGGAATACGACCTGAAGATGAATCCTCTAAAGTGCGCTTTTGGCGTGTCATCGGGAAAATTCCTAGGCTTCATTGTCCGACATCGAGGGATCGAAGTTGACCCATCAAAGATAAAGGCCATCATGGAGATGCCCCCTCCAAAGAGTCTGACGCAGCTAAGATCTTTTCAAGGCAAGCTTGCTTATATATGAAGGTTTATCTCAAATTTATCGGGGAGATGTAGGCCCTTCTCAAAGCTCATGAAGAAAAGAGCTCCTTTTGTTTGGGATGCTGAATGTCAAGAAGCGTTCGAAAGCAACGAACAGTACTTGTTGCACCCTCCAGTGCTAGCCGCTCCCATTCCAAATAAACCGCTGATTCTCTACACTGCCGCGCTAGATGAATCACTCGGTGCGCTCCTTGCCCAGAACAACGAGGAGGGAAAAGAAAATGCCTTCTACTACCTCTGTCGAACTTTAGTTAGGGTGGAACACAACTATTCCCCAATCGAAAAGCAATGCCTGGCTCTAATATTCACTGTGAAGAAGCTGAGGCACTATCTGCTTGCTCATCGGGTTATGCTGATCTCCAAGGTCGACCCGCTCAAATACTTAATGACCAAAGCAAGCCTAGCCGGTAGAATGGCGAGATGGGCTGTCATGCTGCTTGAATTTGATATAATTTATACTCCTCAGAAAGTAGTAAAAGGGCAAGCCCTCGCCGACTTCCTTGATGCTCATCCCATACCAGAAAGGTCGCCGCTCAATTGCGAATTACCCGACGAACAAGTGCTGCACCTCGAGGATGATGAGCCATGTTGGGAGCTTTACTTCGATGGAGCATCATCAATGAGGAGCTCCGGAAATCAAGCATCCCGCTGATAAAAGAAAGGATAGGATTGGTGTTCATCACGCCATCGATGAGAATCCTACAACGTTCTTTTGCTCTCACCGAGTCTCGCACAAACAACGAGGCTGAGTATGAAGCTCTGATAGCTGGTCTGGAGCTCGCCATAGAAATGGAAATCCTTCGGCTACGGGTTTACGGTGACTCCCAGCTTGTCGTCAACCAAGTAAGCGGCGACTATAAGATATACAAACCCGAGTTAGCTCGGTACAGAAGCCGGGTGGTGGAGCTCATGAAACAGTTCACCCATATTGAGCTGATGAGAGTTCTTAGAGCGTTGAATGGAAAGGCTGACGTACTCGCTCGGTTAGCCAAGGAGCTGGCTGATCCTGACATGGACGAAATTCTGATCACAGTCAGGAGCCGGAAAATTCTACCACTAGTCTCTTTGCATGAAGAAGAAAGCGTAGAACAAGAGAACAATCCTGCCGAAGAAGTTTCGACCATTCAAGGCGAGCCTGATTGGAGGGAACCCTTCAGAGAGTGCCTCCGATATGACAAGCTGCCCGAAGAAAAATCTGCGAGGATTCAGCTGAAGAAGAGAGCTCTCCGATACGTGTTTGTAAATAATACGCTCTACCGCAGATCATATGACCAACTCTAGCTTATGTGCCTATCATCGGCCGAAGCCCAAAAAGTTATGAAAGAAGTTCACTCAGGTGTCTGTAGAGCTCACCAGTCCGGCCCCAAAATGCGGCTTCAGATCAAACGGCTTGAATATTACTGGCCCACCATGATAAGGGATTGCGAAGAGCATGCAAAGAAATGCCATCTCTGCCAAATTCACGGTGATTTCATACACAAGCATCCCAACCCGTTGCATCCTTTGGTGGTGTCGTGGCCTTTCGAAGTTTGGGGCACCGACATTGTTGGCCCAATTGATCCTCCGTCATCCAAAAGTCACCGGTTCATATTAGCCGCAACTGACTATTTCTCCAGATGGGTTGAAGCTGTCCCGTTAAAAGAAATCAAGACAGAAAATATTCTAACATTCTTCCGGCATAATATCATATACCGCTTCGGTACACCAAGAAGAATCATATCTAACAACTGACCTTCTTTCAAGAGCTTCAAAGTCTCAAGATTCGCTATTCAACACAAGATAGACTGGAGATATTCCTCCATCGATAATCCAAGAGCTAATGGGCTAGCCGAAGCCTTCAATAAAACTCTATGCAAGCTCCTGAGGAAAAATGCCTCGGCCAATAAACGAGTCCGGGATCTGAAGCTCCGCGAGGCGTTGTGGGCATATCGTACCACGCACCGCACTCCAAATCAGTCCACTCCATACTCATTACTCTTTGGAGTGGAGGCGATCCTCCTCCTCGAAATCGAATTTCCAAGCTTAAGAATGACCATCCAGCACGAGTTGACAGAAGAGGAAAACGTGCTTCTTCGGCTTGAAGAGCATGACGCCCTCGAAGAAAAGAGGCTCGTGGTACAGTAAAATATGGAGCTATACCGAGCCCAAATGTCACGGGCCTATAACAAGATGACCCGTCTCCGCGCTTTCAAGTAAGGTGAATTGGTGTTGGTCCTCAAAAGGCCGATCATCCCCAATCGACATGCCAAAGGGAAATTCGAGCCAAACTGGGAAGGACCATACGTCGTCGAGAAAGTGTTCGACGGAGGATCCTACCAATTAATAAGTGCCGAAGGAGAAAGGCCCATGTCACCCATCAATGGCCGATATCTCAAGAAATACTATGCGTGAATGCTCCAAGTCGCAGGCGAATTGAGCACACCAGCCTTACGGTTTGGATCATGCATCCTGTAAAACCGTATACAATCCACGGGCGTAAACAACCCCTATCTCTCCCAAGTCCTGCTGGCGAGGCTACTTTAAAGTCCCACCGGTGCAAAAAAAAACGGTATGTTCATAAGCAAAACGGGCACGGATGAAAACCCAAAAGGGCTCTATGAGTAAAAACAGCAGGACTGCCGGCGAGTTTGTGAAAACCCGAAAGGGCACAAACCCGTGAAAAGAGATAAAATACACTCGCAAATTCCTCTCGACCTTTTGAGGAGAAAATCCCTGCGTGAGATCCTTACGACTCAAAAAGGAGCAACACACTTAGGAATCCCTACGATTCCTAGGGAGAAAATACATCTGCGAGATCCTATTGACTCGTAGGGAGAAAATGCTTTTATGAGACCCTTACGGCTCATAAAATTGAAAAGCCTTAGGTGATAGAGATCTAAACCTGTCTCTTAAGCCATCGCTCCCCAACGGGAAACGGCGAATGATGAGTCGCTCCTGGTATCATATTCCAGTGCAGCGATGCAGACACCAACCAAATTCTAAATCCCATACCCCAACGGCGAATGATGAGTCGCTCCTGGTACCATATTCCAGTGCAGCAATGCAGACGCCAACAAAGCCCCGAAATTCTTCCGGCCCTACGGTCTGGATCATATATCCTGCAAAACCGTATAAAATTCACGGAAGTAAAATGATCCCAATCTCTTCCAAGTCCTACCGGCGAGACCACATTTAAAGTCCCACCAGCGATGAAGATTCCCAAACAAAAAGAAAAGAAAAGAAAAAAAGGAGTATGTCCACAAGCAAAATGGGCACGGATGAAAACCCGAAAGGGCTCCGTGAGTAAAAACAGCAGGACTGCCGGCAAGTTTATGAAAACCCGAAAGGGCGCAAACTCGTGAAAAAGAGATGAAATGCACACGCAAAGTCCTCTCGACTTTGTGAGGAGAAAATTCCCGCGTGAAATCCTTATGACTCACAAAGGAGTAACACACTTAGGAGTCCCCACGACTCCTAAGGAAAAAATACACCTACGAGATCCTTTCGACTCGTAGGGAGAAAATGCTTTTATGGGATCCTTACGGCTCATAAAATTGAAAAGTCTTAGGTGATATGGACCTAAATCTATCTCCTAAGCCATCGCTCCTCAAAGGGCAAGGGCAAATGATGAGTTGCTCCATGTATTATTCCAGTGCAGCAATGCAGATGCCAACCCAAAAATCCAATTCCTAAATACTCCCACGGCAAATGATGAGTTGCTCCTGGCATTATTCCAGTGCAGCAATGCAAATGCCGACCAAAACCAAAATCCTCAAATCCTCTCATGGCAAATGATGATTCGCTTCTGGTACCATATTCCAGTGTAGCGATGCTGATGACAACCCAAATCACAATCAACAAGTTAACTTCAACCCCGACACCACAGAAAGCGGAGCAAGTCAAAATCCAATCTCGACACCGCAAGAAGTGGAGCAAGTCAAGTTCATCACTGACACTGCAAGAAGCAGAGCAAGTCAAATCCAGTATCGACCGTCCACGTCGCTAAAAGAGCAGCACCGATCGTCCAAGTCCCTAAAAGGGCAGAACCGACCGTCCAAGTCACAAAAAGGGCAGCATCGACCGTCCAAGTCGTTAAAAGGGCAGCACCGACCGTCCAAGTCGCAAAAAGGGCAGAACCGACCGTCCACGTCGCTAAAAGGGCAGCACCGACCGTCCAAGTCGCTAAAAGGGCAGAACCGACCGTCCACGCCGCTAAAAGGGCAGCATCGACCGTCCACGTCGCCAAAAGGACAGAACCGACCGTCCACGTCGCTAAAAAGGCACTACCGACCGTCTAAGTCATAAAAAGGGCAGTATCGACCGTTCACGTCGCTAAAAGGGCAGCATCGACTGTCTAAGTCGCAAAAAGGGCAGCAACGACCTCCTCATGGGAATTATGCTCCGCCTTAGAATCAGGTCAACCAGACACTCCATGCTGGGGAAACGTCGACCAGCGACACTCCGTGCCGGGGACATGTCAACCACCGACACTCAGTCTCAGAGACACGTCAAGTATCGACCGTCCATGTCGTAAAAAGGGCAGTGCCAGCTTCCCCAAAAGTGGGAACCAAATCAAGTTTCCTCTACGTGAAAGAAGATCCATCAATTGCATGCACACGACCCACGTATGCGGTGTGCATTTATTGATGGGGGGCACTTTATTGGGGTAAAAAATTACACCCCAGTTGACCAAGTCAAAGCCAAAGTCAACTCCAAGCCAGGTAGGCCTAAACCCAGGCCAAGTGGGCCCATGTCCAAGTTGAGCCCCGCGGCCACCCACCCCCATGCCAAAATAAAATTTTTGTAATAAATAATTTTGGTGTATTTTTTTATGAATAAATGTAAGAAAGTGGGCATAAAGCCAAATTTTTGTAAAACTCATGGCTCATGTGCAAAAGAAATGAGCACATGAGGCATGGGATGAGAAAAATGCCATTTTGTAAAGTCCAAGGTGCTATATGTAATGTTTGTAGCCTATAAAGGCAAACATGAAGAAAATATCTATGACAACTTTTCATTCCCTTACAAGCTCTAGGGTTTTTGTGCCTCCTTCTCCTTCCTTAAGGTTCTAAACCTTCTTCTTTTTTTGAATTAAATCAAGAGTTTTACTCTTCTTTTTCCAAAAATAAATAGTTTTTCACCACAAAACCCACAAAGGGGAGTTCAGATCTTCCATTAGATCTCAAAAAGGGAAGATTTTTAAATCTCACCCCCTTTTGTTCTCCAAGATCCAGCCGACAGAAGAGGAGGAAGGAGACCCATCTCCAGAGATCCCATTTTGGGAAAGATCCAAGGCTCAGGGGAGAAGAAAGGGGTCCCCTTGAGCATTTACAAAAATCTCTTGGAGTTTAACTCCACAAATCAAAGTTTCTGGGAGTTTAACTCTATAAGAATAAATTGACAATAATAATACATCTTTTTTTAAGGAGTTTAACTCCCAAAAGTCAATTGGAGTACAACTCCCAGTATGGGGGAGGGGGGCTGAGCCCCCCTTTACTTTCCGCTGGTGCCTTGCGCCCAGCGCCCGTGTGTTGCGCACGTGAGGTGCTGGCTCCATGCGCCCAGCGCCCGCGTGCTGCGCACGTGAGGCACTGGCGTCTTGCGCCCAGCGCCTTCTCCCATGCATCCTTTGGATGCCTTTCCTTTTTTTTTATATATATGGATATATGTATGTGTAAATGTATGTATGTATATATATATATATATATATATATATATATATATATATATAAACACACACATACTCCACAACACTGTCCCCATTAGAAAAAATTTTCTAACAGGGTGCTGCCCCGCACCCTGCAAGGGGGCTGCTAGCTCCCTTGACCCCCAGCCCGCTTTCCGAACAGCGGGACCCCCGTAAACTCTGTGAGGCTCCCGATATATCCAAGCCCCTTCCAAAACACAACACACACATATTGCACATTGAGTTCGCATGACCAGTCTGATCCGTCAATCGGAGGTTCTTTCGCTCTAAAGGCGAGGGGTAATTAACGGCAGCTTAGTCTGCGGCTGCCGGAGATTTAGATCCCCATAATCAATAAACCCCAGTCTACCCTAGGCAGGGGGAATCTGTAATGCGCCTGATAAGCGCACACGTATTTCCATCTCAATGGGTGACGAAAAACACCCTACAGAGTACCCAGTCCAGGATTGGGCCGAGCGTCTCCTCAACTGAGGGTCGTGGGTCAGGGCCCCACGCAGGTGCTCCTTCCTTATTGGGAATAGTGCATTTAGCCACGAAATTGACTAAGGCATGTGTCTTGATAGCTTGTCTTAGCCGGTACTTGATGTCGAATTGGAACAACTCCCACCTCTATTTCTCCAAGCAGCCCAACAATTCAGGGGAACTGAGGATATTCCCCACGGGCTGTTCGGTGAGGATGATGATCGTATGTGCCTGAAAATAATGCCGCAGCTTCCTGGAGGTGACAACGAGCGCAAGGACTATTTTTTCTATGGCTAGGTATCTGGTCTCTGCGTCCTTGAAAACATAGTTGACGC
Source organism: Agapanthus africanus (assembly GCA_030015575.1). Taxonomy (NCBI): domain Eukaryota; kingdom Viridiplantae; phylum Streptophyta; class Magnoliopsida; order Asparagales; family Amaryllidaceae; genus Agapanthus; species Agapanthus africanus. The sequence goes on along the minus strand of CM057350.1, from coordinate 161,226,137 downwards.
AGTAGACCGGTCTTTGTACTTCTTCGAATTCTCTAATGAGTACGGTGCCGGCAGCCTGGTCGGAGATGGCTGGATATAGTAACAGTTCGTCCCCCTCAACTGGTCGGGTGAGAAGCAGGGGGGATGCCAGGTGCAACTTGAGTTGTTCAAAAGCGATTAGGCACTCCTCAGACCATTCGAACCCGTGGATCTTTCTTAAGGTTTTGAAGAAAGGCAGGCACTTTTTTCCAGATCTAAACAAGAAGCGACTCAAGGCAGCCACCCTCCCTGTGAGTCGCATGATATCAACATTGCTCTTGGGTGTCGCCATATTAATGATGGCCCAGATTTTCTCCGGGTTTGTTTCGATTCCTCGGTGGGTGACCATGAATCCAAGGAATTTCTCGCTTGTGACGCCGAACGCGCATTTGACTGGATTCAGCTTCATCTTGTACTTTCGTAAGACGTCGAATGACTCGCCGAGGTCTGCTGTGTGCCCAGCTGATAGGGTGGATTTCACGAGCATGTTGTCAACGTAGGCTTCCATATTTCTCCCAATTTGTGGTTTGAACAGATTGTTGACCAGCCGCTGGTATGTGGCCCCGATCGGCGGTGAAGGCAGTTAGCTCTTCGTCGGTCGGATTCATCCGGATCTGATTATAATCGGAGAAGGCGTCCATGAAGCTTAGTAGCTCCACTAACTGATCTATCCGAGAGAGTGGGAAGTTGTCTCTGGGCATGCCTTATTTAGATCGGTGAAGTCGACGCACATACGCCATTTCCCGTTTGCCTTCTTGACCATGACCACGTTCGCCAGCCAATCCGAGTAGTCCAGATTCCTAATGAATTCGGCCATGAGCGGTTGGTCCACTTCCTCCTCTATCACTTTTTGCTTCATTGGCACAAAACTTCTTTTCTTTTGTCGGATTGGCCGGGCTTTCGAGTCGACCTCGAGCTTGTAGGAGATCACCTTGGGGTCGATCCCGGGCATGTCTGCTGGGGTCCAAGCGAACACATCGGAGTTGTTCCGGAGGAATTGGATCAGCTCGTCCCGAGCATCCCCCGTTAAGAGAGAGCCGATCTGGACAGTTTGGCCTTTGTCTCCCTCCTTTAGAGGAACTTCTACCAAAGCCTCCACCGGGGCGCCTTAAATTTCTTTTTGGTCGTCGTGTGTATCCAGAGACTCCTGAGGATCGCACACGTCTTCGAAATCGTCAACCTCTTTCTCCCCGGAAGACGTTGAGGCCAGACAGACCCTGGAGGTTTGCTGGTCTCTGTAGGCCCGGCCTACCCCTGTTGTCCAAAGGGAACTTGAGCGCGAGGTGATAGGTTAAAATCTGAGCGTGGAGAGCATTTAGGGTGGGGTATCCCAAGAGGTTGTTATAGGATGACGGGATCTTGGCAACGAGGAAGTTCACCAGTATGGTTCGCGCTCTGCCTGCTTCCCTGATGTTGAGAGGGAGGGTGATCGATCCCTTGGCCAAGACGGAATGGTTTGTGAACCCGGAGAGGGCGTGGGAGTAGGTTGGAGGTCGGATGGATTTAATCTCATACACTGGAAACAGTAATAGAACATGATATCCGCCAAGCTCCTCAAGTCGATCAATATTCTCCGGACCTTGTATCGATTTACCCGGGATGCTATCACAAGGGGATCAATTTGCGGGGGTGATATGTCGTAGAGGTGCTCGTCGGTAAAGATGATTGGATTGTCCTCCTTGCACTTCTTGTGATGCGAATTACTTAAAGTCATGATCAGCTGGAAGCGGCGGGTGTCCTCGTTACCCGGAGTCGAACCTACGGAGACAACCATAATCTGCCCGACCATCAATTCTCCGGGAGAGGGTTGGTCCATTTGCTCCCGATCCGCCTGCCATTTGTCTCGCAGGTACTTCGCCGGATGACCGGAGTGAATCAGTTCCTCAATATAGTCACTGAGTTGTTTGCAGCTCTCGGTCGGGTGCCCCTGCGACCGATAGTAGGCGCAGTACGGGCCGCGGAGTCACTTGCCCGACCTCTGAGTAGCTAGAAGGAGTTTGAAAAACCTCTCGCCCTTAGCCTCTTCTAGTAGCTCAGTCTGGGAGACGTTCAGGGGGTGTACTCGTGAAACCTCGGAGAATAAAGTTTTGGATGGTCGGCCTTCTTTTTCTCTTCTCTGTCCCGTTTTCTTGGTCCGTTCGGTTTCCGCGGGGTAAGTTGGCGTTTACCTCTGACTCGAGTTGGATTTCTCGCTCGGTCCAAGCTTTTACTTTGGCCATGGTCCTAGGTTGCAGTAATGCAAAAGAGTGGAGCCACTCTTTGTGCCTAAGACCCGAGCTCAAGGCGGTGATAACCGTTTCGTCGCGATGCTTGGGAACTTCCAGAAGGGCATTATAGAAGGGCATTATAGAAGTGGGTGATGTAACCCTTGAAGGATTCCCTGTCTTCACTCTTAATGGTAAACAGGTAGTCGACCGTCCTTTTCTGTCGTTAGTTACTGACGAAATGACCAAGGAATTGAGTCGCCGGCTCGTCAAAGGTCGAGATCGAGCGTGGTGCAAGTCCACAGAACCAATCCTGTCCGACTCGGATGAGGGTGGTGGGGAAGGCCCGGCACTGAGCTGCATCTGAGTTGTCTTGGAAGCTCATGCCCGCTGTAAATGCATCCAAGTGGTCTTTCGGATCAGACTTCCCGTCGAAGAAGGTTACCTTGGGCGGTTTGTTCCGAGATGAGACCCGCTCACATAGTAATTGCTCCGTGAAAGGCCTCGTGAGCCAATCTGCAAAGTACTTTGCCACTCCTCCGGTCGAACGGGCGGCGAGCCTCATGTCCCCAATCTTCCTCTCGAGGACCTCGATTCGCTGTTGGTACCCCGAGGATTCCCCACAGTCAAAGTGCCTTCTATTTTTGCTCCAGGCTTGTGCGATAGAGCGGTTTCGGTTTTGCTCCATCACGTTCCTCAGATCCTCGGGGTGGACCCTTCGTGGCTAGCCCCGACGTTCGCCATGTGCGTGGTCTTGATGAGTGTGGTGACGTCGGTCTTGCCAGGAATCAGGCGACCTCACCGACGTTTCTTCAGGAGGCAAGAGAGCGCGGCGGGCGTTGAAGCGATAGCCCGGTCTCTCCTGAGATCTTGGTGTCGAACTATCCGGCGCCCAACGAGTCATGGAATCATTCCACATATATGGGTTGTGACTGCCGGAATCGGCACACCGGTGTTTGGTAACATCGAGATGGGCGTGAGCGAGGTCGAGGGCCCGAACGCGCCCCTCCATCGTTCCGAGGAGTAGGGACAGCGGTTTGGCGGGCGTGGCCGGCCATTTGAACACAAGAAAACGCGTCCACTATCGCCGTGAGTCTGTCAATCCGCGCTGATAAGGCGTCGATAACATTGCGGGTGGAGTAGGACCGACCCCGTCTTCGTTGTGAAGGGCGGGGTGGCTCGTGCTGGGATCTCCATGATGAGGCTCGCTGGCTATTATATTGATGTTGACGGCGGAAGATCAACTTTCTTGGTGTAACGACCCAAAAATTCATATACCTTCATATCATTCTTCTTCTTATTAAAATACTGTATTTATTTGTTTTTGGGTATCCCCGTATATTTTATTCTCTATTAAATATATTAGTTTATCCCTCCTTCTATTTTGTCTATTCTATAATTTTTCAAAGCTCAAAACCCAAGCCAAAACAGTCCTATTTGATTTCTTTCTTTTTCCTTAGCCCGTTTTCTTTTCAAGAAACAACATATATTTAATTCTTGTTAAATATATGAATGAACAAATTTGTAGTTTATTGGTTAAGTCCTTACATTGTTATTCTATAGACCACATGTTCGATCCTTCGGACTTGCAATTATTTTTTATCTATTTTTTAAATTCCTTTCATAACCTACAAATGACCATTCATTTCATTTTCCTTTTAACTCCCAACATAATTAGGATGATTATAAATTATATTTAAGTAAAATTATTATGAAGAGTTTCAATTTTCTTTTAATACAAATATCTCCCCATCATTTCTTCATCCCACCTTAGCCATTTCCTTTTGATCAATTCTAAAAATAATAATATAAAAAAATCTCGTTTTCTTTGAGCTAGGGGAAGCACCGGTTCCATCAAGTTTCAAAGTCTCGGTTGAGAATTTTATCAAAACGGTGAGACGAATATTATACCGACTCACACAACCTGTAAATCCCCTTCGTTTCTTCTCCTCCTCTTGTTGAATCATCCTTATCTTGTCATGTCTCCCATACTTGCTAACTTCGTCTGTAAACTCCTTGTTTAGAAAATAACACATAAAATAAATAGATAATCTAATAGTTAATTGTTTTATAAATTTATTTACCTTCATGAATAGGATACATTTTTAACTAGTAGTGATTATCTTGTTTCATATTTTAGTAGTTATGAAAATATGTGAATTGTATCATCCTATATTGCATACAATCACACAACGCGATCGTTTATTCAAAATAAAAGAAAAGTGTTTAATAATTTTTGTGAAGAATCTTTATTAATCTTTTATATAGATTTTAGTATATATATTATGACCGATTCGTATGTTTGTCCGTATGCCTTTCATAATTTATTGCTCGCTATTTTTATTTTATTTTATTTATATTTAGTTTTAAAAGAAAACGAGGTTTCAAATAAATACCATGACCTTATCAATCTCAAATACCACCTTGAAGAAATACATTTACTTTCAAAATAATTTTTAGAAAATCAATCTTGACCTCTGGACAACGGTTTAGGAATTTCAGGTTTATGGTAAAAATTTCGTATGCTAGATAGAATTTCAGGTTTACGGTAAAAATTTCATATCAAACCGAATAACGGTTTAGGAATTACGTAGTTTTTTTTTTATTCACTGTTTTTAAAACCAGAAAACTGCCAATAAGGGTCTTTTTCGAGAGACCATAACTCTGTAATAGTTTATCCAAATTAAGTGTTTTTAGATGTTTCGAACATCTACATCGAAAGATCTAGACTTTCTTAGTTTTAAGGTTTTATTGAAAACGACGTAAAATATAGAAAACCGCGTTACAATATTTAGTGACGAATCTGGACAGAATCTGTCATGATGCGCACAGTAATTTTAAATAGGACATAACTCGAACTCTCGATATCCGTTCGTGACAAACTTTAGATGTGTAGACACACAATTGATAGAACTATAATTTTCTGTATATTAGACTACTTAGAATTGCATGAAACAACCCAAATGTACACTTAACTCGACTTGACCCGAACCATGAATACGTAATAACTTGACATGAACACTTGACATGAATACATGAACAATTGACTTGAATACTTAAACTCGACTCGATACTTGAATTGCACTCGCTTATGTATTCATGGATTTAGGTAAGAGTTGTAACTTTAATCATAGACTAATATACGCGGGGTGTTGGGGGTAATTTGAGTATGAATCTAACGGAATCTCAGCAGTCCCATTACTAAAATAACGTTGCTGTGGTACCGAGCTGAAACGGTACAAATAATATTGCTGTGGTATCGGGCTAAAATGGTACATTACAAATTCATGAATGAGGGCCCGTGTTTCCAAGCCTATGAATGATAGCATGTTGGATTTGGAATACTTCAATAACAATTGAAGTCCCGCTATTTTGGGCCCGTGATTTTTTGCATCTGGACGATAGCCTTGGGTTCGAGAATACTCTTCAGATTGGTTGATATTCACACTTGAACTGACGTTAGAATATATTACCTTGTAGAGGCCCCTTAGGATATAGACATCCACTTTATGTTCACTATACCTATACTTCATGGTCATGTTATACTTGTTTTCCATGCTGACATAGTTGCCATATACATTACCATTCTTGTTCACATATTAAAATTTCCATTTATACTATATTACATGTCATCTTGCACTCAATTTATATATTACACATCTTTATTGGGACTTACCGAGCGCAAGTTCGCTGACGAACATTCCATCTATCTTTTTTTTTGGAATGTTCGTCAGGTGACTTAGGATCAAAGGAGGTGGAAGTGATTGCAGAGAATTACAACCAATTCACACCTGAAACAGATCATTAGTTTTCTTTCCTGCTTTTCTTTTTCAGTAAGTTACATTTTAAGCACTTTCTTTTTATATTCAGACTTCTTTTATTTGTTAAACTCTGTAAAGTTGAGAATGTAAATATATAAAGTGGTTAAATTTTATTTTCACTTGTCTATTCTTGTGTCATTTTTATGTTGCTTATAGACACTTAACGTATTCTTATAGTAAATACGTTACGGGTTTGCCACGTCACCGTTTGCGTCTACTGGGAAGCGGAGCGTGACATGTTTTATTGGTGACCCATGCAGGTCTGTTCTGCATGAAATCCTAAGCAATATGATAAAAGAAAGATAAAATCCGATAACTTTTACATTATTTACCTTTCAATTCCTTTGAATCTATTATAACCCATATTTCCTATCCAAGGTGATGGCTTCCTCCGAACTGATCAACATCAACGGTGAGATACCACCACCACCTATTGCTGCAACTCCCCTTATTGAACAGACGGTTTTTCTCGAGGCTATCAAGAGCCTATTAGAGGTCAGCAGCAGCAGACTGCTATTCTTATGAACCGTCCCGAGGCCGAAACATTTGGAGTAAAACAATTCCGAGCCTTACACCCAAAGAACTTCTCGGGTAAGAAGAGCCCGCTTGAAGCTGAAAAATGGGCTCAGAGTATCAAAGATGACCTGACAGCGGCTCAAGTTTCAGAAGTGTCTTGGGTTCGAGTTGGGAAACTCCAACTTACCGATAATGCCAGGGTTTGGTGGAAGGCCGAAGAAAATCGGATTACCCAGCCTATTGAGTGGAAGACGTTTCGTGAACTTTTTGACGCCAAGTATTTTCCTGAGACTGCTCATTTTGAGATGGAGCAACGATTTATCCACCTACAGCAAGGATCCATGTGGGACAAGTCAGTGGATGAATACGATGCCGATTTCACTATGCTCAGCAGGTTCGCTGCCCATCTGATTCCCCGAGATCCGTGCCAGACGTTTTCAGCAGGGTTTAGACCTCGACATCCAGGTTGCTCTAGCAACGGGAGATTTTCTGACTCATGAAGCAGCTTTGAAGGCAGTCCGTCGTTATGAAGCTGTTATCAAGAAGAAGGGAAGACCGCGGTCGGCCGGAGAAAAACGCCCAGTTAGCCAGATTACTGGAGGATCCTCCTCGATACTGAAATCTATAGCACCATCCAGGAGACCCGGAAGGTCGTTTTACAACCATGGATCAAAAGTCTGCAATTACTGCAAGAGGTCGGGGCATCTAGTAAAGGATTGCAGAGTAGCTAACGGTCTTTATATGATTTGTGGATCGCTTATGCACACTTTAAGATGCATGCTCACAGTACAGATCTAGCACAACCTCCGCACCTAACCCGACTATTCAAGCTCATGCTCTTCGTTTAGCTCTTCCTGTTCTAACTCAGCGCAGACAACCTTTACCCCCTCAGCAACAAGTATACCATCGGGTACAAAAAAAATATCGAGACGCCATGCTTTCACAATGTCGGTCGTCGAGGCTGAAGCCATTGATCAGGTTGTCACCGGTAAAATTTCTTTCTATCCATTTTAGCTATTTCAAATTCTTTTAGTGTTTTGTTCTTATTTTCCTCACGCAATTTCAGTATAATTTTAGTAGTCCCTGCCCCCATCTATACGACTGCTTCAACCTAAAACACCCCTGCTCAGTTACAAATCCTCCTTGTGTAAATTTCGAGGACGAAATTTTTCTAAGGAGGGTAGGATGTAACAACCTCAAAATTTCTATATTTTCATATCATTCTTCTTTTTATTAAAATACTGTATTTATTTGTTTTTGGGTATCCCCGTATATTTTATTCTCTATCAAATATATTAGTTTATCTCTCCTTCTATTTTGCCTATTCTATAATCTTTTAAAGCCCAAAACCTAAGCCAAAACAGTTCTATTTGATTTCTTTCTTTTCTTTTTCCTTAGCCTGTTTTCTTTTCAAACAATATATATTTAATTCTTGTTAAATATGTGTATGAACAAACTAATAGTTTATTGGTTAAGTCCTTGCATTATTATTTCATAGGCCACATGTTCGCACATTCGGACTTGCAATTATTTTTATCTATTTTTTAAACTCCTCTCATAACCTACAAATGACATTTCATTTCATCTTCTTTTTAACTCTCAACATAATTAGGATGGTTATAAATTATATTTGAGTAAAATTATTATGAAGAGTTTCAATTTTCTTTTAATACAAATATCTTCCCATCACTTCTGCATCCCACCTTAGCCATTTTCTTTTGATCAATTCTAAAAATAATAATATAAAAAAATCTCATTTCTTTTGAACTTGGAAAAGCATCGGTTCCATCAAGCTTCAAAGTCTCGATTGAGAATTTTATCAAAACGGTGAGCCGAATGTTATACCCACTCACACAACATATAAGTCCCATTCATTTCTTCTCCTCCTCTTGTTGAATCATCTTCATCTTGTCATGTCTCCACCGATATTCATACTTGCTAACTTCGTCTGTAAACTTCTTGTTTAGAAAACACATATAAAATAAATAGATAATCTAACAGTTAATTATTTTGTAAACTTATTTATCTTCATGAATATGATATATTTTTAACTAGTAGTGACTATCTTGTTTCATGATTTAGTAGTTATGAAAATATGTGAATCGGATCATCCTATATTGCATACCATCACATAACGCGATCGTTTATTCAAAACAAAAGAAAAATGTTTAATAATTTGTGTATAATCTTTATTAATCTTTTATATCGATTTTAGTATATACATATATATATCATGACTGATTCGTATGCTTGTCCGTATACCTTTCATAATTTATTGCTCGCTATTTTTATTTTATTTTATTTATATTTAGTTTTAAAAGAAAACGAAGTTTCAAATAAATATCATGACCTTGTCAATCTCAAATACCACCTTGAAGAAATACCTTTACCTTCAAAATAATTTTTAGAAAATCAATCTTAACCTCTGGACATTCTAGGAAAACTAGATTATATGCTAGATAGAATTTCAGGTTTACGGTAAAAATTTCATATCAAACCGAATAACGATTTAGGAGTTGCGTAGTTTTTTTTATTCACTGTTTTTAAAATCAGAAAACTGCCAATAAGGGTCTTTTTCGAGAGACCGTAACTCTGTAATAGTTTATCCAAATTAATTGTTTTCAGATATTTTGAATATCTACATCGAAAGATCTAGATTTTCTTAGTTTTAAGTTTTTACTGAAAACCAACGTAAAATATAAAAAACCGTGTTACAATATTTAGTGACGAATCTGGACAAAATCTGTCCTGATGCGCACAATATTTTTAAATAGAACATAACTCGAACTCCCGATGTCCGTTTGTGACAAACTTTAGATTTGTAGATCCACAATTGATAGAATTATAATTTTCTGTATATTAGACTACTTAGAAATGCATGAAACAACGCAATATGTACACTTGACTCGACTTGGCCTGAACCATGAATACGTAATGACTTGACATGAACACTTGACATGAATACATGAACAATTGACTTGAATACTTAAAATCGACTCGATACTTGAATTGCACTCTTTTATGTATTCAGGGATTTGGACAAGACTTGTAAGTTTAATCACAGACTATTATACATAGGCTGTTCGGGTAGTTTGAGTATAAATCCAACGGAATCTCAGGAGTCTTATTACTAAAATAACGGTGCTGTGGTACCAGGCTGAAACGGTACAAATAATGTTGCTGTGGTATCGGGCTGAAACGGTACATCACGAATTCATGATAAGGGCCCGTGTTTCCAAGCCCCTTGATGATAGCCTTTTGGGTTTGGAATACTTCAATAACAATTGAAATCCCGCTATTTTGGGTCCGTGATTCCTTACTCCTGGACGATAGCCTTGCGTTTGAGAATACTCTTGAGATTGGTTGATATTCACACTTGAACTGACGTTAGAATATATTACCTTGTAGAAGCCCCTTAGGACACGCACATCCACTTCATGTTCCCTATACCTACACTCCATGGCCATGTTATACTTGTTTGCTATACTGACATAGTTGCCATATACATTACCATATTTGTTCACATATTACAATTTCCATTTATACTCTATTACATGTCATCTTGCACTCAATTTATATATTACACATTTTTATTGGGACTTACCGAGCGTAAGTTCGCTGACGGGCATTCCACCTATCTTTTGTTTTTTGGAATGTTCGTCAGGTGACTTAGGATCAAAGAAGGTGGAAGTGATTGCAGAAAATTACAACCAGTTCACACCTGAAACAGATCATTAGTTTTCTTTCCAGTTTTTCTTTTTCAGTAAGTTACATGTTTAAACACTTTCTTTTTATGTTCAGATTTCTTGTATCAGTTAAACTCTGTAAAGTTGAGAATGTAAATATATAAAATGGTTGGATTTTATTTTCATTTATCTATTCTTGTGTCATTTTTATATTACTTATAGACGCTTAACGTATTCTTATAGTAAATACGTTGCAGGCTTGTTCTTTCTACTGGGAAGCGGGGCGTGACACTTGGATGGGAGAAGTAGTAGATTCCCACAGACGGCACCAACTGATGGAGGTCGGAATCTCTTTCAGATGTTGTCCTCTGTCGATCTTGCGGCCAGCAGTGTCAAATGGTTGAGATTTGAGATGAGAGCTGAGTGTGTGAATATCAATTGGTTGTTGGTTGTTGTTGACGCCGGGCTACCTGCAAGGGAAGTCACAGGATGGGAAACCACCGTGGGACCCTCCGACGATCAAGTACTGAGGAATAATGACAGGGTAGCGCCGTATTGGAATGGGTTCAAGGTATCTGAGTCGTCTGGAAGAGAGGATTTATATAGCGGTCGCATAGAACGAACCGGCGCGAGATTCTCGCCGTCCGTTACGCACCCGTCTCATGTTTGCGTTGATGGCGGGGTACGTCCATTAATAACAAGATACGCCCATTAATGGAGAGACGCGCCGGCGTGGGATGCGGGACGTGGAGCGGCGAAGATCTCGTTTTGGCGAGACACACGGAGCCGTTATGGGGACGCTTGGGCTCCGTGCTCTTGGTTGAACAGGGAAGCCGAGGAACCTCAGCTCGGTAGATTGCTCGGAGGTGAGCAAGGAGGCCGAGAAAGCTCAGCTCTGTAATAGCTCGGAGACGAGCAAGGAGGCTGTGAAAGCTCGGCTGTAGGATTGCTTAGAGACGAGCTGTTGGTTGGTTGTTAGGCGTATAGGGAAAGTACTCCGGAGAGATCTCCAAAAGGTCGGATGCAAACTCGGAGACGAGGCGCCGAGGAATTCCCAATGCATCATACTTATTCCAGCTCTGTAGCCTCCAGGAATCTAGCGGGCTTTCGTGGATGACACGTCATCCGCTACGTGTCGTGATCTGAGGAATTCCCACTTATGAGCGTCATCAGACATCAATCGTAATTAATGCCCTTCAATTCCATCGCTTCTTCCAGTTCCTGTAATTTTCTCTTGCCCTAACATCAACAAACATCATGTTATATATGTATATATAATCAAAAGTTTTTCCAAAAAGAAAACCCAGAAGAAGAAGAGGAGAAAAAGAGGAGCCATATGTACCTCCTTGAGGCAATAATACGTTATGTGTTTCCTGGGGAAAGTGACGCTTGCGTTTGTTGGGATTGGAGGACCAAAATTTGAACCCGCTGATTCTTTTTCTACTTCCATTGAAACCCTAACCCTGGTTTTGCAAGGCACCGATACCGCTGCAATTAGGCAAGTTAACGGATTAGATATAGGTGTAACCATAACCGTATCCCGTAGTCGTTGGTGGATGTGACTATGTATATGGATAATAAAAACTAGTATCCGTATTTGAAAAAACTCGGATACGTATATAGATATAAACGAACATCATAAAAATTATATTCATATATAATATAAAAAGTTGGATATTAAACCGGATATAGATATAGAAGGAATATATGTGTTACCATATTCTGTATCCGCTAATTATTGACGGATACGGTGATGGATAGTCCCTCGTACCGATATAATATATATGGGCGATTTCAAATTTCTGGTAACTTTTGGGAAGATTTTGCCTGGGCTGTCACTAGATAGGGAGCATAACTTTCGACCAAATCAACCCCAAATTCAACTCCAACATCAAGCCCTCATACAATGGCACTAGCAGATGGTAATGCGCTGAACAAACCATTTCAACAGTTCTTCGACAAAGGCCTTCATTGAGCTACGTGCGTCGTGTCATCCTGGGGTGCACAATATCCTCCATCGTCTGTCTAATTCAGAAAAGGCCGGTGCTTCATTCGCAAACACTAGATCAACAAAAATTGAGCTGCAGTTGAACTGCAGTATCCTTTTAAACATTAAATCTTGAAGTTGATAGAAAAGGGAAAAAAAAATATCCATATCGACTCGATGATCTTATAATCAGTATAGTAATTCTTATCATTTATCGACATCAACAAATATAACGCTCATTTCAATCGACAAACATCATTTAAGAGCTTGTTAGCTGACTTATTCTCATAATCCAGAGAAAACATCCAGTAATCACTCGATAAACTCGATACATATTACACCCCAGGGTCAGCACACACCTTCAACAAGTAAACCATACACAGGAACAACACGCTAGGAGCTGCATTGAAGAGTCATAGGTCACTCCAGGCTTCCAATCATAAGGGATAACCCCAGTTAGCTGCACACATTTCTGGCCGCCGCCGCCGCCGCCGCCGCCATCATGAGTTAGAATCCTGATGTTGATAGGGCCTGTAGGTGGGGCCACCATGTCCCACACCCCTCCGTAGGCCCGCCGCATCACTTCCATTCCTTGCAATCCTCCTGTCATAGCTGGACGGCTACGACGTCCTTCCTGCCTCCTTGGTATACAATGATGAGCGGTATGTAATCTGGGCAGTTGCTCTGCTCTTTTATCTGCACCATCATGTTGTACCCTGGGTACTCGCATGATATCCTTCGTGTAACAAATCAAAAATCAGTTACCAACATCATTGTCCTATATTATTAGTGGGCTTAATTCTGAAAAACTATTAAATACTTTGACTCGTTCATGAGAAACTATCAAAAACTCATAATTACAAAAAACTATAATGCTTTGAAATGATCGTTTCTTGCAAATTCTGCTTAGTTACGGTAGTTTTTTGTAGGTTCTGAAAGTTTTGTGATAGTTTTTTTTTCAAAAGTTTTTTTTTAAGTTTTGTGATAATGTCTCCTAGTTTCGAAAGTATTTGATAGTTTCTCCTAATTGAGCCAAAGTATTTGGATTTTTTTGGAATTAAGCCTTATTATTATCTTGTGCATATATATACGTACCTTTGATACTCGACATCGATCACGACATAGGCTATCAGCTCAGCAGCCATGTTAGGCCTGGCGAGCTTAGAAAAGCCACCGGCAGTCATGATGAAGTCGGTATAATAGTCGGCCTCACCGTGGTCAGTAACAACAATCTTCACCCCCTCCTCCTTGCAGAGCTGCGGGTTGCTGCACCGGACATGGTAGCACGCGCCGTGGCCCGTGCCGGCCCATGCCGTTTTGGTAGAGACGAGGAGCAGCGGCGCTGACGTTGCCACCGTTGAGATACCTACCCAGCTCGCCGTACCCGCAGGCACCGCTAGCCGTTCCGGTGCTGCACTCTGGGCTGCCGTAGTAGGTGGCCCTGGACCAACTGTAAAGGGGCTTCTTCTCAGAGTTGGATGCTTGTAGCAGTAAAGGGACCAAGAGCAGGGATACTAATAGCCCGCGCAAAGCCATGCCTACTTAAATTTTTGAGAAGGAAAACAAAAGCAATGTAGTGTAGATGCCAGAGTTAATACAAGGTACTGAGCTTAGTCACATATATATAGCATGGAGTGGGGAGAAGAAGCGACTGATCCTAGCACTATGTTCCTTTATGTTTATAAATTTCTTAATTTTCATATTGCACCTTTTGAGTGTTGGTCCATCAGCAACAACATTTAGATAAGAGTCCTATGATGATTTGATGTTTAGAAAGGCCAAGTAGGAGAAGAAAGAACGACCATATACAATGTCCTCTTTTTCTTTTTTACTAGGGATGCGGCTCGCCTTCTTGAAAATGTAGACCTCTCATTTTGGAAAGAGGAAAGTATGAGGTTTTTGATAGAGCGTATGGTTTTTAACAAGCAAGCGCATAGTTTATAGCATACTATACGCTAACACAAGAGGAAGAGGGACAGAGGGCCGACGTTGTTCAGGCGAAATGCAGGTCCACCTTAAAAAGATATAGTTGTGTGATGCAATGAAAAAAGGTTGCCATGAGCTATATCTCATCCACCAAACTCTATCTCGGAGCTTAATTTGTTTGCTCGGCACCTTTCCTTGATTAAGCGCATTGGAGAGTTCTGGCCGCTCTCGCATCGTCCATCTGTGTACTCGTGTGTTTCGAGTAACCGTGTTAATTGAATCTATTCTGTCGCTTCGTCAACGGACCGATTTTGGACAACTTTTTTGAAATTTTGATACATTACCTATGATTGGGCTTTATTTTATCTAGACATTGTATTTTCTCAAGTGCTTGGATATTACAGACAACTGCTAAGATAACACAGGCAACTAGTATACAGGGAGTTTTGATTGAGCCCAAGGTTTTTTAACAAGATAAAAAAGCCCATGGCACCAAATTGACAGCACTAAGATAGCAAGTTTTTAACAGAAGACTTGTACCAAACTAAAACCAGCAGCAGCAGCAGCAGTGGTTACACTATAAACCCACGTGTAAACAAAATAGGAGACAAAATAGGAGACGAACACTTGGGCATTTATCCGTCGTATATCTCTGAAATGCCCAACACATGTACTTGTCTGATTTCTTCGTCTTTATAATAGTATTCTCATTCGTTTTGATGATCCACGACATTGCTATATAAATTTACCAAGGGATGCAAGGCAAGCGAAAATACACAAATGATATTATGCAATCTTATGTCCGATACACAATTGTTCTTCAAAACCTGCATTGGTATTCACTTCCAACCAAGTCAGGAAAATTCTTTCTTTTGTTTTTCTTTACATTTAATTCCTCTTTACAATGGATAACTAAATACATACTGGTAAGACCTTGTCACTTTAAATTAGGTTAATACTTGAAGAAATCCTACACAATGAATTTAAATACATTTTCTATATGTCCTCGTAGGAGCACGATATCACAAAGATTTGTATTGTTCAATCAAGCGAGACGCATGAAGACGGGAGGTAGGTGTGACTGTGCATCCCAATGTCTGTAGATATGCAATCTGCAATGAAGGATGGTAAGTAATGTTGGACCATAGAAACAGACCTCTAAATTTTTTTTTATAAGAGTGCGATGATTGATCCTTGCATAGTAAAGACCGAGAGATAAGAACACCTGACCAATTCATGGTCAACATGACAAACATGAAGAATCAAAGAAGGGAGCGATGAAACCCAAAATGGTTAAGTATGATGAGATTAAAAAAAGTGCCCGTAGTAACATGTAGATGAATGGATTTTAAAGAAAAATATCCTTTAGACTGAAGATTTAACATTACCAAATGATAAAGTTGCACTTTTGATAATTTAACATGTACAAATATTAGCATCTTATGTTTTTCATTTTCAAGTAGTCAAGATCAAGATATGCTTATGTGAACTTCAATTTATCAAGACAGTTCCAAGGATCTTTTAGATGAGGTGATGCTGAAGAGGCACCGACAAATTCTCCTGTCAACAGTCTGAATTTTCAAATCGGGTTTTCAAAATTTAGTGTTAATCATGTGAAGAGTTTAGAGCAATGGCCGATTACAATTTAGTTGTTCAATGTAAGAAGAGGTGTGGAAAGTAGACGGACTTTAACCCTTCTATCCACATCACCAGACAATTCCACCGAGGAATTCACCCCTTTCTCTTCTATCACTAGATAACAAACAGCACAGACACCGAATTTTACTTGGTTCCACCAAATCTGCCGAGGAAAGATAACAATGAAGTTTTTACTGATGCCAAGAAATACAAGATATAAACAAAAGAGCTAATATCCTTCGTCTTCCTCCATTGCTCACGCCACAAGGGAGGACTAGTAGAATGCAAGCTCCTCACATTCTTTGTTCTCACAACAAAAGAGAGCAGTTTAACAGAACCCCAAGTCCCAAGTCCATCCCTTCTTAGTCATGTAAGATGGGTACTTATAGTGTTAAACATCCAGATACTGCTCTACTACTTTTTATACATAATGGTAGTTCACAACAGCACATAGGTCCCAGCCTAAACAAGCCTAATTCCAAATAGGACTTCTTACACTTCAGCTAACCGTGATTTAGGTGCTCGATAAAATATGAAACACAAACTTATAAATCTCCCTCTTGGCTTGAAACCGTGAATCCAATACTAACTAGAGCATCCGTTGCTGCTTTCTATATCATATGTAATTATGATCAGTGTGCACATGCATGCAGCATGCTCCACCAACGAAGGAACAAATCATATACTCTCTAGTCTCCAATAAAAGCATTACATAAAGCTAACCTTTTCTATAATGGAATAACTTGGCTAGACATAAGAGATTAAGATGATATTGGAGTTGATCACCTACCAAAATGACCATTAGGGTTTACCATTCTAGAAATAGGCAATAATGAGAATTTTCTTTGAACCCCATAATACCATGTTTGAACTAGAAGTAAATTCTATCTCATTATGGTTAGCTAATTCATGTCTTTACATAATAAAAAATATTGTTTACGATATTTCCCAATGCAGAAACATTTTTATATTTGATATTTAGATGCGATAATAAATTACGGTTTGAAAATTTAAATATTACGAATAAAAGTAAATGCAATTAAAATAATGGAAGAAAATTTTCCAACTTTTTAATAAGATGAAATGACAATAAAATCTTCTTGCAACCCCAAATTCGACATGATACTTCAACACGGTTCTTGAATTTGCTAGAAAATTGGCCAATTCTCCAATTAAAAGTAAACTTTTAAATCATGAACGTACTAAATTTAGAGGTGTCAATAATTACCCGCAATCCATTTGGCCCGCGGGTCAACCCGTAAAACACCGATCACGGGTCAAATTTTTACCGCCCATTAAAATATTATCCGTATCCGGCCCGCCCATTTACAAGTATCACCGGTCAATCCAACCCATGGGTTCATGGGTTCGACCCAACCCGTATTTAAAAAAGTCAAATGAATATTATGAATATCAAGAGTTCACTATAACATACATTTGTATGGAATTATTGCCTTTAATTAAAATAATTAATGAGTTCAAACTTCAAAAATCCCTTTCTCTTTAAATTGCAATTAGAGCATTAAATGCATGTTCATAACAATAAGAAAAGAAAAAAAAAACAAAAGTACTCTCTCTCTCTCTCTCTCTCTCTGTGTGTGTGTGTGTGTGTGTGTGTGTGGATCATCCAGGCCTAGGGAATAGTTAATTTTTTGATAAGAAATGTCTCTAAATGTTTCATTCTCCATCTTTTTCCAAGGTTTAAATTAGTGAGTGCTTTATTTTTTTCTCCTATGCCTCATTTTCTCCATGCTAAAATGGTTATTTTTTTAAAAAATCTTTTACAATATGCTAGAAATCATCATTAAAAAACTAATATTTTCCATTTCTAACGACTATTTAGTTAATTGTCTAACTTTGGTAAAAGACTTAAAAAATTAATATAATATATCGTTTATAGCAAAGTTGCTAAAATAATCAGATTATATATTTGGTTAATTCATCAAACTATTTAGCTTTCTAACTTATTTATTGTGTATATACAGGTGAGTGAATTTTGTATTGGAATATGGATGGTGGTAAAGAATTTCAGGATATGCCTCCTCCAACAACTGCCCTGACTTGTTGCAAAGATTCAGTTGTTAGTCTGTCTACAGTAAATAATAAAAGGCGTAGGTCAACGTCTAATGCTTGGTCTCATTACAAAATTGAATTGATAGATGGAGTAGAAAGGACGAGGTGTATTAACTATAAAGCCAATACTTATGGAATAGGTAGCACTAGTCATGGAACCACAAATTTAAAAGACATACCACAAATTTAAAAGACATACCGAAAAATGTGTTGCAAAAGTGGTGGTGACATTGATTAGATGCATTTAGGCTACATGATGAAAATTCAGAGAAAAAAATTGATCAAAACATTTATCGGGGAAAAGTGGCGATTGCAATCATGAAACATAACTGCCTGTTTATGATGGTAGAGCATGAAGGCGTTTAGGGATGTTCATCGGTACTTAAATGACGAGGTTAACCCATATTCTCGAAATACTGCGAAGGCTGATTGTATGAAAAATATATAATTGACAGGAAGATAAACTCAATGTTCTAAATTTCGGATGTCGATGTTGTGTCGGCCCAAAATTTTTGATGTCGGATATCAGATATTGTGAAGTGTCGGGTGGTATTATCAAAAATCAGGTTCTATATTTTTTTTCCATATAGACGTCATTTATATAACTTACTTTTTTGAAAAAATATTAACTGGGTTAGATGTTTAGTTTTATTAAATTTATATATTCCTCAGTCGTTCAGTAGGAAAACAGTCAACGAAGTTCTTGTAAAGTAAGTTGGTCTAAATGAATCGGGTTATTTACAAAACCCAGAAACAAAATTACCTTCAATTTTTTTTCCTCGGTACGGTAAATGTCGGCCTAAACGCTGATATCATGAGCCGAAATCGCAAAACGTCGTCCGACATTCACCAAATATTGTTAAATGATAATTTTTTGCATGTCTACGTCATTTTCTTCCAAAAAGCGACATATGAGCGATATCGACCAATATTTAGAACACTGGATAGACAACATGAAATATTAGTGAGGATTTCTGGTAGAATATGCCTTGCATCTGATTTGTGGACATCCCTGCACCACTGAGGGTTATCTTTATTTGACAGCACACTATGTGGATGAAAAATGGGTACTACACAGTAGAATTCTTAATTTTTCTCACTTTCCTCCTCCGCACAAAGGCAATTTCATAGTAGAGAAGTTGATGCTTATCATCAAGGAATGGGAAATTGGAAAAAGGATTTTTTTTTTCTTTGACTCTAGATAATGCCTTGAATAATGATAATATGCAAGAAACTTTAAAGAGCCAACTTTGTGTCAAAATAATTTACTGTGCTATGGAAGGTTTTTTCATGTGCGATGAAGAGAAGTTTTAGCACTCTAGTTAGAATTTAGAAGCATGTATTTGACGGTTTTCAAAAAATCTAGAGAACAAAAACTACTCAAAGCAAGGATTCTATCTAAAGACATGAACTTGCAACCATAAAGTAAAGCTAGAGTAAAAAGATCGAATCTACAACTTTTGTAGCGCGTTCGTCTTTTCACCCTTGAACTCTAAGTGTGCTCCTTGAATCTTAGATCGAGCTTGATGATGATCTCTTCGGTCTAAGATGATCCACTTTGAGATTGCACCAACATAACCTACCACTTCACAAACTAAAGTTGTAGTGAAATAACTGTCTAAATTAATTTGCTAAAAAGGTTTAGATAGATGATGTAGGAATTTAGCTTTCTATTTTCTTCTCTTCTCTTTTCTTTCTCACAAGAATTATGAACTCAAGGAGAGAGGAAGAGTGAAGAGAGATGAGTGATGAGAAAATGAACTTGGAATTGTGATGAAAACTTTAGAGATTTAGACATGGTTATCTTTTAAGATAAAACAAGAATGAGTCATCAATTTCCACTCATCTTCTAAATAACTCATTTTTTAATCTTAAAATATAAAATGATAAATCTCTTTATTCTTATCTTTATTCCAATGTGATTCTCATACACCCATCTCCTATGTATTATCAACCATGACACATAAAAATATTTATATCATATATAAATATATATTAAAGAGAAGAAGAAATAATAAAAAAGGAATGATATTAATACACACACATATTTAATTATTAAATTAATACTTGATTTAATAATCCGATTATATCATATATAATCCGATTAATATCAACAAACGCCCGATTATAATACGTGTATCACATACACGTATATAATCGAACTACTACACGTATCCCCATACGTGCCCTATATCGTTTCGCATGTGCTGGGAAATCTCTATGTGAGACTCTAAACACTCGTCAATACACCGACAGTAAGATATGATCATATCAAAATCCCACAAGCACATCAACGGTACTAAAAGCACGTAAAAGCTACTCAGGTATTGAGCGAATAGGAAGACCGACAAGCTAACTCGTTCGAAATCCATCAGAGCCTTATAATGATAGTCTCCGTACAGTCTGGTCTTTTCGTCTGAGAATGTCGCATATCAAGTCTAGAAGGTGGTATCCATCAGACCTCCAATACCTGATAAATCGTACCAATCAATAATCTGTAACCACAATAGATACAACTGATAACTCTTACCAGATTATCTTATCCGCTATGATCAGAGACTTATGCTTACAGTTGATTAGGCACAGCACGACATCAACTCCCAATATCGGGAGAGACGAAACCCTTCCGATCGCTCATTATCTCCATGTGTTTCGGGACTGTATTCAACAAAAACATGTTTGCACGGCTCTTTAAACCCGTGGTAGGGTAACAATCAAAGCACAGTGGGAAACACACAAGAGTTTATGACGATCTCAGGTGTACAGACTACCATGTACTCATGTTACCAGAAAACTGCTATCTGACGGTATATATAATATCATATAGAAGTTCTCGACGAGTCCGTTCGGTGTACTCATTCTCTAATAAACACATGTATACAATATTTGGTGTCTAACACCAATGTCTGTGGGAATAGGTGTTCGGGTCAAAAATTACACTCCACGATCAAGGTCAATAAGTCAAGGCCTGAAAAGTGGGCTCGGGCCCAATTCCAAATCCAAGTCAAGTGGGCCTAAGCCTGAACCCAAAGTCCAAGCAAGCGGGTTCAAGACCAAGCTAAGTGGGCCCATGCCTAAATCGAGCCCAAACATGAAAAGGTCGGCCTCCCCATGCCAAGAAGAAAATTATGTAATAAATAATTTTAATGTAATTTTTATGAATAAATATAAGGAAAATCGGCATAAAACCAAATTTTTATAAAGCCCATGGCTCATGTGCAAAAAGAAATAAACACATGGGCATGAGATGGACAAAATACCATTTTGTAAAGCCCAAGAGGCTATGTGTAAATTTGTAAGTCTATATAAGATAACATCATAATGAAATGAAAGAGAATTGATTCCTCAAAAAAAAATATTAGGATTTTGTGCCTCCTTCTCCTAGGTTCTAAACATTATTCTTTTTTTTAAATTAAATCAAGAGTTTAACTCTTCTTTTTCTAAAAATGAATAGTTCTTCACCATAAAACCCTCGAAAGGGAGCTCAGATCTCCCATCAAATCTCTAAAAGGGAGACTTTTAATCTCAACGCCCATTTTCTCCAAGATCCAACAAAAAAAATGAGGAAGAAGGAATCCATCTCAGAAGAATCCATTTTAGGAAAGTCCAAGGCTCGAAGAGGACAAGAAGAGACCTCCTTTTACAATCCAAGATCTAAATCCTCTAGGAGTTTAACTCCAAATCAATCATTGAGGAGTTCAACTCTAAGATCTAGATTCTCAAACGGGTTTAACTTCAAATCCAGATCTTTTAGGAGCTCAACTCCAAATCCAAGCCTTTTGGGAGTTTAACTCCAAATCCACATCCAATTTCTTTCCTAGGAGTTTAACTCTAAAGCCCTTAGGGAGTTCAACTCCTAGCCCAAGGGCTAAGCCCCTTCTTCCAAGGGCTAAGCCCACATGACCAGCTGACGCCCAGCGGCCGCGCGTTGGACGCGTATCCCGCTGGCGTCCAGCGGTCACGTGTTGTCTCACGCGTTCTTAGAACGCTCCTCACCCCTCTAAAAGGAATAGTATTTCACCATAAAATCCTCGAAAGGGAGCTCAGATCTCTTATCAAATCTCTAAAACGGAGACTTTTAATCTCAACGCCCCTTTTCTCTAAGATCCAACAAAAAAACGAGGAAGAAGGAACCCATCTCAGAAGAACCCATTTTAGGGAATCCAAGGCTCGAAGAGGACGAAAAGGGATCTCCTTTTACAATCCAAGATCTAAATCCTCTAGGAGTTTAACTCCAAATCAATCATTTTAGAGTTCAACTCTAAGATCTAAATCCTCAAAGGAGTTTAACTTCAAATCCAGACCTTTTAGGAGTTCAACTCCAAATCCAAGCCTTTTGGGAGTTTAACTCTAAATCCACATCCAATTTCTTCCTTAGAAGTTTAACTCTAAAGCCTCTCAGAAGTTCAACTCCTAACCCAAGGGCTAAGCCCCTTCTTCCAAGGGCTAAGCCCACATGACCCGCTGGCGCCCAGCGGTCACGTGTTGTCTCACGCGTCCTTAGGACGCGCTTCACCCATCTTTTTCCCAAACGTTCTACACTACAAATACTTTCCCGTTAGAAAAAATTTCCAATAGGGCGCCATCCCGTAAGGAGGCTGGTAGCTCCCTTAACCCCAGCCAGCTATCCAGGTAGCGGAATCCCGTAAACTCTGCGAGGCCCCCGATACGTCCAAGTCCTTTTCAAAACACAACACACGCACACTCTACATTGAGTTCGCATGACCAGTTTTACCTGTCAACCAGAGGTTCTCTCGCTCTAAAGGCAAGGGGTAATTAACAGCAGTTTAGTCCGCGGCTGCCGGAGATTCGGATCCTCACAATCAATAACCCCAGCCTACTCTAAGCAGGGGGAATCTATATACGCCTGACAAGCAATGTGTATTTCTATCTCAATAGAGTGACGAAAAACACTCTACAACAGGCATTGCCCCAATCCTGGTCAAGAAACGTATACACTAGTCTATTCTAGAGTATCGATGCTCAGTCTCGATACTCCCACGACTAGGAACATTTAAGGATGTGCTTATCGACTACCGAGGTCGCACTAGTACGATCTATATCATAATCTTGATAGTCAAGCAAAGATCCTACGAGTTTTATCAACATGCATCAATAATATGCAATAGCAAGTAAAACATATATTTATACACGTTAAGATAAAGACAAACTAGATAGCATACTATCATATTGAGCAAGACTGTTCTGTATATATATATGTTCAAGCATCCACTATAATATACAATAATGGCCACTAGGGCATACATATCTAGCAATTCCCCACTTGCAATAAGGCCAGTTATTGGCGTATCGCATACCCAACAACCCAAAAAGTCGCTCAAACTGTGTTTGAGGAATGACCTTCGTGAATGGATCCGTTGTGTTTTCTATAGTGTCCACCCTCCGCATCTCAATCTCCTGGCGATCAACGATCTTCCTGATCAGGTGATACCGCCTCAAGATGTGTCTGAATCACTGTTGGGACCGTGGTTCCTTAGCTAATGCCATACCTCCATTGTTGTCGCAATATATGGGTATTAGATCATCAATGGTCGGAACCACATCAAGCTCTGTAATGAACTTCTGCATTCAGACCACTTCTTTTGCAGTATCGTTAGCAGCGATGTGCTCAGCCTCCATCGTCGAATCTGCTACAGTATCCTGTTTGGAACTCTTCCAACAGACTGCCCTCTGTTGAGGGTAAACATAGAACCCGAGATGGACTTGCTGTCACTTTAGAAACTCGAATCGGTAAAGGCCTCCATTTGGAGGTCTCCATTACCATACACCAAGAGCATATTTTTAGTCCCTCTCAGGTACTTAAGAATATTCTTCACAACTATCTAGTGCTTCTTTCGTGGGTTTGATTAATACCGGCTTACTACACTAAATGCGTAAGATACATCTGGTCTGGTACATAATATCGCATATATTATAGACCCGACTGCCGAAACATAGGGTGTAATGCTCATGTGAGTCTTCTCCTCATCCGTCTTGGAGGACATCTCTTTGGAGAGGGTGATTCCTGAACAAACGGGTAAAATACCGCACTTGGAATCTTCCATACTAAACCGCTTTAGTATGGTGTCAATGTACCTGGATTGGGATAGTCCCAATAGTCTCTTAGATCTATCTCTATAGATCTTAAGGAGGCATCGCCCAGGTCTTTCCTGGAGAATTTTTGTGACAGAAAAAGTTTGGCAGATTGTAGCATAAGAATATCATTTCCTATCAGGAGAATGTCACACACATACAATACTAGAAATACCACAGTTCTCCCTACAATTTTCTTGTAAATACAAGGCTCATTCACATTTTTGATAAAATTAAACTCTTTGATCGTATCATCAAATCAGATGTTCCAGCTCCGCCATACCTGCTTTAATCCATAAATAGATTTAAGCAACTTGCACACCTTTCCGTTGCTCCCACTATCAATGAAACCCTCTGGCTGATTCATATAAACACACTTTTAAATCACCATTTAGAAAAACGGTTTTAACGTCCATCTGCCAGATGTCATGATCATAGAAGGCAACAAGGACAAGTAGAATCCGAACGGATTTAAGCATAGCCATTGGAGAAAATGTTTCATCATAGTCCACAGCTGGCCTTTGACAAAAACCTTTTGCAACAAGTCCAGCCTTATAGGTTTCCACATGTCCATCTGCACCAATCTTCTTTTTGAAGATCCACCTGCATCCAACGGGTTTTACCCCAGGAGGTAAAACGTCCAAAGTCCATACTTTGTTAGTGTACATGGATTCCATTTCAGATCTCATAGCGTCTGGCCACTTCACCGAGTCCCTACTCATGATGGCTTGCTGAAAACTAATAGGCTTATCATCGTCGATGATGCAATCCTCTCGATCCTCGTATATAAGAATACCGTAGTATCTCTCGAGTGGATGAGAATACCTACTAAATTTGCGGAGTGACTGAGGTTCGTCAGATCCTACTTAAATATGTGGTTTAGCCAAATCTTCAGCTTCTGTTTGTGATTCTGGAATTTCTTCTCGTTCTACTGTGCTCTCACTAATTTCTTTTGTAAGAAATTCCCTTTCTAAAAAGGTGGCGTGACAAGTAACAAACATCTTCTGTTCCTCAGTATGGTAGAACATATATCCCATCGAATGTTTTGGATATCCCATATATTTATACAATACTGATTGTGCCTCTAGTTTGTCCGATTTCTGTCTTTTAACATAGGCCGAACAACCCCGTATCATAATAAAATTAAGGTATGGTCTCTTCCCCTCCCATATCTCATATGGAGTGATAGGCACGGATTTGGTTGGAGCCCTATTCAATAGATATGCTGGTGTCTCCAGTGCATATCCTAAAAGGAAAGTGGTAACTCAGCAATACTTATCATAGAGCGCATCATATCTAATAGGGTGCGATTTCTCCGCTCCAATACACCATTGTGTTGTGGTGTATACGGAGGAGTAAGTTGAGAGGGAATCTCATTCTTTTTTAAGTACTCAAGGAATTTGGTATTTAAGTATTCCTCGTCTCGATCCGATCGAAATTTCTTGATACTTTTTCCCGTTTGTTTCTCCACTTCATTATTATACTCTTCGAACTTTTTGAAGGATTCGTACTTATATTTCACCAAGAACACGTGTCCGAATCTCGAGAAATCATCAGTAAAAATAATAAAGTAGGAATCTCTGCTTCATGCATGTATAGACATCGATCCACATACATCACTGTCTATGAGTCCCAAGAGCTCGGTAGCTCTTTTTCCATGTCCAGGAAAAAAAGTTTTGATAATCTTACCTTTTAGACAAGATTGACAAGTTTCATAAGATTGATATTCAAACAGATCTAAATATCCATCTTTATATAACTTAGTTAGTCTTGTTTCATTTATATGACCAAATCTACAATACTATAAGTAAGTTTCATTTATATCTGAAGACTTTCTTTTGTTGGTGTGTTGGATGTTAAAACTGTGTGTTGATTTAGAACATATATACCGTTATTTAATGTACCAGACCCAATCAACACTTGATTAAGGTGAATGTTCATAACATTGCTTTCTAATGCGAAACTATATACATCTTTATCTAATAAAGCAACTGATATAATATTAAACAACATAGTAGGTACATAATAACAAACCAAAATATTGCCACTTTGCAATTCAGGATGATATTCTCCAATAGCTATAGCGTCAACACTTGCGCCATTTCTAACCCTGAGGGTCATATCACATTTCTTCAAAAACCAGCTACTTCTCAACCCATGCAAACAATTACATATGTGAGAACCTGATCCGGTATCTAATACTCACGAAGCAGAGTTTATGGAAAAACAGTTTTCTACTGCAAACACACATGAAGTTGAAACATCCTTATACTTTTTGTCCTTGAGGCTAGCTATATATGCCCTGCAGTTCCTTTTCCAATGCCCTTTCTTATGACAATAATAGCACTTTCCTTTCTCCGATACCACGGCCTCATCTTTATCCTTTCCGCTCACCTTTTGGACACCATCTATCGGTTTGGTAAGGTTCTACTTCCTCTTTCCCTTGGCCTTAGCCTTGGGCTTAGATGAAGAAGATTCCCCAACAATAAGAACGGGTTTCTTTTCCATTTTCAAGATGCTCTCAGCTACACTCAACATATTGAGGAGCTTAGGAAGATCAGCTTCCATCCCGTGCATATTGAAATTCAGCACGAACTGAGCAAAAGTGTGGGGAACGGACTGTAGAATCAAGTCGATGTACAACTCATTCTTTAACACGCATCCCAGGTTTGTGAGTTCTTCAATAAGACTTATCATCTTAAAGATGTGTTCTCGTACAGATGATCCGACAGCCATACTCAACTGAAACAATTTCTTTGAGGTCTCGTACCTAGAGATACGAGAGTGCTCTCCATACAACTGTTTGCAATGGAGGAATATTGACTGTATGTCTATATTCTCATGCTGCATCTGAATCTCATTGTTCATAAAGGCCAGCACAATGCACTTGGCTTTCGCGCAGTCTAGGTCCCACGTTTTACGGACTTCGATGTCCGCAACCATGGAATCCAAACCTGGGTTTGGGTGCTTTAGTGGTAAGGACATATGCCATTTTGTCATAAGTGAGGGCAATATTGGCATTTCTTAGCCGGTCCTTATAATTCGTTCTGGTCAATATATTTTTTTAATAAAAACTTAAGTCCCGTCATGGACGATGCTTGTTAGAGGTAGAAAAAAGAAAACACATTAGCACAGATGCTCTTGTAAGATTAGAATGGTAAATTATCTTATCTAATCAGGATGGCTCCTACTGTTTTTATCAAATCGTCCTCCAAACCTTAAAAGAAAATTTAGCCGGGATTAATTGCACCCTGCAAGTCCGCTAATTGTTCAGTTAGGCCGGTGTTGGTAATCTGAGGGAGGTTCCCCGTGCTTTTGCACAGACTTAATTAAAGTAAACCCTGTTTCCACAAAGGCTTGCCCCGTTAACACCTTTCTAGACACCTACTTGATTAGCTAATTGTAAAGTGAAAAACTTTCCCGAGAGTAACATTTACTCAGCGGAAATCGGGACCAGACTATCATATAGAAGGTATGCAATCTCATTGCAAATTTCAACACTTGAAGCGCCCGATATAATTTCTTACCTCTAACAATCTATGATCTTGACGGATGCCAACAAACCATAGGCCGCTAGTCAAGTTCTACTCGTCATTTCTTGATTGATTCGAACCCATCCGCACATACCCTTGACAGATACCAACAAAGCTGTGTGAGTGTCACTACCAATCGCATCTCATGTTACATATAAGTATCATTTAGCTACCATTCACTATGCCTTGACGGATGCCAACAAATATAAAACGAATACTAAGTGGTACCTATCTAAAATAACGGAGGGATACGGCTGGTTTTAATGAAAACCTTTAACATAATGAACTTGATATCGTTGTAAAACCTAATGATTTTAAGGAGTGGCTTAGGTGTAAGTCGATGTCGCACACTCCACGGGGTTTGTAGAGGCGGAATTTACAAAAAACAATTTTAAGGCATGCAATATCGACTATGACCCCAAGACTACCAAAAGCCCTAGCTAACAAAACATACATAGATTCTAATCTACTATAAAAGTGATTATACCTGTATGATCAAGTCCTTCGGGTCTTCTTAAGCTCTTCGTCTGTCGGGATCGAGCTTGGTCGTCGGCCTCCTCATGTCGAAGACGATCCACCCGAGAGTATGATTCAAGCTCCAACCTCAAAAATGAGGTAACTAAAGCACCTAGTTTTTTAATCTAAGTGGTTTAGTGGATGTAGAGTGTGATAATAGGATTAGTTTATCTCATAAACTTTAGGTTTCTCAACTCATGAGAGGGTTAGGGTTTGAGAAAGAAGAAGAGCTTAAACGAGGAAAAAGAATGCTATGGTGAAAGTGAAGTGAAGAATGGCTAAGATCAAAACTATCAAGCATTACTTTTACAATATAAATATTAGCCATGATTGAATAGTTAACACAAACGAATGAATAAATCAAGTAGCCATGCTTCAAACCATGCTAAAAACACCTCATCCCTCCACCTCATTATATATTTACAACAAATATATTAACACAAAATGAGGTGTTTTCTACTGGAAGCATTCTAGTGTAAATACAAGAATACCCCCACCGTATACACATATCCGTATTCGTACTATAAAAAATACGGATACCAAGAGATAAAATAATCCAATAATATAATACTAGATCATTATTAAATCAATACTTGATTCAATAATGCGGCTTAATCCTAAGCCCGCTCGTATTACCTGTTCAAACTAAAATCCGTGTAGCTAGTACACGTATATGATCGAAACTCTGCATGTATAACCATATGGGCTCTATATCGTTTCACCTAAAGCAAGAAAACCCTCTATGCGGGACTCTAAAAACTCGATAGTACGCTGGCATGGGTTTAACCACAAGCACGTCAGTGGCACTAGCAGTACATAACAGCTACCAAAATACTTGTCGAAAAGAGGCCGGCGAGTAAACTCATTCGAACTCCTACTGAGTCTGTCCGTGACAATCTCCGTACAGTCCAGTCTGTTCGTCTAAGAGTGTCGCATGCCCGGTGTAGAATAGAAAACGTCAGACTCATAATAACCTGACAAGTCGTGCCGATGTGGTTCAAGACCATCAGAGAATCTACTGATCTAACTATCAATAATTCTCGACAGCCCTGGCCAGGGACTTATGATGTTGGCCAACCGAACACAGCGCGATATCGACTCCCTATACCGGAAGAGACGAATTCACAACAATCGCTTACTACCTCCATGTGGCTCGGGACTGTACCCAACTAAAACATGTTTGCACGACTCAGAGTCATGGTAAGGTAGTAACCAAAGCACAATAGGAACTCACACGAGACAAATGACGATCTCAGGTCGACAAACCATCTGTACTCATATCACTAGGGAACTGATATCTGACGATAGGGTAAATACCATCTAGCCAGTTCTCGGCAAGTCCGTCCAATGTACTCACCCCCAGTGAGAACCTATATACAATCTTAGGTGAATCACACCAATGGCTACGGGACCAACCATCACCCCTCGTCAAGGTCTAGAAATGTATACACTAGTCTACTCTGGAGTATCGATGCTCAGTCTTGATACTCCCATGACTAGGGATATTTAAGGATGTGCTTATCGACTACCCAGCTCCCACACGTATGATTGCCATCATAACGCTGGTAGTCAAGCAAGAATCATACGGGCTTTATCAACATGTATAAGTGATATGAAATAACAAGTAAAATATATACACGTGTTGATATAAAGTCAAACCAAATAGCATACTATCATATCGAGCAAGATTATCCTGTACATACATACCCCAAGCATCATATACAATAAAGGCCTTTAGGGCGTACATATCCAACAATCTCCTATTTGCACTAAGGCTTATTATTAGTGTATCGAGTACCCAACGTCTGCACTAAGGCCAGTTGTTGGCATACCGCATACCTAACATCTCAATCAATCTCTCGAACTAAAATTGAGGGATAGCCTTGGTGAATAGATCTACCACATTGTCCTTTGTATCTACTCACCGCACTTCGATCTCACGGCGATCAACATCTTCTTGATCAGGTGATACAGCCTCAAGATATGTATGGATTTCTGATGAGACCGTGGTTTCTTTGCCAAAGCCATGGCTCCATTGTTATCACAATACAAAGGTATTGGATCAGTAATGGATGGAACCAGCTGAAGTTCAGAAATGAACTTTCTCATCCAGACTGCTCTTTTACGGCATTGTTAGCAGCGATGTACTCAGCCTCCATCGTCGAGTCTGCTACAGTGTCCCGTTTGGAGCTTTTCCAACAAATCGCCTATCTGTTAAGGGTAAACACATAACCCGAGACAGATTTAGAACCATCCTTGTCACTTTGGAAGCCAGAGTCGGTAAAATCCTCGATCCGGAAGTCCCCATTACCGTACACCAAGAACATCTCCTTAGTACTGTAAGTCTACGGTAGCGCCTCGGCCGTCTGTCCGAGGCCAAAATGCGGAAACGAAAACTTTTTCTTAGCTAGAAACCGGCGCTATCGTACACTATAAACCCGGATCGAACCATTAACCTACAACTAGCAACAAGAGAAAGGGTTGGAAAGCCATACCGATCGATCCGTGTCCTTCGGTCTTTGGCCAACATCCCAAGCTCCTCACGGCATCTCCGGTCTCGATCTCCTCGTCGGAAAGGGCACCACATCTTCGAGTTTTTTTACGGGCTCCCGTTTCATCCGAAGCAACTCGGGCATGAAATTCGCTAGCCGACTTGTCCAAGGCGAAGTAGAGAATGTTTGTGACAACTTTGTCTCTTGCATCCATTGCATGGATGGAGGTTGAAGATGAAGCCATCAATGGAGGTTATGAGCTAGAGAAGGAAGAAGAAGAAGCCTTTTCTTTCTTGAGTTGTATGATCATGAGAGTGAGCAAAAAACATCAAAAATACAAGAGCTAACACCATATCATGGCAGCCCCTCTCTCTCTCCTTATCATATCAAGACTCAAATCCATCACAAAATGTGACACATGCACAAAGAAAGAGACCATGAGTCATCACTTGTGCATGTGTCACCATTAATGCTCAAAATGATGATTTCTATCTCATAATTTCCATTTGTAAACATTAACCCAAATGTTTACAACAATAAAAAAGATACGGCAACATCTAAAGTAAACTCGTGACGGATCACAAGGATACCCTTCACCTGTATATATATACCTGCATCCGCATTCCGACTGAATGCGAATGCGATGAGACTAAAGTAATCCAACAAATCTACTACTAGAATCCGGCTTAAACCAAAACCCACTTGTATGATCCGCCCGATCATAATCCGTGCACTACTGCACGTATATGATCGGACCCTGCCATATATCATACGGTCTCTACAACGTTTCGCTCGAAACTTGAGAAACTGTCTGTGGGAGACTCTAAAGACTCGTCAATATTTTGGCTGTGGATTTAACCACTAGCACGTCAGTGGTACTAGCTGTACGTAACGGGCTACCAGGTATTGACCAAAAAGGGAGGTCGATGAGCGAACTCATCCTAACACCCTACTGAGCCTGTCAGTGACAATATCCGTACAGTCCGGTCCGTTCGTCTATGAGCATCGCATGGCGGGCCTAGGGGGTTGGTAAAAGTCAGACCCCCAAAAGCGGTACAAGTCGTGTCGGAGTGTAGCCCAGAACACCCTGAGATATTACTGGAATACCTACCAGTAAATCTCCGGCCTTGGCCAAGGACTTCGTGTAATGGCTCTCCTAGACACAGCGCGATCACCCCCAATACCGGAAGAGACGAAACCCCTGCCCATCCGCTCACTGCCTCCATGTGGCTCGGGATTGTATCCAACTAAAACCTGTTTGCACGACTCCTTTGAGCCGTGGTAGGATAGTAATCAAAGCACAGTGGGAACTCACACGAGACAAATGACGATCTCAGGTCGATGAACTAACATGTACACATGTCACCAGGGAACTGCTATCTGACGTCAGGTATAATACCAACTAGCATGTTCCCGGTGAGTCCTGTCCGGTGTACTCATAACCCAATGGGCACCTGTATACATCTTAGGTGAACCAACTGACACCAATGGCTTGTGAGACCGGCCACCGCCCCTCGTCGGGGTCTCGATTGTATACACTAATCTACTCCGGAGTATCGATGCCCTGTCTCGAAAACTCCCACAACTAGGGACCTTTTAAGGATGTGCTTATAGACCCCAGCTCCCACGTATATGATCGCCATCATACTGCTGGCAGTCAAGCAAGAATCCTAAGGACTCTATCAATGTGTAATGGTGACCTGTAAGGTCACCTAAAACAGTACACGATGATAAAGACAAACTATGGTAGCATACTATTCTCTATCAACGTGTAATAGTGAACTACAATGTCACCTAAAGCATGTACACGATGATAAAGACAAACCAGATAGTATACAAACCTCTCGAGTAAGACTGTCCTACCGGTATAGGTCCTCCCTCAATCATTGCAATCACGTGCCTGCGATCCAATAATTGACTCTGAGGGCACTATATCCAACAATCTCCCACTTGCACTCAAGGCTAATTATTGCGATGTCGCATACTCACAGCCCGTGTGATACCGAACACCCAACTCCTCTATTAATCAGTCTCACAAAGCCCGTTTGCGAAACTATTGCGTTCGAGAAATAGCCTCAGTGAGTGAATCCGCCTTGATGTTTCTTTCTGTGTCTCTCTTAATGTCAAGTTCGCGGAGAAAGCCATCTCCTGAAATGAGCAATACTTGTCTCAGAATATGTCTGGATATCTGATGGGACCTAGTTCATAAATGAACTCCAAATCCAAACTTCTTAGACTGTATCGTCGACTGAACTTAATCAATATCCTACGCCATGCCTCCCTCAGTATCCGCTTGGATCACCTATCCAAAATACTGCCCCTCGTCAGAGGGAAAACTATAACTCTGACGGTCACTCTGTCATCCAGGTCACCTTGGAAGCCTGGAATGATAACCGTCCCCCGAAAGAGGCTGCCGTTATCATTTCCTTAGAACATCCACTTATGTTCTAGAACTGCTTCCTAATGTTTCTCCAGGATTGGATTAATATCAACTTATTGCATCTCGTGCAAAAACAACATCTGGTGTGGTACTTGACATCTCATGATCAACTCAATTGCCTACGCAAGTGATCTGCTGATCATGCACATCCCTCTCCCCTTTAGTCTGTAAGACACCTTTAGAGAGGGTGACTCCATCACCTGCAGCTATACTACCGTGCCAGGAGTCGTCCATTCTAAAACACTTTTAGAATGCTGTCTAAGTACCCAAATTGGGAAACTACCCAAATCTAGATCTAAAACCATAGATCTAGTGACCAGAATTCCTGATATAATATCCAAGCTTTATGTGGAGAAACCACTGTGAGACAACCAAAGCATAACCGATCGTAGTATAGGAACTTCACTTCCTAATCTGTGTATGTCATCCAAATACCAGGACATTACACTCTACTACCTTCTTAACAAATCCAACCCCTATTCTGATGAAGTCAAACCTATGACTGTCACATCAGAAATAGATAATCTATCTTCGCTATATCTGTTTTAGTCTATAAATAGACATAAGCTACTTGTCCACTATGCTTCCGCTGCTCCCACTAACTACGACAACCCTCTAGCAGATGTTAGTTATATGTATGCCCTAGAGGCCATTACTGCACATTGGATGTATATTGTAGTGGATGCTGGGACATATATAGGGAGGACTTTCTTGCTCGACATGATAGTATGCTATCTGGTTACTCTTTACCTTAACGTGCACACTGATTGTCTCTCTATTACATGTTGGTAAAGCCCTTAGGATGTGTACTTGACTGCCTGGACTATGATGCGGATCATACTAGTGGGGACAGGATAGTCCATAAGTACATCCTTCAAAGTCCCTAGTCGTGGGTGTATCGAGACGGGGCATCGATATACCAGAGTAGACTAGCGTATACCTTCTCGACCCATACAGATGGGCGATGGATGATCCCATATCCATTGGTGTTTGACATCGGAGATGATATACGGGTGCTCAGTAGAGACTGGGTACACTGGACGGACTCGCCGAGAACTCCCAGATGGTATTATACCTTACGTCAGATGGCAGTTCTCTGGTGACACTGGTACAGAGTAGTCTGTTGACCCGAGATCGTCATAGAGTCTTGTGTGGTTCCCACTGTGCTCTGATTTCCACCTTACAGAGTAGTCTGTTGACCCGAGATCGTCATAGAGTCTTGTGTGGTTCCCACTGTGCTTTGATTTCCACCTTACCACGTCCAAGAGGGCGTGCAAAACGGTGGTTTTTGGGTACAGTCCCGAATCACATGGAGGCAATGAGCGATAGGAGGGGATTCGTCTCTCCCGGTATAGGGAGTTGATGTTGCGCTGTGTTCGATTGGCTATAACCGGAAATCCCTGGCCAGGGTTGCTGAGATTTACTGGTAAGTGTTACCAGTAGTTTCTCGAACTGTTATAGACCTCATATCGACACGACTTATCGAGCTATTGGGGTCTGACGTTTACCACCCCAAGGCGAGATATGCGACATATCAGACGATCAGACCGGACTGTACGGTAAGTGTTACTGGTTGGATTCACTGGAGTGTGAGCGGGCTTGCTCGTCGATCTTCTGATCGCTCAATACCCGGGTGGCCGTTACGTTTAGCAGACCGCTTGCGGCTTGTGGGTGTTTGATATGATCATCATCTGCTGCCGGCGTATTGACGAGTCTTTAGAGTCCTACACAGAGGTTTCCTGGCTCAAGCGAAACGAAATAGGAGCGCATATGAGATATGTGCGGGACCGAGAATAATGCGTGTATGTGATACCGTATTCTATTCTCGCGATGAATGTATCGATTGGTTGTATGCGATATAACCTAGTTATCGAATTAAGTATTGATTCGATAAGCCGATACATTGAATACTAGTCGGTTGTGTGCGACATGACCGGATCATTGAATCAAGTGTTGATTTAATGATTTAATGCATAATTATATATTTGATATATTACTTTGCATTAACTAGTATTGGTTCACTTTAAAAGGATTTTCTCACTTGAAGTTCTCAAGTTGTATATGTGATATACTTTTGTGCACTTGATTGTATCATGTTTGATGATACATGCTTACTTGTGTTTGTGTAAAGTTTAAACCTTGGTTAAGTAAATGGTTAGGGTTTTGTTTAATTTATTTATTCATTTATTGATTTGTTTATTTCATTTTGGCAAAAAGGAAAATGGTGGCTAATTTTGTTTCTTTGTTGAAGTTTCATGAAGCTTTGAAAAAGTCCACCATTTTTGTTTTATGCCTAACCTAACCATTCACCTAACTATAGTTTGCTCTCTACACATAACCATGGTTGGTTTATGATAAGTATTCTATGATTTTCTTTTTTAAAGAATAACTTATAATAATTATCATCTTCTTCTTCTTCTTCTTAAAAGATGAAGAACCTTGCCTTCATCAATGGTGATTGATGAAAATGAGTGAGAAATCCAATTCTAAAGTGAACCCACTTCCTATTTCTTCATCCTCTACCTCTTGCCAAGTAGTAGAGTGTGTTTTCTTCACAAGTTTCATGACTTGGTGAAATGGGAGCTTGATCTTGTGATGCTTCGACGTAGATCATCTTCGGCACGAAGCCGACGACCTTGCCCGCCCATTTCTCCGATGAAGCCGACGCTAGAGCCCGGGTTTCCATTTGGACAACGAGGAGACTTCATTGCGGAGCTACGGAGGTGGAGGACCGGATCTACAAAGGTTGTATTTCCGTTCTCTTAGTAAAAAAAATATTTACTAGTTCTTTTTCGCCTAGACATCTAGTTAACGATCCGTAATCTAGGGTTTCTCGGCACCCCTAAAATTTGAAATTGGCATGGTTGATGCCTTGTGAGACCTCTTGAGAGTGCCTAGGAACCCTACAGTGGTATCAGAGCCTAGCTAGAGCCTTAGGCGATGCGTAGACGAAGTTTGAAACCCGAACGAACCCGAAACTCTAAACCAAACATGCTCTCTGGACTTTTTCTAAAAACTGGGTTTTTTCCAGATTAAAAATGCTTAAAAAATTCAGCAGGGAATTATAAGAATTACGGCGCAAAAATTTTCTCATGATCCCTTTAATGAGCGGCGGAACCGCGGCATAAGCCTAGCTTATGCGGCGGTTCCGCGGCAAGTTGATGAGATCATTATTCAATGTTTGCACAGTAACTCCTATTTTAATATGCTGGATTTTCTGGGAATTTTTAATATTTATTCAAGAGTTGAATTTTCTGGGGTTGTTTTGGGGATTCGGTGTTTCGATCGGAGTATCAGATTTTGTCTATGTGGCTTTCCGGATAATTTGTTGAATATGTTAAAAAGTTCGACCGGATATAAATACCTAATTTTTCCCCTGTCGGGAAATTTCCAAGTGTTGGATTTTTCCGTAGTTTAACGACGTTCTAAGTAGTGCAAGTAACGCGATGGACCCTCTAGAAGACAACAAACCTTAACTCGATTATGTGACCGTTTTGAACCGCCCTTTGAACCTTAGGGTTTGGGGCAATACGGCGTGCCACATGTGAGGCGTTGGCTTGACCCTTCTACGGCTGGACCGTTGGTACTGAGGCACGAAGTGAATGTTTTTAAACTTGTTTCATGTGTTGAGCTGTTTCGGGAAAACTTGGGTGTTCGAATGTTCGATCGGAAAGTTTAACATTTTCTATTTATCCGGAATGTGATACAATAATTGGAATTCACAAGTAGTTATGAGATAACTGTATGAATGTTATAAACATAGCACTTTAGTCTCACTTGATCGGTTGCCACGGAATTTTGATGTGATCAAAAGTCCGTCGCAATCACGTAGCGTACAAGGATACTCGCCGGGTAAACTTAATAGACAGCCTCACCCCATAGCCCCGACCAAGTGACTGTAGGAGAACCCCGTCGCCGAAAGCATCCGTCCGGGTGCTCGCGGCAGCGGTGTTCCGCCTTGGTGCACTTCGTCGACGGTATCGGGGGTGCGGACGCCTACTAAAGTTTGCGACGAGCATTCGATCTGGATGTCGGGAATCTTGTTGAATTGCCCGACTTGATATTGAAAAGTGTTTTCGATTTTGAGACTAAAATGCGGGGTTTATAATTGTTAGGCATGTTATGTCTAAGGTATTCATTTGATTAGGCATGCGATGTCTATGCAGATTGCGGATTCCAACTGTTGTAGTTTTACACTTTCTTTTCTGTGACCGTAAGTGTAATATGTGTTATCGCCGGTTTCGTTGCTATATGTCAACGACAATTGGGATGCGCATATTTACTTACGTTGATGACATGTGATGTTATGTGTTGCTGGATATGTTATATTGGATCGTCGTGTTTGAATAGCCGGGGGGTTTTATGTGAGATGAGTGTTTTTTCATTTTCATTCATGTAAAAACTTGTATGTAATATTCTTTTATTGGGGCACTTCCAGGTTGCGGAAGATGTCACCTTTTGTATATTATTTACTTTTCCGCACTAGGATAGACCCAAGGAGGGGAGCACAAGTAACCGGGTTCTGGAGTCCAGTGGGAGACCAACTCGAGGAGTCGAGTCCGGGTCTCCTAACTCTAGAATTGGTAGGGTTGCTTGCCGTTCTCGTAGGGGTCTTGGGGTATGGGTTTGGCTATTCATCGCGACCGTGGAATCCGTGTTTTATACTGGCTCGTATTGAAAACACGGACGTCCTAGTATATCCAATATTTCATATGATTCTTCTGCTGCGATATCTGTGATGTGATCATGTGATGTTCTGTGATAGATACTGTATATAGTATATATGATATATTATATAGATGTTACTTATGTTTTACACCCGCGCTAGCCCTGCCCCGCTCTGCCGTTAGTTACCTAACCTAACGGTGCACGAGGGGACATCGAGGCGAATGCGGATGGCATAAGTGTACGTCGTATTTATCTGTGATGTTTAGGTACTTAAATGATGAGACTTCATTAATGTGATTAATGAAATAAAAGAAACCTAAGATGTTGTAGAATCGAATTTCAAAATAAAAAGGGATAGTTACAGTTCTTGCTTTGCACAGAGGTATATGTGATATATCATGCGCCTTATTCGATGAGGAAAGGACCGAGATCCCTTCACCGGGAGTGACTCCTTTAGCAATAACTGGCAGATGCTACACACTCGGTTTGTATTTTGATTGCTTTTAACAGTTTTAGCTTTGCACAGTGATATATGTGATATATCCCGCACCTCATTCGACGAGGAAAGGACCGACGATCCCTTCACCGGGAGTGACTCCTTTAGCAAAACTAGAAAAGCCTCAAAAGCACTCCATTTTAAAATCATTTGATTCTACAACGATATCAAGTTCATTACGCAATAGGTTTTTAGAAAAACCTGTCGTAGCCCTCCGTCATTTCAGATAAGTCCTATTTAGTATTCGTGCTACGTTTGTTGACCTCCGTCAAGGCATAGTGTGCGGTAGCTAACTAGTATTTATCTGCTTATGCATATGATGCAGATTGGTTAGGGTAGTCGTGCGGCCTTGTTGACCTCCGTCAAGGGTCGTGCGGGTGGGTTTGATTCGATCAAGAAATGACGGGTTGAACTTGACTAGTAGCCTATGGTTTGTTGACCTCCGTCAAGGTCATAGGGTGCTAGGGGCAAAATATTATCGGGAATTTCAAGTGTTGAAATTTGCAATGAGATTGCATACCTTCTATGAGATAGTTGGATCCCGATACCCGCTGCGAGTAAGAGTTACTCCTGGGAGAGTTTTATACATTACAATTAGCCGATCAAGTAGGTGTCTAGAAAGATGTCAACGGGGTTACGCCTCTGGGAAAACGAGGTTTACTGTAATTAGGTTCGTGCGAAAGCACGGGGGACCTCCCTCAAAGTACCGACACTGGCCTGGCTGAAAGATTGGCGAACTTGTAGTGTGTAATTAATCCCGGCTAGTATTTCCTTTTAAGGTTTGAAGGAAGATTTGATAAAAAGCAGTGGGAGCCATCCTGATTAGATAAAATAATAACCAATCTATTCTTGCAAGAGCGCACGCTGAGTGTTTTCTTCTCTCTCTCTCCAGGTAGCGACCATATCACGCCTTAATCAAGATAATAATACGGATTATTGACCGAACCCGCTTGTTATACTGAGCTGGGGAATGTTGGTCCCGCTCCAACTTATAATTGTTATGAGACAGAGCAGGAAATTGGGGAATACCAGATTTCCCGTGCCGCCCAAACGAAGAGAGTGCATGCTGATGCATCATCTTCGGGTGTGTTCGTTACACAGAACTGTTTCTCTGTATCCTCTACGTCCTGGGTATGTGATACCAGATCAGGATCCCAGATATGTAATCTGTTACATAGGGCTACAGAAAGGTAGAGAACTGAGAACGGGTGATAAGTTTCATGAGGCAGAAAACGGGGCAAGAGTTGCAGCCAAGTCTGTTGGTCACTGTCACCCTGTATTACCAATACATTGATTCTAAACGAATGCTATTAGATACCGAATCTAATATACAAAATCATATCTGTCTCTTTATTAGCAAAGAAACGATAAAATTTTATATTGTTGGATAATGTTTTGAACATTTCCTATATCAAAAGTTGATCGGTTCAGGCACGTTATCTAAAAGCATTGATGTTCTAAATCAAACTACAGTTCTTTAGTATACTGAACACACACAAGAGGAAGAAGTTCAGGCATGAACGAATCCTACTTGAGGCATTGTAGACTAGGTCATATCAATGCGACCTGACTAGCTGAAATTACATTTAGATGCATATTTAAATCTGTTTGAATTTACATCTTATGAAACTTGCCAGTCATGTCACAAAGATACGATGACCATAGCTCTGTTTACTGGAAGCAGAGAAAGAGTTAGTAAACTCTTGGGATGATACATGTTGATGTATGTAAGGTCCCCTGTCTACACATGCCAAGACTGGTTCCTTGTACTTCATTAAATTCTCTGATGATCTCTTTTGATTCAGACATATGTTCCTGTTGAAACACAAGTCCGAACCTTTTGAGATATTCACAGAATATAAGTTAGAAGTAGAGAACCAATACAGGTATAAGTATTATGTCCTATGATGAGATCAAGGAGGAGAATACTTGTGCATGGAATTCCTGGACTATTCTAAAGGAGAATGAGATTCTCTCTCAGCATTACTCCTCCGTATACACCATAGCACGATGGTGTATCGGGGCAGAGCAATCGCACCCTATATGATAAGGTGTGCTCTATGATGAGTACTACTGAGTTACCTATTTCCTTTTGGGAGTTATGCACTTGAGAAGCTGCATACCTATTGAATAGGGTTCAAATCAAATCAGTTGCCTACCACTTCATATTTGATATGATAAGGGAAGAGCCCATCTCTTAAGTTAGTTAAGATTTGGGGTTGTCCAGCCTATGTCTGAAAAGCAAAATCTGGACAAGCTCGAGGCAAGGTCTGTAATGTAGAACTGGAAAGGTTCCAGCTATACAAACTACAGCAGATGATTTGGTAAAACCAAATGATTCAATAGTTACCAACGAAGCTCAGCCTCTCCGCCGATCTAGTAGGGTTCCTCACCCACCTGAGAGATACTTCGGTTTCTCTATGATAGTGGGAGCGAGGATTGCATCATGAGATGATGACCCAACTAGTTTCGAGCTGGCCATCAGGAGTGGGACTCTGTAAGAATGGTTGGATGCTTAGTGATCTGAGATGGAATCCTTATACACCAACAAAGTATGGACTTTGGTTGCTATATCTGAAGGGTTAAATCCCCATCAGGAGCAAGTATATCTTGAGAAGATTACTTGGTGTAGATGGAAAAGTTGAGACTTTCAAAGCTAGACTTATTAAAGCTTTTCGTCATCGACCAGGCGTGGATTATGATGAAACCTTTTCAAGTAGCTATGCTTAAGTCCATCCAGATCCTACTTGCCACGGCTACATACCATGACTACGATATCTGACGGTTGGGTGCCATGACTACTTTTCTAAATAATGATTTAGAAGAGAACGTCTATAAGTACACAGCCAGAGGGCTTCGTAGACAGTGGGAGCAGCGGAAACGTGTACAAGATGCTTTATAGAATAAAGCAGGTATCGCGGAGTTGGAACATCTGTTTTGATGTATTAGTCAAAGAGTTTGACATCATCAAAATGGGAGATGAACCTTGTATAAACAAAAAGGTAGTAGGGAGTATAGTGACGATCCTCGTAGAGTACGTGGATGACATGCTCTTGATAGGGAAGGAGTTTGCTATGCTACGCTTGATCAATCTCCGCTTATCACAATGATTCTCCATATAGGATCAAAGTGATACCTCCTAAATCCTGGGTTTTGGATCTATGAGATAGATCTAATTGGATGTTAGGATTCTCACTAGTTGTAGTGAGATGGTATCAATCGATCCTGGGGAGAATCACTGGAAGGGTTCCAGAGTGATAAGGACGACTGAAAGTCAGTCACAGGCATTGTCTTTACCCTCAGTAAAGGGACGGTATGTTGGAAGAGTTCCAAGCTAGATACCGTGGCATACTAGACGATAAAGGCTGGATACATCGCTACTTCAGATGCTACCAAAGAGGCTGTTTGGGTGTATATTGGTTCATGAGATGAACTACGTTCCAACCATTGTGAGACAATGGAGTTGTGGCTTATGCCAAGGAACGCCGGTCCCATCAGTGATCCAGACATATTCTAAGGAAGTATCACCTGATCATGGAGATAGTTGATCTCCAGGGTGATCGAGGTAAGGAGAGTAGACTCAGAGGACAACACAGCGGATCCACTCACAAAGGCCTGTTCCCAGAGAGAGATTTTTATGGGATGGTTGAGTATGAGATACTACAACCACTGCTATCAGATGGCCCTAGTGCAAGTGGGAGATTGTTAGTTATATGTATGCCCTAGAGGCCATTACTGTACATTGGATGTATATTGTAGTGGATGCCTTAACGTGCACACTGATTGTCTCTCTGTTACATGTTGGTAAAGCCCTTAGGATGTGTACTTGACTACCTGGACTATGATGCGGATCATACTAATGGGGACAGGATAGTCCATAAGTACATCCTTCAAAGTCCCTAGTCGTGGGTGTATCGAGACGGGGCATCGATATACCAGAGTAGACTAGCGTATACCTTCTCGACCCATACAGATGGGCGATGGATGATCCCATATCCATTGGTGTTTGACATCGGAGATGATATACGGGTGCTCAGTAGAGACTGGGTACACTGGACGGACTCGCCGAGAACTCTCAGATGGTATTATACCTTACGTCAGATGGCAGTTCTCTGGTGACACTGGTACAGAGTAGTCTGTTGACCCGAAATCGTCATAGAGTCTTGTGTGGTTCCCACTGTGCTTTGATTTCCACCTTACCACGTCCAAGAGGGCGTGCAAAACGGTGGTTTTTGGGTACAGTCCCGAATCACATGGAGGCAATGAGCGATAGGAGGGGATTCGTCTCTCCCGGTATAGGGAGTTGATGTTGCGCTGTGTTCGATTGGCTATAACCGGAAATCCCTGGCCAGGGTTGCTGAGATTTACTGGTAAGTGTTACCAGTAGTTTCTCGAACTGTTATAGACCTCATATCGACACGACTTATCGAGCTATTGGGGTCTGACGTTTACCACCCCTAGGCGAGATATGCGACATATCAGACGATCAGACCGGACTGTACGGTAAGTGTTACTGGTTGGATTCACTGGAGTGTGAGCGGGCTTGCTCGTCGATCTTCTGATCGCTCAATACCCGGGTGGCCGTTACGTTTAGCAGACCGCTTGCGGCTTGTGGGTGTTTGATATGATCATCATCTGCTGCCGGCGTATTGACGAGTCTTTAGAGTCCTACACAGAGGTTTCCTGGCTCAAGCGAAACGAAATAGGAGCGCATATGAGATATGTGCGGGACCGAGAATAATGCGTGTATGTGATACCGTATTCTATTCTCGCGATGAATGTATCGATTGGTTGTATGCGATATAACCTAGTTATCGAATCAAGTATTGATTCGATAAGCCGATACATTGAATACTAGTCGGTTGTGTGCGACATGACCGGATCATTGAATCAAGTGTTGATTTAATGATTTAATGCATAATTATATATTTGATATATTACTTTGCATTAACTAGTATTGGTTCACTTTAAAAGGATTTTCTCACTTGAAGTTCTCAAGTTGTATATGTGATATACTTTTGTGCACTTGATTGTATCATGTTTGATGATACATGCTTACTTGTGTTTGTGTAAAGTTTAAACCTTGGTTAAGTAAATGGTTAGGGTTTTGTTTAATTTATTTATTCATTTATTGATTTGTTTATTTCATTTTGGCAAAAAGGAAAATGGTGGCTAATTTTGTTTCTTTGTTGAAGTTTCATGAAGCTTTGAAAAAGTCCACCATTTTTGTTTTATGCCTAACCTAACCATTCACCTAACTATAGTTTGCTCTCTACACATAACCATGGTTGGTTTATGATAAGTATTCTATGATTTTCTTTTTTAAAGAATAACTTATAATAATTATCATCTTCTTCTTCTTCTTCTTAAAAGATGAAGAACCTTGCCTTCATCAATGGTGATTGATGAAAATGAGTGAGAAATCCAATTCTAAAGTGAACCCACTTCCTATTTCTTCATCCTCTATCTCTTGCCAAGTAGTAGAGTGTGTTTTCTTCACAAGTTTCATGACTTGGTGAAGTGGGAGCTTGATCTTGTGATGCTTCGACGTAGATCATCTTCGGCACGAAGCCGACGACCTTGCCCGCCCATTTCTCCGATGAAGCCGACGCTAGAGCCCGGGTTTCCATTTGGACAGCGAAGAGACTTCATTGCGGAGCTATGGAGGTGGAGGACCGGATCTACAAAGGTTGTATTTCCGTTCTCTTAGTAAAAAAATATTTACTAGTTCTTTTTCGCCTAGACATCTAGTTAACGATCCGTAGTCTAGGGTTTCTCGGCACCCCTAAAATTTGAAATTGGCATGGTTGATACCTTGTGAGACCTCTTGAGAGTGCCTAGGAACCCTACAGCAGAGTCATATACACGTACGCTTCTAAAGCCAGTTCAGAACGACGGTATACTCATCCTCCTGCCGGGTCTCACAGTCTGGAACAACAGTAGTGTCAAGTCCCCACTTAGCTTCCGCTGCTCCCATTGACTACGACAACCCTCTGGCAGAGTCATATACACGTACACTTCTAAAGCTAGTTTAGAACGACGCTATACTCATTCTCCTACCGGGTCTCACAGTCTGGAACAACAGCAATGGCAGGTCTGGATAAACAAGAACCTCCCTATCACCGTCTTTGAGCATACCGAAGTACCTCTCGAGTGCCTGAGGTTACCCACCATATCTGCGGAGTGGCCAATGGAATGTCAATCCATATTGAATCTTTAGGTTCTATTAAATTTTCAGTAATCGTTTGCGGTTCTGGAATCATTTCCAGTTCTACCATACTCCCACTACTGTTTTCTCAAAAAATCCATTTTACCTGTGGCAAGCCAAGAACAATATCACTATTGATCTTCCAGATGGTAGAAAATCAACCATCGTCATGGCTCGGGTCAACCCACAAACAGCCATTACAGAAACGTGCCTTGAGTTATCCAGAGTCT
This sequence comes from Agapanthus africanus, assembly GCA_030015575.1. NCBI lineage: Eukaryota > Viridiplantae > Streptophyta > Magnoliopsida > Asparagales > Amaryllidaceae > Agapanthus > Agapanthus africanus. The sequence continues at coordinate 161,181,592 of CM057350.1, read as the reverse complement.
GGTTTTAAGCATAAGCCGGACAACTCCCCGTACCTTAACATTATCAAGATATGAACTATTCTATATCCAATATAGAACCAGAGGCACTGATTTAATTGGAACCTGATTCAAATCATGCAGCTGTCTCCAGTGCGTGTAAACCAAATGGAAGAAGGCCGATCAGCGTTACTCAACTTAGGAGTGCATCCAATTATGAGTAACCTGAAGGAGAAGCAAGTTCTCATAATTATTACTATCAACTGAATACCATACACAAGTATCTACATCTTCGATCATCTTGAAAAATCCCGATACTTGCAACATCTGGTTCTCTACTTTACTTTTATATCTATAACTTCTCAAAACTTGGACCTTGTGTTTCTATGAAACACATGTCTAAGAACTAGAGAAGTCACAAGTAAACAGAATATAGTACGAAGACCAACCCCTCTGTCCTAATGGACACTGGACAACATACAATACTCTGTATAAGTCCCCTGAGTCGAATAACTCAAACCCTGTGCGTCGTAGGTTGAAAACTGTACTATGGTTATGAAGAATTACACCGCTGTTTAATGCTCCTTACCTAACCATCAACTGATATAGGTAAATGTCACCGACATAATTTCAAAATGTTATATCTCACTTTATGAAAATAAACGTACAGATATATCAATTTGAAATTGGTGCATAACGACGGATATTCAAAACCAAATATTTGCCGTCCGGCAAACAGCCCATGCGATTTCCTCAAATATCACCAATTACAACGAATTCCGATATAATGAGGATAATCACCTAATTCCCAATAACTTGCTCCCACTCATCATCTGTAAAACCATACAGATGTGAGAATCAAACCTGGTAAATACATATCCTGGAGCAGGGGCTAATTGGGAAATCGGTTTTCTTTTAACAATACACAGTGAAACTGAAACATATAAATGTTTCGAAGGGGTATCCAGGTATTTCTAGTAATGCCTCTTCCATTATCATATTCACAACTGTAACCGTATATTTCTTTGCCATCTCTCCAAATCCCTTTATATGTCTTTAGTCATTACCTTCTGTACACCCCTTTAGGCTAAATGGTTTTCTTCATTCCCTACCGTTCGGCACCAGCCTATGGTTTGGAAGAAGACTATCCAATAAGCGTAATAGGTGTACTGTCCTAATCCTTGGAGCACTCGCAACGCGAGAAAAGGTAAAGATAAAAGACAACTGAATAAACCTCATTCTTATTTCTCCTGAACCAAAATCCATCCCCGAACTGGAACAAGTTTCTTCGAGTTCGTATATAACCATACGATGGAATATCCAAATAACTGTGGATCTTCGTAGTGATACGGAGTGTCCTGAAGAAATAAAAAGGTGATGTAGGATTGGCGAAGAAATACTTGGTTTGGTCGTGAATAGCAGTCACAATTTACTTTGCCCTCTTACTAATCCCTTTATTTGTCTTTACTTAATACCTTCTGTACACCTTTTAGGCTAAATGGTTTTCTTCATGCCCTACCGTTCGGCACCTGCCTATGGTTTGGATGAAGACTATCCAATTTGCGTAACAGGTGTACCGTCCTAATCCAAGGAGCACTCGCAATCTGAGAGAAGGTAAAAGGAAAAGACAACTGAATAGTCTTATTCATTTTCTCCAGAACCAGAAACCATCCTCGAATCTGGAACAAGTTCCTTCGAGTTCGTATATAACCATACGATGGTTTTATCCAATGGAAGTGAATGTTCGTAGTAATACGGGGTGTTCTGGAGAAAAGGGTAAAAGTAGGAGTGGCAATGAGGCACGCAACTCTGACAATCCAAAAGCCAGTGTTTTAAGAAGGTTCGGTTAACTTGGTCACTGAGTCATAGTCAAGGGTCAGGTCATGGTCGCTGCCAAAGAGAGAGAAAAGAAACACTCAGCGTGTACTCTAACCTAAATCAGAATGGTTATCAATTTATCTAATCAGGAAACCTCCCACTGTAACCTCAAATTCTCCTCCAAATCTGAAAGAAGAATTAGTCGGGATCACCCGAGGAGTAAACCAACTCATCAGTGGGAATCGGGATCTAACTATCGCATGATAACGTGATGGAATCCACTCACGTTATCACACTTCAGAAGGTATGCGCATATCTGGCAAGTTTCAGTTTCTTTAGAAACTCCCGATGTGATTTTTACCCCATGCTTTTATGACCTTGACGTAGGCCAACATATCATAGGTCACATGTCAAGTTCTACCCGTCATTTTCCAGGTTAATTTGAACCCACCAGTACATACCCTTGACGAAGGCCAAAATAATAGTACGACTGTCCCAAACCAACGCATCTATCTATGCAACAGAAAAGTAACAAATAGCTACCATACACTATGCCTTGACGTAGGCCAACATACATAGCATGAATACTAAGTGCTACCTTCCTGAAATGACGGAGGGCTACGAATGGTTTTTGACGAAAAACCTTTAACGTAATGAACCGGATATCATTGAAGGAACGGGATAGCTTTTTATAAAAATATAGTGGCGAAAAACCTTTGCTAAAGAGGTCACTCCCGGTGAAGGGATCTCGGCCCTTTCCCCGAAGAATGAGGTACAGGATATTCCAACTGAATACCACGATGCAAAGCAAAAAGTAATCGGTTATAGTGAAGTTATTACCCTGACGCAAACTTCTGTCCAAGGGGTCACTCCCGGTGAAGGGATCTCGGCCCTTACCTCGTCGACTGAGGTGCTGGATATTCATAACCGAATACCACTGTGCAAAACAAAAGAGAACGTCCTTGCAATAACAGCTTTTTGAAAAATGTTCCCACAACATCAGAATCTCGAACTGGAATTGAGGGATAGCCTTGGAGAATAGATCTACCGCATTGTCCTTTGTATCTACTCTCCGCACTTCGATCTCACGGCGATCAAAATCTTCTTGATCAGATGATACTGCCTCAAGATATGTATGGATTTCTGATGAGACCGTGGTTCCTTTGCCAAAGCCATGGCTCCATTGTTATCACAATACAAAGGTATTGGATCAGCAATGGATGGAACCAGCTGAAGTTCAGAAATGAACTTCCTCATCCAGACTGCCTCTTTTACGGCATTGTTAGCAGCGATGTACTCAGCCTCCATCGTCGAGTCTGCTACAGTGTCCCGTTTGGAGCTTTTCCAACAAACCGCCTATCTGTTGAGGGTAAACACATAACTCGAGACAGATTTAGAACCATCCTTGTCACTTTGGAAGCCAGAGTCGGTAAAATCCTCGATCCGGAGGTCCCCATTCCCTTACACCAAGAACATCTCCTTAGTACTGTAAGTCTACGGTAGCGCCCCGGCCGTCTGTCCGAGGCCAAAATGCGGAAACAAAAACTTTTTCTTAGCTAGAAACCGGCGCTTTCGTACACTATAAACCCGGATCGAACCATTAACCTACAACTAGCAACTAGAGAAAGGGTTGGAAAGCCATACCGATCGATCCGTGTCCTTCGGTCTTTGGCCACCATCCCAAGCTCCTCGCGGCATCTCCGGTCTCGATCTCCTCGTCGGAAAGGGCACCACATCTTCGAGTCTTTTTACGGACTCCCGCTACATCCAAAGCAACTCGGACATGAAGTTCGCTAGCCGACGTATCCAAGGCGAAGTAGAGAATGTTTGTGACAACTTTATCTCTTACATCCATTGCATGGATGGAGGTTGAAGATGAAGCCATCAATGGAGGTTATGAGCTAGAGGAGGAAGAAGAAGAGGAAGCCTTTTCTTTCTTGAGTTGTATGATCATGAGAGTGAGAGCAAAAAACATCAAAAATACAAGAGCTACCACCATATTATGGCAGCCCCTCTCTCTCTCCTAATCATATCAAGACTCAAATCCATCACAAAATGTGACACATGCACAAAGAAAGAGACCATGAGTCATCACTTGTGCATGTGTCACCATTAATGCTCTAAATGCTGATTTCTAGCTCATAATTTCCATTTGTAAACATTAACCCAAATGTTTACAACAATAAAAAAGATACGGCAACATCTAAAGTAAACTCGTGACGGATCACAAGGATACCCTTCACCTGTATATACATACCTGCATCCGCATTCCGACTGAATGCGAATGCGATGAGACTAAAATAATCCAACAAATCTAATATTAGGATCCGGCTTAAACCAAAACCCACTAGTATGATCCGCCCGATCATGATCCGTGCACTAGTGCACGTATATGATCGGACCCTGCCATATATCATACGGTCTCTACAACGTTTCGCCCGAAACTTGAGAAACTGTCTGTGGGGTACTCTAAAGACTCGTCAATACTTTGGCTGTGGATTTAACCACTAGCACGTCAGTGGTACTAGCTGTACGTAACGGGCTACCAGGTATTGACCAAAAATGGAGGTCGATGAGCGAACTCATCCTAACACCCTACTGAGCCTGTCAGTGACAATATCCGTACAGTCCGGTCCGTTCGTCTATAAGCATCGCATGGCAGGCCTAGGGGGTTGGTAAAAGTCAGACCCCCAAAAGCGGTACAAGTCGTGTCGGAGTGTAGCCCAGAACACTCTGAGATATTACTGGAATACCTACCTGTAAATCTCCTGCCTTGGCCAAGAACTTCGTGTAATGGCTCTCCTAGACACAGCGCGATCTCACCCCCAATACCGGGAGAGACGAAACCCCTGCCGATCCGCTCACTGCCTCCAAGTGGTTCGGGACTGTACCCAACTAAAACCTGTTTGCACGACTCCTTTGAGCCGTGGTAGGATAGTAATCAAAGCACAGTGGGAACTCACACGAAACAAATGACGATCTCAGGTCGATAAACTAACCTGTACACATGTCACCAGGGAACTGCTATCTGACGTCAGGTATAATACCAACTAGCATGTTCCCGGCGAGTCCTGTCCGGTGTACTCATAACCCAATGAGCACATGTATACATCTTAGGTGAACCAACTGACACCAATGGCTTGTGAGACCGGCCACCGCCCCTCGTCGGGGTTCGACTGTATACACTAGTCTACTCCGGAGTATCGATTCCCTGTCTCGAAAACTCCCACGACTAGGGACCTTTTAAGGATGTGCTTATAGACCCCAGCTCCCACGTATATGATCGCCATCATACTGCTGGCAGTCAAGCAAGAATCCTAAAGGCTCTATCAATGTGTAATGGTGACCTGTAAGGTCACCTAAAACAGTACACGATGATAACGGCAAACCATGGTAGCATACTATTCTCTATCAACGTGTAATAGTGAACTACAATGACACCTAAAGCATGTACACGATGATAAAGACAAACCAGATATTATACAAACCTCTCGAGTAAGACTGTCCTACCGGTATAGGTCCTCCCTCAATCATTGCAATCGCGTGGCTGCGATCCAATAATTGACTCTGAGGGCACTATATCCAACAAGTACTTCTCGGGTACTTAAGAATATTCTTTACTGCTATCCAATGCTTCTCACCTGGGTTGGACTGATACCTGCTTACGACACTATGTGCGTAAACATCTGGTCTGGTACATAATATCGCATACATTATCAACCCTACCGCCGAAGCATAGGGTACAATGCTCATGCGAGCCCTCTCCTTATCAGTCTTGGAAGACATCACTTTGGAGAGAGTGATTCCATGACAAGCGGGTAAATTACCACGCATGGAATCTTCCATACTAAACCTCTTCAGTACGGTGTCTATGTATCTCGACTGTGAAAGTCCCAGCATTCTTTTAGATCTGTCACGATAGATCTTAATTCCTAAAATGTATGAGGCATTACACAGGTCTTTCATAGAAAATTTCTATGACAAGAAGAGCTTGGCCGATTGTAGCATAGGAATATCATTTCCTATCAGGAGAATGCCATCTACGTATAAAATGAGAAATACCACAATTCTCCTTACAATCTTCTTATAAATACAAAATTCATCTACATTTTTGATAAAGTCAAATTCCTTGACCGTCTCATCAAAGACGATGTTCCAACTCCGCGATACTTGTTTTAATCCATAAATAGATTTAAGCAACTTGCACATCGTTCCGCTGCTCCCACTATCTATGAAACCCTCTGATTGATCCATGTAAACACACTCTTCTAAACTTCCATTTAGAAAAACGGTTTTAACATCCATCTGCCAGATGTCATAGTCATGGAAGACGGTAATGACAAGTATATCCGAATGGATTTAAGCATGGCCACTGGTAAAAAAGTTTCGTCATAGTGCAAAAACTTTTTTACCAGTGGCCATGCTTAAATCCATTCGGATCATACTTGTCATTACCGTCTTCCATGACTATGACATCTGGCAGATGGATGTTAAAACCGTTTTTCTAAATGGAAGTTTAGAAGAGTGTGTTTACATGGATCAATCAGAGGGTTTCATAGATAGTGGAAGCAGCGGAACGATGTGCAAGTTGCTTAAATCCATTTATGGATTAAAAACAAGCATCGCGGAGTTGGAACATCGGCTTTGATGAGACGGTCAAGGAATTTGACTTTATCAAAAATGTAGATGAATTTTGTATTTATAAGAAGATTGTAAAGAGAATTGTGGTATTTCTCATTTTATACGTAGATGGCTTTCTCCTGATAGGAAATGATATTCCTATGCTACAATCGGCCAAGCTCTTCTTGTCATAGAAATTTTCTATGAAACCGATGTTCCAACTCCGCGATGCTTGTTTTAATCCATAAATGGATTTAAGCAACTTGCACATCGTTCCGCTGCTCCCACTATCTATGAAACCCTCTGATTGATCCATGTAAACACACTCTTCTAAACTTCCATTTAGAAAAACGGTTTTAACATCCATCTGCCAGATGTCATAGTCATGGAAGACGGTAATGACAAGTATGATCCGAATGGATTTAAGCATGGCCACCGGTAAAAAAGTTTCGTCATAGTCCAATCCAGGTCTTTGCCGAAAACCTTTAGCAACAAGTCTGACTTTATAGGTTTCTATCTGTCCATCTACACCAATCTTCTTTTTGAAGATCTATTTACATCCAGCGGGTTTTACCCCAGAAGGAGCAACATCCAAAGTTCATACTTTATTGGTGTACATGGATTCCATCTCGGGTCGCATAGCATTTAGCCACTTCACCGAATCTCTACTCGTGATGGCTTGCTGAAAACTAGTAGGCTCATCATCATCGATGATGCAATCCTCTCGATCCCCGTCTACGAGAAAACCATAATATCTCTCGGACGGATGAGACTGTCTACTAGATCTGCGGAGTGCATAGGTACTTCCGGTTCCATTAAAACTTCAGATTCTACTAAGCCTTCAGTAATAGTTTGTGATTCTAGAATTTCTTCCAGTTCTATTGCGCTCCCATTAATTTCTTTTTCAAGAAATTAAGTTTCCATAAAGCGGGTATGATGAGAAACAAAAAACCTTTTATTTCTCAACGTAATAGAAAAAATGCCCCTATAATTCTTGGTATATCCCACAAACTTACACAATACGGAATGTGCATCGAGTTTGTCTGGATGAATCTTTTTGACAAAAGCAGGACACCCTCATATTTTAAGATACTTAGATAGGGTTTCTTCCTACTCCACATCTCATATGGAGTGGTAGGCACAGACTTAATTAGAACTTTATTCAATAGGTATACAGCAGATTCTAGTGCATAACCCCAGAAGAATGGCGACAACTCAGCATTACTCATCATGGAACACACCATATCTAGTAAGGTGTGATTCCATCTTTCTGATAGACCGTTGTGTTGTGTATGGAGTAAGCTGAAAGAGAATTCCATTATCCTTTAGATATTCCATGAGTACGGCACTTAAGTATTCACCACCCCGATCAAATCGGAAAATCTTGATACTTTTGCCGGTTTGTTTTCCATTTCATTCTTATACTCCTGGAATTTCTCAAAGACCTCGGATTTATATTTCATTAAGAATATATGTCTATACCTTAAGAAATTAGGAATAGCCACTTCTTACATGTGTAGACATTAGACCACACACGTCGCTGTGTATGAGTCCCAGGAGCTCAGCGACTCTTTCTCCATGTCCGGTGAATGGAGTTTCGATTATTTTTCCTTTAATACATGATTGACAAGTTGCATATAATTGATATTCAAACGGATCTAAATATCTATTTTTATGTAACTTAGTCAATCGTGTTTCATTGATATGACTGTCTAAATACCATAAGAAAACTTGATTTAATTCTAAAGTTTTTCTTTTTAGTATGTTTTGGACGTTGAAAACTTGATGTTGATTGAGAACGTATATTCCGTAATTTAGTGTACCCAACCCAATCATTTCATGATTCAGATGAATATTTATGACATTGCTTTCAAGTGCAAATTATATCCTTCATTAGATAACAAAAATACAGATATAATATTACACATCATATAGGGTACACAAAAACAGTTATGCAACAACAAAATATGTCCACTCGCCAATCCAAGGTGATATTTTTCCAATGCAACAGCATCTACACTGTTTCCATTGCCAACCCTGAGGGTCATATCACCTTTTCTCAAAACTCTACGGCTTCTCAGCACCTGCAAAGAATTACAGATGAAAGATCCTGATCCGGTATCCAATATTCAGGAAGTAGAGTTAATAGAGAAACAGTTTTCAATCACAAACACACTTGAAAGTAGAAACATTCCTCTTTTATGCCTGATCCCCCTAATCTTATCCTTTCCCTGCACCTTCTGCACACTTCCTCTCGGCTTGGTAAGGGCTTTCTTTTTCTTCCTCCCCTTGGCCTTAATCTTAAATTTAGTGGAAGAAGATTCCCCGACAAAAAGAGCAGGTATTTCTTTGGATTTCTTCAAGGTGACCTTTGCTACCTTCAACATGTTGAGGAGCTCAGAAAGTGTAACTTCCGTCTTTTGCATATTGAAATTCAATACGAATTAGGTATAGGTGGAGGGAAGGACTGGTATAGGTGGAGGGAAGGACCGCAGTATCAAGTCGGTATACAACTCATTCTCTAATATAGTTCCACGGTCCGCGAGCTCTTTGATGAGAGAAATCATTTTTAGGACGTGGTCCCCAACAGATGATCCGACAGTCAACCTCGCTTGAAACAACTTCTTCGAGATATCGTATCTTGCGATGCGAGATTACTCTCCATATAAATCTTTGGTACGGAGGAAGATGGAAGAAAAGTCCATCTTCTCGTGCCGCCTCTGATGTTCATTATCCATGGAGGCCAGCACGAGGCACTTAGCTTTCGCGCATTCGAGGTCTCGTATCCGACAGTCTTACGGATCAATGTCTACGACTGAGGATTTTGGACCTGGAACGGGGGGCTTTAGCCGTGAGTACATATGCAACCTTATCATAAGTAAGGCCCGTGTAGAAATTCCACAGCCAGTCTTTATAGTTTGATCCAGCCAGTTTATTTTTATCTAGTATAAGCTTAAGTCTCAACATAGACTTTTAGTTCTAGATTTTCGATTTAGAAGAGAACCTAGGAAGATTAGACGTAAGGTAGAGCCTAAAATTAAATGGTGGCGATTGAAAGAAGGTAATCAAAAGGCTTTTATAGATCGTGTAGTACAAGAAGCGGATTGGCAGTCGGAAGATGATCCAGACAAAACATGGAACAAAATGGCTAGTTGTATCAAGAAAGTAGCTAGAGATCTACTTGGTGAGTCGAGAGGTGGTGCTCCACCATCTAAGGACATATCATGGTGGAATGAAGATGTAAAGGCTGCTATTAAAATTAAAAGAGATTCTTATAAAGATTTGAAGAAAAGTAGAGATGTGGAGAGATTTGAGAAGTACAAAATGGCTAAAAAGGAAGTTAAGAAAGCTGTTCGGGAAGCTAAATCTAAGGTCTACAAGGAGGTGTACGAGAAATTAGACACTAAAGAGGCTGCAAATGATATATACCGGATTGCTCGAATGCGGGAAAGGAAGACTAGAGACTTATGTGCGGTGAAGTGTGTCAAAAATGAAAATCAGAAGGTTTTAGTTCGAGATGAGGATATCAAGGAAAGATGGAGAGATTATTTTGACAAATTGTTCAATGAGAGCTTTACTAAGAATTTGGATGGACTTGTCATTCAATCTCAAGATATAAATCGTGATTTCATGCGTAAAATAAGACTTACTGAGGTTAAAGAAGCTTTGAACAGAATGGGTTTAAGAAAAGCGGTTGGTCCTGACGGGATTCCTATCGAGATTTGGAGATGCTTAGGAGAAATAGGCGTTAAATGGCTGACAGATCTGTTTAATAAGATTTGGCAGACAAAAAAGATGCCAAATGAATGGAGGAAAAGTATCCTTGTACCTATCTACAAGAATAAAGGTGACATTCAAAGTTGCTCAAACTACCGTGGAATAAAACTAATGTGTCACACCATGAAACTTTGGGAGAGAGTGATTGAACACAGGCTAAGGAAGGATATTAAGATAACAGAGAACCAATTTGGTTTCATGCCTGGACGATCGACGACAGAGGCGATCCATTTGCTTCGTCAACTTGTCGAGCGCTTTCGAGAGAGGAGAAGAGATTTGCATATGATATTTATTGATTTAGAAAAAGCGTACGACAAGGTACCTAGAGAGGTATTATGGAGGACAATGATGAAAAAGGGGGTCCCCGTCAAGTATATTGACATAATCAAGGATATGTACGACGGAGTAGTGGCAAATGTCAGAACTTGCGGTGGCTTAACAAGTGATTTTCCGATTACTATTGGTTTACATCAAGGATCTGCATTAAGTCCTTTCCTGTTTACCATCGTGATGGATGAGCTTACTAGAACTATCCAAGATGAGGTCCCTTGGTGTATGCTATTCGCTGATGATATTGTTCTAGTAAATGAGACGAAAGCAGGGGTTAATGCAAAATTGGAATTATGGAGACAAACATTGGAATCTCGGGGATTCAGATTGAGCAGGTCCAAGACAGCATATATGCACTGCAAATTTAGTAGCCAGAGAAGTCAAAACCATATTGGTATAACATTGGAAGGGCAAGAGATATCACCGAGCGACCAGTTTAGATATCTAGGTTCCATCATCCAAAGGAATGGGGAGATCGATAGTGATGTTAATCAAAGGATCCAAGCTGGTTGGTTGAAATGGAGGAGTGCAACAGGGATTTTGTGTGATCGTAACTTTCCGTTAAAATTGAAAGGGAAGTTTTATCGGAGCGCTATTCGGCCTGCCTTATTATATGGTACAGAATGCTGGGCTCCTAAGAAGCATCATACACAGAAGATGCACGTAGCGGAGATGCGCATGCTTCGTTGGATGTGCGGTAACACTAGAAAAGACAAGGTGCGAAATGAGGATATTCGTGCAAAAGTTGGTGTAGCACCCGTGGAGGAGAAGATGCGGGAAAACCGGCTTAGATGGTTTGGTCATGTGCGACGCAGACCTATGGAAGCACCGGTTCGACGAATAGATACTCTCGATATGGGTAATGGCAAAAGGGCAAAAGGGAGACCGAAGAAAACATGGATGGAGGTGATACGAAACGATATGGTTGCCAAAGGACTCAATGAAAGTATATTGTTCGATAGAAGTGAGTGGAGACAGAGGATTCATGTGCTGGACCCGGCGTGATTCTCATGTTGGTTCATGTAGCCTACCCCATATGCTTGGGATAAAAGGCTCAGTTGTTGTTGTTGTATAAGCTTAAGTCTCGTCATGGTCACTGCAATTAGGAGAAAGAAGAAACACTCAGCATACGCTCTTGTAAGTTTAAATTGGTTATTAATTTATCTAAACAGGATGGCTCCTACTGTTTCCTCAAATTCTTTTTCAAACCCTAAAAGAAGATTTAGTCGGGATTAATCGCACCTTACAAGTTCTCTTATCTTTCGGCCAGGCCAGTATTGGTATTTCGGAAGGAGGTGCCCCCGTGCTTTCACACGAACCTAATTAAATAATATCGTTTTCCCAAAGGCGTAGCCCCGTTAACACATTTCTAGACACCTACTTGATTAGCTAATGGCAAAGTGAAAAATTCTCCCAAAGAGTAGCTGATACTCACAGTAGCATCGTGACCTAACCATCATTGTATGATAATTTTGAAGGAAGTCTACCAAAACTACCACACTCCAGAAGGTATGCAACACTATCAAGTTTCCTGTATGTTTGAAACTCCCGATGTGGTTTTTGCCCCCAAGCGCTTATAATCTTGACGAAGGTCAAAACATCATAAGTTGCAAATCAAGGTCAATCCGTCATTATCCAGATTAATCTAGAACCATTCGTACAAGCCCTTGACGAAGATCAAAACAGCTATACGCATGTCCTAGATTAATACATCTATCTATTCTACAGATAAGCACCCACTGGGTACTAAACATTATGCTTTGGCGAAGGTTAAAACACATAGCATGAATACTATAGTTGATACCTATCTGAAATAAGGGAGGGCTACGGCTGGTTTTGGCGAACCGGATAGCTTTTGAAAAGGAGTGGTTTAAGCTCCACTTTTAAAAGTTGTTTTTGAAAAAAACTGAGTGGTTTTGCAATTGTTCCAACGACATCAAATATTAGGTTTCGTACTTTGCATTAAGTGAGATTAATGTGGTCCCATTAATTAACCTTATCACACTATAAAAAGAATGAAAATAAAATGTACATGTATGCCACCCGCATTCGTCACGGGGCTCCATCATGCACCATTAGCTTACTTAATTAACGGCAGAGCGGGGGCTGGACTAGCGCGAATACAAAACATATACAATATTTATTATATATATATATAACCATTCGTCACAGACATGATAAGCATCACCGACAGATATAAACATCACAGAGAATGGAAAAATGGATCAACTAAAACATTTGCATTTCATTGAGCCACCTATGAAACGCGGTCCTCCACGGTCGTGTGAATAGCCGAGTGTGAATAATCCTAAACCCCTACAAATACGGCAAGCTATCCGCCAATCCTAGAATTGGGTGACCCGGGTCTTGACTCCTCGAGATGGACACCCACCGAATCCTAGAACCCGGTAGCTTGTGCACTCCTCCGTGGGTCAATCCTAGATGCGGAAATGAAAAATAATATACAGTCAGTGTCTACATTCTCAACCCGGATGTGCCCCAATAAATGAATATACATCAATTACAAAATCCACTCACATTTAAATTCACACCGGGTCATTCACACAGCGATCCATCAATCCTTTACCAACCGAATATCACAAGATATATGCAACCCCTTATAATCGACGCATAGCGATTAGAAGACATTTAAGAACACATATACGCATCACAAAAGCAAGTAAAAAAAAGCACGACGTTAGGATTCTTCGCACAATTAGCAAACAAAACCAATTTTCCAAAACATGAAAATTCAGTTCACTAAAGTCCCAAAAACATTAGTTTTAAGCCAATCCGGGAGTCGAAATGAACTTGAAACACCCCTGAATCTTCGTGGAGGTGAAGGGTACAAAATTGACTATCGCATTAAGGGCCTAAGTAGGGTACCCAGCCCTAGGGGCCACCAAGAGGTGGTGACCCCAAGAGCTGGGCAGTCCCGAGAGCACCCTTGTGTCCCCACCTCCCAAGGCCACCTTGTGGTGGTCTTGGGGTGTGGGCCCGACCTTCGGTCCCCCTGGGGTGCCTAAGCTTCACCCCGCAGCTTCTCGGTTCAAACCGTGAGCTCGCGGGGTGTGCAAACATATCAAAACTTCAATTTTAGGGATTGTTTTTGTCGGTAGTTCGTGCACGATAAAAACGGCGGATTTCTAACGTCGCTACAAGTTATCTAAGACTTATGGAGTGGCTCCGATACCATGTAAGTCGATGTCGCACACTCCACAGAGTTTGTAGAGAGGCAGAATTTACAAAAAACAATTTTAAGGCATGCAATATCGACCATAACCCTAAGAACAAGCATAAACCCTAGCTAACAAAACATACATAGGTTCTAATCTAATATGAAAGTGATTATACCTATATGATCAAGTCCTTCGGGTATCCTCTTCTTAAGCTCCTCGTCCGTCGGGATCGAGCTTGGTTGTCGGCCTCCTCACGTCTAATACGATCCACTCGAGAGTCTATGATTCAAGCTCCAATCTCAAAATTGAGGTAACTAAAGCACCTAGTTTGCTAATCTAAGTGGTTTAGTGGATGTAGAGTGTGATAATACGATTAGTTTATCTTATAAACCCTAAATTTCTTAACTCATGAGAGGGTTAGGATTTGAGGAAGAAGAAGCGCTCAAAGGATGAAAGAGAATGTTATGGTGAACGTGAAGTGAAGAATGGCCAAGATCAAAACTATCAAGCATTAATTTTACAAAATAAATATTAGCCATGCTTGAATAGTTAACACGAAAGAATAAATCAAGTAGCCATGCTTCAAGCCATGTTAAAAACACCGCATCCCTCCACCTCATTATCTATTTACAACAAATATTTTAACACAAAATGAGGTGTCTTCATCCAGAAGCATTCTAGTGTAAATACAAGAATACCCCCACCGTATACACATACCCGTATTCGTACCACAAAAAATACGAATACCAAGAGATAAAATAATCCAATAATATAATACTAGATCATTATTAAATCAATACTTTATTCAATAATGCGGTTTAATCCTAATCCCGCTCGTATTATCCGTCCGAACAAAAATCCGTGTAGCTAGTACACGTATATGATTGGAACCCTGCACGTACAACCATACGTCCTCTACATCGTTTCGCCTAAAGCAGAGAGACCCTCTGTGTGGAACTCTAAAAACTTGACAATACGCTGGGGGCGATGATGCGACTCAAAACCCAAAGCGCAAGTTCTCCAGGGACAAATGATGAGTCGCTCCAGGTATTACGCTTCAGTGTTGGCGATGCTGATGCCGACCCAAAACCCAAATCACAAGTCTTCCCAGGGCAAATGATGAGTCGCTCCTGGTATTGCGCTTCAGTGTTAGCGGTGCTTATGTCGACCCAAAACCTCAATCCCAAATCACAAGTCCTCCCTGGGCAAATGATGAGTCGCTCCTGACATTGTTCCAGTGCAGCAATGCTGATACCAAACAAAATCCAAATTTCAAATCCCACTCAAATTCCAAAGTCCAGCCAGACGAGACAAAAATCAAATAAATCAAATCAAAATCCCACCGGCAGTGGTTCCAAGCTCAAAAAGTCCCGCGGAACGGACAAGAACTTCAAAACCAATCAGATCAACCGATTCAACACCAACAACATCCTCGGCAAAATCAAGCTCCGCCTCGGAAGCAATCACCTCTTCGGTGGAATCAAGCTCCACCTCGGAAACAAATCAATCGCGAGACCGCGAAAAACAGAGCAAGTCAACTTTAATCCCGACACCGTAGAAAGCGGAGCAAGTCAACATCAAACCCCGACACCGCAAAAAGTGGAGCAAATCCAATCAAAACCCCGACACCGCAGAAAGCGGAGCAAGTTAAATAAAATCCCGACACCGTAAGAAGCGGAGCAAGTCAAATCAAGCACCGACCGTCCAAGTCGCAAAAATGGCAGTACTGACCATCCAGGTCACTAAAAGGGCAGTATCGACCCTGTACGGGGAGCCAAACTAAATCAATTTTCATATAGAACAAGATCCATCAATTTCATACACGCAACCCATACATGCGGTATGCATTTATAGATGGGAGCACTTTGTTGAGGTCAAAAATTACACCCTGGTTGACCAAGTCAAAGTCAACCCACAGCCAAGTGGGCCCAACCCAAGCAAGCGGGCCCGAGCCCAAGTCAAGATCGAGCGTGGAAGGGACCGGCTCCATGCCAAAAAGAAGGCGATAAATTAGTTTAAATATATTTTTTTAGAATTAAATCTATAAAAAATGATAAAAGACCAAAATTTTATAAACCCCATGGCTTATGTGCAAAAAGAAATAAGCACATGAGGCATGGGGAGGCACACGTGCCAATTGGAAAAGCCCAAAAAGCTATATATAAAGTGTGTAGCCTATAAAAGGCAAACATGATGAGAAAATCAAGAACAACTTTTATTCTCTTAAAAATTTTAGGGTTTGTGCCTCCATCTTCTCTCTCTCAAGTTTTTTTTTCTGTTTCTCTTCATTTCCAATTAAATCAAGAGTTTAGCTCTTTTTCTCAAAACGAAATAAAATTTCACCATAAAACCCTCGAAGGGGAGTTTAGATCTCCCATCAAATCCCTAAAAAGGATATTTTTAATCTTACCACCCTTTTCCCCCAAGATCCGACAAAAAAAGAGAGGGAAGAAGACTCACCTTCAAAAATCCCATTTTGGAAGGATCCAAGGCTCAAAAGAGAAGAAAGGAGTCCTATTTGACCATCTTCGAAGATATTTGAGGGGTTCAACTCCAAGATCTAAATTCTTAAAGGAGTTTCCAAATCCAGATCTTTTGGGAGTTTAACTCTGAATCCAAATCTTTTAGGAGTTTAACTCTAAATCTACATCTAATTTCTGTTCGGGAGTTCAACTCCAAACCCAAGAGCATAGCCCTTTCTTCCGCTGGTGTTTCCAGTGGTCACGTGCCGTGCACGTGACCCGCTGGTGTCCAGCAGTCGCGTGCCGCTCACTCATTCCGCTGGCGCCCAGCGTCCAAGCGCAGGGCACGTGACCCGCTGGCGTCCGGCGCCCACGTGTTGTCTCACGCGTCCTTAGGACGCTCTTCACCCTCTTTTTTTCACAATACTCCGCATTCAAAACACATCCCCGTTAGAAAAAATTTCTAACGGGACGCTGCCCTGCAATCTACAAGGGGCATGTTAGTCCTCTTAACTCCCAACCCACTATGCGGGTAGCGGGACCCCCATAAACTCTACAAGGCCCCCGATACGTCCAAAACACAGCATATGCATACCGCACATTGAGTTTGCATGACTAGTTTACGCGTCAATCGGAGGTTCTCTCGCCCCAAAAGTGAGGGGTAATTAACGTCAGCTTAGTCCATGGCTACCAAAGATTCGGATCCTAACAATCAATAAACCCCGACCACCTCCAGGCAGGGGGATCTGTAATATGCCTGGTAAGTGACGTGTATTCCTATTTCAATAGGATGACGAAAAACACTACAGATTCTGACACGCCTGGTGGGATCTTTTCTCTCCTCCCATATTTCGGATTAAACGTTAATAAGAACTCAATCAACATATTTATCGATTGCATGTACTGAGATCATACTTCTTTGTGCAGGATAACAGCTTTCCAATCATAATCTTCAAATTCAACGAGAATATCTTCAAGGACTAGCTCGATCTGTGAGGAAACTCTGATCCCGTACGTTGTCAAGATTAATGCCCGCGTGGTTCTCCCTGCAAGTCTCAACCGGCAATGGGAGGAACCATCCCGTCAATTTGGTTTCGTCATCTACCCCGTCGGAAGTGCTTATCTGGCAGAGGTCCTGGCAAACCAAGTGGCCAAACCGACCTCAAAAGGCAGGAGGCCGAACGTTGTGATCGCCAAAGCATCCCACTCCAAATGCAAATCCGTATTCGAACGGCTCTCTATTGTTCCGACTGAAGGCAAGGCCGTCAACACCAATGAAACCACAAAGCATCTCCAGCAGGCGTTTTTTCTTGACTCTCTATCAATCGGTCTACGGCGTATTCCCGAAGGGCCGAACCCTGCCAAGTGCTCAAAACAGAAAAGTTGAGACAGAAGCGGCTCAGATATAGAGCAACAAAAGGGCCAGGACTCCAGCCAAGTGGAATTTTATGAGGTTCCAAGAACAGGATCACCCCGCGACGACAGCTGACCATAAAAATCAGCAATTCCTTCGAACCTCCGAAGTGGGTTCAGAAAAACGCTATTAACGCCAGAATCAAGAAAACAACGATTCGAACAATACTACAAAAAGACGTGTCCCAGCCCCAACATAGAAAACATGACACCGTCGCTTCAAAAGCCTATTAGGCGCTCTGTGCCGCGTGAAAGCAACAGGGCAAAGCTAGAAAAGAAGCGCCAACACCACTCAAAAACCCGGTCAGGCCAGCCATCTTCAATCGATTGTCTGTTACCGAAACAGAAGGGTCACAACAGCGGTCCGCGAAATCAGCAGCCAAGGATGAAAAGACAGCCGGATATGTTATCCATACGGTTTACATGGCGAGCACGCGTCCCAACGACAACCTGCGCGCACAAACAAGGATGGAGCCGCCAGCATCCCAAGCCTAATCCGGCTTGAATGTGGTTACCACTTCCCAAGATCATCCACCTCCGCATGACGATGAAAACCCTTTTGATGAGGCTGATAGGCAAAAAGACCCCTCGGTCCATGCGGAGTAGAGCTCGGAAGCGAGAAAGAGCCGACTTTCCGCCCCAGGACCGCAAAGCAAGAGCTGCTTCAAGAGCTCCGAAAACAGCACAGGACAAAAGATAAAGCGATGGCCAAGGTTTACTCCAAAATCGACGACTTGACGAATGTCGTGATGCAGTTCACGGCTCAAATTGCCCGGACGCCAGCCAATCAAGCGCAAGTTTCCACTCATGAGTCGGGTGATAATGACCCGAAGCAACCAATGCATGTCCCTTTAGGTCCGAGTATAGGCGACCCACGCGAAAGCCGGCCATATTTCACTTCTGGGGATGCCTTGGCCCAAGATGGCACCATCCCGCTATCACAAGATCGGATAATGGATTTGGTCACCAGCAAGGCTGAAACCGTAGCTCAGAAAGAAATTGGCAGTAGTGGGCAGCCATATCCTGTATAGTATGATCTGATCGAGTTCCCCAACGGCTACATCATTCCTAAGTTTGGAAGATTTAACGGGATGGGAAACGCAAATCAGGACGTCGTCCATTTTAAAGCGTCATGTGGAAAGATAGAGGGTAATGATGCACTCCCTCGTCAGTTTGTCAACAGCCTGACCGGTATCGCTTTCGACCGGTACGCGGGGATACCAAAAAAGTCTGCCACTATTTTTGCCCAAATGGAGTCTCTGTTTCGGCAAAAGTTCATGAGTATCAGTGATAAGATCTTCATTGCTGACCTTGTGAGGACCAAGCCAAGGAAAAACGAAAGCAACACGGACTTTATCGCCTGATGGCGTAATCTCACGGTCAAGTGCGAACCGCCGCTGGATCAAGACCGGTTCGTCAGCCTTCTTATTGGGAACCTCAACAATTGGATGGACTCATTCTTATATACAGCAGGCCTCAAGACGTTTCAAGAGATGACCAAGAGAATTTAAATGTTGCAACGCTCGAAGCAAGAGTCTGCCCTGGACTTTCAAAGTGTCAAGTTTTAGAAGAACCGAAAGGACGACAACCGTAAAAGCGAGAATTCCAATAATACCAACGTCTTCAATACGTCTGAAAATGAAGACAAACGAAAGACGGGCGGATAAAAAACGGACCGGTTGCGAAAGCCAGTGCAAGGAAAAGAAGGGCCTTCCCTAGAGGAGAAGAAAAACAAGGTTTACTTATTCAGGAGGAACAAGGTCCGCAAGATATCCAAGGATGCCGTGAACAACGGCCTATAATTGCCAGAGTCGAAGAGATCTTACGAAGCGAATATTACCGACAATCCCCTGTATTTCCCATACCACAAAGTAGGGAGCCATGCGATCGAAAATTGCTATTTTTTCAAAGACTGGGTCGAAAAGCAATATTAGACCGGAGAGATCGAGTTGTTCAAGAGTGTGTTGGTGAACAATCAAGCAGCAACCACCAATTTTATACAGATAGAAGCTGAAGCATTCTGGGAGCAAAAGGCTGAATCCGCTGTCCTGAGAAATGAATCCGACTCGCCGCAGCCTCCGTGGAGTATGCACATATCTAATAAGACAAGAAGATGTTAAAGCTGCTTCAGACAGGACAGGGCCCAGAACAGAATGGGAGGGGAAAAGGAGCCCACCGTTCCAGTTACCAATTGGGCTCGATCAGGCTCAAAATCCAAAAATCTAAAGAAGAAGAAAAGGAAAGGTGAGGCTCGAAACGAAAAGGAGTCGGCGGGGAAATCAACCATTCAAAAGCATATCGATTCCCTCAAAAACTACGAGCAAAAAGGAAAGAATTCTAATTCAATTGAAGGGGTTCTTCCTCATAGAAGCAGCTGAGATTCTGGAAGAGCTGAAAGAAGACTCAAATGATGAGGTCCTAGTCATGACCTGCTACGTCATCCATCTTGGTAGCGACTCTGAGGAAGAGCTTTGTTTTCCTGAAGAGGACGATGAGCTTGCCACGAAGACCAACCAAATCCAGCTCAAAAGCGGGAAGGCTCTACCGCCAAATCAAGGCAACGCCCCAAAAGGGAAGAAAAACAAGTCGCTAATAAAGAAGATGGCGGAGAGCTTGCACATGAAGACTCAAGTCCTTCCCTAGTGAACTATAATGTCTTGGCTCATCTCCGGAAACTTCCGTCTCTCTTAAGCATCTATGATGCTCTGATCATATCCAAGGAGCTCAGAGATGTTCTTATTCATGCCCTGCAAAACCCTGAGCGGTATCGGGCTCGTTTCACGGAAATTAATATGAAAGAGGCCGAGTACACTCTGCATACAGCCGCGGTCACATTTAAAAATGAAGACCTTTTACTGAGAACGGCTGAGCACAACCAACCGCTTTATATGACAGGGTACAACGATGGAGACCGAATTAATCGCATATTGATTGATCTGAGATCCTCAGTAAACATCATGAACTTGCGGATTCTAAAGAGTTTGTCAATGGACGTCCGACTCCTGTCAAGGGAAAGGATTGTCATTCAAGACTTCAATCAAAACTGTTAGAAAGTCTGGGATCCATACTCTGCCAATTAAATATGGGGATTTGCAAACCGAATCTAAAATATACGTGATTGATGCCGACACGTTTTATAAGATTCTCCTGGGACGGCCATGGCTTCATGAAATATACTAAAAATGGCGAAGAAAGACGCATTAACGGAGACATCCGGCCGTTCGGTGTGCATGAAGTCCGATATGAAGATTCCCGGTACTTTGTGAATCCCCAAAATGCTAAGCCACAATTAACCGAGGACAGAACAACCCCGAAACTCAAAAGTAAAATCTGAGCCGGCTGTCACTTTCAAAAGCAAAAACCCGCCTCAGTGCGTCGCGTTTCGGCAGTGACACTGATGAGTTCGAACCTGGAAGTCCGTCCTTCCGTAAAACTCGCTCTCATTTCGGTAGTGATACGGATGAGTCTGATATTGAAGGCCCATCCGGCAGCAAAATCCACCCTCGTTTAGGCACCGACACTGAAGAATCAGACGAAGAGGACCCGTCTTACAACAGCTGTGTAGATTGGGCTCTCATGCAAAAAGCGAAGCTAAGAGAAACCTTCAGAGTTACAGAAGGATCCCTAGCCATCATAAGGGTGCCGGAGCAAATGTGCAAAGAGCTCGATGCATTGTCAGTCTCTACCGTGAACCAGCTGAAAACCTTCTACGTTCCCAGAAGAAAGAATGGACATAAATACATCATGTTTTATGGGTCAAATTCTGTCATGCACCCGGACGATTTGTATGTCACGTGCCTTCCCCATGAAAAAGGCATAAGAGCCGTCCTAAACCCCAGATATTTATGCGTCCGAGATGCTGGAGTATTTTAAAAAGTGCAGATATCGGTTATATCAAACAGACTTCGAAGCGAAGTTTTATGAAGGGCTGTGGTACCAGCCTCACGTCCGAGCACTCATCGATGGACGAATCCCAGATAGACGAGACATAGGTTTCATCAACCTAACGTCAATGCATGCTACATGATCCATAGTGGTGAAGCCAGCGAAGAGTCAAATGATGAAGACGAGCTAGCCGAGCCAAAAGAAGCCCCACAAAGGCTCGAAGTTGGCGGACAAGCAACCTTTGACGAGCTAACCTAGATTGATTTGGGAACGCCTGATAATCTAAGGCCGACCTACATCAACTCATTCTTGTCAGAGAAAATGAAAGCAGATAATCGCCTTACTGCATGAGTTCGTCGACTGCATCACGTGGACGTATAAAGAAATGGTCTCTCCCCTGAAGTGGTCGTGCATAAGCTGGCTATTTCTCCTGATGTCAAGCCAATCAAACAAGCTCCTCGGAGAATGAGAAGGGAGCTGGAAGAAAAGGTCATCGAGGAAACCAAGAAACTCATCGATGCTGGCTTCATCAGAGAAGAGAAATATGCGGATTGGATCACATGCATTGTCCTAGTGAAAAAGAAGAATGGGTAGATCCGAGTCTGTGTCAATTTCAGGGACCTGAACAAAGCATGCCTTAAAGACGACTTCCCGCTACCGGCCATGGAAATGATGGTCGACGATACCTCAAATTAAGAGTTGTTCACCTTCATGGATAGCTCGTCTAGATTAATCTGATCAAGATGTCGCTGGAGAGAAACACACAGCATTTCGAACCTCGATCGGGATATACGGCTACAAGGTGATGCCGTTCGGACTGAAGAATACGGGCGCCACATATCAAAGGTCAATGACCAAAATCTTTAATAACTTAATTCATAAAGTCGTCGAATGTTATGTTGATAATTTGGTCGTCAAGACTAATGCCAATGCCGATCACATCCGAGATCTGAGGGTCGTTTTCACCCGACTGAGAGAACACGATCTGAAGATAAATTTTCTAAATTGCGGTTTTGGCGTGTCATAGGGAAAATTCTTGCGCTTTTGGCGCATGGCACATGACCCGCTGGCGCCCAGCGCCAACGCGCCACGCACGTGACCCGCTGGCGTCCAGCGGTCACATGTTGTTTCACGCGTCCTTAGAACGCTCCTCACCCCTTTTTCTCACATGCTTCACACTTAAAACACATCCCCGTTAGAAAAAATTTCTAACGCGGCGCTGCCCCGTAAGGGGTACTAGTCCCCTTGATCCCCAGCCCACTATCCGGGTAGTGGGACCCCCGTAAATTCTGTAAGGCCCCCGATATGTCCAAAACACAACATGCACATACCGCACATTGAGTTCGCATGACTAGTTTTACCCGTCAATCGGAGATTCTCTAGCTCCAAAAGCGATGGGTAATTAACAATAGTTTAGTCCGCGGCTGCCAGAGATTCGGATCCCCACAATCAATAAACCTCAGCCTACTCTAGGCAGGAGGAATCAGTAATACGCCTGATAAGCAACGCGTATTTCTATCTTAATAGGGTGACGAAACACTCTAAAAGGTAAAGAAGGCCGACGAGCAAACTCATCCGAACTCCTACTGAGCATGTCCGTGATAATCTCCGTACAGTTTGGTCTGTTAGTATCGCATGTCCGTGAGTATCGCATGCCGGGTCTAAAAGGTGGAAAACGTCAGACCCCTAATAACCTGACAATTTGTACAGATGTGGCTTAAAACCATCCAAGAATGTGCTGATATAACTGCCAGTAATTCTCAACAGCCCTGGCCAGAGGCTTATGGTGTTGGCCAACCGAACACAGCGCGACACCGACTCCTTATATCGGGAGAAACGAATCCCCAACAATCGCTCACTGCCTCCATGTGGCTCAAGACTATACCCAAATAAAATATGTTTGCACGACTAAGTAGAGCCGTGGTAGGATAGTAATTAAAGTACAGTAGGAACTCACACGAGATAAATGACGATTTCATGTCGACAGACTATCTGTACTCATGTCACCAGAGAACTGCTATCTGACGATAGGTATAATACCATCTAATCAGTTCTTGGCAGGTCCGTCCAGTGTACTCACCCCCAGTAAGCACCTATATACAATCTTAGATGAATCACACCAGTGGTTGCGGGACCAACAATCGTCCTCGTCAGGGTCTAAAAATGTATACACTAGTCCACTCCGGAGTATCGATGCCCAGTCTCGATACTCCCACATCCAGGGACATTTAAGGATGTGCTTATCGACTACCCAGCTTGCACAAATATGATTGTCATCATAACGCCGGTAGTCAAGGATCTTACGGGCTTTATCAACATGTATAAGCGATATGAAATAATAAGTAAACATATACACATGTTGAGATAAAGTCAAACCAAATAACATACTATCATATCGAGTAACATTGTCATGTACATACATAACCCTAGCATCCTATATAATAAAGGCATCTAGAACATACATATCCAACATTAGGCTATGCATTTGAAAAGATCGCTTTTCATGAAAAAGCCGAGTAGATTTCAAATTTGGTTCTTACTACATCAATTTAGGTTTATTTCTTTTCATTAATCCAATTAATGATGTCCCATCATTTAACTCCTATAACACCAGAAACAACGAAAATAAAACGCACATTTATAACATCCGCATTTGCCAGGGACCCCGGCTTTTCATCGTAAAGTTACTTAACTTACGGCAGGGCGGAGACAGGGCTGACGAGGATACAAAACATAAATAACGTTTATTTATATATCATATATATAAGCATTCGTCTCATATAAAGCATCACAGCAACAGAAGCAATAAAAGATAAGAATAGAGGATATACTAGAAAGTTCGCTTTTCGTGTTAGCCGTTAACGAAAATACAGATTCCACGGTCATCCGAAGAGCCCACGTGTGAATATCCTAGACCCCTACGAGTGCGGCAAGCTACCTGCTAAGTACTCAAAGTGAGGCAACCCCCTTCATTGAAATGAGTGGATCGCCCAACACTTTGAACACCCAGTAGCTTGAGCCCTCCTCCTTGAGTCAATCTTAGATACTGAAATATAAAAATATACAATAAATGGCGGCAGTGACCTCAACTCGGTATGCCCCAATAAAAGAATATATATCACAAATGATTACATGAATTTACATTGAACAAAATTCTAAATTCACATGGGTCGATTCATCACTACGATCCAACTAAACCAACATCTGAACAACACAACATTATCGCAACTATCTAATGTGCAACCTCAACTAATTGATACATATAACAATTAACGACGTTCACCAACACATTAACATAATGCGGAACAACTATGAAGTTACGATTTCGATCACAAAACTTTCCTAACATCCAAACATAATCATATCAAAATCTGGAATGAAACTAAGTACACCATAAATCATGTTTCTAAACATTGAAGCCACTTTGGGAAAACGACCCTACAATTCTTCGGTCTGGCCACCCCGAGCGGTTCTCCAGCGATTGGAACAGGGAATTGTCGGCTCGTCTTCCTCCCATGTCATATTCATAAGGATTACAGCATACTGGTATTGTTTAAAAAAATTTAGGTCAAATTTTGAAATCAACGGCACCTTCAAAATTCGGAAATAAAATACAGGAAATTTTCGTGATCAAAACTATAAATTCAATCAAGTTCAAATCTTTAGCCGGCTCTGATACAGGAAGTTTTGGCGCTCTAATTAGAATTTAGAAGCATGTATTGATGGTTTTCAAAAAATCTTGAGAGCAAAAACTACCCAAAGCAAAGATTCTATCTAAAGACATGAACTTGCAACAAAAAAGTAAAGCTAGGGTAAAAAGATCGATACTATAACCTTTGTAGCGCGTTCGCCTTCTCACCCTTGAAGTCCAAGTGTGCTTCTTGAATCCTAGATCGAGCTTGATGATGATCTTTTTGGCCTAAGATGATCTATCTTGAGATTGCACAAACACAAGCTACCACTTCATAATCTAAAGTTGTAGTGAAGTAACTATCTAAACTAATTTGCTAAAAAGGTTTAGATAGATGATGTAGAAATTTAGCTCTCCATTTTCTTCTCTTTTCTTTTCTTTCTCACAAGAATTATGAACTCAAGAGAGAGAGTGAAGAGAGATAAGTGATGAGAAAATAAACTTGGAATTGTGATGAAAACTCTAGAGATTTAGCCATGGTTATCTTTAAAGATAAAACAAGAACGAGTCACCAATTTCCACACTCATCTTCTAAATGACTTATTCTTTTTATCTTAAAATATAAAATGATAAATCTCATTATTCTTATATTTATTTAAATGTGATTCTTATACTCCCATCTCCAATATATCATCAACCATGACACATAAAAATATTTATATTACATATAAATATATATTAAAGAGTAGAAGAAATAATAAAAAGAGCATGATATTAATAAATATATACACACACATATTTAATTATTAAATCAATACTTGATTTAATAATCCGGTTATATCATATATAATTCGGCTAATATCAACAAACGCCCGATTATAATACGTGTATCACATACACGTATATAATCGAACTCCTGCATGTATCCCCATATGTGCCCTACATCGTTTCGTCTGTGCTAGAAAACCTCTGCTTGAGACTCTAAACACTCGTCAATACGCAAGCAGTAGGATATGATCATATCAAAATCTCACAAGCACGTCAGCAGTACTAACTGCACGTAACGGCTATCCAGGTATTGAGCAAATCGAAAGATCGACAAGCTAGCTCGTCCGAAATCCATCAGAGCTTTATAATGACAGTCTCCGTACAGTCCGGTCTCTTCGTCTGAGAATGTCACATATCAAGTCTGGAGGGTGGTATCCGTCAGACCTCCAATAACTGATAAGTCGTTCCAATCAGGAACCTGTAACCACAATAAATACAACTGATAACTCTTACCAGTTTATCTCATCCGTCCTGATCAGAGACTTATGGTTATAATCAATCAGACACAGTACAACATCAAATCCCAATATCGGGAGAGACGAAACCCTTCTGATCGCTCATTGTCTCCATGTGTTTCAAGACTGTATCCAAATAAAACATGTTTGCACGGCTCTTTAAAGCCGTGGTAGGATAGCAATCAAAGCACGATAGGAAACACACAAGACTCTATGACGATCTCAAGTCTACAGACCACCATGTACTCCAGTCACCAGAGAACTGCTATCTGATGGTAGATATAATATCATATAGGAGTTCTCGGCGAGTTCGTTCGGTGTACTCATTCTCTAATAAGCACATGCATACAATGTTTGGTGTCTAACACCAATATCTGTGGGAACAATCATTGCCCCAATCCGGATCAAGAAACGTATACACTAGTCTACTCTGAAGTCTCGATATTCCTACGACTAGTAACATTTAAGGATGTGCTTATAGACTACCCTTGTCGCACTAAGACGATCTCTATCATAATCCTGGTAGTCAAGCCAAGATCTTACGGGCTTTATCAACATGCATCAATAATATGTAATAGCAAGTAAAACATATATTTATACATGTTAAGACAAAAACAAACCAAATAGCATATTATTATATCGAGCAAGACTACTCTGTACATATATATGCCCAAGCATCCACTATAATATACAATAATGACATTTAGTGCATACATATCTAACAGTACGCATATCTTATATCTGATTGTTCAAGATGGACTAAAAGTTGATCATGATGCTATACATAAGATCCGAGAGTCTCAAGTATATAAAAGGATCCGAGAAGAGGATACACAATGTTATTCAAACTGTCAATGAAGTTGGTGAGAAAATATCAATAGGACTTTGTTTGGACGCATCTACAAGATGGAATTCTGCTTGTCTTATGCTTGAAAACGCTCTAAAATATCATAAAATCTTTTTGCTTGCGATTTTGTGACCCATTTTATGATCATTGTCCAACACATGAAGAATGGGTACGAAAGGAGCGGATGAGCAAGTTATTAAAGCCGTTTTACGAAATTATAACACTTTTCTCAGGTTCTGAGTATCCAGCATCAAAATTGTATTTTCAAAATGTGTGGAAGATTAATATCCATTTACTCAAAGAGGTAAAAATCAGTTATATACTTTGTCAATTTATTATAATTACAAATTGTTTTGTCAATTGCTATATTTTTTAATTTCAGATAGAGAATCAAGATGATATTATTAGTTCTATAGCAAGAAAAATGAAACCAAAGTTTGACAAATATTGGGATTCATATAGTGCAATTCTCGCTATGGGTATTATTCTTGATCCCCGTGGTTATTGTTATAAAAAGATTGATGGGTTCACATCCAAGAAAAAAGTTGATGTTAAACGAGTGATGTATTCTCTTTTTGATGAATATGCTTCTAAATATTCAAAAAAAAAACTCTCAAGTCACGATGATAGAGAGTGGTTCTAGCACCCGTGACGACGACATTGATGTAAGCTAGTTATTTGGTTATATTTTTTAATTGTCAAGTCTTTAAAATTTTTTGAATTTATACTCTATTTCCTTATGCATTATTTTTTTAGGAATTTGACTATTCCGAAGGTGGATCAAGTTCCACTGAAAAGTCTGAGCTGGATCTAATTTTAGAAGAGCCAAAATTTGACCGCAAACAACATGCTGACGTAGGCATCCTTCAATTCTGGAAAGATAACCAAGCTTGATATCCGATTCTCTTTGATGGCACGAAATATAATGAGTATGCCTATCACCATTGTTGCAGTCAAGCTTTAGCATTGGAAACCGGGTTCTTACAAAATACCCTAGTTCACTTGGACCTAAAACTACTCAAGCAATAATATGTGCTAGAAATTGGCTATATGTTTATTGTTCCAAAGGTAAAGTATTTGTCTTGGTCATAAACATTTCATAATAAATAATTTAATTGTGTACCAACCTACTTAAGCAAAAAAATTATCCGGACTTTTATGCAGTTGAAGTTGAGGATGACGAACTTATGGTGAAGTTTCCCAAAAACAACATAATTGAATCCACTGAACCTATGGAAAATTGAAGGATATGAAGCCTTTGAATTAGAAATTTTTTCTTCCTTTTTTCATGTTTGGGTCATGCAACTTTGTCAGTTGCGTTATTTTCAAATTTGTTTGTTTATATAATGTCTTTAAATCCAGAAAAATGAGCATCAGTTGAAGACTTTGAAAAAAATGTGGCTCAAATATAAGATTCTTGTTAGCAACTTTATGGAAATGAAAGTCTATATATTTTGGGTTATAAGTATAAAAATTATGCGTATACCTTTTTATATTATATTCCAATATGAGCTCTAGATCTTTTCTCGTAATTTGGCTAAAATTTATTTTCCTTACAAAATCAGTGGCATTGAATGCCCACGATTCTTCTATTGCAAATATATAATATACAAGATGCTTCATTTGCATATGATGTGCCTCTTGAGAACTGAGAAGGCATGCAAGCAAGTATAAAGTGTTAAAAAAGGACCACATCACTAAAAGAAATTGAAAAAAAATATTGGTGTCCATTATAAATTACTAGTTGAGTTTCTTTCTTTGGTAGTTTGACTCTTTGCCTTGATAGAATTAGGAGACAGCCCAACAAATTGATTTTCGTGCATGTAGAAAGGCAAATCTTGTATTTCATTTTCTTTTTTTTTGCAAGAAAAAATAAGCATAATTTGCAAAGTTTAACCTATAAGTAGTCCTTTTGTTGCAGGAACCTTGGGTGTATGTCAGAACTCGCTTTGGAACCTCGAATCCGCGGTTCTTTCTGAGATTCAGTTTTGAATCTCGACTCTCATACAACAGAATCTCGATTCAATTTTGAATCTTTTTGGCTGGGTTATTATCTCTACAGCTTCATGGCTTTTAATGAAATATTGAGCTTATAACTTAATAAATTATTATAAGACTTGTAATTAATCAATTCATGGTGCAAATTTATAATTTTATGCATTTTATCTATATAATTTCATATATATGTACGGGTGTGTAATATAATATATAAAGTGCTCCCCCAACGCTCTTAACA
Organism: Agapanthus africanus; assembly: GCA_030015575.1. Classification (NCBI taxonomy): domain Eukaryota; kingdom Viridiplantae; phylum Streptophyta; class Magnoliopsida; order Asparagales; family Amaryllidaceae; genus Agapanthus; species Agapanthus africanus. The sequence goes on along the minus strand of CM057350.1, from coordinate 161,152,135 downwards.
TAAGATTCTTTTAGGTTTTGACGATTCCCCGCTCCCGCCCGCGCTTCGTGCAACTATAAATAGTCTTAAATTACTCGTTAACCCGTGCATGGATAACCCCCGTTTATCCATCCATTGGCTATTCGCACACCCGTCTGCCCGTGGTGGGTCAGGTCACAGGCACAAAAATTAGCACCTGTTTAATTCCAGGCATTTTTACCCAAACCTATTTTACCTGCTACCCGCAATGACCTATCCGTTGGTGGCCCGGCCCGCCCGTTTGACGCTTTTGGTATTGATGGAGATTAAACACATTATAGAAAATAAAAACAAAATTCATGAAGACAGAAAAATATTTCTTGATGATGCCGATGCCTTTTCCTTTTCTTTTTTATTTCTCATTTTCATAAGGATAGGTTTTGCAACGTTTATTCTATTAAATGTCATATATAGTAAATAGAAATAAATTTACTATGGCTTCCCAATTGTCTCCATTCAATATCATTATTAATTAGCATGTCCCAAAAACACAAATCTCACACATGCGTAGACATGTGCTTGGTAATTATGTGGGGATGCCGAAACACAAATACAAAAACGACAAACACCACCAAGTTTCTCGCACAACATTAAAGTTTTAGTGACGACAAGAATAAACTAACGTGCAATTGAGGTTTTAAATGGTGTATGTGGGGTGCATATCGGCTGGAAAAATTCTATAATGATTGGAAGATGTCGTGATCTATTTAGGCCATTCAGTCAATAGCAGTTGTCATAGCTGGTGAAAGTCTTGTGTCATAAATAGGATATTGAAAAGTTCTACATTTGTAAATTTTCTATAATACTATGAATATAGTTAAATGTAACATAAATTCATTGACAATCACACTTGCATTAAACATAAATAATTAATAATCACATAATTAAGTTATGACATAAACATACAACTTAATTTTTAAATCTAAATGCATGTAAACTTATTTTGGGTCCTATCATGCAATACACGTAATAATATAACAAAACACACAAACATATATATAAACAAAACAAATTATTTTAATTCATATCATGATCTAAGCTAAACGATATGCCGTAAAAAGTCAAAAGTTCCGTCAGTAAATCTCACAAGATATGTACAATCAACTACAATACTGAAATATGGAGTTATGTGAAGAGTTGTAAAAGAAATATGGAGGCAAGTGTGATGAGCCAAACAAGAAACAAATGAACTGACCTGTTTAGATGTAGCTTCAGATGATCCCATTGAGTTTTCAATTCTCTGTTTCTGGAAATGTTCCTGCAGGTCAACAAAGTAACACATACATTATGCATCATGAAAATTCAATTACAACTACCACCCGGGTAGGATGAAACTTGAAAAATAGAAGCCAAAAAAAACATTTTCGATAGCAGAGACAACTTTACAAGTAGGCATTCAAAGATGAACCCAAAGAAGTTTTTTAAAAATATTGTTCAGGTATATTGCAATTTGTAACCAGAAAAAAAATTCCACTTATTATTTTACCTTTAAAACATAGAAAATGAAAAATGAAAATATATGCAAAAGTCATCTAATTCAAAAACCACAAAATATGCATGTCTTTTCGCCATTCGCATCCCTAAACATGGTGTGCTTATGGAGATGCATGCACATATTCTCAACCCCTACATCTGAACTCAGTTTGTAATTCGAAAAGGAAAAATAAATTCCTTACACATGATTCATTCAGTCAATGAACATGTGAATTAAATAGGGATGAACAAAGTATGCACAACCTCATAGCATCATAAACTTGAATGTGTACCTACTTCAGCTACACAGCATAGGATACTGATTAATCAATATAACAGGTTAAATGGCAGCAACCAAACTTAACAATTTACCTGTTTTTCTCTCGACAAATGAGAACGTTTTTCCAATGGAATTTTCTCCCACCTTAAAACCTGCAGCATACACTTATGTTGTCACTATACTGAAAAGGACAATTTTTTTTATATTAAACCATATTAAAATAATATTTTTTTACAACAAACCACTTTCAAAACATATTACAAAAGCATGTCACTTTTTGCCTCGCAGGCACCACGTCAGCGCCAGCTAAGCGCTGGCATCAATAAAAAAAATTTAAAGGGCGCAATTTGAAACTACGCCCATTACAAATGTATGGGGCGCACTTTCAAATTGCGCCCCATTCAAATGTACTGAGAGCAGTTCTAAACTGTTCCCATATATTTTAGTGCAAAACAATTGGGCGCACTTTTAAAGTGCGCCCTATTCCCCTAGTTAAATAGATATGATCTATTAACTTTTCTCATTCCTCACTATTCTCTCTCTCATCTCTCTCTCGTTCGCCCACTCTCTTTATCTCTCAGCTCTCTCCCCCTCTTTCTTTATGTTCGCTCTCTCCCCTAAGACCTCTATTCCCCCGATCTCCCCTCGAGACCTCTCTTCCGCCCTCCCCAGCGATCTCTCCCTCTCTAGTCTCTCCCTCTATCTCTCTCATCTCTCTGTCTCACTCACGATCTGCAATGAGTATGGTCATAATAAGACACGATAGAAAAATCCTCTAGCCCCACGTCGCCATTGGTAATCACCGCCTATGCTTTGAAATACACACACATGCATATACACACTTACACACGAACATCCAAACACAAAAAATAAACATGCATCTGCACACACATACACGCACACATATGTTCTTTGTTATACATGCTCATTTTTCAAAGATAATATAACTCGACTTTTTCATTGTGCAGATATACCTATGGAGCCTGGACCTATAGATACGAGTGTTCTGTACTTGCAGGCTGACCACGGGTCAGTCAACGCCGCAGTAGTACAGATAAAACTTTGTAATTTTATTTTTTATAATTACATATGTTATTTATACGTTACTGATACTAGTTCTCTTTTTGTAATTGGCAGAGTGATCAGATGAATACATGCATTGACCACTCGGTCCAGAGCAGCAGGATCCCAACTGGAGATGCCCGTGTACAGGCTGAGCTGCAACGGGCATGATTTCATCTTCTATCCATATTAGAATATATACGTATGGATAGAGACTTGATTACGGCTTTGGTAGATAGATGAAGACCAGAAACCTTTATATTTCATTTTAAAGTTGGTAAGATAACTATCATCCTTCAGGACGTCACTGTGCTGCTTGGTCTACCTATATACGGAGAGGTGGTTGCTATGGAGTACAGCCACGATTGGCCAGATTTGTGTCACAACTTGTTGGATAGAATTCCGTCTGTTAGGCATAGGAGAAACAGTAGCATTAACTTGAGTTGGTTGCGGGAGACGTTTAGTGTTGAGCCTGGCATGGATGCTACCTCTGCGGCGATCGAGCAGCACACAGAAGCCTACATTTATATATCAAATAAAGGTTCGCTTGTTTCCGGATAGGAGTAAGAGCGGAGTTAGTTTTGCATGACTGTCTCTTTTAGCTAATCTCAACCAGGATGCCATTTTATCGTAGGGGATACAGTTCTGTCATTTCTCTACAGCGAGTTGAGAATGGCTGCATTGATTGAGCAAAAGAGTTTTGAGGGATGTTTGACGCTTTTTCAGGTATAAAATACTTAAAACCGCATTTTACTAATTTTGCGTAATTAAATTGATATTCAATGTAAAACGTAATTCTATCATATTTTATTTTAGATATGATCATGAACATATCTCTCTATTGATCGTCCGACCATTACGACACAGTTCTCTTTAGATGGCCAAAGGCTATAAGGTTGCCAATAAGTAATTGAACATATGCACATATTTCAAATTTCAAGTTTTTTCAGAATATTAACTTGTGTGTAATCTCTATGCAGGTGGAATGTGTCCAGATCATGGGACGTGACACCGGATTGTAGCCTCCGCTTCTACCGCAACGAGTTCGATGTCATGGAAGAGACATCAGTTACGTGGACCCCGTACACACTTAGCCTGATGGACACTCTGCATCCATTATGCTTGGCAGGCGCCGACTTTTGGCATACGTGGACGCCGATCATCTGCAACGATATTATTCAGATGGACGTGTCAGACCGTGTCCTTCACCGGTTCGGCTTGAGGCAGCACATACCATATGTGGTGGAGTGGACACCGCGTCAGGATGGAGTGCTAGTTGGGGATGCTTGGCTCATGAAGTATCAAATTTAGGTGGGTTAGTGGTACGGTCGGGTAAACCACATAGCCGATGAGATACAACCAGGTATACCGATCGACCAGTACTTTGCCTGGTATTGGATGATTACCCGCAGATTCGTCATCACAGTCACCCCTCCGCCCACCTCATATACGTCTCGAGAACCGATAGAGAGAGATTTGGTAACTTTATATCAAACCTTTTAAAACTATAATCTTATTTTTATGAAATTCATTATCTTATTTACCATCAATATAGGTCCAAACCATTTACGCGTTAGAGAATATAGCTGATGATGGGATTAGTGGCACCAGGGACTCAGCGAGCTGCTTTATGAATATCAAGTCCCTCATCAGGAGTGTGATGAAGAGACACACATTCATACGTCTACCGGCCGTGCTTGCACCACCCATCCCTACACCACCCGCGCCTCCACCAGCTATGTCCGCACCGGCCATTCCTTTCATATATGCACGAACAAGACTTAGACAGGCACAGCCGGAGCCATCTCAGTATCCCGATGAATACGAATATGGACCATCACAGCCAGAGCCGTCTCAGCCACCTGCCGCAGACGAAACTGGACCGTCACAGCCTTGACGTCCTGTAGCGAAAAGGACACCAGGGATGGTGCGACGATTTTGTTAGATTACATAGTATTTGTGTTGTATTTTGTTGCGATGACTTCATTATTTATTTTACATTGTTTATTATTTTCAACTTATTGGTCTTCGCCGTTTGGACATCGTATATTTTGCGTGGATTGTGTCTCCGCCGTTTGGGCGTTGAGTTAGCTCCGTCTATGAATGCTATTATTTTACTATCCTTATACATGATTTTATTCAAAATTTACGAAGGAGTTGCTATCCGATTTTCAAACATTATTTCTTTACCAAAAAACACTTTAATTTATTTTAATTCAAACGTTGATTCTCTCTCACATAAACACATGTTCATACACGATATATTACACACATATGGTACACACATCCACTACATGAGAATGACACAAACAAAATAGATAGAAAGAACAGTAACACCACCATAATTCATTACTAAAATTTTAGAAATAAATTCTCTACGTTACTGAGCTCCGCATCAACAAAATTAATCCGCTCTGTAATTGCATCAATGGCCTCATCACCTACCGCGCAATCACGAGTGGGCTCAAGATGGTTCAAAGTCCGACGGTGTATAAATATACGATAGGGAGCTTGCGGAGTACTCGATATTGCGATCAGAAAAAAGATCCATAGAATGAAAGGAGTAAAGATAACGATTGCTTACCGATGGTGGTCATGAGTTACTTCTTCAGGGGGAGACGGGAGCACATCCAATACGGCTAAGTGCAAAAGCCTCAGGATTTCACGATCGATCTTCATCGGCCAGTTCATACCCTCCGTAATCGATAGAGGATGCCTTCGTAACTAGAGTAGTCTATTCTCGTGTATACAGATTTCACGACGGTGTAAGGGAAGCAGCTCTTAATTTTAATGATTGATGGAAATACTGCATATGAAAATCCCGACATTGAGAGAGCGAGCCTGAGAAATGAGAGGGAGAAAGAAAGAGATGGCGATAGCGATAGCGATGAGATCTGAGAGTAAAAGAGCTCGGCACAGAAGGTGAGATTCGAAATAGAGAGGAAGAGATTGAACTCTTCATATAAGGAACACAAGCATTCATGAGTATGTGTTTTTTTGGGACGGAGTTGGTAACCGCACCCCAGAAAAACATACCCGTGAATGATCGTGTTTCATTTTGGGGCACACCTATAAATTGCGCCATAAAAAACACAAACCCATGAAGGAGTGTTTTTTTCTGGGACGTATTTTGCAACTGTATCCAAAAAAACAAAGTCCCGACAATGAAAATGGTGAACTTAATGGTTCATATTATGTTGCTACATTTAAGGGACGCGGTTTAAAACTACGCCCATTACAAATGTATAGAACGCACTTTCAAAATGCGCCCATTAAATTTGTAGTGGGCGCAGTTTAGAACTGCGCCCAGTACATTTGTATGGGGCACGGTTTGAAACGCGTCCGGTACAATTATAAGGGACGCGGTTTGAAAGTGTGCCCCATACATTTGTAATGGGCGAGTTTCAAACTGCGCCCCTTAAAAAAATTATTGACGCCGGCGTCAGCATTTAGCTGGCGCTGACGTGGCGCCTACGAGGTAAAAAGTGGCATGTTTTTGTAATATGTTTTGAAAGTGGTTTGTTTTAAAAATATTATTTTAATATGGTTTAATATAAAAAAAATTGTCCTAGAAAATAGTTATACCCGATTTCATAATATTGCAGCATTTTGTGATCGTACCTAATCAGTAATGACTAACAACTTACATGTTCTGCATATTTATAGGCTTCATCTCCATCCAAATAGGATTTTAGGGCACGCAATACACCCTACAATTTCCAATTTATGAAAAATTATAAGTATTCTCGTTATAAAGGAAAGGAAGATAGTAGATCCAGATAACTGATTATTGATGACATTAATTCAGTATATTCTACACTCATTTCATTTTCACTGGGTATTAACTGTAAAGCCTTTTATGCTTTTAACCAGAACCCCTATAGCATATTGGCAAAGCTTCTTGCTATTAACAGTAATCTGGTGTTAAAATCTGGCCTATCACACCCCAACCCCTGCCCCGCCCCCAAAAAAAAACACCCAAAACCAGAAATAAGGTATTCGGTATACAACAAGACCAAGTGCTTATACCACTGTGTCACATAAAGTATGCATTCTAGCAATGTCATTTATACTGGCATAAGTAAATTTGTGTAAAAAGCAAGAACTGCTGTATCATACCAGGAATATTATGCACAATAGTCTGCATAGTAAAGGAATATTATGACTTAAATATGGATTAATTGAAACAGTTACTCAAGTATATAGAAAAAGACGAGGGATTCCCATCCATGGTTCTTCAACATTATATATGGCTACTGTTATAAATATTGCTATGGAAATATACTTTAGTTATTATATTTTGTTATCAGTTTGATTAGTTGTTATATGTTTGTTAGGAGAAGTGATCTATAACTCTCTAAATATAGTTGTATGGACTATTACTTTTCTCAAAAAAAGTCAACAGAATTTTCCTCTTTAATTCTGTTCATGGTATCACAGCTTTGAACAGAATTTTAAAAAGAAATTCCTAGCCGCCGCTACCCTCCATGAGCCCCTTTGCACCTACTGCCGCTCCTCCCCCCACGAACCCTGCCCTCGCCGACCCTCCTTGCCATCGACGCCGCCTCCAACACCCCAGATCCGTCGCCACCCCTCGACACCACCTCCAGGACCCTCGCCGACTCCTCTAACACCCTCGCCATCCCTCGCCTTGCCTTCGACACTGCCTCCAACACCGCAGATCTCCCCTCCAGCACTCGCCAACCCCCTCCGGCACTCCTCGACGACTCCAGAGCCCTTTAGCCCCTTCGAAAGTCACCAAAAGCCTTCGATCCCTTACATCTCCCCTCCAAAAGCCTTTGATCCCTCCAAACCCCTACATCCAGAAGCCTTCGATCCCCTCATCCAGGAGCCTTCGATCCCTTCCTGCACCTCTCCAGAAATCTCCAAACACCTTCGCTCCCCTCCAGAAGCTTCCAGAAGCCTTCAACTCTTGATGCAGCACTACTCCTGAGGTTTAAATACTCTTAAAACACTTGGTCATATATATGATCTATTAGATCAAATTGTGTCTTCTACTTTTTTGGGGTTGGACAACCTTTTTTCTCTCGGGATTTACCTCTGCGCCGCTTATCATGGATTCTGCTGGAAGATACAACTACTTCAGCCTCATTGTCGTCTGTTGAATTCAAAACGGATCTTCGTTTGACTACGGTCTATCTTTCCGGCGCAAATAACTTCCTTCAATGGTCTAGTGCTGTGGAACAAGACTTGAACAGCAAAGGCTTTCACCGCCACTTGACGGATGCTCATCTTGACTCCAAAGATCCCAACTTTGATACCTGGTTCCAGCACGACAACAAGGTAATTGTTTGGTTGTCTAATTCTATACATTCTCGCTGCTATACGTCTATTATGTCTCTCAAAACTGCTAAGGAAGTTTGGACGCATCTTCATTCTCTATACTTGTCCGAGAATAACTTGCAGAAACTCTATAATATCTTCTATACCTTTACTTCGGCTAATCTAGGAGAAAATATTCAGGATTTTGGTACCCTCTTCAGTGGACTTCTTAATCAGTGGAACGTCTATCAGCCTGTCTCCACAGACCATATTGTCATTCGCAAATAACGCATGTCTCTTGTTGGCGTGTTACTTTTAGCTCGATTACCATCCTTTTTGATGGCGTCCGCTCCCTCATTCCTTCTCAGAGTGGTTCTTCTTCTTTGACGAACATCCAGTCGAGCATTTATCGTATGCCAATAGTCTCTTCCCCATCTCCTAAAGCCTATCTCGACCGCACTTGTTATTCAAGACCGTGGACGAGAGACCTACATTCAGTCTGGACGTGGGTCCTTTGGTTCTATTTCTGGTGGCCGTAAGGCATCACGTAGCCGCCTCCATTTGACTGCCCGTGGCCGTAGTTCCCGTGGACATGGTCGTGATCCATCCAGCCTTTATTGTACTCATTGCGGGGCATTAATTATCGGGACGACTGGTATTGGGAGAAATATGGCTATCCTAATAATACACCTACCGCTCGCCAGACATCCACACCGGCAGCTACTGATCAACCTTCCTCCTCTGCAGAACAGGTATCTTTATCCAGTGATGAGTGGAACCAGTTATGTCATCTCCTCTCTTCTGTAACTGCTGCCAACCTTTCCATTCCGTCGGGTATATCTTTACTTTCCCATTCTGATTCGTGGATAGCCGATTCCGGCGCATCACATCGCATGTTTCGTGATGGACCATCTGATCCTTCTTGTCCTCACATGCTTATTTCCATGGCTGATAGTAATACACTTGTTTCTGGCTCTGTTGATTTATCACTCACTTCATCTTTACATCTTAAAAATGCTTTAATTGTGTCATCTTTAAAACAAAACATGCTTTCCATTCATCAGTTTACAAGTGATTCCAACTGTTCTATAACCTTTTATCCATCTTATTTTGTGATACAGGATCTTGAGATGAAGCAACGGATTCGTTGGGGCATGAGAAGAATGGACTGTATTATGTTAATTACTTTTCCAGTATATCTGCAGCTGTTTCTACTGTCCAGTGGTATCAGAGACTTAGTCATCCTTCCCCTTCGTCTTTACGTATTATGTTACCTTCTATTAGTTTATCAGAATTTAGTTGTGAGTTTTGTATTCTTGGGAAATATCATCGTTCCTCTTTTTCGCCGGTTAATAAGAGACATGACTTACCTTTTGCTTTAATTCACTCCGATATTTGAAAACCCTTTAAATTTCCTAGCGGGTTTGGTTATAAATATTTTGTTACATTTATTGATAATCATTCACGCATGACTTCGCTGTATCTTTTGCATAATAGATCTGAGCTTTTATCAACTTTTAAAACCTTTGTTGCTGAAATTTCTAATCAATTTGGTGTTTTGATTAAGGTTCTTCATACAGATAATGCTAAAGGGTATATCAGCACGGACTTTACTGCATTTTGTAAGACACGAGGAATATTGTACCAAACTTTGTGTTCTTATACTCTTCGGCAAAATGAGATTGTTGAACGAAAAAACCGATATTAACTTGAGGTAGCTCGTTCTATACTCTTACATATGCATATTCCTAAACGATTGTGGAATTTTACAGTTTTAGCTGCCTGCTTTTATATCAATCGCATGTCTTCTCCGGTCCTATGCAACCAGTCTTATTCTCTATTTTGTTTTTACAAGGCAAACCTTTTCTGATTCCTCCAAAGGTGTTTGGTTGCACATACTATTTCCATGTTCTCGGTCCTCATATTGACAAATCTGATCCTCGAGCTACACGTATGGTTTTTGTAGGTTACTCTCAATCGCAAAAAGGTTTGTTTGCTTTGACCCTGTCACATCCAAAGTTTGTACTTCATGTGATATGACCTTAGAAGAATACGTTTATTTTCCACCACCTGTTAAAGAACCCACTTCTACTATTCTAGTTCCACACATACCTTTTCCAGAGCTTGATTCATCTGTTCCACCTATGCTCCCTGGTGATTAATCTGTAGTCCCTTATCCACAGGTGTGCCGCCGTCGTTAGAAAGTTTTCTAACCACTTCCCACCAATGATTCTTCTTCTAACGATTCTTCTGCAGGTACTATAATATAGTCTACTGTTTCTGATTCTCCACCGTCGTCGTCTTCAAAAGAAGATCCCTCTCTTCCGATTGTCTTACGTAAGGGTAAGCGTTTCTATACTACTGCACATCCGATTTCTAACTTTATTTTCTATCATAGACTGAGCTCATATGTTCGTCAATTTGTTTCTTTTTTGTCTGCCATCACTCTTTCTTCTTCTGTTTAGGAAACACTTCAATACTCAGGTTGGCATGTAGCTATGTTAGAAGAGATTACCGCACTGCGCTCTAATCGGACTTGAAAATTGATATCTCCGCCTTCAGATAAGAAGGTTGTTGGTTGTCGATGGGTCTGTACTGTTAAGCAAAATCCAGATGAGACGACTGGCCGTCTCAAAACTCGATTGGTAGCCAAAAGATTTACTCTGCAGTATGGTTTGGATTATATTGAGACTTTCTCACTAGTTTCCAAATTACCATTGGTTCGTGTTCTTTTATCCTTGGTTATATCTAAAGCATGGTCTCTTCATCAGCTTGATGTGAAGAATGACTTTCTTAACGGCGATCTATCAGAGACTTTATATGCAGCAGCCTCCTGGCTTTGAGCGACCAGGGGAGTTTATGGTTTGTCTTCTACACAAATCATTATATAGACTGAAACAGTTACCACGTGCCTGGTTTGAAAAACTTAGCATGATTTTACGACATATTAGCTTCAAATGTAGTCGCGCCGACACGTCTCTTTTTACACATTATCGTCCTCAAGATAGGGTAATTGTGTTGGTGTATATTGATATTATCATCACTGGAGATGATTCTGTTGATATTTCCAAGGTGAAAGAACATTTGGCTTCACACTTTATACTAAGGACCTCGATCCACTTAGATATTTCCATGGAATTGAAGTATATCATGGAATTTTAGTAGATTGCAGCTCTCTCAGCGCAAATATGCACTTGATTTTCTATCTGAGACAGGATTTCTGGGATGTAAGCTAGCAAACACCCCTATGGATTTCTCAGTCAAGCTATCTCGATTAAGCTCTCTCTCGGATCCTCCACTACCTGACCCAGGACGATATCGACGTCTACTTGGGAAGTTTATTTACCTCACTGTAACTCGGCCGGACATTTTCTGTCGTTAGCACATTGAGTCAATATATGTAGAATCCTTTTACCTTATCTTAAGGCAGTTGAGAATATTCTCAAATATATCAAAGGTTCTTTGAGACAGGGTTTTTTTACAAACCATCTATGTTGTCGCTCACAGCCTTTGCGGATATGACTTTGCTGGATCCGTTGATGATCGGCATTCCACGAATGGCTATTGTGTCTTTCTAGGAGAAAACTTGGTTATATGGAAAAGTAAGAAGCAAAATGTAGTTGCTCGTTCTTCTGCAAAGACAGAGTATAGATTTATGGCGCATACAGTTGCTGAGTAGGTATGACTTACCTTCCTTTTAAAAGATCTTGGAGTTCGTTCTTCTCTTCCGACTACACTTTTCTGTGATGACAAGACTGCAATTCATATTGCTGAGAATCCAATTTTTCATGAGCGGACCAAACATATCGAGATATATTGTAACTTCATATCCTCTGCGACTCAACTAGCATATATTCTTATCAAAGCTCTTTCTCGACTGGTTTTCGCTCGTTTTCTGTCCAAACTTGGCATGATCGATATCTACGCTCCAGCTTATGGGGAGTGTTATGAATATTGTTATTGAAATATATTTTAGTTATTATATTTAGTTATCAATTTGATTGGCTGTTATATGTTTGTAAGAAGAGATGATCTATAACTCTCAATATATAGTTGTATGGGCTATTACATTTCTTTAAAAAAAACCAAATGAATTTTCCTCTTTAATTCTGTTCTGCTACCAAATCACGGTTGTGTGGTATTTTATCCCTTGGGGGATTTGAAGCATTATATAGGAAAATCTAGCATCGTATTTTGGTTTTTAGCTAATATATAATCATGGATTGAAATCTCAGCTGTCCCAGATACAAGATGGCCGATTCCAATCCAAAAAATTCCAATCCAATTTCTGATATTGATGCCGCCCAATACCTAGTTATATTGGGCTTACCATTGAACAAGTAGGGTTCTAGCATTAAGTTTATTAATGGGTTAGTGAGTTTATTAATAGGTTATTGGATTACGGCTTATTTGACATTATTAATTACTTAAAAACATATCGAAGATGCTATAGTTATATTTACCAAGTATCAGACATCATTAATTGTTAAAGAATTTGCCAAATAGTTTATAGTTGCTTTTACTATCTATTTAAAGAATGTCATAGATTTTTCGAAAAATTTGTCACACCATATAAAAACTGATATTTCCGATCTGATACCGTCTCGGCCGATTCCCATCCCAAAAGTGATCGCCCGATATTGATATTGTAAGCCTTGTATATAAGCTTTTTAGTATAGTTGATCAGTATCATGCAGGTTCGTTGATCAGTATCATATTTGGCCTAGGTTACAGTTAGATCATTTTGACCTCCACATTCTCATTCTTGGCTAAGTTTTCATGATCCAACACATGCTAATCTTCCTTCGCACAAGTGCATACTTCCTATCTGATTATCATCATGCATGTAAACAGCTCAAGGCATACAAGGTGGAAATGACTTAAATTTTCACCATCCAAGTTAACTGTTGCTTTTTGTTGTTGGTAGAAACTTCAAATCTTTATCAGAGACCCAAAGAAACCTATTCTTACTCGCCGAAAATATCATTACGTGTTCAAAACACTAATTATGTCGTATCTGAAACAGCTGTACATGTGTTATGTGAATCATGCAGTCCAATTTACATCCTATCCATCTTATATCATATACGTCTGCACATGCAATAGATTTGCAAGTTCATGATTATGAATGGTATCTATTAACAAATTACAGTAGATAACCGCCCATAGAGTGTCGGCATAGCATACCATCTGCTGAGTTTTAAACAGAGTGATCATAGAAAAGCAATTCCAAATAATTTCTTCTTTCAGCTGCTTGCTCACTCCAATGCTGAAATGAAAAGAAAGCAATTGGGTTGGTTTCGTTTCCTAGCATGTATCTTGAATACACTGTTCCAGTTCTGCGCTTGTGACAGTTGTGTAGGCTGAGCGTTGTGGATACAAAATGGGTTTCATGATCGAGTGGATTATTCCCAATCAGAGAGGTATTTAAAAAGCGAAGGACGTAAGTGTCGAGCTGAACCTACACATCAACTTAAATTTTTGCCTTAAATTAGGTTCCATTATGAAGCTCTTATCTGTTACTCTAAACAGGCTTTATTTTTGACTAATTATTCATACTTGTAAGATAAAATTTGTGCATATACATATAGACGAGCATATAGGAACGGAAAATTTTGTGACATGAAAATCAAATAAGGCAATCCAATAATGTCAAAGTATTAAAAACTTCACTCTAGATTGTTATCAGACTTTTTTTGGGGGGGAGGGGGGGATCAAATAGAAGATAAACCTTGTGCTTGTACGTTTTGTTCCTAATCCGCTCATCAATTACAAAGCTTATCTGTGGCAACAAGTAGAAGAAAAAACTCAGGCAACAAATTAGAATATGCTGACCAAAAAAAATGCAATCACATTGTAACTATCTAAAATATCAGTGCGCGCAAGTTCAAAAATGAGGGGGGATCCTTAGGATATCAATTTGAGGCTTTGTTCTCATTCAATATATCTTTTGACATATGTCCTGAGCGATGTAGTCTATGAGCTTGCCCAACTTTTTCTCTCTTGCATTACACCGTTGATGTTAGCCATGAGTTCTTAAACTGGAAGAAGCAGACAACACTTAAATATTACTTCTATACATGTCAATCAGGCAGAGATTTAGGAAGGGTGTATGCATGCTGCATGCATACCGCTCACACCTAAGCATTGGATTGTTTATGGCAATTTCAACAAGGAGACAGTAGATGGGGGCATTGCCATGTACCTTATAGAATATTTGCTTTGTTCAGGAGGCTACTTGAATCACTTATGAATATTGCATAACAGCAGAATATGTAATAAACAATCAGAAAATCGTTTGACCAGTTGCACTTTTCTTCTACTCTTATAGAAATAAAAACTTTCTCATTATTTCATATTAATCTAGATGAATTTGGTCCACTAGTCCGTTTGAAAGCAAGGAAACAACATCGACATCTAATCACATCGACATTAAATGGGGGCTGCTATAGAGGAAAAGGCTCCATTAAAAATAAATAAATAAAAACTGAGAATCCGACATCAACCCATATCTTCTTAATTGGTGCCAAATTCACGTCCATAGAAACTTTAGGCAAGAAAAGAGATGGTGACTTGGTAGTTCTAAAAACTAAACTTTGGCCAAGAAAGGGAGAGGACAGGTTGGCTGCGATGTACGATACTTCGGGCAACCAAAGGCAACCTTTCAAATTATTTTCGAGTAAGAGTGTAAGAAAAAGGGAAACATGATAGCTTTTCAATCAGGATTTATATTTTAAGTCTTGGGCGCAAACAAATTCCAAAAAGGAAATAACACAGAAGTCAAAATGAAAATAAAAACATAGATGCATAATAAATCGTTGTGGATAGAGTGGAGAATGTAATTTCCATGTATATCTGAATAAAGTAATCATATCCGTGAAAGCCTCAACCATTTGGTTCATCTCTATAAGAATAAAATTATTATCTTATAATATCGTCTGTATAATAAGTTTCAAACTCCTGTGCTTTTGCAATTAGAGGAAATGGAATTTCGAGGCTATATTAATGTCTGTAGTCCTTGATAAACCAAGAATTAAAAATATAAAAAAAAATCTACCTCTTTGTCAACTTTTTTGTTTACATCCTTAACCCATAAGCTCTTGGAATTTGAAAGATCAGTGGTTTATGATGGGATGAATTGATGTCAAATATAATATTTCTTCACATTTTCACCCCAAAATTAAAATGCATTGGCACATGGTTGGTGAATCTCTAGCTATATAACAATAAGTAACAATTTTTTTTTTAATTCAATTAGCTATATATATAACAATAAGAATTACAATGCTTTCTGTAAATTTGATATCTGTTAGTTATTCTCCAACTAATATTACTCACATTACATTCTTTCTTGCATTGTTACATGTATACTAAATATATTCTTAATAACCTTTTCCCCTATTCTTTATAATTTTTATTAGAATATCTGTAGATTGCCTTTCATTACTATTTATGAATATAAGCATATATTTCATTAAAATGTAAAATCGCTCAGACGAACCCTGGCATTTTTTAAAGTCGTTATAGAGCCTATATATTTTTCTAACAATTTCATGTTCGCATGATGGTACCTAATCTTAACCCCCCCCCCTCCCAATTATGTTGTTCCATAGTTATGTATGAGAGTTTCCTTCTAAGGGTAGCAACACCACGGATGCTAAGAAAAGGTCAACATTGAGATCCTTCCTCCAGGTTCATAAAGCATAACCGAGAGCTTTTTGTTGCCAAGCTCTCTTTCTAGCATTCATGCAGTGCCAATCTTCCATGGGTCTGATGAACAGCCAGTGTTTGTCATCCAATCTAGAAACAATTGTACATAGTAAGTCATATTTGAGCTCCAATATTCCGCCTATGATAGCTAAAGCTAATATTTAATAAATGTCCCTGATACATTTCAGCATACATCATATGAATATATGATATTGAATTATCTTGGACAGCATGAAACCCACGTACAATAACTAGTACATAACTCATCTCTCAAACGGGAGAAATATCAATTAATATACTTGAAAACTACCCGATGTATACAATAATAGTACCTGGCAACTCCTATGGAAACCGACTATCTATATTTGACCTTCCCCTTTGATTTGTCCAACATTCACATGGAAATAGAACCTCCTAGTCTGAGGCACTCGAATTATATGTACTGATTATGAGAGATGTAGCCTGACAACCAACGCACACAAGCTCCTTCGTTAGTGACACGTCCCCATTCTAAAATTGCTTGTTGAAAGCAATATGTCCAGGCATGTTCTCTCTTGTAAGGAAACGGATCCTTGCATCATAGTTATCATTTGATTAGTAGACATACTATGATGTGGAATTATATGAAAGATCATTGCTTTTTTTCTTTCCTTTCCCTTATTTTTTTTCATTCCTTTTTAAGGGAGTGGTCGCACTGATTATAACTTCATGTGCAACCAAATACAACCCTCAAATGACTTAAACGTCCAATCCAATCTTTCAGCCAACACAAGCCTAAAGTTCCATGTCAAAGGTCAACCGAGTTGTACTTGCCATGTCTATCCCCAAGCGCACACCGCCCCCGCCCCCCCCCAGGGGGATATTTGTAAATGATTGCCATACCAATCAAATCTTCCCCAAGCTAATCAAGTGTATTATCCAACAACTCCCTCAGCATCCCTTTCGGCAGCAATCATAATTATTTTATCTATAAGCTGATATGTCAAAACTTCAATATTCAAACTTAGAGATATATTTGGAAAAGGATGGTTATTCCATCTTGCTATCTCTCCTATTATTCTGATTTCCTTTCTTTCTTTTAGAATGTGGAATGGAAAGAAATACCGATATTAAATTCATAAGAGGCTAATAGTTAGAGGTTGAAAACAGGATTGCATCATCTATGGGAAAGTAATAAGGAGCTGAAAGTACTTGGCAGCATAATTATCTAAGTTTTTTTTCCCGTACAAATACAATTGGCTATAGATCACATTAAGCTGCAAGATTCTATCATGATATAAGACCAGCCGTTAACTTGATGCCAACAGATTGAAGCCAAATTCAAAATAAAAGAAACTGCAAGCAAGTTGGAAGTTGGCAGTTGGCAGGTGGATACACATTCTTAAGTCAAGCAATTTAACTCATGAAAGTGAGGATCAAGTCTCAAAATTCCATTAGACCAGAAAACATACAGGCAAATAGTTTAGGCGATAAAACTTTCTAAAAGGAAATATCAGATGGCAGAAAAAAATGTCAAACGGTTAAATTTTAGCATAAGATTAAGGCTTAGTTCTAGAAAACTACCAAAAGGTTATCCACTTTGGCAACAAACTACCAAACTGTTTCAAAATTACTAGAAACTACCATGACTAAAGGTCAACGTGGTCAACTGTTAACTATGTCCTTAAATGACAATTCTGCCATTTCAATGAATTTATTAAATTATATTAATTAATAATTATTTATTTCTATTAAAATTTCAGTATTTAATCAAATACTTAACGATGAATGGTACGGCGACAGTGGAGGGGGCTGCCGGCAACGGAAGGAAGCGGGGATGGACAGCGGCGGCAAAGAGGTGGACGGCGGAGGCTAGGGCTTGGACAACTAGAGTTAGGGTTAAAAAAAGTTTAGAGAAAAAAGAATGAAGAAGATGAAGGGAAGGTCGGTGCTGGCAGCAAGGAGGTGGCCAGAGGCTGCGAAGGCAAGGAGGGTGGCTACAGCGGAGAGGAGAGAGGCGGTGGTGATAGAGAATTGTGTAGGTAGGGCTTGGGTGTCAAGGGTTTGGGTTAGGTTAGAGATAGGGGAAGAAGGTGAAGGTGATGACATCAGTGGCAAGCATGGAGGGAGGCGGGGGGAGAGGGGGGTCATCGGCGGCTAGCGTGGAGATAGGGATGAGAGAGAGAGAGAGAGAGGCTAGGGTTTAGGTCAGGAAGATAGAGAAGGGGATGGCATTGGTAATGGTGGCCAAATTAGAGAAGGGTGGCAGCTCCGGCGAAGGAGGAATGTGGCTAGGGTTAGGGCTAGAGGAAGAAGATGGGGGTAGTTTTGGAATTTTTTTATGATGTGGCAAGTTAAATTATGGTGCTGACGTGGCGATGACCTATCACCATTAGTGATGACGTGTCGCCATTAGTCATGGTAGTTTCTCGTACTTTTAAGACTTTTTGGTAGTTTGTTGCCAAAGTGAGAAACCCTTAGGTAGTTTTTTAGAGAGAAAAATTGGAACAGGCCCGTAAGCCTCACCCAAGCACGCGCCACACCCACACACACAACACACACCCAAGGGCCCCACGAGTTTTCCCCGAAAGCGTTAATTTGTGACCACTTCCCCTCCTGGGGTTCGAACCCTGCACTCTCCCCAGGAGGGGAAGTGCCATATACCAACTAAGCTATTGCACATTGGTGTAGTTTTTTTTGGAATTGGGCCTAAGATTAACAAGTCGTCAAGAAAGTTATGATTACATACTTTATCAAGTAACCGTTTTGGTTGTTGAAATGCTGGCTTCTTTGCCCATTGATGGAACAAGTGAGAAACAATTGCCCTCTCCTCAATACTGAACCTATGAAATGAAACTTAGAGAAATAATGAATAGAAAAAGATGGGAAAAATCCTACTCTTCTTTAAAGTAATATTGAACAAATACCTCTTCAAGAAATTGTTCCCAAGGGATACATCAACCAGTTGTAGTTCTTTTGACCCCACGGAAGCAATCTTAGTCTCTTCTATACTATCTTTCTGAACTGCTATAGAGGATGATTGACACCCCGATATATCACTAATGTTTCCCTTTGCGTTAGGAAAAATTCCTTGATCATTGACAATTGTGTCGCCCTGAAATATGTTCAGAAAGGGAAGAAATTGAATATGTGAGAGAAGATCCCAACATACATCCATGCATGCATCCATCCATCCATCCATCCGTGTGTGTGCGTGTGTGTTAACAGCTTATAAAGTGCAGGAGTGAGTTTTCCTCGATGGTAAAAAATTAAAAAAAAAATCCTTCACCCTTCTTTTGGAATTCATCTTGGTTTCAATGGTTGTGGGGTGTGATTTTACATCTCTTTGCCTTCACATAAGTATTTAGTGGATGCAAAATTAAAGGTTTTCTGTCAATAGAACATTCAAAGATAAATATCATCTTTTAAGACACCATGTAATCACTATCTTTAATATATAAGAGAAAACAAAATTTGAAATGGCAATATAGGAAATTTCAAAGTTGAGAAGGGTTGCACAAAAATGAAGTAAACAGAAGCATGAGAAGAAAAGGATTGGACCTTAATTTAGTCTTGATGTTGCGTGCATAAAAGTTTTAAGGAACTCAAACATTAATTGCTTATAGCTAGGGAGAAGCATGGGTAACTCAGACTCCGATATGATATGATCCCAAGGTGAACCGTCTCATAGCAAAAACTGGATAAAATGGTGTCGGTCCATGCACCTGTTCTGGGCTGTAAAGCTCACCCACCTTTTATGTGGATGCTAATCAAAATCCAGGTTATTGCATATAAGAGGGGAAGTTGCCAAGAAATAAGCTACAATGTCCTTGGTCGCGCATTTGGGTATGTATATCCATATAATCCGTGGACTTGCATCTAAATCGGAGATCCTAGCTGAGTTTGAGAATTTTGGTGGAAGTACTTGTGGAATCTATGTACTTACGATGAATAACTATATTTGAGTACTATCAGTATTATGTAATTTGGATGTTTATCGAGAATGATTTCAAGATTTAATGGATTTAGTTAGGCTTTGCAAGTTTCTAACTGGTAGGAATTTGTGGCCGGTCACGCATGGAATTTGTAAGTTTATATATGGTTTTGGGGCGTGATATGTAGATAATTGTTTGCTTTGTCCACAAAAACAAAAGTAAACATATCATATCGGAAAAATAAATAGAGAAAGAAATTCTCTAGGGTTTTATATTTTAGAATGAACTAATCATGGTCTCACAAAAACTCGTAATTTAGAGGAGTCACCTGGATCTCTACAAGATGATTTGGGATCTCCTTTAAAAAGCGCGAAGGTTGTAGCAACTGGAAACCAAAATGAAAAACAATAAGGAGATGAATTGAGAAACTCAGTGTATATCCTATCTGTTGAAAGTACCTGCCAATTAGCGTCTACAATTACATATAAAATATACAACTTCTTCCGTGCGCGGGTCATTGCAACATATAGCAACCTGCGCTCCTCCTAAAAGATTCATGCATATTTAGGATATATATGGAACAATTGGTATTCCAAATAATCAGATAAAAGAATTATCCATGTATGACAAGCTTACCTCAAGGGTAGACCCACTTTCTTTCACAGCACCATTGTACTCATGCAACAAAGGAATTTCAGAGTCATTTGCCTACAATGAATCAGATCACATAGTGCATGCATTATCATATGATATATGAACATCACTTTCACTCGTTCACACAGGGTAAAAAAGAAAAACCAATCTAGTACGGATTAATTATCTTGAATGTGAGTAGGCGCTGTAAATAGTGTCAACAAAGCCAATTTAAAACATTACAGAAATATAGTTATTATTATTTGATATGCAACCTACAGTCGAAGATAGTTCATGATACTGTTGTCTACACGTATTCCTGCATTTACATAAAGCTTTAAACCACAACTCTGGCATAAAAGAAGTACATGATACTTTCCAAATTCTTTAATCAGTAGATGGAAGGGAAAAGAAGGAACAAAGATGACTTGATGTAACTTCTTAAGGACTCCATGGCATTGATGAGCTCTATATATGCCAAGCATAGCAGAAGACAATTCCCAGCGATCCCCATGGAGTAAAATTGAAAGATAAGTATGATCATCAAATGCTATAGATAGATTCAAAATCATATCATGCAAGTTGTGTGTATGATGGTAAGATATGAAAACCATTGTACATCATATCTCATTTTTTTTCCTGGTTGTGACCTCATATCTTTGGTTTTGTGTGTTATGTGTTCATGAGAATCATCTGAGTTTGCTAAAACGGATCCAAAGGCCATTAAGGGTAGCTTTTTAGAGTTATAGTGCTGAGGCGAAAAAAACATTTATCTCAGTTGATGCCACTTTCTTTGAAAGCATCCTAAATATCTCAGCTACATATGTCGTGGCTTCTATTGAAGAGGACTTCCCTCTCTTTGTGCCAACGCTTGGGCTTATAGCGTAGAAGCTCCCACATTAGAAATTAGTATAGATGTGCTCCATCACCATTGTCACTTGTCGTTGCCACCACCATTGCCACCTACAACACTGACTTCACCAACCGGGCTTAGCTCAGTTGGTACTAATTTCCCTTCAATGTGAGCGTTCGCATGTTCGATCCCCAAAGGTGGTTGATTTCAAAAAAATACAACGCTGACTTCATCCAGATTGCCGCCGTCATTGCCACCCCCACCACTGCCCCTCCCGCATCAGCGTCGGCCCAATCGCCACCGTCACCATTGGCATCCCGCACCACACCTACCATCGTCATAGCCTTCGTCATTGATGTCTATTACCAGAGAAATCGTATCTGGGGAGCGGTGCAGGCTTCAAGCCCTCACACTGATTCGACCAAACATGGTCGATTGCCTAGGAATCACGTTCCTGGAAATGTTTTGATTCTTAAGAATCTTCCTTTCCATGCAACAAGCGAGACCTATGAATCCAAACTCAAGTCTGCTATGGAAAACAAGGTGCTCTGTTGAGTGATGATCCAAGCAGATGCAGGAGATGCACTGCTTATCCAGAGTGTTCTTAGCCGGTAGTTTATGTCTACTATCTGTAGTGCTTATTAGGATGTTGCATGTCAGATTCTAAGATACTTGCTGCATAGGATTGGATTGGTTTACTAAACTCTGATCTTGGTGGATACGATCATGTAGACAGCTTCATTGATTTTGATTGCGGCTTCATGGATGTTGACCTTCAAACATATTATCAACTTCTAGATAGAGATAATTTTATATCCTGAAAGAGCAAAAAGTAGAGTATTCTGGCTAGTAGGAGTGGAGAATCACAGTACTGATCTATGGCCAATATCATTGTAAGTGTGGAAAACTGGATAAGATACCTGCTTGATGAGCTTGATTTTGAACATCCACTATGTGATTGTACTTTGACTGAACAGAATTAAAAGGGAGAAAAATTCTATTGGCTTAATTAACATAAGAGTTCATATAATCTATATATAAAGGGTTATAAATCACCTCTCCTATCTTAACAAATCAACTTACACATAATAACCAATTATACTCATAACCAATATATATTCATAACACTCCCCCGTAAGCTGGAGCATAAATGTCAGTCATGCCAAGTTTGAACAGAAGACGGGTGAAAACCGGTCGAGAAAGAGTTTTGGTAAGAATATCTCCTAGTTGAGTTGCAGAGAAAATATGCTGGAGTGCAACCACCTTATCTGTCATTTTGTCACGAATGAAGTAACAATTTATCTAAATATGTTTAGTCCGCTCATGAAAAACTGGATTCTCAGTAATGTGAATTGCGGCTTTATTGTCACAGAAGAGTATAGTCGAAAGAGAAGAAAGAACTCCAAGATCTGTCAAAAGGGAGGTAAGCCATACCAACTCAGCAGCTGTATGTGCCATAGATCTATACTCGGACTCTGCAAAAGAATGAGCAACTACATTTTGCTTCTTACTTTTCCATGTGACCAAGTTTCCTCCCAAGAAAACACAGTAGTCACTCGTAGAACGCCGATCATCAATGGATCCAGCAAAGTCAGCATCCGCAAAGGCTGTGAGCGATAACATAGATGATGGTTTGTAAAGAAGACCGTGTCCTGGAGAACCTTTGATGCATCTGAGAATATATTCAACTGCCTTAAGGTGAGAGGTCACAAGATTCTGCATATAATGACTCATTGTGCTAACGGCAAAAGTAATGCTGGCCAAGTGATAGTGAGATAAATAAGCTTCCCAACTAGACGTCGATATCGTCCTGGGTCAGATAGTGGAGGATCCGAGGGAGAGCTTAATCGAGATAGCTTGACTGAGAAATCCATAAGGATTTTTGCTGGTTTACATCTCAGAAATCCTGTCTCAGATAGAAGATCAAGTGCATATTTGCGCTGAGAAAGCTGCAATCTAACAGAATTCCGTAATACTTCAATTCTAAGGAGATATCTAAATGGCACAAGGTCCTTGATATGAAAGTGTGAAACCAAATGTTCTTTCACCTTGGAGATACCAGCAGAATTATCTTCAGTGATGATAATATTATCAACATACACCAACACAATTATCCTGCCCTGAGGACGATAATGTGTAAAACGAGACGTATCGGCACGACTACGTTTAAAGTCAATATGTCATAAAACCATGCTAAATTATCAAACCAGGCCCGTGGCGACTGCTTCAGTCCATATAACGATTTGTGTAGAAGACAAACCATGCACTCCCCCGGTTGCTCAAACCCAGAAGACTACTACATATAAATAGTCTCTGATATATCGCCATTAAGAAAGACATTCTTCACATCAAGCCGATGAAGAGGCCATGCCTTAAAACCAGCCAAGGATATAAAAACACGAATCGATAGCAATTTGGCAACTGGTGAGAAAGTCTCAATATATTCCAAACCATACTGCTGAGTAAATTCTCTGGCTATCAATCGATCTTTAAGACGGTCAGTCGTCCCATCTGGATTTTGCTTGACAGTAAGAACCCATCAACAGCCAACAGCCTTCTTATTGGATCATGGAGGTATCAATTTCCAAGTCTAATTAGAGCGCAGTGCGGCAATCTCCTCTAACATAACTGCATGTCAACCTAGGTGTTGAAATGCTTTCTGAACAAAGAAAGGAAGAGCGATAGCAGATAAAGAAGAAACAAACTGACGAGCAGATAGGGCCAGTCTATTATATGAAAGAAAGTTAGAAATTGGATGTGAAGTATTACAGGAATACTTATCCTTGCGTAAGGAAATAGGAAGAGCGAGATCTTCTTCGGAAGACAACGGTGATGGAGAATCGGGAACAGTAGACTGTATTATAGTACCTGCAGAAGAATCG
The DNA here is from genome assembly GCA_030015575.1 of Agapanthus africanus. Taxonomy (NCBI): domain Eukaryota; kingdom Viridiplantae; phylum Streptophyta; class Magnoliopsida; order Asparagales; family Amaryllidaceae; genus Agapanthus; species Agapanthus africanus. The sequence goes on along the minus strand of CM057350.1, from coordinate 161,128,027 downwards.
TTAGAAAAATCATTGGTGGGAGGTGGCTGGACAACTTTCTTACGACGGTGGTACACCTGTGGATAAGGAATGACAGGCTGATCACTAGGAAGCACAGGTTGAACAGATAAATCAAGTTCCGGAAAAGGTATGTGTGGAACCGGAATAGTAGAAGTGGGTACCTTAACAGGTTGTGAAAAATAAGCTTGATCTTCTAGGAAGGTCAAATCACATGAAGTACAAACTTTGGATGTGGTAGGGTCAAAACAAACATACCCTTTCTAGGATTGAGAGTAATCCACAAACACCACACGTATAGCTCTAGGATCAAGTTTGTCAATATAAGGACCGAGAACATGGGAATAGCACAGGCAACCAAACACCTTTGGAGGAATAGGAAAATGCTTGCTCCGTGGGAACAAAATAGAAAAGGAGACTAGTTGCCTATGACCAAAGATGGCATGCGATTGATATAAAAGCAGGCAGCTAAAACTGCAAAATTCCATAATCATTTAGAACATGCATATGTAATAGAAGAGAAAAGGCTACTTTAAGTAAATGTCGGTTCTTTCGTTTAGCAATACCATTTTGCTGAGTATAAGAACACGAAGTATGGTGCAATATTCCCTGTGTCTTACAAAATACAGTAAAATCCATGCCGATATACTCCTTAACATTATCTGAACGAAGAACCTTAACCGAAACACTAAATTGATTAGAAATTTCAGCAACAAAGGTTCTAAAAGTAGACAAAATCTCAGACCTATTATGCAGAAAATACAGCAAAGTCATACGTGAATGATCGTCAATAAACGTAACAAAATATTTATAACCAAACACACTAGAAAATTTAAAGGGTCCCCAAATATAGGAGTGAACTAAAGTAAAATGTAAGTCATGTCGCTTATTAACCGGGGAAAAAGAGGAGCGATGATACTTCCCAAGAATATAAGACTCACAACTAAATTCTGATAAACTAAGAGAAGGTAATATAATACGTAATAACGAAAAGGGGGGGTGACCAAGTCTCCAGTGCCACTGAATAGCAGAAACAGCTGCAGATGTACTGAGAAGGTGATCAACATAATACAGTCCATTCTTCTCATACCCCCACCAATCCGTTGCTCCGTCAGAAGATCCTGTATCATAAAGTAAAATGGATAAAAAGTTACAGAATAGTTGAAATTATTTGTAAGCTGACGAATGGATAACTGGTTTTGTTTTAAAGATGGCACAATTAAAGCATTTTTAAGGTGTAAAGATGAAGTGATAAATTAGCCGAACCAGAAACAGATGTAGTATTACCATCTGCCATGAAAATAAGCTTGTAAGGACTAGAGGCAAGATTAGATGGTCCATCACGAGACATGTGATGTGAAGTTCCGGAATCGGCTACCCACGAATGAGAATGAGAAAGTAAAGATATACCTGACGGAGTAAAAAGGTTGGTGGGAGCTACAGAAGAAAGAAGACGACGTAACTAGCCCCACTCATCACTGGATAAAGGTACATGTCTGGCAGAAGAGAAAGGTTGATCAGTAGCTGCCGGTGTGAATGTCTGGCGAGCGATAGGTGTATTATCACGATAGCCATATTTCTCCCAACACCAGTCGTCCTAATGATTAGTGTCGCCGCAATGAGAACAATAAAAGCTGGATCGGCCACGACCACGTCCACAAGAACTACGACCACGAGCAGTCAAAGGGGGGAGACCACGTGATGCCCCACGGCCACGAGAAATAGAACCAAAGGACCCAAGTCTAGACTAAGTGTAGGTCTCTCGTCCACAGCCTCGAGTAATAAGTGCGGTCGAAAGAGGCTCGGGAGATGGTGAAGAGACTATGGGCATGTGATAAATACTCGATAGGATGCTTGTAAATAAAAGAGAACCACTCTGAGAAAGAATAAGCGAGCGGACGTCCTCAAAGCTAGGTGGTAGTAAAGCGAAGAGTAATGCGCCAACAAGAGACTCGCGTTGTTTTCAAGTGACAGTAGGGTTAGCGGAAATAGACTGATAGACGTTTCACTGATCCAGAAGTCCACTGAAGAGAGCACCAAAGTCCTGAATATCGTCTCCTAGAGTAGCTATAGTAAAGGTATGGAATATATCATAGAGTTTCTGCAAGTTATACTCAAACGAGTAAAGAGACCGAAAGTGTGTCCAAACTTTCCTTACAATTTTCTAAGGCATAATAGACGTATAACAATGAGAATCCATAGAGTTAGACAACCACACAATCGCCTTCTTATCGTTTTGGAACCAAGTATCATATTAGGGATTTTTGAAGTCAAGGGGAGCATCTGTCAAATGGCGGTGACGGCCTTTGCTGTTTAAGGCACATCTGGACTATTAAAGATACTTCTTTGCACCGCAGAGATAATCGTAGTCAAGCGAAGGTCCGTCTTAAAATCAGCGGACGATGGAGAGGCCGAGTTGACTTTATCATCACCAGATGCCATGATGAACGGCGCGGAAGATCCCTTGAGAGAGAATAAATGTTGTCTAACTCACAATAATGACAAGAAGCAAGATGATCTAATAGATTATGAAGACGGCATGGATTTTAAGTGTAACGAGAAGTCTGGATGGGCACTATAGTCATTGTAGGTTGCTGTAGAGGTCGCTTTGGGTTGCTGGAGGAAGATCGAAGAGGTGAAGAAGGATTCGAAGATGCCTAGGTGAGTTCAAAGGTGGCTGAGGTTGGCTTCGAGGGTGCTGGAGAGGTCATTTTGGTTTTTGGAGGGAGATCGAAGGTGCCAGGATGGGTTTCGAAAGAGCCTGGGTGAGTTCGAAGGAGGGGGTTTCGAAGATGCCTGGGAGGTTTCGAAAGTGCAGAGTAAGGGAATCGAAGGTGATAAGGGCGTCGAAGGTTGCTAAGAGGGGAATCGATGTTGATGAGGGGTTCGTGGACCTCTGGAGAGGGGGGAAGGTTGATGATGGTGGAGAGGGCTGCAAAGGAGGGATCGAAGGTGGGAGGAGGGCGGTGGCCGGTGAGTTTGGAAAAAAATATGTTTTTTTTAATTTAATTCTGATACCATTAACATAATTATAAAGGAGAAAAATTCTATTGACTTAATTAACATAAGAGTTCATACAACCTATATTTAGAAAGTTATAGATCATCTCTCCTGTCTTAACAAATCAACTAACTCATATAACCAACTATACTCATAACTAATATATATTCATAACAGTGACAACAAAGCTAAGGTGAGATTCGGGTTGGGTTTGACCTAAACCCGACCCGACCCAGCCCGGTTTTTCCGGGTTTTTTAGACATCCAATACCCAGCCCGAACCAAACCCGTTTCCTATATCCGATCAAACTCGATATATTACATAAACATCTAATTCTAAATACTATAAAACACCTATTGTGATTTATTGTAGATATGTAGTTAGTACAATTTAAAGTGCAGTTTATAAATCTATCCCATATAATTTATATAGCTTTATCGAAGTCTAAATTTTATGCATATATATTTGGTAGAACATACTTGACTATTATACTTTTAATTTTTTTTGATAAATTATAATGGGCGAAACCCGCAAAAACCAATCCACCCACATAAACCCTGAAACCCATCCAAACCTGCCCAAAACCCGAACTTACGGGTTCGGGTTTAGCGCATTATAAACCCGTCGGGTTCGGCAGGTTTTGGGTTTAGGTTTTAATTTTCAGGTTCGGGTAAATAGATTGTCAAAAACCCGCCCAACCCGGCCCGGTTTCACCCCTAAACAAAGCAGTAATGTACAGTGCATCTAATCCAGTCTTTTATGAAGGGACCAACGATATTGGCTATAGAGGGATTCACTTTTTCCGTGAAAAGAAGGAAAAGGGAGCAAGTGGAACTCACCCACTATGTACCGTCTGCAAATAAATTAGGAGACTTATGTACTAAAAGCCCCATGATAGGTTATTCATTTCTGTTCAGCTTGAAGGGTACTGGTATATTGATGACTATAAGTTTTGTACCATTGAAGGGTACAATTGAATTCTTGCATGTCTTTTATAAATATACATTGACTGGAGAAAATCTAACTTTTCGCCTCTAACTAATCTCTCTTTTTATTCTTCTTACTGCCCATAATGCTAACTCAAGCAAGCAACTTAACCAAAGACTAAAGTAGAACAAATTCTGGATACCGATGGCAATCTAGAGATAAAAATACAAACTAAAAAAAATGCAGACCTCACAATCACATTATTCACAGGAAATAAATGTATTTAAAGTAGCAAGCTAATAAAACCGTCTGCAATAAGCATTGCGGGCATCATAAAAACAGTCCTGGTGCGACACTTGAGTGTACGTGTGCAGATATTACAAGTCCATACCTTGACAATGAAAACTATATCCCATTCCAAACCCTTCGACTGCAGTAAAAACATTTCACTTAGTATGCTTTCTACAATTGAAGGGGTAAACACCATCTATGTTAGAAAAATATAGCAAAAAAGTGATGCTAGCTGTGAGAACAATGACCTGATGAATGGTCGTCAAGGTAACGGAGTTCTGATTATCGTGCCTCCGGGTTCGGAAGTTTTCAGTTTCCCTTAAAGATATATAGTCAATAAAGGCTTTAAGCATATCTGAACAACCCCACTCTTCTTTTCTACTTTCTTCGATGTCCTCAGCTTTTGTGCTATATGTGGAGAGAAAATCAGAGACGTCATCCATCAAGTATTGAAGAACCTGAATAATAACAACAATATTTTAAGTTGTGGTATCTTTTTTTTGCCAAATATTTTAATTGGTTGTACTTGGAATGTAGGCATAGGTGTGTTCTAGATCTTTATCGAATGATGATATGCTCATGTGGTATGACTCAAATGTTGTTGAATTTTCCTAGTAGTTATATGTTGGGCGAATCAAACAAAACCTTAAGAACTGAAAGTACCTTGGTTTAAGGTTGATTAATATGCTCGTGGTGAGTATGAATAATTTACAGCATTTACCAATGACTTTTATAAAGCACCAATAGGAAAAAGATCAACATAACTCAAGAAGAGAAATTGAAGTTGAGAACATGTTAACATTCAGAAATATCTTACTATGGACCAAAAGGGGCGGTGTACGATACGAAGAGGGAAAGAGAAAGAACTGGTGTAGACAAGAAGAGGGAAAGGTAATTTGCAGGAAGACAATTTCACCATATCACCAATATATAGACAATATTAATTGTCTTCTATGGGGTTTCCGTGCACAAAGACCAGACATGTTCATAACAAAAGCATGGGGGTGATAACAACACCAAAGAAATTTAGAACTGAAGTGAAAGAAAATTTATATCTTGCACAAGCAAACAGCATATGTATACAATGAAAATTGCACAAAAAAAGGGAAGAGGATGAAATATCAATAGAAAGATCTTATTATACTAACTAACACAATCCCTATAAAAATGATTTGGCAAAATCAGGCAAGGTGCCTTGAAATGCTTGCAGAATTTAGCCAAACTATTCAATCAAATTCAACAGCAGAGAATTCAAGATTTAAAATTTAAGAGTTAATAGATTACCATATCAACATTATAAACTAATTTAAACAACAACAGAACCAAGTTATTGCAGAGTAGAAAGAAAGCAATGGCTTACAGATCTTTGATCAGTGTCTTCATTCAGCAACTTTCCAGCTTCAGAATCAACTACAGCTTTTTTTTCAAGAAGATATTTCTATAAAACCATACGAAGAAGATATTTGTGAGACCTAAAGAAGGAATTTCCAAGCTAAAGCACGTAGGAAATAGCTATGCGAGTCAGTGGTCTTCATTCACAGCAATTTATGAAAATTCAAAAGCAATTAAATGAGATATTAACTATCTTCCACCAAATGTAATATAAAATGCCTCTATAATGTTTTGCAGAAACAATTTGTAAATTTAGGCGGGGGAGGGGGAGCATATATAATAATACATGCCTATACTACAATATTTCATGATTAAAATTGTGGACAAAGTGTGAAATAACAGAAGAAAGAAAAGGAGTGTAGATGACAACAGCAACAAGAAGCCTTTATCCCAAAATTTTGGGGCTATATCAATCCATTTCTTCCATTCTGCTCAAACAAAAGCAGTGCAGAAATGATAACTACATTGAAACCTTCAAGCCATGTTCATATTTTCAACCCAAAAAATTGGTATAAAGGCTTGTTGTTGTTGTTTTGTAAGCAATGTATTTGGGTTCAGGTCATGGCCCATTTTACATCCAGTGAGAAGGAGGCCTATTTTCTTGCAAATTATCAGCCAGTCTAAGCAAAGTCAAAACCTAAACAGGACAGACACATGCAATTTGACATTATAACTTATCGCAATATATGAGTAATATGAAAGTGGCATAGTGTCATAGAATTGTACTGAAGCTAAGAAAATCAGGATCATTAGTTTAATTATAGGCAGAGCTAATTAATATGTTTACGCACTATATAGGTGGAACCACTAATGAAACAAACTCGACATGGGTAATATTAATCTTAGATTTCTATTATTGCAAACTTGGAAAAAAGCAGAGTCATTTAAAGTCATTGGAATAAAAATAATGAGATAACAGACAACTCCATCCAAAATGCTTTAAATTACCAATGTGTTCTGGTAAACAATAATAAACCTTGAATAAGAAAAAACACTATGGTGCTAGTAGTAGATAGTGTACATTAAGAAGAGATTCAAAATATAATGCCATGTACTAAAAATCTCATTTGGGGAATTGGATTCAATTTGGCTCTTTGACTTAGCGAGGCAATTGAATTTGATTCCCTGTGGTAAATCTTCTTATCATTTTATTTCTTCATCTAGACTCTTAATCAACCAATATGTATATTCGAATGGCTTTCCTTGCTGCATGGCCTTAACCTGTGATACCACAAAAGGTAGAACATAATACACATAAAATTGGCCTTCAAGGTCATATTGGAGAATCCTTGCTCATAGTTGCACAACTTGCACTAGGTAAAAAATTGGAACCTTCTACCAAAAAATAAAAATAAAATAAAATAAAAAATTAAAACCAACTCAACACTCAGAAGATCGATGCCCAAATATATGTACTTTCCCAACTTATGGTCCACAGGAACATACTTGGGTGGTGGTAAAAATGACAATGATGGAGACAACATTGGCGGAATTCTTAAAAACATACAGGCATGACAATGAACTACCTATTCTAGGAGCACTAGGAAGTTGCAACTTGCAACATTCAAGGAAATGAAATGAATGAAGAATATGCACATAAAAGCATAATTTTCTCGTCTAAATCAGCATGATAGGTGAAATGATAATATTATTGTTGGGTTAATTGCTCACAACAATCTTGATCTATATCTCATCCAGCACTTAGCTTATGAGCACCCAATGCCCTAGGTATCGGTTAGATTGAGACTAACCCCAGTGGTGTTGGGTGAAGTTCAGGAGTAATTACTTATTTGTGTTTGAAGACATATATATGAAGGGTGTTGCTGATGCAATTATGTATATGTCACAGTTAGATTGAGACTTAGCTTATGATTACCCTACGATAGTTTTCCAGAAGCATTTTTGATAAAATATCAATTTTATATTCCACATTATGTTGCTAGTATAAGCATATTCTCTTGTCAATTTATTTATCTTATAAGCAGACATCTTCTATACACCAAACAGTGGAACTTCACAAGTAAATTTCAGTGTGTGAGTACATTGGAGAGGAGCTTCATGACAAAGGAGCTTGTTGGGTATTCTGTAAAGTTGAAGGCAGAAATTTGGACTGGTTATGCATTTTGTTTAATCAAGAAAGAAATTCCAAGGGGTGGCTAATTTATCCCACCTATTATCTCAAAAAGAAAGAAATTCCAAAATTGAGCATCACCGAAAGACTTGAAAAAATATCACTGTAAAGATGGCTTATCATTAAAACGAGGAAAAGATAAAATAAGGAAAGAATTACTATGTGGAGAATTATAGATAAAACCGGTTAAGGTTAAGACGAAAAGTCATCGGAGCTGATTTATACATGAATATACAAGACCGATCATTACACTGAATAGGAGTGGATTAACACTGGTGATGGTATGCTGTTGGAGCATATCAACCTGTACTTAAATTGAGACTTTAAATGACAAAAAAATATTATGAAGGTTATTAATTCAAATAGAAGATGCAATCAAAGTAAATGCAGAGAACCCAAATAAAATGCCTCAGGTTACTGAAACAATTACAAATATCGCAGACCCTCTAGGACAGGCAGCAAACTGGCAATCATATATCAAATTTCCAGTTCTGAAAATGACGGCACTGAATGAAGAGAATTTTGGTCATCTAGATCCGTGATAAAAGTAAAATATCAGAAAGTCTTAACAATGGAGAATCGAGGTATGAAAGAACGCTGTATGAACTATATTAATATTTCGGTTTGAAATTACAAAGTTTTTCAGTTTTATGGAGTTACTATAACACAAATTCTCTAACATATCCAGCAACTCTTAAAGGAAGAAATTCTTATCAGAAACAATAAAAATCTGTAATTACTTACCAGTATGAATAGAGATCATATAAGCAGGAAGCATGCAACAGCAAATTTTTTAGCAAATTTTTAAAACAAATTTTATGTACCTAATACCCTATAGAAATTGCATAAAAGTGTCAAATGTGTCGAAGAGCAATGTCAAACAGTCATGACTGCATTATTGAATAACAGAAAGTTTATCATCTCTAAATATAATAGAATTTGATATTAAACCTGAGGTAGCATATTTGCGGCAGAGGAGATGACCACTGAAATTGATGACTCCTAGCAACAAGCCAAAAGAAAACCGAATGAGGCGTGTGAAACTAATCTCTGAAAAATAAAGTTATACGTGAATCAAAGGCTGAAATCCCGACTCAATAAAACATGGGATAGAGTGTATGTGTCATTCATAAAATGGAAAGTAACAAGATTAGAGTTCATATAACATAAAGAACATTAGGAATGTTGTTGGATGATAGGCTATATAATAATTGTTAGTCCCCCACTCGCTAACTTAAACTTTAGGATGAAGTGGTTCCTCACATGGTATTAGAGCACCAAAGTAAGAGATCCCTAATTCGACTCTCCCCACAAACATTTTTATAAAATCTCATCTCTTCCTTGTGGAAATTAATGTGGGATGTTCTCACATGAAAGGCGGTGTAGGATTGCCATATAAAATAATTGTTGACCAGCCGGTCACTAACTTTAGCTTTTTAATAAGAGGTTGCCATAGCCATTGGCAAAAATTAGCTCAGAAAGAAAATGACTCTGGTATTTAAGAGCCAAAAAAGGCACATTATGTTATGCTGAAAGTGATAATAATATGATAAGTGGTGATTCCTGATAATACAGGAAAGTATCGTAAGAGTTTATTAGTAACTATGATCACAACAATAGAATAGCATATAGAGAAGTAACAAAAATCCTAGGAAACAAAGGAGAAAAAACATCAAAAGGGCAATAAAAGTTGGAAAACAAATTTCATTCCATTATTCCCTCGCCTAGATAACTTGTTCAGCAAAAAACACTGATCATAACATTTCCAGATATCGAGAGATAGTAAGGGTATTTTAGGTATACAATTGATATTATGAAATAAGAAAACCTAGTCTAATAACATATAGAGAGAGAGGCCCCATCTCCTCTCTTGAGTTGTTTGACTCCAATCAAGTTTTTAAACATTAACCAAGAGGGGGAAAATTAAGGTTTCAAACATCAGATTTCAGAATCATATCAAGTGGGAGATTTCTGCTTCGGACAACAGATACAAGACAATATATCGAGAATGCGGGTCAATATCAGGAATTTCACATACATATTGTATTCACATAGGGCAATGCAAAAATTAATAGACATGTGTTATACATATTAAATACATTAAAAAATCCTAAGATGCCATATGTCATATAGATTTAATGTAAGCCACATGCAAGCATAAATCACGTAAAAAAAGAAAAGATTTTAAGTTTAGAAGTTGCAAAGAGAAGAATGGAGGAGCAGCGGCAGCAAAGAATGGAGAGGGGCGGCAGCGGAGGCTACTGAGTGGCTGTGGTATTTGGACATCGGAATTTTGTACCAACAACATAAATATGTTGATTGTGCTACTCATAACAGATATAAGGTATTATCACATTAGATGAATCGTGCGGCATCTTGATAAAATTATACCAATAGGGAGTTTTTTCCGTTGGCATTTTATTTCTAATGCAAAACTGGAGGATGCTTGACTGTGCGCTTTAGATGAGTTTGAAAGCATATACCCAAGAGACGGTAAAAGGAAAGCATTGTTAGAAATATAACATGCTACAAGAGATTTTCCTAATGGTTGTTTTTTAGACTCTAAGTAACTAGAGAAACAAATAAAGTGCCGCTATGATAAAACACGGAAGAGGGCCACACCGCACCCATGATATTTGCTGAAAGAAGGTGCATGGAAAACCAGTTCGTATAGTGGGTGGTGGTCTAGGATACTTCTGTACATCGACGAGCATGACACGCCCGTAATCACACAAGCTTAACTTTCTTTCTAACCAATAAATATTTTTAGTGATATAAGAATTTGATATTTATGAGACTTTTCCCTCGTGTTTGCACACGTTGAGAAAAATGATCGGTACAGGTTCATCCATCACATTCTACTACACATTAAATAAAGAAATGTGAATAAATCTAGAAATAAAATGTTTATTATTTAAGTTTTTGTGATATAGCCACCCATTTATATGGCATTTTCTTAGTCATGCTAAATGAAGTGGGTCAAAAAGTTCAACCACTTCATATGCAATAAACCTGTAATGTGGAGTACCGATAAATAAAACAAAGAAGAAAAAAATCACAAGCTTAGACAAGTATACTTCGAAGAGTTGAATGATCCTACTCTTTTTACAAGCTTTGATAGCATCTCTAGTGTGGACAAAACTCTGCGTCCTTGAGTAAGTTGGGTCCTAAACAGAAAATTATAGCACAGAACATGAATACAAAATTGTAGAGTCAATATTATAAAAGGCGCAGATATTCCATATAAAATACATGAACGTATTAACTTAGATATATTGCGAGATCATATATATATGTGAGTTGGACTATTCTACTTGTAAGAGAAAAGGGAATCTCCTCCTATATTTTATACCGTTAGATGGTTTGATCTAGTGGAAGGGATATGCAATCACCATTTTATGGTAGATTTTATCAATAACTACATATATACATCCAAATGGAAATAAAAGATTCCCTCTCCTCCTAGAAGTAGAATAGTCCAACTATATATATAAGAATAAAGAATACAATGATATGTATGAACTTAAGCTTGTCCTTATAATGGTTTTCTCATATACATATAATGGTTTTCTCAAATACAACCCCCCCCCCCTTTCCATGGCTGTAAAAGAGATGCATAATAAATTATTTAAAGATAAGATGGCTAGCAGAAAGATGAGAAAGTTTTCAAGATACTAAGTAGATAATAAAGAGCTGACAAGTAGGTGGGAGAGCACTTGTCTATTATTACACATTTGTAGCAAGATATGAAGCACGGACACATACACGGGTACGGACGCAAACACGGGACACGACAAATTTGTAAAGAAGGTGGACACGGGGACACGGCTATATTTTATTTTTTAAAATATATTAAATTATATATATTAGACAAAATATAATGCACTAGAAGAGGAAACCTGTCCTAGTTTATCATTAAAAGACAATAAAAATAATATCAATATTATAATTTTCATTCAAAACTATGAGTTCTTTTAAGCACAAACAAATACACATAAAACTAAAAACAAAACACGTAAAAATACAATCCATAAGTGTCGGACACGTCAAATATGGGTGAACACGGCCTAGGTGTGTCGGACACGTGTCGGAGTGTCCAAGTGTCCGATACATGTTGGACACGGACACGGTGACTAAGTAGAAGTGTTTGTGCTTCATAGGTAGCAAGTAATCAAGATTTAAAATATCAGAATAAGGTTTGTATGGGTTGACATGTTTTTCTATATTGGAAAGTATAGATCGGACAATATATTGGAATACAAGTCAATATTGGTTGTTTTCATGGCAGGCGTCCTATATATGCTTAATGCATAAAATGATTTCTACCTTAAAATTAGTAATGTTTGGATGTCACATAGCACACAAATGTTTTATAAGCTACATGGCAAAATATTGGAAGGTAATATGTGTATGCCCATGCCACAAAACAAATTAGAAAATTATTGATTGCACTATTAATTAACTCATAGATAACAACAAGCTAAATTTTTTAAATGACACTTGCTGTATTGGCTTGCAAACATCCATGCCCACAAATATCAGTTTACTTTGATCTCAGTTCAATATAAACAATTGATAATGGTGGGCAAAATCACACAATTTTACCATCATTCTGTCACTACAAGGTTTAATCACAATGACATCCATTAATTAATATGAATAAACTAAATTTGAAGTAAATTATGTCAGAAAATATGAAATTACAAATAAATGGAATATTAATTGATTGTAAAGTACAATTATGATGTATATATTACAATTATGAAGTTAGGTCATAGCGCCAAAAATATAACATAGAATACAACGGAATATATAACAGAATATATCCAGAATATCAACCAATACATCCGTAAAACATTACGACTGATATTCTATCAATATCCTAGCAGTGAGACAACAAAGCCAACATATCAATCAATAAATTGTTAGCACCTACTGGTATCTGTAACCATGCTGATAAGAATTATGTTTCCTAATTTAAAATCTTTCCATAAAAACACTATATAATCTTAGTATTCTTAAATTTTACCTTTAAATCTTTCATCTGATTTTATATTACACCCACAAATTCTTTCTTAATTTTTTTTTTAAAAAACTCCAATCTAATTATTATAATGTTCATCCTTAAATTCCTCATTTTCTTTAGACAACACTCTCTAATCTATTAGCTTTTTTGGGACAGATCTTGAATATACGAGATGGAAGCATATACTTCAACAAGAAAGAACAATGGTAGTTGCTAAAGATAACTAAAAGAGTAAGTTCTAAACACTTCTACTTTTTTTGGCAAACAATACAAGCAAACTGATATTTCTGATCCGAGAAAGCTGATACATCCGATATTGTCGATTCCCATCCCAAAAATGAAGGTCCGATACATAACCCGATACCAAGATTTCAAACCTTGACAGAAACATGTGTTTACACGCGTGGGCGCGCATACACACACATGTATATGCATATATATTCTAATTAAATATTAAACAAAATATAATAAACTACAATAAGAAACATGTACACAATAAAAAATTAAAAAAATCAAGGCTATAACTTTCCATTCGTAACCATAAAATTTCTTGAGCACCAATGAATAGATTACACACAAGGTTACAATCCCTAAGAGTTAAAAAAAAAGCAAAATATTACTCCCTCTGCTTCAATGTATTTGTCCACTTTTAAACTTTCACAACTATTAAGAAAATTTAGGATTCACACAAGTTAATGAAAACATAGATGCAAAAATTATATTTTAACCCTATTAAGTGTTCATGCATGGGGGATAGCATGAGTATAATTGAGGGTTAGTTTAGGCATGAATCAATTAAAAGTGCATTGATAATACCAAATCTTTTCTTGATAATGTAAATGGACAAATATTTTGAAACTAAAAAAGTTCAAAAGTGGACAAATAAATTGAAACGGAGAGAGCAACACTTTTTAATTGGGATCCAATTTTTATAGACATGACTTCATCATTTGCATCAATTTCAATCTTTACTCCTAGCTCGAGTCTTTCATGAGAGAGATTAGAAATATTTAATATTTTTGTATTTTAGAAGGTATCGAGTATCGATATTATTATTCTTCAACCATGTGGGCAACGTAGAAGTGTTTGACGACCAATTTAGGCCGACACAACCAAACCATGTCAAACACGGTGTCAGATGGAGTGTCCCATACATGTCGGATGAGAACACGACAAGCGAATAGAAGTGTTGGTGCTTCCTAAGTAGTGGCATAGTGCTTATAACGAATATTGCTTGTAAAAATGGATTTATTCAAATGAGCAGTGGAGTGATCTTATTATTTGGTAATAGTTTTATTCTAATATTGAGAAATAGGTTTAATCAATTAGTTGAGGATTTATTGGGGGAGTATTTAAAAGAAAAGGTAAATAAATCAATTACTGAGTGTAGTAATTAGACTCGACATAGATGTGATCGATGGATTGATAGGTTGTTAGTTTTTTAATGATAAATTGCCATTGAACTAGTAGCAGATTAAATAAGTACTATTTAAAGCACAAAACACTAAGAAATTGTAGCAAAATTATAATTGATTATTCATTTTCTTGATATAATAAATTCAAAGACAATATAGTAAAGCTACTCAAGGCTTTGGCTATTCCAGTATTTAAAAAATAGTCTACATAAGATCAATTATTAAACTATATATGCTTTTAATTATTACAACTAGCATTTTTGCACATTCGATGCGTGTGTATATTAATAGTTGTGAATAAACATTAATAGATTATGGCACGTGCGATTAGGGATGAAAGTTAGGTTGGATTTGGCCCGAACCCCACCTGACCAGACCTGGTTTTTTGGGTTTTTTGGACATCCTATTGTTAGTTGTATGTATGCCCTAAAGGCCAGTATTGTACAGATGATGTATATTATATTGGATGCTTGGACATATATAGAGATGACTTTCTTGCTCGATATGATAGTTTGCTATCTGGTTACTCTTTATCTTAACATGTACACTTGTCTCTTTAAACTGTCTTAAAATTGCATGTTGGTAAAGCCCTTAGGATGTATACTTACTACCTGGACTATGATACGGATCATACTAGTGGGGACATGGTAGTCCATAAGTACATCCTTCAAGGTCCCTAGTCGTGGGTGTATCGAGACGGGGCATCGATATACCAGAGTAGACTAGCGTATACGCTTCTCGACCCATAAGATGGACGATGGATGATCCCATATCCATTGGTGTTTGACATCAGAGATAGTATACGGGTGCTCAGTGTAGACTGGGTACACTGGACGGACTCGCCGAGAACTCCCAGATGGTATTATACCTCACGTCAGATGGCAGTTCTCAGGTGACACTTGTGCAGGTTAGTCTGTAGACCCGAGATCGTCATAGAGTCTTGTGTGATTCCCACTGTGCTTTGATCTCCACCTTACCACGTCCATGAGGGCGTGCAAAACGGTGGTCTTTGGGTACAGTCCCGAGTCACATGGAGGCAATGAGCGATAGGAGGGGTTTCGTCTCTCCCGGTATTGGGGTTTGATGTTGCACAGTGCTCGATTGGCCGTAACAGGGAAGTCCCTGGCCAGAGCTGGTCAGAGATTTGCTGGTAAGTGTTACCAGTAGTTTCTCGACCCGTTATGAGCCTCACATCGGCACGACTTATCGGTTATTGGGGTCTGACGTTTACCACCCCTAGACTTGATATGCGACATATCAGACGAACAGACCGGACTGTACGGTAAGTGTTACTGGTTGGATTCACAGGAGTGTGAGCGGGCTAGCTCGTCGATCTTCTGATCGCTCAATACCCGGATGGCCGTTACGTTTAGCAGACCGCTTGCGGCTTGTGGGTGATTGATATGATCATCATCTGCTACCGGCGTATTGACAAGTCTTTAGAGTCCTACATAGAGGTTTCCTGGCTCAAGCGAAACGAAATAGGAGCGCATATGAGATATGTGCAGGACCGAGAATAATGCGTGTATGTGATACCGTATTCCATTCTCGCGATGAAAGTATCGATTGGTTATATTCGATATAACCTAGATATCGAATCAAGGATTGATTCGATAAGCCGATACATAGAATACTAGTCGGTTGTATGCGATATGACCGGATCGTTAAATCAAGTGTTGATTTAATGATTTAATGTATAATTATATATTTGATATATTACTTTGCATTAACTAGTATTGGTTCACTTTAAATGGATTTTCTCACTTGATGTGCAAGTTGTATATATGTGATATACTTTTATGCACATGTTTGTATCATGTTTGATGATGCTTACTCATTTGGTTAAGTGTATAGAATTAAACCATGGTTAAGTTGATGATTAGGGTTTTGCTTTTTCATTTATTTATTTATTTGTTTATTTATTTATTTGGAAAAGATAAAGATGAGAATGGTGGCTTTCTTTGTTTCTTATTGAAGCTTCATGAAGCTTTGACTTAGTCACCATTCTTGTCTCATGCTTAACCCTAACCATTTGAACTAACCCTAGTTCATTCTCTACACTTAACTATGGTTAAGATTATGATAAGTTTTCATTTTCTTTTTCATTTTAGAACACTTATCATATTCTTTCTTCTTCTTCATCATCTTCTTCTTCAAGAAAAGCTTAAGTCTATCAATGGCAACTTGAGCAAAAGTGAGAGAAATCCAATTCTAAAGTGAACCCACCTACTATTTCTTCATCCTCTACCTCTTGCCAAGTAGTATAGGGTGTTTACTTCACAAGTTTCACAACTTAGTGAAGTTGGAGCTTGATCTTGTGTAACCTCGACGTAGATCATCTTCGGCACGAAGCCGACGACCTTGCCCGCCCATTTCTCCGATGAAGCCGATGCTTGAGTCCGGGATTCGAGACGGACAGCGAGAGGACGTCTACGTGGAGCTAAGGAAGTGGAGAACCGGATCTACAAAGGTTGTAGCCTCTTTCTATTAGTTAAGTAGTTAACTAGTTTCGTTTTTCGCCTAAAATTCTAGTTAACGATCTGTATTAGGGTTTCTCGGCACTTGTAAAATTTGAAATTGGCATGGTTGATGCCTTGTGAGACCTCTTGAGAGTGCCTAGGAACCCTACAGTGGTATTAGAGCCTAGCTAGAACCTTAGACGAAGTCTAGACGACGTTTGAAACCCGATCGAACCGAAACCCTAATTCCCGATATGCTCTCTGGACTTTTTCTAAAATCTGGGATTTTTCCATATTAAAAATGCTTAAAAAATTCAGCAGGGAATTCTAAGAATTACGATGCAAAATTTATCCCATGATCTACTAAGGGCGCGGCGGAACCGCGGCGGAAGCCTGGCTTCTGCGGCGGTTCCGCGGCCATATGATGACATCATCTGTCCATTTTTGCACAGTAATTCCTATTTTATTATGCTGAATTTTCTGGGAATTTTTAATTTGACTCGAGAGTTGAGTGTTCTGGGGTTGTATTGGGAATCGACGATTCGATCGGATTATCAAACCTTGTCTATGTGGCTTTCCGGATATTTTAGAATATGTTAAAAAGTTCGACCGGATGTAAATACCCAATCTTTCCCCTGCCGGAAAATATCCAAGTGTTGGATTTTTCTGTGGTTTAAGGACGTTCTAAGTAGTGCAAGTAATGTGATGGTCCCTCTACAAGACAACAAACCTTAACTCGATTATGTGACCGTCTTGAACTGCCCTTTGAACCTTCGGGTTTAGGGCAGTACGGCGTGCCACATGTGAGGCGTTGGCTTGACCCTTCTACGGCTGGACCGTTGGTACTGAGGCATGAAGTGAATGTCTTTGAACCTATTTCATGTGTTGAACGGTTTCGGGAAAACTTGGGTGTTCGAATGTTCGATCGGAAAGTTTAATATTTTCTATTTATCCGGAATGGGATACAATAATTGGAATTCACAAACAGTTATGAGATAACTGAATGAATGTTATAAATCTAGCGGTTTAGTTTCATTTGATATTGAAAAGAGTTTTCGATAATGAGACTAAAATGCGGGGTTTATAACTGTTAGGCATGTGATGTCTAAGTATTTCATTTGATTAGGCATGTGATGTCTAAAGAGGTTGCGGATTCCAATTGTTGTAGTTTTATACTTTCTTTTCTGTGACCGTAAGTGTAATATGTGAAATCGCCGGTTTCGTTGCTATATGTCAACGACAATTGGGATGCGCATATTTACTTACGTTGATGACATGTGATGTTATGTGTTGCTGGATATGTTATATTGGATTGTCGTGTTTGAATATCCGGGGGTTTTTATGTGAGATGAGTGTTTTTCATTTTCATTCATGTAAAAACTTGTATGTAATATTCTTTTATTGGGGCACTTCCAGATTGCAGAAGATGTCACCCTTTGTATATTATTTGCTTTTCCGCATTAGGATAGACCCAAGGAGGGGAGCACAAGTAACCGGGTTCTAGGGTTCAGTGGGAGACCATCTCGAGGAGTCGAGTCCCGGTCTCCTAACCCTAGAATTGGTAGGGTTGCTTGCCACTCTCGTAGGGGTCTAGGGGTGTGGGATTGGCTATTCATCACGACCGTGGAATCCGTGTTTTATACTGGCTCGTATTAAAAACACGGACGTCCTAGTATATCCAATGTTTCATATGTTTCTTCTGCTGCGATATCTGTGATGTGATCATGTGATGTTCTGTGATAGATACAGTATATAATATATATGATATATTATATAGACGTTACTTATGTTTTGCACCCGCACTAGCCATGCCCTGCTCTGTCGTTAGTTACCTAACCTAACGGTGCACGAGGGGACATCCAGGAGAATGCGGATGGCATAAGTGTACGTCGTATTTATCTATGATGTTTAGGTAACTTAAATGATGGAACTTCATTAATGTGATTAATGAAATAAAAGAAACCTAAGATGTTGTAGAATCGAATTTCAAAAATCAAAACAGGTAGCTACAGTTCTTGCTTTGCACAGCGGTATATGTGATATATCCTGCACCTTATTCGATGAGGAAAGGACCGAGATCCCTTCACCGGGAGTGACTCCTTTAGCAATAACTGGCAGATGCTACACACGCGGTTTGTTTTTGATTGCTTCTATAGTTTCTGCTTTGCACAGTGATATATATGATATATCCCGCACCTCATTCGACGAGGAAAGGGCCGACGATCCCTTCACCGGGAGTGACCCCTTTAGCAAAACTAGAAAAAGCCTCAAAATCATTCCATTTTAAAACTTCATTTGATTCTACAACGATATCAAGTTCATTACGCAATAGGTTTTCAGAAAAACCTATCGTAGCCCTCCGTCATTTCAGATAAGTACTAGTTAGTATTCGTGCTACGTTTGTTGACTATGTTAAGGCGTAGTGTGCGGTAGCTAATTAGTGCTTATCTGTATAAGCATATGATGCGATTGGATTAGGGTAGTCGTGCGACTTTGTTGACTATGTTAAGGGTCGTACGGATGGGTTTAATTCAATCGGGAAATGACGGGTTGAACTTGACTAGCACTTATGATTTGTTGACTATGTTAAGGTCATATAGCTGCTAGGGGCAAAATATTATCGGGAATTTCAAGTGTTGAAATTTGCAATGAGATTGCATACCTTCTATGAGATAGTTGGATCCCGATACCCACTGCGAGTAAGAGTTACTCCTGGGAGAGTTTTACACATTACAATTAGCCGATCAAATAGATGTCTAGAAAGGTGTCAACGGGGTTACGCCTCTGGAAAAACGAGGTTTACATTAATTAGGTTCGTACGAAAGCACAGGGGACCTCCCTCAAAGTACCGACACTGGCCTGGCTGAAAGATTAGCGAACTTGTAGTGTGTAATTAATCCCGGCTAGTCTTTCCTTTTAGGGTTTGAAGGAAGATTTGATAAAAACCAGTGGAAGCCATCCTGATTAGATAAGATAATAACCAATCTGATCTTGCAAGAGCATACGCTAAAGTGTTTTCTTCTCTCTCTCTCCAGGTAGCGACCATGTCATGCCCTAATAAAGATAATAATATGGATGTATTGACCGAACCCGCATGTTATACTGTGCTGGGGAACGTTGGTTCCGTTCTTTCTTATAAGAGTTATAGGAATGAACAGGATATAGGGGAATACCAGGATTCCCATGCCACCCGATTGAAGAAAGTACATGATGATGCATTTTCTTCGGGTGTGTTCGTTACAGAGAACTGTTTCTCCATTTGCCCTACGTCCTGGGTATTAGATACCGGGTCAGGATCCCATATATGTAATCAGTTACATGGGCTTAGAAAAGGTAGAGAACTTGGAGAAGGTGATAAAGACATTAGAGTTGGAAATGGTGCAATTGTTGCAGCTAAGACTGTCGGGGAATATCACCTTGTATTACCAAATGGTAATACATTGGTTCTGAACGAATGCTATTACATGCCGAACCTGATATGCAACATTATATCGGTTTCTTTGTTAAGTAAAGAGGGATATAATTTTGTATTACAGGACAATGTTATGAACATTTTCCGCAACCAAAAGTTGGTTGGATCAGGCACGTTGTGCAATGGCATTTATGTTCTAAATCAATCAACAGTTCTGAGCATAACTAACACACACAAGAGGAAGAGTTCTGAACTGAACGAATCCTTCTTGTGGCATTGTAAACTGGGTCACATCAATGCGACACGACTGGCTAAGTTGCATAAGGATGGATATTTGAAACCATTCGAATTTTCATCTTATGACACTTGCCAGTCATGTCTCAAAGGCAAGATGACCAAAACTCCGTTTACGGGACACGGAGAAAGAGTTACCGAACTCTTAGGACTGATACATAGTGATGTATGCGGTCCTATGTCTACACATGCCAGGGATGGTCCTTCATACTTCATTACATTCACTGACGATCTCTCTAGGTTCGGGTATGTGTTCCTGATGAAACACAAATCAGAAGCTTTTGAGAAATTTAGAGAATATAAACAAGAAGTTGAGAACCAAACCGGAAAAAGTATTAAAATCCTACGATCTGATCGAGGAGGTGAATACTTGAGCAATGAATTCCTGGACTTCCTAAAAGAGAATGGGATTCTCTCTCAGCTGACTCCTCCATATACACCACAGCACAACGGTGTATCAGAACGGAGGAACCGCACCCTATTAGATATGGTGCGCTCTATGATAAGCACAGCTGAGTTACCTATTTCCTTCTGGGGATATGCGCTGCCTATTGAATCAAGTTCCATCTAAATCTGTACCTACCACACCATATGAGATATGGAGTGGGAAGAGACCATATTTTAAACGAGTTAAGATATGGGGTTGTCCGGCCTATGTCAAAAGGCAAAATCCAGACAAACTCGAGGCACGGTCAGTTCTTTGCAAGTTTGTGGGATATCCTAAGAATTCACAAGGATATTTTTTCTACCATGCTGAAGAACAAAAGGTGTTTGTTTCTCAATATGCCACCTTTTTAGAAAAGGAATTCCTTGAAAAAGAAATTAGTGGCAAAGTAGTAGAGCTGGAAGAAGTTCGAGATACACAAACCGTAACTGAAGATTTAGTGGAACCAGAAGATTCAGTAGCTCCCAATGAACCTCAGCCTCTCCGCCGATCTAGTAGGGTTCCTCGCCAACCTGAGAGATACTTCGGTTTTCTCATGGATGGTGGGAGCGAGGATTGCATCATGGAGGATGATGACCCTACTAGCTTCGAGCAGGCCATCACGAGTAAAGACTCAGTGAAATGGCTGGATGCAATACGGTCCGAGATGGAATCCATGTACACCAACAAAGTATGGACTTTGGAAGTTGCTCCTGAAGGGGTAAAACCCATTGGGAGCAAGTGGATCTTCAAGAAAAAACTTGGTGTAGATGGGAAAGTGGAGACTTTCAAAGCTAGACTTGTAGCAAAGGGTTTTCGTCAAAGACCAGGTGTGGACTATGACGAAACCTTTTCTCCAGTGGCTATGCTTAAATCCATCCGGATCATGCTTGCCATCGCTGCACATCATGACTACGAAATCTGGCAAATGGATGTTAAGACCGCCTTTCTAAATGGTGATTTAGAAGAGTGCGTGTACATGACTCAGCCAGAGGGCTTCATAGACAGTGGGAGCAGCGGGAAGGTGTGCAAGCTGCTTAAATCCATTTATGGATTAAAGCAAGTATCGCGGAGTTGGAACATCTGCTTTGACGTCGTTATCAAAGAGTTTGATTTCGTCAAAAACCCAGATGAACCTTGTATTTACAAGAAGGTGGCAGAGAGTAAGGTTGTCTTCCTCGTATTGTACGTGGACGACATACTCTTGATAGGAAATGATATTCCTATGCTGCAATCGGTCAAGCTCTTCTTATCACAAAGATTCTCAATGAAAGATCTTGGTGATGCCTCCTGCATATTGGGAATTAGGATCTATAGAGATAGATCCAAACGGATATTGGGATTGTCCCAATTCAGGTACATTGACACCATACTAAAGAGGTTTAGTATGGAAGAATCCAAGCGTGGGAATTTGCCCACGATCTCTGGAGTCACTCTCTCCAAAGAGATGTCTCCCAAGACTGATTTGGAGAGAGCTCGCATGCAAGGGATACCCTATGCTTCGGCTGTAGGCTCTATCATGTACGCGATGCTATGTACCAGACCCGATGTTGCATACTCACTAAGTATAGTGAGCAGGTATCAAGCTGATCCTGGAGAGAATCACTGGACTGCTGTGAAGAGCATTCTCAAGTACTTGCGAAGGACTAAAGAGAGGCTCTTGGTGTATGGTAACGGAGAACTCCAAGTGGAGTCCTTTACCGATTCGAGCTTCCAGAGTGATAAGGACGACTCTAAGTCGCAGTCGGGATTTGTCTTTACCCTTTACGGAGGGGCGGTTAGCTGGAAGAGTTCCAAGCAGGAAACCATGGCAGACTCGACGATGGAGGCTGAATACATCGCTGCCAACGATGCTGCTAAAGAGGCTGTCTGGATCAAGAAGTTCATTACTGAACTTGGAGTGGTTCCATCCATTGAGCATCCAATACCTTTGTATTGCGATAACAATGGAGCGGTGGCTTTGGCCAAGGAACCCAGGTCCCATCAGCGATCCAGGCATATTCTGAGGCGGTATCACCTGATCCGGGAGATAGTTGATCGCCGGGAGATCGAGGTCAGGAGAGTTGACACGAAGAACAACACGGCGGATCCACTCACGAAGGCCATTCCCCAGATACAGTTTGAGAGACTCTTCGGGATGCTCGGTATGCAATACTACAGCAGCTGGCCCTAGTGCAAGTGGGAGATTGTTAGTTGTATGTATGCCCTAGAGGCCAGTATTGTACAGATGATGTATATTATATTGGATGCTTGGACATATATAGAGATGACTTTCTTGCTCGATATGATAGTTTGCTATCTGGTTACTCTTTATCTTAACATGTACACTTGTCTCTTTAAACTGTCTTAAAGTTGCATGTTGGTAAAGCCCTTAGGATGTATACTTGACTACCTGGACTATGATGCGGATCATACTAGTGGGGACATGGTAGTCCATAAGTACATCCTTCAAGGTCCCTAGTCGTGGGTGTATCGAGACGGGGCATCGATATACCAGAGTAGACTAGCGTATACGCTTCTCGACCCATAAGATGGGCGATGGATGATCCCATATCCATTGGTGTTTGACATCAGAGATAGTATACGGGTGCTCAGTGTAGACTGGGTACACTGGACGGACTCGCCGAGAACTCCCAGATGGTATTATACCTCACGTCAGATGGCAGTTCTCAGGTGACACTTGTGCAGGTTAGTCTGTAGACCCGAGATCGTCATAAAGTCTTGTGTGATTCCCACTGTGCTTTGATCTCCACCTTACCACGTCCATGAGGGCGTGCAAAACGGTGGTCTTTGGGTACAGTCCCGAGTCACATGGAGGCAATGAACGATAGGAGGGGTTTCGTCTCTCCCGGTATTGGGGTTTGATGTTGCGCAGTGCTCGATTGACCGTAACAGGGAAGTCCCTAGCCAGGGCTGATCAGAGATTTGCTGGTAAGTGTTACCAGTAGTTTCTCGACCCGTTATGAGCCTCACATCGGCACGACTTATCGGTTATTGGGATCTGACGTTTACCATCCCAAGACTTGATATGCGACATATCAGACGAACAGACCGGACTGTACGGTAAGTGTTACTGGTTGGATTCACAGGAGTGTGAGCGGGCTAGCTCGTCGATCTTCTGATCGCTCAATACCCGGATGGCCGTTACGTTTAGCAGACCGCTTGCGGCTTGTGGGTGATTGATATGATCATCATCTGCTACCGGCGTATTGACGAGTCTTTAGAGTCCTACATAGAGGTTTCCTGGCTTAAGCGAAACGAAATAGGAGCGCATATGAGATATGTGCAGGACCGAGAATAATGCGTATGTGATACCGTATTCCATTCTCGCGATGAAAGTATCGATTGGTTATATTCGATATAACATAGATATCGAATCAAGGATTGATTCGATAAGCCGATACATAGAATACTAGTCGGTTGTATGCGATATGACCGGATCGTTAAATCAAGTGTTGATTTAATGATTTAATGTATAATTATATATTTGATATATTACTTTGCATTAACTAGTATTGGTTCACTTTAAATGGATTTTCTCACTTGATGTGCAAGTTGTATATGTGATATACTTTTATGCACATGTTTGTATCATGTTTGATGATGCTTGCTCATTTGGTTAAGTGTATAGAATTAAACCATGGTTAAGTTGATGATTAGGGTTTTGCTTTTTCATTTATTTATTTATTTGTTTATTTATTTATTTGGAAAAGATAAAGATGAGAATGGTGGCTTTCTTTGTTTCTTATTGAAGCTTCATGAAGCTTTGACTTAGTCACCATTCTTGTCTCATGCTTAACCCTAACCATTTGAACTAACCCTAGTTCATTCTCTACACTTAACTATGGTTAAGATTATGATAAGTTTTCATTTTCTTTTTCATTTTAGAACACTTATCATATTCTTTCTTCTTCTTCATCATCTTCTTCTTCAAGAAAAGCTTAAGTCTATCAATGGCAACTTGAGCAAAAGTGAGAGAAATCCAATTCTAAAGTGAACCCACCTACTATTTCTTCATCCTCTACCTCTTGCCAAGTAGTATAGGGTGTTTACTTCACAAGTTTCACAACTTGGTGAAGTTGGAGCTTGATCTTGTGTAACCTCAACGTAGATCATCTTCGGCACGAAGCCGACGACCTTGCCCGTCCATTTCTCCGATGAAGCCGATGCTTGAGTCCGGGATTCGAGACGGACAGCGAGAGGACGTCTACGTGGAGCTAAGGAAGTGGAGAACCGGATCTACAAAGGTTGTAGCCTCTTTCTATTAGTTAAGTAGTTAACTAGTTTCGTTTTTCGCCTAAAATTCTAGTTAACGATCCGTATTAGGGTTTCTCGGCACTTGTAAAATTTGAAATTGGCATGGTTGATGCCTTGTGAGACCTCTTGAGAGTGCCTAGGAACCCTACACCTATACCGGTCCGAACCCGATCGGACGGGTTGAAAATTGGATATAAATAATTCGGTTTGGGTATGGGTTTAGTTTTAAACCCGTCCATCCGTCCAAACCCTAAATCCGGCATGAACCAAACTCGCTTCCTATATCGATCCAGCTCGATATATATTACAGACATTTAATTCTAAATATTAAAAAATACCTATTGTGATTTATTGTATATATGTAGTTAGTGCAATAAGTATAGTTTATAAATTTATCACATATAAATTATATAGTTTTATCAAAGTATGAATTTTGTGCATATATATTTAGTAGAACATACTCAAGTATTATACTTCTAATTTTTTTGATAAATTATAACCCGAAAACCCTGCAAAAACTGGCCTACCCGTATAAACACGAAACCCGCCCAAACCCGCCCGACACCCAAAGTTGTGGGTTCGGGTATAGTGCATTATAAACTCGTCATGTTCGGGCGGGTTTTGGGTTTAGGTTTTAATTTTCGATTCGGATAAAAAAATTTGTCAAAAACCCGTCCAACCCGGCCCGATTTCACCCTACATGCAATGCAGATCGAAATAATTTTTGCATTGTATTTTAAAGTGTAAATTTTAGTTAGGCTTTAATTTTGGCAAAATACCATAATATTTCTGTATATTTCAGTTAAATGTTGATTTATCTTTCTTTTTAGCCTAATTGTAGTAAAAATGTGTTCTTATATTTTTATTACGAAGAAAGTAGAGACTAAAATCGAATAGATTTAAAAATTTATAGCATATATAAATAATAAAAATAATGGGATTATTTGTATGTTTTTATTTTCTTTGTCCACTTTTTAATGGGGAGAAGGAGGGGAGACTTTTCTGACCTTTTGAGGAAGAAGAAGGAGAGGGCGAGGGGGAAAGAGAGAGAGAGAGGTGTTGAGGTAGCATCCCAATAATTAAGAAAAAGGTGAAGAAATTCTCGAACTTTTTTATTTATTTATTTTTAATTAGAAAATGCCACATGTCTCCCTTGTCTTCTAGTTATAACTGTAGATGCATTCTCAAACTTGAATTTTAGTGGTTATACATTTCTAAATTTAAATAAAAGGACTAAAATATATAATGTATGATTTTAAAAGATATTTACTAATGATTAAGGGTTTTTTTTTGCGTGTTGCATGTCTTTTTTTTCAACTTTTTTGAGTAATTAATTAGAGAGAAAAGAGGCATTAAAGAAAGAAGGGGGAGAGTGATTAATTAGAGAGAGAAATGAGAGGGATAGAGAGGGGAGAGGAAGAGAATGTTAGGTGGATGAGGTGGAGTGGTGGACATCTTTTGTAGTGAGCAAATTAAAATCAATTTTCTCGTCTTTTTTTTTTAGTTTTCCTTGAAAAGGGGGGAAGAGGAACACTCACTATTATTACTATTTATACAAGATTATACTAGTTTATTATTATTGATACTATTTATATAGGATTTTACTAAAGTTAAAAACAATTACTCGGTGGATGTTAAAAGCCCCATATTACATATTTGAGACATGATAAAGCGCAAACAGCTGTTCCTAAAAATGACTGATTGATACAGATACCAATACCTAGATTGCAACCTTGATTCAGTCAGACAATTATAACAGACATCCTAGCAACAAAAGATGTGGGACCATTCACTTTTGGGGTCATGACAGAAATATAACATTATTAACTTACAGATGGTCGAGTCTTTCAAGAAAATTGTACGTCTAATTGATGCTTGGATCTTTAAACCTAGAGGCATTTCAGATGAACATATCACTTATTATTTTAGCCAGACAGAAGACAACACCTTTTGAAGGTTCCAGATATCTTTGCACCAAATATGTCAGAGGCCGCTGATGCAAAGCTGCATTTCCTGATGGTGGATATCTTTTCGATATACTCAATTACCTGTGGGACACAATCATAGGCAATGAGATCAATAGGTGCCAATAAATGTAAAACCAACTTTTTGAAAAGCTTTTTTTAAAAAAAAGCAACAAAAGATGTCAGATGGCAATGCTGGAACAAAATTTAAAACCTTCTTCTTTTCTTCTTTCTCTCCAGGGTGAAGGACTTTGAAGGCTTGACGAAATGGACTATCATCACAACCAGGCATTGTTGTTTTAAGCATTGCAATAATGGCTTTGATTACCTGTTATGCAAGAGGCGTGAATATCAAGTCAATTATCGTTGTAGGGAAATTGATCAAGTGAAAGATATATAAATTCCCATGGGTAAACAAGAAAGCAATATTCCATAAATGGTCATAGATTATTCAATCATATCGACTTATAAAGACAAAGGGTAATGATATGGTGAGAAGGGATTCTTAAAGTGAGATGGCCAAATCCGACCATCATTCGTCCATCAAAATGAAGATCGGCTCCGTGCATCTTGTTTGACATACCAATAAACACATGTGTACTAAAATTTACATGATTTAGAGACTTATATGGTATAGGTATCACATTCGCAAAATGGATGGCCGATAAAGCATCGTAAAAGATGCATACATTATGCACCCTTGATGCATGACCTGCAAGTCACCAAATCATCCAAATTTTTATGCACATATATATTTTGACTTGTAGAACATGATGCACGAATCCGATCGTCGATCCAACGGTTAAATTTCGTCATCTCACTTTAAGAATCCTATTTCACCATTTCATTACCCTATATATATATATATATATATATATATATATATATATATATATAGAGAGAGAGAGAGAGAGGTTAATGGAGGAAAGAGGCTATAGGAGAGAATTTCCTCCTATGGCGTCGAAAAAATACACCCTCCCTCATTTTTTCTGCCGATCGGCACCCACCATTTTCATCGTTATCATCTAAGATGTGGGTACACCAAATTTCATGTGATTCTACAACTTTTTCACCGTTGATTTAGTGGGTTCAAAATTAACGGTTTACCGACAATAGAACTTTTTACATTGCTAAATCAACGAGGAAATGGTTGTAGAAACACATGAAATTTGGTGTACCCACATCTTAGATGATAACGATGAAGATGGTGGGTGCCGATCGGCGGAAAAAATGAGGGAGTGTTTTTTCGCCATAGGAGGAAATTCCCTCCTATGGCATCTTTCCTCCATTATTCTTATATATATATATATATATATATATATATATATATAAAGATGAGTTGTTTAGTTCCCGAACCCCAAAATCAAAATTGTTAACAGACTTCTAGTGAGCTAAGAAAATCCATACAGGTATAACAAATACCCTAAAAGAAAGATCACAATCAGTCCATCTACAAAAGTGAACCAAATACAGCCTATACGTAAGATCACAATAAGTCCCACATAAAGCAAAGATCCCATAATATTGTGCCCCTAAGTCCAGTGCATGTGTATTACGCGCATGAGTATTGGACTAAAGAATTAGTGTACTACAAGATAAGAGGTATGCAAGCATAGTAATATCAAACGGAATTTCGTGGATGTGAATTCAACTAAAGAATTAGTGTACTCAAAGATGAGAGGTATACAAGCATAGTAAACACACAATGCATATCTTTAACAAAAGCCTCAATAGTCATCACAAGATGAAAAGTGAACAAACTACATCTCATTGTGGTGCAGTAAGGACATATGACTAGTCTGGTAACCTTAAAATCTCTGATAGATGGACAACTTTGAACTCGATTAGGAACAAATTTATAATCTATAATGATTTTTGCTCAAGAACCGTAAAACTGATACTTTTAAATATATAAAAACTGAGGTATGTTGCATGGAAATTATGTGAACACGGTAGAAGCCAAATGAATCGCCTAATAAGAAGGTAACCTATATGGTATGCAAAGCTCCTGATGTACAGAATATATTATTAAACTTTCTCTTTGTGTGTAAATAATGAGGCAATAAGTAAGCAATTAACGGTAATTCGGAATAACCCTAGATGAACAAGGCATGTCCTATTTAAAATAAAAGAAACAAGAAATTGTACCAAAGGTTATGTGCTAAAAGTTAAAGATTCATCAACCGTGGATGGTGTTAACATAACAAAAATGTAGTAAAAGCGCATCACAAAGCGTAAGAAATTATTAAGTTACCCTAGTTAGAGCTCAAGCAATTTGAAACCCAATATACTAATCAAGGTTTTAAATATCGAATATCGGAATTGTATCGGAGAGATGCTTCATATAGCGGATACGGGCAATATATCGGGCGAAATCGCCATATCGGTAGATATATCGGCCAATATTATATCGGTTTTATCATATCGCAAGGGGTCCCAAAACAATATATCGGCCGATATGACCAATATTTGTTTTGCTGGGATTACTAATAAGTTATCCAAGCCCAAAGACTGCAAACCTTAGAATGTATCTATGCTATCTTCACCCATCTAGTGAATCATGGCAGAAATAACAAGCTTAATTAAGCAGTTAATAACAGCACTGCATTGTCTTAGTTAACCATAAGTAGGAAGATGCGGTCATGATCCTGACATAAGCAATCATTTGTCTTTATTGAGGATAACAAAAAAACAAAACATTCCAATGTGCAGCTCTTCGAATTCAATACCAACCTTTTTCCTGTAAAAAGCCACGCCATGAATGTTAAACGGAATCTTTCTGTTGCGGAAGGACATCTGGAAAACTTTGCCAGAGATCTGCATAGCAGTAGAGTGAAGCATCATATAGTGTACACACACACACACACACACACACACACGCACACACACACACAAAGTTCATAACCAGGTATTTCAAATTTTTCACCTGCCTCCTGTAGAGGATTGCAATATTCTTAAAGGAGCATTTATCACTTGAGCAATCAGATGTCATTTCTAAGATTTTGTCAATAGCAAATGCGCATTGAGCATCTTCATTATGGCATTCTTTAATACCAATCTGAATTCGTGAAGGACCGCAAAATTTAAGCATTAAACTTAGTACAAATGATCAACATTGGGTGCACTGGCGGACCCACGTTGGAGGTTGAGGGGAACAAAAATTTAATTTTTAAAAAAGGGTTTTTAGATAGCACCTCTAAATCTTCTTTATTTTGAATAGCATTCATAGTTTTAAAGTTCTACATTTAAAACTTTGATATGTTTTGAAATGACAACCCTAATTTTTTTAATTTTTAGTAAACACTCTCCGATCTATATATATTAAAATTTCACCTCCAAAAAAGAACCCTTTAATCTAATTAGTCCTTAAGAAGAAATTATGAAAAGGTGAAGCACAAAGCTTATAAATTAGTATTAGAGAAACATGATTTGTAAATAAAAGGCGAAGCTTAAAATTAATTAAAAAGGGGAAGTTTGAAATAGTTGGAAGATTTAAGAGTTTTTTTTAACACAAGGAAGAATCTCACCTTGATTTATAGAGAAAACAAAATCCTTAAAAAAAATTGAGTCTCAATCAAACACAATCATCTTCTTCCTTCTCTCTGTTCTTTCTTCTCCGTCAAACCCTAACCACGATTAGCTGCGCCTACGAGTCCCTGCCGGTTTCTATGATTAAATTAGTTTAAAATTTTATCTCCCAGCTTCAAATTTGTGGTATGGTCTTTAAATACTATTTGTCTGGTTTATATTAGATTTGAAACATAATTGTGCCCTCTCTAACCAAAATTTCTGGGTCTACCACTGGGCGCACATCTGCATTGCGGTCATGAAAGAAACTTTGAAAAGGATACTTTACTGCCAGGGGAGTTATCCGTTTCAACTTGCTTAAGCTGGGATCGTTTGACATTGTGGTGAATAAGAGATGACGCTGCCTCAACAATACAGCGGGTGGAACGATAGTTTTTATTTAATTTTATCTGCAATAATAAACATGGAACAGAGAGAAAACTCAACTTAATTTTACTTAAAATGTGAGGTTTTTTAACAGACAGCTTCTGAATCAAATTCCAATGTGCATATAAAAAAAAGTGAGTATAAGTTATGACGAAGAAAGTGGTAAATGAAAAGAACATAGCAGACCTCTTTATGAATTGGAAAATCTCTACGAAATGAGTCAAATCCGCTTGTATCGGCACCATTGAAACTAAATATGGACTGATACCCAATAAAACATTAAACAAAAATTCAATAATGATGCCAGTATGCTAAAAGATTACTAATGAGTAACAGCTACTATAAAGAATTCAGCATTTGTAATAAAAATAAGTCCGCTAAAAATTGCTTAAAATAGGATTAATGCAAGGAAAACACACCTGGTCATCATCACCAACAATAGTTATGTGATTGTGAGAAGCAAGCATTCGTAAAAGACGATACTGCATAGAACTTGTGTCCTGAAATTCATCTACCACTAGGGCTCTCCATGTGACCAAGCATTCCTTATAAACTGAATATTTAGCAAGCATCAAGTAATTGGAATAAAGAAAACATAGCTTCATGCAGCCATTATATAGTAAGAATGGTACTAACCTTCAGGGAAATCGATTAGTAACTTCACTGAGGAGCTGATAAAGTCATGATAATCCAAAGCATCACATGATTTAAGTATGCTATTGTAGTATCCTAGTATCTCAGCCTAATTTAGATCGCAACACTAGAATTGTAAAGATATA
This sequence comes from Agapanthus africanus, assembly GCA_030015575.1. Lineage (NCBI taxonomy): Eukaryota > Viridiplantae > Streptophyta > Magnoliopsida > Asparagales > Amaryllidaceae > Agapanthus > Agapanthus africanus. Next base: position 161,096,305 of record CM057350.1, on the reverse strand, counting down.
TCTAAAAGAATAGTTTAATGGCACAAATCTTCTCAAAAAGACGCATGACTTACTCCCATCTCATCGCCCATTTTTTTGCATTCTTCAGGTGTTCTTCCAGAAGCCTTGGCCTGAGAAGAAATGTAGGATGGTATTAGCATGACATACTTTATTGCAGTTCACTGTCTTTATTTGAAGTTATCAAAAATCTTCATGATAAAAATTAAACTAATCAAATTGCAAATATCTGCATAAAGAAAACCTAAGAGATATTCATTTGGAAGGACAGCAAAAATGAATCGAAGATAGAGTCATGTCAGTTGAAATCTGAAAGCCTAAGGAAAGTAGGCGACAACCTTATTTTAAATTAAGAAGAAATGAGAGCATAATCATACGAAGTTCGTAGAGGAAAAAATTCTCAAGGTAGGTGATGATGACAAAAGTCCAGCTGGACAACTATAAAACTTCACAAAGCACAAAAACGAATTCTCAATTCCTGAGGACAAGAGTCAGCAAGTAGTGCACAGACAATTTTTGCATGCAGGGTTCGATAATATGGATAATATCCTTATTTAATTATACATTGAACTGGAGGCCTGGAAATATATGGAGGCATAGGATGGATTGTTAATAATGAGCAACAAATTGAAACGGAAACAATTCAAAAATGGAGAAAAATTTCACCTGTGTCACGAATTTCTGCCACTTTTTTGACTTCTCTTTGAAGGAATATGCATTAGCACCACTGGAAAGCTCATCTCCCTTAAGAGAAAAATCTCCTCCGTTCTTTTTCCCGTCATCCATGAGGCGCAGGGCCTCTATGACAGCCTTTCTTTGCTGCCCCTGACCATATATTTGGAATTCCGGAGTGCGATCAACCCTGTGGTCGATGTGATGAGATTTTAAGACCAATGATGAATTTGTCAGGCCAATTAGATAAAGGTTTTTTTTTCCATTTTTTTGACTGTATGAGCAGAACTCCTAAGAGTCCGTCCAATTAGATAAAGGTTTTTGAACTCAACTAAATGGTAATTAACTACAAGGTATGTTTTTGTAATTTTGAATCTCCAATTCAATTTTTTCTAATTCGGTATAAACTCTAGAAACCCTAGACTGCATCAGATACTACATACATGTTACTTACAAATAGAAACTTGGAAAGAAACATCATTGTGCAGCAGAATCAATCTCACAAAAGATCGCACATTAACAAGGCAGGATTGCAATATCTAAAATTGATAAGGAAAAACAATCAATTCGTAAAACAGCATACTTTTCCGCATGAGACCGACAAAGTTGCAGGCAGAAGGAGTGAAACGTGCTAATCACCAATTCCTTTGCAATCGCCTTCCCCACCACTGCTCCAATCCGGTCCCTCATCTCAGTAGCCGCGGCAGTGGTGAAAGTCATGGCAAGGATGTTTTTAGGCGCTAAACCCTAAATAAACAAAAACCCAACTTCAAAACATCACCGAAACATTAATAAACGCCATCAAAACACAACCAAAAACAACTACCTCTTTCAAGAGCGTCAGCACGCGCCCAACCATAGTGGAAGTCTAGATTCCCCAAACAGTCATAACATTTCTAAGCAATCCAGAATTCAAGAAACGGTTAAAACAAAAATTACAAATGTTAGAATTAAGACCTTTCCGCTGCCGGGGCCAGCTACGATCATCAAAGGGACAGATATATCACTACAGGCCGCCTCTCTTTGGGCGTCATTTAGTTTCTCCAAGTAATCATAATACTTTCGAGGCACGGAATCATCATCTCTCAACTCCTGAGCCTGAGCCTCAGGAGCCATGCTCTCGGGGCTCGGGGTCTCCTTCTTGGAAGCAGATTTCTGGCAGATGACATCTACTTCTCTCAGGAAAGCATCGTCAAGCTCTTCGTCGAGAATGCTGGCACAGGGCTCCTTCGCCGGAGTCGAAAAGCTAGGGCCGTTAGAGATCTCAGACAGTGGGGCTCGTGGACACGACCTGTTTGCGTTAATGCATCTGAGGAGAAAGGAGAGAAAGATAAGAGGAAGCCCATGAAAATGTGTGTGTGAGAGAGAGAGAGGGGTACTTGGATAGGGGAATTGCGGAATGGAAATCGAAGGGACGCTTTCTTTGATTGTCGGTGACGATCGCCGATTGGAGATGAAGTGGAAGATTTTCTTTGTTCATTTTCCCTCTTTTCTTGCAAACCCTAGATGAAGGAGGAGGAGGAGGCGGCCATTACTGTGTGTGTATGAAGCTTTGGGCTTTGGGTAGCGGCACAGAATTCAATTTGAATGCGGCAGGTCTTGCTCAATGCAGTTGGGTAAAAGGGTGAAATGTTTTTAGCTCCCCTGATATTTTATGGTACCGTGGTAAGTTGGGGGCTGTTTGGTTGCAAGATTATGAAATTTGGATTTCAAAATAGTACAATTGAAAATTTCTGGATCTGGTAATTTATTGTTTGGTTGGTATTGGATTTCTCGTATTGGATTTATAGATCTTCGTAATCTTTATTTGGTTGTTGAAAAGAAAGTGAGATTTGGATTTGAGGATTTTAGAAAGACATAAATAGAGAGGATTATTAAATAAATAAAGTATTTGGGTCTCATCTAAAAGTGTCTCATCTAAAATTACAATGAATAGTGTCAAATCGTTGCAAATTCTCCAAATTTGTTAGTATTCAAGAATCCTTGTTTTGTGGTGGGCCTCCATTAAAAACAAAGGAATCCTGCAAATCCAAATCCGACAATCAAACACAAAATTATGGTATCCTCTCAACATTTTGGATTCCACAATCCAATTCTTTCATAATCCAACATGCCCTTACCAAGGGTTGCTTGGTTGACAAAATTTGGATGGATTTAAGAATAATTAGGATACAAGACATTATAGCAAGTATAAAACCAAACAAAAATTTGAAATCGGGTTTGTTTTGTTTGTAAGGAATTGGACCTTTTGTATTTGCCAAAAAGAAGGATTTATGAATTTGGAGAGATTTGGTAGCATGTCATCGTATAACCAAATAAAAAACTAGCTCGTCTCCATCTCTATCTCTCTTCCATATTTCCGACATTTCTTAAAAAAAAATACATATTTCTATCATGCAAACCAAACAAAAGATTTTAATACGTACCTGCAAATTCATCTTTATTCTTTACATCCAAACAAAAAACTTGGAGGGGGCTTGGATTCATGATACATTTCTAATCCATATTTTTTTGGTTTTTGATGGAGCTCTGGATCTCCTTCAGATGTTATCTTCCGTAGATTTACTGCGAACGCCGACGGACGGCTGAGATTTGATCTGGAGGTTGTCTCCTTTAGCGTGTGGATCTCAATGGGCTTGGATTTGAGGTTGAGCGGAGCTACCTGCAGGGAAGTCCCGGGTAGGTGTGCCACCGAGGACCCTCCGACGATCAAATCAGTGGTGCAAACTGGGCAGAGTAGCGGCTCAGTGGAAAGAAGTGCGTACCTCGATCGTCTGAGAGAGAGGTTTATATAGCGGCAGAAAAGGGCAGGCGGGCGCGAGAATCACGCCGGCCGTTACGTCCCTAGCGTCACGCTGGCGTGATGGCGGGATCCCGCATTAATGACGAGACAGTCTCGTTAATGGGAGATCGTGGTGGCGTAGAACGCGGGATCGTAGGCGGCGGATATCTCGCGCATGGCGAGATTCGCGGAGCCGTGGCGGAGGCGTCAGTGATCAGTGCTGTGGGTCGGTCTGATTGAGACCGAGGAAGATGAGCTCGGCGGGAGGTTCGGGCACGAGCGGGAGGCCGAGACATCTTGGTTCTGTGATAGTTCGGAGGCGAGCCGGGAGGGCGAGGAAGCTCAGCCCGAAGGAAGGCTCGGAGGCGAGCCGGGAGGCCGAGGAAGCTTAGCCCGAAGGAAGGCTCGGAGGCGAGCCGGATGGCCTAGGAAGCTCGGGCCTGTTATAGCTCAGAGTAGAGCAAAAGGGACAGTTGGCTTGGGTGTTGGAGTGCTCGGGGGCAATGAGTGGGTGTAGCATTTCAGAAAATATAAAATATTATTTTTGGAATTTAATATTAAAATAATATATTTCGCGAAAACTACCCAATCTGCCAAATTGGGGTTTCCGTAAAACGGTATAAATATATACCAATATTTATGAAATAATTGAAGATTAAAATGATTTATTCATTTAAATTTATATTTATTAGATTTGACATTTTTATAATTTATTTTTACGCGGATTTAAAATTAAACCCGATTAGTGCACTACTAATCGCGATTAAGCCACCGTATTTCTACAGTTTTTCATGGCTAGTGCACCATGTCATATTGCATTTTGGTTACATATTGTGTTCTTGTGTTGTTTTTGGAGTATTATGTGGTTTGGGTTTTAAAAAGAAAAGAAAAAGAGAAAAGGGTAAAAGAGAGAATGATTGGAGAGAGAGAGAGAGAAATGAGTTGAGAGAGTGTGAGAATAAGAAAGAGAGAGGGAGGGCTGCCCATTATTTCCTCCCCATTATTTTCTTCATTTTCTTCCTCCTCGTCTCCTTCCACCTTCACCCCTAAGATCCATCTCCAAACCTTCATCAAAACCTTATACTCCCTTCACAAAAGTTGATCCTCACCTCCTCCTCAACAGATTGGACCAATCAAAGTTGGATTTTTTTGAGCTTGGGCATCTAGAGTTTTTCTTGAGTTGCCCAAATGAGATATATCTTCTTCCATTTTAGTTTAGTTTAGTACCTTGCATTCTAGTTTAGTTTAGAAGTTGATTTGATTTGGTTATCGTGAAGTTAGAAATCCCTAGAGAGGGTTTGGGTGAAAGTGTGGATTTGGTGAACTCTAATGGCTGTTTACAAGCCCCTAGTGTGAATTTTATACCTAAAAATAGAGAATACAGACTTAGGATATTACCCATGTCGGTTTTGTGACATTTAGTGGCCTACAGGGAATCTGGAACAACCCGGGAAGTTTCTGAGAAAAACAAACGATACCAGAGACCTAGTGGGGCCAATAGGAAACCACCCTGCAAGTACGAACCCATTCCAAGCAGTTTTGGCCGAGCTGGCAGGAATTTTAGGTGATGTAGCCGGCCAAGTTGTGGTGGTTGGTGTCTAGGTTGGTCCAGTAGCTCACATACCCCTCATACAACACCTTATACTTGTTAGTTTTATTCCAATTGACTTGAACCAAAATCTGGAAGCACATTGAGGTGTTTTTGGTTATGTTTTCCGTATTTTGGAATGCTTGGTTTTGATGTTTGGATTTGTATTTGGTTGTTGGGCGTTTGTACGTCAACAACAAGGGTTGTTTGATTGTTTTGCATGCGTAGGCTATAGGTTCTAACCTGTGAGCGCACCGTGTGCCGTATTGGTTTTCCGGACTTGATGTTAATGGTATTGCGATATGTGTTGATATTGTAGGTACTTTCGCGTGGATTCCGAGACGACGGAGCATGGCTTCATCGACTTCGGCAAGCAAGGATCAAGGTGAGTAAATCTATATCTACGGGGGAAGTCGGGTGGATGGCGTATAGCACCCCCGCAAATTATAAATGGAAACCGATCTATAGGATACGGTCGTAGAAACCTAGATTAGAAAACTAGGGATATGGTTAAAAAGATAGTTAGAGATGATATGAGTGATTGAGTGTGTGTGTGTGTGTGTATTGAGATATGATATGAAAGCTTTAGGGATATGAAAAGTGAATGTGAATCACGACTTATAGATATGTAGTTGCACTAGAATAGGTATGAGTTTTAGAGTAACATGACATTAGATGTATAAGATAGAATGTATATGTAAGATGACTTGATATGAGATATTAATGTGATGGAAAAGAGTATACGATGTGATATGATGACTTGGTGTGATATGTCGTTATATGGATGCGAGTCGATATGTGATAATTGATACCTTTGCCGGTCCCAGATCTGAGATTGATACGGATGTGATCTGAGAGATAGGTATATATATATATATATATATATGGATAATGTCGTGGATCTTGAGTGAAATGTTGTACGAGACGTTAGGTCCGTACCCTCATTGTCTTATAGTTTGATAGGATCCCTAATTGTTTAATGCCGCCGTACGATGGTTTACTGTACGTGATGAGTTTTATGATGATTGATCCATACTCTTGACTAGAGGATGTTGTACTGTGGATTATACCGTACGTGATGTTGTGAGGCTGGATGCCGATTGATAGATTCACCGACTCGGTTATGTGATGGAGACGTATACCTTATAGAATTTAGCTCACGATGTACTTGTTAGGTTTACTTAGCACCACACAAGGGTTTGTCTTGCGTCAAACATGCTACAATTAAAATTTTAGGGTGCTAAGCAAATTAACCTAGGATCAAACTAGAAAAATAGAGTAACAAAATAGTATCACATACTAGATCTAGTGTCTAACACTAAGAGGATAGTAATACAACCTTTGTAGACTTCCCTCTTTGACTCTTTGGATCAATTAGAGTTTGAACCGATCCGCTTGAATCCTTCGTTGTCCACGACGATTCACCCGGAGTCCCTTTGCCCAAGCTCCAAGCTCCACTTGATCAAGGATGAAGTTGAAGCAAACACTCCACACTAGTGGGCTAGACTAAAGTAGAATAGTGATGTGGGTTTGCATCTCACTCAAAAACCTTTTCTTTTTAATTCTTTCTCTTTCTTTTAAAACCCTAGAGAGCTTTGAGGAGAAAGAGGAAGAAGGAGATGGTGGCTTAACTTGACTCAAGTGAATAATATATGAATAATAACCTAACATAATCCTATGTCAATGAGAGTATGCTATGCTTAAGTATGGTTACAAAATATCTAGATATTTTGTGACTAAAATTTAAGCAAAACCATGGGCTAAAACCATGGGCAATGAAACCATAGTATTGACTTTGTTAACACAAGAAATGAGGATTGAATAGTCAACCATGATTTAATTGCCATTTTGCTTTTCTCAAATAAACAAAATATATAAATATGCAACCATGTGAGTCTTGCATTGCCACCACCAATGTATCATCAACCATGACATATGTATGCATGCATGTGTGCATTCATATCAACATATGTACATACATTCATGCATACAACATTTAAAGAAAAGGTTATAAGTAAAATGGCTAATGGTCATTAATATTAAATCAACAATTGATTTAATAAACCTATCATATCACATATAATCTGACCAATAGAAACTGCCAGATTATAATACGATATCATATACACGCATTCAATCAAGTGCCTGCGTATATCACCATATGCACCCCCACATCGTTTCGCTTGAGCTAGATAACCCCTTTGTGGGACTCTAAGACTCGTCAATACGCCGGCAGTAGGTGATGATCATATCAAACACCCACAAGCCACAAGCGGTCAGCTAAACGTAACGGCCGCTCGGGTATTGAGCGAGCAGAAGAAAAACAAGCGAACCTATCAAAACTCCTGTCGAGCCAACCGGTAACACTTACCGTACAGTCCGGTCTCTTCGTCGGATATGCTGCATATCGAGCCTAGGGATGGCATCATCGACCCCAATAACTCAATAAGTCATGCCGATGTATGGCCTATAATAGATCGAGAAACTACTGATAACACTTATCAGTAAATCTCATCTGCCCTGGCCAGGGACTTGCTGATATAGCCAATCGAGCACATCGCAACATCAACCCCCAATACCGGGAGAGACGAAACCCCTCCTATCGCTCATTGCCTCCATGTGTCTCGGGACTGTACCCAAAAGCCACCTGTTTGCATGCCTCAGTAGAGCCATGGTAGGGTGGAAATCAAAGCACACTGGGAGAACACACAAGACTCTATGACGATCTCGGGTCTACAGACTAACCTGTATCAGTGTCACCTGAGAACTGCTATCCGACGATAGATATAATACCATATAGGAGTTCTCAGCAAGTCTGTCCAGTGTACCCAGCTTCCACTGAGCACCCATATACAATCTTGGTGTCAAACACCAATGGATATGGGATCATCCATCACCCATCATATGGGTCAAGAATCATATACGCTAGTTTACTCTGGAATATCGATTCCCCATCTCGATACACCCATGACTAGGGACATTTCAGGATATGCTTATAAACTACACACGTCCCACTAGTATGATCTGCATCATAATCACAGTAGCCAAGCAAATATCCTCAGGGCTTTATCAACATGTACCAAATGAATAAAAGCATGATCAAGTGAACATGTCAAGATAAAGAGTAACCAGATAGCATATATCATGTCGAGCAAGAAAGTCCTCTGAATATATATATATATATATATATATATATATATATATATATATATACATACACGTAAAAATACATCCACTATCAAATAATGGCCTCTAGGGCATACATATATCCAACAGTACTTTATGCTACATTCATGTTATTCTCATTGCATTACATATACATGTGCTAGTACACCTATACCATTATCAATGATGCGTATGTTACTGTAAATCCCCGTTCTCCATCTACAAGAATTTTCCTTGTATTTTCCAAATTTCCGAGATTTACTTTTCCTAGTAATTATTCTGTAGAAGGTGGTAGTTTGAATTCCAGTATTTATATTTTTCCAACAACCTAAAAGCAAAATTTAAACTAACAAACTAATTTCTTAAACCAACCCAGCCCACTAAAATTTAAAAAAAAAAAATTCCCTATAATTTTCCCTGGCCGTTCCCTTATTATTCCCTCAGCCCACGTTTTTTTATATAAATCAAAATTTTCCCAGCCCACGGCCCATAGCCCAATTCTATTTTTAATAATTCCTTAACCCAAGTGGTGGACGAGCCGTTTCCTCACCTGAAGCCCATTCTTATTTTATATTTTTGAGGGAATTTCTTTTAGAGCCTGGCCCACTCCCAATTAACCCAAGCCCGCTCTTTCCCCCCCCACTGTTCTTCTTCCATTTGAAAATTTCCCAACGGCAACTCCCTTAAACGCGCGCGCGACACGCCTCCTCCGCCGTCGCCCACGCCTTCGCCCTGCCGTTGCCCCCACGTTGTCAACATCGTCGCCCTCATCTCTCTCGTACTCACAAACTCCTCACCTCTCTTCTCTACTTTCACCGAGCTCAAAAATCCACCGAGCACCCCAAAATTTTTCTCTCGAACCCATTGCCACCTCCACGCCGGCGATCGTCCCACCTCGTCGCTCGACCCACGTCGACGACAGCCACTCAAATCCCCCTCCTTCTCCTTCCACGACTCCTCCCTTCATCACCCGAACACCCACCAACTCGAGACCCGACCCACTGCAACCAAGCTCGACACCCCTCGACGCCGGTGAACCCCCATCACGTCGCCGATCTCCCTGAAACCTCCTCAACCTCATCGTCATCACAATAATTCCTAGCCACTGCTCAACCTATTCCCCCTCTCCACAATTCCAAAACCCAATTTCCTTTTAAAAACAGTTTTTCTCACTGTTAACTCCACGGTGCCCATCGCCGGAGCGACGCCGTCGACCGTCAGCAACCCCAACACATCTCAGGCGAACCGCAGAGCACCCCTAAGCTTCCAGCGCACGCAAGACTGCTCCGAGAAACCCCGACGTGAAATTCGTGTTTCGAACTAGGCTCGCGGGAATCCGATACGTGGCGTACAACGCGCGTTCGTGACGACACTGTTGCCGTACGACCCCGAGGCGTTATCCAGGCAAGTGTTTACTTGCTTCATGCTAAATTATTAGTGGTACAACCTTAAAATTTTATAAATTGAAACTTACCGAATAACTAAATATATTGTGACGTATGTGTTCGATGTATGACCCCAATGGAAATATTAGTCTAATTTGACGGTAACCTATACGTTCTGTTGGCCCTTCTATTGATGTATAACGTGAGAGAAATTCGCTGGAAAATACGATTGTTCGTGACAAAAAGTGATATCCCCATATATGTTGTTTAAACTAGAACTCTCTCGTACCTGAAAACGAATAAAATCACCATAAATCGTATACGTATTGGAAAGCTGCGTTCGAGGGCTTAAATCGAAGCCGACTCGATGAACTTTAATCCTATGTAAATTTCTGATCATTTCCGTTATGTAACCATGAAGATAATTGGATCGGAACACGACTCTGGACTGCAGTCCAGAGCGTTTCTGGTTAGTGTGTTCTGTCTAAAGTCCTGCGTCCCCGTGTTTCCTGAAATCGCATGATACGGAACTTTCAGTAGTTATAAGATATACCTGTTAGCGAAATAAACCAAGTGGTTTCATTCCGATTTATCGTAGTTTGTTATTTTAAACTTATTTTAAAAGGGCAGAACGTAAAGCTGTCCAGAACACTTTCTGAAATGACATTTGAGATTGAACTGTGTATAACTTTCAACGTACAGATGCAATTGAGGATCCGTCTGTTGCGTTGAATACTTTATCGAAAACCCTAAATTTCATATAACTGTGACATCGCTAAATTCTGAGCCTAACTGGGCGCAATTCGTGTCGCGAAACAGACGTTCAGTTCTGAAATTGAAATTCCAGCCGCGAACACTTAAACTGAAACAGTTATATCTTGAAAACTGAAACTCCGATTGAACTGAAACAAATTTTGATGAATTACTGACTGATTGTTCTATATATCTTACCTACATCATTTTTGCTGAATTCGTAACATATTAATTTGTGTAATTCATTTTAGTTCGTGACATGCATGTTAATTCATAACATACCGAGCTTATTAGTAGCATACAATACATATATCATACCCTTGTCATTTACACAGTGTTAGTGCGTGTGGACATTGCATTATCGTGCGTGATAGGTGTTGATTTAGGAGTGACGAGTACACCAATGGAAAGTGAACATTCGTGACAGTGATTGATACAGTGGATAGTGATGAAACTGTGTCATTGGTATACTTGTACACAACTAGATCAATATCATAAATAGTGTAACCTGGGGAAAAAGGGGAAATCAAAGTGGAAAGAGTATCGTATTTAGCGGGACCGTGTTTAGAGGATGATCATTCGAATCGTGATACTTATACGTGTAGGACAGGATCTAGCGATCCGGCTGACAGGGTTATGTCCCGGGCATGTGGGCCGTGGTCTCGGGTATGTACGAGACTCCTGTTAAACATGATCCTCCTTCCACTATGTGATTTCAAACATGACTTAGAGACCGATAGGGACACATAACATATTCTGCATCATATTGTGACATAGTGATTGCTTGCATTATTTCTCATACCAGTATTACCTCAAATTACCTGTTTCATCTGATTATAACCATATTATTATTTGTGTCGCTCTGACGACCTGAGTATGCATGCTCAGATTCCGCGGGAGGACCTGCACAGGAGACTGATCTACCCTTCGAGTTCACAGAGATATAGTTTGGTGTACCTTCTTCATTTACTGCTTTCCATAAAAGAGATTGTGAGATCGAACTTGGTTAGTTATTATTCTTATTATCTGTAATCTGTGAACAATGGGATTTAATGTAATAAATTAGTAATGTGATCTCTTTAATACTGTGCTTTATTTACTGATTACCATGTAGTGCTAGAAGTCGAAGTGTGACTACGGCAGGATGATTCCTTGACCGTAGGAGCATGGCTGGCCTAGTCATCCCTCGTTTTCCGTATTTTGGGAAGCGGGGCGTGACATGGTTTAGTTGGTATCAGAGCCCAGGTTTAGCATCAAGGGATAACATTCACTAGGCGATATTACGTTATTCTTGTTTCACTACTCTTGATTTCTATCCTTGAATCTGATCCTATTCTTTTGAATCTTCCAGTGATATGACGTCCCCGAACGACCCCTCCTCGGACTCCAGCTCTCAGGACCGCACGGAAAGAATACTCAGTGCACTGACCACTCTCGCAGAAGCTCAGGAGAGGAAGACTGATTTGCTTACTGAGGGACTCAGGGCGATTACCGCCGCAGGAGGACCCTCCGCACTTATTACTGCCCCCGAGGGTGTTGTTCCCCCAGCATATCAGGCTAGAGCGGGTACCGTGTCAGACTTCCGACGGTTACACCCAGCTGCGTTCACAGGGCTAGCTGAACCACTTGAAGCTGAGCAATGGCTGGTAAATATGGAGAATTTATTGGCAGCCGCCAGGGTTCCAGAGGAAGACAGAGTGAATGTGATAAAGATACAATTAGAAGACGAGGCTCGTACATGGTGGTCGGTAGAAGAAAGCAGACTTGAAGAGCCGATTGAATGGAACAAGTTTAAGGAGTGCTTCTTAGATCACTATTTTCCTCCCACAGCCAAGGCAGAAATGGAGGAAAGGTTTATTCTCCTGAAGCAGAATGGACGCCCAGTGGACGTTTATGCGGCAGAGTTCAACCGTCTGAGCCGCTTTGCTCCATACATGGTCAAATCAGAGGTCACCAGGGCCAGGCGTTTCCTTCAGGGGTTAGATTTTGAGTTGCAGCAGCTGATTGCATCGTTAGATCTACAGACTTTCGCACAGGTACTCAACGCGGCGAGAGTTCAGGAGCAATTGATTAGCAAGTTCAGGAGACCCCCGGTCGTTCCAGCACGTACCCACGCGCCTTCTCGAGGAGCTATACCGGTTCACAGAGCAGGGACGACGCAAATGAAGCGCCCGTTTGTACCACAGCATCGCCCCCAGAGACAGGGCGTAACTTGCGGCTATTGCGGTAGAGGAGGACATACTCAGAAGGACTGTCGCCGTGCCAAGGGACAGTGCCTGATTTGCGGTTCCAGTCAACACAGGATTAACAGTTGTCCGGAGCGAGCAGAAATACAGGGAGGTTCTGGACCGTCACAGCAGAGGCCGCAAGAGCAGAGGCAACCATTTACAGGTCGCGGTCAGGGACGGGCTTTCACCTTGACCGCCGAGCAGGCGGAAGCGTCAGGAGATGTGGTTACAGGTACTCTACTCGTACATGCCTTACCAGCTAGAGTACTATTTAATTCGGGAGCATCGCATTGTTTCTTGTCTGAGCATTTCACAAATACACACTCAATACCACATGAACCACTAACCAAAGGATGGGAAATTCATACGGGTAATGGCATTATTATATCTAGTCGGGAATGTAGATTATGCCCGGTTGTAGTGTGTGGTAGGGAATTCTATGCGAATTTCCTCCTAATTGGGACAGGCAGTTACGACGCAATTCTCGGGATGGATTGGATGAGCACTTTCCATGCAGTTATCGACTGTCGGGCAAGGAAGGTGATCTTCCGCATCCCCAATCACCCGGAGTTTATTTTCGAGGGCGGAAGCGAATCTTTGGAACCAGCTAAGTACAGAGCAAAGCCTAAGGAACTGACAGCTATGGAGATTGATAAGAGCCCAGCCCCAGAAATTGTTCGGGACTTTCTAGACGTATTTCCTGAAGATCTACCAGGTCTACCACCTCCTCGAATTTTGGAGTTCTCAATCGATTTGATTCCAGGTACAGCCCCAGTATCCAGAGCCCCATACAGAATGGCACCGGTGGAATTGGCGGAATTGAAGAAGCAGGTTGAAGAACTATCGGAGAAAGGATTTATTCGACCAAGCGCTTCGCCGTGGGGTGCACCAGTTCTATTAGTAAAGAAGAAGGATGGATCGCTGCGAATGTGTATAGATTACCGGGAGCTGAACAAGGTCACGATAAAGAACAAGTACCCAATACCGCGCATTGATGACCTATTCGATCAGCTAAGTGGAGCCAAGGTTTTCTCGAAGTTGGACCTCCGTTCTGGATATCATCAAATCAGAGTAGCAGCCGAGGATGTATGCAAGACGGCTTTCAGAACCCGATACGGACATTACGAGTTCCTTGTGATGCCGTTCGGTGTTACCAATGCCCCAGCAATATTCATGGATTTAATGAACAGGGTGTTCGCAAAATACTTGGACACGTTTGTCGTTGTATTTATCGACGACATACTTGTCTATTCGAAGACCCGGGAAGAGCATGCTGAGCATTTGCGCACGGTACTGCAGATTCTTCGAGAAGAGAAGCTGTACGCGAAGCTAAGCAAGTGTGAATTCTGGCTTGACAAGGTTCAGTTTTTGGGACATATTGTTTCGGGCGAAGGCATCTCAGTGGACCCGGCAAAGATAGAATCTGTCAGAGATTGGCCGACGCCGAAATCAGTGGCTGAGATCAGGAGTTTTCTGGGATTAGCAGGCTATTATCGGAGATTCGTCCAAGATTTCTCTAGAATCGCAGAACCATTGACACGGCTGACACGGAAGGACGTGCCGTTTACATGGACAGAAGAGTGCACTCAGGCATTCGACACTCTGAAGCAGAAGTTAACCACAGCACCTATACTTACTGTACCAGATAATTCCGGTGGTATGGTGATACACAGTGATGCCTCGGGGAAGGGTTTAGGCTGTGTTTTGATGCAGCACGGCCGAGTGGTTGCTTACGCCTCTCGACAACTGAGAAACCACGAGAAGAACTACCCTACGCACGACTTGGAGTTAGCTGCGGTAGTTTTTGCATTGAAGATTTGGAGGCACTATCTTTTGGGTGAGAAAGTGGAGGTATACACGGATCATAAAAGTTTGAAGTATGTTTTCACTCAGAAGGAACTGAACATGAGGCAGCGTAGATGGCTAGAGCTAATGGCAGATTATGACTTGGACCTTCAGTATCACCCGGGGAAGGTCAATGTTGTACCAGATGCACTCAGTCGCAAACCAGCCGTCATGATGTTGACCGATCAGAGGAGTATTATTGAGGATTTCCAGAGACTTGAACTGGAGGTCATTACTCCAAACGCACTCAGTCAACTTTGGCAACTACAGGTGCAATCTTCCCTGGTGGATCGCATCAAGATTGCACAAGCGGATGATCCCCGATTGCAAAAGTTCAGAGAACAAGTGGAAGCTGGACTGAGAACGGATTTGAGTATACATGAAGATGGCTCTTTGAGATTCGGTAGCAGACTCTGCGTACCTAAAGGAGACGTACGAGAAGAAGTGTTGGCTGAAGCACACAGTTCAGCTTATTCTGTGCATCCAGGAGGTACAAAAATGTATCAGGACCTAAAGCAGCACTTTTGGTGGAATGGAATGAAGCGGGAAATTGCGAGGTTCGTATCCAGATGCTTGGTATGTCAGCAGGTGAAGGCGGAACATCAGAGAACAGCAGGATTATTACAACCATTGCCAATACCTGAATGGAAGTGGGAGCACATTACTATGGATTTTGTGACGGCATTACCGCGGAGCCCTAGAGGCAATAATGCTATTTGGGTTATCGTCGATCGCCTCACAAAAGTGGCACACTTTCTACCTTTCCGAGTGGGACAGTCGACAGAATCACTGGCAGAAAGATATATGCAGGAGATTGTGCGACTTCACGGTGTTCCAGTCAGCATTGTGTCAGACCGGGACACGAGATTCTTGTCACACTTTTGGAGGAGCTTACAGGAGAGTTTGGGAACCCGACTCAAATTCAGCACAGCTTATCACCCACAGAAGGATGGACAATCCGAGCGTACGATTCAGACGCTCGAGGATATGTTGAGAGCCTGTATGTTGGACTTTCAGGGTTCCTGGGAGGACCATCTGCACCTAGTCGAGTTTTCTTACAACAATAGTTACCAGGCTAGCATTCAGATGGCTCCTTTTAAAGCGCTATATGGGCGGAAGTGTCGATCACCAGTATATTGGGATGAGGTGGGAGAACGAAGATTACTGGGCCCCGAACTCATTGTTCAGACAGTCGACAAGGTTCAAATGATCAGAAAACGTATTAAGACGGCTCAAGATCGACAGAAGAGTTGGGCAGATACCAGCAGAAGGGCACTTGAGTTCGAAGTCGGAGATCATGTGTTCTTGAAGATTTCCCCTACTCGTGGAGTTATCAGGTTCGGAAGTCGGGGAAAACTTAGTCCCCGTTTTATCGGACCTTTTGAGGTGCTAGAGCGAGTAGGAGAGGTGGCCTATCGATTGGCCTTGCCTCCATCGCTAGCTGGTGTGCACAATACCTTCCACGTGTCACAGTTGCGGCGTTACGTTCGAGATGAGAACCATGTTCTGGATCATTCAGAGTTAGTTTTGGGGACCGATCTATCATACGAGGAGCAGCCTACTACCATCCTCGACCGCAGAAAGAAAGTGCTGAAGAATAAGGTCATTCCGTTAGTCCGAGTGTCTTGGGGCGGTCGTTCCCCAGGAGAATCCACCTGGGAGCGGGAGGAAGATATCCGCGATCGTTATCCACATCTTTTTGTTTAGCACAATGTATTCTTGTATCCTTGTTAAATTTCGAGGACGAAATTTTTGTTAAGGGGGGTATGATGTAAATCCCCGTTCTCCATCTACAAGAATTTTCCTTGTATTTTCCAAATTTCCGAGATTTACTTTTCCTAGTAATTATTCTGTAGAAGGTGGTAGCTTGAATTCCAGTATTTATATTTTTCCAACAACCTAAAAGCAAAATTTAAACTAACAAACTAATTTCTTAAACCAACCCAGCCCACTAAAATTTAAAAAAAAAAAATTCCCTATAATTTTCCCTGGCCGTTCCCTTATTATTCCCTCAGCCCACGTTTTTTTATATAAATCAAAATTTTCCCAGCCCACGGCCCATAGCCCAATTCTATTTTTAATAATTTCTTAACCCAAGTGGTGGACGAGCCGTTTCCTCACCTGAAGCCCATTCTTATTTTATATTTTTGAGGGAATTTCTTTTAGAGCCTGGCCCACTCCCAATTAACCCAAGCCCGCTCTTTCCCCCCCCACTGTTCTTCTTCCATTTGAAAATTTCCCAACGGCAACTCCCTTAAACGCGCGCGCGACACGCCTCCTCCGCCGTCGCCCACGCCTTCGCCCTGCCGTTGCCCCCACGTTGTCAACATCGTCGCCCTCATCTCTCTCGTACTCACAAACTCCTCACCTCTCTTCTCTACTTTCACCGAGCTCAAAAATCCACCGAGCACCCCAAAATTTTTCTCTCGAACCCATTGCCACCTCCACGCCGGCGATCGTCCCACCTCGTCGCTCGACCCACGTCGACGACAGCCACTCAAATCCCCCTCCTTCTCCTTCCACGACTCCTCCCTTCATCACCCGAACACCCACCAACTCGAGACCCGACCCACTGCAACCAAGCTCGACACCCCTCGACGCCGGTGAACCCCCATCACGTCGCCGATCTCCCTGAAACCTCCTCAACCTCATCGTCATCACAATAATTCCTAGCCACTGCTCAACCTATTCCCCCTCTCCACAATTCCAAAACCCAATTTCCTTTTAAAAACAGTTTTTCTCACTGTTAACTCCACGGTGCCCATCGCCGGAGCGACGCCGTCGACCGTCAGCAACCCCAACATATCTCAGGCGAACCGCAGAGCACCCCTAAGCTTCCAGCGCACGCAAGACTGCTCCGAGAAACCCCGACGTGAAATTCGTGTTTCGAACTAGGCTCGCGGGAATCCGATACGTGGCGTACAACGCGCGTTCGTGACGACACTGTTGCCGTACGACCCCGAGGCGTTATCCAGGCAAGTGTTTACTTGCTTCATGCTAAATTATTAGTGGTACAACCTTAAAATTTTATAAATTGAAACTTACCGAATAACTAAATATATTGTGACGTATGTGTTCGATGTATGACCCCAATGGAAATATTAGTCTAATTTGACGGTAACCTATACGTTCTGTTGGCCCTTCTATTGATGTATAACGTGAGAGAAATTCGCTGGAAAATACGATTGTTCGTGACAAAAAGTGATATCCCCATATATGTTGTTTAAACTAGAACTCTCTCGTACCTGAAAACGAATAAAATCACCATAAATCGTATACGTATTGGAAAGCTGCGTTCGAGGGCTTAAATCGAAGCCGACTCGATGAACTTTAATCCTATGTAAATTTCTGATCATTTCCGTTATGTAACCATGAAGATAATTGGATCGGAACACGACTCTGGACTGCAGTCCAGAGCGTTTCTGGTTAGTGTGTTCTGTCTAAAGTACTGCGTCCCCATGTTTCCTGAAATCGCATGATACGGAACTTTCAGTAGTTATAAGATATACCTGTTAGCGAAATAAAACAAGTGGTTTCATTCCGATTTATCGTAGTTTGTTATTTTAAACTTATTTTAAAAGGGCAGAACGTAAAGCTGTCCAGAACACTTTCTGAAATGACATTTGAGATTGAACTGTGTATAACTTTCAACGTACAGATGCAATTGAGGATCCGTCTGTTGCGTTGAATACTTTATCGAAAACCCTAAATTTCATATAACTGTGACATCGCTAAATTCTGAGCCTAACTGGGCGCAATTCGTGTCGCGAAACAGACGTTCAGTTCTGAAATTGAAATTCCAGCCGCGAACACTTAAACTGAAACAGTTATATCTTGAAAACTGAAACTCCGATTGAACTGAAACAAATTTTGATGAATTACTGACTGATTGATCTATATATCTTACCTACATCATTTTTGCTGAATTCGTAACATATTAATTTGTGTAATTCATTTTAGTTCGTGACATGCATGTTAATTCATAACATACCGAGCTTATTAGTAGCATACAATACATATATCATACCCTTGTCATTTACACAGTGTTAGTGCGTGTGGACATTGCATTATCGTGCGTGATAGGTGTTGATTTAGGAGTGACGAGTACACCAATGGAAAGTGAACATTCGTGACAGTGATTGATACAGTGGATAGTGATGAAACCGTGTCATTGGTATACTTGTACACAACTAGATCAATATCATAAATAGTGTAACCTGGGGAAAAAGGGGAAATCAAAGTGGAAAGAGTATCGTATTTAGCGGGACCGTGTTTAGAGGATGATCATTCGAATCGTGATACTTATACGTGTAGGACAGGATCTAGCGATCCGGCTGACAGGGTTATGTCCCGGGCATGTGGGCCGTGGTCTCGGGTATGTACGAGACTCCTGTTAAACATGATCCTCCTTCCACTATGTGATTTCAAACATGACTTAGAGACCGATAGGGACACATAACATATTCTGCATCATATTGTGACATAGTGATTGCTTGCATTATTTCTCATACCAGTATTACCTCAAATTACCTGTTTCATCTGATTATAACCATATTATTATTTGTGTCGCTCTGACGACCTGAGTATGCATGCTCAGATTCCGCGGGAGGACCTGCACAGGAGACTGATCTACCCTTCGAGTTCACAGAGATATAGTTTGGTGTACCTTCTTCATTTACTGCTTTCCATAAAAGAGATTGTGAGATCGAACTTGGTTAGTTATTATTCTTATTATCTGTAATCTGTGAACAATGGGATTTAATGTAATAAATTAGTAATGTGATCTCTTTAATACTGTGCTTTATTTACTGATTACCATGTAGTGCTAGAAGTCGAAGTGTGACTACGGCAGGATGATTCCTTGACCGTAGGAGCATGGCTGGCCTAGTCATCCCTCGTTTTCCGTATTTTGGGAAGCGGGGCGTGACATGGTTTAGTTGGTATCAGAGCCCAGGTTTAGCATCAAGGGATAACATTCACTAGGCGATATTACGTTATTCTTGTTTCACTACTCTTGATTTCTATCCTTGAATCTGATCCTATTCTTTTGAATCTTCCAGTGATATGACGTCCCCGAACGACCCCTCCTCGGACTCCAGCTCTCAGGACCGCACGGAAAGAATACTCAGTGCACTGACCACTCTCGCAGAAGCTCAGGAGAGGAAGACTGATTTGCTTACTGAGGGACTCAGGGCGATTACCGCCGCAGGAGGACCCTCCGCACTTATTACTGCCCCCGAGGGTGTTGTTCCCCCAGCATATCAGGCTAGAGCGGGTACCGTGTCAGACTTCCGACGGTTACACCCAGCTGCGTTCACAGGGCTAGCTGAACCACTTGAAGCTGAGCAATGGCTGGTAAATATGGAGAATTTATTGGCAGCCGCCAGGGTTCCAGAGGAAGACAGAGTGAATGTGATAAAGATACAATTAGAAGACGAGGCTCGTACATGGTGGTCGGTAGAAGAAAGCAGACTTGAAGAGCCGATTGAATGGAACAAGTTTAAGGAGTGCTTCTTAGATCACTATTTTCCTCCCACAGCCAAGGCAGAAATGGAGGAAAGGTTTATTCTCCTGAAGCAGAATGGACGCCCAGTGGACGTTTATGCGGCAGAGTTCAACCGTCTGAGCCGCTTTGCTCCATACATGGTCAAATCAGAGGTCACCAGGGCCAGGCGTTTCCTTCAGGGGTTAGATTTTGAGTTGCAGCAGCTGATTGCATCGTTAGATCTACAGACTTTCGCACAGGTACTCAACGCGGCGAGAGTTCAGGAGCAATTGATTAGCAAGTTCAGGAGACCCCCGGTCGTTCCAGCACGTACCCACGCGCCTTCTCGAGGAGCTATACCGGTTCACAGAGCAGGGACGACGCAAATGAAGCGCCCGTTTGTACCACAGCATCGCCCCCAGAGACAGGGCGTAACTTGCGGCTATTGCGGTAGAGGAGGACATACTCAGAAGGACTGTCGCCGTGCCAAGGGACAGTGCCTGATTTGCGGTTCCAGTCAACACAGGATTAACAGTTGTCCGGAGCGAGCAGAAATACAGGGAGGTTCTGGACCGTCACAGCAGAGGCCGCAAGAGCAGAGGCAACCATTTACAGGTCGCGGTCAGGGACGGGCTTTCACCTTGACCGCCGAGCAGGCGGAAGCGTCAGGAGATGTGGTTACAGGTACTCTACTCGTACATGCCTTACCAGCTAGAGTACTATTTAATTCGGGAGCATCGCATTGTTTCTTGTCTGAGCATTTCACAAATACACACTCAATACCACATGAACCACTAACCAAAGGATGGGAAATTCATACGGGTAATGGCATTATTATATCTAGTCGGGAATGTAGATTATGCCCGGTTGTAGTGTGTGGTAGGGAATTCTATGCGAATTTCCTCCTAATTGGGACAGGCAGTTACGACGCAATTCTCGGGATGGATTGGATGAGCACTTTCCATGCAGTTATCGACTGTCGGGCAAGGAAGGTGATCTTCCGCATCCCCAATCACCCGGAGTTTATTTTCGAGGGCGGAAGCGAATCTTTGGAACCAGCTAAGTACAGAGCAAAGCCTAAGGAACTGACAGCTATGGAGATTGATAAGAGCCCAGCCCCAGAAATTGTTCGGGACTTTCTAGACGTATTTCCTGAAGATCTACCAGGTCTACCACCTCCTCGAATTTTGGAGTTCTCAATCGATTTGATTCCAGGTACAGCCCCAGTATCCAGAGCCCCATACAGAATGGCACCGGTGGAATTGGCGGAATTGAAGAAGCAGGTTGAAGAACTATCGGAGAAAGGATTTATTCGACCAAGCGCTTCGCCGTGGGGTGCACCAGTTCTATTAGTAAAGAAGAAGGATGGATCGCTGCGAATGTGTATAGATTACCGGGAGCTGAACAAGGTCACGATAAAGAACAAGTACCCAATACCGCGCATTGATGACCTATTCGATCAGCTAAGTGGAGCCAAGGTTTTCTCGAAGTTGGACCTCCGTTCTGGATATCATCAAATCAGAGTAGCAGCCGAGGATGTATGCAAGACGGCTTTCAGAACCCGATACGGACATTACGAGTTCCTTGTGATGCCGTTCGGTGTTACCAATGCCCCAGCAATATTCATGGATTTAATGAACAGGGTGTTCGCAAAATACTTGGACACGTTTGTCGTTGTATTTATCGACGACATACTTGTCTATTCGAAGACCCGGGAAGAGCATGCTGAGCATTTGCGCACGGTACTGCAGATTCTTCGAGAAGAGAAGCTGTACGCGAAGCTAAGCAAGTGTGAATTCTGGCTTGACAAGGTTCAGTTTTTGGGACATATTGTTTCGGGCGAAGGCATCTCAGTGGACCCGGCAAAGATAGAATCTGTCAGAGATTGGCCGACGCCGAAATCAGTGGCTGAGATCAGGAGTTTTCTGGGATTAGCAGGCTATTATCGGAGATTCGTCCAAGATTTCTCTAGAATCGCAGAACCATTGACACGGCTGACACGGAAGGACGTGCCGTTTACATGGACAGAAGAGTGCACTCAGGCATTCGACACTCTGAAGCAGAAGTTAACCACAGCACCTATACTTACTGTACCAGATAATTCCGGTGGTATGGTGATACACAGTGATGCCTCGGGGAAGGGTTTAGGCTGTGTTTTGATGCAGCACGGCCGAGTGGTTGCTTACGCCTCTCGACAACTGAGAAACCACGAGAAGAACTACCCTACGCACGACTTGGAGTTAGCTGCGGTAGTTTTTGCATTGAAGATTTGGAGGCACTATCTTTTGGGTGAGAAAGTGGAGGTATACACGGATCATAAAAGTTTGAAGTATGTTTTCACTCAGAAGGAACTGAACATGAGGCAGCGTAGATGGCTAGAGCTAATGGCAGATTATGACTTGGACCTTCAGTATCACCCGGGGAAGGTCAATGTTGTACCAGATGCACTCAGTCGCAAACCAGCCGTCATGATGTTGACCGATCAGAGGAGTATTATTGAGGATTTCCAGAGACTTGAACTGGAGGTCATTACTCCAAACGCACTCAGTCAACTTTGGCAACTACAGGTGCAATCTTCCCTGGTGGATCGCATCAAGATTGCACAAGCGGATGATCCCCGATTGCAAAAGTTCAGAGAACAAGTGGAAGCTGGACTGAGAACGGATTTGAGTATACATGAAGATGGCTCTTTGAGATTCGGTAGCAGACTCTGCGTACCTAAAGGAGACGTACGAGAAGAAGTGTTGGCTGAAGCACACAGTTCAGCTTATTCTGTGCATCCAGGAGGTACAAAAATGTATCAGGACCTAAAGCAGCACTTTTGGTGGAATGGAATGAAGCGGGAAATTGCGAGGTTCGTATCCAGATGCTTGGTATGTCAGCAGGTGAAGGCGGAACATCAGAGAACAGCAGGATTATTACAACCATTGCCAATACCTGAATGGAAGTGGGAGCACATTACTATGGATTTTGTGACGGCATTACCGCGGAGCCCTAGAGGCAATAATGCTATTTGGGTTATCGTCGATCGCCTCACAAAAGTGGCACACTTTCTACCTTTCCGAGTGGGACAGTCGACAGAATCACTGGCAGAAAGATATATGCAGGAGATTGTGCGACTTCACGGTGTTCCAGTCAGCATTGTGTCAGACCGGGACACGAGATTCTTGTCACACTTTTGGAGGAGCTTACAGGAGAGTTTGGGAACCCGACTCAAATTCAGCACAGCTTATCACCCACAGAAGGATGGACAATCCGAGCGTACGATTCAGACGCTCGAGGATATGTTGAGAGCCTGTATGTTGGACTTTCAGGGTTCCTGGGAGGACCATCTGCACCTAGTCGAGTTTTCTTACAACAATAGTTACCAGGCTAGCATTCAGATGGCTCCTTTTAAAGCGCTATATGGGCGGAAGTGTCGATCACCAGTATATTGGGATGAGGTGGGAGAACGAAGATTACTGGGCCCCGAACTCATTGTTCAGACAGTCGACAAGGTTCAAATGATCAGAAAACGTATTAAGACGGCTCAAGATCGACAGAAGAGTTGGGCAGATACCAGCAGAAGGGCACTTGAGTTCGAAGTCGGAGATCATGTGTTCTTGAAGATTTCCCCTACTCGTGGAGTTATCAGGTTCGGAAGTCGGGGAAAACTTAGTCCCCGTTTTATCGGACCTTTTGAGGTGCTAGAGCGAGTAGGAGAGGTGGCCTATCGATTGGCCTTGCCTCCATCGCTAGCTGGTGTGCACAATACCTTCCACGTGTCACAGTTGCGGCGTTACGTTCGAGATGAGAACCATGTTCTGGATCATTCAGAGTTAGTTTTGGGGACCGATCTATCATACGAGGAGCAGCCTACTACCATCCTCGACCGCAGAAAGAAAGTGCTGAAGAATAAGGTCATTCCGTTAGTCCGAGTGTCTTGGGGCGGTCGTTCCCCAGGAGAATCCACCTGGGAGCGGGAGGAAGATATCCGCGATCGTTATCCACATCTTTTTGTTTAGCACAATGTATTCTTGTATCCTTGTTAAATTTCGAGGACGAAATTTTTGTTAAGGGGGGTATGATGTAAATCCCCGTTCTCCATCTACAAGAATTTTCCTTGTATTTTCCAAATTTCCGAGATTTACTTTTCCTAGTAATTATTCTGTAGAAGGTGGTAGCTTGAATTCCAGTATTTATATTTTTCCAACAACCTAAAAGCAAAATTTAAACTAACAAACTAATTTCTTAAACCAACCCAGCCCACTAAAATTTAAAAAAAAAAAATTCCCTATAATTTTCCCTGGCCGTTCCCTTATTATTCCCTCAGCCCACGTTTTTTTATATAAATCAAAATTTTCCCAGCCCACGGCCCATAGCCCAATTCTATTTTTAATAATTTCTTAACCCAAGTGGTGGACGAGCCGTTTCCTCACCTGAAGCCCATTCTTATTTTATATTTTTGAGGGAATTTCTTTTAGAGCCTGGCCCACTCCCAATTAACCCAAGCCCGCTCTTTCCCCCCCCACTGTTCTTCTTCCATTTGAAAATTTCCCAACGGCAACTCCCTTAAACGCGCGCGCGACACGCCTCCTCCGCCGTCGCCCACGCCTTCGCCCTGCCGTTGCCCCCACGTTGTCAACATCGTCGCCCTCATCTCTCTCGTACTCACAAACTCCTCACCTCTCTTCTCTACTTTCACCGAGCTCAAAAATCCACCGAGCACCCCAAAATTTTTCTCTCGAACCCATTGCCACCTCCACGCCGGCGATCGTCCCACTTCGTCGCTCGACCCACGTCGACGACAGCCACTCAAATCCCCCTCCTTCTCCTTCCACGACTCCTCCCTTCATCACCCGAACACCCACCAACTCGAGACCCGACCCACTGCAACCAAGCTCGACACCCCTCGACGCCGGTGAACCCCCATCACGTCGCCGATCTCCCTGAAACCTCCTCAACCTCATCGTCATCACAATAATTCCTAGCCACTGCTCAACCTATTCCCCCTCTCCACAATTCCAAAACCCAATTTCCTTTTAAAAACAGTTTTTCTCACTGTTAACTCCACGGTGCCCATCGCCGGAGCGACGCCGTCGACCGTCAGCAACCCCAACACATCTCAGGCGAACCGCAGAGCACCCCTAAGCTTCCAGCGCACGCAAGACTGCTCCGAGAAACCCCGACGTGAAATTCGTGTTTCGAACTAGGCTCGCGGGAATCCGATACGTGGCGTACAACGCGCGTTCGTGATGACACTGTTGCCGTACGACCCCGAGGCGTTATCCAGGCAAGTGTTTACTTGCTTCATGCTAAATTATTAGTGGTACAACCTTAAAATTTTATAAATTGAAACTTACCGAATAACTAAATATATTGTGACGTATGTGTTCGATGTATGACCCCAATGGAAATATTAGTCTAATTTGACGGTAACCTATACGTTCTGTTGGCCCTTCTATTGATGTATAACGTGAGAGAAATTCGCTGGAAAATACGATTGTTCATGACAAAAAGTGATATCCCCATATATGTTGTTTAAACTAGAACTCTCTCGTACCTGAAAACGAATAAAATCACCATAAATCGTATACGTATTGGAAAGCTGCGTTCGAGGGCTTAAATCGAAGCCGACTCGATGAACTTTAATCCTATGTAAATTTCTGATCATTTCCGTTATGTAACCATGAAGATAATTGGATCGGAACACGACTCTGGACTGCAGTCCAGAGCGTTTCTGGTTAGTGTGTTCTGTCTAAAGTCCTGCGTCCCCGTGTTTCCTGAAATCGCATGATACGGAACTTTCAGTAGTTATAAGATATACCTGTTAGCGAAATAAAACAAGTGGTTTCATTCCGATTTATCGTAGTTTGTTATTTTAAACTTATTTTAAAAGGGCAGAACGTAAAGCTGTCCAGAACACTTTCTGAAATGACATTTGAGATTGAACTGTGTATAACTTTCAACGTACAGATGCAATTGAGGATCCGTCTGTTGCGTTGAATACTTTATCGAAAACCCTAAATTTCATATAACTGTGACATCGCTAAATTCTGAGCCTAACTGGGCGCAATTCGTGTCGCGAAACAGACGTTCAGTTCTGAAATTGAAATTCCAGCCGCGAACACTTAAACTGAAACAGTTATATCTTGAAAACTGAAACTCCGATTGAACTGAAACAAATTTTGATGAATTACTGACTGATTGTTCTATATATCTTACCTACATCATTTTTGCTGAATTCGTAACATATTAATTTGTGTAATTCATTTTAGTTCGTGACATGCATGTTAATTCATAACATACCGAGCTTATTAGTAGCATACAATACATATATCATACCCTTGTCATTTACACAGTGTTAGTGCGTGTGGACATTGCATTATCGTGCGTGATAGGTGTTGATTTAGGAGTGACGAGTACACCAATGGAAAGTGAACATTCGTGACAGTGATTGATACAGTGGATAGTGATGAAACCGTGTCATTGGTATACTTGTACACAACTAGATCAATATCATAAATAGTGTAACCTGGGGAAAAAGGGGAAATCAAAGTGGAAAGAGTATCGTATTTAGCGGGACCGTGTTTAGAGGATGATCATTCGAATCGTGATACTTATACGTGTAGGACAGGATCTAGCGATCCGGCTGACAGGGTTATGTCCCGGGCATGTGGGCCGTGGTCTCGGGTATGTACGAGACTCCTGTTAAACATGATCCTCCTTCCACTATGTGATTTCAAACATGACTTAGAGACCGATAGGGACACATAACATATTCTGCATCATATTGTGACATAGTGATTGCTTGCATTATTTCTCATACCAGTATTACCTCAAATTACCTGTTTCATCTGATTATAACCATATTATTATTTGTGTCGCTCTGACGACCTGAGTATGCATGCTCAGATTCCGCGGGAGGACCTGCACAGGAGACTGATCTACCCTTCGAGTTCACAGAGATATAGTTTGGTGTACCTTCTTCATTTACTGCTTTCCATAAAAGAGATTGTGAGATCGAACTTGGTTAGTTATTATTCTTATTATCTGTAATCTGTGAACAATGGGATTTAATGTAATAAATTAGTAATGTGATCTCTTTAATACTGTGCTTTATTTACTGATTACCATGTAGTGCTAGAAGTCGAAGTGTGACTACGGCAGGATGATTCCTTGACCGTAGGAGCATGGCTGGCCTAGTCATCCCTCGTTTCCGTATTTTGGGAAGCGGGGCGTGACAGTTACACTTACACAGATTGTCGGTTCACACACTTTCATCATCGATAATTGCTATGTCACCACACAGTAGATTTGCTGCATCATGATATGACTCCTTGCATGATTTACTTGATATATTCACATCACTGTTCCATGCTGCATGATATACGGATATGCCTACATTCTGTTATATATCGCATACATCATGCTTTATGATTATACACATTGAGATATGCTATTTTCATGAGATTTCTGGATTTGAGGACCGTGGTCATTTCAAAAGAAAGTATGTATTGTTTTAAAAACCCGGTTTCTCTTGATATGATATTTCGAGACGTCCACCATGCGTTTTCTTGGTTTTGAGACGTGTGATAGAAACCCGATTCGAGGAGGTGGATGATCCGTTTGCGGGTTCATAGTGGACCCGGTATGGTTCCCCGGGGCAAGAAATGATTTTCGTAGAGTAGACGATGAGCCTGGCAGGGAGGGCATTACCTACCGGTGATTAGTTGGACCCGACGGTTATCCGGAGGATACCGACTTGAGTCAAGAGATGGATATGGGCTGATCCGTACTGCCGGAGCCCGAGGGCTGATCCCGCAGACTGACGGAGCCCGAGATATGAGGATTTACGTGTCGATGTTGGACACGGGTTTCATGATGTTTCGAGTGTCGATGTTGGACACTCAGATTCCATGATTTTGATGTGTCGTTGATGGACACACGGATTGATATCCTCATATTTTCATGCATATGTTTTTATGATATTTACATGCATGATGTTGTTGTGTCATTGATGGACACGTAGATGTTAGCCATATGCTGATAGGCATTGAGTATAGTGTTGGCACATATGTAGATACGGTCACTCTAGATCTCATAGTATTACCTTTATGATATAGTTGACCTAGGAATCGTTGTTTATTCGATTTCTACCTATTGATGTTTTCTACTCACGAGTTGGCAACTCACCCCCATTGTGCCACAGTTCTTGCAGGTTGACCGCATGGATCAATAGCGGTATCGCTGGCACACAGTTTGCTTCCAGATGGTTTGCCTTGGTAAGTGGTACACATTGGATCGTGCCACCCTTATATTTATTATTCATATTGTATCTAGTCAACTCCATCAATCAAAACTAGTAATTGTATATGTAGTAAGACTTAGTAAGATTTGTAGTTGCGAGACTTGAGCGATGGGTTATATGTTCGTTTGGTGGGTTTGATGTCTTGCTTTACATTATCTTTTTGGTGTTGATCTTCACCGTTGGGCGTCATATGCATATATTTCTGTCTTGCGCGGTTGTGAATCCGCCGTTTGGCGAAGAGCTAACTTCCGCTTGGGGATGCCTTTTATATGATCGTGTATTTGTGGTTTTGGATTAAAATATACAAAGGAGGTTGTTCCCCTCCGAATGACGGCGCGACTGGACGTCTTGCCTGTGATTCAGGGGCAGATGCTAATTGGTGCTATCTGTCCACCTCTCCGAAGATGCCAAGTTGATTTATGGCACCGTGTATCGAAGGTATAAACGGATGCGTCTGATATAGCAGACTTCGTCAGATTCCCCCTCGCTTAAGGGGTTTTTGATTGTGGGGACGCTCTTCCCTGCAGGCGCAAGCCCCTGTAGTTAATTCCGCTACCGCATTGTGGTAACCACTTTCTCCTTCTCCAGATGGTCACTTCGTGTCGCATGTGTTTATTTTGTGTTTAGTTGCCCGTGGATTGTATACGGAGACTGAGTTATGTCGTCGCCCGTAGGGCGTGGACTAGTCCAAATCCGTATTATCTTAGATTTGGGTTTGGGGGTTTTGGGTTTAAGGATACGTTAGCCTCATTCGAGACTAAGATCGACTTAAACGTTTGTTAAGGATACGTTAGTCTAGTTTTCAGACTAAGATCAACTTAACGGGATCGTTTAGATCCAACAATAGAGCAATTAAGGAAGCCCTGTTGTTTAGTTTAGTGACATTGCGGTCAATAAGTAGTTTAAGGACATTGCGGTCCAGTGTTAGTTTTAAGACGTTGCGGTCAAGGTTAAGGATGTCGTAGTCCGTGGATTTAAGGACTCCACAGTCCGATGTTAGTTTTAAGACATCACGGTCAAGGTTAAGGACCTCATAGTCCATGAGTTTAAGGACCCCACAGTCCGTCGTTAGTTTTAAGACATCCCGGTCAAGGTTAAGGACCTCATAGTCCATGAGTTTAAGCACCCCATAGTCCGTTGTTAATGTGTGGTCATCGGGACCCGTCATCTCTTTGAAGACGTTGAGGAATTACAACGCCAAGTATCAAAGGAGTGAAGAGATGTACCCTTGAACCGGGGTGGATTAAATAGTCTTTGGCCCAATTTGGGATCAGGACCAATTAATTATGTTATGAGCCCATTAGCCCGGTTAAGTCTGAATTGAGGATTTATGGCCATCTTGGGCTAAGTCCAATCATGTTTGGAATATTGGCTTCCTGTTGGTCCGTTGAAGGAGAGGCTTTGCCTCTGGCCATTTAGCCGATTGGGCTAACGTTAATTCAACAGTGTTGGACACTGGGATCAAGTTAGTGTTTTAACACTAAAAGACAGTTGGTGTTAAACACCAGCAACAGGGGGTTCAAATTAGTGTTAAACACTAGAGCAAATCAGTGTCAAACACTAGCAGCAGAGGTTTCAAATTAGTGTTAAACACTAAGAATAATCAGTGTTAGACACTGGTTACAGAGATTTTAATTTAGTGTTGAACACTAAGGGAGTTAGTCTTAAGCTCTGCTAGCAGGGGTTTAATTTAGTATTAAACACTAAGAAATTCAGTGTTAAACCCTGTAAATAAAGTTCTTCGATTAGCGTTGAACACTAAGGCCAAACAGTGTTTTAACACTGGATTCAGAGGTTCCAATCTAGTGTTAAACACTGAAGCAAGAGGGGTCACGTGGTAGCACGTGAGGGCGCCCTCCCTTCACTTGTTCTGCTGAGAATATTGCATCTTTTGGAGCATCACGTGCCATCACGTGACGGGCATTTAAATGCTTGTATGTTAAAGCTTCTGCCAAAGGTCACGTGGGTCACGTAAGGCAATGCCTCAAAGGCCCTTCTCTGTGGATCTTTTCGGGGGTCACGTGGTGGCACGTGACCCTGCCTCTTTGTATATTTTTTAGAAGATCTGTTAATCCCTTTTTTAAGAATTAAATTCTTCGTAGGGTTGAACCCTAACGATAAATTTAAGAGGAATTAAATTCCTATTTCTTTCTGAAGATTTATATTCTGGGATAGAGTTGAACTCTGAATTTTCTGTAGGAATTAAATTCCTCATATATGTGAAGAACTGAATTCTATCATAGGGTTAAACCCTAATAAAAGCTTTAAAGGAATTAAATTCCCACTCTCTTTTAGAGAGGCATGAGATTCTGTCATAGGGTGAAACCCTAATTTCTTCTTTCTTGAAGGAATTAAATTCATGTTATTTTAACAGAACTAAGTTCTTAACTAGGGTTGAACCCTGATTCTGTTCATTCTGAAGGAATTAAATTCCCATAACATAGGGTTAAACCCTAATTTTATTTTAAAGGAATTAAATTCCTATAGTTCTGTGAGAATTAAATTCTCAAGCTTCCATTCCCTCTCTATACTTTGGATCTGCATGGCAGGATCTCAACCCAATGAGAATTAAATTCTCAATTCAAAGGGAGATGTGCACTTTACAGATCCTCCACCAAAGAGAGAACTATGTTCTTCTGTTTTATATCAGAGTTAAACTCTGTTGAGAATTAAATTCTCTTTTCCTTTCAAAAAGCCTTCCCTTTCTTACCTAGGGTTTTCTTTTGCAGAAGATCCAAATTCCTCCAAAGTATCAAAGCTCTCCTCTTTTTTTATGTATCGATTCCTTTCTGCATGTATCTTTCTGTGTGTCTCTTGGCTCCTATTTATAGGAGAAGCAGCCGAATCAATTAGTTTTGGTGAATCTTTCATTGAGAGATTTAATTTGTATTCACCATTCGTTTTGGACCTTTGGATTATTATGTGAATTTTAATCACCATTGGATTTTAAATCCCGAGATTCTCCTTTGTTATTTCAGTTAGATTTTAAGGGGAAATCTTTCCAAGTTCAGGCTTTTTCCATAGATAGGTGATATTTAAGAATCTTTAAATCTTTAATTCAATCGGTTCCTTTGGAAAGATTTGAGAGGCCTTTTCTCAGAATTTAATTCTGTTAACAGATAGGCTTTGAAAGCCGGTCACGTGTGGCCACGTGACCCTTGGTCACGTGTAGGCACGTGACCCCCTTGGAACGAGACCTCTTCTTCCTTTTTGCGCTCTGCCTTCTGGCTGCCGCTTAGCCGTCACGTGCCACCACGTGACCCTGGTCACGTGTGAGCACGTGACCCTCGCCTGGAGCCTTTTTCTTGATTTGATCAGGGAATTGAGTCTGCTGCTTTTGAGTGTCACATGCCAACACGTGACCCTGGTCACGTGGGAGCACGTGACCTCTTCTGAAGCCTTTTCCTTGATTTGATCAAGGAATTGAGTCTGCTGCTTTTGAGTGTCACGTGCCAACACGTGACCCTGGTCACGTGGGAGCACGTGACCTCTTCTGAAGCCTTTTTCTTGATTTGATCAGGGAACCGATGTGCCTTTGAAGCCGCTTTTAAATGTCACGTGCCAACACGTGACTCTGGTCACGTGGGAGCACGTGACCCTTTCTGAACCCCTTTTCTTTGATGTAGTCGGGAAGCTGAATCCGCCTTGCCGATGCTTTTAGGTGTCACGTGCCAACACGTAACTGCTGGTCACGTGCTAGCACGTGATGCCTCCTTCGTAACTTTTCCTGATTTTAAATCAGGAAACAAATGCCCCCACAGCGTTGTTCTCACGTGTTTGCACGTGAGTGCAACGCTGTCACTTTTTGTGACCGTTGGATTCCTCTAGGGATTTGGTGAGATGAAGCGTCTCCATCACGTCCTATAAATACCCATGTCTCTTCAGAAGAGCCTTCACTTTGCTCATCTTCTTCCTTGCAAACTTTTTTCTGAGAATTTAATTCTCTTCTTCCAGATCTTAGTTCTCTGTCTTGAAACCATCTTCAGAGTTTAACTCTGTTCAAGTGACCCTTTTCCTCAGGTAATGTTCTTGGACAAACAGTGAACTTTCACGTTCCTCTGGATTTTAAATCCAAAACAAGGGTTTTTACCCTTTTTTAACAAAGAACCCATTTTTCTTCAAGTTTCTTAACCAAAATACGAAACCATTTAACCTCCAACAGTAGATTTCTTAGGGTTCATATGATGATCCATGGAGTTTAACTCTGTTCACAGAAAAGGCTTTTTGGGGAATTTAATTCCCTTTTCTTAATAAGGAATTTAATTCCTGTGAAGAACTCGGTTTCTTCCTATGGGGGCTCCTTAGGGTCTCCTTACCCTAGGTTGTCATTCTGTAATCAATCAGTGGAGAAGAAGCTTGTAATGATATTTTCCCCTAGGGAATGTCCATAGTCCACTACCCATCTAGACAAGTGTTCTTTTTGATTGGCATGTCCACTATATTCTCATAATAATTTTTTTATTTCAGATACTATGGCTGACCATTGGTATGATCTTGACGAGATCATTTCTTACGGAAACATTCACGCGTTGGGCCGCAGCCAGAACCAGGAATTCACTGACGCTCAGTGTGCCGAGATCATGGGCCGCTTCTACGAGTATAATGGCCAACTACTCCCCCGTCGCTCTTCTCTTTTGAGGCTAATCGTGCTGGCGATCAGGGAGGCACTCCCTTTATTTTGTACTGGTGTGCCACTTAGGGCATTGGACGCCGCCGAGGATAAAGTCCACTCGGTGTATCTGATGCACTTGATCTCAAAGAGAAGGCGAGACAATCTTATTGATCTCCTGCAGATTTTTCAGCAATCAGCCATACTTGCCGCCTACCGGAGGGTAGAGGACATCCGCGAGGACTCCGACGCTTGTGATCGTGAGAGAAAACATACTAGGGCGGTTCGAAATGCATGAAAGATCTTGGACAAAGTTACGTTCGAGTTCCTCAATCCATGCCCCGCGTCTGAGGTTCTACCGTTGTAATTGTGTCCTCTTTATTTTGTATGAACTTCTCAAAGTATGAATGATAAGTTTTATTATGTTTTTCCATGTTTGCATGCCTTTCTCTGGGAATTTATCATTTTGCTACTGTTGTTGTTGATGCTTTTAATATGCAGGGTGCTACTCCATTTTTTTTAGTGCACATCAAGTTTGGGCCTCACGTGTTCTGCACGTGGGGTCCCTTGATGGGGCTGTTCACAAAATTTTCCCATGCCATATTTTTAGTGCACAATATCAAATGCAGAAAAAGGGCCTTGGAAATAGTTCCATCTTCCTGATTTTCGATGCCTTTCCTTTTTTGGGCCTTGGAAATAGCTTCATCATGCAAGATTTTCCGCGCACAGCACTTAATGCACCCCTTTATATCTGAGGCAGTGGCTTTCCTTTTCTCTTCACAGAGAACTTTTATTCCCATTTTAACGCGATTTAATTCGAGAACAACTAAGTGCCATGGCCTGCAACCATCCACACGCTCGTCGACAGCCATGGGAAGTTCCTATCGAGGAGATGATCCCCCGCTTTGCCGCCCGGTTGGTGGATCCACTCCTTATCGATGATGAATGCGACTCGGCGATGTATGAACTCTCGATCCGTAGGGGGTCTCCCCTCCCAATGGGTTCCCTCTGGCTCCGGATAATCCTCACGGCCGTGCTTGCCGACATTCCTCCTCACCCGGCAGAGATGACCCTGGCGATGCTTGATGCGGCTGAAGAGAAGCTCGAGGGTTTTCACGAAGCGTGCCTGATTACTCAGGCTTTGAAGGACTGCTCGATTCACCTATTGAGCCAAATAAGGGCCCGGCGAGCTATTATGTTTGCTTTCGCGGATGAACATGGCACCAATCGATGGGGAGGGACTCCTCGTGAGAACCGCCGCTTTGATGTGCTGGAGAGAGCGGAGAGAGAGATGGAGAATTTTGTTCTTTGCTTTGTTAACCGTTGTGCTATTGATCCCCTGTTTGGTGACCTTTTCCCGCTAGCGTAGAATATTTAAATTAGTCCCTTTTTTGTATGCTTTATGTTGAACTTCCGTGTAGGCTCGGTACTCGTATGTATGTTTTCGCTTGCATGAATAAACTTTGTGTTCTTTTTATGAAAAATTCCTCTAATTATCAACATTGTCATCATGTCGCATGCACATTAAAGCCTCGAATTTTATTTCTTTTTCGGATGTTCATATGATTGCGAACACATGCTCGATAGGATAAACATCGGAAATTTTCTCGTTGCTTTTCATACCAGGTGATGTGAGCGCGTTTTAGATCGATTATTGCTGTCGACCGGAAGCCCATTTATGTGGTCTTGAGCGTGTATATCCCGTTTCCAAGGTTGCGGTCACGAAAGTGAGCTTACATGGCCTGATAGGGCGACACGTGGCGAACATATTGTTGTACGAGAAAAAGGGCTCGGCCATAAATTCTCGGAGAGAGAGCTGGCTTCTAAAGCGCTGAGCGAGCTTCAGGCGAGTCTTACTGCCAAGGCCAACAAAGCGTATGAGCTCTGGCGGATGCTTCAAGAGTCCATCAAAGAGGTGGTGGCTCTGGATAAAGCTGCTACGTTCACTCGTGAAAGGGTTGAGGCCCATAAGGCCACCGAGAAAGAGCTCGAAGCTCGGCTTGCTTCGTATCAGGCCCAGCAGGCGCAGGCGCAGGCCCGTCTTTTGGCGATCTTAAATCATGAGTCCGTGGCCCAACAAAAGCAGGATGAGCTGACCAAGCTGCTAAATCGCCCGCCGGCTTGAGGACTTGTATCTTTTCCCCCTTTTTTTTGTACATACTCATGAATGAAAGTATCTTCTTTTTGTTTCTTTCATGAATTGTACGTTGTATCCATTTTGGTTTATGAATAAAAGATACATTTTTCTTCTCAATGACGCGTCTCTTTTCATTGAATGCGTTTGCGGACAATTCGTCTTGGCCTACTTGCAGGGCAGCGATGGCTTAGGATTCAGGGTTAAGATCTGCTTCCTAAGACTTTCGCATTTTATGAGCCACGAGGGTCTCATAAAGAGTTTTTCTCCCCATGGGTCGAGAGGATCCCATAAGTGTAAGTTCTTCTTAAGAATCATAAGGATTCTTAAGCGGGTTTTCCCTTCAGAGTCGCAAGGATCTCACAAGAGAGTTTTCTTCCTTACAGGTCGTGAGGGCCTACAAGTGCTGGATGTGGTCGCCCTTGTCCGTGTTTCATGGAGTCAGGGGTTTCTCAAGGCATCGTAGTTTAAAGACGTCGCGGTCAAGGTTAAGGACCTCATAGTCCGTAGATTTAAGGACTCCACAGTCTGATATTAGTTTTAAGACATCACGGTCAAGGTTGAGGACCTCATAGTCCGTGGATTTAGGGACTCCACAGTCCGTTGTTAGTTTTAAGACATCACGGTCAAGGTTAAGGACCTCATAGTCCGTGGATTTAGGGACTCCACAGTCCGATGTTAGTTTTAAGACATCACGGTCAAGGTTAAGGACCTCATAGTCCGTGGATTTAGGGACTCCACAGTCCGATGCTAGTTTTAAGACATCACGGTCAAGGTTAAGGACCTCATAGTCCGTGGATTTAGGGACTCCACAGTCCGTTGTTTGGTTGCAGGGACCCGTCACCTCTTTGAAGACGTTGAGGAATTACAACGCCAGGTATCAAAGGAGTGAAAAGATGTACCCTTCAACCAAGGCAGATTCCGTAGGGAATCGGGGTGGTTGATCGTTAGTTTTAAGACATTACGGTCAAGGTTAAGGACATCATAGTCCATGGATTTTAAGGACTCCACAGTCCGGTGTTTGCTCTGGATGCTTCACACGGATTCACTGCCGTGCTTGGCGAGGACCAGGCTCCGCTCTGGGCGTTTTTCGCGGGGTCAAAGAGTGACGTTATCCGCGTTCCACGTAACCAGAAATTTTGCACTAGATGCTTCACACGGGCTCACTGCCGTGCTCGGCGAGGACTAGGCTCCGCTCTGGATGCTTCACACGGGTTCACTGCCGTGCTCTGCGAGGACCAGGATCCGCCCTGGACGTTTTCCACGGGGTCAAAGAGTGACGTTATCCGCGTTCCACGTAACCAGGAATTTTGCACTAGATGCTTCACACGGGTTCACTGCCATGCTCGGCGAGGACTAGGCTCCGCTCTGAATGCTTCACATAGGTTCACTGCCGTGCTCTGCGAGGACCAGGATCCGCTCTGGACGTTTTCCACGGGGTCAAAGAGTGACGTTATCCGCGTTCCACGTAACCAGGAATTTTGCACTAGATGCTTCACACGGGTTCACTGCCGTGCTCGGCGAGGACTAGGCTCAGCTCTGGATACTTCACACGGGTTCACTGCCGTGCTCTGTGAGGACCAGGATCCGCTCTGGACGTTTTCCACGGGGTCAAAGAGTGACGTTATCTGCGTTCCACGTAACCAGGAATTTTGCTGATTGTATCCGCATTTCACGGGATGGAGGTTTGACTGTTGGCGATATGTATACCACCGAGCCATGGAACTGGGAGTTGCCGCTGTTCCGCTTAGCTTAGCGTTGTGTCCGTTGTTACGAGACGAGTGTTGAAACGATCTCCAGGTCTCCTTTGGCCTGTCGAGACTTGGCTTCCTCTTCTGATGAAACCTGGGGGAGAAGTATGATCCCTTTTTTGTTTACGCCCTTGGATTGTGTACAGGGTGTGATGGAACATCACCTGTAGGGCATAAATTAAAACTTTTTATTTTATTTTATTTTATTTTCGCGATGCTCTATCATTTCAGCTTTTATATCGCGAAGGTCGCGATTGCCCAATCATTTCGGCTATTTTTCGCGGTGCCCAATCATTTCGGCTATTTATTTCATTTTCACTCGCTGTTTTTTTTATTATTGCGAGTTGCCCCATCATTTCGGCTATTTTTTTTTTACTCGCTGTTTTTTTTATTGCGAGTTGCCCCATCATTTCGGCTATTTTCCATGCATACATTTTTACTTGCTGCTTTTTATTGCAAGTTGCCCCATCATTTCGGTTATTTCGTATGCATGTGTGGCTTGCTAGCTTTTTCGCCGCAAGCTTGGATTTTAGACACCGATTTCGGCATCAGCACCGCTGCAACTGGGATGTTGCCAGGAGCGAATCATCATTTGCCTCTGTCGATGTCGAACAAAGGTGGCTTAGTAAACAGGGTTAAGGGTCCTGTCGACCAAGGCTTTTGACTTCATGAGCCGTAAGGGTCTCACAAAGGTATTTCTCCCTACAAGTCGTGAGGATCTTGCAGGTGTATTTTCTCCTTAGGGATCGTGAGGATTCCTAAGTGTATGTTCCTCTGTAAGTCGTAAGGATCCTACAAGAGGGTTTTCTCCTTATAAGTCAAGAGGAATTATAAGGGTTGTTCACCATATGGACATGTCCCTAGTCACGGGTGTGACTTTGCTGGGGAAATGTTTATTCGCGCCCGTGGATTGTATACAAGGGTCAGTATTGAGCCGCTTGTAGGGCAGTATCGAAGGTTATGGGGGATCTGCTTAAGAACAGGTTTAGGTTTCTGTAACTTAAGACTTTCAAATCTCATGAGCCGTGAGGGTCCCATAAGAATATTCTCCTTACGAGTCGTGAGGATCTCGCAAGTGTATTTTCTCCTTAGGAATCGTGAGGATTCCTAAATGTGTTGCTCCTTTGTGAGTCGTAAGGATCTCACGCGGGTGGTTTCTCCTTACAAGGTCGAGAGGACCCTATAAGTGTCATTTAACGAGGTTGCGCCCTTTCGGGTTTTCATAAACACTCGCCGGTAGTCCTGCTGTTTTTACTCACGGAGCCCTTTCGGGTTTTCATCCGTGCCCATTTTGCTTATGGACATACCGTTTTTTATTTTTTTTTATTTTCTTCATTTTCTTTTTCTCCTTTTTTTTTACGAGGCCGCGCCCTTTCGGGTTTTCACGAACACTCGCCGGTAGCCCTGCTGTTTTTACTCACGGAGCCCTTTCGGGTTTTCATCCGTACTCTTTTTGCTTATGGACATACCGTTTTTATTTATTATATTTTTTTTTATCTTGTCAGCCTAAGGATGCTGCGGTATTAGTTTAAGGACGTTTCGGTCCGCTATTAGTTTAAGGACGTTTCGGTCCGTCGTTAGTTTAAGGACGTTTCGGTCCGTCGTTAGTTTAAGGACGTTTCGGTCCGTCGTTAGTTTAAGGACATTTCGGTCCGTCGTGGAGAGAGCCAGCTACTACTTATAGAGCTTTGAGCTTTAGGAAGATAGCGAGCGGACATAGTCGTCGTCATCTATCATTGACCTAGGCTGTGGCTCATTAAGCGTAGTATTTCTTTAGGAAGCGGCCGTTTATTGGCCTGAAAGGCCTTTCACCATGCATGTCCATGAGTAAATAGGCCCCACCCTGGTAGACCTTATCTATGATGTACGGGCCTTCATAGTTTGGCTCGAATTTTCCCCGCTTGGCGCGATTGGGGATCATAGGTCTTTTGACCACTAGTACGAGTTCGCCTTGGCGGAACGTCCTCGGCCTGGTCAATCTTTCGTACGAGCGCGTCATCTTTGCTTTGTAGGCCTCTAGATTTTGTTGCGCTATGCGCCGGGTTTCATCGAGGGCATCAAGCTCCTCAAGCCGAAGGTGAGCATTTTCTTCGTCCGTCAGCTCGTAGTGGACTGCCACTCGTAGAGAGGGTAACTCTACCTCGAGGGGGAGCACTGCTTCCGTACCGAATACCAATGCGTACGTCGTTGTGTTCGTGGCCGTCTTGAACGTAGTTCGATAGGCCCAGAGAGCTTCTTGCAGTCTTTCGTGCCAGTCTTTCTTATTTCGTGACACCGTTTTCTTCATGATCTTCGTCAAGGTCTTGTTGAAGGCCTCGGCTAGACCGTTAGCTCGTGGATTGTAAACTGAAGAATATCTCCAGTCTATATTGTGCTGCTGCGCGAAGCGGCTAATCTTATGGCTTCTGTAGGCCGGCCCGTTATCGGAGATAATCCGCCGTGGAGTTCTAAACCGATAGATGACTTGCGTCTTGAAGAAGTAGAGGATATTCTCTGTCTTCACTTCCCTCAGCGGTACTGCTTCTGCCCATTTGGAGAAGTAATCAGTTGTCACCATGATGAAACGATGTCCCCGGGACGATGCTGGTTCGATGGGGCCGACTATGTCAGTCCCCCACATTTCGAATGGCCAGCTAGCCACCGTTGGATGTAGTGGATTCGGATGCTGGTGGATGAAATCCCTGTGGATTTGGCACGAGTGACATTGCTTCGCATACTCGAGGCAGTCTTGGATCATCGTGGGCCAGTAGTAACCCATCCGTTTAATTTTTAACTTCATCTTCGGGCCTGCTTGATGAGAACCACAGATTCCGTCATGAACCTCTTGAATGACTCTTTCTGCTTCGTCCGGTCCTAAGCATCTCAGCCACAGAGAATCAAACGACCTCTTATACAGAGTATCATTGACGAAAGCGAAAGATAGAGCTCGTTTCATGAGCTGATGTCTTGAGGATGCTTCTTCGGGGATTCGGTGGGACTTAAAGTAGTCTATGAAGACCTCCCTCCAGTCCTCAGCCTTCTCACGGTCTTTTATTTGTAGGGTTATTTGCTCAGTCGCGCCCTTTTCTTCGTATGACTCGGGAGATATTTCTGCTGGGGCGAGCACTCGACGGCTTTGTACCATGATTTTGACGTCATCGAGGTTCTCGTCAGCCAGTTCTTTAGCGAGCTTGGCTAGCGCGTCTGCTTTGCTATTTTCTGCCCATGGTATGCTTTCCAAAGTGTAGGAGGGAATTTGGATCAATAGTTGTTGCACCTTTTCGCCGTACTTCACCAACTCCGGTTTGCACGTTTGGTAGTCACCATTTACTTGACTAACGACCAGTTGAGAATCCCCGTATATAAGGAGGTCTTCAATTCCCATGTCGATGGCGATCTCGAGGCCCGCTATTAAAGCTTCGTATTCGGCTTCATTGTTCGTCCTCGATTCCGTTAAGGAGAAAGCAAAGCGCATTATCCCTCCTTGTGGGGTTACAAAGATAAGGCCTACTCCCGACTTGACTATAGGGGTACTTTGTTTGCGCTTCTTTACGGAGGACGCTCCATCGAAATAGAGTTCCTATCGGGTACCACCGCTGTCGATCGCGTCAAACGCATGTTTGTCTGGCAAATCGCAATTCAGACGAGAATCAGCCGGTATCGGATGTTCAACGAGAAAGTCGGCGATGGCCTGGCTTTTCACTGCCTTGAGAGGTCGATACGTTATCGAGAACTCCATCAGGAGTAGAGCCCATTTAGCGAGTCGACCCGTCAATATAGCCTTTGACATCAAATATTTAAGAGGGTCCACCTTCGAGATGAGACGGACTTCGTGCGCCAACGCATAGTGCCTGAGCTTTGTTATCGCGAAGATCAACGCCAAGCAGTGTTTTTCAATGGGAGAGTAGTTGCTTTCTGTCCCCAACAGAACTCGACTTAAGTAGTAGAGTGCTCTCTCTTTTCCTTGATCGTTCTCTTATGCCCATAATGCGCCTAAGGAGCCTTCGAGGGCGGTCGTATAAAGAATGAGGGGTTTTCCCTTGACCGGCGCAGCCAACACTGGAGGGTTCTGCAGGTACTGCTTGATCTCGTCTAGTGCGCCTTGGCATTTGTGATCCCAAACGAATGGAGTTCCCTTCTTCATCAGGTGGCTGTAAGGACGGCACTTGCCTGAAAGATTGGCGATAAACCACCGGATGTATGCGAGCTTCCCTTGGAGAGACCGCAACTGTTTGAGAGTTCTTGGCGGAGGCATTTCCATGATCGCCTTGATCTTAGATGGATCTACTTCGATACCTCGGTGTCGGATGATGAATCCCAGGAATTAACCCGAGGAGACTCCGAACGCGCATTTGAGGGGATTCATCTTCAAATTATATTGCCGAAGGCGTTGAAATTGTTAGTTATATGTATGCCCTAGAGGCCATTGCTATACATAGAATGTATATTGCAGTGGATGCTGGGACATATATAGGGAGGACTTTCTTGCTCGACATGATAGTATGCTATCTGGTTGCTCTTTACCTTAACGTGTACACTGATTGTCTCTCTGTTACATGTTGGTAAAGCCCTAAGGATGTGTACTTGACTACCTGGACTATGATGAGGATCATACTAGTGGGGACATGGTAGTCCATAAGTACATCTTTCAAGGTCCCTAGTCGTGGGTGTATCGAGACGGGGCATCGATATACCAGAGTAGACTAGCGTATACCTTCTCGACCCATATAGATGGGCGATGGATGATCCCATATCCATTGGTGTTTGACATCAGAGATGATATACAGGTGCTCAGTAGAGACTGGGTACACTGGAAGGACTCGCCGAGAACTCCCAGATGGTATTATACCTTACGTCAGATGGCAGTTCTCTGGTGACACTGGTACAGAGTAGTCTGTTGACCCGAGATCGTCATAGAGTCTTGTGTGGTTCCCATTGTGCTTTGATTTCCACCTTACCACGTCCAAGAGGGCGTGCAAAACGGTGGTTTTTGGGTACAGTCCCGAATCACATGGAGGCAATGAGCGATAGGAGGGGATTCGTCTCTCCCGGTATAGGGGGTTGATGTTGCGCTGTGTTCGATTGGCTATAACAGGAAATCCCTGGCCAGGGTTGCTGAGATTTACTGGTAAGTGTTACCAGCAGTTTCTCGAATTGTTATAGACCTCATATCGACACGACTTATCAAGCTATTGGGGTCTGACGTTTACCACCCCTAGGCGAGATATGCGACATATCAGACGATCAGACCGGACTGTACGGTAAGTGTTACTGGTTGGATTCACTGGAGTGTGAGCGGGCTTGCTCGTCGATCTTCTGATCGCTCAATACCCGGGTGTCCGTTACGTTTAGCAGACCGCTTGCGGCTTGTGGGTGTTTGATATGATCATCACCTGCTGCCGGCGTATTGACGAGTCTTTAGAGTCCTACACAGAGGTTTCCTGGCTCAAGCGAAACGAAATAGGAGCGCATATGAGATATGTGCGGGACCGAGAATAATGCGTGTATATGATACCGTATTCCATTCTCGCGATAAATGTATCGAATGGTTGTATGCGATATAACCTAGTTATCGAATCAAGGATTGATTCGATAAATCGATTCATTGGATATTAGTCGGTTATATGCGATATGACCGGATCATTAAATCAAGTGTTGATTTAATGATTTAATGCATAATTATATATATTTGATATATTACTTTGCATTAACTAGTATCGGTTCACTTAAGATGGATTTTCTCACTCGGATGTGCACATTGTATATGTGATATATTTTGTGCACTTGATTGTATCATGTTTGATGATACATGTTAAATTGGTCAAGTGTAATGATTAAACCATGGTTAGTTAATGGTTAGGGTTTTCATTTATT
Organism: Agapanthus africanus; assembly: GCA_030015575.1. Classification (NCBI taxonomy): domain Eukaryota; kingdom Viridiplantae; phylum Streptophyta; class Magnoliopsida; order Asparagales; family Amaryllidaceae; genus Agapanthus; species Agapanthus africanus. The sequence goes on along the minus strand of CM057350.1, from coordinate 161,053,768 downwards.
CTTTCATTTATCTTTTAATTTGGATTAAAAGAAATGAAAAGAGAAAAGAAAAACAAAAGAGTTTCTTTCATGAAGCTTGTTGAAGCTTCATGAAGCTTTGACCAAAGAAACCTTTTTGTCTTCATCTCATTAACCCTAACCATTCATTTAACTATAGTTAGCTCTCTACACTTTACCTTGGTTACAATTATGATAAGAATTCATTTTCCTTTCTATTTTTAAAGAACTTATCATAATATCATCTTCTTCTTCTTCATCTTCTTAAAAGAAGAAAACCTTGGACCATCAATGGTGATTGATGAAAAAGAGTGAGAAATCCAATTCTAAAGTCTACCCACTTCCTATTTCTTCATCCTCTACCTCTTGCCAAGTAGTAGAGTGTGTTTTCTTCACAAGTTTCATGACTTGGTGAAGTGGGAGCTTGATCTTGTGATGCTTCGACGTAGATCATCTTCGGCACGAAACCGACGACCTTGCCCGCCCATTTCTCCGATGAAGCCGACGCTAGAGCCCGGATTTTGATTTGGACAGCGGAGAGGACTTCATCACGGAGCCGTGGAGGTGGAGGACCGGATCTACAAAGGTTGTATTTCCGTACTCTTAGTTAAAGTAGTTAACTAGTTGCTTTGTCGCCTAAACTTCTAGCCAACGATCCGTATTAGGGTTTCTCGGCACCCGTAAATTTCGAAATTGGCATGGTTGATGCCTTGTGAGACCTCATTAGAGTGCCTAGGAACCCTACAGTGGTATCAGAGCCTAGCTAGAGCCTTAGACGAAGTCTAGACGCAGTTTGAAGTCCGATCGATCGAAATCCCTAACTCCAAATTGCTCTCTGTCCTTTTTTGAAAATTGTGGATTTTTGAGAATTAAAAATATGCAGAAAACTCAGCAGGAATATCTAAGAGTTACAGTAAAATTCGAGTGTCCAACTCCACTATAGTGCGGCGGAACCGCGGCAATAGCATGGCTATTGCGGCGGTTCCGCGGCCAAAATGGCTCATTGTTCAAAAAGTTTTACACAGTAATTCTTACATAACAGTGCTGGTTTTTCTGGGAATTTTTAATATTTATTCAAGAGTTGAATTTTCTGGGGTTGCTTTGGGAATCGATTATTCGATCGGATTGTCAGACTTTGTCTTTGTGGCTTTCCGGGTAATTTTTGAATATGTTAAAAAGTTCGACCGGATATAAATACCCACCTTTTCCCCTGTCGGGAAATTTCCAAGTGTTGGATTTTTCCGTGGTTTAAAGACGTTCTAAGTAGTGCAAGTAACGCGATGGTCCCTCTAGAAGACAACAAACCTTAACTCGATTATGTGACCGTCTTGAACTGCCCTTTGAACCTTCGGGTTTGGGGCAGTACGGCGTGCCACATGTGAGGCGTTGGCTTGACCCTTCTACGGCTGGACCGTTGGTACTGAGGCACGAACTGAATGTTTTTAGACTTGTTTCATGTGTTGATCTGTGTCGGGAAAACTTGGGTGTTTACATGTTCGATCGGAAAGTTTATCATTTTCTATTTATCCGGAATGGGATACAATAATTGGAATTCACAATAAGTTATGAGATAACTGAATGAATGTTATAAACATAGCAGTTTAGTCTCACTTGATCGGTTGCCACCGAATTTTGATGTGATCAAAAGTCCGTCGCAATCACGTAGCGTACGCGGATACTCGCCGGGTAAACTTAATAGACAGCCTCACTCCATAGCTCCGACCAAGTGACTGTAGGAGAACCCCGTCGCCGAAAGCATCCGTTCGGGTGCTCGCGGTAGCGGTGTTCCGCCTTGGTGCACTTCGTCGACGGTATCGGGGGTGCGGCCGTCTACTGAAGTTTGCGACGAGCATTCGATCAGGATTTCGGGAATCTTGTTGAATTGCCCGACTTGATATTGAAAAGTGTTTTCGATAATGAGACTAAAATGCGGGGTTTATAATTGTTAGGCATGCGATGTCTAAGGAATTCATTGGCTTAGGCATGCGATGTCTAAGAAGGTTGCGGATTCCAACTGTTGTAGTTTTACACTTTCTTTTCTGTGACCGTAAGTGTAATATGTGATATCGCCGGTTTCGTTGCTATATGTCAACGACAATTGGGATGCGCATATTTACTTACGTTGATGACATGTGATGTTATGTGTTGCTGGATATGTTATATTGGATCGTCGTGTTTGAATAGCCGGGGTTTTTTATGTGAGATGAGTGTTTTTCATTTTCATTCATGTAAAAACTTGTATGTAATATTCTTTTATTGGGGCGCTTCCAGGTTGCGGAAGTTGTCACCGTTGATGTATATTATTTACTTTTCCGCACTAGGATAGACCCAAGGAGGGGAGCACAAGTAACCGGGTTCTGGAGTCCTGTGGGAGACCAACTCGAGGAGTCGAGTCCGGGTCTCCTAACTCTAGAATTGGTAGGGTTTCTTGCCGCTCTCGTAGGGGTCTAGGGGTGTGGGTTTGGCTATTCATCACGACCGTGGAATCCGTGTTTTATACTGGCTCGTATTAAAAACACGGACGTCCTAGTATATCCAATATTTCATATGTTTCTTCTGCTGCGATATCTGTGATGTGATCATGTGATGTTCTGTGATGGATACTGTATATAGTATATATGATATATTATATAGGCGTTACTTATGTTTTACACCCGCGCTAGCCCTGCCCCACTCTGCCGTTAGTTACCTAACCTAACGGTGCACGAGAGGACATCGAGGCGAATGCGGATGGTATAAGTGTACGTCGTATTTATCTGTGATGTTTAGGTACTTTAAATAATGGGACTTCATTAATGAGATTAATGAAATAAAAGAAACCTAAGATGTTGTAGAATCGAATTTCAAAATAAAACAGATAGCTACTGTTCTTGCTTTGCACAGCGGTATATATGATATATCCTGCACCTTATTCGATGAGGAAAGGACCGAGATCCCTTCACCGGGAGTGACTCCTTTAGCAATAACTAGCAGATGCTACACACTTGGTTTGTCTTTTGATTGCTTTTAAGTGTTTTTGCTTTGCACAGTGATATATATGATATATCCTGCACCTCATTCGACGAGGAAAGGACCGACGATCCCTTCACCGGGAGTGACTCCTTTAGCAAAACTAGAAAAGCCTCAAAAGCACTCCATTTTAAAACATCATTTGATTCTACAACGATATCAAGTTCATTACGCAATAGGTTTTCAGAAAAACCTGTCGTAGCCCTCCGTCATTTCAGATACGTACTAGTTAGTATTCGTGCTGCGGTTGTTTGGCCTCCGTCAAGGCGTAGTGTACGGTAGCTAACTAGTGCTTATCTGCTAGCATATGATGCGATTGGATTAGGGTATTCGTACGGCGTTGTTTGGCCTCCGTCAAGGGTCGTGCGGGTGGGTTTAATTCAATCAGGAAATGACGGGTTGAACTTGACTAGCGGACTATGGGTTGTTTGGCCTCCGTCAAGGTCATAGGACGCTAGGGGCAAAATATTATCGGGAATTTCAAGTGTTGAAATTTGCAATGAGATTGCATACCTTCTATGAGATAGTTGGATCCCGATACCCGCTGCGAGTAAGAGTTACTCCTGGGAGAGTTTTATACATTACAATTAGCCGATCAAGTAGGTGTCTAGAAAGGTGTCAAAGGGGTTACGCCTCTGAGAAAACGAGGTTTACATTAATTAGGTTCGTGCGTAAGCACGGGGGACCTCCCTCAAAGTACCGACACTGGCCTGGCTGAAAGATTGGCGAACTTGTAGTGTGTAATTAATCCCGGCTAGTCTTTCCTTTTAGGGTTTGAAGGAAGATTTGATAAAAAGCAGTGGGAGCCATCCTGATTAGATAAAATAATAACCAATCTATTCTTGCAAGAGCGCACGCTGAGTGTTTTCTTCTCTCTCTCCAGGTAGCGACCATATCACGCCTTAATCAAGATAATAATACGGATATTTGACCGAACCCGCTTGTTATACTGAGCTGGGGAACGTTGGTCCCGCTCCAACTTATAATTGTTATAAGACAGAGCAGGAAATTGGGGATTACCAGAATTCCCGTGCCGCCCAAACGAAGAAAGTGCATGCTGATGCATCATCTTCGGGTATGTTCATTATACAGAACTGTTTCTCAGTATCCTTTACGTCCTGGGTATATGTTACCGGATCAGGATCCCGCATATGTAATATGTTACATGGGCTACAGATAGGTAAAAAACTGAGAACGAGTGATAAGTTTCATGAGGCAGAAAACGGGGCAAGTGTTGCAGCCAAGTCTGTTGGTCACTGTCACCCTGTATTACCAATACATTGATTCTGAACGAATGTTATTAGATACCGAACCTGATATACAAAATCATATCAGTCTCTTTATTAGTAAATGAAGGATATAATTTTGTATTGTTGGATTATGTTTTGAACATTTCCTATATCAAAAGTTGATCGGATCAGGCACGTTATCTAAAAGCATTAATGTTCTAAATCAAACTACAGTTCTAAGTATACAGAACATACACAAGAGGAAGAGTCCAGAAATGAACGAATCCTTCTTGTGGTATTGTAGACTAGGTCATATCAATGCGACCCGACTAGCTAAGTTACATGTAGATGCACATTTAAATCAGTTTGAATCTACATCTTGTGAAACTTGCCAGTCATGTCACAAAGATATAATGACACTAGCTATGTTTATTGGAAACAGAGAAAGAGTTAGTGAACTCTTGGGATGATACATGTTGATGTATGTAGGTCCCCAGTCTACACTTGCCAAGACTGGTTCTTTATACTTCATTACATTCTCTGATGATCTTTCGAGATTCAGACCTATGTTCCTGTTGAAACACAAGTCCGAACCTTTTGAGATATTCACAGAATATAAGTTAGAAGTAGAGAACCAAAATACGGGTATAAGTATTATGTCCTATGATGAGATCAGGGAGGAGAATACTTGAGCATGGAATTCCTGGACTATTCTAAAGGAAAATGAGATTCTCTCTCAGCATTACTCCTCCGTATACACCATAGCACGATGGTGTATCGGGGCGGAGCAATCACACCCTATATGATATGATGTGCTCTATGATGAGTACTACTGAGTTACCTGTTTCCGTTTTAGGGGGTTATGCACTTGAGAAGCTGCATACCTATTGAATAGGTTCGAATCAAATCAGTTACCTACCATTTCATATGTGATATGGAAAGGGAAGAGCCCATGTCTTAAGCCAGTTAAGATTTGGGGTTGTCCGGCCTATGTCTAAAAGCAAAATCCGGACAAGCTCGAGGCAAGATCTGTTAAGTAGAACTGGAAATGTTCCAGCTATACAAACTGCAGCTGATAATTTGAAAGAACCAAAGGATTCAATAGTTACCAACGAACCTTAGCCTCTCCGCTGATTTAGTAGGGTTCCTCACCCACCTTAGAGATACTTCGGTTTCTCTATGACAGTGGGAGCGAGGATTGCATCATAAGATGATGACCCAACTAGTTTCGAGCTGGCCATCAGGAGTGGGACTCTGTAAGAATGGCTGGATGCTTAGTGATCTGAGATGGAATCCATGAACACCAACAAAGTATGGACTTTGGCTGCTATATCTGAAGGGTTAAATCCCCATCAGGAGCAAGTATATCTTGAGAAGATTATTTGGTGTACATGGAAGAGTTGAGACTTTCAAAGCTAGACTTGTTAAAGGTCTACATCATTGACCAAGTATGGATGATGATGAAACCTTTTCAAGTGGCTATGCTTAAGTCCATCCAGATCCTACTTGCCACGGCTACATACCATGACTACGATATCTGGCGGTTGGGTGCCATGACTGCTTTTCTAAATGATGTTTTAGAAGAGAACGTCTATAAGTACACAGCCAGAGGGCTTCGTAGACAGTGGGAGCAGCGGAAACGTGTACAAGATGCTTTATAGGATAAAACAGGTATCGCGGAGTTGGAACATCTGTTTTGATGTGATTAGTCAAAGAGTTTGACATCATCAAAATGGTAGATGAACCTTGTATAAGCAAAAAAGGTAGTAGGGAGTATGGTGTTGATCCTCGTAGAGTACGTGGATGACATACTCTTGATAAGAAAGGAGTTTCCTATGCTACGCCCGGTCAATCTCCGCTTATCACAATGATTCTCCATATAGGATCAAAATGATACCTTCTCCATATAGGATCAAAATGATACCTCATAAATCCTGGGTTTTGGATCTATGAGATAGATCTAATTGGATATTAGGATTCTCACTAGTTGTAGTGAGATGGTATCAACCGATCCTGGGGAGAATCACTGGAAGGGTTCCAGGGTGATAATGACGACTGAATGTCAGTCGCAGGCATTGGCTTTACCCAAAGTAAAGGGACGGTATGTTGGAAGAGTTCCAACCTAGATATCGTGGCATACTAGACGATAAAGGCTCGATACATCGCTACTTAAGATGCTACCAAAGAGGCAGTCTGGATGTATATTTGTTCATGAGATGAACTTAGTTCCTCCCATTGTGTGACAATGGAGTTGTGGCTTATGCCAAGGAACACCCGTCCCATCAGTGATCCAGACAAACTCTAAGGCAGTGTCACCTGATCATGGAGTTGGTTGATCTCCAGGGTGATCGAGGTTAGGAGAGTAGAGTCAGAGAACAACACGGCGGATCCACTCACGAAGGCCTATTCCCAGAGAGAGACTTTTATGGGATGGTTGAGTATGAGATACTACAACCACTGCTACAGATGGCCCTAGTGCAAGTGGGAGATTGTTAGTTATATGTATGCCCTAGAGGCCATTGCTATACATAGGATGTATATTGCAGTGGATGCTGGGACATATATAGGGAGGACTTTCTTGCTCGACATGATAGTATGCTATCTGGTTGCTCTTTACCTTAACGTGTACACTGATTGTCTCTCTGTTACATGTTGGTAAAGCCCTAAGGATGTGTACTTGACTACCTGGACTATGATGAGGATCATACTAGTGGGGACATGGTAGTCCATAAGTACATCCTTCAAGGTCCCTAGTCGTGGGTGTATCAAGACGGGGCATCGATATACCAGAGTAGACTAGCGTATACCTTCTCGACCTATATAGATGGGCGATGGATAATCCCATATCCATTGGTGTTTGACATCAGAGATGATATACGGGTGCTCAGTAGAGACTGGGTACACTGGACGGACTCGCCGAGAACTCCCAGATGGTATTATACCTTACGTCAGATGGCAGTTCTCTGATGACACTGGTACAGAGTAGTCTGTTGACCCGAGATCGTCATAGAGTCTTGTGTGGTTCCCACTGTGCTTTGATTTCCACCTTACCACGTCCAAGAGGGCGTGCAAAACGGTGGTTTTTGGGTACAGTCCCGAATCACATGGAGGCAATGAGCGATAGGAGGGGATTCGTCTCTCCCGGTATAGGGGGTTGATGTTGCGCTGTGTTCGATTGGCTATAACAGGAAATCCCTGGCCAGGGTTGCTGAGATTTACTGGTAAGTGTTACCAGCAGTTTCTCGAATTGTTATAGACCTCATATCGACACGACTTATCAAGCTATTGGGGTCTGACGTTTACCACCCCTAGGCGAGATATGCGACATATCAGACGATCAGACCGGACTGTACGGTAAGTGTTACTGGTTGGATTCACTGGAGTGTGAGCGGGCTTGCTCGTCGATCTTCTGATCGCTCAATACCCGGGTGGCCGTTACGTTTAGCAGACCGCTTGCGGCTTGTGGGTGTTTGATATGATCATCACCTGCTGTCGGCGTATTGACGAGTCTTTAGAGTCCTACACAGAGGTTTCCTGGCTCAAGCGAAACAAAATAGGAGCGCATATGAGATATGTGCGGGACCGAGAATAACGCGTGTATGTGATACCGTATTCCATTCTCGCGATAAATGTATCGAATGGTTGTATGCGATATAACCTAGTTATCGAATCAAGGATTGATTCGATAAATCGATTCATTGGATATTAGTCGGTTATATGCGATATGACCGGATCATTAAATCAAGTGTTGATTTAATGATTTAATGCATAATTATATATATTTGATATATTACTTTGCATTAACTAGTATCGGTTCACTTAAGATGGATTTTCTCACTCGGATGTGCACATTGTATATGTGATATATTTTGTGCACTTGATTGTATCATGTTTGATGATACATGTTAACTTGGTCAAGTGTAAAGATTAAACCATGGTTAGTTAATGGTTAGGGTTTTCATTTATTCTTTCATTTATCTTTTAATTTGGATTAAAAGAAATGAAAAGAGAAAAGAAAAACAAAAGGGTTTCTTTCATGAAGCTTGTTGAAGCTTCATGAAGCTTTGACCAAAGAAACCCTTTTGTCTTCATCTCATTAACCCTAACCATTCATTTAACTATAGTTAGCTCTCTACACTTTTCCATGGTTACAATTATGATAAGAATTCATTTTCCTTTCTATTTTTAAAGAACTTATCATAATATCATCTTCTTCTTCTTCATCTTCTTAAAAGAAGAAAACCTTGGACCATCAATGGTGATTGATGAAAAAGAGTGAGAAATCCAATTCTAAAGTCTACCCACTTCCTATTTCTTCATCCTCTACCTCTTGCCAAGTAGTAGAGTGTGTTTTCTTCACAAGTTTCATGACTTGGTGAAGTGGGAGCTTGATCTTGTGATGCTTCGACGTAGATCATCTTCGGCACGAAACCGACGACCTTGCCCGCCCATTTCTCCGATGAAGCCGACGCTAGAGCCCGGATTTTGATTTGGACAGCGGAGAGGACTTCATCACGGAGCCGTGGAGGTGGAGGACCGGATCTACAAAGGTTGTATTTCCGTACTCTTAGTTAAAGTAGTTAACTAGTTGCTTTGTCGCCTAAACTTCTAGCCAACGATCCGTATTAGGGTTTCTCGGCACCCGTAAATTTCGAAATTGGCATGGTTGATGCCTTGTGAGACCTCATTAGAGTGCCTAGGAACCCTACAGAAATACAGTCTCAAGATGCTTTAAACGCTCTTCGTATGACATGCTCTTCACTACGAGGTCATCGATATAGCACTCGACGATGTCATGTATGAGATCGTCGAAGATCTTTGTCATGGCCCTTTGATAGGTAGCACCGACGTTCTTTAGACCAAAGGGCATAACCCTGTAGCAGAATATACCCAAAGGGGTCCGGAAAGCGGTGTGCTTCTGGTCTTCGGGATGCATCTTTATCTGATTGTACCCTGATGAACCGTCCATAAAGGAGAAAACCTCGTGAGTGGACGTGTTATCTATCATTAGCTCGGTTACCGGTACTGGGAAATCGTCCTTCGGGCAAGCTTTATTGAGATCCCTGAAATCCACGCATATGCGTACCGTCCCATTTTTCTTCATTACCGGGACGATGTTGGCGATCCAGTCGGGATATTGGACTTCTTGGATAAATCCAGAATCGATCAGCTTCTTGACTTCGGCGTTGATGCTCATCTCAAGCTCGAGTCGCATCCTTCTCGGCGCCTGCTTGACTGGCTTGATATTCGGGGATATCACTAATTTATGTACAGCAATCTCCGGATCTAATCCTGGCATCTCAGAATAGTTCCTCGCGAAGCAGTCTTTATGCTGTAGGAGCACGTTCTTTAACGCAGCCACCCTTTCTTCAGATAGCAGCTCGCTGACAAATGTCGGTCGCGGATCATCTGCCGATCCCAACTCAATCTTCTTGAGGTTATCTGCAGTAGTATGTATGCCATCTTCCAGTTCTTTCGGAGCTGGTGGAAATTCTGAGATCACCTCATCATTGCTGTTCTCGAAGCACCAGGGAAGGTCATCCATGTTCTCGGGCTCTTCTTTTAATATCGTAATCATGTAACAGGTGCGAATCCGCTTCCAGGACTGAGGTGCATCCGGTTCTGCTCTTGCGGCTTTGGGTTTGTGCTCTTGTGGCGGCGTTACCCTCCAGCCGTTGGATAAAGCGAATCTGCCCTGTTGGTACTGGTCCTCGATCCAGTTCTTGAAGGTGAAGCAGTCTTCGGTAGGATGTCCTATGGCTCGGTGATAAGAGCAATAGCTCAGATGAGAAGCCTTGTTAGCTTGCTCAGGGTGCTTAGACTCTGGAAGCGCGATCATTTGATGTTTTATAGCGAGCTCGAGTAACCTCTCCGTCTTGTCTCGGGGGAAGGAATACGCTCGACTCATCTTCTTCATGAGGGACAAATCCGGACCACGCAACGCCCGATCACACGACTCTCTAATCCTGCTTCGTTGTTGTCGGCTCCTCTTTCCGCTTCTTGATTTATTTCTGCCTCTGCGTCGGGCCTTTCGTACAACGGGTTGACAGGGATGAGCATCTTCGTCTTTTGCAGCCTGTTGAAACAGACGTCGCGTCCTGGCTTTCTCGTAGATGGCCATCTCGCGGTTGTGGTCTTCCCGAGCTTTTTGACCCGCTTTCCTGATAAGCTTGTCCATTCGTTCTTCAAATGACGGACTCGGCCCTTCAATCGCGGGATCTAGTTTTGATGAGGGGTTGGCATTTCCTGACAGGGCGTTTTCCTCCTCCTCGAAGTTATATACGGCGTAGCTACCGTGGATTCGCTCCCGTTTACCGGATCTCATGTATCCAAGGCCGAGCGTTTCCATTCTCCCGTTGGGCAATTTGCGCTGAGTCCCAGGGACATTCCAAATCTTGTTGTAGAACCGAGCTTGTCGAAAAGTCTGTTTTAGGGGTATTCCTTAGCGCTTCAATAGCCTCTTTAGTCCATTTGAGTAATATCTGGGCAAACGGATGGGTTGGAGCCTGTCGAGGGTAGAATCCATACCGTGCCAGATTTCTTTCTCGACTCTTGTTTCTGTGGATCGGTAGAATAGGATTACCTTCTCACCCCTTTTCCTGGGAGGGACGTAAAACGTCTGCAGGTCCTGCACATTATGAGCTTGAAGTGTGTCGAGATCCTTATAGTGTTCTCGCGGCACCATGGTGATTTGCAAACTCTGATCATCGCTGGGGGATGCTTGTATTGACGGCCAATTGGAGAACACGGCATTAACCTCATCCTCCGAGTCACTTCCGAAGATCAACATGGGGGCGGACGTCCCCGGGTTGTTGCGTTGAGACGGCCCAGCATAAACTATCTCTTCTTCCTCTTCAGTATCGCTCCCGAAGACGGGGATGGTGGCGGCGGCTTTGTTCTCCGGCTTGCGACACCTTTCTGTATCCTCGAAATCTGGCAAAAAGTACTTCGCATCTTCGTATTTGCGGACTTCGTTCACGGAAAATGGGTTTAACTCACCTGTTACGGTATACTCGAAACCATCCTTGAAATACTTCATACACTGATGTTGCGTAGAAGGGATGATGTTGTATTCATGTAACCAAGGGCGACCGAGCAAGGCGTTGTAGCAGGTTTTGGCGTCAATGACATGGAATTTGATGTCTGTGACGAGTAGTCCGAAGCGTAATGTTAGTATCACGGATCCGAGAGTCCGTGACGATTGTGAATCGAAACCGGAGATGGTAATTTTGTCACGAGCGAGGTGTTGCACACTCATGCAGATTTCCTTTAACACCCGAACGTTAAGGAGATTGACGGAGGATCCATTGTCAACCAGGATTTTTCCTATCTTGATATCGTGGTAATACCCGGAGACGTATAGGGGATGGTTGTGGTCGCACGTCCCGAGGAGAAGGTCTTCGTCACCGAAAGTGATGTCGGCCGTATGCACTTCCTCTAGTTCATCCTTCATCCTTTCCGCGGCGAGGAATGCTTGGAATTGCTCAGGTTCTTGTAACGCCTTAATTAGTGAATCTCGCACTTCTTTTGATAATAGGAGGGCATCGAGAATGCTAAGTTGAGAAGGTAGCTTCCTTAGGTGCACCAGGATATTGTAGTCCACCTTACCCTTCCTGGGAGGGTCTTTGGTAGTCAGCTCTTTCATGACTTGGTCATCTAAAGTGATATCCTCAGTGACCTTTTCCTTTCCCTTATCTTTTCTATTTGCGGGCCCGAGATTCCTTTCCAGGAGCGTACGATTGCGCAGCTGAATGTTTTCGCAGGCCTCTGGTTCTTCCTCTTTCCCTAAACGGATTCTTTAAAGAGAGGGCCCAGAGCCATTTCTTCATCAGAGTCGCTCCCAAAGGTGAGAACTTGTGACCCTCCGGCGTTAACCATGTAACAGTTGCCAGTGGTTCTGTCGTGCCCGTCGGCAGTACTTCTTCGTTCCCGACGAGTTTTGCGTTTCATGCGCTTAAAATGTTGCCGATGAGCAACATATCCCTGCCACCATATCCTAAAGGCGTCGCACTCCTCCGTAGGGTGTGAAATTTTCCGATGATATGCGCAATAATTAGGGTGCCTCTCCGCTCCATCGAGCGTGTTTTCTTCCGAGGGTGGTAGCTTCATTCCCATTGACATGGCTTTGGCAAACCTTTTCCTCGTCTTGAATATCTTTTTGTCTACATCGGACGTCTTTTGATCTGGCGGGAGTGCTTCGACTCTTTCGTTCAGTCGCTTGCATTTGGCTCCTTCCGATGCGGCCATCTCACGCTCCTGATCCGCTTTACTCTTTAGACGAATCTCGTCTAGAAAGGCGTCGATCATTTCATCTGTTGGCCACACAAGCTCTGGTTCAGGCTCTGTCCCCAGTTTCTTAGTGCCAGGAGATTTTTCATCGTCGGTAAACGAGTGGGATATTACGTTACAACTCGCCACATATCCATCGGATTCATCCGACGAGCTTTCTCCATCATCTTCCACCTGAAAGATGTGGTTGAGGAACTCTTACAGCATGAAAGGAGTTCGCGCCTTTTGATTGTACTCTTCTAGCGCATCGATTTGCTTCTGCAAGTTCTTGCGTTTGTCCCCAGGCTTCACGGGCTTCTTAGATTTCTTCTTCTTTTTCTTCGAAGATTTTGACGGTAGGGCATGAGTACTTGGGCCATCACCACCGCTCTTTGTAGTTGGGCGCGGCCTCAGCATTCCTTCAATGATCTGGGGTCCCAGCGGGTCCTTCCATTCGACTGCCAGGCACGCACGAAGGTCTTTCAGCATTCTTTTGGTTTTAGTTGACAGTACGACCTCCCATGGAGCTTCTTCAATAAAAGAACAGGTTGCCCCCGGTGTATCTGCTTTCTTGGGAGTATGCGGCTGTAGCGGGTTCACCTTCCACTTTTCGGACAGCGCAAACTTCCCCTGGAGGTATTGATCTTTAATCCATCCTTTGAAGACGAAGCAATTCTCAATCGGATGACTTACCGTTTGATGGTAAGGGAAATAGTTAGGGTTATTCACCTCAGTGGGTTGTGGCGGTCGCCTTAGACTTGGCAAGTTTATAAGTCTGTTGCGTACTGCCAACTCGAATAACCGTTTCGTCTTGTCCCGTGGGAACGAGTAGGGACGCTTCATTTTCTCATTATAATACCGGCGTCTTTCTTCCAGTTGATCCGTCAGCTTTGGGGCATTGGGTTGCTGCTGGGCATTCGCGACGAAGGTTGCTTTTCCTTTACCCTTGTCACTCCGAGGCTCGGGCTTCGGGGGAGACGGTCTATGACCCATTTGGTCCATCTGGGCCAGCTTGTCGATTAGAGCCTGGAATGTGGTTGGCTTAAAGAACATCATAAACTGGGAGATAGTTGCATGAGGGTCTAGGGTTCCCACGAACATGCCCACTGCGGGCGCTTCCTCAATGCGTTGCTCGCATTTCAACCACAAATTCCGCCAGCGTATAGCATACTGGACCCAAGTTTCGCCTGGTTTTACCCTGGCGTTAATCAATGCCGTTATTGGAGTGCGTTCGCTGGCGCTCGCGAATCGCTGAGTGAATAGCAACTCCATTTCAGCGAACGTCTTGATAGAATCGTTCGGGAGTTCTGAATACCATTCGAACGCTGTTTCTGATAAGCTACCCACGAATTGGCGAAGCAACAGTTTATCATCACCGCCGGTGTTACCGCAAAGGGCCCTGAACTGGGCGACATGTTGGTGGGGATTGCCGGTCCCCTTATACACGTGAAATTTTGGTCTTGTATAACCCGACGGATATTTGATTTGGTCGTACCAGCTTGGATACGGCCGCCCCGTTTTTACGACTTGACCAGCTGCCTCAGTCGCATGATGAACCCGGATTTGCTAGGCTATATAGTCGACCAAATCAGCCTTAGAGATTGTCTCCTCCTTGGCCGTTGAGAGGGCCGGCGGTGGATTTGACGTTTCTCCCCGGTCGTCTTCAAGAACGATTGGGGGATCCTCAGCGGGTGGGTCCTGTTGGATCATCATTCCTATCATATCTTGGAAGAGAAGGCCCATACGCTGTATGTTGGCTGCTTGTTCAGCAACCTCTTTGTCCTTCTTCTCCAATATTCGGCGAAGGAACTCAGCGTCGGTTTCTTCCCCCCGGCGTTCGTCCGAGGACGTTTCTGGGTTTTCTTTTGGCCCGGTAAGTGCGGCCATAGCATTCATCATTTCCTGGAGCTTTTGCTGTTGCTCCTGAGCTTTGGTCACCGACCGTGTAAGCGGTCTATGACCTATAGACGCACGGCTGTCTTCCTTTCCTGACGCTATGTATACGGTATGGACCATCACGCCCCCAGACTTAGGGCGTCTGGGCTTAGTGCCTTTAGCTGTCGTTGTGGGCTGGGGGATCTTCTCTGGCTTCCTCCTTTTATGAGCAGTGGAAGTTGAGGGGGCCGTTGAAGTGGGCACCCAAACAGCCTTTCATGGTTTAGCCTGGTGACTGGCTTCCTGTTGGATTTTCAGCTTCTTGTGCTGGCGGGAGAAGTTTGGATTGATCATCGAGTCTCGGGCCTGCCGCCAAACCTTATAGATCTTGGAAGACAGCCGTTGAGGGGATCGGGGCTGTTCTGGCTTTATTTCCGCAACTTTTTTTAGCGGAGGAGACCTCTTTAGCACTGCAGTAGGAGAATTCTTTCGCACCTTATTTAGCATCTCGAAGCTGTTCCCAGTTGGAACGGCAGCATTAACTTCCACCGTTGAGGCTGATGGAGTTGGCCCAGAGGGGGAGTTGCCCCCAGCCTTCCTTACTCGGCGCCAGTGGCGACGTCGAGCGTGTCGAGCAGACGGTGCTGGTTCAGCGGTGAGGATGGCTTCGTCTTGCCCCCTGTGTAGGTAGGGGGTCGTTGCTGGTGTTAGCCTGTTAAAGACCGATGTCCTTTGGGTAGCAGGAGTGGGAGCTGGAACAGTCAATCTTGTAAAGACCGACTTTTTGGAAGGAGAAGCCGCCTTGACGACTTCAGGAGCATGACTGGTTATTTTCTTAGGAGCAGCCTTCTCTGGGATTGTAGGCCCCATTGCGGGTCCATAGGAGTTCTGGCCCAATCTAGAGAAGACCGAGGTGCTCTGTTGGGCGACCCGTTGAGAGGGGCCGCGGCAGGGGTAAGCCGATCAAAGACCGACTTCTTGGGAGCTTCCTTGGTCAGCACCGGAGCGGTGAAGCTTGTCGGCGGGAGCATGGTCCCAAAAAACAATCCTGTGGTGGCTCGAGTGACCTGTTCCACGGGCATGGTGAATAGCGAAGCAGCTTGGGATCCGTAGGCTATACCTCCTGGCGAGGCAGAGCGTTGGTTGCCATTGCAATCCGAGCAGTTGGAGCTTTTCGCACAAGTGGAAGCCATCGATTCTTTGCTTTCTGCAATAAGCAAGACGCCAAGTCTTGGTATCTTGAAACCCAAGAGCAACCATTAGCGAACCGCGATTGGTTCGCGAATCACGACACACGAAGTGTGGAGTGGAAAGAGGAAAAAGTCCAACCGGGCGTGCCAGAATCTGTTCCCCTCCGAATGACGGCTCGACTGGACGTCTTGCCTGTGATTTGGGGGCAGATGCTAATTGGTGCTATCCGTCCACCTCTCCGAAGATGCCAAGTTGATTTATGGCACCTTGTATCGAAGGTTTAAACGGATGCGTCCGATATAGCAGACTTTGTCAGATTCCCCCTCGCTTAAGGGGTTTTTGATTGTGGGGACGCTCTTCCCTGCAGGCGCAAGCCCCTGCAGTTAATTCCGCTACCGCATTGCGGTAACCACTTTCTCCTTCTCCAGATGGTCACTTCGTGTCGCATGTGTTTATTTTGTGTTTAGTTGCCCGTGGATTGTATACGGAGACTGAGTTATGTCGTCGCCCGTAGGGCGTGGACTAGTCCAAATCCGTATTATCTTAGATTTGGGTTTGGGGGTTTTGGGTTTAAGGATACGTTAGCCTCATTCGAGACTGAGATCGACTTAAACGTTTGTTAAGGATACGTTAGTCTAGTTTTCAGACTAAGATCAACTTAACGGGATCATTTAGATCCAACAATAGAGCAATTAAGGGAGCCCTGTTGTTTAGTTTAGTGACATTGCGGTCAATAAGTAGTTTAAGGACATTGCGGTCCAGTGTTAGTTTTAAGACGTTGCGGTCAAGATTAAGGATGTCGTAGTCCGTGGATTTAAGGACTCTACAGTCCGATGTTAGTTTTAAGACATCACGGTCAAGGTTAAGGACTTCATAGTCCATGAGTTTAAGGACCCCACAGTCCGTCGTTAGTTTTAAGACATCCCGGTCAAGGTTAAGGACCTCATAGTCCATGAGTTTAAGCACCCCACAGTCCGTTGTTAATGTATGGTCATCGGGACCCGTCATCTCTTTGAAGACGTTGAGGAATTACAACGCCAAGTATCAAAGGAGTGAAGAGATGTACCCTTGAACCGGGGTGGATTAAATAGTCTTTGGCCCAATTTGGGATCAGGACCAATTAATTATGTTATGAGCCCATTAGCCCGGTTAAGTCTGAATTGAGGACTTATGTCCATCTTGGGCTAAGTCCAATCATGTTTGGAATATTGGCTTCCTGTTGGTCCGTTGAAGGAGAGGCTTTGCCTCTGGCCATTTAGCCGATTGGGCTAACGTTAATTCAACAGTGTTGGACACTGGGATCAAGTTAGTGTTTTAACACTAAAAGACAGTTGGTGTTAAACACCAGCAACAGGGGGTTCAAATTAGTGTTAAACACTAGAGCAAATCAGTGTCAAACACTAGCAGCAGAGGTTTCAAATTAGTGTTAAACACTAAGAATAATCAGTGTTAGACACTGGTTACAGAGATTTTAATTTAGTGTTGAACACTAAGGGAGTTAGTCTTAAGCTCTGCTAGCAGGGGTTTAATTTAGTATTAAACACTAAGAAATTCAGTGTTAAACCCTGTAAATAAAGTTCTTCGATTAGCGTTGAACACTAAGGCCAAACAGTGTTTTAACACTGGATTCAGAGGTTCCAATCTAGTGTTAAACACTGAAGCAAGAGGGGTCACGTGGTAGCACATGAGGGCGCCCTCCCTTCACTTGTTCTGCTGAGAATATTGCATCTTTTGGAGCATCACGTGCCATCACGTGACGGGCATTTAAATGCTTGTATGTTAAAGCTTCTGCCAAAGGTCACGTGGGTCACGTGAAGCACTGCCTCAAAGGCCCTTCTCTGTGGATCTTTTCGGGGGTCACGTGGTGGCACGTGACCCTGCCTCTTTGTATATTTTTTAGAAGATCTGTTAATCCCTTTTTTAAGAATTAAATTCTTCGTAGGGTTGAACCCTAACGATAAATTTAAGAGGAATTAAATTCCTATTTCCTTCTGAAGATTTATATTCTGGGATAGAGTTAAACTCTGAATTTTCTGTAGGAATTAAATTTCTCATATATGTGAAGAACTGAATTCTATCATAGGGTTAAACCCTAATAAAAGCTTTAAAGGAATTAAATTCCCACTCTCTTTTAGAGAGGCATGAGATTCTGTCATAGGGTGAAACCCTAATTTCTTCTTTCTTGAAGGAATTAAATTCCTGTTATTTTCACAGAACTAAGTTCTTAACTAGGGTTGAACCCTGATTCTGTTCATTCTGAAGGAATTAAATTCCCATAACATAGGGTTAAACCCTAATTTTATTTTAAAGGAATTAAATTCCTATAGTTCTGTGAGAATTAAATTCTCAAGCTTCCATTCCCTCTCTATGCTTTGGATCTGCATGGCAGGATCTCAACCCAATGAGAATTAAATTCTCAATTCAAAGGGAGATGTGCACTTTACAGATCCTCCACCAAAGAGAGAACTATGTTCTTCTGTTTTATATCAGAGTTAAACTCTGTTGAGAATTAAATTCTCTTTTCCTTTCAAAAAGCCTTCCCTTTCTTACCTAGGGTTTTCTTTTGCAGAAGATCCAAATTCCTCCAAAGTATCAAGGCTCTCCTCTTTTTTTATGTATCGATTCCTTTCTGCATGTATCTTTCTGTGTGTCTCTTGGCTCCTATTTATAGGAGAAGCAGCCGAATCAATTAGTTTTGGTGAATCTTTCATTGAGAGATTTAATTTGTATTTACCATTCGTTTTGGATCTTTGGATTATTATGTGAATTTTAATCACCATTGGATTTTAAATCCCGAGATTTTCCTTTGTTATTTCGGTTAGATTTTAAGGGGAAATCTTTCCAAGTTCAGGCTTTTTCCATAGATAGGTGATATTTAAGAATCTTTAAATCTTTAATTCAATCGGTTCCTTTGGAAAGATTTGAGAGGCCTTTTCTCAGAATTTAATTCTGTTAACAGATAGGCTTTGAAAGCCGGTCACGTGTGGCCACGTGACCCTTGGTCATGTGTAGGCACGTGACCCCCTTGGAACGAGACCTCTTCTTCCTTTTTGCGCTCTGCCTTCTGGCTGCCGCTTAGCCGTCACGTGCCACCACGTGACCCCTGGTCACGTGTGAGCACGTGACCCTCGCCTGGAGCCTTTTTCTTGATTTGATCAGGGAATTGAGTCTGCTGCTTTTGAGTGTCACATGCCAACACGTGACCCTGGTCACGTGGGAGCACGTGACCTTTTCTGAAGCCTTTTCCTTGATTTGATCAGGGAATTGAGTCTGCTGCTTTTGAATGTCACGTGCCAACACGTGACCCTGGTCACGTGGGAGCACGTGACCTCTTCTGAAGCCTTTTCCTTGATTTGATCAGGGAACTGATGTGCCTTTGAAGCTGCTTTTAAATGTCACGTGCCAACACGTGACTCTGGTCACGTGGGAGCACGTGACCCTTTCTGAACCCCTTTTCTTTGATGTAGTCGGGAAGCTGAATCTGCCTTGCCGATGCTTTTAGGTGTCACGTGCCAACACGTGACTGCTGGTCACGTGCTAGCATGTGATGCCTCCTTCGTAACTTTTCCTGATTTTAAATCAGGAAACAGAGGTGCTGCCCAAATTTTTTTAAAAGTCGAAACATGTTTTTCAACTAATAAATTCCACTTGCATTTTTCATGTTCCACTATTTATGCATTCAAGAAAACCTTTGATTTCATCATACCTTTATTTCAAAACTTCACCTCTTTTATTTCTTAAAAAAGTTTAGATTTCTAGGCTTCGGCTTACTTGAATTACATTACGCCTTTAAACGTTGCGTGATTTAAGCGCCGGTCACGAGCTAATAACCCACCGTAGCACACCGGTTTCCCCTCCGTGGCCCTCACGGGCCTAACTGGCTTACGCATGTGACACGTCATCCGCCACGTGTCATGATATGAGGAATTACCGTTATTGAGCATCATCATTAGCCCCCCACTCTCGTTCCGATATATTTGTGGGTCGGGTCGAGAGTGGACTGCTTGGTTCTTTCTGTGCGGCTTGGTGCTGGTAATTCCTCATGGTGGATTGTTCGGGGACGACACGGCGTTCTTGCTGTTGCGCATCGAGTATGAGTTTAACGAAGGATGAGTGCGGGAAGGTCGGTATCCTCCCTTTGCCGGAGTTGAGACACTGATCGCGCGTCGAGTATGAGTTTATTCGGCAGTCTTGGATCCGTGTCTTTGTAGGGTAGGAAGCTACCCGCTGCGGATGCGCCAAGCAGGAAGCTACTCGGCGGCCTCGCGAGGAGGGCTTCGGACCCACCGTGTTGATGGGCAGAAGGATGCCCGCTGGGGATGCGCCGAGCAGGAAGAAACTCGACGTCCTTGTGAGGAGGGCTTCAGATCCTCAGCGTTTGACGGGCAGGAGGTTGCCCGCTGGGAATCCGCCGAGCAGGAAGAAACTCGGCGGCCTCACGAGGATGGCTTCAGATCCTCAGCATCGGATGGGCAGGAGGCTGCCCGCTGGGGATGCGCCGAGCAGGAAGAAACTCGGCAGCCTCGTGAGGAGGGCTTCAGATCCTCAGCATCTGATGAGCAGGAGGCTGCCCGTTGGGGATGCGCTGAGCAGGAAGAAACCCGTCGGCCTTGCAAAAAGGGCTTCAGATCCTCAGCGTTTGATGGGCAGGAGACTGCCCGCTGGGGATGCGCCGAGCAGGAAGAAACTCGGCGGCCTCACGAGGAGGGCTTCAGATCCTCAGCGTCGGATGGGCTGGAGGCTGCCCGCTGGGGATGTGCCGAGCAGGAAGAAACTCGGCGGCCTCGTGAGAAGGGCTTCAGATTCTCAGCATCTGATGGGCAGGAGGCTGTCCGCTGGGGATGCGCCGAGCAGGAAGAAACTCGGCAGCCTCGCGAGGAGGGCTTCAGATCCTCAGCGTCTGATGAGCAGGCTACCCGCTGGGGATGCACCGAGAAGGAAGAAACTCGGCGGCCTCGCGAGGAAGGCTTCAGATCCTCAGCGTCTGATGGGTAGGAGGTTGCCCGCTGGGGATGCGTCGAGCAGGAAGAAACTCGGCGGCCTCGCTAAGAGGGCTTCAGATCCTCCGCGTTGATGGGTAAGAAGTTACTCGCCAGGGATAACCGAGCAGGGGCGAGCCCGGTTGCCTCTTTGTGAGGGCTTAGATCCCTGGCGTCATGGGGTAGGGAACTACCGGCCAGGGATTACAGAGCAGGGGCGAGCCCGGTTGCCTCTTGGCGAGGGCTTAGATCCATGGCGTCATGGGGTAGGGAACTACCAGCCAGGGATAACCGGGCAGGGGCGAGCCCGGTTGCCTCTTGGCAAGGGCTCAGATCCCTGGCGTCGTGGGGTAGGGAACTACCAGCCAGGGATGACCGAGCAAGAACGATCCCGGTTGCCTCTTGGCGAGGGCTTAGATCCTTAAGGACGGGCCGAGCAGGGTTGTTGCCCGGTGCCTCTTGGCGAGAGTTTTGATCATTAGTGCGGGAGGGGCCGTAAGAGGCCTGCTAAGGACGGGCCGAGCAGGGTTGCTTCCCGGTACCTCTTGGCGAGGGCTTTGATCCTTAGTGCGGGAGGGACCGTAAGAGGCCGGCTAAGGATGGGCTGAGCAGGGTTGCTGCCCGGTGCCTCTTGGCGAGGGCTTGGATCCTTAAGGACGGGCCGGGCAGGTTTGCTGCCTGGTGCTTCTTGGCGAGGGCTTTGATCCTGGCGTCGGTAGGTGGTGAACTACCAGCCATGGATGACCGAGCAGGGTAGCTGCTCGGTCGCCTCTTGGTGAGGGCTTTGATCCCTGGTGTCGTGGGGTAGGGAACTACCAGCCAGGGATAACCGAGCAAGGGCGAGTTCGGTTGCCTCTTGGTGAAGGCTTAGATCCTTAAGGACGGGCCGAGCAGGGTTGCTGCCCGGTGCCTCTTGGCAAGGGCTTTGATCCTTAGCACGGGAGGGCCCGTAAGAGCCCTGCTAAGGACGGGCCGAGCAGGGTTGTTGCTCAGTGCCTCTTGGCGAGGGCTTTGATCCTTAGCGCGGGAGGGGCCGTAAGAGGCCTGCTAAGGACGAGCCGAGCAGGGTTGTTGCCCGGTGCCTCTTGGCGAGGGCTTGGATCCTTAAGGACGGGCCGGGCAGGGTTACTGCCCGGTGCCTCTTGGTGATGGCTTTGATCCTTAGCGCAGGAGGGGCCGTAAAGGGTATGCTAAGGACAGGCCGAGCAGGGTTGCTGCCCGGTGAGTCATTGAGTTGGACGTCGCGGGGGATTTGTGGCCGCCGGAGATAGCAAGGTAGTGCTCGATCACGCCGGCGTGGGCGGTGTCTTCTCGACCCTTGTAGAGGCCCCGATCCCAAGATGGGGGAGCGGTGACCTGGAGGGTTCGCCCAGCCAATTGGACACGGATAAAGGTGCCCATAACGGGCTCGAGCCTATCGATCCGTGCAGACAGGGCGTGAATAGCATTTGAGGGAAGAGGCGATCCGTCCGCGTCCCCATTGTGAGTGGGGCGTCGGCTAGTGCTTGGATCGTCACGGTGGTTACTCGCCATGTAGTAGATCGGAAGATGAACTTTTGGTTGAGTGGAAATTTTCCCACAGACGGCGCCAACTGATGGAGCTCTGGATCTCCTTCAGATGTTATCTTCCATAGATCTGCTGCGAGCGCTGACGGACGGCTGAGATTTGATCTGGAGGTTGTCTCCTTTAGCGTGTGGATCTCAATAGGCTTGGATTTGAGGTTGAGCCGAGCTACCTGCAGGGAAGCCCCGGGGTGGTTGTGCCACCGAGGACCCTCCGACGATCAAATCAGTGGTGCAAATTGGGCAGAGTAGCGGCTCAGTGGAAAGAAGTGCGTACCTCGATCGTCTGAGAGAGGGGTTTATATAGCGGCAGCAAAGGGCAGGCGGGCGTGAGAATCACGCCGCCCGTTACGCCCCTAGCGTCACGCCCACGTGATAGGCGAGATCCCGCATTAATGATGAGACAGGCTTGTTAATGGGGGATCGTGGTGGTGTGGAACGCGGGATCGTGGGCGGCAGATATCTTGCGCATGGCGAGATTCGCGGAGCCGTTGCGGAGGCGCCAGTGATCAATGTTGTGGGTCGGTCTGGTTGAGACCGAGGAAGATGAGCTCAGCGGGAGGCTCAGGCACGAGCGGGAGGCCGAGGCATCTTGGTTCTGTGATAGTTCGGAGGCAAGCCGGGAGGGCGAGGAAGCTCAGCCCGAAGGATGGCTCGAAGGCGAGCTGGGAAGGCGAGGAAGCTCAGCCCGAAGGAAGGCTCGGAGGCGAGTCGGATGGCCAAGGAAGCTCGGGCCTGTTATCGCTCGGAGTAGAGCAAAAGGGACAGTTGGCTTGACTGCTGAAGTGCTCGGGGGCAAGGAGTAGGGTGCAACCTCAGAAACAGGGTTTGAGGGAAGCCCCCACTGTAGCACACCGGTTCCCCTCCGTGGCCCTTAGGGGTTGTTCCCCTCCGAAAGACGGCGCAAGACAGGGACGTCTAGGTACTGAGATTCGGGGCAGATGCTAATAGGTGCTACCCGTCCACCTCTCCGAAGATGCTAAGTTGATTTATGGCACCGTGTATCGAAAGTTTAAATGGATGCGTCCGACGTAGCAGTCTTCGTCAGATTCCCCCTCGCTTGAGGGGTTTTTGATTGTGGGGACGCTCTTCCCTGCAGGCGCAAGCCCCTGCAGTTAATTACGCTACCGCATCGCGGTAATAACTTTCTCCTTCTCCAGCTGGTCACTTCGTGTCGTGGGTGTTTGTTTTGGTTGTGGTTGCCCTTGGATTGTATACGGAGACTAATTTGTGTTGTCGTCCGTAGGACGTGTATTAGTCCAAATCCGTATTTTCTTAGATTTGGGTTTGGGGGTTTGGGTTTAAGGATACGTTAGCTTTATTTGAGGCTAAGATCAACTTAAACGTTCGTTAAGGATACGTTAGCCTAATTTGAGACTAAGATCAACTTAACGGGATCGTTTAGATCAAACAAAAGAACATTTGGGCTCTATTGTTTAGTTTAGGGACATTTCGGTCGATTGCCAGTTTAGGGACATAGTGGTCCAACATTCCTATTTTGGGGACGAATATTAGTTTAGGGACATTTCGGTCCATGAGTTTAAGGACCCCACAGTCCGTAGCAGTGTATGGTTATCGGGACCCGTCACCTCTCTGACGACGTTGAAGGATTACAACGACACATATCAGAGGAGTTCAGAGATGTACCCTTGAACCAGGTGTAAATTGATTTGGGAGAGCAGTTGTGCTCGGTTCAATTTAATTTGAGGACTTATGGCCAGAATTGGGTTAAGTCCAGTTAAAAAATGTCTGACATTTTATTAAATGCACAACATTTATATTAGGCCTGTTAGGCCTTTTAATTGGGCTCTGCCCTTTTTTAATAATGCATAGCATTTGTCTTGGTCTGTTAGATCTTTTAATTGGGCTTTGCCCCTTTTTTAATGCAGAGCATTTAATGGTCTGACAGTGCGCCACGTGGCCTGTCAGGCGCTCTGCGCTAATTTAAGAGCGCAAAGCGCTAGCGCAAGTGGGGATGACACGTATCACGCTCTGGTGAGCACAAGTCTGTTAGCGCAGTGTGCTGCGCCAATGCGCTGCTGACACGTGGCGCGCTCTGGTGCAGTGCGCCAATCCAAGTGCGTAGCGCTCTGTTTTTAGGAGCGCAAGGCGCAGATTGACACGTGGCGCTCTCTGGTGACTTGCGCCAGTCCAAGGAGCGCAACAGCGCAAATTAAGAGTGCAGGGCACTGTTCAATGGTGCATAGCGCATCTTGATCAAATTTAGATCAAAGAAAAGAATCTTTTTAGTTTTAAAGAGGTTCCACCTCAAGTTTCAAGAACCAATGGTTCATCAAATGGCTGTGCCTTTTTATAGATCAAGAGATCTAGAAATGAAGTAAATTACTTCTTTAATTTCTTATGATTGGATCTTTTTTGATCTTTTTCTTTTTTTTTTTTGTTGAAGATCTTGATCTTGTTCTTAGATTTTTAATCTTTTTAGAAGAAATTATTCTTTTTGTGAGATGTTTTCATCTCTGTTCTTCAAGAATTAAATTCTTTACCTTGAAGAAGATGATCTTCTAAATTCTTTTAAAGTTCCCTCTTTTTTCTATTTTTCTCTCTGTATCTTTGAGACCTGGAGTCTAGGGGCCTTTATATAGGGCCAATTAGTTTGTTAGGTTTGTTATAGAGATCTTTCTCTGATTGATCTGGGGATATTTCCCCACCGTTGGATCTTTGATCCTAAGGCCTCTGTTTTACAGAAGATAATCTTCTTATTTTAATAAGATTAAAATGATCTTTCTAGAATTTTAATTTTGATTAATTAAATAATTTATTATTTAAGTTTTAGTGCTGGCACAGTTGGCGTAAGTGCACCTGCGCTTGACACGTGTCGCGTAGCGCAGAGCGCAGCGCAACTGCGCTGACACGTGTCGCGCAGCGCAGAGCGCAAGTTATCTGAAGCGTTGCTTCCTTTATTTTTAAAATTTAAATTTTAAAACAGAACCCTGCTCTGATTGGGGTGCGCTGCCTTGGGCGCAGCGCCCTTACGTTGGCGTGTCTGCTTTTGACACGTGGTGCTCTGCGCGCAGCGCAAGAGATCTGAAGCGTTGCTTTACCTTTTGAATTTGAAATTCAAACAGAGTTTTGCTCTGATTAGGGGAAACAAATGCCTCCCACCGTTGCGCTCACGTGGCGCACACGTGAGTGCAGCGGTGGCAAGATCCATACCGTTGGATCAACTAAGGAGTTGAAGGGGCGCTTAAGCGCCTATAAATAGGACCCTTGGTCCTCAGCAGATGATTATCATCTTCAGGAATTTTATTTTCAGAGCCTTGCTCTCGTTTTCAAGAACTTCAGAGTTAGAACTCTAGAAAATTTTAGGTAAAAATTTTACTTAACTTAATTAAATTAATTTTAATTAATAGAGCCTTGCTCTCATAGATCTTTTGATCTAAGGAAAACCCCTTTGGGGTTTCACAAACAGAGCTTTGCTCTCAAGAATTTGTAGATCTAAAGAGATCTTGTTTCGGGGTTTCTTAACCCATGAACAGAGCTTTGCTCATCGATAAAGTATAGATCTTTTGATCTCAAACTTTAAATTTTTTAGAAATTAATTTTTCCTTTGATGGATTTTTCCATCATTATTACAGAGCTAGGCTCTTTAAGGAATTTTATTCCCTTGTGACCAGAGTTTGACAAGTGTCGCTCTGTGACAAAGCTTTGCTCTAAAAAGGGAGATTTTCTCCTTGTCTCAAGGGATTTCTCATTTAATGAGAATATTTTTTTTTGAGGATCTCCTCATTAATTGACAGTCTCATCCAATGATGAGACTGCCTTATTAACTGTTGCATTGTCATCTGGATTTTGTGGGCCCCCCTTTGGTTCCCTCTCCACTGTATTGCAGTGTGGTATAAATTTTAAAGTACCAAACGTTGGGATTAAAATTAAATTATGATACTGATAACTAAATTTCGTTTTTCTTTACAGGCGCCATGTCTGCTGATCTTTCATTCCCATTCGTTCGCTCGGAGGGAGGATTCTCTGGAGCACCCGTAGACCAGGAGGTCCTAGCTTTGATCAGAGACCATGATCCGGAACATAAGAATCTTCACCTTTGGGGATCATGGTACAATCAGATTATCAGGGGTCGACAAAGCTTTTCATGCGTGGTGCCTTCGGAGCCTATCACGGCGATCCATTACGCCAACTCACCCCCGGTGAAGTATGCCGTGGAGATGGTCGATTGGACTTCAGAAGGCCTTCTTCATCCTGCTATAGCTTCAATTCCCGTTCAGCCTCCCATGGTTTTAGATATCTTGGGACGCCGTATTTGTCAAGGCGAAGCGCGACCCTGGGGGCAACCATATAATATAGGTCTGATCCCCCGTCATCCGATCGGTTATCTGCCATGGGCTCGCTACATTTTGTCAGCAAAGAAGTCGCAGTTGATGAGGCTTGGGTTATATACCGCTGTTTATGCTTCTCTCTTCCAATATGCTATGCTTCCTACCTGGTGGGTTAAGGCTTTTTTGGAGCAGTGGAATATCCCTACTCACACTTTCCTCGCACTGGACTGGGAAGTGTCGATTTCTTTAGAGGAGTTCACAGAAGTTTCCGGCTTATCGGTCATAGGGGAGCATTATTAGGAGCTGCTTCCCACGGACGAATATGTCTTCGGTGCTAAGCCAGTGATAATGGGCCTTACTCCGGCGAATGCTGTTCAACACCAGTTTCCTAGTCTGATCAAAGTGTTGAAAATTTACGAGCACCTTTTTCTCGAATCTGGGAGTCGCGGGGTTAATTTCGAGGATTTCATCGCTCGCTTCCTTCACCCGAAAGTCCTCTCGGCAGAAGGTGCTAAGTTTGCCACGCTTGATGACCTTTTCGGTTTAGGTTTGGACAACCTGCCAGCGACGGAGGTAGATCAGAAGGGTTTCTTCCTTCCTAACTCCCCGGTTGTCCCTTTTGCGGAGGTTGCAGTCCCTGGGATGGATGAGGAAGCATTCTTATTAGGATTTCTTGGGCTATGGCTGAGCTGGTTTGCGCTCCCGATGCACCTTCGCCGTATGAGGCCATCTGTCTTTTACCCGTCTCACCGGATGACCATTGGGGTAAAAGTGGCCGTCGGGGTCGCCGGCTTAGCCCACCTGTATCACGACCTTAGTCAAGCGGCGGATGCTAATGAACCTGGAGTACCGCACGTGATCTTCTCGATGCATTACTTCATGTCATGGCTTGAGCTACATGCACTTGGCGTTTTTGGTATGCACAAAAGGCCTTCGTTCTATGACAGGTGCACCTTCCCTCAGATTATGCAATTGGTCGGCGCCTCAATTGTAAATCCGTCGCCACGGTATGCCAGAGGTTTGCTCCTTCGTCCCCGCACGGTTGGAGACGGGATGGCCTTCACCGACAAAGTGTTAACCATCGGAAAGGAGTCTACTACCACAGTGCGGTTATTGCAAGATACTTTCAAAGATGGGGCCTCAGTTCTGACAGCCCGAGAGACCTTCCATTTATATTCTATTAGACCGGGTTTCCTGGTGTTTAGGAAAAATTATGCGGCGCTTTTCATGAGATACAACCCGCATCGTTTTGCCCAGTAACTGAGCTATAATCAAGGAGTGCCGTTGGAGGCTTTCTTCCTGGAACCTGCTGCCATCGAAGAAGGGATGCGGAGCGCGCTGCATCACTTCATGCGTCTGAATACGGGCTCTCACTTTTTCATCAGCGAGCCGAGTTGCGTCCTAAGGATCCTTAATACATATATGGCGTGGTACCAGCATTCGACGGGCGCCGTTATTAAGGAAGAAAGGCGGTTGTTGGTTGACCGCAAGGGTGTGCCTCCTGGCAGCGACCGCGAAGCTCCCATGAGGCCAAGGATCCCTGTCGTTCCTCCGCTGAGAGATGCTGGAGCTGAGCCACCGCGCGTGCTGAGCCCTCTGCGTGGATTGCCTCGTGGTACCGTGGACGTGTCCCCAGCGACCCGTGTTCCGGTGGAGACGGTGAATGTGGTTTCGTCAGAGTCCGGTGTGGGCTCGGACATCGGGACCCGCCGTCCTAAGGTGCCTGCGAAGGGGAAGCTAATTTTGGCGGCGACCGGGGTCCGCGCGCAGAAGAGGAAGAAGAAGTCCGTTCTTTCTCTTGATGCCGTGCTCGGCTTAGAGCTTCAGGCCCCTCTTACCGAAGGCCTAAGTGAGTACGGAAGCAACGAGGGTTTCTTCGTAGAGCCAGCAGACACCGATCTGGCAGCCGCCATCGCGGCTTCTGAGCGATCGGCAAGGCTCGTAGCATGGTTGGCTAAACTCGCGCAATCAGGTAATCACTAGTTGCATTCTTCGCCATTTCATCGTACTTTTATCATTGTTTTTGACTAACGCTTTTCCTTTTTAAACAGGCATTTCTACCGAAGAAGCCATCGCTGCTTCCCTGAAAACCTTCCAGGAGGAAGAGATGAAACGCACTCTATCGGGTGTTGGTATGTCTCGGCTCACTGAGTCTTTATTCTCCTTTTTATGGCCAATCTAATCTTTTCTTTGTCTCTTTGCAGGGGCCGCGGGATCTACTGCGCAAGCCGATGCGGGGACTCTCCCCGGGCCAGCTACCGAAGTCCCGGCCTCTTCGGGGCTGCCGCAAGAGACCCGACTCAAAAAGCCGATGATGGATGCCTTGAAGGCTCTGGAGGCAACTCTAAACGCGGACGACGACGCCTTGCTGAAAGAGGCTTCCAAGAGGTCCGTCATGACGGTCCGGGAGGAGAGGAAGCGCTTGAGGCGCGCAGCGAAGGAGCGTAGCGCTGCTTTGGCCGTGGGAGCGGGCCCAAGCGCCGTTATTCCCGCTGTCACTTCTTCCGAGGAGCCCCCGGTCGCCTTGTCTACAGCTCATAGACAGGCGGCGCGTGCAGCTCGGGAAGCCAACGATCAATCCACCTCAGGTAATGTGTTTTTCGAGGCTTTTGTTGTAAGAGTTGTAAAACTACCGGTTCTTATACATCTTGTCCTGCAGGGCCGAGTCCAACTGAAGGAGCGACGGCGACCGCCGAGCCTGAGGGGACGGTGGAGAAGGCAGCAGCCGAAACCGAGGCGACGGTAGGCGGTGCGGCCGTAGTCGCCGAGCCTGAGCTAGTGGCTGACGAGACGGTCGCGCCTACTATGCCCGAGAAGGTTGCCGATGCCGAGCCCGAGGTAGCGGCAAATGAGACGGCTGCTACAGCCGAGTCTGGGGCGGCAGCGGATGGAGCAGCTGCGACCGATGAACCCATGGCGGCGGTGGACGAGACGGCCGTGACCGCTGAACCCGAGGGGGTAGCGGGTGAGATGGGCATGATTGCCAAGGACGAGCTGGCCGCTCTTTCCCAAGAGTCGGGCACCGCTCCGATCATTGCTCTCCCAGCCTACGGTCCCTCGCCGTCTCCCGGCCTCACGAGCACGACGACGGCTCCTGTAGAGTCTGGAGATGAGGCAACGGGAGGTGGTCCCATATCAATGGAGGAGGGAGACGCCGCCGTTTCGGCTGGTGACTCATCAGGTAAATTTCGGGTTACCGTCCTTCTTTTGATTTTGCAATTCTTCCTGACAGGTTTATCTTGTTTTTAACGCAGGTGCGGCCAGTGCTGATGCCCCATTGCTCGAGGGAGCGCCGTCAGTTACTGCCTTGACGGTGGCTACCTCTCTACCTTCTCTCACACCGTCGCAACTGCTGGAAGGTATGGATTTGTAACCCATTAGTCTTATCTCCCGACCGTATAATTCATGTATTGACGTTATACTATTGCGTCCTTGCAGGAGTGCTTTTTGATCACCTTTACCAGGTGCTGCACCCACACTTCTCCTTCCCTTCGGAGCTTGCTTCCTCCAATGGCGCTGGTGAGTATAGTTTTCAATTAATGCCCTTTTCTTTTTTTTCATTAATGAAATTGTTTCTGATTTTTCCTTGTCCTGATTGCAGTGCTACAGATCGAAAGAGGAGATGTAAGATCAGTCGCGCCACCGGTCCTCCCGGCTTTGCCGCCTGCTGCAGCTGGTATAGTAAACTCCATCATTGATGACTTTCTTATATTCCTTGAATCGTCATTTGATTGTGTTTTGTTCTGCAGCTGTCACTCCGGCTCCGGTCCCTTTCGAGTCCCGCATCATGATGCCGGCATGCCCGTTCTCCAGGCGTCCATCCTCAAAGGGTACTGCGATGAGTTTGAGCATGCTGAGCGGATGCGTCGAGGAGCTTGACGCAGAAGCTCCTACATCCGCCGTAGATTTCGCTATGGAGGTTAATCCGATACTGGCGACGCTTGTAAATTTTCATAATGAAGACGTCGTCGAGTCTTGGGTTAACCACTGCAGGAAGATTGAGGCCCGCCTGCATCAGCTGGAGCTTATGCATCCTGCCCCCGAGGTTTTGGCCACGAGTACTCAACGGATGGCATAGATCGAGCAGAGCGCTTCTTACTTCCGCCATCTGGAACAAGAAGCGGCTTTAAGGCAGAGGGAATGCAAAGAGACCTCAAGCGAGTCTGCTCGATTGCATGCTGAGGTTGACGCGAACGCTGCCCGGGTGAAAGTTATCTTTGAGCGTGATGCCCAAGGTCGTAAAGCAGCTCAGCGAGCCGTCGAAGAACAACTTTCATCGTATATGCAGGAGCGGGCCCAGGTGGAAGCAGAGTTGGCTGCGACATCTGATCAGGAGAGGGCGGTGAAGGAAGTGCGAGAGCAGCTTGCGGATTTGTTGAAGACGCTTCCTTCTTCATGAACATTTTGTATTATTTGTAATTGTAAATAAAATGTATTTGTCTTATTTATTCTTTAACACAATGTATCTTGTACTCGATCGAATTCATGAATAAAAGATATACATTCTTCATAATGTCTCGTGTCATTTCTCTGCTTTCTCCTTTCTTTTATTATCAGCATGTTACCTTAGTAAATATGGTCGACAGATGATAGAGTGAGCATCCTGTCTTGGCTTCTTCAAGAGGTAGTGATGGCTTAGGAGGCAGGTTCAGATCTGTTGCCTAAGACTTTTCAACTTTATGAGCCGTGAGGGTCTCACAAAGACTTTTCTCCCTACGGAACGAGAGGATCTCGTAGGTGTATTTTCTCCTTAGGAATCGTGAGGATTTCTAAGTGTGTTTTCTCTTATAATTCGTAAGGATCTTATAAGAGAATTTTCCCTCTTACGAGTCGAGAGGACCCGTAAGCGGTTGTTTCCCTCCTTGTCGAGATTCGACTTTGGAGAGTGTGACCCATGAATAGTATGCAAGAGTCCATTTTGGACCGACTTGCAGGGTCCCAGTGCTTAGGAAACAGGTTTTTTAATCCCCGATGCCTAAGGCTTTATCTCACAAGTCGAGACAAATCGAGAAGTTTTCGCAAAGACACTAATTTCCTCATGAGTCGAGACGAATCGAGCAGTTCTCGCAAGAATATCCTAACGTCACAGTTAACCTCTGCTCTTTACGACAGAGGTCCGTTAGGGTCTGTGGTACTAGGGTTTTGTCTGTTGTACCGTCGCATTGGCTGATGTATTCCTCGATAGGCAATCTTGCTGTTCGAGTAGCCTTGCGATTGTCGTGTCTCTGATCCCTTCGGGGGCTGGACAAGACGTCTTCAAGCAATCCTCCTAGGCAGTTTGACCGTCGGAAGAGCAAGCGTTAGGAATTTTGCCATGCCGCTTTTTATTTGAGCTTAGGCTCATTTTGGAGAGCCCCGATGAGTCATGACCACTTCGCGCTGGTGTGGGATGATCTCCGATAGTCTTTCAGGTTTTATATGAGTTGCCGTCAAGACCCTAAAGCTAGGAATTTGGCCTTTGCTTCGTTTGCTGGCATTGCGTCTGCTGTATCGAGACGAATGTCGCGGTGGAGCTGGGATTTTGCCATGGCTCCGTTGTTTGATTGTCGTGTCTGAATCCTGCTGGAGAAAGAACGCCGGGGTAACATCTCGTCTGCTGCATCGAGACGAACGTCGAGGAGGTGACCACTCCATGTTGGTGTGAGACGATCTCCGATGGTCTTTCAGGTTTTATATGAGTTACCGTCAAGACCCTGAAGCTAGGAATTTGGTCTTCGCTTCATTTGCTTTGTCACGTCCGAATCCTGTTGGAGGAAGAACGCTGTCGTGACATTTTGTCTGCTGTATTGAGATGAACGTCGAGGTGGTGACCACTCCGCGCTGGTACGAGATGATCTCCGATTGTCTTTTAGGTTTTATATGAGTTGCCGTCAAGACTTGGCTCCATTTTCTGATGGAGCATGGGGAGGGAAGATGTGTTTCCTTCTTTGTTTGTGCCCCTGGATTGTATACATGGATTGCTGTGATATCGCCTGTAGGGCATAAATTTCATTTTTATTTTATTTAATAAATTTCTTTTTCCGCGATGCTCTATCATTTCAGCTTTTTATATCGCGAAAGGTCGCGATTGCCCAATCATTTCGGCTATTTCTCGCGGTGCCCTATCATTTCGGCTATTTATTTTATTTTTACTCGCTGTTTTTTATTGCGAGTTGCCCAATCATTTCGGCTATTTTGCATGCATACATTTTTACTTGCTGATTTTTATTTGCAAGTTGCCCCATCATTTCGGCTATTTCGTATGCATGTGTGGCTCACTAGCTTTTTGCCGCAAGCTTGGGATTAAACACCGATTTCGGCATCAGCACCGTTACAACCGGGATATTGCCAGGAGCGAATCATCATTTGCCTCTGTCAATGTCAGACAAAGGTGGCTTAGTAAACAGGGTTAAGATCCTGTCGACCAAGGCTTTTGACTTCATGAGCCGTAAGGGTCTCATGACGGTATTTCTCCCTGCGAGTCGTGAGGATCTCGTCGGTGTGTTTTCTCCTTAGGAATCGTGAGGATTCCTGAGTGTATGTTCCCTTGTAAGTCGTAAGGATCTTACAAAAGGGTTTTCTCTTTATAAGTCGAGAGGGCTTACAAGGGTTGTTTACCATATAGACATATCCCTAGTCACGGGTGGGACTTTGTTAAGGAAATGTTTATTCGCGCCCGTGGATTGTATACAAGGGTCAGTATTGAGCCACTTGTAGGTCAATATCGAAGGTTCTGGGGGTTTCTTAAGAACAGGTTCAGGTCTCTGTAACTTAAGACTTTCAAATCTTATGAGCCGTGAGGGTCCCATAAGAGAGTTCTCCTTACGAGTCGTGAGGATCCCGCAAGTGTAATTTCTCCAGGATCCCTAAGTGTATTGTTCCCTTGTGAGTCGTAAGGATTTCACGCGGGTGGTTTCTCCTTACAAGGTCGAGAGGACCCTGTAAGTGTCCTTTAACGAGGCTGCGCCCTTTCGGGTTTTCACAAACACTCGCCGGTAGCCCTGCTGTTTTTACTCACAGAGCCCTTTCGGGTTTTCATCCGTGCCCACTTTGCTTATGGACATACCGTTTTTTTTATTTATTATTTTTTTGTATTGGCTTTGGGATGTTGCAATCCACCGTAGTTTATCGATATCTCGATCAACAGCTAGTTTTAGGACGTGGTGGTCCGTCATTAGTTTAAGGACGTTTCGGTCCATTGTTGAAGAAGGCCGGCTACTACTTATAGAGTCTGGGCTTAGGAAGATAGTGAGCGGACATAGTCGTCGTCATCTATCATTGACCTAGGCTGTGACTCATCAAGCGTAGTATTTCTTTAGGAAGCGACCGTTTATTGGCTTGAAAGGTCTTTCGCCATGCATATCCACGAGTAGATAGGCTCCACCCTGGTAGACCTTGTCTATGATGTACGGGCCTTCATAGTTCGGCTCGAATTTTCCCCGCTTGGCGCGATTAGGGATCATAGGTCTTCTGACCACTAGCATGAGTTCGCCTTGGCGGAATGTCCTCGGCCTGGTCAATCTTTCATATGAGCGCGTCATCTTTGTTTTATAAGCTTCCAGATTTTGTTGCGCCATGAGCCGTGTTTCATCAAGGGCATCAAGCTCCTCAAGCCGAAGGTGAGCATTTTCTTAGTCCGTCAGCTCGTAGTGGACTGCCACTCGTAGAGAGGGTAATTCTATTTCAAGGGGGAGTACTGCTTCTGTACCGAATACCAACGCGTACGGCGTTGTATTCATGGCCGTCTTGAACGTAGTTCGATACGCCCAGAGAGCTTCTTGTAGTCTTTCGTGCCAGCCCTTCTTATTTCGGGACACCGTCTTCTTCACGATCTTTATCAAGGTCTTGTTGAAAGCCTCAGCTAGACCGTTAGCTCGGGGATTATAAACTGAGGAATATCTCCAGTATATGTTGTGTTGTTGCGCGAAGTGGCTGATCTTGTGGCTTCTGTAGGCTGGCTCGTTATCGGAGATGATCCGTCATGAAGTTCCAAACTGATAAATGACGTGCTTCTTGAAGAAATGGAGGATATTCTCTGTCTTCACCTCCCTCAGCGGTACTGCTTCTGCCCATTTGGAGAAGTAATCAGTCGTCGCCAAAATGAAACGATGTCCTCGGGATGATGCCGGTTCGATGGGGTCGATTATGTCAGTCCCCCACATTTCGAATGGCCAGCTAGCCACTGTTGGATGTAGTGGATTTGGATGCTGATGGATAAAGTCTCCATGGATCTGGCATGAGTGGCATTGCTTCGCATACTCGAGGCAGTCCTGAATTATCGTGGGCCAGTAGTAACCCATCCGTTTAATCTTCAACTTCATTTTAGGGCTAGCTTGATGAGAACCGCAGAGTCCGTCGTGAACTTCTTGGATGACTCTTTTCGCCTCTTCCGATCCCAGGCGTCTCAGCCACAGAGAATCAAATGACCTCTTGTACAGAGTATCATTGACGAAGGCAAAAGACAGAGCTCGTTTCATAAGCTGATGTCTTGAGGACGCGTCTTCAGGCGTTCGACGTGATTTGAAGTAGTCTATAAAGACTTCTCTCCAATCTTCAGCCTTTCCTTGGTCATTTATTTGCAGGGCCGTCTGCTCAGTCGCTTTCTTTTCCTCAGACGATTCCAGAGATATTTCTGCCGGTGCGAGGACCCGACGGCTTTGTACCACGATTCTTACATCATCGAGGTTCTCGTCGGCCAGTTCTTTAGCGAGCTTGGCTAATGCATCCGCTTTGCTATTTTCCGCACGCGGTATACTTTCGAGGGTGTAGGAAGGATTTGGGTCAACAGTTGCTGCACCTTTTCGCCGTATTTCACCAGCTCTGGTTTGCACGTTTGGTAGTTGCCGTTTACTTGACTAACGACCAGTTGGGAATCTCCATGTATGAGGAGGTTTTCAATTCCCATGTCGATGGAGATCTCAAGGCCTGTTATCAAAGCTTTGTATTCGGCTTCATTGTTCGTCCTCGGCTCTGTTAAGGAGAAAGCAAAGCGCATTATCACTCCTTGTGGAGTTACGAAGCTGAGGCCTACCCCCGATTTGACTATAGGGGTGCTTTGTTTGCGCTTCTTCATGGAAGACGCTCCATCAAAATAGAGTTCCTATCAGGCATCACTACCGTCGATCGCATCAAACGCAAGTTCGTCTGGCAGCTCACAATTCAGAAGAGAATCGGCAAGTATCGGATGCTCAGCGAGGAAGTCGGCGATGGCCTGGCCTTTCACTGCCTTAAGAGGTTGATAAGTTATTGAGAACTCCATCAAGAGCAGGGCCCATTTAGCGAGCCGACCTGTCAGTATAGCGTTTGACATCAAATATTTGAGAGGGTCCACCTTCGATATAAGACGGACTTCATGCGCCAATGCATAGTGCTTGAGTTTTGTTATCGCGAATATCAACGCCAGTCAGTGTTTTTCGATGGGGGAATAGTTGCTTTCTGCCCCCAGGAGAACTCGACTTAAGTAATAGAGAGCTCTTTCTTTCCCTTGGTCATTCTTTTGTGCCCATAATGCACCTAAGGAACCTTCGAGGGCGGTTGTATAAAGAATGAGTGGCTTTCCCTTGACCGGAGCGGCCAGCACTGGCGGGTTCTGCAGATACTGCTTGATTTCGTCCAGCGCGTCTTGGCATTTATGATCCCAGACGAACGGGGTTCCCTTCTTCATCAGATGACTATAAGGACGGCATTTGCCTGAAAGATTGGCTATAAATCGCCGGATATACGCGAGCTTCCCTTGGAGAGATCGCAATTGCTTAAGAGTCTTTGGCAGAGGCATTTCCATGATCGCCCTTATCTTTGACGGATCTATCTCGATACCTCGGTGTCGGACGATGAATCCTAGGAATTTGCCCGAGGAAACTCCGAATGCGCATTTGAGTGGGTTCATCTTCAAGTTGTATTGTCGAAGGCGTTGAAATACGATCTTCAGATGCTCGAGATGTTCCTTGTATGATTTGCTTTTAACCACGAAGTCGTCGAGCGAAATAGCATTTGACAATTTCATGTATAAGGTCATCGAAGATCTTTATCATGGCCCTTTGATAGGTGGCACCGGCGTTCTTTAGACCGAAGGGCATCACCTTGTAGCAGAATATACCCAAAGGGGTCCGGAAAGCGGTGTGCTTCTGGTCTTCGGGATGCATCTTTATCTAATTATATCCTGATGAGCCGTCCATGAAGAAGAAAATCTCGTGAGTGGACGTGTTATCTATCATTAGCTCGGTGACTGGCATTGGGAAATCGTCCTTTGGGCAGGCTTTATTGAGATCCCGAAAGTCTACACATATGCGCACCGTCTCATTTTTCTTCATCACCGGGACGATATTGGTGATCCAATCGGGATACTGAACTTCCTGGATAAACCCAGAGTCGATCAGCTTCTTGACTTCGGCGTTAATGCTCATCTCAAGCTCGAGCCGCATTCTTCTCGGTGCTTGTTTGATTGGCTTAACGTCCGGGGATATCGCTAATTTATGCACAGCAATTTCTGGATCTAGTCCTGGCATTTCGGAATAGTTCCATGCGAAGCATTCTTTATGCTGCATAAGCACGTCTTTTAATGAAGCCACCCTTCCTTCAGACAACAGCTCACTAACGAATGTCGGTCGCGGGTCGTTTGCCGTCCCTAACTCAATTCTTGAGGTTATCTGCAGTGGTGTGTATTCCATCTTCCAGCTCTTTCGGCGCTGGTGGGAACTTTGAGATCACCTCGTTATCATTGTTTTCGAAGCACCAGGGGAGGTCATCCATATTCTCGGGTTCTTCTCTTGATATCGTTATCATATGACAAGTACGAGGGTGCTTCCAAGACCGATGTGGATCTGGTTCTATTCTCGTAGCTTTGGGTTCATGTTTCTATGGCGGCGTTACCCTCCAACTGTCGGATAGAGCGAACTTGCCGAACTGATACTGATCTTCGACCCAGTTCTTGAAGGTGAAGCAATCTTCGAGAGGATGGCCTATTACTCGGTGATAAGAGCAATAGTTTGGGTAAGAGACTTCGCCTTCTTGCTCAGGGTGTTTAGACTCCGGCAGTGCAAGTATTTGATGTTTTATAGCGAGGTCAAGTATCTTCTTTGTCTTATCTTGAGGAAAACAGTATGCTCGACTCATCTTCTTCATAAGGGATAGATCCGGACCGCTCGATTCCCGCTCGCGTGACTGCTTGGTCTCGCTTTGTCGTTGTTGAATGCCTTTTTTGCTTTTTGACTTGTTTCCGCCTCTGCGTCGGGTCTTTTTTACAATAGGTTGACAGGGAGCGGCATTTTCATCTTTCGCGGCCTGTTGGAGAAGGCGCTGCGTCCTGGATTTCTCATAGATGGCCATTTCGCGGTTATGGTCGTCTCAAACTTTTTAACCGGCTTCCCTTATAAGCTTGTCCATTTGTTCTTCGAAGAACGGACTGGGCATTTTTACGTCGGGGACTTTTTCTGGCTCAGGATTAGCACTCTCCCATTGAGCATCCCCTTCTTCATTGAAGTCATGTACGTCGTAGCAGTCGCGGAGTAGCTTTCGTTTCTTGGACCGAACGTATCCAAGCCCGATTGCTTCCATTCTCCCATTGGGCAATTTACGCTGAGTTCCGGGAACGTTCCAGATCCTATCATAGAACTTAGCTTTTCGAGCGGTCTGTTTGAAGGGTATCCCTTGGTGCTTCAATAGCCTTTTCAAGCCTTCTATATAATATCTAGGCAACCGAATGGGTTGAAGCCTGTCAAGTGTAGGATCCGCACCATGCCAGATTTCTTTCTCCACTTTGGTTTCCACGGAGCGGTAGAATAGAATCGCCTTTTCGCCTTCTCGTCTGGGAGGGACATAGAACGTCTGCAGCTCTTTCACACTGTAGGTATCGAGCGCATCTAGTTCTTTATGATATTTGGGCGGAACCATGGCAACTTGCAAACTTTGCTCTTCATCAGCGACAGTTTGTATTGTAGGTCGAGCGGAAAATATAGCATGGACCTCATCTTCTGAGTCGCAGCCAAAGATTAACATGGGAGCGGACGGTCCTGGCTTGTTGTACTGTGGTGGGTCCGAATAAACCATCTCTTCTTCCTCCTTGGTATCACTCCCGAAGACTGGAATGGTGGCGATAACTTTGTTTTCCGGTTTGTGACATCTCTCCGTGTCCTCGAAGTCCGGTAAGAAGTATTTTGCCTCCTCATATTTGCAGACTTCGTTCATAGAGAATGGGTTCAGCTCTCCCGTTACGGTATACTCGAGACCATCCTTAAAATATTTCATCCACTGATGCTGTGTAGAAGGGATGATGTTGTACTCGTGTAACCATGGTCGGCCGAGCAAAGCATTATAGCATGTCTTGGCATCTATGACGTGGAATTTAATGTCCGTGATGAGTAGCCCAAAGCGTAACGTCAGTATCACAGACCCGAGAGTCCGTGATGATTGAGAGTCGAACCCGGAGATGGTGATCTTATCCCGAGCGAGGTGCTGGACGCTTATGCAGATTTCCTTCAATACCCGTACATTGAGGAGATTGACGGAGGACCCATTGTCAACCAAGATTTTGCCTATCTTTATATCGTGGCAGTACCTTGAGACATAGAGGGGACGGTTGTGTTCGCACGTCCCAAGGAGGAGGTCTTCGTCGCTGAAGGTGATATCGGCTGTGTGTACTTCCTCCAGCTCGTCCTTCATCTTTTCTTCGGTGAGAAAAGCTTGGAATTGCTCTGGCTCCTGTAGCGCTTTGATCAATGATTCTCTTGCTTCTTTTGGTAGTTAGAGGTGTTAGTTGTATGTATGCCCTAGAGGCCAGTATTGTACAGATGATGTATATTATATTGGATGCTTGGACATATATAGAGATGACTTTCTTGCTCGATATGATAGTATGCTATCTGGTTACTCTTTATCTTAACATGTACTCTAGTCTCCTTAAACTGTCTTATAGTTACATGTTGATAAAGCCCTTAGGATGTGTACTTGACTACCTGGACTATGATGCAGATCGTACTAGTGGGGACATGGTAGTCCATAAGTACATCCTTCAAAGTCCCTAGTCGTGGGTGTATCGAGACAGGGCATCGATATACCAGTGTAGACTAGCGTATACGCTTCTCGACCTATGAGATGGGCGATGGATGATCCCATATCCATTGGTGTTTGACATCAGAGATGGTGTACGGGTGCTCAGTGGAGACTGGGTACACTGGACGGACTCGCCGAGAACTCCCAGATGGTATTATACCTCACGTCAGATGGCAGTTCTCAGATGACACTTGTACAGGTTAGTCTGTAGACCCGAGATCGTCATAGAGTCTTGTGTGATTCCTACTGTGCTTTGATCTCCACCTTACCACGTCTATGAGGGCGTGCAAAACGGTGGTCTTTGGGTACAGTCCCGAGTCACATGGAGGCAATGAGCGATAGGAGGGGTTTCGTCTCTCCCGGTATTGGGGGTTGATGTTGCGCAGTGCTCGATTGGCCGTAACAGGGAAGTCCCTGGCCAGGGCTGATCAGAGATTTGCTGGTAAGTGTTACCAGTAGTTTCTCGACCCGTTATGAGCCTCACATCGGCACGACTTATCGGTTATTGGGGTCTGACGTTTACCACCCCTAGACTTGATATGCGACATATCAGACGAAGTGACCGGAATGTACGGTAAGTGTTACTGGTCGGATTCGCAGGAGTGTGAGCGGGCTAGCTCATCGATCTTCTGATCGCTCAATACCCGGGTGGCCGTTACGTTTAGCAGACCGCTTGCGGCTTGTGGGTGCTTGATATGATCATCATCTGCTACCGGCGTATTGACGAGTCTTAGAGTCCTACACAGAGGTTTCCTGGCTCAAACGAAACGAAATAGGAGCGCATATGAGATATGTGCGGGACCGAGAATAATGCGTGTATGTGATACCGTATTTGATTCTCGCGATTAATGTTTCGATTGGTTGTATGTGATATAACCTAGTTATCGAATCGAAGATCGATTCGATAAGCCGATACATTGAATACTAGTCGGTCATGTGCGACATGACCGGATCATTGAATCAAGTGTTGATTTAATGATTTAATGTATAATTATATATTTGATATATTACTTTACATTTACTAGTATTGGTTCACTTTAAACGGATTTTTCTCACTTGATGCACATTGTATATGTGATATGCTTTTGTGCACTTTTTTGTATCATGTTTGATGATACTTGATCATTTGGTTAAATGTGTAGAATTAAACCATGGTTGATTTGATAATTAGGGTTTTACATATTCATTTATTTATTTGGAAATGATTTAAAAAGAATGGTGGCTTTCTTTTGTCATTAGTTGAAGCTTTATGAAGCCTTGACTTTTGCAACCATTCTTGTCCTCATGCTTAACCCTAACTCTCCAAATGACCATGGTTTATTCTCTACACTTAACCCTTGTTAGATTATGATAAGTATGAATTTTCTTTTCATTTTAAAAGGACTTATCATAAAACTAGCTTCATCTTCTCCTTCTTCTTCAAGATAGAAACCTTGATGCCATCAATGACAACTTGAGTTCTAGTGAGAGAAATCCAATTCTAAAGTGAACCCACCTCCTATTTCTTCACCCTCTACCTCTTGCCAAGTTGTTTTGGGTGTTTTCTTCACAAGTTTCACAACTTTGTGAAGTCGGAGCTTGAACTTGTGATGCCTCGACGTAGATCGTCTTTGACACGAAGCCGACGACCTAGCTCGCCCGTTTCTCCGATGAAGCCGACGATTGAGTTCGGGATTCATGATGGACAGCGAGAGGACACCCACATGGAGCTAAGGAAGTGGAGAACCGGATCTACAAAGGTTGTAGCATCTAACTTTTAGTTAAAGTGTTAACTAGATTCGTATTTCGCCTAGAATTCTAGCCGACGATCCGTATTAGGGTTTCTCGGCACCCATAAAATTTTAAATTGGCATGGTTGATGCCTTGTGTGACCTCTATAGTGTGCCTAGGAACCCTACAGTGGTATCAGAGCTACTAGACATTGGATGTCGACCTATGGGGGGTTCTCACTGTGTGACAGTGTGGCGAAGCATAGGCTCTTACCCCCAGGGTGTCCCGAGACCGGAAGGTGTTCCGGCGGGTTGTAGTCCTCGTGAGGGGGTATGCGTAAAAAGTAGCCACTGAGGGACCCGTTGGTGCCACGGCGACCTCATTGGATGGGGTTGCTGCCTGACCTACAGTGGTATCAGAGCCTCGCTAGAGCCTTAGGCGAAGTCTAGACGGAGTTTGAAGTCCGAACGAACCGAAACCCTAACTCACAAAATGCTCTCTGTATATTTTCTAAAATCTGGGATTTTTCCAAATTTAAAATATGCAGAAAAATCAGCAGGTGATTCTAATAGTTACTGTGAAATTCGACAGCCCAAATCCACCAAACCGCCGCGGTTCTGCGGCATGAGCATGGCTTATGCGGCGGTTCCGCGGCCGTACGGCCTCATTAAACAAAGAATTCTGCACAGTAATTCTTATTTTCCAGTGCTGGTTTTCCTGGGAATTTTTAAAATTTATTCAAGAGTTGCATTTTCTGGGGTTGTTTTGGAGCTTCGGTGTTTCGACCGGATTATCAAACTTCATTTTTGTGTTTTTCCGGATAATTTTTGAATTTGTTAAAAAGTTCGACCGGATAAAAATACCCAACTTTTCCCCTGTCGGGAAATTTCCAAGTGTTGGATTTTTCCGTATTTTAACGACGTTCTAAGTAGTGCAAGTAACGCGATGGACCCTCTAGAAGACAACAAACCTTAACTCGATTATGTGACCGTCTTGAACTGCCCTTTGAACCTTCGGGTTTGGGGCAGTACGGCGTGCCACATGTGAGGCGTTGGCTTGACCCTTCTACGGCTGGACCGTTGGTACTGAGGCACGAACTGAATGTTGTTAGACTTATTTCATGTGTTGAGCTGTATCGGGAAAACTTGGGTATTCGACTGTTCGATCGGAAAGTTTAACATTTTCTGTTTATCTGGAATGTGATACAATAATTGGAATTCATAAACAGTTATGAGATAACTGGATGAATGTTATAAATCTAGCGATTTAGTCTCACTTCATATTGAAAAGAGTTTTCGATAATGGGACTAAAATGCGGGGTTTATAAGTGTTAGGCATGCGATGTCTAAAGAGGTTGCGGATTCCAACTGTTGTAGTTTTACACTTTCTTTTCTGTGACCGTAAGTGTAATATGTGATATCGCCGGTTTCGTTGCTATATGTCAACGACAATTGGGATGCGCATATTTACTTACGTTGATGACATGTGATGTTATGTGTTGCTGGATATGTTATATTGGATCGTCGTGTTTGAATCGCCGGGGTTTTTATGTGAGATGAGTGTTTTTTCATTTTCATTCATGTAAAAACTTGTATGTAATATTCTTTTATTTGGGGCACTTCCAGGTTGCGGAAGTTGTCACCTTTTGTATATTATTTACTTTTCCGCATTAGGATAGACCCAAGGAGGGGAGCACAAGTAACCGGGTTCTGGGGTCCAGTGGGAGACCAACTCGAGGAGTCGAGTCCGGGTCTCCTAACCCTAGAATTGGCAGGGTTGCTTGCCGCTCTCGTAGGGGTCTAGGGGTGTGGGATTGGCTATTCATCACGACCGTGGAATCCGTGTTTTATACTGGCTCGTATTGAAAACACGGACGTCCTAGTATATCCAATGTTTCATATGTTTCTTCTGCTGCGATATCTGTGATGCGATCATGTGATGTTTTTGATAGATACTTTATATAGTATATATGATATATTATATAGACGTTACTTATGTTTTGTACCCGCACTAGCCCTGCCCTGCTCTGTCGTTAGTTACCTAACCTAACGGTGCACGAGGGGACATCGAGGCGAATGCGGATGGCATAAGTGTACGTCATATCTATCTGTGATGTTTAGGTATTTAAATGATGGGACTTCATTAATGTGATTAATGAAAGAAAAGAATCCTAAGATGTTGTAGAATCAAATTTTAAACAAAATAGGTAGCTACAGTTCTTGCTTTGCATAGCGGTATATATGATATACCCTGCACTTTATTCGATGAGGAAAGGACCGAGATCCCTTCACCGGGAGTGACTCCTTTAGCAATAACTGGCAGATGCTACACGCTCGGTTTGCTTTTGATTGTTTTTGAGTTTTTCTTTGCACAGTGATATATATGATATATCCCGCACCTCATTCGACGAGGAAAGGGCCGACGATCCCTTCACCGGGAGTGACCCCTTTAGCAAAACTAGAAAAGCCTCAAAATCACTCCATTTCAAAACTTCATTTGATTCTACAACGATATCAAGTTCATTACGCTCATGGTTTTTATGAAAAACCTGCGTAGCCCTCCGTCATTTCAGATAAGTACCAGTTAGTATTCGTGCTGC
Source organism: Agapanthus africanus (assembly GCA_030015575.1). NCBI lineage: Eukaryota > Viridiplantae > Streptophyta > Magnoliopsida > Asparagales > Amaryllidaceae > Agapanthus > Agapanthus africanus. The sequence goes on along the minus strand of CM057350.1, from coordinate 161,010,030 downwards.
GGTAGTTTGGCCTCCGTCAAGGCGCAGTGTACGGTAGCTAACTTGTGCTTATCTGCTAGCATATGATGCGATTGGATTAGGGTATTCGTACGGCGTTGTTTGGCCTCCGTCAAGGGTCGTGCGGGTGGGTTTGATTCAATCAGGAAATGACGGGTTGAATTTGACTAGCGGACTATGGGTTGTTTGGCCTCCGTCAAGGTCATAGGACGCTAGGGGCGAAAGCATTATCGGGAATTTCAAGTGTTGAAATTTGCAATGAGATTGCATACCTTCTATGAGATAGTTGGATCCCGATACCCACTGCGAGTAAGAGTTACTCCTGGGAGAGTTTTACACATTGCAATTAGCCGATCAAGTAGGTGTCTAGAAAGGTGTTAACGAGGTTACGCCTCTGGGAAAACGAGGTTTACATTAATTAGGTTCGTGCGAAAGCACGGGGGACCTCCCTCAAAGTACCGACACTGACCTGGCTGAAAGATTGGCGAACTTGTAGTGTGTAATTAATCCCGGCTAGTCTTTCCTTTTAGGGATTGAAGGAAGATTTGATAAAAAGCAATGGGAGCCATCCTGATTAGATAAGATAATAACCAATCTGATCTTGCACGAGCATACGCTAAAGTGTTTTCTTCTCTCTCTCTCTAGGTAGCGACCAGTTCATGCCTTAATCAAGATAATAATATGGATGTATTGACCGAACCCGCATGTTATACTGTGCAGGGGAACGTTGTACCCGTTCTATCTTATAAGTGTTATAAGAATGAACAGGAAACAGGAGAATATCTGGATTCTCACACCACCCAAAAGGAGAATATGCATGTTGATGCATCATCTTCGGGTGTGTTTGTCATTGAGAACTGTTTCTCAGTTCACCCTACGTCCTGGGTATTAGATACCGGATCAGGATCCCACATATGTAAGATGTTACATGGGCTACGGAAAGGTAGAGAACTGGGAAAAGGTGATCATTCCGTTCAAGTAGGGAATGGTGCAAATGTTGCAGCCAAAGCAGTTGGCGAATATCACCTAGTATTACCAAGTGGTGATACAATAATTCTGAATGAGTGCTATTATATACCGAACATGATGTGCAACATTATATCAGTTTCTTTATTGAGTAAAGAAGGATATAATTTTGTAGTACAGGATAATGTTATGAACATATTCCTAGATCAAAAGTTGATTGCATCAGGCTCGTTACATAATGGCATATTCATTCTAAATCAAAATACAGTCCTCAATTTACAAAACACACACAAGAGGAAGAGTTCTGAACTGAACGAATCCTTCTTGTGGCATTGTAGACTGGGTCACATCAATGCGACACGACTAGCTAAGTTGCATAAAGATGGATATTTAAATCCATTTGAATTTTTATCTTATGACACTTGCCAGTCATGTCTCAAAGGCAAGATGACCAAAACTCCGTTTACGGGACACGGAGAAAGAGTTACCGAACTCTTGGGACTGATACATAGTGATGTATGCGGTCCCATGTCTACACATGCCAGGGATGGTTCTTCGTACTTCATTACATTCACTGACGATCTCTCTAGATTCGGATATGTGTTCCTGATGAAACACAAATCAGAAGCTTTTGAGAAATTTAGAGAATATAAACAAGAAGTAGAGAACCAAACGGGCAAAAGTATTAAGATCCTTCGATCTGATCGAGGAGGAGAATACTTAAGTAACGAATTCAGAGATTATTTAAAAGAGAATGGGATTCTCTCTCAGCTTACTCCTCCTTATACGCCACAGCACAACGGTGTATCGGAGCGAAGAAATCGCACCCTATTAGATATGGTGCGCTCTATGATGAGTGCAGCTGAGTTACCTATTTCCTTCTGGGGATATGCACTGGAGACTGCTGCATACCTATTGAATAGAGTTCCAACCAAATCAGTGCCTACCACTCCATATGAGATATGGAATGGCAAGAGACCATGTCTTAATTTTATTCAGATATGGGGTTGTCCGGCCTATGTTAAAACACAAAATCCGGACAAGCTCGAGGCAAGGTCTGTTCTATGTAAGTTTGTTGGATATCCCAAACATTCGCGATGGTATATCTTCTACCACTCCGAGGAACAAAAAGTGTTTGTTTCTCGACATGCCACTTTCTTAGAAAAGAGTTTTCTTATGAAACAGACAAGTAGCATTCAGGTAGAACTGGAAGAGGTTCCAGCAATACAAACTGAAACAGAAGACTTGGTAGAACCAGAGGATTCAGTAGAACTCGACGAACCCCAGCCTCTCCGCCGATCTTGTAGGGTTTCTCGTCCACATGAGAGATACTACGGTTTTCTCATTGACGGTGGAAGCGAGGATTGCATCATGGAGGATGATGACCCAACTAGCTTCGAGCAGGCCATCACGAGTAGGGACTCAGTAAAATGGCTGGATGCTATGCGGTCCGAGATGGAATCCATGTACACCAACAAAGTATGGACTTTGGAAGTTGCTCCTGAAGGGGTAAAACCCATTGGGAGCAAGTGGATCTTCAAGAAAAAACTTGGTGTAGATGGGAAAGTGGAGACTTTCAAAGCTAGACTTGTAGCAAAGGGTTTTCGTCAAAGACCAGGTGTGGACTATGACGAAACCTTTTCTCCAGTGGCTATGCTTAAATCCATCCGGATCATGCTTGCCATCGCTGCATATCATGACTATGAAATCTGGCAAATGGATGTTAAGACCGCCTTTCTAAATGGTGATTTAGAAGAGTGCGTGTACATGACTCAGCCAGAGGGCTTCGTAGATAGTGGGAGCAGCGGGAAGGTGTGCAAGCTGCTTAAATCCATTTATGGATTAAAGCAAGCATCGCGGAGTTGGAACATCTGCTTTGACGTCGTTATCAAAGAGTTTGATTTCGTCAAAAACCCAGATGAACCTTGTATCTACAAGAAGGTAGCAGAGAGTAAGGTTGTCTTCCTCGTATTGTACGTGGACGACATACTCTTGATAGGAAATGATATTCCTATGCTGCAAGCGGTCAAGCTCTTCTTATCACAAAGATTCTCAATGAAAGATCTTGGTGATGCCTCCTGCATATTAGGAATTAGGATCTATAGAGATAGATCCAAACGGATATTGGGATTGTCCCAATCCAGGTACATTGACACCATACTAAAGAGGTTTAGTATGGAAGAATCCAAGCGTGGGAACTTGCCCACGATCTCTGGACTCACTCTCTCCAAAGAGATGTCTCCCAAGACTGATTTGGAGAGAGCTCGCATGCAAGGGATACCCTATGCTTCGGTAGTAGGCTCTATCATGTATGCGATGCTATGTACCAGACCCGATGTTGCATACTCACTAAGTGTAGTGAGTCGGTATCAAGCAGATCCTGGAGAGAGTCACTGGACAGCTGTGAAGAACATTCTCAAGTACTTGCGAAGGACTAGAGATATGTTCTTGGTGTATGGTAACGGAGAACTCCAAGTGGAGTCCTTTACCGATTTGAGCTTCCAGAGTGATAAGGACGACTCTAAGTCGCAGTCGGGCTTTGTCTTTACCCTTTACGGAGGGACGGTTAGCTGGAAGAGTTCCAAGCAGGAAACCGTGGCAGACTCGACGATAGAGGCTGAATACATCGCTGCCAACGATGCTGCCAAAGAGGCTGTCTGGATCAAGAAGTTCATTCATGAACTTGGAGTGGTTCCATCCATTGAGCATCCAATACCTTTGTATTGCGATAACAATGGAGCGGTGGCTTTGGCCAAGGAACCCAGGTTCCATCAGCGATCCAGGCATATTCTGAGGCGGTATCACCTGATCCGGGAGATAGTTGATCGCCGGGAGATCGAGGTCAGGAGGGTTGACACGAAGAACAACACGGCGGATCCACTCACGAAGGCCATTCCCCAGATACAGTTTGAGAGACTCTTCGGGATGCTCGGTATGCGATACTACATCAGCTGGCCCTAGTGCAAGTGGGAGATTGTTAGTTGTATGTATGCCCTAGAGGCCAGTATTGTACAGATGATGTATATTATATTGGATGCTTGGACATATATAGAGATGACTTTCTTGCTCGATATGATAGTATGCTATCTGGTTACTCTTTATCTTAACATGTACTCTAGTCTCCTTAAACTGTCTTATAGTTACATGTTGATAAAGCCCTTAGGATGTGTACTTGACTACCTGGACTATGATGCAGATCGTACTAGTGAGGACATGGTAGTCCATAAGTACATCCTTCAAAGTCCCTAGTCGTGGGTGTATCGAGACAGGGCATCGATATACCAGTGTAGACTAGCGTATACGCTTCTCGACCCATGAGATGGGCGATGGATGATCCCATATCCATTGGTGTTTGACATCAGAGATGGTGTACGGGTGCTCAGTGGAGACTGGGTACACTGGACGGACTCGCCGAGAACTCCCAGATGGTATTATACCTCACGTCAGATGGCAGTTCTCAGGTGACACTTGTACAGGTTAGTCTGTAGACCCGAGATCGTCATAGAGTCTTGTATGATTCCCACTGTGCTTTGATCTCCACCTTACCACGTCCATGAGGGCGTGCAAAACGGTGGTCTTTGGGTACAGTCCCGAGTCACATGGAGGCAATGAGCGATAGGAGGGGTTTTGTCTCTCCCGGTATTGGGGGTTGATGTTGCGCAGTGCTCGATTGGCCGTAGCAGGGAAGTCCCTGGCCAGGGCTGATCAGAGATTTGCTGGTAAGTGTTACCAGTAGTTTCTCGACCCGTTATGAGCCTCACATCGGCACGACTTATCGGTTATTGGGGTCTGACGTTTACCACCCCTAGACTTGATATGCGACATATCAGACGAAGTGACCGGAATGTACGGTAAGTGTTACTGGTCGGATTCGCAGGAGTGTGAGCGGGCTAGCTCGTCGATCTTCTGATCGCTCAATACCCGGGTGGCCGTTACGTTTAGCAGACCGCTTGCGGCTTGTGGGTGATTGATATGATCATCATCTGCTACCGGCGTATTGACGAGTCTTTAGAGTCCTACACAGAGGTTTCCTGGCTCAAGCGAAACGAAATAGGAGCGCATATGAGATATGTGCGGGACCGAGAATAATGCGTGTATGTGATACCGTATTTGATTCTCGCGATTAATGTTTCGATTGGTTGTATGTGATATAACCTAGTTATCGAATCGAAGATCGATTCAATAAGCCGATACATTGAATACTAGTCGGTCATGTGCGACATGACCGGATCATTGAATCAAGTGTTGATTTAATGATCTAATGTATAATTATATATTTGATATATTACTTTACATTAACTAGTATTGGTTCACTTTAAACGGATTTTTCTCACTTGATGCACATTGTTATGTGATATGCTTTTGTGCACTTTTTTGTATCATGTTTGATGATTCTTGATCATTTGGTTAAATGTGTAGAATTAAACCACGGTTGATTTGATAATTAGGGTTTTACATATTCATTTATTTATTTATTTATTTGGAAATGATTTAAAAAGAATGGTGGCTTTCTTTTGTCATTAGTTGAAGCTTCATGAAGCCTTGACTTTTGCAACCATTCTTGTCCTCATGCTTAACCCTAACTCTCCAAATGACCATGGTTTATTCTCTACACTTAACCCTTGTTAGATTATGATAAGTATGAATTTTCTTTTCATTTTAAAAGGACTTATCATAAAACTAGCTTCATCTTCTCCTTCTTCTTCAAGATAGAAACCTTGATGCCATCAATGGCAACTTGAGTTCTAGTGAGAGAAATCCAATTCTAAAGTGAACCCACCTCCTATTTCTTCACCCTCTACCTCTTGCCAAGTTGTTTTGGGTGTTTTCTTCACAAGTTTCACAACTTTGTGAAGTCGGAGCTTGAACTTGTGATGCCTCGACGTAGATCGTCTTTGACACGAAGCCGACGACTTAGCTCGTCCGTTTCTCCGATGAAGCCGACGATTGAGTTCGGGATTCATGATGGACAGTGAGAGGACACCCACGTGGAGCCAAGGAAGTGGAGAACCGGATCTACAAAGGTTGTAGCATCTAACTTTTAGTTAAAGTGTTAACTAGATTCGTATTTCGCCTAGAATTCTAGCCGACGATCCGTATTAGGGTTTCTCGGCACCCATAAAATTTTAAATTGGCATGGTTGATGCCTTGTGTGACCTCTATAGTGTGCCTAGGAACCCTATAAGAGGGCATCGAGAATACTGAGTTGCGAGAGTAACTTCCTCAAGTGCACCAGAACGTTGTAGTCCACCTTATTTTTCTTTGGCGGGTCCTTGGCGGTTAGCTTTTCCATGACTTGGTCATCTAGGGCGATATCCTCAGAGACCTTCTCTTTTCCCTTATCTTTTTTGTTTGAGGGTCCGAGATTCTTTTCGGGTAGCGTACGATTACGCAGCCTGATATTTTCGCAGGCCTTCGGCTCTTCCTCTTTTCCCGAGGTGGACTCTTTAAAGAGAGGGCTAAGAGCCATTTTCTCGTCTGAGTCGCTCCCGAATGTGAGAATTTGCGCTTCCTCGGCATTAACCATGCGAGAATCGCCGATAGTTCTTCTAAGCTCCTCGGTCGTACTTTTCCACTCCCGACGAGTTTTGCGCTTCTCCCGCTTAAAATGTTGCCGATGAACAACATACCCTTGCCACCATCTATCGAACGCTTTGCACTCTTCGGTGGGGTGCGAAATCTTTCGATGATATAAGCAGCAGGAAGGGTGCATTTCTGCTTTGCCGGCAATGTTTCCTTCAGAGGGTGGTAGCTTCATCCCCATTGATATGGCTTTAGCAAACCTTTTCCTCATCTTGAACTTGCTTTTATTTGCGGTGGATGTACTTTGATCCGGTGGGAGTGTCTCAACTCTTTTGTCTAGTCACTGACGTTCGGCTTTTTCGAATATGGCCACCTTACGCTCCCGATTGGCTTTACGTTCCAGACGAATTTCATTCAGGAAGGCGTCGATCATTTCATCTGACGGCCATAGAAGTTCCGGTTCGAAACCTGCCCCCGGTCTCTCTGTGCAAGGAGCTTCTTCATTGTCTAGCGATGAATGGGAGATCATATGGCAGCTTGCTACGTAATCCTCAGATCCATCCGACAAGCTTTCTTCATTATCTTCATCCTCAAGGACGTGGCTGAGAAACTCTTGGAGCGTGATTGGGGTTCGCGCTTTCTGGTTGTACTCTTCCAGCGCGTCAATCTGTTTCTGTAGGTCCGTGCGCTTGTCGCCAGGCTTCACGGGCTTTTTGGATCTCTTCTTCTTCTTCTTTGAAGATTTCGACGGCTGGGTGTGAGTGCTTGGGCCATCCCCACCGATCTATGGAGTTGGGCGCGGCTTCAGCATCCCTTCGATGATCTGGGGTTCTAGCGGGTTCTTCCACCTGATCGCCAGGCATAGTTGGAGATTATTTAGCATCCTTTTGGTTTTGGCTGAAAGAACGACCTCCCATGGGGCTTCTTTAACAAGGGAGCACGTTGCCCCCGGCATATTTACCTTTTTAGGGGTATGAGGTTGCGGCGGGTTCACCTTCCATTTTTCGGACAACGCGAACTTGCCTTGTTGGTATTGGTCTTCAATCTAGTTTTTGAAGACGTAGCAATCTTCGATCGGATGACCCAATACTCGGTGGTAGGGGCAGTAATTGGGATCATTGACATCGTTTGGCTGCAACGGACGTTTTGAATCTGGCAGATTGATGAGTCTGTTGCGCACTGCTAGCTCGAACAGTCTTCTCGTTTTATCTTGAGGAAATGAATAAGGACGTCCTAGCCTCTCCTCGAGGGATAGGCGCGGACGCATATTGTTTTGACGGACAACCGGCTTCAGGTTGCTCGGCTGTTGTTGAGCATTGGCGACGACGATCGCTTTTCCTTTCCCCTTCTCATTTCGAGAGTCCGGCTTTGGAGGAGACGGTCTATGGCCCATCTGGTCCATTTGGGCTAATTTGTCAATCAAGGCCTGGAACGTGGTTGGTTTAAAGAACATCATGAACTGTGACATAGTTGCATGAGGATCTAGGGTGCCCATGAACATGCCCACTGCTGGCGCTTCTTCGATGCGTTGTTCGCATTTTGACCACAAGTTCCGCCATCGGATTGCATATTGAACCCAAGTTTCGCCTGGCTTTACTCTTGCATTGATCAAAGCTGTTATTGGAGTACGCTCGCTGGCGCTTGCGAAACGCTAGGTAAACAACAACTCCATTTCAGCGAAAGTTTTGACGGAGTCGTTCGGAAGCTCGGAGTACCATTCAAACGCCGTCTCCGATAAGCTGCCGATGAATTGGCGAAGCAGGAGCTTATCATCGCCGCCGGTGTTGCCACAAAGAGCCCTGAACTGGGCAACATGTTGATGGGGATTGCCTGTCCCCTTGTAGACATGGAATTTTGGGATCGTGTAGCCCGGCGGGTACTTGATCTGATCATACCAGCTCGGATATAGTCGCCTCGTTTTGATAAATTGACCGGCTGGCTCAGTTGCTTGATGAACTCGTATTTGTTGAGCAATATAGTCATCCAGGGCAGCTTTGGAAATTGTCTCCTCCTTGGCTGTTGAAAGAGCCGGTGGTGGATTTGACGTTTCTCCTCTGTCATCTTCAAGGATAATCGGAGGATCTTCGGCTGGGGGATCCGGCTGGATCATCATCCCGACCATGTCTTGAAATAGGAGAGTCATCTGCTTTATATTGGCCGCTTGCTCTGCAGCCTTCTTGTCCTTCTTTTCAAGCATTCTACGAAGGAACTCAGTATCAGTTTCGTGCTCGCGACGCTGCTCCGACGACGCTGCTCCGACGACGTCTCCGGGCTTTCTTTTGGTCTGGTGAGCGCGGCCATCGCAGTCAACATCTCCTGGAGCTTCTGCTGCTGCTGTTCCTGGGCCCTTGTGATGGATCGGGTGAGCGGTCGGTGGCCCGTCGAAGCGCGGCTATCTTCTTTCCCAGATGCCATGTAAACGGTATGGACGACCATGCCCCCAGACTTAGGGCGTTTGGGTTCAGTGTTTTTGGCTTTTGTTGCCGGCACAGGGATCTTCTCCGGCCTCCTTCTCTTGTGGGCCATCGAAGTTGAAGGGGCCGTTGATGTGGGCACCTGGGTGGCCATTGGCTTCCGTGGCTTAACAGGGCGGTTTTCTTCCTGTCGGACTTTCAACTTCTTATGCTGATGGGAGAAATTTGGATCAATCACCGATTCTCGGACTCGTCGCCAAATCTTGTAGACTTTGGAAGACAGCCGTTGAGGAGACTGCTCCGGCTTTGTTTCTACGACGGTCTCTACCGGTGACAGAGATCTTTTTAGTACGGCAGTAGGCGAATTCCTGCGTACCCTGTTCAGCAGCTCGAAACTGTTCCCGGTTGGAACAGCAGTATTAATTTCTACCGTTGGAGCTAGTGGAGTTAGCCCAGAGGGGGAATTGCCCCCAGCCTTCCTTATCCGGCGCCAGTGGCTACGTTGGGCGTGACGAGTTGTTGGGATTGGTTCAGCGACGGCTTTGTCTTGTCCCTCGTTCAGGTGGAGGGCTGTCGCGGGTGTCAGCCTTTTGAAGACTGACATCCGTTGAGAAGCCGTGTCCAACCGGTCAAAAACATATTTCTGAGCGGGAGCGGGAACGGGAGTGGTCAGTCTCGCAAAGACCGACCCTCTGGCAAGAGAAGCCGCCTTGACGACTTCAGGAGCAGGGATGGCTATCTTCTTTGGGATGGCCACTTCAGGTATTATGGGCTTCTTGGTAGGCTCTTTGGAGCTCGAGTTCAGCCTGGTGAAGACCGAGGAGTTGGAATTGGACGGCCCGTTGAGCGGGGCCGTGGTAGTAGCAAGTCGATCGAAGACCGACTTCTTTGAAGCTTCCGATACGGGTACAGGGATGGTGAAGCTCGCTGGCGGGAGCATGGTCCCGAAAAACAGCCCTGTGGTGGCTTGAGTAATCTGCTCCACGGGCATCGTGAACAAAGAGGCCGCTTGGGGCCCGTAGATTATGCCCCCAGACGAGGCGGAGCGTCGGTTGCAGTTGCAGCTGGAGCAGTTGAACGCCATTGCTGTTTGCTTTCTGCGCCAAGCAAGAGACCAAATCTTAGTAACTTGAAACCCGAGGGCAACCATTAACAAAACGCGATTGGTTCGCGAAGACGACACACGAAGTGTGGAGTGGAAAGAGGAAAAGGTCCCACCGGGCGTGCCAGAATCTGTTCCCCTCCAAAAGACGGCGCAAGACAGGAACGTCTTGGTACTGAGATTCGGGGTAGATGCTAATAGGTGCTATCCGTCCACCTCTCCGAAGATGCCAAGTTGATTTATGGCACCGTGCATCGAAGGTTTAAACGGATGCGTCCGATGTAGCAGACTTCGTCAGATTCCCCCTCGCTTGAGGGGTTTTTGATTATGGGGACGCTCTTCCCTGCAGGTGCAAGCCCCCGCAGTTAATTACGCTACCGCATCGCGGTAACAACTTTCTCCTTCTCCAGCTGGTCACTTCGTGTCGTGGGTGTTTGTTTTGTTTGTGGTTGCCCTTGGATTGTATACGGAGACTAATTTGTGTTGTCGGCCGTAGGACGTGGATTAGTCCAAATCCGTATTTTCTTAGATTTGGGTTTGCAGGTTTGGGTTTAAGGATACGTTAGCCTTATTTGAGGCTAAGATCAACTTAAACGTTCGTTAAGGATACGTTAGCCTAACTTGAGACTAAGATCAGCTTAACGGGATCGTTTAGATCCAACAAGAGAGCATTTGGGCTCTATTGTTTAGTTTAGGGACATTTCGGTCGATTGCCAGTTTTGGGACATGGTGGTCCAACATTCCCATTTTGGGGACGAATATTAGTTTAAGGACATTTCGGTCCAACATTCCCATTTTGGGGACGAATATTAGTTTAGGGACATTTCGGTCCAATATTCCCATTTTGGGGATGAATATTAGTTTAGGGACATTTCGGTCCATGAGTTTAAGGACCCCACAGTCCGTAGCAGTGTATGGTTATCGGGACCGTCACCTTTCTGACGACGTTGAAGGATTACAACGACACATATCAGAGGAGTTCAGAGATGTACCCTTGAACCGGGTGTAAATTGATTTGGGAGAGCAGTTGTGCTCGGTTCAATTTAATTTGAGGACTTATGGCCAGAATTGGGTTAAGTCCAGTTAGAAAAATGTCTGACATTTTATTAAATGCACAGCATTTAGATTAGGCCTGTTTGGCCTTTTAATTGGGCTCTGCCCTTTTTTAATAATGCATAGCATTTGTCTTGGTCTGTTAGACCTTTTAATTGGGCTTTGCCCCTTTTTTAATAATGCAGAGCATTTAATGGTCTGACAGTGCGCCACGTGGCCTGTCAGGCGCTCTATGCCAATTTAAGAGCGCAAGGCGCTAGCGCAAGTGGGGATGACACGTGTCACGCTCTGGTGAGCGCAAGTCTGTTAGCGCAGTGTGCTGCGCCAGTGCGCTGCTGACATGTGGCGCGCTCTGGTGCAGTGCGCCAATCCAAGATCGCAACGCTCTGTTTTTAGAAACGTAAGGCGTAGATTGACACGTGGCGCTCTCTGGTGACTTGCGCTAGTCCAAGGAGCGCAACAACGCAAATTAAGAGTGCATGGCACTTTTCAATAGCACAGAGCGTATCTTGATCAAATTTAGATCAAAGAAAAGAATCTTTTTAGTTCTAAAGAGATTCTACCTCAAGTTTCAAAAACCAATGGTTCATCAAAAGACTGTGCCTTTATATAGATCAAGAGATCTAGAAATGAAGTAAATTACTTCTTTAATTTCTTATGATTGGATCTTTTTGATCTTTTTCTTTTTTTTTTGTTGAAGATCTTGATCTTGTTCTTAGATCTTTGATCTTTTTAGAAGAAATTCTTCTTTTTGTGAGATATTTTCTCTCTGTTCTTCAAGAATTAAATTCTTTATCTTGAAGAAGATGATCTTCTAAATTCTTTCAGAGTTCCCTCTTTTTTCTATTTTTCTCTCTGTATCTTTGAGACTTGGAGTCTAGGGGCCTTTATATAGGGCCAAATAGTTTGTTAGGTTTGTTACAGAGATCTTTCTCTGATTGATCTGGGGATATTTCCCCACCGTTGGATCTTTGATCCTAAGGCCTATGTTTTACAGAAGATAATCTTCTTATTTCAATAAGATTAAAAAGATCTTTCTAGAATTTTAATTCTGATTAATTAAATAATTTATTATTTAAGTTTTAGTGCTGGCACAGTTGGCGTAAGTGCACCTGCGCTTGACACGTGTCGCGCAGCGCAACTGCACTGACACGTGTCGCGTAGCGCAACCGCGCTAGCGTACCTGTGCTGACACGTGTCGCGCAGCGCAGAGCGCAAATTATCTGAAGCGTTACTTGCTTTATTTTTAAAATTTAAATTTTAAAACAGAGCCCTGCTCTGATTGGGGTGCGCTGCCTTGGGCGCAGCGCCTCTTGCGCTGGCGTGTCTGCTTTTGACACGTGGCGCTCTGCGCGCAGCTCAAGAGATCTGAAGCGTTGCTTCACCTTTTGAATTTGAAATTCAAACAGAGTTTTGTTTTGATTAGGGGAAACAGGGGCCTAACTGGCTTACGCATGTGATACGTCATTCGCTACGTGTCATGATATAAGGAATTACCGTTATTGAACATCATCAGTTTTGAACAAGTTGAGTCCCAAAAACTTGAGTGTACTTTGTGTCGGGAGTCAAAAAAAATTATTCCCTGACTTATGAAGTCCGGTGTTTTTTTGGGATTTTATTTTCTTTTAAATAGTAAAATTGGAGTTTTTTGTCTGTTTGGAGATTAATTGTTTTTAGAGTTGAAAAACGGTGTAGGGTTGCCATTTATGGTGAGAACAAACTATGTCACCTCTTAATATGTTGGTCAACATATTTTATTGTATAGGGGATCACATTTTGGTTTTTAGTACCATGGGAGGTAACCATATCTATTTTTATTTTTTTATTATTAAAAAGGATGAGATGGAAAGAATTAAGTCGAGAGTTGGCATCAATTCTCGACTTTTGATGATGTAGGATGATATTTTGGACTCCCAAGTCAATAACTGGAGCCAAGCAAACAAACCCAATACTCCAAAGTCACGGGGGCAAGAAAAATTGTTGTCTCCTTTGACTCCTCAGTCAACTCCCAAATCCATGAAACAAATAGTCCCTAGGCACAGCTCATGCTATAAGGTGTGATCGGGGTGGATTTGGCGGGTTTTGAGCCCAAAATGAACCCGAACATATTAGTATGGGCAGGTTTTTCTGGCCATTAGGTCGGGTTCGATCTAAATTTCGGACGTATTAATGCTGGTTTGGACAGATGTCGGGAATTATCGTATAAGACTTAGGCATATGACATAATAATTAAAGTGATAAAAGAAACGAAAGCAAATTAAAAGTTAACATGTTGTTGGAATTATAACTTTTAAAATCAATCACTCTATCCTAAAGTTTTAAATTGACAACCCGACCCATTTTTAAAAATAATCTATTCGAAACCCGTCCAATTTGGAAGCAGACGGGTTTTGATCGGGTTTTTCACCGGCAAAATACAGGCAAGTGCGGACTGGTTTCGGGTCTAATCCAACCCGATGAACAAGCCTTAGCTCATTTGGTAAAAATTCTCTTTTTAAAATGAGAGATGTTCGATTCCCGAAAGTATCCCATCCAAATAAACACTTTGTTATGCTTCTTTGACTATTTAATCCACATCACCTTTTTCTGAATTTAAAAATCTATATTTCACCTACATAGCTCTCACAGAGTTGTTTTTTTCTGCTATAAAGTTCCTTTCTTTATTTCCATAATCTATTTCAACTTTTCTCTCAAAAAAATTATATATACTTCAGCTGACTACTTTTATAAGACCAATTATCGTATTCGATTGGGATTGATTTGTTGCAACGTTTGAAGAAGGATACCTGCTGTACCGAGTACTTGATTAGTTATGACGTAGGATATGGCGTTTTCTCTAATTACTTAATAAGATCATACATATCTCCATCTGCTCCTTCATCTTGGTTGAGCAATATTTTGTGCGGAGGTGGAAGATCCAGTTAGAAAATCCCTGCCTTTGTTTGCGGCTATGACCCTACTCTTGTTTAGAGCAACTTCTTATACTATGGTCGTCGGAAAAGCGCACCGGATGCAGGTGAATGGATGTTATATCTTTATGGAGAAGCTTGACTGATGTTATGAGAAAGATTTTGCAGAAACTTGAGGATGTGATGAAATATGGTCCTGATGGATGTCAGGATCTCCTTCAGATGTTACCTTCCATTGATCTGCTGCCAGCGCTAATGGATGGCTAATGTTGGTTTTGAAGGGTTGCTTCCTGAAACGTGTGGTCTTAATGGGTTTTATGTGGTTGAGGCCGAGCTACCTGCAAGGAAGTCCCGGGGTGGTTGTGCTACCGAGGACCCTCTGAAGATCAAATTAGACGGGGTATTTTGGCAGAGTAACGGTCTATTAGGGAAAAATTGTCTTACCTAAGACGTCTGGGAGAGGGGTTTATATAGTGGCAGGAATGGGCATGCGAGCGCGAGATTCACACCGGCCGTTGCGCCCCTAGCGTTACGCCCGCGTGATAGGTGGGATTTCCCGTTAATGACGAGATATGCTCGTTAATGGGGATTGTGATGGCGTGGAACGCGGGATCATGGGTGGCGAATATCTCGCCTGGCGAGATTCGCGGAGCCGTGGCGGAGGCGCTTGTGATCGGTGCTATGGGTCGGTCGGTGAGACCGAGGAAGATAAGCTCGGTGGGAGGCTCGGGAATGAGCGGGAGGCCGAGGCATCTTGGTTCTGTGATAGCTCGGAGGCGAGCTGTGGGTGGTTTGAAAGGCCACCGAAGGTCGGTAACATCCTCGGGTCGCAGGCCCGAGTATGCTCCCAACGTATCGCTCTTGATCCTTTCTTGTAAGCTCTGGGGCACGTCATCTGCTACGTGTCATGATCGGGGGAGTCACCGATATCGAGCATCATCATTAGCCCCCCACTCTCGTCTCGACCCGTTCCTGGGTCGGGGCGAGGGTGGTCTAACCGGTCACCGGGGTGAGCTCTTATTTGAAGATATCGTTGGCGCGTATTCCCGGACAATTAGTCGTATTTTCTTGATGACGTCAGCGGATCAGGGGAGGGATCTCGCATTAAAGAGGAAGCGCCGGTTTGTGTGTATGTTCGTCGAAGCGCCAGCCCACGTGTCTGGCGCTGGTTGGCTGATGAGACGGGCCGCAGGTGTTCCCGCGCCCGATGGGACGTGTCCAACGTGAGTGCGACATGTGGAATGTTGTCGGCCGTTGGTTGCGAAGCGCTGTCTTGACGGGAGGCGATCGGAGCAGTAGGACGTGTACGCCAGTAGCTATAAATAAAGGTGGGATCCCCATCAGGGTCCATACCTCATCATAATCCCCTCGTCCCTAGTCATGTTAGCTCGGTGCTCTTCTCCTCAGGTCGGATTCCTTGTGTTTTCTCTTCCGAGAACTCATCCCTTTGATCAGGTTAGATGTCTTCCACTGAGGAGTCTGTAGAAAAAGTCCGGGAAGAGTCTAGGGAGTTCTCTATAGCTTCCCCTTCCTCTGCTTCTTCCTCTTCCTCGTCTGAGTCGGAGTCCCCCCGGGAAGTTAGAGTTAATCATGCTTCCCGGGGTCGCACGATGGGGGCGGTCCCTAGAGAGCGAGTCATGGATGCTCTTAGCGCGTCATCTATGCTGAGGTATGTGGATGAGCTCGCCACCATCTAAACTCGTTTCCACATTCCTCTCGGCTTCTCGCTTCGTCTGGCCGAGGAGAGGCAGAGGGCAGACCAGGTTCGGGGCAAGGAGATTGCCTTATACTTGGAAGCCTTTTGGGCCGAGATGCGCCTGCCCTTCTCCTCGAGGTGTGCGGCGTTGAATTGTTTTGAGTTAGCCCCGGGCCAATTAGTGTCGAACTCTTGGAGGATTTTCCTTGGGTTCTTGGTCCGGTTGAAATTACGTCTGATCCCTTTCAACCGGAGTCTTCCCGTCTCTTCTCTCTGCTACAAAAAACACCCCGGCACT
Organism: Agapanthus africanus; assembly: GCA_030015575.1. Taxonomy (NCBI): domain Eukaryota; kingdom Viridiplantae; phylum Streptophyta; class Magnoliopsida; order Asparagales; family Amaryllidaceae; genus Agapanthus; species Agapanthus africanus. Next base: position 160,994,072 of record CM057350.1, on the reverse strand, counting down.
CGCAGGGGCAAGCCGAGCTGGGTATACATCACTTTTAGAAAACACCGGGGAGGTGCTGTCGGGTCGGGGGTCGTCGTAGTCCCTTCTTCCACTCACGAATGGAAGAAGAAGTTTTTGTTTGTTGGGCCGGCCGAAGGTGAGGATTGGCATGTGCCCATCCAATGGCACAGGGCCAACTGCTTGCGGGTGAGGCGGTCGAATGATCCCGATGCGGTGGCGGTGGCGGAGTGGGAACCCTTCCTCTGGGCCGATATGTTGCTGTCTGAGCAGGCCCTCAGTTGGGCTGGGCTCAGCCCCGCCCAGTTCGCGGGTAAGTTAGGAGTTTTCGGGCGATCTGTTTAGACTTGTGTATTCTTTCACTTTTTCTGGCATTGCTGACTCCTTTATACTTTTGTCTTATGCAGAACCCATGTACCTAGGTAAATTTCGGGCAGCCCTGGTCGAACAGAAAAAGGGGAAGAAGGCCAAAGGCGCCGGCCCTTCTTGCCCGTTGTTGGCTCCGGCTCCCCCGGTGGCCACTCTATCCAGGAACACAAGCGCGCCCCGGGCTCCGGAGTCCATCCATGCGCCAGGCCGAAAACGTGCTCGGGAGAAAGAGCCCCGGGCTCCAGAGGTGGGAGGTGAGACCGGTTCCCCTGCGTCTCTCCTCAAGAGGTTCCATAGGACGGCGCCCCTCTCTTCAGCTTTCCCGATCATCGTGGATGATGGGGAACTTCGCTTCGAGGTGCCCTCGGGGCTCTCCATCGCTGACAGCCTGCTCTCGGAGATGGAAAGGTCGGCTGGGGATAGAATCTCTCGGGGGACCTTCCGGGCCCAAATGGAGGCCATAGCACAAGAGGTCGTGTAGGTTGGTGTTCGCAACCCACTCCGGTCTTCATTCAGTCTTTTTGCTCGCGAGATTGGGTGCTTCCCTTGTCTTTTTAACCTTCCTTTGTTTTTTTCAGGTCTTCCAGCACGTCGCCCTCGTCGTCAACATGGAAGACGAGGAGATTGCCCCGGCGATGCGGGCCGCGGGCGAGCTCTCCTCGCTGGAGGAGGGCTCAAGGCTGGAGCTGGAGGCGGCGATGGAGAGGGTCGCTGCCCTCGAAGACCGGGTGGCTGCCGGGGATCGGGAGATCGCCAGGTGCCGAGAGGCTGCCCGAGCCTCCGAGGCCAAGTTAGAAGATTCAAAGGTGCTTGTCGCCACCCTAAAGAATACGGTGAACGCCCTCCAGAGGGAGAACAAGGCTGCGAAGAAAGGAACGAGGCGTGCCGAGCTTCGAGCGTCGAAGGCGGTGGAGAGCTACAAGAAGTCGGATCAGTACTACACCGACCTTGCTGGAGCCGCTGCCGTCGTTTGGTACAATGCCCTCGATGCCGTCAAGGCCCTAATGCCGGAGTTCCCTGATGGCGAGCTCCGGAGTGAGTACCCCCTCGGGGATGAGACGCAGGGGGATGCCCCTGGAAGTGTTGCAAAGGAAGAGGCCCCTGATGGGAGCGTTGGGAGGAAGTTGGTCCCGCTGGCTCCCGGTGCCGAGGCTCCTGCGGTGGGCGCCGACCTTCAAGACGCAACCCCGGTCATGGTGGTGGATGCAGAGCTCATCGAGGCTCCCCCCGGCCTCGAAGCCTGAACCTCGTCGCCCCCTTATTCTCTTTTTGCGCTGAAATTTTGTAACCCTCTGGGCGATTTTGTAAGGCTAGGGAGCCCATAATACCTCTGTAAAGACTTCCGACTTTATGAATGAAATCTTTTTGCATTGTTGTTTGCGTGCACATTTTCCCTTTGTTTTGTGGTAAAAGTTTTATTTGCGCGGTACCGCTTTCATGTTAGGTCGGTTTTTTATCTAGCGATCGCATGTCGAGTTGAATTCGACCATTTTCCAAGTGTGCAAAGACCGGTGAAAGGTCGGCATCTCCTTGGCCCCGAAGTCGTGGTGGAGACCGCTTAGTAAAGACGTGTAGGGAGTTGAGCAGGAAAGCTGCTCGGTGGCCTCTAGATGAGGGCTTTGATCCTTGCGTCGTGGGGTAAGAAGTTACCAGCCAAGGATGGGCCGAGCAGGGTAGCTGCTCGGTGGGCTCTTGATGAGGGCTTTGATCCTTGGCGTCGGTGGGTAGTGAACTACCAGCCATGGATGGACCGAGCAGGGTTGCTGCCCGATGGCCTCTTGGTGAGGGCTTTGATCCTTGGCGTCGGTAGGTAGTGAACTACCAGCCATGGATGGACCGAGCAGGGTTGCTGCCTGGTGGCCTCTTGGTGAGGGCTTTGATCCTTGGCGTCAGTGGGTAGTGAACTACCAGCTATGGATGGACCGAGCAGGGTAGCTGCTCGGTGGCCTCTTGGTGAGGGTTTTGATCTTTGGCGTCGGTGGGTAGTGAACTACCAGCCATGGATAGACCGAGCAGGGTAGCTACTCGGTGGCCTCTTGGTGAGGACTTTGATCCTTGGCGACGGTGGGTAGTGAACTACCAACCATGGATGGACCGAGCAGGGTTGCTTCCCGGTGGCCTCTTGGTGAGGGCTTTGATCCTTGGCGTCGGTGGGTAGTGAACTACCAGCCATGGATGGACCGCGCAGGGTTGCTGCCCGGTGGCCTCTTGGTGAGGGCTTAGATCCTTGGTGTCGGTGGGTGGTGAACTACCAGCCATGGATGGACCGAGCAGGATTACTGCCAGGTGGCCTCTTGGTGAGGGCTTTGATCCTTGGCGTCAGTAGGTAATGAACTACCAGTCATGGATGGACCGAGCAGGGTAGCTTCTCGGTGGCCACTTGGTAAGGGCTTTGATCCTTGGCGTCGGTGGGTAGTGAACTACCAGCTATGGATGGACCGAGCAGGGTTGATGCCCGGTGACCTCTTGTTGAGGGCTTTGATCCTTGGCGTCGGTGGGTAGTGAACTACCAGCCATGGATGGACCGAGCAGGGTAGCTTCTCGATGGCCTCTTGGTGAGGGCTTTGATCCTTGGTGTCGGTGGGTAGTGAGCTACCAGCCATGGATGGACCGAGCAGGGTAGCTGCTCGGTTTTGTGAGTTTCTGTCCGATCTTCCCTGGTGTGTGAACATCGGGAAGAGTGACTGTTGCTGGCAACACGTGTCATGAACGCAAGGGGGAGGCGAAGCATAAGAGCCGCGTCGCTTCGAATTCGATTTGCCGAGAAAGACGGGATATCTGCCGTGTGGCGGTACGACATTGGATGAAACGAGCGAATATTGGATTCTTGGGGGCGCTGTAGGGCTATAAAACAGAGAGGCGTGTTGATCATTCCTTTCTCCATCTTCAAAATGTCAGAATGGATCAATTCCCTTTCTCCATCCCCGATATCATTTCTTTCGAGGACATATACTTATATGACCAGCTGTGCTCCAAGGAGACGCGGCAGGCGGTGATCCACCGTATGGAGGACCATTTCGGCCGACTGCTTCCCCGGTGCTCACCCCTGCTTCAGCTGCTGATGTACTCAATCTGGAGGGCGTCGCCGGGGCTGCACAACCCCTTCTCCGAGCAACTGAAGGACAAGGCGGTTGGTAAGCTGAGGTCGCTATGCCGCTTCGGCCTGATCTCGATGAGTCGGCGGGATCGATTGGTGGCACTCGTCCTCGAGTGTTACCAATTGAGGCATCTCGCCGATGGATGCCCGCCCGTGGAGCTTTTTGGCCCGTCCGTGGCCACGAGGGTTCACGAACAGCATCAAAGGTAGAGGACCGAGGCGGCAAGGGCTCGACTGGCAGAAATATCCTCAGAGTACCTCGAGCAATGTTTCCTGCGCCCCCTTCCCCCGCTGCTGTAATATTTTTTTTTTGTAAGGCTGAGGAGCCCACAATACCTTTTGAATGAATAAAATTCTTCTTTTTGTAATGCTCTATTGTGTCCTTCTTATTGTTTAAGTAAAAAGAACTTAGAAGAATTTACATCGCTTTGTTAAAGAACCCAGGTAGTGGCCTGCCAAGGATGGACCGAGCAGGGTAGCTGCTCGGTGGCCTCTTGATGAGGACTTTGATCTATGGGGTCGCGGGGTAAGAGATCACCAGCCAAGGATGGACCGAGCAGGGTAGCTGCTCGACGGATTTGCGAGGTTCGGTCTGACCTTCTCTGGTGTGTGAACATCGGGAAGACTGACCGTCGCTGGCAGCACGTGTCAGGAATGCTTGGGGTAGGCGTAAATTTTCGGGGAGCCGCGTCAGTTCTGCCACATGGCGGCGCGGTATTGGAGTAATTTTGGTGGATCCCAGGATGCGGGCCCATGTGCGTGCGAATCTGGATCCTTAAGGATTCTGTTTGAGGTTATAAATAGAGGAGGAGACGGCAACTTCTTCGGCATCGCTTTTCGAGATGACTGGGCGCATGTATTCGATCGAAGAGATCATCACCTTCGATGACGTCTTCGTGTATGACCAATCCCTGGCTGAGGATGGGTACCGGGGAGTGGTTCAGCGCCTTGAGGGTCACGTCGGCCAGCTTCTCCCTCGGCGGTCGTTCCTCCTACAGTTGCTGATGTACGCAATTTGGAGGAGGTCTCCTGGATTGTACAACCCCCTCTCCGAGGAGTTGCTGCACAAGGCGCTCGACAAGGTGCGCTCGGTCTATATGCTCGGCCTCATCTCGAAGGCCAGGCACGATCAATCCTTGGCCCTCATTTTAGAGTGCTTCCAAAAGAGGTACATCGTGAGCCAAGGTGCGAAGGGCGAAGCGCCAGGTGCTTCCGTGGCGTCCCGGGTTCGTGTGCAGCATCGGCGGGAACGGGCTACAGGGGCTTGGGCCCGGTTGGCGGAAATCTACTCAGAGTATCACCGGGAGTACTTCCTCGACCCCGTTCCCCCTCCGTTGTAGATGTTTCTTCTTTATTTTTCTGTAAGGCTGAGGAGCCCATAATACCCTTTGGAATAAATAAAATTCTCCTTTTTGTGATGCCCCATTATTCCCTTCTTATTATTTAAATAGAAAGAACCTTAGAAAGGTTTACATCGCCTTTGTGAAAGAAGAAATATATATTCGTAGATATTATTTTCAGAGGTACGGCTTGAGCTTCTCAGCGTTGTAAGGCCGTAGAAATTTGCGACCATTCGCATCTTGTAAATGATAGGCTCCGCCGGGCAGGACCTCGGAGACGAGGAAAGGACCATCCCATTTTAGGGAAAACTTATGCAGCTTGCCTTGATCGACGAACTCGTTCCGCCTTAGAACCAAATCTCCGGTATTGAAGAAGCGACGCTTGACTCGCGCGTTGTAGTACAGGCGGTTTGCTATTGATAGGTGGAAGCTTTGATCTGAGCCCGGTCTCGTTTCTCTAACAAAATGTCCAGGTTAGTTCGGAGGGCCGAGGTGTTCGCTTCGTTGTCGAAGTGATAGACCCGGTGACTGAGGAGCCTGATTTCCGCTGGGACTACTGCCTCGGTACCGTAGCAGAGGCAGAAATGGGTATCCCCGGTGGAGGTTTTCGTCGACGTGCGTAGGGCTGATAAGACCCGGGATAATTCTTCGACCCAACTGCCTTGGCTTCCTTCTAGGCGTGTCCAAAGACCTCGGAGGATGTCCCGGTTAGCGACCTCGGCTTGCCCATTGCATTGGGGATGCGCGACTGCGGCAAACTTCATAAGGATACGATATTCGCTGCAGAATTCCTTAACTTTTTCGTTTTCGAAATTTGTCTCGTGGTTGGTGATGATACACATCGGGATGCCGAACCGGAGTGTCACGTTGTTATGTAGGAACTTGATAGTCGTGGCGTCCACCGGTTTCCTGATGGGAATGGCCTCGATCCACTTTGTGAAGTAGTCCACCGCGATAAGGATGTACTTATGCCCGCCCGTGCCGGTAAAGAACTAGCCTATCATGTCCATTCCCCACTGAGCAAATGGCCATGGGGAGGTTAGGGCGGTTAGCTCGGTAGCTGGAAGGCGAGGTATGCTTCTATGGAGTTGGCAGCTTTTGCATCTCCTGACGAGCTTTTGGGCGTCCTGATGAATCGTCGGCCAGTAGTACCCCTGGAGCAGTGCCTTCTGGATTAAGATGCGGGCCTCTTGGTGCGCGCCGTCGACCCCTTCATGGATCTTAAGGAGGATGTAGTCGACTTCGTAGGGGTCAACGCACCGGAGCAGAGGCTAAGTGAAGGACTTCTTGTAGAGGTTCTCATTGCTCCAGACGAAATGGCGAGCTTTGGCTCGGAGACGGCAGGCTTCTCCCCGATCTTCTGGGAGCGTACCTTCCCTCAGGAATTCCACGAGGGGCTTTCTCCAATCCCGGTCTTCTTCCCGGGCTGTGTATACTTAAAGTGGCGTTGCCCCGTCTTCCACGCTAGGCCTGTAACGTTTTGAAAATCGTTTCGGTGAAATTTCGAAAAAACGGTAAAATAAGGGGGTTCTCTGTAAAAAGTCAAAATACAAATATCTTATTATAAAAATTAAATATACATATTCTAGCTATATAATTGTTAGTATTTGGTGTTTATTGAGCCACTGGTGAAATTTCAAATTTTCTGGAAAAAAAAATTCTTTTTTTTATTATTTTAAGCCGTCACTAATACATTTAATTAGGGAAAATTACAAATTGGAATGAGTTGAAACAAATTTTGTGCATCATAAAACTTTAAAAAAAATTTTAACATGTTGTTTTTGAAATGAAATGATGTTGTTAAACGGTGTTAGAAATATCGAAGAAAAAAGGCTTAAATAGTGAATTTAGTGTAAATGGATGTTTGGGGTATAGTATTTATCATTTTCCATCACCCCACACCCATACCCACACTCACACACACCCATTTTCCTCCTCATTTCTGCTGAATTCAGCAGCCCTCCCCAAAGCTTTCCCCCACTTCTTTTGGTAAAAGAAAAGAAAAGAAAAGAAAAGAATAAAGAGAGAAGGGTTGTGTGTTGACTTGGGGTATCTTGCCTTGACTTAGACTTTCCTTCCCCACTCCCACACACCCCACACCCCCTTCCCATACTTGCTGGTCGAGCCCCCCCTCAATCAGCCCCATTTTTTTAACCCCCTTTTCACTTCAAAAACCCTCACAAAATCCTTCCAAAATCAACACAAAAATCACGCTAAATCAAAATCCAACTCCTACTCATTTTAGCTTACCCTAACATGCATGGATTGGGGTGATAAGAGAGCATTTTGGATGGCTAGATTTCAAATGAGATCTACAAAATTGTGGAGGTATAATGTTAACCTTGTAGCTAAATTGTTGATTAATACTTATGTTAGCTTAGTTAAGTGTTAATTGGGTTTTATAGGAGTTCAAATTACATGGTTAAGGAATTCAAGTTAGGGTTTTGTTTTGAAAATGGGGTTGAGATCAATTGTGCATGGTTATGTGGTGTGGATTAGCATCTTAAGACTTGTTGAAAGCTAATCTAGTTGTTAATTACAAATCGTTAATTGTAAAATGTCCAAATTAAGCTTTTATGCAAACTAGGTTTTTGGTTTAATATAATTTAGCAAGATAAAAATCTAGTAAATGTTTATATGGCCTATTTAAGCTAATTAGTGAATATTGTAACCACTGTTTTTGCTAAAACATCAAGATTTGTATTAAAACGGTTAGCGACCGCTAACTAGGTTTTTGGAAAATAAAACGATTTCTTTAAATTTATGGTTTTGATGAATTTAACCATATTTCTTATACAGTTAGCGAGTTTTGAAACCATGATTGGTATGTTTGGTGTTTTTCTTGATCAATCGACGTTTGTACGCCGATGTCGAGGGTTTTGGGGTTGATTTGTGAAAGCAACCATAGGTTTTGACCTATGTGGGATTCGTGTGTCGTTTTGGTCATGAGTCGGATTTTAATGGGATACGGTGCATTATGATATGTAGGTACCCCATGTGGACTTCGAGACGACATGCAAGCGCGTGGCGACGTCGGCACCGGCGAGCGAGGACCAGGTGAGTAGATTTATATCTATGGGGAGAATCGGGTGGATGGCGTATAGCACCCCCGCAGTCCGTGGTGGTGTATACGGATGCGTATACACACCAACAATTATATATGTTATTTGGGATTAATAACGATGTTTAGGATGGACATTGGTGTGTTGGATTATTTTAGTGTTGCGAACCTTAGGGTAGTGTTGCACTACACATACACACATACATACTTCCATACATTCCTATTTATATGTGCTCATGGGATTCTTTATAGTTATGTGTTCACATGGGTATGGGACTATGTGTTCACATACGGATTTGAGGCTTGGGTTTGAGATGAGTCGATGAGATTTGTATTGAGGTTGTGACTTCGGTGATATGGCAGGATTCGTATTTGAGATACGACATGACGTTGTAGCGGGTCCTTGACGTAGTGTTTCACACACGTTCATGCATACTTAGGCGGTATCAGTATTGTACTAGACGTAGATCAGTACCCCGATCATGATATTTGATAAAGAGGATACCAGGTGAATAGTATGATGAATGTGATATTGACCCGTACCCAGATTTGGGGATGCCGTACGACGGATTTATGTACGAGCTCTATTTTGATGATTGATCCGCACTCTTGACTTGGGATGTCTGGTTATAGATATGGTATCGGATATGATATTATTGAGGCGGGATCACCGACTATATATATACAGGTATGTATACGTATCGACTCAGATGTTAGGCGGTTTCCTTACCTGTAGTTTAGCTTGTTAGTTCAACCGTATAGTTTAGTGTAGTTGTTAGATTAGATTAGACTCCTACCTATTTCAAAACTAACGAATCGTGGGTATTTTAAAAGACAGGTCAAGGGATTCTACGGATATTTCAAAAGGCGTATCTTTTCTTAAAAACACCGTAGCCCTTATTTTCAAAACACCGCGATTCGTGTTATTTCAAAAAGCACTATTGTAGGACTTATATTAGGGTAATGCAGTTTAGTTATCGTTGTGTCTAGTATTCAGCTCCCGCATATTATTGCTATTGCTCCGCATCGCATACTTTTTGAAATTTCATATTTCATTATTTATATCATGCTGTTAGGACACCATCACCATTACCGATGATGCGTATGTACCACGTACACTTACTTGCCGGCTCACACACATCTTCATCGGTAATTGCCATGTCACGTACACTTTAGAAAATACTATTTTCTTGACTTAGCTTGTTAGATAGTAGTTTTGACATGATATTAGTGTACTTGCCTTATATGCCAGTTTAGACATTGTAGTTATTACTTGCCACTTCAGGCATACTGTTATTCATTGTTATGTCGCATTCATGGATTCTCATGCATATATTCACTATTATACGTGCTATTGAGGTTTTGGATTCGGATTTCCATGAGATTTTCTGGATTTGGGGGAAAACCGCAAAACTTATACAAACTTCTTCTCTCTCTTTTTAAATGAAAAGTGCGGTTTTCCCATGATGTATGAGTCGTCCACCATGAGTTTGCTGATGGATTTCGAGACCTGATTCGAGGAGACGGATGAATCGTTTCGGGTACATGGTGGACCCGGTAAGGTACCCCGAAGCAAGAAGCGCGTGATGATGACGATGTGAGCCTGGCAGGGGAGCACTACCTACCGGTGATATTACCCGACGCGTCGGATATCCGGAGGATACCGTCGTAGTCTTGAGATGGATGGTAGGGGCCGGTCTGGACTGACGGCGCCCTAGATATTATGATTGAGACATTGAGATTTGAGACTTGAGGTACATAGATTGTGACACAGAGATATCGAGGTATTTGGACACTTGTTTTGTGTCGATGCTGGGCACTGTTTTATGCTGATTTCATATATTTGGTACCTCATTTTTTTTAAGATACAGAAATCTCACTGATTTATGAAAGCAGTTTTATTCAGTACATGCATTCTGTTTCATGCATTCATACATCATCCATATGATATATCGCTACCTGAAGCACTGACACGGGCACATGGGATTACACTCGGGTTAGATATTTACCCTAGTCATTGTTATAGGCTGCATGTTATATATATTTGAGGATATATTATGATCGTTGACCTAGGTTTGCGTTATTTATGCGATTTCTGTGCGTAGATGTTTTTCTACTCACGAGTTGGCAACTCACCCCCGTTGTGCCCCAGTTTCTTGCAGGTTTCACCGTACAGGTTTCTTTACGGCTTTGCGGGTACAGTTTCGTTCGGGTGACTTTCTAGTAGGTGGGAGTTGCTGCGGATCCGGATCGTTTTCAACCCCAGTCCGAAGGCTATGCGCAGTCCGGCCAGCAAGGCCTCATATTCCGCCTTGTTATTTGAGGCTTTGAACCCGAGCTTCATAGAATAATCCATTTCTGCCTCGTTCGGGCCCCGGATGATGAGGCCGGCACCACAGCCTTCCTCGATCGAGGACCCGTCGACGTAAAGGGTCTAATCATGGACGGAGTCGGGCTTCCCATCGACTGAGGGTTGAGCTGCGGGGGCTGGCATGGACTCCTGCTCTTTGCTGGGGATGGTGCACTCGACGATAAAATCGACCAGGGCTTGTGCCTTGATAGCCTGCCTCGGGCGGTATTTTATGTCGAACTGGGACAACTCCCACCTCCATTTCTCCAAGCGGCCGGAGGACTCGGGGGAGGTGATGATAGCCCCCAAAGGCCGTTCGGTAAGAACAAGGATGGTGTGCGTCTGGAAATAGTGCCGTAGTTTCCTTGAGGCCACGATGAGTGCTAAGACGATATTCTTTAGGCTGGGTACCTCATTTCCGCATCCTTGGAGACGTGGCTCACATAGTATACCGGCTTCTGGACTCCCTCGACCTCTCGGATGAGCACCAAGCCTGAAGCTTGGTCGGACACCGCTAGATATAGCGATAGCTTGTCCCCTTCAACTGGCCGGGTGAGCAGCGGGGAGGGGGGGTCGCAAGGTGCCTCTTTAATTGCTCAAAGGAGGTCTGGCACTCCTCCGACCACTCGAACCTTGGTATCTTCCTTAGAGCTTTGAAGAACGGGAGGCACTTCTCCCTAGACCTCAACATGAAACGACTCAGAGCGGCTACCCGGCATGTCAGCTGCATGATTTCGACGTTAGTCTTGGGCGCGGCCATTGTTAGTTATATGTATGCCCTAGAGGCCATTACTATACATAGGATGTATATTGTAGTGGATGCTTGGACATATATAGGGAGGACTTTCTTGCTCGACATGATAGTATGCTATCTGGTTGCTCTTTACCCTAACATGTACACTGATTGTCTCTCTGTTACATGTTGGTAAAGCCCTTAGGATGCGTACTTGACTACCTGAACTATGATGCGGATTATACTAGTGGGGACATGGTAGTCCATAAGTACATCCTTCAAAGTCCCTAGTCGTGGGTGTATCGAAACGGGGCATCGATATACCAGTGTAGACTAGCGTATACCTTCTCGACCCATACAGATGGGCGATGGATGATCCCATATCCATTGGTGTTTGACATCAGAGGAGATATACGGGTGCTCAGTAGAGACTGGATACACTGGACGGACTCGCCGAGAACTCCCAGATGGTGTTATACCTTACGTCAGATGGCAGTTCTCTGGTGACACGGGTACAGAGTAGTCTGTTGACCCGAGATCGTCATAGAGTCTTGTGTGGTTCCCACTGTGCTTTGATTTCTACCTTACCACGTCCAAGAGGGCGTGCAAAACGGTGGTTTTTGGGTACAGTCCCGAATCACATGGAGGCAATGAGCGATAGGAGGGGATTCGTCTTTCCCGGTATAGGGGGTTGATGTTGCGCTGTGTTCGATTGGCTATAACCGGAAATCCCTGGCCAGGGTTGCTGAGATTTACTGGTAAGTGTTACCAGTAGTTTCTCGAACTGTTATAGATCTCATATCGACACGACTTATCGAGCTATTGGGGTCTGACGTTTACCACCCCTAGGCGAGATATGCGACATATCAGATGAACAGACCGGACTGTACGGTAAGTGTTACTAGTTGGATTCACAAGAGTATGAGCAGGCTTGCTCGTCGATCTTCTGATCGCTCAATACCCGGGTGGCCGTTATGTTTAGCAGACCGCTTGCGGCTTGTGGGTGCTTGATATGATCATCATCTGCTACCGGCGTATTGACGAGTCTTTAGAGTCCTACACAGAGGTTTCCTGGCTCAAGCGAAATGAAATAGGAGCGCATATGAGATATGTGCGGGACCGAGAATAATGCGTGTATGTGATACCGTATTTCATTCTCGCGATGAATGTGTCGAATGGTTGTATGCGATATAACCTAGTTATCGAATCAAGGATTGATTCGATAAATCGATACATTGAATACTAGTCGGTTGTGTGCGACATGACCGGATCATTGAATCAAGTGTTGATTTAATGATTTAATGCATAATTATATATTTGATATATTATTTTGCATTAACTAGTATTGGTTCACTTTAAATTGATTTTCTCACTTGAAGTTCATATGTTGTATATGTGATATACTTTTGTGCACTTGATTGTATCATGTTTGATGATACATGCTTACTTGAGTTTGTGTAAAGATTGCACCATGGTTATTTAAATGGTTAGGGTTTTGTTTTTCATTTTCTTATTCATTTATTTATTTGTTTATTCATTTTTGGAAATGATAAGCATAAAGAGAAAATGGTGGCTAACTTTGTTTGTTGTTGAAGCTTCTTGAAGACTTTGACCAAGTGACCATTTTGTCTCATGCTTAACCCTAACCATTCCATTTAACCATGATTAACTCTCTACACATTACCATGGTTTGAATATGATAAGTATTCATTTTTCTTTTGGATTTAAAAGAACTTATCATATTCATTCTTATCTTCTTCTTCTTCTTCATCACTTGAAGAAAGCTTGCTTCAACAATGGCAACTTGAGCAAATGAGTGAGAAATCCAATTCTAAAGTGAACCCACTTCCTATTTCTTCATCCTCTACCTCTTGCCAAGTAGTAGAGTGTGTTTTCTTCACAAGTTTCATGACTTGGTGAAGTTGGAGCTTGATCTAGCGATGCCTCGACGTAGATCATCTTCGGCATCGTCGTCGATGACCTAGCCCGCTTTTTCTTCGATGAAGCCGACGCTAGAGCCCAAGATCCATTTTGTACAGCGAGGAGACATCATCGCATAGCTATGGAGGTGGAGCACCGGATCTACAAAGGTTGTATTTCCGTTCTCTTAGTTAAAGTAGTTAACTAGTTGCTTTGTCGCCTAAAATTCTAGCCAACGATCCGTATCTAGGGTTTCTCGGCACCACAAAATTTGAAATTGGCATGGTTGATGCCTTGTGAGACCTCTTGAGAGTGCCTAGGAACCCTACAGTGGTATCAGAGCCTAGCTAGAGCCTTAGGCGAAGTCTAGACGATGTTTGAAACCCGATCGAACCCGAAACCCTAAGTTTTACATGCTCTCTGGACTTTTTCTAAAAACTGGGATTTTTCCACATTAAAAATGCTTAAAAAATTCAGCAGGGAATTATAAGAATTACGGTGCAAAATTTAATTCATGAATAGTGCAAACGGCGGCGGAACCGCGGCAGAAGCCTGCCTTCTGCGGCGATTCCGCGGCAAGATGATGACGTCATACTCCCCTTTTTGCACAGTAATTCCTATTTAATTATGCTGAGTTTTCTGGGAATTTTTAATTTGACTCAAGAGTTGAGTATTCTGGGGTTGCTTTGGGAATCGATGATTCTATCGGATTATCAAATTTTGTCTGTGTGGCTTTCCGGATATTTTAGAGTATGTTAAAAAGTTCGACCGGATATAAATACCCAATTTTTCCCCTGTCGGGAAATTTCCAATTGTTGGATTTTTCCGTAGTTTAACGACGTTCTAAGTAGTGCAAGTAACACGATGGTCCCTCTAGAAAACAACAAACCTTAACTCGATTATGTGACCGTCTTGAACTGCCCTTTGAACCTTCGGGTTTGGGGCAGTACGGCGTGCCACATGTGAGGCGTTGGCTTGACCCTTCTACGGCTGGACCGTTGGTACTGAGGCACGAACTGAATGTTTTTAGACTTATTTCATGTGATGAGCTGTTTCGGGAAAACTTGGGTGTTCGCTTGTTCGATCGGAAAGTTTAACATTTTCTATTTATCCGGAATGTGATACAATAATTGGAATTCACAAAAAGTTATGAGATAACTGAATGAATGTTATAAACATAGCACTTTAGTCTCACTTGATCGGTTGCCACGGAATTTTGATGTGATCAAAAGTCCGTCGCAATCACGTAGCGTACGCGGATGCTCGCCGGGTAAACTTAATAGACAGCTTCACTCCATAGCCCCGACCAAGTGACTGTAGGAGAACCCCGTCGCCGAAAGCATCCGTTCGGGTGCTCACGGTAGCGGTATTCCGCCTTGGTGCACTTCGTCGACGGTATCGGGGGTGCAGCCGTCTACTGAAGTTTGCGACGAGCATTCGATCAGGATGTCGGGAATCTTGTTGAATTGCCCGACTTTATATTGAAAAGTGTTTTCGATTTTGAGACTAAAATGCGGGGTTTATAATTGTTAGGCATGCGATGTCTAAGGAATTCATTTGATTAGGCATGCGATGTCTATGCAGATTGCGGATTCCAACTGTTGTAGTTTTACACTTTCTTTTCTGTGACCGTAAGTGTAATATGTGATATCGCCGGTTTCGTTGCTATATGTCAACGACAATTGGGATGGGCATATTTACTTACGTTGATGACATGTGATGTTATGTGTTGCTGGATATGTTATATTGGATCGTCATGTTTGAATAGCCGGGGTTTTTTATGTGAGATGAGTGTTTTTCATTTTCATTCATGTAAAAACTTGTATGTAATATTCTTTTATTGGGGCACTTCCAGGTTGCGGAAGTTGTCACCTTTTGTATATTATTTACTTTTCCGCACTAGGATAGACCCAAGGAGGGGAGCACAAGTAACCGGGTTCTGGAGTCCAGTGGGAGACCAACTCGAGGAGTCGAGTCCGGGTCTCCTAACTCTAGAATTGGCAGGGTTGCTTGCCGCTCTCTTAGGGGTCTAGGGGTGTCGGTTTGGCTATTCATCACGACCGTGGAATCCGTGTTTTATACTGGCTCGTATTAAAAACACGGACGTCCTAGTATATCCAATATTTCATATGTTTCTTCTGCTGCGATATCTGTGATGTGATCATGTGATGTTCTGTGATAGATACTGTATATAGTATATATGATATATTATATAGATGTTACTTATGTTTTACACCCGCGCTAGCCCTGCCCTGCTCTGCCGTTAGTTACCTAACCTAACGGTGCACGAGGGGACATCGAGGCGAATGCGGATGGCATAAGTGTACGTCGTATTTATCTGTGATGTTTAGATACTTAAATCATGGGATTTCATTAATGAGATTAATGAAAATAAAAGAAACCTAAGATGTTGTAGAATCGAATTTCAAAATAAAACAGGTAGCTACAGTTCTTGCTTTGCACAGCGGTGTATATGATATATCCTGCACCTTATTCGATAAGGAAAGGACCGAGATCCCTTCACCGGGAGTGACTCCTTTAGCAATAACTGGCAGATGCTACATACTCGGTTTGTCTTTTGATTGCTTTTAAAAGTTTTTGCTTTGCACAGTGATATATGTGATATATCCCGCACCTCATTTGACGAGGAAAGGATCGACGATCCCTTCACCGGGAGTGACTGCTTTAGCAAAACTAGAAAAGCCTAAAAAACACTCCATTTTAAAATCATTTGATTCTACAACGATATCAAGTTCATTACGCAATAGGTTTTCAGAAAAACCTGTCGTAGCCCTCCGTCATTTCAGATAAGTAGTAGTTAGTATTCGTGCTGCGTTTGTTGGCCTTTGTCAAGGCGCAGTGTGCGGTAGCTAACTGGTGCTTATCTGCTTATGCATATGATGCAGATTGGATTAGGGTAGTCGTTCGACCTTGTTGGCCTTTGTCAAGGGCCGTGCGGGTGGGTTTAATTCAATCAGGAAATGACGGGTTGAACTTGACTAGCATCCTATGGTTTGTTGGCCTTTGTTAAGGTCATAGGAGGTTAGGGGCAAAATATTATCGGGAATTTCAAGTGTTGAAATTTGCAATGAGATTGCATACCTTCTATGAGATAGTTGGATCCCGATACTCGCTGCGAGTAAGAGTTACTCCTGGGAGAGTTTTACACATTACAATTAGCCGATCAAGTAGGTGTCTAGAAAGGTGTTAACGAGGTTACGCCTCTGGGAAAATGAGATTTATATTAATTAGGTTCGTGCGAAAGCACGGGGGACCTCCCTCAAAGTACCGACACTGGCCTGGCTGAAAGATTGGCGAACTTGTAGTATGTAATTAATCCCGGCTGGTCTTTCCTTTTAGGGTTTGAAGGAAGATTTGATAAAAACAGTGGGAGCCATCCTGATTAGATAAAATAAAAACCAATCTATTCTTGCAAGAGCGCACGCTGAGTGTTTTCTTCTCTCTCTCTCCAGGTAGCGACCATATCACGCCTTAATCAAGATAATAATACGGAATATTGACTGAACCCGCTTGTTATACTGAGCTGGGGAACGTTGGTCCCGCTCCAACTTATAATTGTTATAAGACAGAGCAGGAAATTGGGGATTACCAGAATTCCCGTGCCGCCCAAACGAAGAGAGTGCATGCTGATGCATCATCTTCGGGTGTGTTCATTACAAAGAACTGTTTCTCTGCATCTTCTACGTCCTGGGTATGTGATACCAGATCAGGATCCCAAATATGTAATCTGTTACATAGGGCTACAGAAAGGTAGAGAACAGAGAACGGGTGATAAGTTTCATGAGGCAGAAAACGGGGCAAGTGTTGCAGCCAAGTCTGTTGGTCACTGTCACCCTGTATTCCAAATACATTGATTCTGAACGAATGTTATTAGATGCCGAACCTGATATACAAAATCATATCAGTCTCTTTATTAGTAAAGAAATGATAAAATTTTGTATTGTTGGATAATGTTTTGAACATTTCCTATATCAAAAGTTGATCGGTTCAGGCACGTTATCTAAAAGCATTGATGTTCTAAATCAAACTACAGTTCTTAGTATACAGAACACACTCAGGAGGATGAGTTCAGAAATGAACAAATCCTTCTTGAGGCATTGTAGACTAGGTCATATCAATGCGACCTGACTCGCTGAAGTTACATTTAGATGCACATTTAAATCTGTTTGAATTTACATCTTATGAAACTTGCCAGTCAAGTCACAAAGATACGATGACCATAGCTCTGTTTACTGGAAGCAGAGAAAGAGTTAGTGAACTCTTGGGATGATACATGTTGATGTATGTAAGGTCCCCCGTCTACATATGCCAGGACTGGTTCTTTGTACTTCGTTACATTCTCTGATGATCTCTTTAGATTCAGACATATGTTCCTGTTGAAACCCATGTCCGAACCTTTTGAGATATTCACAGAATATAAGTTAGAAGTAGAGAACCAAAACACGGGTATAAGTATTATGTCCTTTGATGAGATCGAGGAGGAGAATACTTGAGCACAAAAATCCTGGATTATTCTAAAGGAGAATGAGATTCTCTCTCAGCATTACTCCTCCGTATACACCATAGCACGATGGTGTATCGGGGCGGAGCAATAACACCCTATATGATAAGGTGTGCTCTATGATGAGTACTACTGAGTTACTATTTTCTTTTTGGGAGTTATGCACTTGAGAAGCTGCATACCTATTGAATAAGGTTCAAATCAAATCAGTTGCCTACCACTTCATATTTGATATGATAAGGGAAGAGCCCATCTCTTAAGTTAGTTAAGATTTGGGGGTTCTCCAGCCTATGTCTGAAAAGCATAATCCGGACAAGCTCGAGACAAGGTCTGTTGTGTACAACTGGAAAGGTTCCATCTATACAAACAACAGCAGATGATTTGGTAGAACCAAAGGATTCAGTAGATTCCAACGAACCTCAGCCTCTCCGCCGATCTAGTAGGGTTCCTCACCCACCTGAGAGATATTTCGGTTTATCTATGACAGTGGGAGCGAGGATTGCATCATGAGATGATGACCCAACTAGTTTCGAGCTGGCCATCTGGAGTAAGACTCTGTAAGAATGGCTGGATGCTTAGCGATCTGAGATGGAATCCTTCTACACCGACAAAGTATGGACTTTGGTTGCTATATCTGAAGGGTTAAATCCCCATCAGGAGCAAGTATATCTTGAGAAGATTACTTGGTGTAGATGGAAAAGTTGAGACTTTCAAAGCTAGACTTGTTGAAGGTTTTCGTCATCAACCAGGCGTGGATAATGATGAAACCTTTTCAAGTAGCTATGCTTAAGTCTATCCAGATCCTACTTGCCACGGCTACGTCCCATGACTACGATATCTGGCGGTTGGGTGCCATGACTGCTTTTCTAAATGATGTTTTAGAAGAGAGCGTCTATAAGTACACAGCCAGAGGGCCTCGTAGACAGTGGGAGCAGCGGAAACGTGTGCAAGATGGTTTATGTGATAAAGCAGGCATCGCGGAGTTGGAACATCTGTTTTGATAGATTAGTCAAAGAGTTTGACATCATCAAAATGGTAGATGAACCTTGTATAAACAAAAAGATAGTAGGGAGTATGGTGGTGATCCTCGTAGAGTACGTGGATGACATACTCTTGATAAGAAAGGAGTTTCCTATGCTATGCTCGATCAATCTCCGCTTATCACAATGATTCTCCATATAGGATCAAAGTGATACCTCCTAAATCCTGGGTTTTGGATCTATGAGATAGATCTAATTGGATGTTAGGATTCTCACTAGTTGTAGTGAGATGGTATCAACCGATCCTGGGGAGAATCACTGGAAGGGTTCCAGGGTGATAAGGATGACTGAATGTCAGTCACAGGCATTGTCTTTACCCTTAGTAAAGGGACGGTATGTTGGAAGAGTTCCAAGCTAGATACCGTGGCATACTAGACAATAAAGGCTCGATACATCGCTACTTAAGATGCTACCAAAGAGGCTGTTTGGGTGTATATTAGTTCATGAGATGAACTTAGTTCCTCACATTGTGTGACAATGGAGTTGTGGCTTATGCCAAGGAACGTCCGTCCCATCAGTGATCCAGACATATTCTGAGGCAGCATCACCTGATCATGGAGATAGTTGATTTCCAGGATGATCAAGGTTAGGAGAGTAGACTCAGAGGACAACACAGCGGATCCACTCACAAAGGCCTGTTCCCAGAGAGAGATTTTTATGGGATGGTTGAGTATGAGATACTACAACCACTGCTATCAGATGGCCCTAGTGCAAGTGGGAGATTGTTAGTTATATGTATGCCCTAGAGGCCATTACTATACATAGGATGTATATTGTAGTGGATGCTTGGACATATATAGGGAGGACTTTCTTGCTCGACATGATAGTATGCTATCTGGTTGCTCTTTACCCTAACATGTACACTGATTGTCTCTCTGTTACATGTTGGTAAAGCCCTTAGGATGTGTACTTGACTACCTGAACTATGATGCGGATCATACTAGTGGGGACATGGTAGTCCATAAGTACATCCTTCAAAGTCCCTAGTCGTGGGTGTATCGAAACGGGGCATCGATATACCCGTGTAGACTAGCGTATACCTTCTCGACCCATACAGATGGGCGATGGATGATCCCATATCCATTGGTGTTTGACATCAGAGGAGATATACGGGTGCTCAGTAGAGACTGGATACACTGGACGGACTCGCCGAGAACTCCCAGATGGTGTTATACCTTACGTCAGATGGCAGTTCTCTGGTGACACTGGTACAGAGTAGTCTGTTGACCCGAGATCGTCATAGAGTCTTGTGTGGTTCCCACTGTGCTTTGATTTCCACCTTACCACGTCCAAGAGGGCGTGCAAAATGGTGGTTTTTGGGTACAGTCCCGAATCACATGGAGGCAATGAGCGATAGGAGGGGATTCGTCTCTCCCGGTATAGGGGGTTGATGTTGCGCTGTGTTCGATTGGCTATAACCGGAAATCCCTGGGCAGGGTTGTTGAGATTTACTGGTAAGTGTTACCAGTAGTTTCTCGAACTGTTATAGACCTCATATCGACACGACTTATCGAGCTATTGGGGTCTGACGTTTACCACCCCTAGGCGAGATATGCGACATATCAGACGAACAGACCGGACTGTACGGTAAGTGTTACTAGTTGGATTCACAGGAGTATGAGCAGGCTTGCTCGTCGATCTTCTGATCGCTCAATACCCGGGTGGCCGTTACGTTTAGCAGACCGCTTGCGGCTTGTGGGTGCTTGATATGATCATCATCTGCTACCGGCGTATTGACGAGTCTTTAGAGTCCTACACAGAGGTTTCCTGGCTCAAGCGAAACGAAATAGGAGCGCATATGAGATATGTGCGGGACCGAGAATAATGCGTGTATGTGATACCGTATTTCATTCTCGCGATGAATGTGTCGAATGGTTGTATGCGATATAACCTAGTTATCGAATCAAGGATTGATTCGATAAATCGATACATTGAATACTAGTCGGTTGTGTGCGACATGACCGGATCATTGAATCAAGTGTTGATTTAATGATTTAATGCATAATTATATATTTGATATATTACTTTGCATTAACTAGTATTGGTTCACTTTAAATTGATTTTCTCACTTGAAGTTCACATGTTGTATATGTGATATACTTTTGTGCACTTGATTGTATCATGTTTGATGATACATGCTTACTTGAGTTTGTGTAAAGATTGAACCATGATTATTTAAATGGTTAGGGTTTTGTTTTTCATTTTCTTATTCATTTATTTATTTGTTTATTCATTTTTGGAAATGATAAGCATAAAGAGAAAATGGTGGCTAACTTTGTTTGTTGTTGAAGCTTCTTGAAGATTTTGACCAAGTGACCATTTTGTCTCATGCTTAACCCTAACCATTCCATTTAACCATGATTAACTCTCTACACATTACCATGGTTTGAGTATGATAAGTATTCATTTTTCTTTTGGATTTAAAAGAACTTATCATATTCATTCTTATCTTCTTCTTCTTCTTCATCACTTGAAGAAAGCTTGCTTCAACAATGGCAACTTGAGCAAATGAGTGAGAAATCCAATTCTAAGGTGAACCCACTTCCTATTTCTTCATCCTCTACCTCTTGCCAAGTAGTAGAGTGTGTTTTCTTCACAAGTTTCATGACTTGGTGAAGTTGGAGCTTGATCTAGCGATGCCTCGACGTAGATCATCTTCGGCATCGTCGTCGATGACCTAGCCCGCTTTTTCTCCGATGAAGCCGACGCTAGAGCCCAAGATTCGTTTTGTACAGCGAGGAGACATCATCGCATAGCTATGGAGGTGGAGCACCGGATCTACAAAGGTTGTATTTCCGTTCTCTTAGTTAAAGTAGTTAACTAGTTGCTTTGTCGCCTAAAATTCTAGCCAACGATCCGTATCTAGGGTTTCTCGGCACCGCAAAATTTGAAATTGGCATGGTTGATGCCTTGTGAGACCTCTTGAGAGTGCCTAGGAACCCTACAGCCATGTTAAGAATGGCGTTGATTTTATCCGGGTTAGCTTCGATTCCACGGTAGGTGACCATAAAACCGAGGAACTTTCCACCGGTGACCCCGAATGCGCACTTGGCGGGGTTCAGTTTCATCTTGTATTTGCGGAGGACGTCGAAGGCCTCGCCCAGATCCTTGGCGTGTTTTTCTGATGAGACCGATTTGACGAGCATGTCATCGATGTAAACTTCTATGTTCCTACCTATCTGCGGCTTGAACATGCGATTGACCAAGCGTTGGTACGTAGCTCCGGCGTTTTTGAGGCCGAAAGTCATCACCTTGTAGCAGTATACCCCCCGGTCCGTTGTGAACGCGGTGAGATCCTCGTCTTCCGGATTCTTACGGATCTGGTTGTAGCCGGAGAAAGCATCCATGAAGCTAAGTAGCTCGTGGCCTTCCGAGCTGTCGACGAGCTAATCTATCCAAGGGAGGGGATAGTTGTCTTTCGGGCAGGCCTTGTTGAGGTCGGTGAAATCGACGCACATGCGCCACTTCCCGCTTGATTTTTTAACCATGACTACGTTCGCCAACCATTCCGAGTAAGGCACATTCCAGATGAAGTTGGCGGCGAGAAGCCTGTCTACCTCGTCCTCGATCGCCTTTTGCTTGATCAGGGCGAAGCTTCGTTTTTTTCTGCCTGACGGGTCGGACCATAGGGTTTACCCCGAGCTTGTGTGATATGTTTTTAGGGTCGATCCCAGGCATGTCGGTAGGTGCCCAGGCGAACACGCCAGAGTTGTTCATGAGGAAGTGAACCAGGTCGTCTCGCCGAGTCCTCGTTAATAGCGACCCGATCTGAACGGTTCGTTCATCGTCCCCTTCTACGAGGGGGACCTCTGTTAGTAGCTCCACAGGGGTCCCTCGGACTTCTTTTTTCTCATCTCGAGTGTCCAGAGAACCCTTGATATCGCCCTCGCCCTCAACGTCATTGTTTGGGCGTTCAGACGTAGACGTTGCGGTGAATCAAACCTTTGCAGTTCATTGGTTCCCGTAGGCCCGACCTATACCGCATTGGTTGAGCGGGAATTTCATCGCTAGGTGGTAAGTCGATATCTGGGCCCGGAGGGAGTTCAGCGTCGGGCGACCGAGGAGGACGTTGTAGGCCGATGGGATTCTCGCGACGATAAAATCCATAGGCACGGTGTGCGTATGGCCCGCTTCCCCGATGTTAAATTGGAGAGTGATTACCCCTTCCACCGGGATGGAATGGTTAGTGAACCCTGACAGGACGTGGGCGATCGGCCTTAGGTCCGACGGGGTGAGTCCCATGCGCATAAAGCAGTCGTAAAAGAGAATGTCCACCGAGCTTCCCGAGTCTACCAGTATCCTCTGCACTTCGTAGCAGTGGACTCGAGTTGTGATCACCAGTGGGTCGTTGTGAGGCAGGGATATACCGTAGAGGTTCTCGTCGGTAAAAACGATCGGCTCGGTTGCTTTAGCCTTCTTCCTCGGGTGGTCGCCAGTTCCCCCGATCGGTGAGGGACGCTGAGTCTCATCGGCTCCCGTCGTACCCCCTGCAGACATGACCTTGATTTGGTCGATTGTCAACTTGCCGGGAGGGGATGGTGCTCTTTCTCATGGTCGGCATGCCGCTCGTTTCGCAAGTATGCTGCCAGGTGCCCCGACTAGATTAACTCCTCTATGTAGTCTCGGAGTTGCTTGCAGTTCTCGGTGGAGTGGCCCTGCGACCTGTGGAAACTGCAGTAGGGCCCCGGGTGTGCTTTTCTGCCCTATTCAAGACTGGGTGGAGTTTGAAGAACCTCTCGCCCTTAACCTCTTCCAACAGTACCGTCTGGGAGACGTTGATTGGGGTGTACTCCTGAAACTTCGGGGAGTAGGGCTTTGGCCGCTCATTCTTCTTCTTCTCCTCCCTAGCCCTTTTCTTCTGATCGGTTTGCTCTGTCCGGGGGAGATTTGCGTTCACCTCGGACTCGAACTGGATCGCACGTTCGGTCCAGGCCTTTACCTCGGCCATGGTCTTAGGTTGCGCTAATGCAAAGGAGCGTAGCCACTCCTTGTTCCTAAGACCCGACCTAAGGGCCATAATAACCGTCTCGTCCCGGTGTTCGGGACCTTAAGGAGGGCGTTGTAGAAGCGGGTGACGTATCCTTTGAAGGATTCTTTGTCTCCGCTCTTTATGGTGAAGAGATGGTCAACGGTCCGCTTCTACCGTCTGTTCCCGACGAAGTGGCCGAGGAATCGGGTGGCCAGCTCATCGAAGGTAAAGATTGAGCGTGGCGTGAGTCCTCAGAACTAGTCTCGTCCAGAGCGGATGAGAGTGGCAAGGAAAGCGCGGCATTGAGCGGCGTCGGAACAGTCCTGGAAACTCATCCCAGCTGTGAACGCGTACAAATGGTCCTTTGGGTCGGACTTCCCGTCGAAGAGTGAGACTTTCGAGGGCTTGCTCCGGGAGGAGACGTGGATGGCGAGTAGCTCTTTGGTGAAGGGCTTCATGAGGGAGCCGGCAGCATATTTAGCCCCGTCGCTTGGAGGACGATTTTCCCGATGTATGCCTTTGATCTTCTTTAAAAGGGCGTTGAGTCGGCCGTGGTATCCCGATGATTCGGCACATTCTGATTTTTGGCCTCTGCTGCCAGAGACCTGTGCCTGGCTACGGCCCCGATTCCGTTCAATGAGGTTCCTTAGGTCCCCTGGCGAGGTTGTCTTCGAGCTGCCGTGGTGAGTCCCGTTCGCGTGACCCCGTCGAGGAAGGGGGTGCCGGTCATGCCTAGGCGTAGGCGAGCTGACCGACACCTCCTCGGGAGGGACAAGGGCGCGATAGGGCTCGGGGAGAGGCGCTCTGGCGAAAGATCTTTGTGTTGAGCTGTGCGACGCCTAGCGAGTCATTGAATACGTCGGCCCGGGGATCTGCAGCCACCAGAGACAGCGAGGCGGTGGTCGGTAGTGCCGACGCGGGCAGAGTCTTCTCTCCCTCTTTAGGGGTCCCAGTCCTGAGGTAGGGGAGTGGCGACCTGGGGAGCTTACCCGGCCGTTTGGACACGGACGAGTGCATCCACGACGGACGCGAGCCGATCTATCCGAGCGGATAGGGCGTGAATGGCGTTCGGGGGAGGAGATTCGTCCGCGCCTCCATTGTGGGGAAGGCGGCGGCTAGCGCTTGAATCGTCGCGGTGATCACTCGCCATGAAGCTGAGATTGGAAAGTGAACTTTAGTTGAGTGGAACTAGCTTTCCCACAAACGGCGCCAACTGATGGATCTCAGGATCTCCTTCATATGTTACGTTCCGTTGATCTGCTGCGAGCGCTGATGGATGGCTGAGGTTGGTTTTGGAAGGTTGCCTCCTGAAACGTGTGGATCTCAATAGGTTTTATGTGGTTGAGGCCGAGCTACTTGCAAGGAAGTCCCGGGGTGGTTGTGCCACCGAGGACCCTCCGACGATCAAGTTAGACGGGGTATTTTGGCAGAGTAACGGCCTATTAGGGAAAAATTGGCTTACCTGAGTTGTCTGGGAGAGGGGTTTATATAGTGGCAGCAATGGGCAGGTGGGCGCGGGATTCACGCCGGCCGCTGCGCCCCTGGCGTTACGCCCGCGTGATAGGCGGGATTCCCCATTAATGACGAGATATGCTCGTTAATGGGGGATTGTGATGGCGTGGAACGCGGGATCATGGGCGGCGGATATCTCGCACCTGGCGAGATTCACAGAGCCGTGGCGGAGGCGCCTGTGATCGGTGCTATGGGTCGGTCGGTGAGACCGAGGAAGATAAGCTCGGCGGGAGGCTCGAGAACGAGCGGGAGGCCGAGGCATCTTAGCTCTGTGACAGATCGGAGGAGAGTGGTGGGTGGTTTGGAAGGCCACCGAAGGTCGGTAACATCCTCGGGTCGTAGGCCCAGGTATGCTCCCAACGTACCGTTCTTAAACTTGAGAAAATTCTCTAAATGGAATCCTTTCTTGTAAGCTCTAGGACACGTCATATGCCACGTGTCATGATCTGGGGAGTCACCAATATCGAGCATCATCCGGTCCCATTGTTCTCCCACTGTGGTTGCAAGGAATTTAGAAATGTCGGGACCGCTAAGAGTCTAAGACTATTCATCATTTCGTCATGTGGTAAAATTGTCGCAAACTGGTCGACTAGAGCGGCAAATCTTCCGCCAAATAGCTGTACAACCTCGTGGAATTGCTGAATTAGACCAACACCTCTTGACAATAAATTTTTAGTGAACACAATCAATCCGTACGCGATCTTGCCTGCCTGATGGGAGTGCTGCTCTCCAAGGTATCAATCCGTGAACTCCTAAGCCTCCTTTAGATTTTGGCATCATAACAACATCTCGAGAAATCAAATACAGTTCATCGTCGCCCCAAACGAATGCACGACAAATTTTCTTCAGAGAGTGAAGAACTATTACCGTATCCATGTATTAGATATCGTGTATGTTCCCCCAATCAGAGCAAAGCTCTGTTCAAATTTCAAATTTTGAAATGAAGCAACGCTTCATAGCAGCGCCAATTGCGCTGCGCCCTAAGTAGCGCACCAAGTGCAAAAGCATATGTGCGCTAGCGCTGAGAGCGCTGCGCTATAAGCAGCG
Source organism: Agapanthus africanus (assembly GCA_030015575.1). Lineage (NCBI taxonomy): Eukaryota > Viridiplantae > Streptophyta > Magnoliopsida > Asparagales > Amaryllidaceae > Agapanthus > Agapanthus africanus. The sequence goes on along the minus strand of CM057350.1, from coordinate 160,968,115 downwards.
CACCTCGTGCAAAGCATGTGTGCGCTAGCGCTAAGTGCCTAAGCAGCGCACTATGTGCAAAGCACGGGTGCGCTAGCGCTGGAACTAAAATCTCCCCACCGTCAGATCAAAGATCCAATAATAATGATAAATCATTAATTAATCAGAATTAAATTCTGTTAAGGAAAGATTCCTCAAAATCTTTCCAAACAACAAGATTGTGCTCTGTAAATCAGAGCACCGTTGGATCAATGATCTAATGGTGATTAAAAATCACCAAAATACAGAATAAATTCTGTATGGAAAAGATTTCCCAATCTTGTTAAAAATAAGAAAATTGCCTTTTGTAAATCAGAAGCCCTTGGATCAAAGATCCAACGATGGGGAAGTCCCCAAATCAATTGGAGAAAAGATCTCTTTAACTGATTAAACAAATCAGTTTACCCTATATAAAGGCCCCAAGACTTCAAGTCTCGAGATACAGCATACAGAATCAAAGAGTGGAACTCCCCATAAGCTTTGAGAGATCTCAGAAAGAAGAGCCAAGCTCTCAGAAAAATAAGATTTTCTTCAAGGTAAAAAAAAATGATGATGAACAGAGAGATGAAATCATCTCATAATTAAAAAGAAGAATTCACTTTTTTAAAGATTATAGATCTACAAGACCAAAGTTTTTCACAAAGAGATCAAAAGATCTCATCCTAAAACAAGAAGAAGAATATAATTCTTCTCACAGATCATAGATCTATAAGACTAAGGTCTTTTTACATAAAGAGATCATAATATCTCATTATAGGAAGGGGGGAGAATACTTCAATTCTCTTAGGATCACAGATCCATAAAGGCAAAACCTTTCATCGACATAAGAGATTGAAACATCTCCTACAAAATAAGAACTTTGTTCTTAGAATCTTGAGACAAAATCTCTTCTAAACGAGAATTTATTTCTCAAATTATAAAGTTGATCAGTTAGCACTTTGCGCTCATGGAATGGCGCTCAGCGCCAAGCGCACCACGTGCCCCTCACGTGTGCGCCACTTAACAGTTAGCGCTCTGCGCTCTTGGACTAGCGCTTTGCGCTCATGGAATGGCGCTCAGCGCCAAGCGCACCACGTTCTCCTCACGTGTGCGCCACTGAACAAATAGCGCTTTGCACTCATAAATCAGCGCAATGCGCTCATAGACTGGCGCTCAGCGCTAAGCGCACCACGTGTCCTTCACGTATGCGCTACTCGGCAGAAGCGCACTGTGCTCTTTGACTGGCGCAAAGCGCCCAGCGCATCACGTGCTCCTCACATGTGCGCTGATAGAACATAAATTGTTCTACAAATGAAGTTTTAAAGCTATGATGAATGCTCAGCATTCAATAAAAGACAAAAATATTGTCAGATAAATGCTCAATAGCCCAAAATAAATATTTAAACATTTTAACTGAGTGGGCCGATCCCAAATTAGCTATAAACCCCTCATTCAGATTAATTGAGCCTATATGCTCATAAATCTTTTAACAGATCTTAGCCCCAAATTGGACTACAGATCTTTCAACCAAAATTGGTTCAAGGGTACATCTCTGAACCCCTTTGATATATGTCGTTGTAATCCTTCAACGTCTTCAGAGAGGTGACGAGTCCCGACAACCATACGTTCCATAGACTATGACGTCTTTAAACTGGACTGTGGGGTCCTTAAATCCATGGACTATGATGTCCATAACCTCGGACTATGGGGTCCTTAAACCCATGGACTATGTTGTCCTTAACCTTGGACCGTAATGTCCTTAAACTAATTATGGACCGCAATGTCCCTAAATTAAACAATAGAGTCCAAATGCTCTTTTGTTGGATCTAAATGATCCCGTTAAGTTGATCTTAGTCTAAAATTAGACTAACGTATCCTTAACAAACATTTAAGTTGATCTTAATCTCAAATGAGACTAATGTATCCTTAAACCCAACCCAAAACCCAAATCTAAGAAAATATGGATTTGGACTAATCCACGCCCTACGGGCGACAACATAAATTAGTCTCCGTATACAATCCACGGGCAACCAAAAACAAAACAAACACCCACGACACGAAGTGACCATCTGGAGAAGGAGAAAGTGGTTATCGCGATGCAGTAGCGTAATTAACTGCAGGGGCTTGCGCCTATAGGGAAGAGCGTCCCCATAATAAAAAACCCCTAAAATGAGGGGGAATCTGATAAAGTCTGCTATATCGGCCGTATCCATTTAAACCTTCGATATACGGTGTCATAAATCAACTTGGCATCTTCGGAGAGGTGGACGGATAGCACCGATTAGCATCTGCCCTCGAAATTCAGGCAAGACGGACCTACGCGGTCTCGTCCCCATATTTCGGCGAAGAACAGATTCTGGCACGCCCGGTGAGACTTTTTCCTCTTTCCACTCCACACTTCGTGTGACGTGTTTCGCGAACGAATCACGGTTTGACATGGTTTCCCCTGGATTCGAGGTACTAAGATTTGGTGTCTTGCTCCGTGCAGAAAAACAGAAGATCAAATGGCTTTCAACTGCACAAGCTGCAACAATGGCAATAACTCTCACTCCGTCCCCGCAGGAGGAGTGACCTACGGGCCTCAGGCGGCCTCCGTTTTTACAATGCTGGTGTACCAGGCGACTCAGGCCACCACTGGGCTATTTTTAGGGACCATGCTCCCACCTATGAACTTCAATGCCCCAATGCCGTTGCAGGAGGCTTCAAAGACGTCTGTCTTTGATCAGCTTACAACTACTGCGGCCCCTCTCAACGGGTCGCCCAACTCCACTACCTAAGTTTTCAACAGACTGGGCCAAAGCTCCAACATGCCCATGTGTTAGTGTATATGCCCTAGAGGCCATTACTGTATCATACTAGTTTTTATATTACTTAATGGAAGCTTGGGATATTCACAGTTGTATAGACAATCTTGCTCAAAATGGTAGTATGCTACTTGGTTTGTTTCTACTTAAATATGTGCATGTGTTTCTTTAAGCATATCACTTATACATATTAGTGGAGCCCTTAGGATTTTTGCTTGATTACCAGCGTTGTGATGGCAGTCACACTAGTGGGGGCTGGGTAATCTACAAGCACATCCTTATACAGGTCCCTAGTCGTAGGATTATCGAGACGGGGCATCGATACTCCGGAGTAGACTAGCGTATACGCTTCTCATCCCAGCAGGGGAGATGGTCTGTCCCACAGCCATTAGTACGTCGTACTGGAGATAGTATGCGGGTGCTCGTTAGGTTACGAGTACACTGGACAGGACTCGTCGGGAACTGTTGGTTGGTACTATACCTATCGTCAGATAACAGTTCCCAGGTGACAGGAGTACAGCTTAGTCCGTCGACTTGATACTGCTACTTCGCCTCGAGTGTGTTCCCACCGTACTTTGATTACTACCCTACCACGGCTCAAAGGAGTCGTGCAAACAGTTAGTAGTTAGGTGCAGTCCCGAAGCACATGGAGGCAGTGGCGGTTAGACAGGATTCGCCTCTCCCGGTATTGGGGGATGATATCGCACTGTGTCTAGGAGAGCCATTACACAAAGTCCCTGGCCAGGGCAAGCGAGATTTACTGGTATTGTTTCCAGTCGTTTCTCAGGGTGTTCTGGGCTACACTACGACACGACTTGTACCGCTATTAGGGGACTGACGTTTATCGCCCCCTAGGCCCGACATGTGATACTCTTAGACGAACAGACCGGACTGTACGAAGATTGTCACATTCAGGCTCAGTAGGAGTTCGGATGGGTTCGCCTCATCGGTCTTCTTATCGGCATCTACCTGGGGACCGTTATGTACAGCTAGTACCGCTTGCGGCCTGTGGTTAAACCCACTGCCAGCGTAGTGTCGAGTCTTTAGAGTCCCACACAGAGGGTTGTTCACCATTGGGCAAAACAGAGTAGAGGTCGTATGGTTTTACGACGGGGTTCGTTCACATACGCGCACTTGTGCACGTTTGGTGTCCGGGCAGTTATTACTAGCGGGCTTTGGTTTAAGCCAGATCCTAGTATTTGTTTTGGGATTGGTTTTGTCTCATTGTATTCATGTTCCTCGGAACACGGATGCGGGTGTGTATACACAGTTGATAGAGGCAGAGGAAGCTCATTAGGGTTTTGACCATTGACTTGATTAAAACCAAAATGAGATTGAGGAAATTGATTAATGAGTTTTAATTAGTGATAATTGTATCATGGTTAATTAGGTTTGACCCTTTGACCAAGTTGACCCATGTTGACTTGGATATTTTTGTGAGCATGCTTAGCATTTATTATGATATGATAAGGGTCAAATCAACATCAACCATGACAATTAATCCTAATTAAAATTATCATTATTCTTTTTGCTCATGGACTGACCTCAAGGGTCAAATCAAAGGTTCACATTATTCTCATTCTCTCTTGCTCTTTCTCTCTCTTGCAAAGCTCTCTCCTCTTCCTCTCTCAAAAGCTCTCTTGTTTCATGAGTTGAAAAACATGAGCTTTGTGAGATCAAACCATCAAAACACCTCTCTACTTACTCTAGGGTTCTTAATCTAGCAAGCCAAGCACTCTAGTTACTTCTTGGTTGAGGTGGGAGCTCAAGTTAGAGGCCTTCGGGTGGATCTTTTTTCGGCAAAGAGAAGATGAAGAGGAGGAGCCGTCTACACCACTCCAAGGAGCCAGCAATAAGGAGGACCACAAAAAGAAGAGAAGGAGTTCAAGAACTAGGTATAACCATCTAACCTAGTAGCTAGAACTTGTAGTTAGTTTGTTAGTTTTTGTTTAGCAAAGATCCTTCATGGTTAGTCTATATTTCCTTGTGATAAAAATCCAATTTTTACTCTTTCCTCCTCCCCGTAAGTACCGGGGTGGGTAACATAGACTTACAGTTGTATCAGAGCCTAGCTAAACAATAACTAACATGTTAGCAAAGTCGTTAGAACTTCGATCACGGAAAAAATTCCGAAAACACACCGAAACTTGTATTTTCTGTCGATTTTTAAAAAAGGCCTAAAAATATTTTCAGTGACATGAAAAATACAAGCAGGCTTTTTAGAGAAAACTGTAGAAATTTGGGCGCCTGAATCGCTCATAAGACCGCAGATCCACGGCCGATCCAAGCGATCTGCCGCGGATCCGCGGCCGAGTCAACTCGTCTACACACCAAATTTCTTCTGGGGTTCTCTGTGTTGGTTTTGTGTATTCTGGGAAGTTTTGTTTCTGTCCAGATTTGTCAAAGTACTGGATTTTACTTGAGGTAGATTCAAATACAGTTTTTGATCGAAGTTCTATAAACTTTAGCTAATTGGATTATATCTGTAATGTGATATATGTACTGAACGTCTACTAATCGCTATACGTTGATTAGTAGGGGTTGCACATATCTGTGATCTGCGATGTTGGTTTGTGGATATGAACTTGTTGGATCGTCGCGATGAATAGCCGGGGATGTGAGATATGGGTTTTCATTTTTCATTCAATGTAAAATTTGTAATTTGATGTAATATTATTTTATGGCCGCACATCCGGGTTGAGGTTGTAGCTGCCATTGTATGTTATTTCTTTTACTATTTTTGCTCCTAGGATAGACCCAAGGTGGAGGGCACAAACTACCGGGTACTTTGAAGTGCTGAGTGGCCTATTCACGTTGTTGAGGGAGGCTGCTTCACTTCGGGTATTTGGCAGGTAGTTTTTCGCACTCGTAGGGTTCTAGGATGAGGTTTGGCTGTTCATCGCGACCGTGTAATCCGTCTTTCGTTGCAGGCTCAAACGAAATGCGGATTCCTAGCATATCCAGTGTGTTCATCTGTGATCTGGAATGGCTATCATTACATCTGACGAATCTTTATATCTATATATGATATCTAGTAGGCATTGCTTTTATTTTGTATCCGCGCTTGTCCAGCCCCCGCTCTGTCGTTAGTTAAGTAACCTAACGGGTGATGACGGGGCCCAGTGGCGAATGCGGATGGTATAAGAGTACGTCATATTTTCGTTGTTTTCTGCAATGGTAGGATTAATTGATGGGACGCATTATATTAATGCAAAGAAAATAAACTAAAGCTGAATCGTTGGAACAATTTCAAAACCACTCGGTTTTTTCAAAAACAGAAAACTTTTAAAACGCGGAGCTTAAACCACTCCTTTTAAAAACTATCAGGTTCCTTCGATTATATCAAGTTCACTGCGTTCACGGTTTCGCCAAAACCATTCGTAGCCCTCCGTCATTTCGGTTAAATATTCAGTAGTATTCAAGCTATGTATTTTGACCTTCGCCAAGGCATAGTGATTGGTAGCTGCCGAATATTTATCTGTTGCATAGATAGATGCGTTGGTTTGGGATAGTCGTACTGCTATTTTGGCCTTCGTCAAGGGTATGTATGGGTGGGTTCAAATTAACCTGGATAATGACGGGTAGAACTTGACATGTGACTTATGATATGCTGGCCTTCGTCAAGGTCATAAGAGCATGGGGCAAAAAAATCCACATCGGGAGTTTCCAAAGAAACTGAAATTTGCTAGTGTTGCATACCATTTGGAGTTTGATAATGTTGGTAGGATTCCTTCAGCATTATCTCACAATGATATTTGGATCCCAATCCTACTGTGAGTATCCGCTACTCCTAGGGAGACTTTTCACTTAACGATCAATGTTATAAACCAAGCAGGTGTCTAGAAAGGTGTTAGCGGGGCTACGCCCACAGGGAAAAGAGGTTATTTAATTAAGGAACTTCGCGAAAGCGTCGTAAAACCTCCCTCGAAGTGCCGACACTAGCCTGGCTGAATGGTTAAGCAAGTATTGTACGGTGAGATCAATCCCGACTAATTCTTCTTTTATGGTTTGAGGAAGGATTCGAGAAACAGTGGGAGCCATCCTGTTTAGATAAACTAAAAACCAATCTAAACTTGCAAGAGTATCATGCTAAGTGTTTTCTTCTCTCTCTCTTAATTGCAGCGACCCAGTGACCAGACATAGGTTACATCTAGATAATAAAATGACTAAATCTGACTGTTATGGCTGGCAAAGGTCTATCCAGATATCCATTACCCATGACGAGCTGGGACACTTCCTAACTAATCAAACCCCTGCCGTCTTAGGACCAGTTTCCCCTGTCACGGATATTGATATCCGTAAGACATCGGAAAACGACTATGCGAATGCCAAGTGCCCCATGTTGGCATCAGTTGATGGTGTATACCAGAGACAGCACGAGAAGATGGACTTAGTTTTTGTCTTCCTTCATAACAAAGATTTATATGGAGAGCAATCTCGTATCGCAAGATATGAGACCTCGAACGAATTGCTTCAAGCGAGGTAGGTTATCGGGTCATCTGTAGGGGACAACGTCCTTACAAAGACTCGCTATTTTGATAAGCTCGTAGACCTGAAGACCACGTTGAAGAACGGGTCAAATACTGACTTGATTCTACAATCTCTGCCCTCTACTTATACCCTGAAGGAAACCAGGGAAAAAGAAGGAAAGGGAAGGGCAAAAGATTCGGGACTGGATATAGTGAAGGAGGGACGTTCCTATTGTTATGGGAAAGGACATTGGCAGAAAGATTGCAGGGCTAGCAAAGCCAGTAGCCAGGATTCGAAGCATGTTGTGGCTTCGGCTTCGGGTGTGTTTATAATAGAAAACTGTATGTCAATTAACTCTACTTCCTGGGTACTGGATACCGGATCAGGATCTCACATCTATAATTCATTACAGGCTTTGAGAAACCATAGAATTATCAGGATAGGTGATATGACTCTCAGGGTTGCCAACGGAATGAGCGTGGACGCTGAATCCGTAGGGGAATATCACCTTCGATTGACAAGTGGGCAGATATTGATTCTACGTAACTGTTTGTATGTACTTAGTATGGCTTGTAATATCATATCTGTATCCTTACTTTCTAAGGAGGGATATGATTTTACTTTTGTAAGCGATGTGGTCCACATCCACCTAAATCAAGTTTTGATTGGGTCAGGTACATTAGAAAATGGAATATACATATTGAATCAAGCTCAGGTTTTCAGTATCCAGAACACACTTAAAAGAAAGTCTACGGAAACAAATCAGGCTTTTTTATGGCATTATAGACTGCGTCACATTAATGAGACACGGTTAACAAAGTTACATAAAGAGGGATACTTGAATCCGTTCGAGTATCAGTCTTATGCTACTTGTGAATCTTGTCTCATGGGAAAGATGACAAAGACTCCGTTCACAGGACACGGAGTAAGAGCGAGCGAGCTCTTGGAACTCATACACAGTGATGTGTGTGGTCCAATGTCTATACATGCGCGAAGTGGTTATTCATACTTCATTACTTTTACGGATGATTTCTCTAGGTATGAACATGTCTTCTTGATGAAGCATAAATCTGAGGCCTTTGAGAAATTTTGGGAATACAAGAATGAAGTTGAAAAACAAACATGCAAAACTATCAAGACACTGAGATCTGATCGAGGTGGTGAATACTTGAGTGCCGAGTTTCTGGGCTACTTAAAAGAGAATGGAATTCTCTCTCAGCTTACTCCTCCATACACACCACAACACAACGGTATATCGGAAAGGCCGAATCGAACTCTATTGGATATGGTTCGTTCCATGATGAGTAAGGCTGAGTTACCGCAATCTTTCTGGGGTTTTGCACTAGAATCAGCTGCATATCTTCGGAACAAGGTTCCCTCCAAGACTGTGCCTACCACACCATATCAGATGTGGTGTGGGAAGAAACCCTATCTTCAATATCTGAAGATATGGGGATGTCTAGCTTTTGTTAAAACGCAGCATGCGGACAAACTCGAGGCATGCTCAGTACTGTGTAAGTTTGTGGGATACCCAAAGAACTCCAGGGGGTATCTTTTCTATTACGCAGAGGAACAAAAGGTTTTTGTTTCTCGTCATGCCCACTTTCTGGAACATCAGTTTTTAGAAAAGGAAACAAGTGGGAGCGCAATAGAACTGGAAGAAATTCCAGAAGCACAAGCTATTACTGAAAGCTTGGTAGAACCAGAGCTTTCAGGAGAACCGGACATCCCAGCGCCACTCCGCAGGAGTAGTAGGCAGTCTCATCCGCCCGAGAGATACTACGGTTTTCTCATAGACGGGGATCGAGAGGATTGCGTCATTGAAAATGATGAGCCTACTAGCTTCCAGCAAGCCATTAAGAGCGGTGACTCAGTAAAATGGCTGGATGCAATGCGGACCGAGATGGAGTCCATGTACACCAACAAAGTTTGGACTTTGGGCATTGCTCCAGAAGGGGTAAAACCCATAGGCTGCAAATGGATCTTCAGAAAGAAGATTGGTGTAGGTGGGCAGGTTGAAACCTATAAAGCTAAACTTGTTGCAAAGGGTTTTCGTCAAAGACCCGGTTTGGACTATGACGAGACCTTTTCTCCAATGGCTATGCTCAAATCCATTCGGATCCTTCCTGCCATTGCTGCCTTCCACGATTATGAGATCTGGCAGATGGACGTAAAGACGGCTTTTCTAAATAGAAATTTGGAAGAGTGCGTCTATATGGATCAGCCGGAGGGTTTCATTCAGAGTGGGAGCAGCGGTAAAGTATGTAAGTTGCTTAAGTCCATTTATGGACTAAAGCAGGCATCGCGGAGTTGGAACATCTGCTTTGATGATACTGTCAAAGAATTCGGCATTATCAAAAATCCGACGAACCATGCATTTACAGTAAGATTGTAGGGAGAACTGTGGTATTCCTCGTCTTGTACGTGGATGACATTCTCCTAATAGGAAATGACATTCCTATGCTACAGTCAGTCAAATGATTCTTGTCACAGAGGTTCTCCATGAAGGACCTGGGCGATGCCAACTACATTCTGGGGATCCAGATCTATCGTGATAGATCTAAGAGGATGTTGGGACTTTCGCATTCCAGGTACATCGACATCATACTGAAACGATTCAGTATGGAAGATTCAAAGCGCGGTAATCTGCCGGCTTGTCACGGAATCACCCTCTCCAAAGAGATGTCTCCCAAGACTGATTTGGAAAGGGCTCGCATGTCATCTATACCCTACGCATCTGCGGTAGGTTCTATAATGTATGCGATGTTGTGTACCAGACCAGATGTATCATACGTGTTAAGCGTTATAAGCCGGTATCAGTCAGACCCAGGGGAGAAACACTAGATAGCAGAAAAAACATTCTCAAGTACCTGAGAAGGACTAAGGAGATGTTCTTGGTGTATGGCGGAAAAGACCTCAGATCGAGGCCTTTACTGACTCCAGCTTCCAGAGTGACAAGGATGACTCCAAGTCCATGTCGGGTTATATCTTTACCCTCAATGGAGGGGCGGTTTGCTGGAAGAGCTCTAAGCAAGAAACCATTGCTGACTCAACTATGGAAGCGGAGTACATAGCTGCTTGCAATGCCGCAAAGGAAGCTGTCTGGATGAAGAAGTTCCTCACGGAGCTTCAGGTGGTTCCTACCATTGTTGATCCAATACCGCTGTATTATGACAACAACGGCGCTATAGCTTTAGCGAAGGAACCCGGGTCCCATCAGAACTCCAGACACATTTTGAGGCAGTACCACCTGATCAGGGAGTTCGTAGATCGCCGGGAGATCGAGGTGAGGAGAGTAGATTCAGAGAATAACACTGCAGATCCACTCACGGAGGCCATACCCCAGACTCAGTTCGAGCGGCTGATCGAGATGATAGGTCTTCGATACGCCAGTACATGGTCCCAGTGCAAGTAGGAGATTGTTAGTGCATATGCCCTAAAGGCCATTCCTGTATCATACTAGTTTGTATATTACTTAATGGAAGCTTGGGATATTCACAGTTGTATAGACAATCTTGCTCAAAATGGTAGTATGCTACTTGATTTGTTTCTACTTAAATATGTGCATGTGTTTCTTTTAGCATATCGCTTATACATATTAGTGGAGCCCTTAGGATCTTAGCTTGATTACCAGCGTTGTGATGGCAGTCACACTAGTGGGGGCTGGGTAATCTACAAGCACATCCTTATACAGGTCCCTAGTCGTAGGATTATCGAGATGGGGCATCGATACTCCGGAGTAGACTAGGTATACGCTTCTCATCCCAGCAGGGGAGATGGTCTGTCCCACAGCCATTAGTACGTCGTACTGGAGATAGTATGCGGGTGCTCATTAGGTTATGAGTACACTGGACAGGACTCGTCGGGAACTGTTGGTTGGTACTATACCTATCGTCAGATAACAGTTCCCAGGTGACAGGAGTACAGCTTAGTCCGTCGACTTGACACTGCTACTTCGCCTCGAGTGTGTTCCCACCGTACTTTGATTACTACCCTACCACGGCTCAAAGGAGTCGTGCAAACAGGTAGTAGTTGGGTGTAGTCCCGAAGCACTTGGAGGCAGTAGCGGTTAGACAGAATTCGTCTCTCCCGGTATTGGGGGTTGATATCGCGTTGTGTCTAGGAGAGCCATTACACAAAGTCCCTGGCCAGGGCAAGCGAGATTTACTGGTATTGTTTCCAGTCATTTCTCAGGGTGTTCTGGGCTACACTACGACACGACTTGTACCGCTATTAGGGGACTGACGTTTACCGCCCCCTAGGCCCGACATGCGATACTCTTAGACGAACAGACCGGACTGTACGGAGATTGTCACATTCAGGCTTAGTAGGAGTTCGGATGGGTTCGCCTCATCGGTCTTCTTATCGGCATCTACCTGGGGACCGTTATGTACAGCTAGTACCGCTTGCGGCCTGTGGTTAAACCTACTGCCAGCGTAGTGTCGAGTCTTTAGAGTCCCACACAGAGGGTTGTTCACCTTTGGGCAAAACAGAGTAGAGGTCGTATGGTTTTACGAAGGGGTTCGTTCACATACGCACACTTGTGCACGTTTGGTGTCCGGGCAGTTATTACTAGCGGGCTTTGGTTTAAGCCAGATCCTAGTATTTGTTTTGGGATTGGTTTTGTCTTATTGTATTCATGTTCCTCGGAACACGGATGCGGGTGTGTATACACAGTTGACAGAGGCAGAGGAAGCTCATTAGGGTTTTGACCATTGACTTGATTAAAACCAAAATGAGATTGAGGAAATTGATTAATGAGTTTTAATTAGTGATAATTGTATCATGGTTAATTAGGTTTGACCCTTTGACCAAGTTGACCCATGTTGACTTGGATATTTTTATGAGCATGCTTAGCATTTATTATGATATGATAAAGGTCAAATCAACATCAACCATGACAATTAATCCTAATTAAAATTATCATTATTCCTTTTGCTCATATGAGAGAAAGGTTCACATTATTCTCATTCTCTCTTGCTCTTTCTCTCTTTTGCAAAGCTCTCTCCTCTTCCTCTCTCAAAAGCTCTCTTGTTTCATGAGTTGAAAAACATGAGCTTTGTGAGATCAAACTATCAAAACACCTCTCTACTCACTCTAGGGTTCTTAGTCTAGCAAGACAAGCACTCTAATTACTTCATGGTTGAGGTAGGAACTCAAGGTAGAGGCCTTCGGGTGGATCTTTTTTCGGCAAAGAGAAGACGAAGAGGAGGAGCTGTCTACACCACTCCAAGGAGCCAGCAATAAGGAGGACCACAACAAGAAGAGAAGGAGTTCAAGAACTAGGTATAACCATCTAACCTAGTAGCTAGAACTTGTAGTTAGTTTGTTAGTTTTTGTTTAGCAATGATCCTTCATGGTTAGTCTATATTTCCTTGTGATAAAAATCCGATTTTTACTCTTTCCGCTTCCCCGTAAGTACCGAGGTGGGTAACATAGACTTACAGTTGTATCAGAGCCTAGCTAAACAATAACTAACATGTTAGCAAAGTCGTTAGAACTTCGATCACAGAAAAAATTCCGAAAACACACCGAAACTTGTATTTTCTGTCGATTTTTAAAAAAGGCCTAAAAATATTTTCAGTGACATGAAAAATACAAGCAGGCTTTTTAGAGAAAACTGTAGAAATTTGGGCGCCTGAATGGCTCATAAGACCGCAGATCCGCGGCCGATCCAAGCGATCCGCCGCGGATCCGCGGCCGAGTCAACTCGTCTGCGCACCAAATTTCTTCTGGGGTTCTCTGTGTTGGTTTTATGTATTCTGGGAAGTTTTGTTTCTGCCCAGATTTGTCAGAGTACTGGATTTTACTTGAGGTAGATTCAAATACAGTTTTTGATCGAAGTTCTATAAACTTTAGCTAATTGGATTATATCTGTAATGTGATATATGTACTGAACGTCTACTAATCGCTATACGTTGATTAGTAGGGGTTGTACATATCTGTGATCTGCGATGTTGGTTTGTGGATATGAACTTGTTGGATCGTCGCGATGAATAGCCGGGGATGTGAGATAAGGGTTTTCATTTTTATTCAATGTAAAATTTGTAATTTGATGTAATATTATTTTATGGCCGCACATCTGGGTTGAGGTTGTAGCTGCCATTGTATGTTATTTCTTTTACTATTTTTGCTCCTAGGATAGACCCAAGGTGGGTGGCACAAACTACCGGGTACTTTGAAGTGCTGAGTGGCCTACTCACGTTGTTGAGGGAGGCTGCTTCACTTCGGATATTTGGCAGGTAGTTTGCCGCACCCGTAAGGTTCTAGGATGGGGTTTGGCTGTTCATCGCGACCGTGTAATCCGTCTTTCGTTGCAGGCTCAAACGAAATGCGGATTCCTAGCATATCCAATGTGTTCATCTGTGATCTGGAATGGCTATCATTGCATCTGACGAATGTTTATATCTATATATGATATCTAGTAGGCGTTGCTTTTGTTTTGCATCCGCGCTAGTCCAGCCCCCGCTCTTTCGTTAGTTAAGTAACCTAACGGGTGATGACGGGGCCCAGTGGCGAATGCGGATGGTATAAGCGTACGTCATATTTTCGTTGTTTTCTGCAATGGTAGGATTAATTGATGGGACACATTATATTAATGCAAAGAAAATAAACTAAAGCTGAATCGTTGGAATAATTTCAAAACCACTCGGTTTTTCAAAAACAGAAAACTTTTAAAACGCGGAGCTTAAACCACTCCTTTTAAAAGCTATCAGGTTCCTTCGATTATATCAAGTTCACTACTTTCACGGTTTCGCCAAAACCATTCGTAGCCCTCCGTCATTTCGGTTAAATATTCAGTAGTATTCAAGCTATGTATTTTGACCTTCGCCAAGGCATAGTGATTGGTAGCTGCCGAATATTTATTTGTTGCATAGATAGATGCGTTGGTTTGGGACAATCGTACTGCTATTTTGACCTTCGTCAAGGGTATGTACGGGTGGGTTCAAATTAACCTTGATAATGACGGGTAGAACTTGATATGTGACTTATGATATATTGGCCTTCGTCAAGGTCATAAGAGCATGGGGCAAAAAAATCCACATCGGGAGCTTTTAAAGAAACTGAAATTTGCTAGTGTTGCATACCATTTGGAGTTTGATAATGTTGGTAGGATTCCTTCAGCATTATCTCACAATGATATTTGGATCCCGATCCTACTTTGAGTATCCGCTACTTCTCGGGAGTCTTTTCACTTAACGATCAATGCTATAAACCAAGTAGGTGTTTAGAAAGGTGTTAGCAGGGCTACGCCCACAGGGAAAAGAGGTTATTTAATTAAGGAACTTCGCGAAAGCGTCGTAAAACCTCCCTCGAAGTACCGACACTAGCCTGGCTGAATGGTTAAGCTAGTATTGTACGGTGAGATCAATCCCGACTAATTCTTCTTTTATGGTTTGAGGAAGGATTCGAGAAACAGTGGGAGCCATCATGTTTATATAAACTAAAAACCAATCTAAACTTGCAAGAGCATCATGCTAAGTGTTTTCTCTCTCTTAATTGCAGCGACCCAGTGACCAGACATAGGTTACATCTTGATAATAAAATGACTAAATCTAACTGTTATGACTGGCAAAGGTCTATCCAGATATCCATTACCCATGACGAGCTGGGACACCTCCTAACTAATCAAACCCCTGCTGTCTCAGGACCAGTTTCCCCTGTCACGGATATTGATATCCGTAAGACATCGGAAAACGACTATGCGAATGCCAAGTGCCTCGTGTTGTCATCAGTTGATGGTGCATACCAGAGGCAGCACGAGAAGATAGACTTAGTTTTTGTCTTCCTCCATAACAAAGATTTATATGGAGAGCAATCTCGTATCGCAAGATATGAGACCTCGAACGAATTGCTTCAAGCTAGGTAGGTTGTCGGGTCATCTGTAGGGGACAACGTCCTTACAGAGATTAGCTATTTTGATAAGCTCACAGACCTGAAGACCACGTTGAAGAACGGGTCAAATATTGACTTGATTCTACAGTCTCTGCCCTCTTCTTATACCCTGAAGGAAACCAGGGAAGAAGAAGGAAAGGGAAGGGCAAAAGATTCGGGACTGGATATAGTGAAGGAGGGACGTTCTTATTGTTACGGGAAAGGACATTGGCAGAAGGATTGCAAGGCTAGCAAAGCCAGTAGCCAGGATTCGAAGCATGTTGTGGCTTCGGCTTCGGGTGTGTTTATAATAGAAAACTGTATGTCAACTAACTCTACTTCCTGGGTACTGGATACCGGATCAGGATCTCACATCTGTAATTCATTACATGCTTTGAGAAACCGTAGAGTTATCAGGATAGGTGATATGACTCTCAGGGTTGCCAACGGAATGAGCATGGACGCTGAATCCGTAGGGGAATATCACCTTCGATTGACAAGTGGGCAGATATTGATTCTACGTAACTGTTTGTATGTACCTATTATGGCTTGTAATATCATATCTGTATCCTTACTTTCTAAGGAAGGATATGATTTTACTTTTGTAAGCGATGTGGTCCACATCCACCTAAATCAAGTTCTGATTGGGTCAGCTACATTAGAAAATGGAATATACGTATTGAATCAAGCTCAGGTTATCAGTATCCAGAACACATTTAAAAGAAAGTCTCCGGAAACAAATCAGGCTTTTTTATGGCATTATAGACTGGGTCACATTAATGAGACACGGTTAACAAAGTTACATAAAGAGGGATACTTGAATCCGTTCGAGTACCAGTCTTATGCTACTTGTGAATCTTGTCTCATGGGAAAGATGACAAAGTCTCCGTTCACAGGACACGGAGTAAGAGCGAGCGAGCTCTTAGAACTCATACACAGTGATGTGTGTAGTCCAATGTCTACACATACGCGAAGTGGTTATTCATACTTCATTACTTTTACGGATGATTTCTCTAGGTATGAACTTGTCTTCTTGATGAAGCATAAATCCAAGGCCTTTGAGAAATTTCGGGAATACAAGAATGAAGTTGAAAAACAAACAGGCAAAAGTATCAAGACACTGAGATCTGATCGATGTGGTGAATACTTGAGTGCCGAGTTTCTGGGCTACTTAAAAGAGAATGGAATTCTCTCTCAGCTTACTTCTCCATACACACCACAACACAACGGTGTATCGGAAAGGCGGAATCGAACTCTTTTGGATATGGTTCGTTCCATGATGAGTAAGGCTGAGTTACCGTGATCTTTCTGGGGTTTTGCACTAGAATCAGCTGCATATCTTCTGAACAAGGTTCCCTCCAAGACTGTGCCTACCACACCATATCAGATGTGGTGTGGGAAGAAACCCTATCTTCAATATCTGAAGATATGGGGATGTCCAGTTTTTGTTAAAAAGCAGCATGCAGAAAAACTCGAGGCACGCTCAGTACTGTGTAAGTTTGTGGGATACCTAAAGAACTCCAGGGGGTATCTTTTCTATTACGCAGAGGAACAAAAGGTTTTTGTTTCTCGTCATGCCCACTTTCTGGAACATCAGTTTTTAGAAAAGGAAACAAGTGGGAGCGCAATAGAACTGGAAGAAATTCCAGAAGCACAAGCTATTACTGAAAGCTTGGTAGAACCAGAGCTTTCAGGAGAACCGGACATCCCAGTGCCACTCCGCAGGAGTAGTAGGCTGTCTCATCCGCCCGAGAGATACTACGGTTTTCTTATGAACGGGGATCGAGAGGATTGCGTCATTGAAAATGATGAGCCTACTAGCTTCCAGCTAGCCATTCAGAGCGGTGACTCAGTAAAATGGCTGGATACAATGCGGACCGAGATGGAGTCCATGTACACCAACAAAGTTGGACTTTGGGCATTGCTCCAGAAAGGGTAAAACCCGTAGGCTGCAAATGGATCTTCAGAAAGAAGATTGGTGTAGATGGGCAGGTTGAAACCTATAAAGCTAAACTTGTTGCAAAGGGTTTTCATCAAAGACCTGGTTTGGACTATGACGAAACCTTTTCTCCAATGGCTATGCTCAAATCCATTCGGATCCTTCGTGCCATTGCTGCCTTCCACGATTATGAGATCTGGCAGATGGGCGTAAAGACGGCTTTTCTAAATGGAAATTTAGAAGAGTGCGTCTATATGGATCAGCCGGAGGGTTTCATTCAGAGTGGGAGCAGCGGTAAAGTATGTAAGTTGCTTAAGTCCATTTATGGACAAAAGCAGGTATCGCGGAGTTGGAACATCTTCTTTGATGATACTGTCAAAGAATTCGGCTTTATCAAAAATCTGGACGAACCATGCATTTACAGTAAGATTGTAGGGAGAACTGTGGTATTCCTCGTCTTGTACGTGGATGACATTCTCCTAATAGGAAATGACATTCCTATGCTACAGTCAGTCAAACGATTCTTATCACAGAGGTTCTCCATGAAGGACCTGGGCGATGCCAACTACATTCTGGGGATCCAGATCTATCGTGATAGATCTAAGAGGATGTTGGGACTTTCGCAGTCCAGGTACATCGACACCATACTGAAACGATTCAGTATGGAAGATTCAAAGCACGGTAATCTACCGGCTTGTCACGGAATCACCCTCTCCAAAGAGATGTCTCCCAAGACTGATTTGGAAAGGGCTCGCATGTCATCTATACCCTACGCATCTGCGGTAGGCTCTATAATGTATGCGATGTTGTGTACCAGACCAGATGTATCATACGCGTTAACCGTTGTAAGCCGGTATCAGTCAGACCCAGAGGAGAAACACTAGATAGCAGTAAAAACATTCTCAAGTACCTGAGAAGGACTAAGGAGATGTTCTTGGTGTATGGCGGAAAAGGCATCAGATCGAGGCCTTTACTGACTCCAGCTTCCAAAGTGACAAGGATGACTCCAAGTCCATGTTGGGTTATTTCTTTACCCTCAATAGAGGGGCGGTTTGCTGGAAGAGCTCTAAGCAAGAAACCGTTGCTGACTCAACTATGGAAGCGGAGTACATAGCCGCTTGCAATGCCGCAAAGGAAGCTGTCTGGATGAAGAAGTTCCTCACGGAGCTTCAGGTGGTTCCTACCATTATTGATCCAATACCGCTGTATTGTGACAACAACGGCGCTATAGCTTTAGCGAAGGAACCTGGGTCCCATCAGAAGTCCAGACACATTTTGAGGCGGTACCACCTGATCAGGGAGATCGTAGATCGCCGGGAGATCGAGGTGAGGAGAGTAGATTCAGAGAATAACACTACAGATCCACTGACGAAAGCCATACCCCAGAATCAGTTCGAGCGGCTGATCGAGATGATAGGTCTTCGATACGCCAGTACATGGTCCTAGTGCAAGTAGGATATTGTTAGTGTATATGCCCTAGAGGCCATTACTGTATCATACTAGTTTGTATATTATTTAATGGAAGCTTGGGATATTCACAGTTGTATAGACAATTTTGCTCAAAATGGTAGTATGCTACTTGGTTTGTTTCTACTTAAATATGTGCATGTGTTCTTTTAGCATATCGCTTATACATATTAGTGGAGCCCTTAGGATCTTTGCTTGATTACCAGCGTTGTGATGGCAGTCACACTAGTGGGGGCTGGGTAATCTACAAGCACATCCTTATACAGGTCCCTAGTCGTAGGATTATCGAGACGGGGCATCGATACTCCGGAGTAGACTAGCGTATACGCTTCTCATCCCAGCAGGGGAGATGGTCTGTCCCACAGCCATTAGTACGTCGTACTGGAGATAGTATGCGGGTGCTCGTTAGGTTACGAGTACACTGGATAGGATTCGTCGGGAACTGTTGGTTGGTACTATACCTATCGTCAGATAACAGTTCCCAGGTGACAGGAGTACAGCTTAGTCCGTCGACTTGACACTGCTACTTCGCCTCGAGTGTGTTCTCACCGTACTTTGATTACTACCTTACCACGGCTTAAAGGAGTCATGCAAACAGGTAGTAGTTGGGTGCAGTCCCGAAGCACTTGGAGGCACTAGCGGTTAGACAGGATTCGTCTGTCCCGGTATTGGGGGATGATATCGCGCTGTGTCTAGGAGAGCCATTACACAAAGTCCCTGGCCAGGGCAAGCGAGATTTACTGGTTGTGTTTCCAGTCGTTTCTCAGGGTGTTCTGGGCTACACTACTACATGACTTTTACCGCTATTAGGGGACTGACGTTTACCGCCCCCTAGGCCCGACATGCGATACTCTTAGACGAACAGACCGGACTGTACGGAGATTGTCACATTCAGGCTCAGTAGGAGTTCGGATGGGTTCGCCTCATTGGTCTTCTTATCAGCATCTATCTGGGAACCGTTACGTACAGTTAGTACCGCTTGCGGCCTGTGGTTAAACCCACTGCCAGCGTAGTGTCGAGTCTTTAGAGTCCCACACAGAGGGTTGTTCACCTTTGGGCAAAACAGAGTAGAGGTCGTATGGTTTTACGACGGGGTTCGTTCACATACGCGCACTTATGCACGTTTGGTGTCCGGGCAGTTATTACTAGCGGGCTTTGGTTTAAGCCAGATCCTAGTATTTGTTTTGGGATTGGTTTTGTCTCATTGTATTCATGTTCCTCGGAACACGGATGCGGGTGTGTATACACAGTTGACAGAGGCAGAGAAAGCTCATTAGGGTTTTGACCATTGACTTGATTAAATCCAAAATGAGATTGAGAAAATTGATTAATGAGTTTTAATTAGTGATAATTGTATCATGGTTAATTAGGTTTGACCGTTTGACCAAGTTGACCCATGTTGACTTGGATATTTTTGTGAGCATGCTTAGTATTTATTATGATATGATAAGGGTCAAATCAACATCAACCATGACAATTAATCCTAATTAAAATTATCATTATTCTTTTTGCTCATATGAGAGAAAGGTTCACATTATTCTCATTCTCTCTTGCTCTTTCTCTCTCTTGTAAAGCTCTCTCCTCTTCCTCGCTCAAAAGCTCTCTTGTTTCATGAGTTGAAAAACATGAGCTTTGTGAGATCAAACCATCAAAATACCTCTCTACTCACTCTAGGGTTCTTAGTCTAGCAAGCCAAGCACTCTAGTTACTTCTTGGTTGAGGTAGGAGCTCAAGGTAGAGGCCTTCGGGTGGACCTTTTTTCGGCAAAGAGAAGACGAAGAGAAGGAGCCGTCTACACCACTCCAAGGAGCTAGCAACAAGGAGGACCACAACAAGAAGAGAAGGAGTTCAAGAACTAGATATAATCATCTAATCTAGTAGCTAGAACTTGTAGTTAGTTTGTTAGTTTTTGTTTAGCAAAGATCCTTCATGGTTATTCTATGTTTCCTTGTGATAAAAATCTGATTTTTACTCTTTCTGCCTCCCTGTAAGTACCGGGATGGGTAACATAGACTTACACCATGAAGAAGCCCACAATACCAGAAGGGGTTATCCCGAAAAGGATAGCTATTCCTGGTTCCGAAGTCGTCAAAGCAGCTTCTCCTGCCAAAGGGTCGGTCTTCACAAGGCTGGCCGTTACAACTCCACATCCAAGCGATGTCGCTAAGGTTGCCTCCCCTGCTAGAAAGTCTGCCTTCGACAGGCTGTCCATTCCCTCTCAACGGATGTCAGTCTTTAAGTGGCTCGCACCGGAAGTAACCCTTCACCAAGACAGGGGGTATGATGAAGCCACCCCCATAGCTGAGCCAGTATCGTCGGCTCGACATGCTCGACGTCGCCACTGGTCCCGAGTAAGGAAGGCTGGGGGCAATTCCCCTTTTGGACTGACTCCGCCAGCTCCAATGGTGGAAGTCGACACTGCTGTTCCAACTGGGAACAGTTTTGAACCACTGAGGAGGGTCTGCAAGAACTCCCCGACTGCTGTGCTGAAAAGATCTCCTCCACCTATGGAGAATGCCACAAAGGCGAAGTTGGAGCAGCCCCCTCAACGGCTGTCCTCTAAAATTTACAAGGTGTGGCGTCAAGTCCAAGACTCGGTGATTGATCAAGATTACTCTCGCCGACAGAAAAAGGTGGAAGTTCAGCGAGAAGACGACCATCCTGTCAAGCCACAAAAGGCGACAGTTACTTGGGTGCCCACTGCAACGGCCCCCTCAACTTTGACCGCCCACAAGAGGAGAAGGCCAAAGAAAATCCCTGCGTCTGCGACGAATCGCAAGACCACTGAACCCAAATGCCCCAAGGCTGGGGGCATGGTGGTGCATACCGTCTATATGGCATCCGGAAAAGAGAATAGCCGTATCTCCACAGGTCATCGACCGCTTACGCGATCAATGACTAAGGCTCAGGAGCAACAACAACAAAAGCTCCAAGAGATGCTAACAGCTATGGCCGCACTCACGGGACCAAAAGCAAGCCCAGAGATATCATCGGAGCAGTGTCGTGAGCAGGAAACAGATGCTGAATTCCTTCGGAGAATGCTTGAGAAGAAGGATAAAGAAGCCGCGGAACAAGCGGCCAATATAAAACAAATGACTCTTCTATTCCAAGATATGGTGGGCATGATGATCTAGCCGGACCCTCCAGCCGAAGATCATCCAGTAATAATTGAAGACGATAGAGGAGAGACATCAAATCCTCCTCCGACTCTTTCAGCAGCCAAGGAGGAGACCATCTCCAAGACCGCCCTGGATGATTACATCGCTCAGCAGATACAGGTTCATCAGGCGAATGAACCGGCTGGGCAAATTGTTAAAACCGGACGACCCTATCCGGGTTGTTACAACCAAATAAAGTACCCGCCGGGATACACGATCCCCAAATTCCATGTATATAAGGGGACGGGAAATCCGCATCAGCACGTCGCTCAATTCAGAGCCTTGTGCGGCAACACTGGAGGTGACGATAAGCTACTGCTTCGTCAGTTCGTCAGCAGTTTGGTGGAAACGGCCTTCGAATGGTATTCAGAGCTTCTCAACGATTCTGTCAAAACTTTTATGGAGATGGAGTTGCTATTCGCCCAGCATTTCGCAAGTGCTAGCGAACGCACCCCAATCACAGCACCGATCAATGCCAGGGTGAAGCCTGGAGAGACATGGGTGCAGTATGCGATACGGTGGCGGAATTTATGGTTGAAGTGCGAGCAGCATATCGAAGAGGTGCCTGCGGTAGGCATGTTCATGGGTACTCTCGACCCTCAGGCGACCATTTCCCAATTCATGATTTTTTTCAAGCCAACCACTTTCCAGGCCTTGATTGACAAGTTGACTCAAATGGATCAGATGGGTCATAGACCATCTCCTTCGAAGCTGGAATCTCGAGACGAAAAAGGGAAGGGGAAAGCGACCTTCGTCGCCAATACTCAATAACAGCCGAGCAACTTAAAGCCGGTTGTTCGCCAAAACAACGTGTGTCTATGCCCATCCCTCGAGAAGAGACTGGGACGTCCTTACTCGTTTCCCCGGGATAAAACGAGGAGACTGTTCGAGCTGGCAGTGCGCAACAGACTCATCAATCTGCCGGATCCAAAACGTCCGTTGCAGCCAGGCGATGTCAGCAATCCTAATTACCGCCCTTACCACCAAGCAGTAAGCCATCCAATCGAAAATTCCTTCGTCTTCAAAGGCTGGGTTGAGGACCAATACCAACTGGGAAAATTCGCGCTGTCTGAAAACTGGAAGATGAACCCACCGCAACCATATGAGCCGAAAAAGATGGACATATCGGGGGCATCATGCTCATTCATAGAGAAATCCCCATGGACCGAAAAGTACGTAAACTAGAAATTCGCCTCAAATACGGCAACGGTGGATCGAAACGTCTTTAAACTAACAATGGACCGCTATGTCCTAAAACTGGCTGTTGACCGAAACGTCGATAAACTACCACAACCACGTGCCGTCCCCAGGTTGACGTGGTGTTAAAAAAAAGGTATGCCCGTAAGCAAAATGGGCACGGATGAAAACCCGAAAGGGCTCCGTGAGTAAAAATAGCAGGCCTGTCGGCGAGTGTTGTGAAAACCCGAAAGGGCGCAATCTCATTAAAAGACACTCGCAAGGTCCTCTCGACCTTGTGAGGAGAAATACCTACGTGAGATCCTTACGACTCACAAAGGAGCAACACACTAAGGGATCCCCACGATGCCTAAGGAGAAAACACACTTACGAGATCCTCACGACTCGTAAAGAGAATTCCCCTTTGAGACCTTTACGGTTCATAGGATTCAAAAGCCTTAAGCTACAGGGATCTGAACCTGTTCTTACGCCATTACAATTTCCAATGCTGCTCTACAAGCGGTTCAATATCGACCCTTGTATACAATTCATAGGCACGAATAAACGTTTCCCTAACAAAGTCCCACCCGCAACTGGGGATATGTTTACACAGTGGACAACCCTTGTAAGTCCTCTCGACTTATAAGGAGAAAATACTCTTGTAAGATCCTTACGACTTATAAGAGAACACACACTTAGGAATCCTCACGATTCCTAAGGAGAAAACGCACCTACGAGATCCTCACGACTCGTAGGGAGAAATACCTTTATGGGACCCTTACGGCTCGTAAAGTTAAAAGCCTTAGTCGACAGGATCCTAATCCTGTTGGCTAAGCCACCTTTGTTCGACGTCGACAGAGGTAAATGATGATTCTTTTCTGGCAATATCCCAGTTGTAGCGATGCTGATGCCTAAATCGGTATCAGATCCCAAATCCCAAATTTGCAGTGAAAAATCAGCGAGCCAAAAATGCATATGAAATAGCCGAAATGATGGGGCAACTTGCAACGAAATCAGCAAGTAAAAATGTATGCATACAAAAACAGCTGAAATGATTGGGCAACCGTAATAAAAAGCAGCGAGTAAATAAAACAAATAGCCGAAATGATTGGGCACCGCGAAAAATAGCCGAAATGATTGGGCAATCGTGACTTTCGTAATATAAAAGATGAAATGATAGAGCATCGCGGAAAGAAAAATATATAAAATGAAACTTTTTGCCATACAGGTGAGATCACATCGATCCCTGTATACAATCCAGGGGCACAAACAAAAAGGGAACCATACCTTCCCAACAGGCTCCATAAAAAAAAGAAGCTAAATCTCGACGGTTCACAGACAGCCTAGAGACCACCTCAACATTCTTCTCGTTACAACAGACGCAACGAAACAAAGCGGAGTGACGGCAAAATCCCAGCTCCATCTCAGCATTCGTTTCGTTACACTAGACGCAATGTCAACGACGGCGTTCCTTTGCAGTCTGGTAGGATGCGGATGCAACGTCAACGAAAGACCTCATGGTCGAAACAAAGCGGAGTGATGGCAAAATCCCAGTTCCACCTCAGCATTCGTCTCGTTACACCAGACACAATGTCAACAGCGGCGTTCCTTCACAGTCTAGCAGGATGCAGATGCAACGTCAACGAAAGACCTCACGGTCGAAACAAAGCGGAGTGATGGCAAAATCCTAGCTCCACCTCAGCATTCGTCTCGTTACACCAGATGCAATGTCAACGACGACGTTCCTTCGCAGTCCGACAGGATGCAGATGCAACGTCAACGAAAGACCTCATGGTCGAAACAAAGCGGAGTGATGGCAAAATCCCAGCTCCACCCCAGCATTCGTCTCGTTACAGCAGACGCAATGTCACCCCAGGGTCAAAACAACGAAGCCATGGCAAAGTCCCTAGTTCCAAATCTCGTCGGTTCACCAACAACCTAGAGACAACTGCGACATTCGTCTCGATACAGCAGACGCAATGCCAGCAAACGAAGCAAAGGAAATATTCCCAGCTTCAGGGTCTTGACGGCAACTCATATAAAACTTGAAAGACTATCGGAGATCATCCCACACCAGCACATAGTGGTCACCACCTCGATGTTTGTCTCGACACAGCAGACGAGATGTCACGCCAGCGTTCTTCCTCCAGCAGGACTCAGATGCGACAATCAAATGACGGAGCCACGGTAAAATCCTTAGTTCCAAGCCTCAACGGTTCATCAACAACCTAGAGACAACCGCGACATTCATCTCGATACAGCAGATGCAATGCCAGCAAACGAAGCAAAGGTGATTGTTTAGAATTTCTTGATTGGATGTAAAAGTATCAATTCAAATGATCCCCGGCAACGGCGCCATTTGATTTGTTTTAAGATTTCCGGATTGTGTGATATGTTGGAAAATTTATATAGAAATCACAACCAAAAATTATTTTTGACCGCAATCAATTACGGTGTCAGTTGTAGATCGTAAGCGAGTGCGGATCGTCCACAGGGATTGTGCGATTCGTTTCAATGTTCGATTTGTTTGAATTGAAAAGTTAATTGCGAAGAAAAGAAAGCATGATTCAAGATTTATCAATTGTTTCAAGTGTCACTATTCTATTCAAGAATCAAGAAAAAGATAAACAATCAAGAATCGGGTTTCGATGATATTTCCAACCAATTGTCAAGAATCTAAATGAGGCTCGTAGGAATCGATCGGATCTATAGACGTGATGTAATCTCAAGATATCGTGTTCTTGTCCTTCGAAGAATTGATACTAGATCGATGATGATCGACGAGAGTTAGGGCTTTCTCATGAAACTAGGGTTTCATCTTTTAACCCTTGTTCTTTCGTCGATATCATTCACATTCTAGCCTCTAGCAATTTCAAGAAACGATCGTAACTCCCCAATTTCGAGCGATATCAATCAAGAAAGCATCGCAACAAAATTGGGTCGTCGATTCTTGAACTTGCTAGGGTTTACAAAACTCGTAGGAATCAAGAATCATTTTCAGATATATTACAGTATCATTCTATTGATCGTCTCGACTCCTCGACGAGCGGAGTTTATTCACACATCATCACACATAAAGCATTCAAGAATTGAAAAGATATCATGATGCAAGAATTTAAAGAAAACAAGACAAAAGAACATCACCTTTTATTTATATCAACAATTTGATTACAATCGCTCAAGAACTACAAGAGGAAGAACTAAATTGTCGATCTGGCGTCGCTTTTCTCCGTGAGTCGTGGATCGGCTTGGACCACTTGCTCTGTTGAAGATCGGTTCCGCTCATAAAAGGTTGACGGGCTTCTTGCTTGATTTGGTACTCGGGATCTTGGCTTTTGATTGGAATTAGGGTTAGGGTTTCACACAAGCCTTCTCACTAGACTTGAGGAAGAAGATGAAGAAAGAGAGTGAATGGATCAATCAATTTCAATGAATGAATAATCTCCTTCAATGAATAATCCCCTTACAAGTGAGCCTAGGGTCCTATTTATAGATCCCCCAAACCCTAAGCCTTGAGTTTAAAATAGAAATTCCCTCCAAAAGTTTGTTGAAAGACTTCTAGAAATAGTTAGTTAGGCTTAGCTTAGGGTTTAAGCTAGGGTTTAGGGAGAACATTCTAGAATACAAGGCTAGTTTAGTGTAGATCCAAGGGTTTGCTGATCTGGCAGAAGCTTCTGGGGCTTTCTGGAAATTGACATGTCTTTCTGAAGTCTGGACCCTGAGATAAGCATTGTGGTGCAAAGATAAAGTGGAGACGTGACATGTTGACCGCGGAACCGCGGCACAAGAAGGCTTAGGCCGCGGTTCCGCGGCCAAGTTGGCTCTTTGAGTCCTTAAATTTGCAGTGTGGTCTTCTGCTCTATTTTGATGTATTTTCTGATATGTTAAATCTCTAAATGCTTCTTAGAACAATACCATATTCCAAATCCTTGAGTTGGCGTATCTTTTAGCGGTGTAAGTTTGAGCAAGCTTCTGATTTTCCTGCACAGACTTCGAAACACGGGTTGCGATATATAGAAATGATGCCATGCTATGAAATGCAGTCAATTTCCCTAGAAATGCCGGTTTTAAGGTCTAACACATGTAATCTGATATTTTGCTACAGTTTTGCTAATATGTGCTATATGAATGCCGAACACTTCTATATGATTGCAAATGACAGGGAAATTGCCGGTTAAAAGATGCAATATTTTCGACTAATCAAATTCCCCCAAACTTAATTTCGATCGTCTAGAGTGAACTGTTTTATTAAAAAGAGAAGGAGAAAATAAAGAAAGAGAAAAACTAACTAGCACACTTTCGTAGGCAACACGATTGCACTGAGCACGTGCAACAAGCCTTTAAACCTCTAGGTGTCCCTAGTAGGAGGAGTGTTGTCTCCTGAGGGTTTTCAGCGGATTACACCCACAAAATCTAATAATAAAAGAAAGATCATGAATATTACATTTAAAGAAAATAATTGTAAAAGAAAAGCCTTGAAAATTAGGGTTTCCAACTAAGCTAGTTTTTCAGTTGTCATCAGCCCTATCTTAATGGTCATGAAAAGATGTCAGAAATCACGTCCTCCCTCAATAAAATATTGTCTTATTTTTCATTCCTATCTTTCTTCCAAACATCGATCATATAACCCTGCGTGTGTGTAAAGACATCCCTACACCCGGAGAATTCAATTCAAGCTATCATACTCTTGCCCATCAGCCTCAGTACTTTTTAATTAATGAATATTTAGATGAGATTGCTCACACACTTTCATGCGACCGTTAATACTTCTTGAGGTACTAACTGACCGATTACTCATGTGTTTGCTTACTTGGTGTATTTTCCTAGTCTTGCACCACCTCAGGCATAGCAGTGACTCCCAGACCAGTTGGCCTTAGGGCACTAGGTGAAGAGGCACCCTCGCTATACATTTTTATTGCCCTCGGCGATAACAAAACCAGTGTCCATTTTTCTCACCACTTTATATTTTTTATTCACTTTTTTTTTCTTTTTATTTCCTTCATACATCGGCTTTAAGACAAGAGCATTTCAAGGTATCCTCTACTATCCCAGGCTTCAAGACGTGTGTAAGTGCGAATAGCAGAGTAGCAACGTTCAAAATGTTTGGCTTCCAGAATAGAAACTATTTTTCAGACTTAATTTTATTCTCAGATTAGTGACGTCCTTCATCTTACTAACCCTTGAGACAACGGCTCATAACTACTTATTACTAGTTCGTATAAGAAAACATCTAATTTTCTTAGTTTTCTAAAATTTTTCTAATCTCATGGATGTAATTGTTCATTATCTAAACTTTTATTATCTTATTTATGTACAAAAAAGGTTTAAATATTAAAATATTTTTATATTTTGAAATTTTTTAAAATTTTTGTGAGTTTTGAAAATTTTTAAATTTTTATAGATTTTTAAAAGAAATGTTTTGTGCTTATGCAGATGATATGCAAATGATGCAAAAATAAGCACAAACCTCCCCCAAACTTGATTTCAACAGTGTCCTCACTGTTGCCAATCGCTATACCTACAAAAACTGTAAGCCTGGGGGGAATTATTAGTGGGGGCAAAATATATAAGCGAAGAACTTCCCCCAAACTTATTCTTTTCACTCACCTTCATCCCAAAGATGATGCAATGATATATAAGATATGAAGGTGAGACGGAGGAATTTTAATCCAAATAAACTGGCTCTTGTAAGAACAAGAGCTCCTCCGTGGGGTCAGTGGAAAAATACGGTTTTAGTCTATATCCATTCACTTTGAAAAATGTGCCGTTTTTAATATTTTCTACTTCTACTGCCCCGTGCGGGTATACAGACCACACGATAAAAGGTCCCTTCCACCGAGATCGGAGCTTACCCGCGTGAAGGTGTAATCGTGAATCGTAAAGAAGGACTTGTTGACCAGGTGAAAATGTTTTCCTCAAAATGTTTTTATCATGAAAAACCTTAGTCCTATTCTTTACAATTACAGCGTTATCATAAGCTTCATCGCGGAGTTCGCTTAGCTCATTAAGTTGCAGCTTCCGAAAGTTGCAGGCTTGGTTTAGATCAAAATTTATTTCCTTTATAGCCCACAATGCTTTATGCTCTATCTCGACGGGTAAGTGACATGCCTTCCCAAACACTATCCTATATGGAGACATCCCTAGGTCGGTTTTATATGCAGTCCTGAATGCCCAAAGAGCATCCGTCAATTTGGTCGACCAGTCTTTTCTATTCTTAGCAACAGTCTTCTCCAGGATAAGTTTGATCTGTCTATTTGAGATTTCAGCCTGCCCGCTTATTTGGGGATGATAGGGTGTAGAAAGTCGGTGGTTGATTGCGTATTTCCGCATCAGAGTCTCGAAGGATCTGTTGCAGAAATGTGTCCCATTATCGCTAATGATAGCGTGTGGGTGTCCAAATCGCGAAAAGATATTCTCTTTCAAGAACTTAATGACAACTTTCTTGTCATTAGTGCGACATGGAATGGCTTCAACCCACTTTGAGACATAATCAACCGCCAGCAGTATGTACAAATTCCCAAAGGAGTTGGGAAAAGGACCCATAAAATCAATGCTCAAAACATCGAATATTTCAACAACCAGAATGGGTTGCTGAGGCATTTCATTTCTCCGGGAGATTCTACCCGTGTACTGACACTGTGTACAGGTTTTGCAATACTCAAATGCGTCCTTGAATAAGGTCGGCCAATAAAATCCACATTGCAAAACCTTTTCCGCCGTCTTCTTAGGACCGAAGTGACCCCCACAGGTCTGATCATGACAAAAAGAAAGAACACTCTTGAACTCTTCTTTCGGGACACACCGGCGAATGATCTGATCAGGACAATACTTAAACAAGTATGGATCATCCCAGTAAAAGTGTTTTACTTGGGATAGAAAACGGTATTTGTCCTGTTTTGACCAATCGCTCGGTATAAGTCCCGTGACAAGATAATTCACAATATCCTTGAACCATGGTTCATTGGATACGTTCAAGAGTTGTTCATCAGGGAACGAATCATTGATCGGCAGAGTCACAGGGGAAGAAATGATGCGTGATAGATGGTCGGCTACGACGTTTTCACATCCTTTCTTATCTTTGATAACAAGATCAAATTCTTGTAACAGAAGGATCCAACGTATTAGTCGACCTTTTGCATCTTTCTTCGCCAAAAGATGTTTTAAAGCAGAATGGTCAGTGTACACAACTATAGGAGAGCCAATTAAGTAAGGCCTAAATTTTTCTAATGCAAATACAACCGCTAAAAGTTCTTTCTCGGTGGTTGTATAGTTGATTTGTGCATCGTTCAGGGTCTTACTTGCATAGTAGATCACGTGTGGCATCTTTTCGATGTGCTGTCCTAAGACTGCACCTACTGCAAAGTCGGATGCGTCACACATTAGCTCAAAGGGGTAGTCCCAATTTGGAGACGATAGAACGGGGGCTGAAGTGAGTGAGTGTTTAAGTGAGTCGAAAGCTGTCTCACAGTCCGAGTCAAAGTGGAAGGTCGTATCCTTGGCCAGGAGAAGAGTTAAAGGTCTAGCAATTTTGCTAAAATCCTTAATGAATCTCCTATAAAAGCCCGCATGGCCAAGGAAAGATCGAATATCTTTGACGCTTTTGGGATGAGGGAGGTTTTGAATGACATCTATCTTAGCTCTGTCAACCTCAATGCCTTTCTGTGAAATAACATGTCCAAGTACAATTCCTTCTTGGACCATGAAATGGCATTTTTCCCAGTTCAAAGTCAAGTTCTTCTCTTTGCAACGAGTAAGAACAGCGTCAAGATTCGATAGGCAATCAGAAAAAGATTCTCCAAAATTCGAGAAATCGTCCATAAAGATCTCCAGAAAATTCTCTACCATATCAGAGAATATCCCCATCATACATCGCTGAAAGGTAGCGGGAGCATTGCATAACCCAAAGGGCATGCGACTGTAAGCAAAGGTACCAAAAGGACAAGTAAAAGTGGTTTTATCTTGATCCTTTTTGGCGATGGGGATCTGATTATAGCCTGAGTATCCGTCCATAAAGCAATAATACTCTCGTCCCGCTAAGCGTTCCAGCATTTGATCAATGAATGGTAGAGGAAAGTGGTCTTTCCTCGTGGCAGCATTGAGTTTTCTATAATCAATACATACACGCCACCCAGTTTGGGCACGTGTCTGAATCAACTCATTTGCCTAATTGGTTATAACAGTGATGCCGGATTTCTTAGGAACGACATGTATAGGACTCACCCATTGGCTATCGGAGATGGGGTATATAATACCATTATCTAGGCATTTGACGATCTCTTTCATCACCGCTTCCTTCATGACGGGATTTAACCGTCTCTGTGGTTCTCGGGTAGGTCTGGCATCATCCATCACATGTATATGATGTTCAACAATCAAGGGACTAATCCCTTTGATGTCCGCCATGGTCCAACCAAACGCCTCTTTATTAGATCTCAATACCGATAAAAGTGCATTCTCTTGCTCTGATGCAAGAGAAGCGGAAATGATAACCGGTAAAGACTCATTCTCACCTAAATAAGCATATTTAAGGTGAGAAGGTAAAATTTTGAGATCTAATGTGGGCGGAGAAATAATAGAAGGTGGGGTCATCGAGTGATTTTTGGAATTACAAAGAAGCTCAGAGCCTGTGAAAGATACAGACTCGGGTGGAGAAAAGTCAGGAGTGCAGGACTCAAGTGTAGGAAAAGTGTCCTCACTAAGATCATGTGTAAGATCAAGCATAGATGTGGTAATGTCGTCGAGATCTAGAAAGCAAAGATCCTCAGCTCCACAACTATCGGGAGCGATCTCGTGGACAGAGCACACATCTAGAATATGAGCAGAGGGTTCTGATGGATGACTTCCAACTTTGTAGATGTTAAGTTCAATGGTCATATTTCCAAATGATAAGTTCATTGAACCATTTCTACAGTTTATAACAGCGTTGGAAGTGGCAAGGAAAGGACGACCCAGAATCACCGGAATTTGGCCCCGGGGGTTTGCTACAGGCTGTGTGTCGAGTACAATGAAGTCTACAGGGAAAACAAATTCCCGACCTTAATCAACACATCCTCTAGTTCTCCCCTTGGTTTGGTGATTGAACGGTCTGCCATTTGGAGAGTGCAGTGAGCAGGTTTCAACTCTCCAATCCCTAGTTGCTCATATACAGAATAAGGAAGTAGGTTAACACTTCCGCCAAAGTCTAAAAGAGCACGATTTATGTTTTTACCTCCAATAGAAATCGATATTGTAGGACATCCTGGGTCCTTATGTTTCTTTGGTAGCTGGGGGATAAAAGCAGTGCTGATATTATTAGACATGAAGACCTTCTTCGGCACTTGAGTCTTCCTCTTCCTAGTGCACAAGTCCTTAAGAATTTTCGCATAAGCGGGGACTTGTTGAATTGCATATAGGAGAGGGATATTGATGTTAACCTGTTTGAACATTTCTATAATTTTCTCCATATGTGGACTCGTTCTAATAGCCCTTAACCGATTCGGGTAAGGTGCTTTCGCAATGAGCGTCGGGTCCATCATAGGAGAAGGAAGAAGGGGTAGACGAGATCCCAAAAGAGGTGTGGGGACCGTCTGTGGAGAACTAGAAGGGCTATACTGAGGTGTCGAGCCTAGTGGGAAATGGAGAATAGGCTCGCGAGAAGGTGGTGTGGTAGAAGAAGAAGGATCAGAAGGAGAAGTGTGTGTGTGTGGAAAGGTCTCAGCCGGGGCGTTGATATGATTTCCAATATCATCAACTTCTTCCCCAACATGGTTGTTCAGCACTCTTCCCGATCTCAACGTTGTGACGGCATTTACATTGTAATGCCCAGGATTCTGTAGGGGTTGAGAAGGAAGTTTCCCTTTTTCTCTCACACTCATTTCGGCTTTAAGTCGTGCGATTTCAGCTTCCATCGTTCTGATACTCTCAGCTTGGGACGCTGAGTTTTTCTTTATCTCACCGACGGAAGATCTAACCTCAGCCGAAACCTCTATGAAATTTGACAAAAGTGATTTCATGGTTTGAGTGAATTGAGAGAATTCGTCAGAACAGGTCATAGGATTAGACTGTGCAGGAGTGTTGACCTGGTTTTGGAAATTTTGTGACTGGTAGGGGTGCTGAGTGAGTTGAAGGGGTTGCTGTGGTGGAGGAAAAGCCCTTTGAAATTGATTCGTGTTTGGAACCGTGTTTTGAGATTGGTTTTGGTTCCAAGCGAAATTCGGGTGATTCCTCCAACCCTGATTGTACGTGGAAGAATATGGATCGTTTCGAGGTCTTTGAAATGCGGCATTAGAATGCTCGTGACCTTGAAACGCAGAGTTTAATGGACATTCTTCCGTTAAATGAGACGGATCAGAACAGCACCCACAAACAGTTTTGGGGAGCGACATTAGTTTTAGGGAGGCTGCTGCAAATTTGTGTTCCATAGCGTCGAGCTTCTTTTGCACTGCTGCCATCTCAGCTCGAACACCTATGGACACATCTATTTGGTGTACGCCACCCCTATTCAATGGTTGGGTTCCACTCTCCCACTGTAGTGATTTTTCAGCAAACTCTTCTAAATACTTCCAAGCTTCCCCATCATCTTTGGTCATAAAAGTACCTTGACACATGTTTTCAAGGCTCTGTTTAGTGTTTGGGTTAATGCCCTCATAAATGATTCGGTAAAGCTCCCATCTCGGGATGCCGTGATGAGGACACTGAACCAATAGATCCTTGAAACGTTCAAAGCATTTAGAGAATGGTTCAGTAGGGAGCTGGGCAAATTGATTCAGTTCGCTACGGATTCGAGCTGTCTTTTGTATTGGGTAAAATTTCTAAAGGAATGCAGCAAAGAATTCTTCCCAATTCGTAATAGAGTGTGCGGTAGTGTTATATAGCCACTTCTCGGCTATATCGCACAAAGTAAATGGAAGAAGTCATAGACGCATAGCATCCACTGAAAGTTGTGACGTACCCATCATTGCGCATACGTTTTCAAATTTGGTAATGAAAACGTAAGCGTCCTCAGTCTCGAGTCCGTGGAATTTGGGTAAAAGATTGATATACTGGGGCTTAATCTCAAAGTTATCCCCGTTGGCTGGTGGTGTGGATAAGCAGATCGAAAGAGGACCTCGAATAGGGTAGCACCTCTCCTGGAGAGAGATGCGGGGTGGATTCTGCGCACCAACGGACGGCGGCAGATTAGGGTTAAAGAAGTTCGATGGATTCGGATCCATCGGTGTGGGTGTGGTAGTGGGTAAAGAAAAGGTAAATGGAGAAATATCGACTTCGGAGTCGATAAAGGGTACGCGGGCTAAACGGGCACTAGAATCCCGTGTCCAGCCTATCTTGCACTAAAAAGGGTTAGTACAAGTGGCAGCGTTGACTTATAATCAGGGGTATGAATGAATGCGGTGTTTGCTTTGAAAAAGGGACGGATTTTTGAAAAAATGACGCGACAAAACAAATGCAGCACACAAAAACCCTAGAATCTAGTGGTCACCTAGGTCCGGCTCTAGACCGCTCCTAACTGCCAAAAGACAAGTCGCAGGATAGAATCCTCCACTGCCTCTTTGTCCCCCTGTGGCCGGATAAGTGCCAGGTAAGTGGGAAGGTACTCCACTACGTAAGTAGTGGGCCTAATTAAAAACCACTAGCCTTAGACACACTCGCCTTAGACACCACAAGAAAACGCGGATAAGCAATGAATTACCCACGGCCTTCTTCTGTCCTAATTGAGCGCGACGGTCCTTAGAGTCATCTCTAGATATTTTTTAGTTAATGTGGGTCAATGCGGATGCAAGTTTTGCGATTTTCGGGGCCTAGGAAGGGTAATGAAATCCCCACCTAATTTGGATTTGGCCCTGCCCCTTAATATCCGTATTTAGAATGCAAACAACCAAGAAACAAAATCACGCAAAAATTTAATTTTGCTTTTTGCGGCGCTGCGATTATTTGCAAAGAATCCTGCAGAAAATTATTAGTTGGAGCTAAAAAGAGGAGAGAGGAGAAGGTAAGAAGTTTATAGAGAAAAAATGGTACAGTGATCCCTTCAGGTAGCCGCGGAACCGCCGCACTAAGGGGGCTCCCACCGCGAAATCGCGGTCTTCTGTGCAGATCACTGCACCAAAATTCAACAGGGAGCTTCTGTGGACTCCCTCAACTCTCTGGTATTTTCAAAAAAATTTCTTCAATTGCCAAACAGCTCCAGATTTCCCTGCAATGAACCACAACAAATCGTTTAGGGTTTGCACGAATTTTGATCTCAAAAATCAAAATGGAATAAATCTTTCAATTCAAACTATAATATGAAACGAATTAGCGCGCGATCCCCGGCAACGGCGCCATTTGATTGTTTAGAGTTTCTTGATTGGATGTAAAAGTATCAATTCAAATGATCCCCGGCAACGACGCCATTTGATTTGTTTTAAGATTTCCGGATTGTGTGATATGTTGGAAAATTTATATAGAAATCACAACCAAAAATTATTTTTGACCGCAATCAATTACGGTGTCAGTTGTAGATCGTAAGCGAGTGCGGATCGTCCACAGGGATTGTGCGATTCGTTTCAATGTTCGATTTGTTTGAATTGAAAAGTTAATTGCGAAGAAAAGAAAGCATGATTCAAGATTTATCAATTGTTTCAAGTGTCACTATTCTATTCAAGAATCAAGAAAAAGATAAACAATCAAGAATCGGGTTTCGATGATATTTCCAACCAAATGTCAAGAATCTAAATGAGGCTCGTAGGAATCGATCGGATCTATAGACGTGATGTAATCTCAAGATATCGTGTTCTTGTCTTTCGAAGAATTGATACTAGATCGATGATGATCGACGAGAGTTAGGGCTTTCTCGTGAAACTAGGGTTTCATCTTTTAACTCTTGTTCTTTCGTCGATATCATTCACATTCTAGCCTCTAGCAATTTCAAGAAACGATCGTAACTCCCTAATTTCGAGCGATATCAATCAAGAAAGCATCGCAACAAAATTGGGTCGTCGATTCTTGAACTTGCTAGGGTTTACAAAACTCGTAGGAATCAAGAATCGTTTTCAGATATATTACAGCATCATTCTATTGATCGTCTCGACTCCTCGACGAGCGGAGTTTATTCACACATCATCACACATAAAGCATTCAAGAATTGAAAAGATATCATGATGCAAGAATTTAAAGAAAACAAGATAAAAGAATATCACCTTTTATTTATATCAACAATTTGATTACAGTCGCTCAAGAACTACAAGAGGAAGAACTAAATTGTCGATCTGGCGTCGCTTTTCTCCGTGAGTCATGGATCGGCTTGGACCACTTGCTCTGTTGAAGATCGGTTCCGCTCATAAAAGGTTGACGGGCTTCTTGCTTGATTTGGTACTCGGGATCTTGGCTTTTGATTGGAATTAGGGTTAGGGTTTAACACAAGCCTTCTCACTAGACTTGTGGAAGAAGATGAAGAAAGAGAGTGAATGGATCAATCAATTTCAATGAATGAATAATCTCCTTCAATGAATAATCCCCTTACAAGTGAGCCTAGGGTCCTATTTATAGATCCCCCAAACCCTAAGCCTTGAGTTTAAAATAGAAATTCCCTCCAAAAGTTTGTTGAAAGACTTCTAGAAATAGTTAGTTAGGCTTAGCTTAGGGTTTAAGCTAGGGTTTAGGGAGAACATTCTAGAATACAAGGCTAGTTTAGTGTAGATCCAAGGGTTTGCTGATCTGGCAGAAGCTTCTGGGGCTTTCTGGAAATTGACATGTCTTTCTGAAGTCTGGACCCTGAGATAAGCATTGTGGTGCAAAGATGAAGTGGAGATGTGACATGTTGACCGCGGAACCGCGGCACAAGGAGGCTTAGGCCGCGGTTCCGCGGCCAAGTTGGCTCTTTGAGTCCTTAAATTTGCAGTGCGGTCTTCTGCTCTATTTTGATGTATTTTCTGATATGTTAAATCTCTAAATGCTTCTTAGAACAATACCAGATTCCAAATCCTTGAGTTGGCGTATCTTTTAGCGGTGTAAGTTTGAGCAAGCTTCTGATTTTCCTGCACAGACTTCGAAACACGGGTTGCGATATATAGAAATGATGCCATGCTATAAAATGCAGTCAATTTCCCTAGAAATGCCGGTTTTAAGGTCTAACACATGTAATCTGATATTTTGCGACAGTTTTGCTAATATGTGCTATATGAATGCCGAACACTTCTATATGATTGCAAATGACAGGGAAATTGCCGGTTAAAAGATGCAATATTTTCGACTAATCAAAAGGCAATATTGCTAGCTTCAGGGTCTTGACGGAAACTCATATAAAACCTGAAAGACTAATGGAGATCATCCCATACCAGCGCGGAGTGGTCACCACCTCGACGTTCGTCTCGATACAGCAGACGAGATGTCACCCCAGCATTCTTCCTCCAGCAGGACTCAGACGCGACAATCAAATGACGGAGCCACGGCGAAGTCCCTAGTTCCAAGCCTCGACGGTTCACCAACAACCTAGAGACAACCACGACATTCGTCTCGATACAGCAGACGCAATGCCAGCAAACGAAGCAAAGGCAATATTCCTAGCTTCAGGGTCTTGACGGCAACTCATATAAAACCTGAAAGACTATCGGAGATCATCCCACACCAGCGCGGAGTGGTCACCACCTTGACGTTCGTCTCGACACAGCAGACGAGATGTCACCCCAGCGTTCTTCCTCCAGCAGGACTCAGACGCGACAATCAAATAACGGAGCCACGGCAAAGTCCCTAGTTTCAAGCCTCGACGGTTCACCAACAACCTAGAGACAACCGCGACATTCATCTCGATACAGCAGACGCAATGCCAGCAAACGAAGCAAAGGCAATATTCCTAGCTTCAGGGTCTTGACGGTAACTCATATAAAACCTGAAAGACTATCGGAGATCATCCCATACCAGGTGGAGTGGTCACCACCTCGACGTTCGTCTCGATATAGCAGACGAGATGTCACTACAGTATTCTTCCTCCAGCAGGATTCAGACGCGACAATCAAACAACGGAGCCACGGCAAAATCCCTAGTTCCAAACCTTGACGGTTCACCAACAACCTAGAGACGACCGCGACAATCGTCTAGATACAGCAGACGTAATGCCAGCAAACGAAGCAAAGGCCAAATTCCTAGCTTCAAGGTCTTGATGGCAACTCATATAAAGC
The DNA here is from genome assembly GCA_030015575.1 of Agapanthus africanus. Taxonomy (NCBI): domain Eukaryota; kingdom Viridiplantae; phylum Streptophyta; class Magnoliopsida; order Asparagales; family Amaryllidaceae; genus Agapanthus; species Agapanthus africanus. Next base: position 160,930,095 of record CM057350.1, on the reverse strand, counting down.
CTGAAAGACTATCGGAGATCATCCCACACCAGCGCGGAGTGGTTATGACTCATCGGGGCTCCCCAAACTGAGCATAACCTCAAGTAAAAAGCGGCATGGCAAAATTCCTAAACGCTTGCTCTTCCGACAGTCAAACTGCCTGGGAAGATTGCTTGAAGACCTCTTGTCCAGCCTCCGAAGGGATCAGAGACACGACAGTCGCAAGGCTACTCGAACAGCAAGATTGCCTATCGAGGGATACATCAGCCAACGCGATGGTACGACAGGCAAAACCCTAGTACCACAGACCCTAACGGACCTCTGTCGTAAAGAGCAGAGCTTAACTGTGACGTTAGGACATCCTTGCGAGAACTTCTCGAATCGTCTCGACTCGCAAGGAAAAGCCTTAGGCAGTGGGGATTAAAAAACCTGTTTCCTAAGCACTGGGGCCCTGCAAGTCGGTCCAAAATGGACTCTTGCATACTATTCACGGACCACACTCTCCAAAGTCGAATCTCGACAAGGAGGGAAACAACCACTTACGAGTCCTCTCGACTTGTAAAAGGGAAATTTCTCTTATGAAATCCTTACGACTCTCAAGAGAAAGCACACTTGGGAATCCTCACTATTCCTAAGGAGAAAATACACCTACGAGATCCTCTCGACTCGTAGGGAGAAAAGTCTTTATGAGACCCTCACGGCGCATAAAATTGAAAAGTCTTAGGCAGCAGACCTGAACCTGTTTCCTAAAGCCATCGTTACCCTGCAAAGAATCCGAGATGGACCGTTACTTACTATCTACAGGTCATACTTGCTAAAATCACACGGCAATGACACAACAAAGAGAAGAAAGCGACAGTAAGGAGAACATTTGATTCGTATTCAGTTAAGCATTCAAAGCGCACCCATTCATGCATGAGCGAAAAGGTTTAATGCATAAGATAAACACATGGAAATGGAAAAGCTTGCCATTCATACTTCAGAAAATTCTTACATTAATGAAAGCGGTAAACAAAAACGCCATTAAAAATGTTTACAAAGGCAAGACATCAAATCCAGGACATGGATTGAGAAATTCAAAAGTGAGGCCATCCAAAATTTTTCGGGCCTCTCGGACCATCTTCGTGTGCATCTTCTCACGATCATAAGTGTCAGGATCCCCACCGATGTCCTCCACCTTTCGATAGGTAGTGAGTATCCCTGCCTGCTGAAAAGCTTGATGCAGGATATCAACAAGGTTGTCTCGCCTTTGCTTTGAGATCAAGCCCATCAGATACACTGACTGCACCTTATCTTTGGCGTCGTCCAATGCCTTAAGCGGCATGCCGGCATAGAATAGAAGAAGTGCTCCCCAGATCGCTCTCACAATAAGCTTCAAGAGAGAGGAACGATGAGGAAGCAGTTGACCGTTGTATGCATCAAAGAGACCCATAATTTCAGCACACTGGGCGTTTGTAAATTCTTGGTTTTGAGAACGGCCGAGTGTGCGAATGTCTCTGTAAGAAATAATCTTGTCAAGATCATACATATAAGCGTCCATAAAGTCTGAAAAGGAAAATCAGTGAAAGTTAGTGGGCGGACTGATTAAGAAAAAGCTTATTGAAACAGACACGGGATTTAAACAACTCTTGAAATCCCCAAGGAGGAAATATGTATTAATTAAATCACCCAACGAATTTAATTCTGTGGAATTAAGAAAGGAATCCTAAAAAGGATCTCGCATTTAATAAAAGGTTCCTCGGGCCATGGAGTTAAACTCCTCGAGAGCAATACTCTGCAGACAGGAATGACACCTGTTGAAGTCAATTATGAGGGGAATTAAAAATTCTCTGGGAATTCTAAGAGCCTTGCTCTGTAAAAATGATGGAATAACCCATCAGAAAAATTGAAATAAAATTTTTAATGAATTAAAATTCCGAGATCTTCAAGATCCATGAACAAACTCTTAAGAGTTCTTCATAAGAGATTAACAAATCTCCACCATTCAAGAGAGCAAACCTCTGTTAATGGGTGAAGAAACCCCAAGAAAGATCTCTTTAAATCTATGAGAGCAAAGCTCTGTTAATGAAACCCTAAAAGGTTTTCTTTGGATCTAAGAACTACGAAGAGCAAAGCTCTGTTAATGGGTAAAACCCTAAAAAACATTTTGAGGTCTATGATCTGAGGAAGAGCAAAGCTCTATTGATAAAGTGCAAATCTTACCAAAAAATTTGGCAGAGTTTTGACTCTTGAAGGTTCTTAAAATGAAGAGCTATGCTCTGAAAGAGAATAAAAATTCTCAGAAGGCAAGAATGAAGATGAACAGAAATCATCCTGAGGGCCAAGGGTTCTATTTATAGGCATTAAGATGCCGTTTCAACTTCTGAGTTGATCCAAAGGCACAGATGTTGCCACCGCTGCACTCACATGTGGGCCACGTGAGCGCAACGGTGGGGGGGAGGGCATTTGTTTCCCCCAATCAGAGCAAAGCTCTGTTCAAATTTCAAATTTTGAAATGAAGCAACGCTTCATAGCAGCACCAATTGCGCTGCGCCCTAAGTAGCGCATCAGGTGCAAAAGCACATGTGCACTAGCGCTGAGAGCGCTGCGCTATAAGCAGCGCACCACGTGCAAAGCACGTGTGTGCTAGCGCTAAGTGCGCTGCAAAGCAGCGCACGGGTGCACTAGAGCTAAGTGCGCTGCACTCTAAGCAGTGCACCACGTGCAAAGCACGGGAGCGCTAGCGCTGGAACTAAAAGCTCCCTACCGTCAGATCAAAAATCCAATAATAATGATAAATCATTAATTAATCAGAATTAAATTCTGTTAAGGAAAGATTCCTCAAAATCTTTCCAAACAACAAGATTGTGCTCTATAAATCAGAGCACCATTGGATCAATGGTGATTAAAAATCACCAAAATACAGAATAAATTCTGATGGAAAAGATTTCCCAATCTTGTTAAAAACAAGAAAATTGCCTTCTGTAAATCAGAAGCCCTTGGATCAAAGATCCAACGATGGGGAAATCCCCAAATCAATTGGAGAAAAGATCTTCTTAACTGATTAAACAAATCAGCTTGCCCTATATAAAGGCCCCAAGACTTCAAGTCTCGAGATACAGCATACAGAAACAAAGAGAGGAACCCCCCATAAGCTTTGAGAGATCTCAGAAAGAAGAGCCAAGCTCTCAGAGAAAGAAGATTTTCTTCAAGGTAAAAAATTTGATGATGAACAGAGAGATGAAATTATCTCATAATTAAAAAGAAGAATTCACTTCTTTAAAGATCATAGATCTACAAGACCAAAGTCTTTCACAAAGAGATCAAAAGATCTCATCCTAAAACAAGAAGAAGAACATAATTCTTCTCACAGATCATAGATCTATAAGACTAAGGTCTTTTTACACAAAGAGATCATAATATCTCATTATAGAAAGGGGGGAGAATACTTCAATTCTCTTAGGATCACAGATCCATAAAAGCAAAGCCTTTCATCGACATAAGAGATTGAAACATCTCCTACAAAATAAGAACTTTGTTCTTAGAATCTTGAGACAAAATTTCTTCTGAACGAGAATTTATTTCTCAAATCATAAAGTTGATCAGTTAGCGCTTTGTGCTCATGGAATGGCGCTCAGCGCCAAGTACATCACGTGCCCCTCACGTGTGCGCCACTTAACAGTTAGCGCTCTGCGCTCTTGGACTAGCGCTTTGCGCTCATGGAATGGCGCTCAGCGCCAAGCGCACCACGTGCTCCTCACGTGTGCGCCACTGAACAAATAGCGCTTTGCGCTCATAAATCAGCGCAATGCACTCATAGACTGGCGCTCACCGCCTAGTGCACCACGTATCCTTCACGTGTGCGCTACTCGGTAGAAGCGCACTGCGCTCTTTGACTGGCGCAAAGCGCCAAGCGTACCACGTGCTCCTCACGTGTGCGCTGATAGAACATAAATTGTTCTACAAATAAAGTCTAAAGTTATGATGAATGCTCAGCATTCAATAAAAGACAAAAATATTGTCAGAACTTAAATAAATGCTCAACAGCCCAAAATAAATGTTTAAACATTTTAACTGAGTGGGCCGAGCCCAAATTGGCTATAAACCCCTCATTCAGATTAATTAAGCCTATATGCTAATAAATCTTTTAACAGATCTTAGCCCCAAATTGGACTATAGATCTTTCAACCAAAATTGGTTCAAGGGTACATCTCTGAACCCCTCTGATATATGTCGTTGTAATCCTTCAACGTCTTCAGAGAGGTGACGAGCCCCGACAACCATACGTTTCATAGACTATGACGTCTTTAAACTGGACTGTAGGGTCCTTAAATTCATGGACTATGATGTCCTTAACCTCGGACTGTGGGGTCCTTAAACCCATGTACTATAATATCCTTAACCTTGGACCGTAATATCCTTAAACTAATTATGGACCGCAATATCCCTAAACTAAACAATAGAGTCCAAATGTTCTTTTGTTGGATCTAAACGATCCCGTTAAGTTGATCTTAGTCTAAAATTAGACTAACGTATTCTTAACGAACGTTTAAGTTGATCTTAGTCTCAAATGTGACTAACGTATTCTTAAACCAAACCCAAAACCCAAATCTAAGAAAATACGGATTTGGACTAATCTACGCCCTACGGGCGACAACATAAATTAATCTCCGTATACAATCCACGGACAACCAAAAACAAAACAAACACCCACGACACGAAGTGACCATCTGGAGAAGGAGAAAGTGGTTACCGCGATGCGGTAGCGTAATTAACTGCAGGGGCTTGCGCCTGCAGGGAAGAGCGTCTCCACAATCAAAACCCCCTCAAATGAGGGGGAATCTGATGAAGTCTGCTACATCGGCCGTATCCGTTTAAACCTTCGATATACTGTGTCATGAATCAACTTGGCATCTTCGGAAAGATGGACAGATAGCACCAATTAGCATCTGCCCTCGAAATTCAGGCAAGATGGACCTACGCGGTCTCGTCCCTGTATTTTGGCGGAGAACAGTGTATATGGAAATAGATAGCAGAACAAAATTAATAAGAGTGGCACGTCCTGCTAAAGATAAATTCATAACTTTCCACAAAACAAGGCTCTGCAAAACATTGTCAAAGTCTGTTGTTCTTGGCTTCCTGAGAGATATATGAATACCAAGACAACTCCATGTGTCATCCCCAACTTCAACTTGAATTCTATGACGAATCCTGTTTCTTAACATCCGAGGCATAGAGGGACTAAAATGCATAAAAGATTTGCTGAAATTGACAAGTTGTCCCGATATATTACAATATTCCAACAAAACTTCCTTGAAGGCCCCATAAAAGGTTTCATTTGCATGGGAAATAAGGAAACAATTATTTGCAAAAAACAAATGCGAAACAGAAGCATTGCCTCCTTCCGGACAAAACAGACGGATCTGCTAGATTTGAATCATTCTCTCGATTGATGCGGAGAGAACATGGGAACATAAGAAAAATGTGAGGAGATAATAGGCACCCTTGCCTAGGTCCTATCGATGACTTGAAAAAATACTTGGAAAAGCCATTAACAAAAATAGAGAATGAGGCATTTGTCACACAACTTTTAACCTACATGAATCAACGATCATTAAAACCAAAGTTACGCAACAACTTTTCAAAAAATCTCATCTCATCGTGTCATAAGCCCTTTTCATGTCCAACTTAACCATAACTAATGCTTCATTTCTTCTTGAAAAAAAATAATTAATGCCTTGGAAGCAGGAGCTTTTCCTGAAGACATGATCTCGTGGGCTAGCAAGGCGTTGTCAGATCTCCTCGAAATAAAGACAGACAAAAATGATTTTAAGCGATCCACTAAAAATGGGCTAGTTGTTGCTTCTTTTGTTAGGTCTTAGACATTCTTTCATCCAAAAGAAAAAGAAAAAGTTTGTCTTCACTCCTCCCTCCCCTCCGACTGGAAAAAAATTATCCCATGTGACGGCCGTGTTCCCTTACGGAAATAAATAAATAAATAGAGCAACGGAGAAAGTCCCCAAGTGGAGCATCACGTGCCCACACGTGATAGGCGCTTCGCTTAACAAAACTAAGGCAAAACTGAATCTCACATGCAGACACGTGACCTCTATATGCAAAGTATACAGGCACCTGAATAAAGCAAACAAGTGGGAAAAAAAGAAACTCACGTGATAACACGTGACACCCTTGGGTCGGCTTAATTTGGTGGGGTCACGTGCTACACGTGATAGACTCCTATGCCTTCTGGACTGATAAAAATAAATTCTAATTAAAAGAGATTAAAAGCCTTATTTGGAAAAAACTTCTTTAGAACTTTCTAAACAAGAAAGATTACGCTCTGTAAAACAGAGGGCCGTTGGATTAAAAATCCAATGGTGATTAAAAAATCACCAATATACAGAAAAATTCTGTGCAAAGAAATATCTTCCTAAATTTGTTAAGAACGACAAAAGAAATATCTTCTGTAAAACAGAAGTCCTTGGATTAGAAATCCAGCGGTGAATAAAATTCACCAAGTGATCAAAAAAATCATGTTAGTTGATTAGAAAATCAATCAAAATCTTTCAACGAGAGATTTGCTAAACAAATTGATTCCCTTCTTTTTCCTATAAATAAGAGCAAAGAGACAAACAAGAAAAGGGGAATAGAGAAGATAAAAAAAAGAGAGAAACCCCTCGTAAGCTTAAAAGAAAAGAGAATTTAATTCTCCAGAGAGAAAAAAAAGAAAAAGAAACTCTAGGTAAGAGAAGGAACAAAATACAGAGAATATCTCATCTCTTTTTCACCTCCATAAGAGTTTAACTCTTCCAAAAAGAACTTAGTTCTTGCTCTGGTTAAGATCTGCAGAAGCAAATCTCCCCACAAGTTGAGAATTTAATTCTCTTCGGGGAGATTTTGCCATGCAGATCCAAAATCTAGAGAGAGATGTAAGTTCAGAGAATTTAATTCTCCCAAAAAGTATATAGGAATTTAATTCCTAGGAATTTAATTCCTCTGATGAAACAAGGGTTTAACCCTTCTTATGAGAACTTAGTTCTCTCTTATGGCAAAGATCTGCAGAAGCAAATCTCCTCACAAGTTGAGAATTTAATTCTCATCAGGGAGATTCTGTCATACATATCCCAAACCTAAGAGAAAAACTAAGTCTTAAGAAATCCAATTATCATAAAATAATGGGCTTGAAAGTCTCGAAACTCAGGATCTTCATGCACATAAAAGGATTGGCACCTAAGATGATAATAGCTGAGCACGTGCTCCCACGTGAGCGCCTTTGATGAACAAAAGGGAATAATCAAGATTGGCTCACGTGATCACACGTGATCCCATGGTAATGCTTGACGCTTATAAAATAAGAAAGGGGAATAAATTGGAGGCAGTTCCCACATTTAGGTTGCTTCATGTGATCTCACGTGACCCAAATAGCGCTCAGCGCTCAGAAGAGAACAAAAGAATAAACCCAAAGAAGCAACGCTTCAAATTCTTGAAGTTTAATACTATTTCAAAGTGTCTCACATGCTTACACGTGACGGCCACATGGCTAAAGTGTTTAACACTTATATGCATCACGTGCGACACGTAAGCATTCTCAAATTCCAGTGTTTAACACTGCCTCAGAGTATCACGTGGGAGCACGTGAGCGCTGAATAAACATGTTAGTGTTGAACACTATGAAGGGCTAATATTAGCCAGAATCAGACCAAATGCTCCAAGGACCATCAATTGAGCCCTTCATGCTCAGGGTTTCCAAAGCCGATCTCAAGACTGCTAATAAGCTCCCAACAGATGACATCTAAACGGATGTTTATCCCACTTCCCCAAATTGGGACATTGGTTCAAGGGTACATCATTTCATACCTCTGATACATGTCGTTGTAATCCTTCAACGTCTTCAGAGAGATGGAGGGTCCCAATAACCAACAACTTTTGGCTCATCTCCAAACTGGTTAACCCAGAACCTTACAGACTATGACGTTTTTAAACTATACAGACTATGATGTTTTTAAACTTTATGGACTATGAGGTCCTTAAACTCATGGACTATGATGTCCTTAAACTTTATGGACTATGAGGTCCTTAAACTCATAGATTATGATGTCTTTAAACTTAACAGACTATGATGTCTCTAAACTGACTTGGACTATGATGTCCTTAAACCCATTGGACCGCAATGTCCCTAAACTAAAACAATAGAGTCCAAATGCTCTTTTGTTGGATCTAAATGATCCCAAATCCCTGTTAAGTAGAGCTTAGTCTAAAAATTAGACTAATGTATCCTTAACAAACGTTCAAGTTGATCTTAATCTCAATGAGATTAACAATCCTTAAACCCACTGGACCGCAACATCCCTAAACTAAGACGATAGAGCCCAAATTCTCTGTCATTAGATTTAAATGATTCCAAACCCCCCCGTTGAGTAGATCTTAGTCTAAAAATTAGACCAATGTATCCTTAACAACGTTTAAGTTGATCTTGATCTCAATGAGATTAACGATCTTTAAACCCAAACCAAATCCAAATCTAAGAAAATATGGATTTGGACCAATCCACGCCTTACGGGCGACAATATAAATTAGTCTCCGTATACAATCCACGGGCACCCAAAAAAAAAAAAAACACACACACACGACACGAAGTGACCAAAAAAAAAAACAAACACACACACACGACATGAAGTGACCAAAAAAAAAAAAAAAACAAACACACAATCCACGAGCACCCAAAAAAAACAATCCATAATCAAGGTACTAAGATTTGGTGTCTTGCTCCATGCAAAAAACAGAAGATCAATGGTTTTCAACTACAACAACTGCAACAACTCCCACTCCTTCCTTGCTGGAGGAGTGACCTATGGGCCTCAAGCGGCCTCCGTTTTCACGATGCCAGTGGAACAGGTGATGCAAGCCACCACTGGGCTGTTCTTTGGGACCATGTTCCCACCAATGAGCTTCAACGCCCTACTGCTGTCGCAAGAAGCTCCGAAGAAGTCGGTCTTTGATCGGCTTGCAACTACCGCGGCCCCTCTCAACGGTTCGCCCAAATCCAGCGCCTCAGTTTTCAACAGACTGGGCCAAAACTCTAATAGGCCCGTGAAGAAGCCCGCGATACCTGAAGGGGTTATCCCGAAATGGATAGCCATCCCTGTTCCAACAAACGAAATCATCAGAGAGGCTTCTCCTACTAAGGGATCGGTCTTCGCTAGATTGTCCGCCCCAACTCCCGCTTCGGGCGAGATCACCAAGGCTGCTCAGAAATCATTCTTCGATAGGTTGGACGTTTCTTCTCAGCGGACATCAGTCTTCAAGAGTCTGACACCGGCAGCAACCCTCCACCAGAGCAGGGGGCATGATGAAGCCACCCCCATAGCTGAACCAATACCGTCTGCAAGGCATGTTCGACATCGTCACTGGCGACGAGTGAGGAAAGCTGGGGGCGGTTCCCCTTCCGTACATACCCCACCAGCTCCAACGGTGGAAATTGACGCCGCTGTTCCAACTGGGAACTGCTTCGAACCACTCAGGAGGGTGTGCAAGAACTCTCCGACGGCTGTGCTAAAAATATCTCCTTCACCTATGGAGAACATTACAAAGGTGAAGCCAGAGCAGCCCCCTCAGCGGCTGTCCTCTAAAATTCATAAGGTCTGACGACAGGTCCAAGACTCGATGATCAACCATGACTACTCCCGCCGACCGAAGAAGATGAAAGTTCGGCAAGAGAAGGACCACCCTGTCGTACCACAGAAGGTGTCGTCTACTTGGGTGCCCGCTGCAACGGCCCCCTCAACTTCGACCGCCCATATAAGGAGAAGGCCAGAGAAAATCCCCGTGTCTGCGACGAATCTCAAGGGCACTGAACTTAAACGCCCCAAGTCTGGGGGCATAGTGGTGCACACTGTTTATATGGCATCCGGGAAAGAGGTTAGTCGTATCACTACGGGCCATCGACCACTCACCCGATCAGTGACAAAGGCTCAGGAGCAACAACAGCAAAAGCTCCAGGAGATGTTGACAACCATAGACGCACTCACTGGGCTAAAGGCAAGCCCGGAGACATCGTTGGAGCAGCGTCAAGAGCAGGAAACTAATGCCGAATTCCTCCGAAGAATGCTCGAGAGGAAAGACAAAGAGGCTGCGGAACAAGCGGCCAACATAAAACAAATGGCGCTATTGTTCCAAGATATGGTGGGCATGATGATCCAGCCGGACCCTCCAGCCGAAGAGCCTCCAGTAATAATTGAAGACGATAGAGGAGAGACATCAAACCCGCTTCCGGCCTCTTCAGCTGCAAAGGAGGAAACAATCTTGAAAGCCGCGCTCGATTAATATATAGCTCAACAGATATGAGCTCATCAGGCGAGCGAAGCGGCTGGCCAAATCGTCAAGACTGGATGACCTTATCTAGGTTGGTACGATCAAATAAAGTACCCGCTAAGATATACGATCCCTAAGTTCCACGTATACAAGGGGACAGGCAATCCCCGTCAATATGTCGCTCAGTTCAGGGCTCTGTGCGGCAACACCGGAGGTGACGATAAGCTACTGCTTCGCCAATTCGTTGGCAGCTTGTCGGAGACAGCATTCGAGTGGTATTCCGAGCTCCCGAATGACTCTGTCAAGACATTTGCAGAAATGGAGCTACTGTTTACACAAAGATTCGCAAGCGCTAGCGAGCGCATCTCGATCACCGCACTAATTAACACCAGGGTGAAGCCAGGCGAAACATGGGTTCAGTACGCGATACGGTGGCGGAACCTATAGTCGAAGTGCAAACAGCGCATAGAAGAGGCTCCTGCAGTAGACATGTTCATGGGAACCCTCGATCCGCAGGCGACCATATCCCAGTTCATGATGTTTTTCAAGCCGATTACCTTCCAGGCCTTGATTGACAAGCTGGCCAAAATGGATCAGATGGGCCATAGACCGTCTTCCTCGAAAATGGAGCCTCGAAATGAAAAGGGGAACGGGAAAGCGACCTTTGTCACCAATGCTCAACAGCATCCCAGTGGTCCAAAACCAGCTGATCGCCAAAACGATAGGTAGTGATTCCTCAATGAAAAGTTAAGACGTCCTTACCCGTTTCCGCGGGAGAAAACAAAGAGACTGTTCGAACTGGCGATACGCAATAGGCTCATCAATTTGCCGGATCCGAGACGTCCATTGCGGCCCGGTGATGTCAACAATCCCAATTACTGCCCCTATCATCGAGTAGTAGGCCATCCAATCGAAAATTGCTTTGTCTTCAAAGGCTGGATTGAGGACCAATACCAACAGGGCAAATTCGCACTGTCCGAGAATTGGAAAGTAAGCCCGCCCCAGCCGCATGCGCTTAAAAAAGTGGACACGCTGGGGGCATCGTGCTCTTTTATAGAAGAAGCTCCATGGGAGGTCGCTCTTTCAGCCAAAACGAAAAGAATGCTGAAGGATCTCCAAACATGCCCGGCGATCAGGTGGAAAAGTCCGCTGGAACCTGAGGTCATTGAAGGAATGCTGAAGCTGCGCCTGATGCCAAAAATTGGTAGCGATGGTCAAAACGCCCATGCCCAGCCGTCAAAGTCTTTAAAGAAGAAGAAGAAGACCAAAAAGCCCGTGAAGCCTGATGACAAGAGTATGGAGCTACAGAAGCATATTGACGTGCTGGAAGGATACAACCAGAAGGCACGAACCTCGGTCACGCTACAAGAGTTTCTCAACCACATCCTTAAGGACGGATATGATGACAATGACGAGGGGGAAGACTCGTCAGATGAGCCCAAGGATTATGTAGCAAGCTGCCATGCGACCTCTCATTGGTCAATCGATGGTAAAGAAGCTCCCAATGCAAATAAACTGGGGGCAGATCCAGAACCAGAACTCTTGGAACTGTCAGACAAGATGATTGACATATTCCTGAACGAAGCTCTTCAGAAAAGCAAAGCTGACCGAGAGCGTGAAATTGCCGTATACGAAAGAGCCAAATGTCGGCGACGGAACGAAAGGGTTTAAGTACCCCAACCGGATTAAAGCACTCCTGCCACCAGCAAAAACATGCTTAAAACAAGGAAGCTGTTCGCCAAAGCCCTGTCAATGGGAATGAAGTTGCCATCTCTCAAAGAAGGTACTTCAGGGAGTACGTGTCCTGATGAACTGATGCACATCCAAACTACTGCTTATACCATCGGAGGATCATGCACCCTACCGAGAAATGCATGGCCTTTAAAAATTGGTGGCAGGGATACGTCGTTTATCGACAACATCTCAAGCGGATGAAGCGCAAAACTCGTCGGGAACAAAGAATCGCGACCGATGAGCACAAAAGAATCGCCGGTAACTTTCATATGGTTGATTCCGGAGGATCGCAAGTTCTCACCTTCGGGAGCGATTCTGACGAAGAAATAACCCTCGGCCCTCTCTTCAAGGAATCTATCTCCGAAACAGAAGAAGTAAAGACCTGCGAGAATATTCAGCCGCGCAATCGTACGTTGCCCGAAAAGAATCTCGGACCTACGAACAACGGGTCGAATAAAAAAGATAAAGGGAAGGAAAAAGTCCGTGAGGATATCGCCCTCGATGATCGAGTCGTCGAAGAGCTGGTAGCCAAGGACCCGCCAAAGAAAAACAAGATGGATTACAATGTTCTGACACACCTGAGGAAGATACCCTCGTAACTAAGCATTCTCGATGCCCTTCTGCTATCTAAAGAGGCGAGAGATTCTCTAATCAAGGCACTACAAGAGCCCGAACGGTTTCAAGCTTTCCTTGCCGAAGAAAAGATGAAGGATGAGCTGGAAGAAGTGCACACCGCTGACATCTCTTTCGGCAACGAAGATCTCCTCCTCGGAACATGTGAGCACAACCGTCCCTTGTATGTCACCGGATACTGCCATGACATCAAGATAGGGACGATCTTAGTTGACAACGGGTCCTCTGTCAACCTCCTAAATGAGAGGGTGCTAAAAGAAATCTGCATGAGCGTTCAACACCTCGCTCGGGATAAAATCACTATCTCCGGATTCGACTCCCAGTCATCACGGACGCTCGGGTCTGTGATACCGACGTTACGCTTTGGGCTGCTCGTTACTGACATCAAATTTCATGTCATTGACGCCAAGATTTTCTACAACGCTTTGCTCGGCAGGCCTTAGTTACACGAGTACAACATCATCCATTCTACACAGTATCAGTGTATGAAGTACTTCAAAGATGGTCCTGAGAATACCGTGACAGGGGAACTGAACCCATTTTCCTTAAATGAAGTCCGAAAGTACGAGGATGCAAAGTATTTCCTGGCAGACTTTGAAAACACGGAAAGATGTCGTAAGCCGGAGAATAAGTAGAAAGTTATCACCACTATTCCGGTCTTTAGGAGCGATACTGAAGAGGAAGAAGAGATAGTTTATTCAGGACCACCCTAATGCAACAAGCTGGGACCATCTACCCCTATTCTGGTCTTTGGTAGCGACTCTGAAAATGAACTTAACGCAGTGTTCTCGGTCCAGCCATCGATACAGACCCTCACTGGAGAATATTAAAGCTTGCAAATCGCTATGGTTCCGCGACATCACTACAGAGAACTTGATACGCTCGAAACATATAGTGTGCAAGAGCTACAAACATTCTATGTTCCTCCCAGGCGAAAAGGCGAAAAGGAGATCTTATTCTACCGATCCACGGAGACTAAAGTTGAAAGAGAAGTATGGCATGGTGCTGATCCTGCGCTTGGTAGGCTCCAACCCATTCGTCTGCCCAGGTACTACACAGAGAGATTAAAAAGGTTATTAAGATGCCAAGGCGTACCTTTCAATCAAACCCCTCGACAAGCTCAGTTCTACAATAGGATTTGGAACGTCCCTGGAACTCAGCAAAAATTGCCCACCGGGAAAATGGAAACGATCGAGCTGGGATATGTCCAGTCTAAGAAACGGGAGCAGTTCCATGGCTGCTATGTCATAAAGGACCTGGATGAAGAAGAGGAAGCTCTTTTAAAAGACGCTGACGCTGAACCAGAACGCGGTCCTGCCATAAAAATGCCGAGTTCGTTGTTTGAAGAACAGATGGACAAGCTAATAAGGGAAGCGATTCAAAAGGTTCGAAATGACTACAGCCGCGAAATGGCCATTTACGAGAAGGCCAAGACACAACGTTTCATTCGGCAGGCCACAGAAGATGATGATGCCCTTTGCCGTCAGCCCGCCATGCACTCCCAAGACAGGAAAAAGGCCCGATGCAGAGGCAAAAATAAGTTGAAGAACGGAAAAAACGTTCGACAGCGGCAAAATGGATCTAAAGGGCCACGCGATCAAGAAAAGGTCAGCCAGAATCCGTCTCTAACGAAAAATATAGGCCGGGCATATTCTTTCCCCTAAGAAAAGACAAGGAAAATCTTTGACCTCGTCATGAAACATCAAATGATGACACTCCCGGAGTCTCGGCATCCCGATCAAGCAAACGAAGTTCATCACCCAGATTATTGCTCCTATCACCGAGCAATAGGTCATCCTCTTGAAGACTGCTTTACTTTCAAGAATTGGGTCGAAGACCAATATCAACTTGGCAGGTTCGCTCTATCCAATAGTTGGAAGGTGGCCCCACCGCAAAAGCATATGCCAAAGGCAACGTATATGGCGAGAGTAGAACCTGACCAACATCGGTTTTGGAAACGATCTCGTACCTGTCACGCAATAACGCTGTCAGAAGAAAGAATGTGCGAGAACATGGATGACCTGTCTTGGTGCTTCGAAAATGATGATGACGAGGTGATCTCAGAGTTTCCACCGGCGCCAAAAGAATTTGAAGATGGAATACACACTACCTGTAGCGTCTTGAAAAGTCGTTTTGGTGTTTTCCTGAAATTCGGTGAAAATTCGGTATTTTTCCGAAAACCGTCTTTCTCGATATTTTGCAGTTTAGGGCTAATTATACCTTAAATGGATAGGTAATTACTTGTTTTTAGTAGCTAATGAGTTAATTATGAAATTTTGGTCATTTAAAAATTTTTCCCAATTTTTCAATTTTTTAATATTATTTTAAGCCGGTAAGAAAATACATTAAATAAGCGATAAATACAAATTTTTCCGGGCTGATTTTAATCTATAAAATTATGATAATTATAATCTAGTGATAACATGAATTTTTAGTAATTTATTTTGATTTTTAACAAATTTTTATAAATTGAAACGAATTTATTGAATTTTGAGCTAAAACTTGCAATTTTTGAGTTGTAGGGGACCTTTTTGCATAAAATTTCTTTTGTAAAACCCCTCTCTCTTTTTCCTCAGCCCTAGGACAGCCCCACCTTGTGTGAGACCAGAAAATTCTGATCTCTTTTCTTTAGTTGCTTTCTTGAGTGATTTAAGGGGTTTTTTGGATTTATTTTAATTAAAATGAATAAAGTAAGGTGCATTTGACTTTGTGGACTTGACCCATGACCTTCCCCACTTGCCCACACCCTCCCCCATTCCTCCTCTGGCCGAAAATCCTGCACACCCTCTTCTTCCTCTCTTTTCTTTTCATTTTCTTCAATTTCTTCAAGAAAATACATCAAAATCCATGATTTAATTCAAAAATCCAAACAAAATCCTTAAGCTATCATTATCCTTAGCCATTCTTGCTTGGATCTTGGTGTTGAGGCCATCATTTGGAGCAAAATTTTCTTGCTTGATCCATAGATCAAGAGGTATAATTTCTATCATGTTAAATTCTTTTGTTTAAGTTCTTATGTTAGATGGTTTAGTGTTAATTTAGTGTAGTTTAATCTAGTTTCTTAGGTTTTGCTTGAAAATTTTAGCTAGGGTTTTGAAGCCATAATACTTAATTAAGTTGTTTTATAGTTAATCTAGTGGTTAATTAACTAATCCATATAGTTATCTTGTTGATGTAGTTTTCAATTTTGCTAAATTAGTTAATTTTAGAAGGATGAAATTGTTGTTTTAAATTTTCAAGAGAGGGTTTTTGTATGGAATTGGTTTGTGAAGCTTGATTAGTGAGTGGATTAAGTTTTAGAAAGCATTATTTCATTGATTAAACCTAACTTGTTATCTAGTATTTTGCTAACCTAACCTAAGAGGTTAATTTTCTTAAGTGGGCTTTGTTGTGTTAATTTAAAGTTTCAAGTGAGGAAACTGATTGGATTTTGCTAAGTTATAAATTCAAGAATGGTTGTTTATGGAAAATAGGATTGGAATCATTACTTTTGTGTTGTAATTAGTGTTGGTAGATTGCTTGTAGTGTGCTTGGGTAAGTATGCTTTATTGTGGTCGTTTTGTCGCAAATCGGTGATTTTTGCACCGATTTTGGGACGCAATGCTTACTAGTTTTGTATATAAATTATGTGATGGATTAATTTTGATATCTTGATGATTGTATGGCTTGTCCTACGACTTTTAGGATGCGTGAGTGCGGATTTTTGGGTAGTCGGGTTTTAGTTTCGCCGGGCGACCCAAATCGGCGTTTTTCGGCAGTTTTGCGATTTTTGCGTGTGTTCCGCGCACTTTGTGCACGTTGTACCTAGCTAGCGAACTTTAGTAGTTTCGTTGGGGTTTTGCGTCGTTCTTGATATGTAACCTTATATTTGGTACTGATGTAAATTCTAGGTTCGGTCGCGGAAACGTCAGACGCGGCGCGAAAGGGAAAGGCGGTGATTGGACACAGCTAGCCAGGGATTCCGGTGAGTAGATTTAACATCTACGGGGGACGATCGTTTGGATGGCGCAAGTCGCCCGATAGATTTAGTAAACTGGAAAATAGTAAATTGGATAATCACTTGTGACATTAGAATAATAATACTGGCATGATAATTGCTGCAATTAGATCAATATGTTATATCCATATACGCAAACTCAATTGTAGGACACATGCACCATTACCAGGTTTTATATGCAGCACGAGCACTATTCATGTTTACACACACACCCTGGTAATTGCCATGCCACCACACTAGATAACCTTTAATTTAAACCTTTTACTAATTGATACTTAAATTGTGCTATTTCCTTAAAATGAAACCGTAGGATTGCTATTCATGTGCATGTACTTCATCATATTCATTGTTCATGCTTAATACATTAATCACACATCGCAACTTGATTATTGATATCATACGCATTCATTATCATTGATATATGCACTTATGAGGATTTCTTGAGATTTTATGATATTGCTGGATTTCGGGGGGAAAACCGCAAAATTTCTAAACTTATTATATTTTAAAATATGTAAAAATTATGGTTTTCTAGTGATGTAAGTGTCGTCCACCATGAGTTTGCTGTGGATTTGGAAATCCGTGTCGAGGAGTGGAGGAACCGGCACGGGTACATGGTGGGCCCGGTAAGGTACCCCGGGGCAAGAGGAATGTGGTGATGACGTTGAGCCTGGCAGGGGACGGATTACCTACCGGTGACTGTTTGGGACGGCGGATATCCAGAGGATACCGACCGTGGCCGCTAGATGATGAGATATTGATATTTGAGATGGGTCAGCCGGACGGCTGAGGCCAGAGATACATTTATGAGATTTGAGACAGCTTTTGGGTGTCGTTGCTGGACACCGATTTTTGTCGATTCATTGACATTATGCTGGCTTTCTAAAAGAGTTTCAAAAACAAAAAGAGAATAAATATTTCTTATATATACATATTGAGACCTCAGATATTCATGTTGCATACATATTAGCACACTGATATGATATACACACCTGCTAGTGCATCCAGTCATACCTGTATTTTAGATGCTAGGATGCTTGTGTGCATGCATACGATAGCCTTTGCAGATGTTATTTATTACTCATGAGTTGGCAACTCACCCCCGTTGTGCCACAGTCTTTTGCAGGTCCGCTCCGTCAGTTCAGTAGCGGCGGGCGCACTTGTTCTTTTGCCTGTTTTGCTTGGGCTCGAGATTTGCTCATAGGTGGGTTATGTTATTATTTTGTACCACCTTGTATATTCTTGTATCTAGTGTACTCCATCTACCGTTTCTACCAGATTATTGTATATTGACCTAGAGATGAGACTGTGAGGTTTGTGGATTTTATGCTGTATTTTGGGGTCGAGCTCACTTGAGCCGATATGCTACTTTTTCATGCTTCCTTATGCTTTATTATGCTTGTTGTCATTTACATTGCGTGGGATTTGTGACCGCCTTATGGCGAAGAGCTAGCTCCCGCTTGGGGATGCCTTTTTTTGTTGGATTCATGTATATATTTTGTTGTACCCATTTTGGGGGCCAGTATTTACAAAGGAGACTCTGCCGAAATTTTCGGGAAAAGTTGGTATTGTTTTTAAAAAGTGTTTCACATGACTTATTTGATAAACTTGCTTTCAAATGTTGGGTTTTCTTCACTCTTTTGCTTAATTGGTTTTGTTTTCTGGGCTTTTGGCTTACTTATTTTACGGACGCCTTTAGACGTTTCGTAAACTCAAGTGCCAGTCACGTTCCGTACCCTGCGGGTCGTGACAAAGTTGGTATCAGAGCGATAGGTTTTACCTTTGTGAGTGTAGGATGACCCTTGGTAGATGGAGTAAGTGACTTAAGCAGGGTAACGTAGCGTGCGTATGTCCGCGGCATACTTACGATATGGTACTCCGCCTAAGTGACTTTAGGATATACTTGCTTGAAAAATTCCTTCTTCAATTCCGTGTATCCTATGATCTTATTGCATTGTCCTTACTATCCGTTTTCCTTTAACAGCCACTATGCCGCCGAAGGCTACGAGGGCACAGAGGGCTGCCGCCAGAGACGAGATTCGAGCTGGCTCGTCCGAGACTAGGACTGAGCAGGGTGGTATGCCTACGCCACAGGGACAGACCGATCCACCTTCCCCAGGCCGTATGGATAGGCTCGAGACCGGTATGGAGGAGTTGCGACAGATGATGGGAGGCATGCAGGAGCTGCGTCAGATGGTAGGATCCCTAGTTGCAGCCAGTCGTACACCGAGGCCGGATGACGTACCTACTACATCACAGACGACCATGATACCTGCTCCTACTACTACCACCGTGGCCATTCCGGTTTCACTACAGGATTTCATGAGGCTGAGACCTCCAGTATTCACCGGCACCGAGACAGCGGAGGACCCACAGACGTTCCTTGACAGTTTAGCCAGGATCTGCCGTTCACTGAGATGTTCGGATGATCGATGGGTAGAGCTTGCGAGTTTCCGACTAGAGGGTCTCGCGCAGACATGGTGGGAGTCAGTCTTGAGAGGTCGAGCTGCAGATCTACCGCCTATGACTTGGGCCGAGTTTACAGCGGTCTTTCTAGCCCGTTTCCTTCCAGAGAGCGTTCGTGACGCCAGAGCTCGCAGCTTCGAGGCCTTAGTCAAGACACCTGGGATGACGGTGTCTGAGTATGACATCCAGTTTACACAGTTATCCCGATATGCTCAGTATTTGGTGGATACCGAGGAGAAGATGGTGAAGAGGTTCGTACAGGGACTTGATGCCCAGCTATATCTTGCCATTGGCGCCCAGCACTACGACACTTATTCAGCTGCTATGGATACGGCATTGCGGATGGAGGCACGCATATCGCGGACTTCGGCCGTTTCTGGGCCGAAGAGGATTCGCACCGATGTACCGTCTCAGAGACAGCGCGCCAGATTCTTTCCGAGAGATAGGCCTGGCAGAGGATTTGGGCGGGGACAGTTATATGGTTCTTATCCCCAGGGGCAGCAGCCGTCTCCAGGGTGTTTTGGGTGCGGGAGTCTGCATCATCTTGTCAGAGACTGTCCGGTGAGACGACAGGGAGCAGCGATAGTTCCGCACGTGACCCTACCACCATCACCACCCCCTCCTCAGAGAGCCCTACTTCCTACCCCAGGCGATGCTCCACGCCAGTTAGGTGCACCGAGAGGCCGTGTACGCGGCGGTCCTGTTCAGAGAGGACGAGGAGGCAGAGGCCGAGGTCGAGGTCAGCCCGCTATCGGTGGAGGACAGGCCCGAGTTTTTGCTTTGACACCGCAGGATGCGCAGGCATCCAATGCCGTTGTGACAGGTACCTTGCTAGTTTGTTCTTTCGACGCCCGGGTATTATTCGACCCAGGTTCCACACATTCGTACGTCTCTACACACTTTGCACCGATGTTGGGCCGTGAGTCGTCGTCGTTAGATCAGCCGCTTGTTGTTGTTATTCCGGTAGGCGAGTCGTTTGTCGCTCGGTTTGTATTTCGTTTGTGTTCCGTTCGTATCGGGGAGAGGGATTCATCAGTTGATTTGATACTCCTCGATATGTTGGACTTTGATGTGCTTCTGGGCATGGATTGGCTAGCCACTTGTTATGCTTCGGTGGACTGCCGTGAGAAGGCAGTCAGATTTAGCTTTCCGGGAGAGCCAGTCCTTGTTATTCAGGGAGACCGCAGTGTCACCCTTCCCAGCTTAATTTCTTCTCTTCGCGCTGGTCAGCTCTTGCGGAAGGGATGTCAGGGATTCTTAGCGTTTGTTTGTGATACTCGAGCTGCAGAGGTTCCGTTGGACCGGGTCCCGGTAGTTTGTGAGTTCCCTGATGTTTTCCCTGATGAGCTACCTGGGCTACCGCCTGAGCGCGATGTTGAGTTCTGCATTGATTTGATTCCCGGTTCGGGGCCTATTTCTATACCGCCTTATCGGATGGCCCCGGCAGAGCTTCGAGAGCTGAAGGATCAGTTGCAGGATTTGTTGGATAAGGGGCTTATTCGACCGAGTGTTTCTCCGTGGGGTGCTCCGGTCCTGTTTGTCAAGAAGAAGGATGGAAGTTTGCGCTTATGTATCGACTACCGCCAGCTGAACAAAGTTACCGTTCGGAACAGATATCCGTTGCCGCGCATTGATGATTTGTTCGACCAGCTTCAGGGTGCGGGGTATTTTTCGAGGATCGACTTGCGATCAGGATACCATCAGCTGCGAGTTCGACAGGAGGATATACCGAGGACAGCTTTCCGCACGCGCTATGGCCACTACGAGTTTTTGGTGATGTCGTTCGGACTCACCAACGCCCCAGCAGCATTCATGGATTTGATGAACCGTACATTCAGGCCGTATCTTGACTTGTTCATCATCGTGTTTATCGACGATATCTTGGTGTACTCCCGGAGCAGAGAGGAGCACGAGCAGCACTTGCGGATTACGTTACAGACTCTGAGGGAGCACCAGCTGTTCGCGAAGTTCTCCAAGTGTGCTTTCTGGCTGGACAGCGTCGGATTCTTGGGTCACGTGGTTACGAGAGACGGCATTTGTGTGGACCCGAAGAAGATTGAGGCTGTTCAGCAGTGGCCCCGACCTACATCGGTTACTGAGATCCGTAGTTTTCTAGGCTTGGCGGGCTACTACAGGCGTTTTGTTCAGGACTTCTCCCGTATAGCTGCACCGTTGACCAGTTTGACCCGGAAGGGAGTTCCTTTCGTCTGGACGGAGGAATGCGAGCGCAGTTTTCAGCAGCTGCGGACATGTTTGACTACGGCGCCGGTATTATCTTTGCCTTCGGGATCAGGCGGATTTGTTGTCTACTGTGATGCTTCGCGAGTGGGATTAGGATGCGTATTGATGCAGCATGGCCGGGTGATCGCTTATGCTTCTCGGCAGTTGAAGCAGCATGAACAGAACTACCCCACTCATGATTTGGAGATGGCTGCAGTGGTCTTTGCACTGAAGATTTAGCGACATTACCTTTACGGCGAGTCGTGTCAGATATTCACCGATCACAAGAGCTTAAAGTACATATTTCAGCAGCGAGACCTGAACCTCAGACAGCGTCGTTGGATGGAGTTGGTGAAAGACTACGACTGCGAGATCTTATATCACCCCGGCAAGGCAAATGTGGTGGCAGATGCGTTGAGTAGGAGGCCCGGGGGTAGTCTATCCTTTTACGCGCAGTGCAGAGGCAGTCGTCAGCAGATTGGCAGATGTTATTCGACAGCCGAGTTGAGTTCGAGTTCACTCAGACAGGGGGACAGCTCGCGCATGTTCGTGCACGCCCACAGTTGCTTGACCGTATATATGAGGCACAGCGCAGTGATGACCGTTGCTCAGAGATCATGGCACAGATGGGACAGGGCAGATTTTCCGAGTTCGTGGTTGACGATCAGGGGATTTTACGATATGGATCTAGACTGTGCGTACCAGATGCTGATGGATTGCGGCGCGACATTCTTGAGGAGGCACACCGATCAGTGTATAGTGTCCACCCCGGTTCCACCAAGATGTACCATGATATGAGAGAGACCTACTGGTGGGACGGGATGAAGAGGGACATTGCGGAGTTCGTTTCGAGATGCCTGACTTGTCAGCAAGTCAAGGCCGAGCACCAGAGGCCCGCAGGAGAGCTACAGCCATTACCCATTCCAGAGTGGAAATGGGAGCAGATTTCGATGGATTTCGTTGTGGGTCTACCCAGGACCAGTCGAGGGTACGACTCCATCTGGGTGATCGTGGATAGATTGACGAAAGCGGCTCACTTCCTTCCAGTGAAGACGACTTTCAGCTTCGCTCAGTATGCTCAGCTCTATATTGACGAGATCGTGCGACTACATGGCGTACCGACTTGTATCGTGTCAGATCGAGGCACTCAGTTCACCAGCCGACTTTGGCAGAGACTTCAGGAGGCTTTGGGCACTCGTTTGAACTACAGCACAGCGTTTCATCTGCAGACAGACGGACAGTCAGAGCGGACCATTCAGACTCTCGAGGACATGCTCAGAGCGTGCGTTTTAGACTTTGGTGGTAGCTGGGATCGTCATTTACCTCTAGTGGAGTTCTCCTACAACAACAGCTTCCAGGATACTATTCAGATGGCACCTTTCGAGGCATTGTATGGGAGGAGATGCAGATCGCCCGTTTGTCGGACAGAGCTCAGCGAGAGCAGCATTTTGGGGCCGCAGCTTGTTGAGGAGACGACATCGAAGATCCAGTTGATCCGAGACCGGATGAAAGCGGCTCAGAGCAGGCAGAAATCCTATGCAGACAGGCGCCGTCGCAGATTAGAGTTCGCAGTTGGCGACCATGTTTTTCTGAGAGTCTCCCCGATGAAGGGCGTGATGCGTTTTGGGCAAAAGGGAAAGCTTAGCCCTAGATTCGTAGGTCCCTTCGAGATCCTCGAGCGTGTCGGCGCTGTTGCATATCGTTTGGATCTTCCTCCCAGCTTTCCCGATGTTCACCCCGTTTTTCATGTTTCGATGCTCCGCAAGTACCTTCACGACCCTTCGCATGCGATTCAGCACCCGACAGTCCAGCTAGAGCGCGACCTTTCTTTTGCAGAGCAGCTGGTAGCCATCCTGGATCGGCAGGTGAAGAATTTGAGGTCGAAGATTATACCAACCGTCAAGGTCCTTTGGCGTAGCCCGAGCAGCGAGGAGGTTACCTGGGAGACCGAGGGCGAGATGAGGAAGAAGTATCCCCATCTCTTTGAAGGTACGCGTAGCTATATTTTTTTAAATTCGGGGACCGAATTTCTTTAAGGGGGGAAGATTGTAGCGTCTTGAAAAGTCGTTTTGGTGTTTTCCTGAAATTCGGTGAAAATTCGGTATTTTTCCGAAAACCGTCTTTCTCGATATTTTGCAGTTTAGGGCTAATTATACCTTAAATGGATAGGTAATTACTTGTTTTTAGTAGCTAATGAGTTAATTATGAAATTTTGGTCATTTAAAAATTTTTCCCAATTTTTCAATTTTTTAATATTATTTTAAGCCGGTAAGAAAATACATTAAATAAGCGATAAATACAAATTTTTCCGGGCTGATTTTAATCTCTAAAATTATGATAATTATAATCTAGTGATAAAATGAATTTTTAGTAATTTATTTTGATTTTTAACAAATTTTTATAAATTGAAACGAATTTATTGAATTTTGAGCTAAAACTTGCAATTTTTGAGTTGTAGGGGACCTTTTTGCATAAAATTTCTTTTGTAAAACCCCTCTCTCTTTTTCCTCAGCCCTAGGACAGCCCCACCTTGTGTGAGACCAGAAAATTCTGATCTCTTTTCTTTAGTTGCTTTCTTGAGTGATTTAAGGGGTTTTTTGGATTTATTTTAATTAAAATGAATAAAGTAAGGTGCATTTGACTTTGTGGACTTGACCCATGACCTTCCCCACTTGCCCACACCCTCCCCCATTCCTCCTCTGGCCGAAAATCCTGCACACCCTCTTCTTCCTCTCTTTTCTTTTCATTTTCTTCAATTTCTTCAAGAAAATACATCAAAATCCATGATTTAATTCAAAAATCCAAACAAAATCCTTAAGCTATCATTATCCTTAGCCATTCTTGCTTGGATCTTGGTGTTGAGGCCATCATTTGGAGCAAAATTTTCTTGCTTGATCCATAGATCAAGAGGTATAATTTCTATCATGTTAAATTCTTTTGTTTAAGTTCTTATGTTAGATGGTTTAGTGTTAATTTAGTGTAGTTTAATCTAGTTTCTTAGGTTTTGCTTGAAAATTTTAGCTAGGGTTTTGAAGCCATAATACTTAATTAAGTTGTTTTATAGTTAATCTAGTGGTTAATTAACTAATCCATATAGTTATCTTGTTGATGTAGTTTTCAATTTTGCTAAATTAGTTAATTTTAGAAGGATGAAATTGTTGTTTTAAATTTTCAAGAGAGGGTTTTTGTATGGAATTGGTTTGTGAAGCTTGATTAGTGAGTGGATTAAGTTTTAGAAAGCATTATTTCATTGATTAAACCTAACTTGTTATCTAGTATTTTGCTAACCTAACCTAAGAGGTTAATTTTCTTAAGTGGGCTTTGTTGTGTTAATTTAAAGTTTCAAGTGAGGAAACTGATTGGATTTTGCTAAGTTATAAATTCAAGAATGGTTGTTTATGGAAAATAGGATTGGAATCATTACTTTTGTGTTGTAATTAGTGTTGGTAGATTGCTTGTAGTGTGCTTGGGTAAGTATGCTTTATTGTGGTCGTTTTGTCGCAAATCGGCGATTTTTGCACCGATTTTGGGACGCAATGCTTACTAGTTTTGTATATAAATTATGTGATGGATTAATTTTGATATCTTGATGATTGTATGGCTTGTCCTATGACTTTTAGGATGCGTGAGTGCGGATTTTTGGGTAGTCGGGTTTTAGTTTCGCCGGGCGACCCAAATCGGCGTTTTTCGGCAGTTTTGCGATTTTCGCGTGTGTTCCGCGCACTTTGTGCACGTTGTACCTAGCTAGCGAACTTTAGTAGTTTCGTTGGGGTTTTGCGTCGTTCTTGATATGTAACCTTATATTTGGTACTGATGTAAATTCCAGGTTCGGTCGCGGAAACGTTAGACGCGGCGCGAAAGGGAAAGGCGGTAATTGGACACAGCTAGCCAGGGATTCCGGTGAGTAGATTTAACATCTACGGGGGACGATTGTTTGGATGGCGCAAGTCGCCCGATAGATTTAGTAAACTGGAAAATAGTAAATTGGATAATCACTTGTGACATTAGAATAATAATACTGGCATGATAATTGCTGCAATTAGATCAATATGTTATATCCATATACGCAAACTCAATTGTAGGACACATGCACCATTACCAGGTTTTATATGCAGCACGAGCACTATTCATGTTTACACACACACCCTGGTAATTGCCATGCCACCACACTAGATAACCTTTAATTTAAACCTTTTACTAATTGATACTTAAATTGTGCTATTTCCTTAAAATGAAACCGTAGGATTGCTATTCATGTGCATGTACTTCATCATATTCATTGTTCATGCTTAATACATTAATCACACATCGCAACTTGATTATTGATATCATACGCATTCATTATCATTGATATATGCACTTATGAGGATTTCTTGAGATTTTATGATATTGCTGGATTTCGGGGGGAAAACCGCAAAATTTCTAAACTTATTATATTTTAAAATATGTAAAAATTATGGTTTTCTAGTGATGTAAGTGTCGTCCACCATGAGTTTGCTGTGGATTTGGAAATTCGTGTCGAGGAGTGGAGGAACCGGCACGGGTACATGGTGGGCCCGGTAAGGTACCCCGGGGCAAGAGGAATGTGGTGATGACGTTGAGCCTGGCAGGGGACGGATTACCTACCGGTGACTGTTTGGGACGGCGGATATCCAGAGGATACCGACCGTGGCCGCTAGATGATGAGATATTGATATTTGAGATGGGTCAGCCGGACGGCTGAGGCCAGAGATACATTTATGAGATTTGAGACAGCTTTTGGGTGTCGTTGCTGGACACCGATTTTTGTCGATTCATTGACATTATGCTGGCTTTCTAAAAGAGTTTCAAAAACAAAAAGAGAACAAATATTTCTTATATATACATATTGAGACCTCAGATATTCATGTTGCATACATATTAGCACACTGATATGATATACACACCTGCTAGTGCATCCAGTCATACCTGTATTTTAGATGCTAGGATGCTTGTGTGCATGCATACGATAGCCTTTGCAGATGTTATTTATTACTCACGAGTTGGCAACTCACCCCCGTTGTGCCACAGTCTTTTGCAGGTCCGCTCCGTCAGTTCAGTAGCGGCGGGCGCACTTGTTCTTTTGCCTGTTTTGCTTGGGCTCGAGATTTGCTCATAGGTGGGTTATGTTATTATTTTGTACCACCTTGTATATTCTTGTATCTAGTGTACTCCATCTACTGTTTCTACCAGATTATTGTATATTGACCTAGAGATGAGACTGTGAGGTTTGTGGATTTTATGCTGTATTTTGGGGTCGAGCTCACTTGAGCCGACATGCTACTTTTTCATGCTTCCTTATGCTTTATTATGCTTGTTGTCATTTACATTGCGTGGGATTTGTGACCGCCTTATGGCGAAGAGCTAGCTCCCGCTTGGGGATGCCTTTTTTTGTTGGATTCATGTATATATTTTGTTGTACCCATTTTGGGGGCCAGTATTTACAAAGGAGACTCTGCCGAAATTTTCGGGAAAAGTTGGTATTGTTTTTAAAAAGTGTTTCACATGACTTATTTGATAAACTTGCTTTCAAATGTTGGGTTTTCTTCACTCTTTTGCTTAATTGGTTTTGTTTTCTGGGCTTTTGGCTTACTTATTTTACGGACGCCTTTAGACGTTTCGTAAACTCAAGTGCCAGTCACGTTCCGTACCCTGCGGGTCGTGACACTACCACGGACAACCTAAGGAAAATTGACTTAGGGACGACAGACGATCCGCGGCCTACGTTCGTCAGTGAGCTGCTTTTTAAAGAGCAGGTGGCTACGCTCAAATACGTGCTCATGCAATATAAAGACTGTTTCTCATGGAACCACTCCTAAATTCCGGGACTAGATCCAGAAGTAGCTGTGCACAAATTAGCGATATCTCCGGACATCAAGCCAGTCAAATAAGCGCCGAGAAGAATGCGGCTCGAACTTAAAATGAGCATCAATGCCGAGGTCAAGAAGCTAATCGACTCCGGCTTCGTCCAAGAAGTGCAATACCCTGACTGGATTGCCAACATCGTCCCAATGATGAAGAAGAACGGGACGATGCGCATCTGCGTAGACTTTCGGGACCTCAACAAAGCCTGTCCAAGATGACTTTCCCGTACCGGTTACCGAGCTGATGATAGATAACACGTCCACTCACGAAGTATTCTCCTTCATGGACGGCTCATCAGGATACAATCAAATAAAGATGCATCCCGATGACCAGAAGCATACCGCTTTCCGGACCCCTCTGGGCATATTCTGCTACAAAGTGATGCCTTTCGGTCTGTAGAACGCCGACGCCACCTATCAGAGGGCCATGACGAAGATCTTTGATGACCTTATACACGAGATTGTCGAATGTTATATCGACGACCTCGTGGTGAAAAGCAAATCGCATGAGGAGCATTGGGAGCATCTGAAGATAGTGTTCCAATGTCTTCGGAAATACAACCTGAAAATGAACCCTCTCAAATGCGCGTTCGGAGTTTCCTCAGGCAAGTTCCTAGGATTCATTGCATGACACCGGGGCATCGAAATAGACCCGTCAAAGATCAAGGCGATCATGGAAATGCTTCCGCCGAGAACTCTTAAGCAACTGCGGTCTCTCCAAGGGTAGCTCGCGTATATTCGGCGGTTCATAGCCAATCTCTCTGGCAAATCCCGCCCCTACAGCCATTTAATGAAGAAGGGGACCCCTTTCGTCTGGGATCGCAAATGTCAAAGCGCACTGGACGAAATCAAGCAATACTTGCAGAATCCGCCAGTACTGACTGCTCCAGTCAAGGGAAAGCCTCTCATCCTGTACACAACAGCCCTTGAAGGTTCCTTAGGCACGCTATGGGCACAGGAAAATGACCAGGGGAAGGAGAGAGCCCTCTATTATTTGAGTCGAGTTCTCCTGGGGGCAGAAAATAAATACTCCCGTACCGAAAAACACTGCCTACCGTTGATCTTCGCGATAACGAAACTCAGACACTATGCTTTGGCGCATGAGGTCCATCTCATATCAAAGGTGGATCCTCTCAAGTATTTGATGTCAAGAGCCATACTAACGGGACGGCTCGCTAAATGGGCCCTCCTTTTGATGGAGTTCTCGATAACATACCGATCTCTCAAGGCAATGAAAGGCCAGGCCATCGCCGACTTCCTCGCTGAGCATCCTATACTTGCCGATTCACCCCCAAATTGCAAATTGCCAGACGAGCATGCATTTGACACCGTCGACAGGGAAAGAAGAGAGAGTGACACCCGATAGGAACTCTACTTTGATGGGGCATCCTCCATAAAGAAGCGAAAGCACAAATCAAATCAGGGGTAAGCCTTATCTTCGTGACTCCGCAAGGAGGGATAATGCGCTTTGCCTTCTCCTTAACAGAGCCGAGGACAAACAATGAAGCCGAATATGAAGCTTTGATAGTAGGGCTTGAGATTGCTGTCTACATGGGAATTGAAAACCTCCTCATATACGGAGACTCCCAGTTGGTCGTCAGCCAAGTAAACGACGACTATCAAACGTGCAAACCAGAGCTGGTAAAGTACGGTGAGAGAGTGCAGCAACTGCTAACTCAAATTCCTTCCTACACTCTGGAAAGCATTCCGCGTGCGGAAAATAGCAAGGCAGACACATTAGCCAAGCTTGCTAAAGAACTGGCTGATGAAAATCTCGATGATGTGAGGATCGTTGTGCAAAGCCGTCGGGTTCTTACGCTAGCAGAAATATCTCCGGAGTCGTCCGAAGAAAAGGGAGCGACCAAGCAAATGGTCCTATAAATAAAAAACCAGGAAAAAGCTAAGGACTGGAGAGAAGTCTTTATAGACTACTTCAAATCCCGTCAAACACCTGAAGATGCATCCTTAAGATATCAGCTCATGAAACGAACTCTGTCTTTCGCCTTCGTCAAAGATACTCTGTATAAGAGATCGTTTGACTCTCTATGGCTGAGATGTCTGGGATCGGAAGAAGCAAGGAAAGTCGTCCAAGAAACTCACGACGGACTCTGCGGTTCTCATCAAGCTGGGCCGAAGATGAAGCTGAAGATCAAAAGGATGGGCTACTTATTGGCCCACGATGATTCGGGACTACCTCGAATACACGACGCAGTGCCTTGTGCCAGATTCATGGGGATTTCATCCACTAGCATCCAAATCCGCTACACCCAACGGTGGCTAGCTGGCCGTTCGAAATGTGGGGAACTGACATAATCAGGCCCATCGAACCAGCATCATCTAGAGGACATCGGTTCATATTGGCAACAACCGATTACTTCTCTAAGTGGGCAGAAGCAGTACCGCTGAGAGAAGTGAATACGGAGAATATCTTCCATTTCTTCAAGACACATGTCATCTATCGGTTCGGCACTCCGCGACAGATTATCTCCGATAACGGGCCAGCCTACAGAAGTCACAGAATCAGCCGCTTCATGCAGCAACATAATATAGACTGGAGATACTCTTCGGTCTATAATCTAAGAGCTAATGGTCTAGCTGAGGCCTTCAACAAGACCTTGACGAAGATCATAAAGAAGACGGTGTCCAAAAATAATAAGGACTGGCACGAAAGACTGCATGAAGCTCTCTGGGCGTACCGGATCACGTTCAAAACGACCACAAATACAATGCCATATGCATTGGTATTCGGCACTGAAGCAGTACTCCCCCTCGAGATAGAGCTACCCTCTCTACGAGTGGCGGTTCACTACAAGATAACAGACGAGGAGAATACTCATTTTCGCTTTGAGGAGCTCGACGCCCTTGATGAAACTCGGCTCATGGCGTAGCAAAACTTGGAGGCTTACAAAGAAAAGATGACGCGCTCATACGAAAGATTGACTAGGCCGAGAATATTCCGCCAAGGCGAACTCGTGCTAATTGTCAAGAGACCTATGATCCCCAATCGTGCTAAACGGGGGAAATTCAAGCCGAACTATGAGGGCTCGTACATCATAGACAAATCCTACCGAGGTGGGGCTTACTTGCTCATGGTTATGCACGGCGAAAGACCCTTTCGGCCAATAAATGGCCGGTTCCTGAAAAAATACTACGCCTGACGAGTCACGAACCAGGTTAATGATGATGACGACGCCTATGTCCGCTCGCTATCTTCCTGAGTCCAAACTCTATAAGTAATGCCCAGCGAAACCTCGCCTCTAAGGCTGCGGACCGAGATGTCCTAAACTAACAACGGGCCGAAATGTCCTAAAACTAACTATGGACCGAGATGTCCTAAAACTAACAATGGACCGTAATATACTTAAACTAACTACTGACCGAAACGTCTTTAAACTACTACAAACCGCATCATCCAAGGGCTGACGCAAAAAAAAGGTACGTCCATAAGCGAAATGGGCACGGATGAAAACCCGAAAGGGCTTCGTGAGTAAAAATAGCAGGGCTACCGACGGGTTTATGAAAACCCGAAAGGACGCAATCTCGTTAAAAGACACTTGCAAGGTTCTCTCGACCTGGTAAGGAGAAAATACCTGCGTGAGATCCTTACGACTCATATGGGAGCAACACACTTAGCGAGCCTCACGATTCCTAAGGAGAAGTTACACTTATGAGATCCTCACGACCCGTAAGGAGAATTCCCCCTACGAGACCCTCACGACTCATAGGATTCGAAAGACTTAAGCTACAGGGATCTAAACATGTTCTTAAGCCATCACATTTCCCAAACTTCCCTACAAACATGTTCTTAAGCCATCACATCTTCCTCCATCAAGTCCCACCAGCGACGAGGGATATCTTCACATGGTGAACAACCTTTGTAAGTACTCTCGACTTATAAGGAGGAAGCACTCTTGTAAGATCCTTACGACTTACAAGGCAACATACACTTAGGAATCCTCAAGATTCTTAAGGAGAAAACGTGCCTGTGAGATCCTCACGACTCGTAGGGAGAAATACCTTTATGAGACCCTTATGGCTCATGAAGTCGGAAGCCTTAGTCAACAGGATCTTAACCCGGTTTACTAAGCCGCCTTTGTTTGAACCGACAAAGGCAAATGATGATTCGCTCCTGGCAATATCCCAGTTGTAGCGATACCGATGCCTAAAATCGGTATCAGATCTCAAGTCCCTTACTCGCGGCATAAAGCCAGCGAGCCATAAATGCATATGAAATAGCCGAAATGATAGGGGAACTTGCAACAAAACCAGCAAGTAAAATATATGCATTCAAAAACAGCCGAAATGATTGGGCAACTCGAAATAAAAAGCAGCGAGTAAAAAGAAAAATAGCCGAAATGATTGGGCACCGCGAAAAATAGCCGAAAAGATTAGGCAATCGCGACTTTCGCAATATAAAAAGTTGAAATGATAGAGTATCGCGGAAAGAAATAAAAAATAATAAAATAATGAAACTTTTTCCCTACAGGCGAGTCCATACTAACCCCTGTATACAATCCATAGGCATAAACAAAAAAAGAGGACCATATTTCCTCACCAGACCTTGTCAAAGGGAAAGTCAGATCTCGACGGCAACATCTGCATACCAGAAGACTAACACGGCGTTCCTTCTCAACTCCAGCAGGATGCAGACGCAACGTCAACAACTGACCTCAAGTTCGCAACGAAGTGGAGCCATGGCAAAGCCCCTAGTTCCAAATCTCGACGGCAACATCTACAGCCTAGAGACCAACAAAGGCATTCCTCCTCATGCCAGCAGGACACGGACTCGACATCACCAATCGGAGCCACGACAAAGTCTCCAGTTTTAGGACTCTACGGTGCACAGACAACCTAGAGTCAACTCCTGACCTCCCTGTCATCAAGCAACACTTCGACTCAGATACATGTCAACTCCTAACCTCCCTGTCGTCAAGCAATGCTTCGACTCGGATACATGTCAACCCCTGACCTCGTTGTCATAAAGCAACGCTTCGACACGGATACATGTCAACCCCTGACTTCCTTGTCGTAAAGCAACACTTCGACACGGATACATGTCAACCCCTGACCTCCCTGTTGTCAAGCAACGCTTCGACACGGATACATGTCAACCCCTGACCTCCCTGTTGTCAAGCAACGCTTCGACTCGGATACATGTCAACTCCTGACCTCCTTGTCATCAAGCAACGCTTCGACTCGGATACCTGTCAACTCCTGACCTCCCTGTTGTCAAGCAACGCTTCGAATCGGATACATGTCAACCCCTGACCTCCTTTTCGTAAAGCAACACTTCGACACGGATACATGTCAACCCCAGACCTCCTTGTTGTAAAGCAACGCTTCGACTCGGATACATGTCAATGCCTAACCTCCCTGTCGTCAAGCAACGCTTCGACTTGGATACATGTCAACTCCTGACCTCCCTGTCGTCAAGCAACGCTTCGACTCGGATACATGTCAACCCATGACCTCCTTGTCGTAAAGCAACGCTTCGACACGGATACATGTCAACCCCTGACCTCCTTTTCGTAAAGCAACGCTTCGACTCAAATACATGTCAACATATGACTTCCCTGTCGTCAAGCAACACTTCGACTCGGATACATGTCAACCCCTGACCTCCTTGTCATAAAGCAATGCTTCGACACGGATACATGTCAACCCTTGACCTGCTTGTCATAAAGCAACGCTTCCATTCGGATACATGTCAACCTCTGACCTCCTTGTCGTAAAGCAACGCTTCGACTCGGATACATGTCAACCCCTGACCTCCTTGTCGTAAAGCAACGCTTCGACACGGATACATGTCAACCTCTGACCTTCCTGTCGTAAACTAACGCTTTAACTCGGATACATGTCAACACCTAACCCCCCTGCCGGTGCAATGCTCCGTCTCGGAAATACATCAACCCATGATTCCCCGGTCGTAAAGTAATGCTTCGACTCGGAAATAAATCAACACATAAACCTAACAACCCATAAAAAGAAAGTTCTCATGTGAGATCCCTTACGACTCTCACAAGAAAAGGCACTTAGGAGTCCTCATGACCCATAAGTAGAAATTGCACCTATAAGATCCTCTCGACTCATAGGGAGAAAAATCTTTATAAGACCCTCACGGCTCATAAAGTTGAAAAGTATTATGTGGCAAATCCTAACCCTGTCGTCTAAGCCATCACTACCCTGCAAAAAGATCCAGATAAACTACATATGGACCACATCCATCAGAGCTACATGCAAGCACGAGATAAAAAAATAATATATGTCTTTTATTCATGAATTCAAAGTGAATACAACATACATGTCGTAAAAAGAATCAAAATGAATACAAAATACCCTCTCATTCAGGAGTGGATACAAGAGAAGAAAATTTTTACAAAAATTCTTTAAGCCGGAGAACGGCACAGTAAGCTCCTCAATTCATCGCTCTTCCACTGGGCCTCGGCTTCAAGCTTGGTCATCGCCACGAGACGGGTCTCCGCCTGAGACTGTTGAGCCTGATACGAGGCAAGCCGAATCTCAAGCTTCTTTTCAGCAACTTTGTGAGCTTCGACCATCTCGCGGGTAAAGATAACTGCTTTATCAACAGCCACCACCTCCCTGATAGCTTCTTGGAGCACCCGCCA
This sequence comes from Agapanthus africanus, assembly GCA_030015575.1. Classification (NCBI taxonomy): domain Eukaryota; kingdom Viridiplantae; phylum Streptophyta; class Magnoliopsida; order Asparagales; family Amaryllidaceae; genus Agapanthus; species Agapanthus africanus. Next base: position 160,896,268 of record CM057350.1, on the reverse strand, counting down.
AATTTTATATGCGTGAGTGGTCTTGGTAGTGAGCTTAGGTTGAAGTTCCCCCAAAGCACGCGAGGCCAGTTCCCTCTCCGAGAATTTCCGGTTAAGCCTCTTCTCGCATGATTGTAGATTTGCAGCGCACTGTTCGATCAGCCCCCGCAGGCTCGTCTTTGCAGCCATGACCTCTGAGGGAAGGCGTGTGCACTTAAGACCATGTAAACAAGCCTCCACTTGACGACTGTATCCGATCCAAAACATGCACAAACCGTGTGCTATGTAAGGCAATAAGGAGGGTCCTTAGTATGCGCCCCATCAAGCTTGCATTTGCAACTATACGCCCGCTTAAATAGAAATGGTATCTAAAACGTGCTGATTTGCGGACAACGCGACAGTAGCGCTCGCACTTAACTAGGAATAAAGTATAAAGCTCATGTATATAGGCGGGATGCACGTATGAATATTTTAAAAACAGAAAGGATTCAACAGAAAAGCATGCAACAACCAATAATAAGAGAAATACATCGATTTAAAGCATACTACTTTACAGGGAAAGATCACCAAACATGGGATCAGTGATATAGGGGTTAACAAACCAAAATATAAAATTCTCCAGCTCCCTTTCGGCCTTCTCCAACACGTCGAAGCGACGGTTTTCGCGAGGAGTTTCTCCCAACGATTAGCGCCATGCTTATCAGCAAAAGCGGACATGATAGCCCGTCGGGCTCTTATCTGACCCAGCAGATGAATTGAGCGATCCTTCAGAGCCTGGGTAATCAAGTATGCCTCGTAGAAACACTGGATCTTGTCCTCTGCCGCATCGAGGATCACCGGAGTCATCTCTGTCGGATGAGGAGGGATGTCGGCAAGCACGGACGAAAAGACCATCCGTAGCCAAATGGAACCCATAGGAAGGGGAGAGCCCCTACGAATTAGGAGTCCGTACGTCACCGCGTCACATTCGGCTTCGGTGAGAAGAGGATCCACTAGCCACGCAGCAAAACGAGGAATCATCTCCTCAACGGGCACCTCCCATGGTTGTCGACGAGCGTGGGGGCGGTTGCAAGCCATAAACTTTGGACCGATTCTCAAAATAATCACTCTAAGGTCTAAATGTTTTTTTTAGAGAAGAAGGAAGGCGTGGCTTCAGGTTATAAAGGAGAGCATTCAATGCTACACACAGAAAATGTTGTGCATGGTGGAACTATTCCCAAGGCCCGAAAAAAGGGGAAAGCGTTGGAAATGAAAAGAAATGACTCATTGAAATCAGAGCAGGGAGACAAAATGACCCCATCAAGCAGGGCCCCGCGTGCATAACATGTGAGCACAAGCCTTGATCCTTATTGGAAATTAAAAACGGTACCGCACATGCATAACATGTGAGCAGGCACCAATGCAAGATTGAATTCCTCAGCAGTGCCTCATGCGCCAAACACGTGAGCACCAACAACAGTGTGACGAAACTTCATAAAGAACACGTGTGAACATAAAAAAGGGAAAAAGAAAATTTTTATCATTCATACTCTGAAGATTCATACAAAAATAATAGAAAATGTTTACAATGGTAAAACATTAAACCCGGGACATGGATTGAGAAATTCAAAAGTAAGGCCGTCTAAAATGTTTCTGGCCTTTCTGACCATTCTCGCGTGCATCCTCTCACGATCGCAAGTGTCAGGATCCTCGCCAATGTCCTTCGCCCTCTGATAAGAAGCGATTATCGTCGTGTGTTGGAAACCTTGATGAAAGATATCAGTGAGATTGTCTCGCCTTTTCTTCGAGATCAGGCCCGTCAGATATACTGAGTGCACCTTATTTTCAGCATCATCCAGTCCCTCGAGTGGCATGGCTTCGTAAAATCCAGGAAGTGCTCCCCAAATTGCTCTCACTATAATCTTCAAAAGAGCGGAACGACGAGGAAGCAGTCGACCGTTGTGTTTATGGAAACGATTCATAATCTCAGCACATTGGGCGTTTGTAAACTTCTGGTTTTGACAATGGCCCTGTGCGCGAATGTCCTCATAAGATATAAATTCTCTAAGACTGTACAGATGAGCAGCCATAGTGTCTGAAAAGTGACATCAGTGAAAGATTAGTAATACAGAAGACCCTCGTTGAACAAGCATTGGGATTTAAACAAATTCTTAGGAAGACAAGTTCTGTTAAGCTACCAACAAATTCAAATCTATGCGAATAAGGGTAAAACCATATGAAAAGATTTTCAAGAACACTAGGGAATAAAATTCCTAAAGGGTTCCATTGATCTTTCAGAGCTAAGCTCTTTGCCAGAGGAATTAAATTCCTTTATGTAATAGAATTAAATTCCAAGAATTCATAAAAATACATGAGAAACAAAAATCCCATGAATCCTCAAAATCAGAGGGAGATGTTCGAGATATGGAAGTTACTGCTCAAAGATCACATCTTTGAAGGATGGGTTTCTGAGGAGAGCAAAGCTCTCATAATGGAATTAAAATCCGGAGGCTTTCTCAAAGAAGGAAAGTTTTCTGATGTACAAAGCGTTACCTGAAAAAGGGTTTCTTTTGACAGAGTTTAACTCTGGATTTGCAATGGCAGAGAACTAAGCTCTGAGAAAGAGAATTAAATTCTCAAAGAAAATAAAAAAAAGAAGGAGATGAAGAAACAGTGGCTACCTAAAGAACCAAACCCTTGCATTTATAAGACATGACTAGGGCGGTTCATCTTCTCGTTCTCCTAGACAATCCAACAGCTGTAAAAGTGACGGCGTTGCACTCACGTGTAAACCATGTGAGAACAACGCTGTAGGGGCATTTGTTCGCTTTCGGAAAATAAATAAATAAATAGAGCAACGGAGAAAGTCCCTGTTTCCTCCAATCAGAGCAAAGCTCTGTTCAAATTATGAAATTTGAAATGAAGTAGTGCTTTATAATAGCACCAGCGCTGAGAGTCAAAGACTCTGTTGCAGCGCTAGCAGTACCAGCGCTAAGAGTCAAAGACTCTGTTGCTGCGCTCACGTGCAAAGCACGAGAGCGCTAGTGCCGGCAGCGCCAGCGTTGAGAGTCAAAGACTCTGTTGCAGCGCTCACGTGCAAAGCACGAGAGCACGAGTGCTGGAACTAAATGTTCCCCACCGTTGGATCAAAAATCCAATAAAGATGATAAATCATCAATTGATCAGAATAAAATTCTGTTAAGGAAACATTCCTCAGAATCTTTCCAAACAAGAAAAATTGTGCTCTGAAAATCAGAGCACCGTTGGATCAATGATCCAATGGTAATTAAAAATCACCAAAATACAGAATAAATTCTGTATGGGAAAAATATCTCAATCTTGTTAAAAACAAGAAGTTGCCTTCTGTAAATCAGAAGCCCTTGGATCAAAGATCCAACGGGGGAAACATCCCCAAATCAATTAGAGAAAAGATCTTCTTAACCGATTCAACAAATCAGCCTTCACTATATAAAGGACCCAAGACATCAAGTCTTGGATAGAGATACCTCCCCATAAGCTTTCAAACCGAAAGAAGAAAAGAGAGAGGAACCCCCCATAAACTTTGAGAAAGTTTAGAGAGAAGAATAAGCTCTTGGCAGAAGAAGAACTTTTCTTCAAGGTAAAAACAGAGAGATAAAAAACATCTCATCAGAAAAAGAACTTAGTTCTTATGCTAGATCATAGATCTATAAGAAAACTGTCTTTCACAAAAGAGATCATAATATCTCATTATAAAAAGGGGGGGAGAGAATAATTCAATTCTCTTAGGATCACAGATCCATAAAGGCAAAGCCTTTCACCAAAAACATAAGAGATTAACACATCTCCCATAAAATAAGAACCTTGTTCTTAGATGTATGAGACAAAGTCTCTTATAAAAGAGAATTTAATTCTCATAGCGCAAAGCTGTCTAAAAAGAGCCTTAGCGCTCCAATTAAAAGAAGCGCTTCAGCGCTCCAAAACTAACGCGCATCGTTACAGAGCCTTAGCGCTCCAAATTTCATAAGAAGCGCTCCGCGCTCATTGACTGACGCTCAGCGCCAAGCGCACCATGTGCTCCTCACGTGTGCGCTACATCACAAGAAGCGCTCTGTGCTTATTGTCTGGCGCACAGCGCCAAGCGCGCCACGTGCTCATCACGTGTGCGCTACTTTACCAGAAGCGCTCTGCGCTCATTGACTGGCGCTTAGCGCCAAGCGCGCCACGTGCTCCTCACGTGTGCGCTACATCACAAGAAGTGCTCAGCGCTCATTGACTGGCACTCAGCGCCAAGCGTGCCATGTGTTCCTCACGTGTGCACCGAGAGAACATAAATTGTTCTTTAAATGATAAAGCCCAGAGCCACAATGAATGCTCAGCATTCAATAAAAGACAAAAAGTTGTCAGGACCAATGCTCAGCATTGTTAAATGAAAAAGGACCGAGCCTAATTAAATGTCTAACATTTTAATTGAATGGGCCGAGCCCAAGTTGGCCACAGATCCCTAATTCAGATTAATTGAGCCCATATGCTCACAAATCTTTGATCTTAGTCCCAAATTGGACTATAGATCTCCCAACCAATATTGGTTCAAGGGTACATCTCTTCACTCCTCTGATATTTGTTGTTGTAATCCTTCAACGTCTTCAGAGAGGTGACGGGTCCCGACAACCAGACATTTCACGGACTGTGGGGTCCTTAAACTCATGGACTATGATGTCCTTAAACTTTACAGACTATTTTGTCTCTAAACTACCACGGACTGTGGGGTCCTTAAACTCATGGACTATGATGTCCTTAAACTTTACAGACTATGACGTCTTTAAACTATGGACTATGATGTCCTTAAACTCCATGGACTATGATGTTCTTAAACTTTTGGACCGCAAAGTTCCTAAACTAAAACAACAGAGCCCAAATGCTCTTTTGTTGGATCTAAATGATCCTGTTAAGTTGATCTTAGTTTAAAATTAGACTAACATATCCTTAACAAACTTTAAGTTGATCTTAGTCTAAAATTAGACTAACGTATCCTTAACAAACGTTTAAGTTGATCTTAGTCTCAAACGAGATTAACGATCCTTAAACCCAAACCAAAACTCAAATCTAAGAAAATACAGATTTGGACTAATCCACGCCCTACGGGCGACAACATAAATTAGTCTCCGCATACAATCCACGGGCAACCAAAAACAAAACAAACACACATGACACGAAGTGACCATCTGGAGAAGGAGAAAGTTGTTACCGTGATGCGGTAGTGTAATTAACTGCAGGGGCTTGCGCCTGCAGGGAAGAGCGTCCCCACAATAAAAAACCCCTCAAACGAGGGGAATCTGACGAAGTCTGCTACAACGGCCGTATCCGTCTAAACCTCCGATGCACGGTGTCTTAAATCAACTTGGCATCTTCGGAGAGATGGACGGATAAAACCAAATAGCATCTGCCTCCAAATTCATGCAAGACAAACCTACGTTGTCGCGTCTCTGTATTCGGAGGAGAACAAATTCTGGTATGCCCGGTGGGACCTTTTCCTTTTTCTACTCCACACTTTGTGTGTCGTATTTAGCGAACGAATCGCGGTTTGCTATGGTTGCCCATGGATTTGAGGTACTAAGATTTTGTGTCTTGCTCCGTGCAGAAAACAGAAGATCAATGGTTTCGAACTGCACAAAATGCAACAACCGCAACAACTCCCACTCCGTCCTCGCCGGAGGAGTGACCTACGGGCCTCAAGCGGCCTCCCTTTTTACGATGCCGGTGGACCAGGTGACGCAAGCCACCACAGGGCTATTCTTTGGGACCTTGCTCCTACCAATGAGCTTCAACGCCCAATTATCGATGCAAAAAGCTCCGAAGAAGTTGGTATTTAATCGGCTTACAACTACCGCGGCCCTTCTCAACGGGTCGCCCAAGTCCAGTGCCTCAGTTTTCAACAGACTGGGCCAAAGCCCAAGTGGGCCCGTGAAGAAGCCCGTGATACCTAAAGCGGCCATCCCAAAGTGGATAGTCATTCCTGTTCCTGAAGTCATTAGAGCGACTTCCCCTGCTAAGGAGTCGGTCTTTGCATGACTGGCCGTTTCAGCTCCCGTTCCAGGCGAAGTCATCAAAACTGAAGGAGTTTCTACAGCACCACTATAAGGGTTTGGTGGCATCACACACGCCATTCTTTAAATTTTTAGGGTGCTAGAGAAACTAACCTAAGGATCATACTAGAAAAGCTAGGGTAACAAAAACATTAAACACTTTCACAAGAAGTAAAAGCTAGGTTTAGGGAATACAACCTTTGTAGATCCCAACGCTATACTCCTTGGCCACTTGGGGTTTGAAAGAAGCTTGCTTGAGGTCCTCTAAGTCCACCCGGAGTTCTCTTTGTCCAAGCTAGAAACTTTACTAGATCAAGAGAAATAGTTGAAGCCAACACTCTAAACTAGTTGGTTAGAGTAGTATAGAATGTTGATGTGGTTTCTTTTCTCACTTAAAGACCCTAACTTGAACACTCTTTCACTCACTAATGGAAGCTAGAGAGCAAGAAAAAGGAAGAAGAAGATGAAGGCAATATGAGAGCTCAAGATAATGATAAGTTTAGGATTTAAAATGAGAAAAAGAATATATATATATATATATATATATATATATATATATATATATATATATATATATATATTCTCTTTCTCATTCTTAACCCTAGTTATAAAATATTTAGATATTTATTTTGGATCCAAAATGGCCATAGAAAATAAATCATGGTTAAAGAAAAGGGTTAGTGTATGAATAAAATATTAAACCATGATAGAATTTCCATATTCATTTTCTTTTATCCAAAAATAAATATCAACGTATTTATATAAAGTGTGAGTCTTATATTGCCACCATCTCATGTATCAACAACCATGATAAATATTGTATGCATGTATGTGTGCATACACATCCATATGTGCATCATAAAGAATAAGTGCATACATGCATGCATACAACAAAAGAAAAGAAATGGTTTAAAGTGAAAAGCTAATGGTCAATGATAAATCAACACTTGATTTAGCAAACCGGTCATATCACATACGACCCGACCAATAGCAAACCGCCCGATTAATATACGGTATCACATACGCGTATTTAATCGGGTCCCCGCGCATATCTCATATGCACACCACATCGTTTCGCCTGGACTAGGTAACTCCATTGTGGGACTCTAAGACTCATCAATACGTCGACAGTGGGTGATGATCATATCAAGTACCCCCAAGACGCAAGAGGTTAGCTAAACAAATGGCCACCCGGGTATTGAGCGATCAGAAGAAAACAAGCGAACCTATCATAACTCCCGTCGAGCCAACCGGCAACACTACCGAACAGTCCGGTCTCTTCGTCAGATATGCTGCATATCGAGTCTAGGGATGGTAACGTCGACCCCAATAACTCAATAAGTCGTGCCGATGAATGGTCTATAACAGATCGAGAAACTACTGATAACACTTATCAGTAAATCTCAACTGCCCTGGCCAGGGACTTACTGATATAGCCAATCGAGCACAGCACAGCATCAACTCCCAATACCGGGAGAGATGAAACCCCTCCTATCGCTCATCTCCTTCGTGTGTCTCAGGACTGTACCCAACAGCCACCTGTTTGCACGACTCAGTAGAGCCGTGGTAGGGTGGTAATCAAAGTACAGTGGGAGAACACACAAGACTCCATGACGATCTCGGGTCTACAGACTAACCTGTACCAGTGTCACCTGAGAACTGCTATCCGACGATAGATATAATACCATATAAGAGTTCTCGGCGAGTCCGTCCAGTGTACCCAGTCACCACTGAGCACCCGTATACGATCTCGATGTCAAACATCGATGAATGTGGGAACATCCATCGCCCATCATATGGGTCTAGGATTATATACGCTAGTCTACTCTGGTATATCGATGCCCCGTCTCGATACACCTACGACTAGGGACTTTTCAGGATATGCTTATAAACTACAGATGTCCCACTAGTATGATCTCCATCATAATCACAGTAGTCAAGCAAATATCCTCAGGGCTTTATCAACATGTGTGAATGAATAAAAGCATGATCAAATCAACATGTCAGATAAAGAAGAACCAAATAGCATACTATCATGTCGAGCAAGAATGTACACTGAATATATATATACATGTATAAATACATCCACTATCATATAATGGCCTCTAGGGCATACATATATCCAACAATCTCCCACTTGCACTAAGGCCAGTTATTGGCGTATATCATACCTAACATCTCAAAAAGTCGCTCATGCTACGGCTAAGGGAGGGCCTTGGTGAGTGGATCCGCAGTGTTATTCTTTGTGTCTACTCTCCTAATCTCGATTTCGCAGCGATCTACAATCTTCCGGATCAAATGAAAACGCCTCAGGATGTGTCTGGATCGCTGATGGGACCTGGGCTCCTTGGCTAACGCCACAGCCCCATTATTATCACAATAAAATGGTATTGGATCAATAATGGTTGGAACTACTCCTAGCTCCGAGACGAACTTCGTCATCCAGACGGCTTCCTTGGCGGCATCATTCGCAGCAATGTACTCAGCCTCCATCGTAGAGTCTGCAACGGTATCCTGTTTGGAACTCTTCCAACTTACCGCCCCTCTATTGAGGGTAAATACAAACCCAGAGATAGATTTGCTATCGTCCTTATCACTCTTGAAGCTCAATCGGTAAAGGCCTCCATTTGGAGATCTCCATTACCATACACCAAGAACAATTCTTTAGTCATTCTCAAGTACTTAAGAATGTTCTTCACAGCTATCCAGTGATTCTCCCCTGGGTTGGATTGATACCTGCTTACTACACTAAGTGCATAAGCTACATCTGGGTGTGTACATAACATCGCATACATTATAGATCCTACTGCCGAAGCATAGGGTATAATGCTCATGTGAGCTCTCTCTTCATCGGTCTTTGGGCAAGAGTCTTTAGAGAGAGTGACCCCATGGCAAGCGGGTAAGGCACCTCGCTTGGAGTCTTCCATACTAAACCTTTTTAGGATGGTGTTGATGTACCTGGTTTGGGACAATCCCAATAACCTTTTGGATCTATCCCTATAGATCCGAATGCCCATTATGTATGTGGCATCACCCAGGTCCTTCATGGAGAACTTTAGTGATAAGAAAGATTTGACTGACTGTAGCATAGGAATATCATTTCCTATCAGAAGAATGTCATCCACGTACAATACGAGGAATGTGACAGCTCTCCCTACAGCCTTCTTATAAACACAAGGTTCATCTGGATTTTTGATGAAATCAAACTCTTTGATAATATCATCGAAACAGATGTTCCAACTCCGTGATGCCTGCTTTAATCCATAAATGGATTTAAGCAATCTACATGCTTTCCCGCTGCTCCAACTGTCAATGAAGCCCTCTGGCTGATCCATATAAACGCAATCTTCTAAATCTCCATTTAGAAATGCCGTTTTAACGTCCATCTGCCAGATTTCATAGTCATAGTGAGCAGCAATAGCAAGTAGGATCCGAATGGATTTAAGCATGGCTACAGGAGAAAAAGTTTCGTCATAGTCCAAACCTGGTCTTTGACGAAAACCCTTCGCCACAAGTCTTGCCTTATAGGTCTCTACCTGCCCATCTACACCAATCATTCTTTTAAAGATCCATTTGCACCAAACAGGTTTTACCCCAGGGGGTACAATGTCCAAAGTCCATACTTTGTTGGTGTACATAGACTCCATTTCGGATCTCATGGCATCCAGCCACTTCACAGAGTCTCCACTCGTGATAGCTTGCTGAAAGCTGGTAGGATCATCATCCTCCATGATGCAATCTTCTCTATCACCATCAATGAGGAAACCGTAGTACCTCTCCGGTGGGCGAGAAGTCCTACCAGACCTACGGAGTGGCCGAGGTTCCTCAGTTTCTGTTGCAACAGTCGGTTCAACCAAGTCGTCATTTGTAGTTTGTGTTTATAGAACCTCTTCTAGGTCTACCACTCTGCCATCAGTATCATTTGTAAAAAATTCTTTTTCTAAAAATGTGGCATGCTGAGAAACAAACACCTTTTGTTCTTTCTTGTGGTAGAAAAGATATCCATAAGAATTCTTTGGATATCCCACAAAATTACACATGACTGACCGTGTCTCGAGTTTGTCCGGATTCTGCTTTTTAACATAGGCCGGGCAACCCCAAATCTTAATTCTCTTAAGAGATGGTCTTTTCCTATGCCATATCTCATATAGCGTGGTAGGCACGGTTTTGGTTGGGACCCTATTCAATAGAAATGCTGCAGTCTTCAATGCATGCCCCCAAAATGAGACGGGTAACTCAGCATCACTTATCATGGAATGGACCATATCTAATAGGGTCCGATTCCATTGTTCTTACACATCGTTGTGCTGTGGTGTGTAAGGAGGAGTGAGCTGAGAGAGAATCCCATTCTCTTTTAGGAAGTTTGCAAACTCTGTATTGAGATACTTTCCACCTCGATCTGATCGAAGTATTTTGATGCTCAAGCCAGCTTGTTTTTCTACTTCGAGTTTATATTCAGTGAATTTCTCGAAGGCTTCGGACTTGTGCTTTAATAAAAATACATGACCGAATCTTGAGAAATCATCAGTGAAGGTAATGAAGTATGAAAAACCGCCTCTAGCTTGTGTAGACATTGGCCCGCATATATCACTATGTATGAGGCCTAAGAGCTCAGTAGCTCTTTCTCCGTGTCCTGTAAACGGAGTTTTGGTCATTTTACCCTTGATACAAGACTGGCAAGCCGCTTAAGATTTATATTCAAAAGGGTTTAAATATCCATCTTTGTGTAACTTGTTTAGTCTTATTTCGTTAATATGACCAAGTCTACAGTGCCAAAGAAAAGCTTCATTTATTTCTGAAAGTTTTCTTTTATTAGTGTGTTGTATGTTGAAAATTGTGTGTTGATTTAGGACGTATATCCCGTTATTAAGCGTACCATACCCAACCAACATTTGATTCAGGTGAATGTTCATAACATTGTTCTGCAATACAAAATTATATCCTTCATTGTTTAACAAAGAAACGGATATTATATTACAAAGCATACTAGGTACATAATAACATGGGTTCAAAAGCAATATACACCCAGACGGCAACCCCAAGTGATACTCTCCTACTGCAACTGTATGTACATTGGAACCATTTCCAACGCGGAGAGTATGGTCACCTGTCTTCAAAACCTTGCTATTTCTCAGCCCCTGTATGGAATTGCAAATGTGAGAACCTGAACCGGTATCCAATACCCAGGAAGCAGAGTTTATTGAAAAACAGTTTTCTGTCATAAACACACCTGAAGCGGAAGCATCCCCATGCTTCTTCTTGAGATCCAAGTACTCCGTGCAGTTGCGCTTCCAGTGTCCTGTTTTGTGGCATTGATAACATTCTCCTTTCCCCGATTCCATAGCTTTGGACTTGTCTTTCCCTTTGGCCTTTTTAACTCCACCCTTAGGTTTGGTGGGTTTCTTCTTCATCTTTCCCTTGGCCTTAGCCTTCGGGCGAGAAGAGGAAGATTTCCCAACACTCAAAATGGGAGTTTTCACTGATTTCAGCGTGCTCTCTGCACTCCTTAACATATTAAGGAGTTCAGGTAGTTCCTTCTCCATGTTGAGCAAATGTGGAGGGGAGAGACTGCAGAATAATATTCGTATATTGCTCATTGTCCATTGTCCACCCAATGTCCTCAAGCTCTTCTATAAGGGCTATCATCTTCAGAACATGGTCTCCTATTGGTGTGCCAGGGGCCATTCGCATCTGAAACAGTTTTCTGGATGCTTCATATCTAATACGCGGGATTGCTCCCCATACAACTCCTTTGTATAGAGAAATATGGCTTGTACGTCCATATTCTCATGCTGCTTTTGATGTGTGTTATCCATCGATGCAAGTGCGAGGCACTTAGCCATGGCACAGTCAGCGTCCCATGTCTTGCGGACTTCCTTATCCGCAACCGAAGATTTAGGACCTGGGATGGGCGGGGCTGGAGCCGTGAGGACATATGATACCTTATCATAAGTCAAGGCAATGTTAAGATTCCTCAGCCAGTCTTTATAATTGGTCCCATTCAGTTTATTTTTATCTAGTAGAAGCTTGAGTCCTGTCATTGGTATCTGCCATTAAGAGAGAGAAAAGAATACACTCAGCGAAAGCTCTTGCAAAGATCAGATTGGTTATTATCTTATCTAATCGATATCTCCCACTGCTTTAATCAAGTTTTTCTTTCAAACCTTACAAAGAAAACTAGCCAGGATTAATTACAGTCTACAACTTCGCTAACCATTCAGCCAGGCCAGTGTCGGTACTTGAGGGAGGTTCCCCGTGCTTTCGCACGGACCTAATTAATATAAACCTCGTCTTCCCAGAGGCGTAGCCCCGTTTAACACCTTTCTAGACATCTAATGAGTTAGCTAATTGTAAACTGTAAAACTCTCCTAGGAGCAACTATTGTCCACAGTGGGATCGGGATCCAACCATCATATGGAAGGTATGCAATCTCATTGCAAATTTCAACTCTTGAAACTCCCGATGTAGTTTTTACCCCTAGTACTCATGACCTTGGCTATGGTCAACAAATCACAAGCACTAGTCTAGTTCAATCCGTCATTTCTTGATTAATTAGACCCGTTCACATGACCCTTAGCTAAGGTCAACAAAGTCACATGCCCGTCCCAATTAATCTGCATCATATGCATTGTAGGAAGGCATCACTTAGCTACCGTACACTACGCCTTGGCTAAAGTCAACAAACGTAGCACGAATACTAAGTACTCTACTTCCTAAAACAACGGAGGGTTGCGGATGATTTTTAAGAAAATCTTTAACGCTTTGAACTTGATATCGTCGTAGAATCAAATGGTTTTCAAAAGGAGTGGCTTAAGCTCCGCAGTTTTGAAATGTAGCTTTTTCGTAAAAAGCCGAGTGGTTTTAAAATCCGATTCTACAACATCTTTTTAGGTTTATTTTCTTTACATTAATCATATTAATGTAGTCCCATCATTTAAGTCCTTAAGCCAATCACAGAAAAGAAACGAAAATACAACGTACGCTTATGCCATCCGCATTCGCCGCAATGTTCCGTTATGCACCGTTAGGTTACTTAACTAACGGCATACCGGGACGGGATTAGCGCGGATGTAAAACATAAGCAACGTCTATTATGTATCTCATATATAATGGCATTCGTCTCAGATATATTTAAGCGATCACATCACAGATTATAGGCAGTAGAAACACAGATATGATAACATAGGATATACTAGGACGTCCGTATTTAGTATTTTAGCCAACAATAGAAAATACGGATTCCACGGTCGTGATGAATAGCCAATCCCACACCCTAGACCCCTACGAGAGCGGCAAGTGACCTTGCCAATTCTGGAGTTAGGAAACCCGGTCTCGACGCCTCGAGATGGTCTCCTACTAGACTCCAGAACCGGGTCACTTGTGCTCTCCTCCTTGGGTCTATCCTAATGCGGAAAAGTAAATACTATACAACAATGGTGACATCATCCTCAACCCGGAAGTGCTCCGAATGAAAGAATATTACATTACAAATGAATTTTACATGAATGAAAAATAAAACTCTCATCTCACATAAAACCTCCCGGCTATTCGATCACGACAATCCAATACATCACAATACAGCAACACATAACATCACATGTCATCAACGTAAGCAAGTATGCGTACCCTAATTGCAGCTGACATATAGCAACGAAACCGGCGATACACATACTACGCTTACGGTCGCTGAAACAAGTATCACATACTACTAGGCGATGTTAAACCCTTCGATCGAATTAACGAATACCCACATTCCCTAGCAAGCTCAACAGTTGAGCGCCGGTAAACAATACCCAAAGTCTATGCCACAGTATTTAATGGTCCAACCATAGAAAGGAAGACCCAAGCCTCATTTATGGCACCATTAACTACGACAAACCTTAAGGTTCAGTCGTAGTTTGGTGGTCACATCTCGAGTTAGGGTTACATTCTTCTAGAGGGTCCATAGGAATACCTGCATTAGTTATCGAGTATGTTCAACCTAGAAAACATGAGTGTTTGATAATTCGTTCGACCTGCTTAATGTCGCCAAAGTTACCAATACGATACTATAAAATACGAATACGAACTATTCTGCAAAGAGCCCAATACCAAACTTACATCTCATGCAATTCTGGACTACTTAAACAAAACCAGAAACCCCAGAACATAATATACAGAACACTGGAGCAAACGAGAAGGAGAGGAGCACAGTGGGTCGGCGACGCCGGAAAAATTGGCTCTGTCGCCGGCCCATTCCGAGCTCCCCCTTCGTACTTCACCAGTGTTCTTGTATCATTCTAAATACCACTCTGCAGTTGTTTAAATAATTTTCAGGTCACTTTTAAAAAAATTTACAGAGAGCATTTTTCAAGGGTCTATAATTTCGTATTTTGCGGAAGTTTTCGTTTTCGTATTCTTGTAACATCGCCTAGGCTTCTAGTTTGGCTCTGATACCATGAAGGAGTTTCTACGGTACCACCACAAGGGTTTAGTGGCATCACACATGCCATTCTTTAAATTTTTAGGGTGCTAGAGAAACTAACCTAAGGATCATACTAGAAAAGCTAGGGTAACAAAAACATTAAACACTTTCACAAGAAGTAAAAGCTAGGTTTAGGGAATATAACCTTTGTAGATCCCTACGCTAGACTCCTTGGCCACTTGGGGTTTGAAAGAAGCTTGCTTGAGATCCTCTAAGTCCACGACGATCCACCCGGAGTCCTCTTTGTCCAAGCTAGAAACTTTACTAGATCAAGAGAAATAGTTGAAGCCAACACTCTAAACTAGTTGGCTAGAGTAGTATAGAATGCTGATGTGGTTTCTTTTCTCACTTAAAGACCCTAACTTGAACACTCTTTCACTCACTAATGGAAGCTAGAGAGCAAGAGAGAGGAAGAAGAAGATGAAGGCAATATGAGAGCTCAAGATAATGATAAGCTTAGGATTTAAAACGAGAAAAAGAATATATATATATATATATATATATATATATATATATATATATATATATATATATATATATTTGCTCTTTCTCATTCTTAACCCTAGTTATAAAATATCTAGATATTTATTTTGGATCCAAAATGGCCATAGAAAATAAATCATGGTTAAAGCAAAGGGTTAATGTATGAATAAAATATTAAACCATGATAGAATTTCCATTTTCATTTTCTTTTAACCAAAAATAAATATCAACATATTTATATAAAGTGTGATTCTTATATTGCCACCATCTCATGTGTCAACAACCATGATAGAATATTGTATGCATGTATGTGTGCATACACATCCATATGTGCATCATAAAGAATAAGTGCATACATGCATGCATACAACTAAAGACAAGAAAGGGTTTAAAGTGAAAAGCTAATGGTCAATAATAAATTAACACTTGATTTAGCAAACCGATTATATCACATACGACCCGACTAATTGCAAACCACCTGATTAATATACGGTATCACATACGCGCATTTAATCGGGTCCCCGTGCATATCTCATATGCACACCACATCGTTTCGCCTGGACTAGGTAACTCCATTGTGAGACTCTAAGACTCGTCAATACGCCGGCAATGGGTGATGATCATATCAAGCACCCCCAAGCCGCAAGAGGTCAGCTAAACGTAACGGCCACCCGGGTATTGAGCGATCAGAAGAAAACAAGTGAACCTGTCATAACTCCCGTCGAGCCAACCTGCAACACTACCGAACAGTCCGGTCTCTTCGTCAGATATGCTGCATATCGAGTCTAGGGATGGTAACGTCGACCCCAATAACTCAATAAGTCATGCCGATGAATGGTCTATAACAGATCGAGAAACTACTGATAACACTTATCAGTAAATCTCAACAACCCTGGCCAGGGACTTACTGATATAGTCAATCGAGCATAGTACAGCATCAACTCCCAATACCGGGGTAGACAAAACCCTTCCTATCGCTCATCGCCTTCGTGTGTCTCGGGACTGTACCCAACAGCCACCTGTTTGCACGACTCAGTAGAGCCGTGGTAGGGTGGTAGTCAAAGTACAGTGGGAGAACACACAAGACTCTATGACGATCTCGGGTCTACAGACTAACCTGTACCAGTGTCACCTGAGAACTGCTATCCGACGATAGATATAATACCATATAGGAGTTCTCGGCGAGTCCGTCCAGTGTACCCAGTCACAACTGAGCACCCGTATACGATCTCGATGTCAAACATCGATGAATGTGGGAACATCCATCGCCCATCATATGGGTCTAATATCATATACGCTAGTCTACTCTGGTATATCGATGCCCCTTCTCGATACACCTATGACTAGGGACTTTTCAGGATATGCTTATAAACTACAGATGTCCCACTAGTATGATCTCCATCATAATCACAGTAGTCAAGCAAATATCCTCAGGGCTTTATCAACATGTGTAAATGAATAAAAGCATGATCAAATCAACATGTCAGATAAAGAAGAACTTGATAGCATACTATCATGTCGAGCAAGAATGTACACTGAATATATATATATATATATATATATATATATATATATATATACATGTATAAATACATCCACTATCATGTAATGGCCTCTAGGGCATACATATATCCAACAAAAACTGCTCCCCCTGCGCAAAAGTCTGCTTTCGATAGATTGGCCATCCCCACTCAACGGACGTCAGTTTTCAAGAGACTAACGCCGGCAGCAACCCTCCGCCAGAACAGGGGGCATGACAAAGCCACCCCCATAACTGAGCCGGTCCCGTCAGCACGACATGCTCGCCGCCGTCACTGGCGCCGAGTAAGGAAGGCTGGGGACAGCTCTCCTTCTGGACTGACTCCGCCAGCTCCGATGGTGGAAATTGATGCTGCTGTTCCAACCGGGAACATTTTTTAACCACTTAGAAGGGTACGCAAGAACTCTCCGAAGTTCGTGCTAAAAAGATCTCCTCCACCTATAAAGAACGCTACAAAGGTGAAGCCAGAGCAGCCCCCTCAGCAGCTGTCCTATAAAATTCATAAAGTTTAGCGACAAGTCTAAGGCTCATTGATCAACCAAGACTACTCCTGCCAACCGAAGAAGATGAAAGTTCGGCAAGAGAAGGACCATCCTGTCATACCATAGGAGATGTCATCTATTTGGGTGCCCGTTGCAACGGCTCCCTCAACTTCGATCGCTCACAAAAGGGGAAGGCTGGAGAAAATTTCTGTGCCTGCGACGAATCTCAAAGGCACTGAATCCAAATGCCCCAAGTCTGGGGGCATGGTGGTGCACACTGTCTATATGGCATCCGGTAAAGAGGATAGCCGTGTCTCTACGGGCCATCGACCGCTCACCAGATCCGTAACAAAGGCCTAAGAGCAACAACAGAAGCTTCAGGAAATGCTAACACAGATGGCCGCACTCACCGGGCCAAAAGAAAGCCCGGAAACGTCGTCAGAGCAGCGTTATGAACAAGAAACTGATGCTGAGTTCCTCCATAGAATCCTCGAGAAGAAGGACAAAGAGGCAGCGGAACATGCTGTCAACATAAAAAGAATGGCGCTTTTATTCCAAGACATGGTCGGGATGATGATACAACCGGATCCTCCAGCTGAAGACCTTCCGATTATCATTGAAGACGACAGAGGGGAGACATCAAACCCTCTTTCGGCTTGTTCAGCAGCCAAGGAAGAGACTATCTTTAAAGCCGCCTTGGATGACTATATCGTTCAGCAGATACGAGCTCAATAGGATAGCGAAGCGGCCGGGCAAATTGTTAAGACTGGACGACCCTATCCGGGTTGGTATGACCAAATAAAGTACCCACCGAGATATACGATCCCTAAATTCCATGTATATAAGGGGACGGGGAATCCACACCAGCACGTTGCTCAATTCAGAGCCTTGTACGGTAATACTGGGGGTGATGACAAACTGCTGCTTTGCCAGTTTGTTGGCAGCTTGTCAGAGACAGTGTTTGAATGGTACTCTGAGCTCCCGAATGACTCCGTTAAGACATTTGCAGAAATGGAGTTACTGTTTACACAAAGGTTCGCAAGCGCTAGCGAGCGCACCCCTATCACAGCATTAATTAACGCCAGGGTGAAGCCGGGCGAAACATGGGTACAGTACGCGATACGGTGGAAGAATGTATGGTCGAAGTGCGAGCAGCACATCGAAGAAGCACCTGCGGTAGGCATGTTCGTGGGTACTCTTGATCCGCAAGCGACCATATCCCAGTTCATGATGTTCTTTAAGCCAACTACTTTCCAGGCCTTGATTGACAAACTGGTCCAAATGGATCAGATGGGTCATAGACCGTCTTCCTCGAAAATGGAGGCTCGAAACGAAAAAGGAAAGGGGAAAGCGACCTTCGTCGCCAATGCTCAACAATAGCCTAGTGGTCCAAAACCAGCTGATCGCCAAAGTGATAGACAACGATCCCTTGGAGAAAAGATGAGACGCCCTTACTCGTTCCCTCGGGATAAGATGAAGAGCTTATTTGAGCTAGCGCTGCGCAACAGGCTCATCACTCTGCCGGAGCCAAGATGCCCAACACAACCAGACGACGTTAACAATCCTAATTACCTCCCTTACCATCGAATATTAGGTCATCCAATCGAAAATTGTTACATCTTCAAGAGTTGGATCGAAGATCAGTACCAACAGGGCAAGTTCGAGTTATCCGAAAATTGGAAGGTGAACCCGCCACAGCCTCACGCTCCTAAAAAAGTGGATACGCCAGGAGAATCATGCTCACTTATAGAGGAAGCCCCATGGGAGGTGACCCTTTCAGCTAAGACTAAAAGAATGCTGAAGGACCTTCAAACATGTCCGGCGATTAAGTGGAAGAGCCCACTGGGGCCCGAGATTATTGAGGGGATGCTGAAGCCGCGCCCAACGCTGAAAGTTGGTGATGGTGGACAAAACATTCAAGTTAAGCCTCCAAAGTATTTAAAGAAAAAAAAGAAGACCAAGAAGCCCGTCCAACCCGACGATAGCCGTACAGGTCTGCAGAAATACATCGATGCACTGCAAGAATATAACCAGAAGGCACGGACCCCAATCACATTGGATGAATTCTTTAAGCATGTTCTTGAGAATGAAGATGCTGACGCTGACAAAGGAGACGATTCTTCAGAAGGGCCAGAAGACTATGTGGCGAGCTGCCACATGATCTCTCACTCGATAAATGGCAAAGATGCTCCTGATGCAGAGAAACTGGGGGCAGATCTGGAACTAAAACTCCTAGAACCGTCAGACAAGATGATTGACGTATTCCTGAACGAGGCGCTTCAGAAAAGCAAAGCTGACCGAGAGCGTGAAATCGTCATATACGAAAAAGCCAAACGTCGGCGACTGAACGAAAGGATTGAAATACCCCAACCGGATAGAAGCACTTCACCCGCCAGCAAAAGCAGGTTCAAGACAAGGAAAAGGTTCACCAAAGCCATATCGATGGTAATGAAGCTGCCACCCTCCGAAGGAAGCACTCCTGATAGGATACATCTCAACGAAGAGGATGCACATCCAAACTACTGCTTGTACCATCGGAGGACCACACACTCTACTGAAGAATGCAACGCCTTTAAAAATTGGTGGCAGGGATACGTTGCTCACCGCAGCATTTCAAGCGGATGAAGCGCAAAACTCGTCAGGAACAAAGAAGCATGATAGATGAGCATAAAAGAACTGCCGGTGAATGTCATATGGTTAATTCCGGGGGATCGCAAGTTCTCACCTTCGGGAGTGATTCTGATGAAGAAATAGCCCTCGGCTCTCTCTTCAAGGAATCCATTTCTAAAACAGAAGAGATGAAGACCAGCGAGAACATTCAGCTGCGCAATCGCACGCTACCTGAAAAGAATCTCGGACCCGCAAACAAGGGATCGAACAAAAAGGATAAGGGGAAGGAAAAAGTCCCTGAGGATATCGCCCTCGATGATCAAGTCGTCAAAGAGCTGACAGCCAAGGCCCGCCAAAGAAAAACAAGGTGGATTACAATGTTCTAGCACACCTGAGGAAGATACCCTCGCAGCTAAGCATTCTCGATACCCTTCTGCTATCTAAAGAAGCGAGAGATTCTTCGATCAAGGCACTACAAGAGCCCGAGCAGTTCCAAGCTTTCCTTGCCGAAGAAAAGATGAAGGACGAGCTAGAAGAAGTGCACACGGCTGATATCACTTTCGGCGATGAAGATCTCCTCCTCGGAACGTGCGAGCACAACCGTCCCTTGTATGTCACCGGATACTGCCATGATATCAAGATAGGGAAGATCCTAGTTGATAACGGGTCCTCTGTCAACCTCCTAAATGTGAGGGTATTAAAAGAAATCTGCATGAACGTTCAACACCTCGCTCGGGATAAAATCACAATCTCCGGGTTCGACTCCCAGTCATCACGGATGCTCGGGTCTGTGATACTGACATTACGCTTTGGGCTTCTCGTCACTGACATCAAGTTTCACGTCATTGATACCAAGACTTGCTACAACGCTTTGCTCTGCAGGCCTTGGTTACATGAGTACAATATCATCCCTTGTACACAATATCAGTGTATGAAGTATTTCAAAGATGGTCTTGAGTACACCGTGACAGGGGAGCTAAACCCATTCTCCGTAAACTAAGTCCGCAAATATGAAGACGCCAAGTACTTCTTACCAGACTTTGAAGACACGGAAAAATGTCATAAGACGGAGAATAAGCAAAAAGCTATCACCACTATTCTGGTCTTCAGGAGCGATACCGAGGAGGAAGAAGAGACGGTCTATTCGGGACTTCCCCGATACAACAAACCGGGACCATCTACCCCTATTTTCATCTTTGGCAGTGATTCTGAAGACGAGGTCAATACAGTATTCTCGGCTCGTCCATTAGTACAAGCCTTTATTGGAGATGAACGGAGTTTACAAATCGCTATAGTTCCGCGGCAGCATTATAAAGAGCTCGACGCACTTGATACCTATAGTGTGCAAGAGCTGCAGATGTTCTACATCCCTCCCAGGCGAAGAGATGAAAGGGTGATCCTATTTTATCGATCCACGGAAACCAAAGTTGAGAAAGAGATCTGGCAAGGTGCCGATTCTACGCTTGACAGGCTCCGGCCCATCTATTTGCCCAGATACTACACAGAAAGATTGAAAAGGCTGTTGAGGTGCTAAGGCGTACCCTTGAAGCAGACTGCGTGACAAGCCTAGTTCTACAACAGGATCTGGAACGTCCCTGGAACTCAGCGAAAATTGCCCAACGGGAGAATGGAAACGATCGGGTTTGGATATGTTCAATCCAAGAAACGGGAACGATTCCATGGCTGCTACGTTATACATGACTTTGATGAAGAAGGAGATGCTCTTTTAGAGGACGCTAACCTTGAACCAAAACAAAGTCCCTCCATGAAAGTGCTAAGTCCGTCGTTTGAAGAACATATGGACAAGCTAACAAGAAAAATGGGTCAAAAGGTCCGGGATGACCATATCCGCGAAATGGCCATCTATGAAAAAGCCAGAACGCAGCGCCTCCTTCAGCAGGCTACGAAAAATGATGATGCCCTTCGTCGCCAGCCCGTCATACGGAAGACTCGACGCGGAGGCAAAAATAAACTGAAGAACGGAAAAAATGTTCGACTGCAGCAAAGCGGGTCCAAGATGCCTCGCGATCGAAAATCGAGCAGCTGGGATCCGTCTCTTATAAAGAAGATGGGTCGAGCATATTCTTTTCCCCAAGACAAGACAAGGAAGATATTCGATCTTGTCATGAAACATCATATGATTACCCTCCTGGAGTCCGAGCACCCTGAACAAGCAAGTGAGGTTCATCACCCAGATTGTTGCTCTTATCACCGAGCGATAGGACATCCTTTCGAAGACTGCTTCACATTCAAAGACTGGGTAGAAGACCAGTATCAGCAAGGCGGGTTCGCTTTATCCAGCAGTTGGAGGGTAACCCCGCTACAGAAGCATGAACCAAAAGCCACATATGCAGCGAGAGTAGAGCCGGATCAACATCGGTCTTGGAAGCGATCTCGTACCTGTCACGTGATAATGCTGTCAGGAGAAGGAGTACATGAGGGTATGGCTGACCTTCCCTGGTGCTTCAAAAATGACGACGACGAAGTGATCTCAGAGTTTCCACCGGCGCCAAAAGAGCTGGAAGATGGGATACATACCACTGCAGATAACCTCAGAAAAATTGACTTGGGGATAGCAGACGATCCACGGCCTACGTTCGTCAGCGAGCTACTGTCTAAAGAACAGGTGGCTACACTTAAAGACGTCCTCATGCAGTATAAAGACTGCTTCTCATGGAACTACTCCGAGATGCCGGGGCTAGATCCAGAGATAGCTGTGCATAAATTGGAGATATCCCCGGATGTCAAGCCAGTCAAGCAAGCACCAAGAAGAATGGGGCTCGAACTTGAAATGAGCATCAACGCCGAAGTTAAGAAGCTGATCGACTCTGGCTTCATCCAAGAAGTTCAGTACCCTGACTGGATCACCAATATCGTCCCAGTGATGAAGAAGAATGGGACAGTGCGCATCTGCGTAGACTTTCGGGACCTCAACAAAGCTTGCCCGAAAGATGAATTTCCCGTACCGGTTACTGAGCTGATGATAGACAATACGTCCACTCACGAAGTTTTCTCCTTCATGGACGGCTCATCGGGGTACAATTAAATAAAGATACATCCCAAAGACCAGAAGCATACCGCTTTTCGGGCTCCTCTGGGCAAATTCTTTTACAAAGTAATGCTTTTCGTCCTGAAGAACGCCGACGCTACCTATCAAAGGGCCATGAAGAAAATTTTTGATGACCTCATACATGAAATCGTCGAATGCTATATTGACGACCTCATGGTTAAAAGCAAATCGTACGAGAAACATTGGGAGCATCTGAAGATCGTGTTTCAACGTCTTCGGAAATACAACTTGAAGATGAACCCTCTGAAATGCGCGTTCGGAGTTTCCTCGGGCAAATTCATAGGATTCATCGTACGACATCGAGGCATCGAAATAGACCCGTCGAAGATCAAGGAGATTATGGAAATGCCTCCGCCAAGGACTCTCAAGCAACTGCGGTCTCTTCAAGGAAAGTTTGCATGTATCTGGCGGTTCATAGCTAATCTCTCCGGCAAATGCCGCCCCTACAGCTATTTAATGAAGAAAGGGACCCCGTTCGTTTGGGATCGCAAATGTCAAAGCGCACTGGACGAAATCAAGCAATACCTGGAGAATCCGCCGGTGCTGACCGCTCCGGTCAAGGGAAAATCTCTCATCCTGTACACAACATCCCTTGAAGGTTCTTTAGGTGCACTATGGGCACAGGAGAACGACCAAGGGAAAGAGAGGGCCCTCTACTATTTGAGTCAAGTTCTCCTGGGGGCAGAAAACAACTACTCCCCAATTGAAAAACACTGCCTGGCATTAATCTTCGCGATAATGAAGCTCAGACACTATGCGTTGGTGCATGAGGTCCAGCTCATATCAAAAGTGGATCCTCTCAAATATTTGATGTCAAGAGCCATACTAACAGGGCGGCTCGCTAAATGGGCCCTCCTCTTGATGGAGTTCTCGATAACTTATCGTCCCCTCAAGGCAGTGAAAGGCCAGGCCATCGCCGACTTCCTCGCTGAGCATCCGATACCTGCCGACTCATCCCTAAATTGCGAATTGCCAGACAAGCACGCGTTTGACACGATCGAAGGGGGAGAAGAGAGAGTGACACCCGATAGGAGCTTTACTTCGATGGGGCATCTTCCATGAAGAAGCGACAACACAATACCCCTATAATCAAATCTTGGGTAGGCCTTATCTTCGTGACTCCACAAGGAGGGATAATGCGCTTTGCCTTTTCCTTGACAGAGCCGAGGAAAAACAATGAAGCTGAATATGAATCTTTGATAGAAGGTCTTGAGATCACTGTCGACATGGGAATCGAAAACCTCCTCATATACGGAGACTCCCAGTTGATCGTTTGTCAAGTAAATGGTGACTATCAAACGTACAAACCAAAGTTGGTAAAGTACGGTGAGAGAGTGCAACAACTGCTGACTCGAATCCCTTCCTGCGCTCTGGAAAGCATACTGCGTGTGGAAAATAGCAAGGCGGATGCATTAGCCAAACTTGCTAAAGAACTGGCTGACGAGAAGCTCGATGACGTAAGGATCGTTGGGCAAAGCCGTCGGGTTTTTGCACCGGCAGAAATATCTCCGGAGTCGTCCGAAGAAAAGGGAGAAACCAAGAAAATGGCACTACAGATAGAGGAGCAAGAAAAGGTCAATGATTGGAGAGAAGTCTCTATAGACTACTTCAAATCCCGTCGAACACCTAAAGATGTGTCCTCAAGACATCAGCTCATGAAACGAGCTCTATCCTTCGCCTTCGTCAATGACACTCTATATAAGAGATCATTTGATTCTGTTGGATATAGTGCCCTCAGAGTCAATTATTGGATCACATGCACGTGATTGCAATGATTGAGGGATGACCTATGCCGGTAGGACAGTCTTACTCGAGATGATAGTATGTTATCTGGTTTGTCTTTATCATCGTGTACAGCTTTAGGTGACCTTACAGGTCACTATTGCACGTTGATGGAGCCTTTAGGATTCTTGCTTGACGGCCAGCAGTATGATGGCGATCATATACGTGGGAGCTGGGGACTATAAGCACATCCTTAAAGTGTCCCTAGTCGTGGGAGTTTCGAGACTGGGTATCGATACTCCATTAGTAGACTAGTGTATACAGTCGAGACCCCGACGAGGGGCGGTGGCCGGTCTCACAAGCCACTGGTGTCAGTTGGTTCACCTAAGATGTATACAGGTGCTCATTGGGTTATGAGTACACCGGACAGGACTCGCCGGGAACATGCTAGTTGGGATTATACCAGACGTCAGATAGCAGTTCCCTGGTGACATGTGTACAGGTTAGTTCATTGACCTGAGATCGTCATTTGTCTCATGTGAGTTCCCACTGTGCTTTGATTACTACCCTACCACGGCTCAAAGGAGTCGTGCAAACAGGTTTTAGTTGGGTACAGTCCCGAGCCACATGGAGGCAGTGAGCGGATCGGCAAGGGTTCGTCTCTCCCGGTATTGAGGGTGAGGTCGCGCTGTGTCTAGGAGAGCCATTACACAAAGCCTTTGGCCGAGGCAGGAGATTTACTGGTAGGTATTCCAGTAGTATCTCAGGGTGTTCTGGGCTACACTCCGACACGACTTGTACCGCTTTTGGGGGTCTGACTTTTACCAACCCCCTAGGCCCGCCATGCGATACTCATAAACGAACGGACCGGACTGTACGGATATTGTCACTGACAAGCTCAGTAGGGTGTCAGGATGAGTTCGCTCATCGACCTCCCTTTTGGTCAATACTTGGTAGCCCGTTATGTACGACTAATACCTCTGACGTGCTAGTGGTTAAATCCACAGCCAAAGTATTGATGAGTCTTTAGAGTCCCCCACAGACAGTTTCTCAAGTTTCGGGCGAAACATTGTAGAGGCCGTATGATATATGGCAGGGTTCGATCTTATACGTGTGGTATTGCATGGATCATGATCGGACGGATCATACTAGTGGGCTTTGGTTTAAGACGGATCCTAGTATTAGATTTGTTGGATTACTTTAGTCTCATCGCATTCGCATTCAGTCGGAATGCGGGTGAAGGTATGTATATACAGGTGAGGAGTATCCTTGTGATCCGTCATAAGTTTACTTTAGATGTTGCCGGTTTTTCTTGTTGGACCAAATATTTGGATTAATGTTTGGATGGTGGAAATAATAAGCTAGAATTCATCATGGAATGCATTAAATGCGACATAGACATGTATCATGACTCATGGTCTCTTTTTTAGCAAATATGTCATATTTGATGTTTGATTAGTGTTGATATGATGAGAGGAGAGAGAGAGGGGCTGCCTTGAGTGAGCTTGGTCTCATATTTTTACACACTTTCTCACTCTCATTCTATGACAACATCATAAAAGAAAAAGAAAAGAAAAGCTCTCTTCTTCTTCTTCTTCCTCTAGCTCTTTATTTCCATTAATGGCAACACCTTCAACCCAATCCAAGCAATAGATGCAAGAGGCAAAGTGATCACAAATATTCTCTACAACACCTTGGACGCATCGGCTAGCACACTTCGCGCCCGAGTTGTTTCAGATGAAGCGGGAGCCCGTAAAAAGACTTCTCGATGTGGTGCTCTTTCCGATGAAGAGATGAAGACCGGAGTTGCCGCGGGGAGATTGGGATGGTGGCCGAAGACCGAAGGACACGGATCGATCGGTATAGCTCTCTATCCCTCTTTCTTGTAGCTAGTAGTAGGTTAATGGTTCGATCCGGGATTTAAGCATACGATAGCGCTGGTTTTCTAGTTTAGAAAAAGTTTTCATTTCCGCATTTTGGCCTCGGATAGACGGATGGGGTGCTACCGTAGTCTTACAGATTCTCTATGGCTAAGATGCCTGGGACCTGAAGAAGCAAGGAGAGTCGTCCAAGAAACTTACGACGGACTCTGCGGTTCTCACCAAGCCGGGCCGAAGATGAAACTGAAGATCAAAATGATGGGCTACTATTGGCCCACAATGATCCAAGACTGCCTCGAATACGCGAAGCAGTGCCACTCGTGTCAGATGCATGGGGACTTTATCCACCGGCATCCAAATCCGCTACACCCGATGGTAGCTAGCTGGACGTTTGAAATGTGGGGAACTGACATAATCGGGCCCATTGAACCAGCATCGTCCAAAGGCCATCGGTTCATACTGGCGACAATTATTACTTCTCCAAGTGGGCAGAAGCAGTACCACTAAGAGAAGTGAAGACGGAGAATATCCTCCATTTCTTCAAGACATACGTCATCTATCGGTTCAGCACTCCGCGGCGGATTATCTCCGATAACGGGCCAGCCTACAGAAGCCACAAGATCAGCCGCTTCGCACAACAGCATAATATAGACTAGAGATACTCTTCGGTCTATAATCCCCGAGCTAATGGTCTGGCTGAGGCTTTCAACAAGACCTTGACGGAGATCATAAAGAAGACAGTGTCTCGAAACAAGAAGGACTGGCACGAGAGACTGCATGAAGCTCTCTGGGCATATCGAACCACATTCAAAATGGCCACAAACACAAATCCGTATGCATTGGTATTCGGTGCTGAAGCAGTACTTTCCTTGGAGATGGAGCTACCCTCCTTACGAGTGGCAGTTCATTACGAGCTAACAGACGAAGAGAATGCTCATCTTCGGCTTGAGGAGCTCGACGCCCTTAACGAAACCCGGCTTATGGCGCAGCAAAACTTAGAAGCTTACAAAGAAAAAATGACGCGCTCATATAAAAGATTGACTAGGCCGAGAACATTCAGCCAACGCGAACTCGTGCTAGTGGTTAAGAGACCTATAATCCCCAATCGTGCCAAACGGGGGAAATTCGAGCCGAACTATGAAGGCCCGTACATCATAGACAAATTCTACCAAGGTGTGGCTTATTTGCTCATGGATATGCATGGAGAAAGACCCTTCAGGCCAATAAACGGCCTGTTCTTAAAAAAATACTACGCCTGACGAGTCACGGCCTAGGTCAATGATAGATGACGACGCCTATGTCCGCTCGCTATCTTCCCAAGCCTGAACTCTATAAGTAGTATCCGACGAAACCTCGCCTCGAAAACGTGCGACGGACCGAAACGTCCCTAAACTAACGATGGACCGCAATGTCCTAAAACTTGCAACTGACCGAGACGTCTATAAACTACTATGGACCACAGCATCCCAAGGCTGACACAAAAAAACGGTATGTCCATAAGCGAGATAGGCACAGATGAAAACCCGAAAGGGCTCCGTGAGTAAAAAAAGCAGGACTACCGGCGAGTTTGTGAAAACCCGAAAGGGCACAATCTCGTTAAAAGACACTTGCAAGGTCCTCTAGACCCTGTAAGGAGAAAATACCTACGTGAGATCCTTACGACTCACAAGGGAGCAACACACTTAGGAATCCCCATGATTCCTAAGGAGAAAACACACTTACGAGATCCTCACGACTTGTAAGGAGAATTCCCCTTTAAGACCCTTACGGCTCATAGGATTCAAAAGCCTTAAGCTAAAGGGATCTGAACCTGTTCTTAAGCCATCATATACCCCGATTTTGCCCTATAGGTGGTCCGATACTGGCCCTTGTATACAGTCCACGGGCACAAATAAACGTTTCCCCAACAGAGTCCCACCATTGACGAGGGATATCTTCATACGGCGAACGACACTTGTAAGTTCTCTCGACTTATAAGGAGAAAACACTCTTGTAAGATCCTTACGACTTATAAGAGAACATATACTTAGGAATCCTCATGATTCCTAAGGAGAAAATACACCTACAAGATCCTCACGACTCGTAGGGAGAAACACCTTTATGAGACCCTTACGGCTCATGAAGTTAAAAGCCTTAGTCGACAGGATCCTAACCCTGATTACTAAGCCACCTTTGTTCGAACCGACAAAGGCAAATGATGATTCGCTCCTGACAATATCTCAGTTGTAGCGATGCTGATGCCTAAATCGGTATCAAATCCCAAGTCCTTTCACGGCAAATGATGATTCGCTCCTGGCAATATTCCAGTCGTAGCGATGCTGATGCTGAGATTGGCACCAGATTCCAAGTTCCACACTCGTGATAAAAAACCAGCGAGCCAAAAATGCATATGAAATAGCCGAAATGATGGGGCAACTTGCAACAAAATCAGCAAGCAAAAATATATGCATACAAAATAGCCGAAATGGTTGGGCAACTCGCAATAAAAAACAGCGAGTAAAAAGAAAAAATAGCCGAAATGATTGGGCACCGCGAAAAATAGACGAAATGATTGGGCAATCACGACTCTCGCGATATAAAAAGCTGAAATGATAGAGCATCGCGGAAAGAAATAAAAAAATGAAAGGATGAAACTTTTGCCCTACAGGCAGTCTATACTGACCCGGGTATACAATCCATGGGCATAAACGAAAAGAGAACCACATGTCCCCCACCTGATCCTGTCAAAAGAGAAAGTCAGATCTCAACAATAATATCTGCATCCGTGGAGACTCACAACAGCGTTCCTCCTTATTCCAGCAGGATACGGACGTGGCACTACCAATCGGAGCCACGGAAAAGTCCCCAGTTCCAAGACTCTACGGTTCACAGACAACCTAACGTTAGCCAATGACCCAGTCACGGAAACACGTCAGCATATGACCCCGTCACGGAAACACGTCAGCACATTACCCCATTGTGGAAATACGTTAGCCAATGACCCCGTCGTGGAAACACGTCAGCCAATGACCCCATCGCGGAAATACGTCATCCAATGACCTCCCTGCCGGATCAACGCTCCGTCTCGGAAACACATCATCAGATGACCCCGTCACGGAAATACGTCAGCACATGACCCCGTCATGGAAATACGTCATCCAATGCCCCGTCACGGAAATACGTCATCCAATGAACTCCCCGCCGGATCAACGCTCTGTCTTGGAAACACGTCATCAAATGACGCCGTCGCGGAAATATATCAGCACATGACCCCGTCGCGGAAATACGTCATCCAATGACCCCGTCTCGGAAATACGTCAGCAAATGACCCCGTTGTGGAAATACGTCAGCACATGACCCCGTCGTGGAAATACGTCAGCACATGACCCATTGCGGAAATACGTCAGCCAATGACCCCATCGCGGAAACACATCAGCCAATGACCTCATCGCGGAAATGCGTCATCCAATGACCTCCCCGCCGGATCAACGCTCCGTCTCGGAAACACGTCATCAAATGACCCCGTCGCGGAAATACGTTAGCACATGACCCCGTCGCGGAAATATGTCATCCAATGACCCTGTCTTGGAAATACGTCAGCAAATGACCCCGTCGAGGAAATACGTCAGCACATGACTCCGTCGCGGAAATACGTCATCCAATGACCCCGTAGTGGAAATACGTCATCCAATGACCTCCCCGCCGGATCAATGCTCCGTCTCGGAAACACGTCATCAAATGAACTCGTCGCGAAAATACGTCAGCACATGACCCCGTCCAGTGATAACTGACGATAGGTATAATACCAACCTGTCAGTTCCCGACGAGTCCTGTCCAGTGTACTCGTAACCTAACGAGCACCCGTATACTATCTCCAGTACGACGTACTGATGGCTGTGGGACAGACCATCTCCCACACTGGGATGAGAAGCGCATACGCTAGTCTACTCCGGAGTATCGATGCCCTGTCTCGATAGTCCTGCGACTAGGGACCTGTATAAGGATGTGCTTATAGATTACCCAGCCCCCACTAGTGTGACTGCCATCACAACGCTGGTAATCAAGCAAAGATCCAAAGGGCTCCACTAATGTGTATAGGTGATATACTAAAATAAACACAAGTACACATTGAAGTAGAAACAAACCAAGTAGCATACTACTATATTGAGCAAGATTGTTTATACAAGGTGAATATCCCAAGCTTCCATTAAGTAATATACAAACTAGTATGATACAGTAATGGCCTCTAGGGCATATACACTAACAATCTCCCACTTGCACTAAGGCCATGTACTGGCGTATCGAAGACCTATCATCTCGATCAGCCGCTCGAACTGAGTCTGGGGTAGGGCCTTGGTGAATGGATCTGCAGTGTTTTCTTCTGAAGCAACCCTCCGAACCTCGATCTCCTTGCGATCCACGATCTCCCTGATCAGGTGATACCACCTCAAGATGTGCCTGGATCTCTGATGGGACCTGGGTTCCTTCGCTAAAGCTATAGCCCCGTTGTTGTCGCAATACAGAGGTATTGGGTCAACAATGGACGGAACCACCTGAAGTTCTTTCAAGAACTTCCTCATCCAGACAGCTTCTTTTGCGGCATCAGATGCAGCGATGTATTCCGCTTCCATCGTCGAGTCTGCAACGGTTTCCTGTTTGGAACTCTTCCAACACACCGCCCCTCCATTGAGGGTAAAGACAAAACCCGACATGGACTTGGAATCATCCTTGTCACTCTGGAAGCTGGAGTCAGCAAAGGCCTCGATCTGGAGGTCTTTTCCGCCATACACCAAGAACATCTCCTTAGTCCTCCTCAGGTACTTGAGAATGTTCTTTACTGCTATCCAGTGTTTCTCCCCAGGGTTTGACTGATACCGGCTTACTACACTCAGTGCATAAGCTACATCCGGTCTGGTACACAACATCACATACATTATAGAGCCTACCGCAGAAGCGTAGGGTATAATAGACATGCGATCCCTCTCCAAATCAGTCTTGGGAGACATCTCTTTAGAGAGGGTGATCCCGTGACAAGCCGGTAGGTTACCGCGCTTGGAATCTTCTATACTGAATCTTTTCAGTACGGTGTCGATGTACCTGGACTGTGAAAGTCCTAATATCCTCTTGGATCTATCACGATAGATCCGGATCCCCAGGATGTATGAGGCATCACCCAGGTCTTTCATGGAGAACCTGTGTGACAAGAATCCCTTGACAGATTGTAGCATAGGAATGTCATTTCCTATTAAGAGAATGTCATCCACGTATAAAACGAGGAATACTACAGTTCTCGCTACAAATCTACAATAGATGTATGGTTCATCTGGATTTTTGATAAAGCCAAATTCCTTGACCGTCTCATCAAAACAGATGTTCCAACTCCGCGATGCCTGCTTTAGTCCATAGATGGACTTAAGCAACTTGCACACCTTTCCGCTGCTCCCACTCTGAATGAAACCCTCTGGCTGATCCATATAGACACACTCCTCTAAATTTCCATTTAGAAAAGCGGTTTTTACGTCCATCTGCCAAATCTCATAATCGTGGAAGGCAGCAATGGCAAGAAGGATCCGAATGGATTTCAGCATAGCCACTGGAGAAAAGGTTTCGTCATAGTCCAAGCCAGGTCTTTGACGGAAACCCTTTGCTACCAGTCTAGCTTTATAGGTCTCAACCTGTCCATCTACACCAATCTTCCTTTTGAAGATCCACTTGCATCCTACGGGTTTTACCCCGTCTGGAGCAATGTCCAACGTCCATACTTTGTTGGTGTACATGGACTCCATTTCGGTCCGCATTGCATCCAGCCATTTTACCGAGTCAACGCTCTGAACGGCCTGCTGGAAGCTAGTAGGCTCATCATAATCTATGATGCAATCCTCTCTATCCCCGTCTATGAGAAAACCGTAGTATCTCTCGGGCGGATGAGACTGCCTACTACTTCTGCGGAGCGGCATAGGAATGTCCTGTTCTTTTGAACCTACTGGCTCTTCTAAGCTTTCAGTAATAGCTTGTGGTTCTGGAATTTCTTCTAGTTCTATTGCGCTCCCACTTATCTGGGTTTCTAAAACTCAGTTTCCAAGAAGCGGGCATGTTGAGAGACAAGAACTTTTTGTTCCTCTGCGAAATAGAACAGGTACCCCTTGGAGTTCTTTGGGTATCCCACAAACTTACACTGTACTGAACGTGCCTCGAGCTTGTCCGCATGCTGCTTTTTTACAAAAGCTGGACATCCCCATATCTTAAGATACTTAAGACAGGGTTTCTTTCCACTCCACATTTGATATGGGGTGGTAGGCATAGTCTTGGTTGGAGCCTTGTTCAAGAGATATGCAGCTGCTTCTAGTGCATAACCCCAGAAAGATCGCGGTAACTCAGCCTTGCTCATCATGGAACGAACCATATCCAATAGGGTTCGATTCCGTCTCTCCGATACACTGTTATGTTGCGGGGTGTATGGAGGAGTAAGCTGAGAGAGAATTCCATTCTCTTTTAAGTAATTCAGGAACTCGGCACTTAAGTATTCACCACCTCGATCCGATCTTAGAATCTTAATACTTTTGCCTGTTTGTTTTTCAACTTCATTCTTGTAATCCCGAAATTTCTCAAAGGCCTCGGATTTGTGCTTCATTAAGAAGACATGTCCATACCTAGAGAAATCATCTGTGAAAGTAATGAAGTATGAATAACCGCTTCGCGCATGTGTAGACATTGGACCACACACGTCACTGTGTATGAGTCCCAAGAGCTCGCTCGCTCTTTCTCCGTGTCCAGTGAACGGAGTCTTTGTCATCTTTCCCATGAGACAAGATTCACAAGTGGCATAAGACTGATACTCGAACGGATCCAAGTATCCTTCTTTATGTAACTTAGTCAACCGTGTCTCATTGATGTGACCCAGTCTACAATGCCATAAGAAAGCCTGATTGATATCTGGAGACTTCCTTTTGTGTGTATTCTGGACATTGAAAATCTGTGGTTGGTTTAATACGTAAATACCATTGCTCAATGTACCTGACCCAATCAGAACTTGATTAAGGTGAATGTTTACAATATTTCTTACAAACGCAAATTCATAACCTTCTTTAGAAACCAAAGATACAGAAATGATATTACAAGTTGCGTTGGGTACAAAAAAGCAATTACGCAAAACCAAAACATGCCCATCTGTCATTCCCAGGTGATAGTCCCCCACGGCTTTAGCATCCATGCTAGCTCCGTTCGCAACTCTGAGGGTCATGTCACCTGCCTTCAAAACCCTACGGTTTCTCAACGCCTGCAAAGAATTACAGATATGAGATCCTGATCCGGTATCCAATACCCAGGAAGTAGAGTTTATAGAAAGACAGTTTTCAATAACATACACACCTGAAGCTGAAGCCGCAACCTGCTTCAGTTCCTGTGTCCTGGCCTTCCAAGCCCTGCAATCTTTCTTCCAGTGTCCACTCTTATGACAATAGAAGAATTCTTCCTTTCCAACAAGCTTCCCCGCAATCTTTGTTGCCTTTTCCTTTCCCTTCGTACCCACTTTACTAACACCGCCTCTTGGTTTGGCGGGGGCTTTCTTCCTCTTTCCCTTGGCTTTCGCCTTGGACCTAGAGGAAGAAGATCCTCCTACAAACAAAGCGGGTGTTTCCCTACCCTTCTGTAGGGTGCCCTCTGCGCTCCTCAGCATGTTGAGGAGTTCTGAAAGTTCAACTTCCTTTTCTTGTAAGTTGAAGTTCAGTATAAACTGGGCGTAAGTGGATGGAAGGGACTGGAGAATTAAATCCGTATAGAGTTCACTGTCCAACGTGGTCCCAAGTTCCGTGAGCTCCTCAGTGTAGCCAATTATCTTAAGCACGTGGTCCGCTACCGATGATCCGACGGCCAACTTTGCCGAAAATAACTTCTTCGACACTTCGTATCTTGCGATACGAGACTGCTCTCCACACAGTTCTTTTGTATGGAGAAATATGGACTCGAGGTCCATATTCTCATGCCTCCTCTGATGTTCGTTGTCCATAGAGGCAAGCACGAGGCACCTGGCCTTCGTGCAATCAATCTCCCAAGTCTTACGGATTTCCTTATCCGCGACGCTGGAGGTGGGACCTGGGACGGGGGGAGCTTTGGTGGTAAGAAGATACCCCAGCTTGTCGTAAGTGATTGCCATTTTGACATTCCTGAGCCAATCTTTGTAGTTTGGCCCTGTCAGTATGTTTTTATCTAGAAGTAACTTAAGTCCAGTCATTTCGATTTGGTTGCTGCAGGGGGGAGAGAAGAAACACTTTAGCACGATGCTCTTGCAAGTTTAGAATGGTTTTTAATTTGTCTAAACAGGATGGCTCCCACTGTCTCTCGAATCCCTCCTCAAACCACAAAGGAAGAATTAGCCGGGATCAATCCCACCGCACAATACTTGCTTAACCGTTCAGCCAGGCCAGTGTCGGTACTTCGAGGGAGGTTTTCCAACGCTTTCGCGAAGTTCCTTAATTTAAGAACCTCTTTTCCCTGGGGGCGTAGCCCCGCTAACACCTTTCTAGGCACCTACTAGGTTTATAGCATTGATCGTTTAGTGAGAAATTTCCCGAGGAGTAGCATATACTCACAGTAGGATCGGGATCCAAATATCATCGCATGACGAAACTGAAGGAATCCTACCAGAATCATCACACTCCAAATGGTATGCAAATCTAGCAAGTTTCAGTACTTATGAAACTCCCAATGTGGATTTTTGCCCCATGCTCTTATGACCTTGACGAAGGTCAACAAATCATAAGTCACATGTCAAGTTCTGCCCGTCATTATCCAGGTTAATTTGAACCCACCCGTATATACCCTTGACGAAGGTCAACAAGGCAATACGACTGTTCCAAACCAACGCATCTATCTATGCTACATATGAACACCCAACAGCTACCAATCTCTATGCCTTGACGAAGGTCAACAAACATAGCTTGAATACTATTGAATATTCATACGAAACGACGGAGGGCTACGAATGGTTTTGGCAAAACCGTGAACGTAGTGAACTTGATATAATCGATGGAACGAGATAGCTTTTAGAAGGAGTGGCTCAAGCTTCGCATTTAAAAGTTAGTTTTGAAAAGAACCGAGTGGTTTTTCGAAAGTGTTCCAACGACTTTAACTTGGTTTATTATCTTGCATTAGTTCTTTTAATGCGTGATATTCTTGCATTAGCTATTTTAATGCGTCCCATCATTTAATCCTACCATTGCAGAAAACAACCAAAATATGACGTACGCTTATGCCATTCGCATTCGCCACGGGGTCCCGTCATCACCCGTTAGGTTACTTAACTAACGACAGAGCGGGGGCTGGGCTAGCGCGGCTGTAAAACATAAGCAACGCCTAAATATAAAGCAATGATAGATATTACAGATCACAGATGAATACATTGGATATACTAGGAATCCGCAATCCGTTCGAGCCTGCAACGAAAAACGGATTACACGGTCGCGGTGAATAGCCAAAACCCTACCCAAGACCCCTACGGGTGCGGCAAACTACCCGCCAAGTTCCCGGTAGTTTGTGCACCCCTCTATGGGTCTATCCTAGGAGCAAAAACAGTAAAAAGAATTATACAATGACGGCTACAACCCCGACCCGGTTGTGCGGCCATACAAATAATATTATTACATCAATTTACATATTACAAATGAATGAAAGAAAAACAAAAGCTTATCTCACATCCACCCCGGCTATTCACCCGCGACAGTCCAACACATTCATATACACATTCCAATATCAAACACAGATCACAGAGATGTATAACCCCGACTAATCGACTTATAGCGATTAGCCGACGTTCAATACATACAAACATCACAGATATAACCAACATAGTCCAAGTGTAGTGAAGTTCGGAAAAAATACGGAATTATAGGCCCCCAAAAATAAATTTCTATTCTGGAAAATCTGGGCACATATAATATATCTGAAAAATCCCAAAACCCTACCAGAAGAACACTGCACAAAACCCGATCACGAGAGGACCCTAAACGGCGGCGGTTCCGCGGCAAATGCATACCTATTGCCGCGGAACCGCGGCGGTTTGAAGGAATCAGGGGATCGTTTTTCTTGGGTGTTCTCACAAAACCCTGAGCCGATTTTAGGAGTATAACAAATTTTGTTTTGACCAAAAAAAAAATTTAACAGAAACTAGGGTTTTTGAAAAGTTTGGTTTTTGGATTTTTTCGGTTCCGAACTTCGTTACACTTCACTACAAAGCTAGTTTAAGTTTAGTTAGGCTCTGATACCACTGTAAGTCCACGTTGCGACCCCCGGTTCTTACGGGGAGGCGGAAACGGTATAAAAATAAAATTTTTGGCGCATGGGGCAACATGGACTAAACAAGGTCGGGATCGTGTCTAAACTAAACTAGCAAACATGCAAAGGAGAGTTAGCTACTCGGAAAGATGGTTATACCTAAACTTGAACTCATTCTTCTTCAAACTTTTGTAGAGGTTGATGGTGCTTTCCTCGTTGCCTTCTTCCGTCAAAGATGGATCCACCTGAGGGTTCAACCTTCGGGCTCTTTCTCGAACTTTGAGAGAACTAGAATCTTCGGCTTGCTAAACCTTTGATCCTAGAGTGAGTAGAGAGTGTCTAAGGGGTGTTTTCTTTTCAAGGAGAGGGATTCTCAACACATGAGAAGGATTCTCCTTGAGCTTGAGGAAGAAGAAGATGAAGTGAGGAGAGAGAATGGTTATGATAGAATGAGCTCTTTTCCTTCTTGCAACCATAACAAAAGGAAAAAGAATTATCTAATTAATAATAATAATTCAAATGAAATAGTTGATGGTTGTATTTGGAATGACCATTATCATCACTTCATTAAATGAATGTAAGCTAGAATCAAGGAGTATCCTTGCAAAGCAATGATGATGGTCAAACATTCAACCATGGTCAACAAGTCAACCATGGTCAACAAGTCAACAAAATCAACCATGACACAATTTCATTTAATTACTATTATTAATTGATATTTCATAAATCCATTAGGGTTTGGAAAAAGACGACTGTCAACTGTGCATACGCACCCGTTCCGAAACCCTAATGAAAAACCTCTTCCTCCGCCTCAATCAACTGTGCATACACACCCGCATTCTTGTTCCGAGGAACATGAATACCAAGAGATAAAATCAACCCCAAAACATATACCAGTATCTGACTCAAACCAGAGCCTACTAGTAATATCCGTCCGGACTCCAAACGTGCACAAGTGCGCGGATGAGAACGAACCCTGTCGCAAAACCATGCGACCTCTACTCTGTTTTGCCCAGAGGCGAATACCCTCTGTGTGGGACTCTAAAGACTCGACACTACGCTGGCAGTGGGTTTAACCACAGACCGCAAGTGGCACTAGCTGTGCGTAACGGTCCCCAGGTAGATGCCGACAAGAAGGCTGACGAGGTGAACCCGATCTGAACTCCTACTGAGTCTGAATGTGACAGTCTCCGTACAGTCCGGTCTGTTCGTCTAATACATCGCATGTCGGGCCTAGGAGGCGGTAAAACGTCAGTCCCCTAATAGCGGTACAAGTCGTGTCGGAGTGAAGCCCAAAACACCCTGAGATAATACTGGAAGCCTACCAGTATATCTCGCTTGCCCTGGCCAGGGACTACTCGTGTAATGGCTCTCCTAGACACAGCGCGATGTCAACCCCCAATACCGGGAGAGACGAATCCTATCTAACCGTCACTGTCTCCAAGTGCTTCGGGACTGCACCCAACCACTACCTGTTTGCACGACCCCTTTGAGCCGTGGTAGGGTAGTGATCAAAGCGCAGTGGGAACACACTCGAGGCGAAGTGCCAGTGTCAAGTCAGCGGACTAAGCTGTACTCATGTCACCTGGGAACTGATAACTGACGATAGGTATAATACCAACCTGTCAGTTCCCGACGAGTCCTGTCCAGTGTACTCGTAACCTAACGAGCACCCGTATACTATCTCCAGTACGACGTACTGATGGCTGTGGGACAGACCATCTCCCACACTGGGATGAGAAGCGCATACGCTAGTCTACTCCGGAGTATCGATGCCCTGTCTCGATAGTCCTGTGACTAGGGACCTGTATAAGGATGTGCTTATAGATTACCCAGCCCCCACTAGTGTGACTGCCATCACAACGCTGGTAATCAAGCAAAGATCCTAAGGGCTCCACTAATGTGTATAGGTGATATACTAAAATAAACACAAGTACACATTGAAGTAGAAACAAACCAAGTAGCATACTACTATATTGAGCAAGATTGTTTATACAAGGTGAATATCCCAAGCTTCCATTAAGTAATATACAAACTAGTATGATACAGTAATGGCCTCTAGGGCATATACACTAACATACACTAT
Organism: Agapanthus africanus; assembly: GCA_030015575.1. NCBI lineage: Eukaryota > Viridiplantae > Streptophyta > Magnoliopsida > Asparagales > Amaryllidaceae > Agapanthus > Agapanthus africanus. The sequence goes on along the minus strand of CM057350.1, from coordinate 160,857,660 downwards.
TTATATGGCATCTGGGAAAGAGGTTAGCCGTATCTCCATGGGCCATCGACCACTCACTCGATCAGTGACAAAGGCTCAGAAGCAACAACAACAAAAGCCCCAGGAGATGCTGACAACCATGGCCGCACTCACTGGGCCAAAAGCAAGCCCGGAGACATCGTTGGAGCAGCGTCAAAAGCAGGAAACTGATGCCGAATTCCTCCGAAGAATGCTCGAGAGGAAAGACAAAGAGGCCGCGGAACAAGCGGCCAACATAAAACAAATGGCGCTATTGTTCCAAGATATGGTGGGCATGATGATCCAGCCGGACCTTCCAGCCGAAGAGCCTCCAGTAATAATTGAAGACGATAGACGAGAGACATCAAACCCTCTTCCGGCCTCTTCTGCTGCAAAGTAGGAAACAATCTCGAAAGCCGTGCTCGATGATTATATAGCTCAACAGATATGAGCTCATCCGGCGAGCGAAGCGGCCGGCCAAATCTTCAAGACTTTACGACCCTATCCGGGTTCGTACGATCAAATAAAATACCCGCTAGGATATATGATCCCTAAGTTCCATGTATACAAGGGGACATGCAATCCCCATCAACATGTCGCTCAGTTCAGGGCTCTGTGTGGCAACACCGGAGGTGAAAGCTACCGCTTCGCTAATTCGTTGGCAGCTTGTCGGAGACAGCATTCGAGTGGTATTCCGAGCTCCCGAATGACTCTATCAAGACATTTGCAGAAATGGAGCTACTGTTTACATAAAGATTCACAAGCGCTAGCGAGTGCATCCCGATCACCGCACTAATTAACGCCAGGGTGAATCCAGGCGAAACATGGGTTCAGTACGCGATACAGTGGCGGAACCTATGGTCGAAGTGCGAACAGCGCATAGAAGAGGCTCCTGCAGTAGGCATGTTCGTAGGAACCCTCGATCCCCAGGCGACCATATCCCAGTTCATGATGTTTTTCAAGCCGACTACCTTCCAGGCTTTGATTGACAAGCTGGCCCAAATGGATCAGATGGGCCATAGGCCATCTTCCTCGAAAATGGAGCCTCAAAAGAAAAAGGGGAAAGGGAAAGCGGCCTTTGTCGCCAACGCTCAACTGCAGCCCAATGGTCCAAAACCAGCTGATCGCCAAAACGATAGGCAGCGATTCCTCAACAAAAAGTTAAGACGCCCTTACTTGTTTCCGCGGGAGAAAACAAAGAGACCGTTCGAACTGGCGATACGCAACAGGCTCATCAATCTGCCAGATACGAGACGTTCATTACATCCCGGTGATGTCAACAATCTCAATTATTGCCCCTATCATCGAGTAGTAGGCCATCCAATCGAAGATTGCTTTGTCTTCATAGGCTGGATTGAGGACCAATACCAACAGGGCAAATTCGCACTGTCCGAGAATTGGAAAGTAAGCCCGCCCCAGCCGTACGCGCTTAAAAAGGTGGACACGCCGGGGGCATCGTGCTCTTTTATAGATGAAGCTCCATGGGAGGTCGCTCTTTCAGCCAAAACAAAAGGAATGCTGAAGGATCTCCAAACATGCCCGGCGATCAGGTGGAAAAGTCCGCTGGAACCCGAGGTCATTGAAGGAATACTGAAGCCACGCCCGACGCCAAGAATTGGTAGCGATAGTCAAAACGCCCATGCCCAGCCGTCAAAGTCTTCAAAGAAGAAGAAGAAGACCAAAAAGCCCGTAAAGCCTCATGACAAGCGTACGGAGCTGCAGAAGCACATTGACGCGCCGGAAGAATACAACCAGAAGGCGCGAACCCCTGTCACCCTCCAAGAGTTTCTCAACCACATCCTTGAGGACGGATATGACGACAATGACGAGGGGGAAGACTCGTTAGATGAGCCCAAGGATTATGTAGCAAGCTGCCATGCGACCTCTCATTCGTCAATCGATGGTAAAGAAGCTCCTGATGCAAATAAACTGGGGGCAGATCTAGAACCAGAACTCTTGGAACCGTCAGACGAGATGATTTACATATTCCTGAATGAAGCTCTTCAGAAAAGCAAAGCTGAGCGAGAGCGTGAAATCGCCATATATGTAAGAGCCAAACGTCGGCGACTGAACGAAAGGGTTGAAGTACCCTAACCGGATCAAAGCACTCCTGCCACCAGCAAAAACAGGCTTAAAACAAGGAAGCGGTTCGCCAAAGCCCTGTCAATAGGAATGAAGTTGCTATCTCTCAAAGAAGATACTTCACGGAATACGTGTCCCGATGAACCAATGCACATCCAAACTACTGCTTATACTATCGGAGGATCATGCACCCTATCGAGGAATGCATGGCCTTTAAAAATTGGTGGCAGGGATGTTAGTTATATGTATGCCCTAGAGGCCATTACTATACATAGGATGTATATTGTAGTGGATGCTTGGACATATATAGGGAGGACTTTCTTGCTCGACATGATAGTATGCTATCTGGTTGATCTTTACCTTAACGTGTATACTGTTTGTCTCTCTGTTACATGTTGGTAAAGCTCTTAGGATGTGTACTTGACTACCTGGACTACCCTTGACGGAGGCCAAACAACGCCGTACGAATACCCTAATCCAATCGCATCATATGCTAGCAGATAAGCACTAGTTAGCTACCGTACACTACGCCTTGACGGAGGCCAAACAACCGCAGCACGAATACTAACTAGTACGTATCTGAAATGACGGGTTGAACTTGACTAGCGGACTATGGTTTGTTGGCCTGCGTCAAGGTCATAGGACGCTAGGGGCAAAATTATCGGGAATTTCAAGTGTTGAAATTTGCAATGAGATTGCATACCTTCTATTGGATAGTTGGATCCCGATACCCGCTGCGAGTAAGAGTTACTCCTGGGAGATTTTTATACATTACAATTAGCCGATCAAGTAGGTGTCTAGAAAGGTGTTAACGAGGTTACGCCTCTGGGAAAACGAGGTTTACATTAATTAGGTTCGTGCGAAAGCACGGGGGACCTCCCTCAAAGTACCGACACTGGCCTGGCTGAAAGATTGGCGAACTTGTAGTGTGTAATTAATCCTGGCTAGTCTTTCCTTTTAGGGTTTGAAGGAAGATTTGATAAAAAGCAGTGGGAACCATCCTGATTAGATAAAATAATAACCAATCTATTCTTGCAAGAGCGCACGCTGAGTGTTTTCTTCTCTCTCTCTCCAGGTAGCGACCATATCACGCCTTAATCAAGATAATAATACGGATATTTGACCGAACCCGCTTGTTATACTGAGCTGGGGAACGTTGGTCCCGCTCCAACTTATAATAGTTATAAGACAGAGCAGGAAATTGGGGAATGCCAGATTTCCCGTGCCGCCCAAACGAAGAGAGTGCATGTTGATGCATCATCTTCGGGTGTGTTCATTATACAGAACTGTTTCTCAGTATTCTTTACATCCTGGGTATGTGATACCAAATCAGGATCCCGCATATGTAATCTGTTACATAGAGCTACAGACAGGTAGAGAACTGAGAACGGGTGATAAGTTTCATGAGACAGAAAACGGGGCAAGTGTTGCAGCCAAGTCTGTTGGTCACTGTCACCCTGTATTACTAGAATACATTGATTCTGAACGAATGTTATTAGATACCGAACCTGATATACAAAATCATATCTATCTCTTTATTAGTAAAGAAATGATAGAATTTTGTATTGTTGGATAATGTTTTGAACATTTCCTATATCAAAAGTTGATCGGTTCAGGCACGTTATCTAAAAGCATTGATGTTCTAAATCAAACTACAGTTCTTAGTATATGGAACACACACAAGAGGAAGAGTTCAGAAATGAACGAATCCTTCTTGAGGTGTTGTAGACTAGGTCAGATCAATGCGACCCGACTGGCTAGAGTTACATAAAGATGCATATTTAAATTAGTTTGAACTTACATCTTGTGAAACTCGCCAGTCATGTCACAAAGATAAGATGACCATAGCTCCGTTTATTGGAAACAGAGAAAGAGTTAGTGAACTCTTGGGATGATACATGTTGATAGATCCCCAGTCTACATATGCCAAGACCGGTTCTTTCTACTTCATTACATTCTCTGATAATCTCTCGAGATTCAGACATATGTTCCTATTGAAACACAAGTCCGAACCTTTTGAGATATTCACAGAATATAAGTTAGAAGTAGAGAACCAATACGGGTATAAGTATTATGTCCTATGATGAGATCAAGGAGGAGAATACTTGAGCACGGAAATCCTGGATTATTCTAAAGGAGAATGAGATTCTCTCTCAGCATTACTCCTCCGTATACACCATAGCATGATGGTATATCGGGGCGGAGCAATCACACCCTATATGATAAGGTGTGCTCTATGATGAGTACTACTGAGTTACCTAATTCCTTTAGGGAGTTATGCACTTGAGAAGATGCATACCTATTGAATAGGTTCCAATCAAATCAGTTGCCTACCACTTCATATGTGATATGGAAAGGGAAGAGCCCATCTCTTAAGTCAGTTAAGATTTGGGGTTGTCCAGCCTATGTCTGAAAAGCAAAATCCGGACAAGCTCGAAGCAAGATCTGTTATGTACAACTGGAAAGGTTCCAGCTATACAAACAATAGCAGATGATTTGGTAGAACCAAAGGATTCAGTAGATTCCAACGAACCTCAGCCTTTCCGCCGATCTAGTAGGGTTCCTCACCCACCTGAGAGATACTTCGATTTCTCTATGACAGTGGGAGTGAGGATTGCATCATGAGATGATGACCCAACTAGTTTCGAGCTGGCCATCGAGAGTAAGACTCTGTAAGAATGGCTGGATGTTTATCGATCTGAGATGGAATCCTTATACACCAACAAAGTATGGACTTTGGTTGCTATATCTGAAGGGTTAAATCCCCATCAGGAGCAAGTATATCTTGAGAAGATTACTTGGTGTACATGGAAAGGTTGCGACTTTCAAAGCTAGACTTGTTAAAGGTTTGCATCATTGACCAGGTGTGGATCATGATGAAACTTTTTCTAAGGATCTATACTTAAGTCCATCCAGATCCTACTTGCCACGGCTACATACCATGACTACGATATCTGGCGGTTGGGTGCCATGACTGCTTTTCTAAATGATGTTTTAGAAGAGAGAGTCTATAAGTACACAGCCAGAGGGCTTCGTAGACAGTGGGAGCAGCGGAAACGTGTGCAAGATGCTTTATAGGATAAAGCAGGCATCGCGGAGTTGGAACATCTGTTTTGATGGATTAGTCAAAGAGTTTGACATCATCAAAATGGTAGATGAACCTTGTATAAACAAAAAGGTAGTAGGGAGTATGGTGACGATCCTCGTAGAGTACGTGGATGACATACTCTTGATAGGGAAGTAGTTTCTTATGCTACGCTCGATCAATCTCCGATTATCACAAAGATTCTCCATATAGGATCAAAGTGATACCTACTAAATCCTGGATTTTGGATCTATGAGATAGATCTAATTGGATGTTAGGAATCTCACTAGAAGTAGTGAGATGGTATCAATTGATTCTGGGGAGAATCACTGGAAAGGTTCCAGGGTGATAAAGACGACTGAGTGTCAGTCACAGGCATTGTCTTTACCCTCAGTAAAGGGATGGTATGTTGGAAGAGTTCCAAGCTAGATACCGTGACATACTAGACGATAAAGGCTAGATACATCGCTACTTAAGATGCTACCAAAGAGGCAGTCTGGGTGTATATTGGTTCATGAGATGAACTTAGTTCCTCCCATTGTGTGACAATGGAGTTGTGGCTTATGCCAAGGAACGCCGGTCCCATCAGTGATCCAGACATAATCTAAGGCAGTGTCACCTGATCATGGAGATGGTTGATCTCCAGGGGATCGAGGTTTGGAGAGTAGACTCAGAGGACAACACAGCGGATCCACTCACAAAGGCCTGTTCCCAGAGAGAGATTTTTATGGGATGGTTGAGTATGAGATACTACAACCACTGCTATCAGATGGCCCTAGTGCAAGTGGGAGATTGTTAGTTATATGTATGCCCTAGAGGCCATTACTATACATAGGATGTATATTGTAGTGGATGCTTGGACATATATAGGGAGGACTTTCTTGCTCGACATGATAGTATGCTATCTGGTTGATCTTTACCTTAACGTGTATACTGTTTGTCTCTCTGTTACATGTTGGTAAAGCCCTTAGGATGTGTACTTGACTACCTGGACTATGATGCGGATCATACTAGTGGGGACATGGTAGTCCATAAGTACATCCTTCAAAGTCCCTAGTCGTGGGTGTATCGAGACGGGGCATCGATATACCAGAGTAGACTAGCGTATACCTTCTCGACCCATACAGATGGGCGATGGATGATCCCATATCCATTGGTGTTTGACATCAGAGATGATATACGGGTGCTCAGTAGAGACTGGATACACTGGACGGACTCGCCGAGAACTCCCAGATGGTATTATACCTCACGTCAGATGGCAGTTCTCTGGTGACACTGGTACAGAGTAGTCTGTTGACCCGAGATCGTCATAGAGTCTTGTGTGGTTCCCACTGTGCTTTGATTTCCATCTTACCACGTCCAAGAGGGCATGCAAAACGGTGGTTTTTGGGTACAGTCCCGAATCACATGGAGGCAATGAGCGATAGGAGGGGATTCGTCTCTCCCGGTATAGGGGGTTGATGTTGCGCTGTGTTCGATTGGCTATAACAGGAAATCCCTGGCCAGGGTTGCTGAGATTTACTGGTAAGTGTTACCAGTAGTTTCTCGAATTGTTATAGACCTCATATCGACACGACTTATCGAGCTATTGGGGTCTGACGTTTACCACCCCTAGGCGAGATATGCGACATATCATACGATCAGACCGGACTGTACGGTAGTGTTACTGGTTGGATTCACTGGAGTGTGAGCGGGCTTGCTCGTCGATCTTCAGATCGCTCAATACCCGGGTGGCCGTTACGTTTAGCAGACCGCTTGCGGCTTGTGGGTGTTTGATATGATCATCACCTGCTGCCGGCGTATTGACGAGTCTTTAGAGTCCTACACAGAGGTTTCCTGGCTCAAGCGAAACGAAATAGGAGCGCATATGAGATATGTGCGGGACCGAGAATAATGCGTGTATGTGATACCGTATTCTATTCTCGCGATGAATGTATCGAATGGTTGTATACGATATAACCTAGTTATCGAATCAAGTATTGATTCGATAAGCCGATACATAGGATACTAGTCGGTTATATGCGATATGACCGGATCGTTAAATCAAGTATTGATTTAATGATTTATTGCGTAATTATATATTTGATATATTAGTTTGCATTAACTAGTATCGGTTTACTTAAGATGGATTTTCTCACTTGGATGTACACATTGTATATGTGATATACTTTTGTGCACTTGATTGTATCATGTTTGATGATACATGTTTGCTAGGGTTTTTGTGTAAAGATCAAACCATGGTTACATGATAATGGTTAGGGTTTTTGTTTTATTCTTTTATCTTATTTAATTATTCATTTTGGAATATGATAAGCATAAAAAGAAAATGGTTGCTAATTTTGGATTCTAGTTGAAGCTTCTTGAACTTTTGACTATGTGACCATTTTTGTCTCATGCTTAACCCTAACCACTTCATTTAAGCTTAGTTTAGTCTCTACACTTTACCATGGTTGATTATGATAAGTATTCTATTATTTTCTATTTTCTAAAATAACTTATCATAACAATTTCTATCTTCTTCTTCCTTTCTTCAAGTGAAGAAAGCAAGCCTCATCAATGGTGGATTGATGAAACAAATCATCTTCGGCATGGACATCGATGACCTAGCCCGTCCATTCTCCGATGAAGCCGACGCTAGAGCCCGGGACTTGTTATGGACAGCGAGGAGACTTCATTGCGGAGCTATGGAGGTGGAGAACCGGATCTACAAAGGTTGTATTTCCGTATTCTTTATAGTTAAGTTGTTAACTAGTTTACTTTTCGCCTAGATTTCTAGCCAACGGTCCGTTCTAGGGTTTCTCGGCACCGTTTAAATTTGAAATTGGCATGTTTGATGCCTTGTGAGACCTCTAGAGAGTGCCTAGGAACCCTACAAGGGATACGCCGCTTATCGACAACATTTCAAGCGGATGAAGCGCAAAACTCATCGGGAACAAAGAAGCGCGACCGATGAGCACAAAAGAACCGCCGGTAACTGTCATATGGTTGATTCCGGAGGATCGCAAGTTCTCACCTTCGGGAGTGATTATGATGGAGAAATTGCCCTCGGCCCTCTCTTCAAGGAATCCATCTCCGAAACAGAAGAAGTAAAGACCTGCGAGAATATTCAGCTGCGTAATCGTACGTTGCCCGAAAAGAATCTCGGACCTATGAACAACGGATCAAATAAAAAAGATAAAGGGAAGGAAAAAGTCCCTGAGGATATCGCCCTCGATGATCGAGTCATCGAAGAGCTGGCAGCCAAGGACCCGCCAAAGAAAAACAAGATGGATTACAACGTTCTGGCACACCTGAGGAAGATACCCTCGCAACTAAGTATTCTCGATGCCCTTCTTCTATCTAAAGAGGCGAGAGATTCTCTAATCAAGGCACTACAAGAGCCCCAACGGTTTCAAGCTTTCCTTGCCGAAGAAAAGATGAAGGATGAGCTGGAAGAAGTGCACACCGCTGACATCTCTTTCGGCAACGAAGATCTCCTCTTCAGAAAATATGAGCACAACCGTCCCTTGTATGTCATCGGATACTGCCATGACATCAAGATAAGGAAGATCTTAGTTGACAACGGGTCCTCTGTCAACCTCCTAAATGTGAGGGTGCTAAAAGAAATCTGCATGAGCGTTCAACACCTCGCTCAGGATAAAATAACTATCTCCGGATTCGACTCCCAGTCATCACGGACGCTCGGGTCTGTGATACCAACGTTACGCTTTGGGCTGCTCGTCACTGGCATTAAATTTCATGTCATTGACGCTAAGACTTGCTACAACGCTTTGCTCGGTAGGTCTTGGTTACACGAGTACAACATCATCCCTTCTACACAATATCAGTGTATGAAGTACTTTAAAGATGGTCCTGAGTATACCGTGACTAGGGAACTAAACCCATTTTCCGTAAATGAAGTCTGAAAGTACGAGGATGCAAAGTATTTCCTGCCAGACTTTAAAAACACGGAAAGATGCCGTAAGCCGAAGAATAAGCAGAAAGATATCACCACTATTCCGGTCTTTGGGAGCGATACCGAAGAGGAAGAAGAGATAGTTTATTCAGGGCCACCCCAATGCAACAAGCCGGGACCATCTACCCCTATTCTGGTCTTTGGTAGAGACTCTGAAGACGAACTTAACGCAATGTTCTCGGTCCAGCCATCGATACAGACCCTCACTGGAGAAGATCAAAGCTTGCAAATCGCTATGGTTCCGCGATAGCACTACAGAGAGCTTGATACGCTCGAAACATATAGTGTGCAAGAGCTGTAAACATTCTATGTCCCTCCCAGGCGAAAAGGTGAAAAGGCGATCTTATTCTACCGATCCACGGAGACTAAAGTTGAAAGAGAAGTATGGCATGGTGCCGATCCTGCGCTCTACAGGCTCCAACCCATTCGTCTGCCCAGGTACTACACAGAGGGATTAAAAATGTTATTAAGATGCCAAGGCGTACCTTTCAAATAAACCTCTCGACAAGCTCAGTTCTACAACAGGATTTGGAACGTCCCTGGAACTCAGCGAAAATTGCCCACCGGGAAAATGGAAACGATCAGGCTGGGATATGTCCAGTCCAAGAAACGGGAGCAGTTCCATGGCTGCCATGTCATAAAGGACCTGGATGAAGAAGAGGAAGCTCTTTTAAAAGATGCTGACGCTGAACCAGAATGCGGTCCTGCCATAAAAATGCCGAGTCCGTTGTTTGAAGAACAGATGGACAAGCTAATAAGGGAAGTGAGTCAAAAGGTTCGAAATGACTACAGCCGCGAAATGACCATTTACGAGAAAGCCAAGACGCAACGTCTCATTCGGAAGGCCACGGAAGATGATGATGCCCTTTGCCGTCAGCCCGCCACGCACTCCCAAGACAGGAAAAAGGCCCGATGCAGAGGCAAAAACAAGTTGAAGAACGGAAAAAACGTTCAACAGCGGCAAAACGGATCCAAAAGGCCACGCGATCAAGAAAAGGTCGGCCGGAATCCTTCTCTAATGAAAAAGATAGGCCGAGCATATTCTTTCCCCCGAGAAAAGATAAGGAAAATCTTTGACCTCGTCATGAAATATCAAATTATGATACTCCCGGAGTCTCGGCATCCCGATCAAGCAAACAAAGTTCATCACCCAGATTATTGCTCCTATCACCGAGCAATAGGTCATCCTCTTGAAGACTGCTTTACTTTCAAGAATTGGGTCGAAGACCAATATCAATTCGGCAGGTTTGCTCTATCCAATAGTTGGAAGGTGGCCCCACCGCAAAGCATATGCCAAAGGCAACGTATATGGCGAGAGTAGAACCAGACCAACATCGGTTTTGGAAACGATCTCGTACCTGTCACGCAATAACGCTGTCAGAAGAAGGAATGTGCGAGAACATGGATGATCTATCCCGGTGCTTCAAAAATGATAATGACGAGGTGATCTCAGAGTTTCCACCGGCGCCAAAAGAATTGGAAGATGGAATACACACTACTGCATACAACCTAAGGAAAATTGACTTAGGGACGACAGACGATCCGCGGCCTACGTTCGTCAGTGAGCTGCTTTCTAAAGAGCAGGTGGCTACGCTCAAAGACGTTCTCATGCAGTATAAAGACTGTTTCGCATGGAACTACTCCGAAATGCCGGGACTAGATCCTGAAGTAGCTGTGTACAAATTAGCGATATCTCCGGACATCAAGCCAGTCAAACAAGCGCCGAGAAGAATGCGGCTCGAACTTGAAATGAGCATCAACGCCGAGGTCAAGAAGCTAATCGACTTCGGCTTCGTCCAAGAAGTGCAATACCCTGACTGGATTGCCAACATCGTCCCAGTGATGAAGAAGAACGGGACGATGTGCATCTGCGTAGACTTTCGGGACCTCAACAAAGCCTGTCCAAAAGATGACTTTCCCGTACTGGTTACCGAGCTGATGATAGATAACACGTCCACTCACGAAGTCTTCTCTTTCATGGACGGCTCATCAGAATACAATCAAATAAAGATGCATCCCGAAGACCAGAAGCATACCGCTTTCCGGACCCCTCTCGGCATATTCTGCTAAAAAGTGATGCCTTTCGGTCTGAAGAACGCCAGCCCTACCCATCAGAGGGCCATGACGAAGACTTTGATGACCTTAAACACGAGATTGTCGAATGTTATATCGATGACCTCGTGGTGAAAAGCAAATCGCATGAGGAGCATCTGAAGATAGTGTTCCAACATCTTCGGAAATACAACCTAAAGATGAACCCTCTCAAATGCGCATTCGGAGTTTCCTCAGGCAAGTTCCTAGGATTCATTGTACGACACCGGGGCATCGAAATAGACCTGTCAAAGATTAAGGTGATCATGAAAATGCCTCCGCCGAGAACTCTCAAGCAACTGCGGTCTCTCCAAGGGAAGCTCGCGTATATTCGGCGGTTCATAGCCAATCTCTCCGGCAAATCCCGCCCCTACAGCCATTTAATGAAGAAGGGGACCCCTTTCGTCCGGGATCGCAAATGTCAAAGCGCACTGGACGAAATCAAGCAATACTTGCAGAATCCGCCAGTACTGACCGCTCCAGTCAAGGGAAAGCCTCTCATCCTGTACACAATAGCCATTGAAGGTTCCTTAGGCGCGCTATGGGCATAGGAAAATGACCAGGGGAAGGAGAGAGCCCTCTATTATTTGAGTTGAGTTCTCCCGGGGGCAGAAAATAACCACTCCACTATCGAAAAACATTGCCTAACGTTGATCTTCGCGATAACGAAGCTCAGACACTATACTTTGGCGTATGAGGTCCATCTCATATCAAAAGTGGATCCTCTCAAGTATTTGATGTAAAGAACCATACTAATGGGACGGCTCGCTAAATGGGCCCTCCTCTTGATGGAGTTCTCGATAACATACCGACCTCTCAAGGCAGTGAAAGGCCAGGCCATCGCCGACTTCCTCACTGAGCATCCTATACCTACCGATTCACCCCTAAATTGCGAATTGCCAGGCGAGCACGCATTTGACACGATCGACAGGGAAAGAAGAGAGAGTGACATCCGATGGGAACTCTACTTCGATAGGGCATCCTCCATAAAGAAGCGAAAGCACAGCTCCCCCATAATCAAATCGGGGGTAGGCCTTATCTTCGTGACTCTGCAAGGAGGGATAATGCGCTTTGCCTTCTCCTTAACAGAGCTGAGGACAAACAATGAAGCCGAATATGAAGCTTTGATAGCAGGGCTTGAGATCGCTGTCGACATGGGAATTGAAAACCTCCTCATATACGGAGACTCCCAATTGGTCGTCAGCCAAGTAAACGGCGACTATCAAACGTGCAAACCAGAGCTGGTAAAGTACGGTGAGAGAGTGCAGCAACTGCTGACTCAAATTCCCTCCTACACTCTGGAAAGCATTCCGCGTGCGGAAAATAGAAAGGCAGACGCATTAGCCAAACTTGCTAAAGAACTGGCTGACGAAAATCTCGATGACGTGAGGATCGTTGTGCAAAGCCGTCGGGTTCTTGCGCCAGCAGAAATATCTCCGGAGTCGTCCGAAGAAAAGGGAGTGACCAAGCAAATGGCCCTATAAATAAAAAACCAGGAAAAGGCTAAGGATTGGAGAGAAGTCTTTATACACTACTTCAAATCCCGTCAAACACCTGAAAATGCATCCTCAAGACATCAGCTCATGAAACGAGCTCTGTCTTTCGCCTTCGTCAATGATACTCTGTATAAGAGATCGTTTGACTCTCTATGGCTGAGATGTCTGGGACCGGAAGAAGCAAGGAAAGTCGTCCAAGAAATTCACGACGGACTCTGCGGTTCTCATCAAGCCAGGCCGAAAATGAAGCTGAAGATCAAAAGGATGGGCTACTATTGGCCCACGATGATTCAGGACTGCCTCGAATACGCGAAGCAGTGGCACTCATGCCAGATTCACGGGGACTTCATCCACCAGCATCCAAATCCGCTACACCCAATGGTGACTAGCTAGCCGTTCGAAATATGGGGAACTGACATAATCGGGCCCATCAAACCAGCATCATCTAGAGGACATCGGTTCATATTGGCAATAACCGATTACTTCTCTAAGTGGGCAGAAACAGTACCGTTAAAAGAAGTGAAGACGGAAAATATCCTCCATTTCTTCAAGACACACGTCATCTATCGGTTCGGCACTCCGCGACGGATTATCTCCGATAACGGGCCAGCCTACAGAAGTCACAGAATCAGCCGCTTCGCGCAGCAACATAATATAGACTGGAAATACTCTTCGGTTTATAATCCCTGAGCTAACGGTCTAGCTAAGGCCTTCAACAAGACCTTGACGAAGTTCATAAAGAAGACGATATCCAAAAATAAGAAGGACTGGCATGAGAGATTGCATGAAGCTCTCTGGGCGTATCGGACCACGTTCAAAACGGCAACAAATACAACGTCATATGCATTGGTATTTGGCACTGAAGCAGTACTCCCCCTCGAGATAGAGCTACCCTCTCTACGAGTGGCGGTTCACTACGAGATAACAGACGAGGAGAATACTCATCTTCGCCTTGAGGAGCTCAACGCCCTTGATGAAACTCGGCTCATGACGCAGCAAAACTTGGAGGCTTACAAAGCAAAGATGACGCGCTCATACAAAAGATTGACAAGGCCAAGAACATTCCGCCAAGGCGAACTCGTGCTAATTGTCAAGAGACCTATGATCCTAAATTGTGCCAAACGGGGGAAATTCGAGCCGAACTATAAGGGCCCGTACATCATAGACAAAGCCTACCGAGGCGGGGCTTACTTGCTCATGGATATGCATGGCGAAAGACCCTTTCGGCCAATAAACGGTCGGTTCCTGAAAAAATACTACGCCTGACGAGTCACGAACCAAGTTAATGATAGATCATGATGCCTATGTCCGCTCGCTATCTTCCCGAGTCCAAACTCTATAAGTAGTGCCCAGCGAAACCTTGCCTCCAAGGCTATGGACCGAGATGTCCTAAAACTAATGTTCATATCAGAATTTTGCATTATTATATCGCCCATTCTTAATCATATTACAAATAAATAGGTGCTTTTGATCCATGTCTGCTAAATAGTTGCAGGTTACAGGTTCTCAGAATGTTACAGTGAAATTCATGAAAAGTCGTTACAAAAGTGAGATTACGACCAACAATAGATGAATCCTTATGATGCCGCCTACCAGTTCAAAGAACAAATGAAGATCAGTAAACAGTTCAATGCACAAAGCACAAGGGCAGCACATGATTCAAGACTCACGGTAAAAGTCCACATAATTCTGCACTGTGGGAAATTTGGAAGAAAGTAGAAAAGATTCTGAAGAACCAAGTGAAGAAAACATAAGGAAAAAGCAACATGAAACATCCCTGAAGAACTGAGCCCAAGAGCCCACAGTACGGCCGTGGAACCGCGGCCAAACATGGCTTTCTGCCGCGCTTCCGCGGCCGTGCAGTCCACGTGTCGGTGGGTGTCGGTGTTTTGACCTGGCTTTCTTAGGGTAGTTCGGTAAATTCAAATGTGGATCAGATGTAAAACTTAGAGTTTCTCTTATCTATAAATAGGAAAGCCGAAAGCCTAATTAGGCGTGCCTCTTTTTATTTTCTAGATTAAAATTTTATTTCCTTGTAATCATTGAAGAGGTCTTCAATAAAGTAAGGTTTGTTTTTTTTTCTATCGTGCATTTTTTTATCAGAATTTAATTCCTGCATTTTTTATCTGTCTTTTATTATCTGCAAGTTAGATAGTCTTTTAAAAATAAAATTATAAAAATGAATTTCATCATTACTATCCTAATGAGTGAGTAATTCCTCACTTGTTAGGATTAGGATAGGGAAGGTTTGAAAGAAGGAAATCTCTCTCACTCCTTTCTTTGCCCCCTATAATTTTAATTAATACGGATTCTATTTGAATTAACTACACACCGCTCACTACGGCACCCTATCCTACAAGATAGCAGTGATTCCCTAGTTAGACCGGTAGTGGTTGATTTAAATAGAGGTTATGGCTAAGAGTTAAGAAAGGACGAACAAGGACCAAAAGGAAGAAACTGAGTTTCTTCCTAGTCGTGCTAATCCCCTTTGTTGACTATTACCCTGACACCTATATTCTTAACTAGGGCAAGGAAAGCAGTGAATAGAATCCTTTTACCAAACTAACCTAATCCTAACCCTAGCAAGACTTTAAATCAATTGAATCTCATTCTTAGATTTTAAAAAAAAACATACCAAAAATAGGACTTAACTCATTAGAACTTAAAGAAAGAACACATTTTTCTTGTGGACCGACCCGTACTCAACCGGCTAGCTACCAAGCGACACTGTCTTGATTGCGGTATTCTTTACTTTAAAACGCACGTATGAAATCCTACACATTAATCAAATGGCACCGTTGCCGGGGAAACGGTAGTTATTTTCTTTTTGTAATTTCGGGTTAATTGAAATTTTAAAAAATTTATAAAAATTGAAAAAACAAAAATAAAAATAAAAATCATCTTGTTTTCTTTGAAAGGTTTTTGTGCAAGTGTGCAGGCTTGGAGCAAACACTGATTCAGATCTGGAGCAAGCCCAGTGAACAAATCAGGAAACAGAGGATCTGAAAAGACAGAGGAGAACCATTACAGCAAACAGGAAAAATTTGGAGATCCAAACCAACCAAACTGTCGCGGAAATGTGGCATAAGAAGGAGTTTGACCGCGGTTCCGCGGTCAATTGCTGATGTCAGCACCCCAAAATTATCTGTAAATATTTTTGTCCCTTCTCCTACCCTAATCTCCACTGAAAATTTTTCCTGCAGGGTTCTTTGCCTAAAATCTTTCTTCCTCTCTAATAAATCATTTTTGTGTAGGATTCTTTGCGCTGCCAAATAAAAAATTTTTGCAAGTGTTTTAGATTTTTGGTGTGTTAACGGCTTTGCATAATTAATACGGACTTTTAAGGGGCTATAACACCAATCAAGATTGGGTGGGAATTTCATTACCCTTCCTAAGACCCCAAAAATCATAAAAAAAGAATATGCATCACCCTCGAACTAATTAAAAAATATCTAGACTCAGCCAATTAAGGACTGTCGCGCTCATTAGGACAGAGGAAGGTTGTGGGCATTCAGTCGTTTATCTAAACCTGACTTTGTTGTGCCTATGCTAGACAAGTGAGAAAGGTAATTTTAAAAGGCCCGTCTCACGGTGATTCGTGAGCGGATCCCTCCTTTCTTCATTTGTGCTTACCTGCCCACAATTGGCGGTGAAGAGGCGATTTGAGGGATATCTCACAACTTGTCGCTTTGGAACGGTTAGGAGAAGTCTAGTTGACTTAGGAGACCCTAGCTCTAGGCTTGATTGTGCATGCTTAAATTGTGATTGTGCCGTAGTTCCATACAAATTTTTGCAAAACTCTTTCTAAAAAAAAACACTTTCAAAACTCTAAAAACAAACAATTTTTCTAAAAAAAAATTAAAAAATTAATTTAAAAAAATCACATTCTTTTTCTTCTCCTTTCTCTCATCACATCATGGGTACCCCACATCACAAAACTCTTGCCGAACTTTGGTACCCTCAACCAGACATTACTTCCTACGCTTCTTATTTTGGTCGAATTTCGAACGACCCCTCCATACCCAAAATTTCTTTGAAAGATCGAATAGACGCGTCTAGGACAACCAGTTGGACTCCGCAATCCACCTTGTATCAACCATTTCAACCTTCACCACCTTCTTACATTGATACTCCTTTTTCGAGTCCTATTGTAACTCCGAAACCCATGTCTATTGCTGAACATATTGAACAATCTCGTAACCGATCTTTCATTCCTTTCACCACTGCGAATTCTTTGGATCAACAATTCCATTCACCTTCTTATCCAAATATTGATCCTACTTCTGTCCAACCATTTAATTCCAACCAGTCCTACCCGACTATTGCACCTTCCCTAGATATTGCTTCTGAACAGCCATTTGGGAGTTTCCAGTATCCAAACAACTTTAAATTTTTTACTGAAACCCCGTCACAACCCATGTCTAGTCTGGAATAGTCGTTGTAAGATTTTATGGTGGCGTCAAGCCAACAGATGATGGATTTGAATGCGTCCATGGCCACCCTCATACAACCTAGTGACCCGGTAGCTGGTTTCCAACTAGCTCCAAATTTTCCAATGTATGATGAGGCGGTTGGACAGATTGAGAATTTGAGTGGTAAGAGTGAGCTGTACACCCTTCCAAATAAAACCTATCCATCCCCAATTGAATCCCACAACTCCGTTTTTGAATATCTATCAAGTGTCTTAAATGATTCACCAGTTGAAAATAGAACGTTTAATGAGTTGTGCGACCTTGTAGTGTTTGATTTACCTGATTGTGAAGGGTCCCTTTCGAGTGAAACTATCAGCAATCCTTTTGACCTCTACACCTCCACTCTAGAACCTGAATTGATTGATATACATGCTTTTGATGAGGTGTCTGGAAAATTTAATTTTCACTTGATCGAGGATATTGACGCTGGGAATATTTTGGATGATGAACCCACAGATTTGGATGAGTCTCTCTCTCCAACTCATCATCCCGAGTCATTAACTGTTTTTCCCGAACTTCATACGCGTCTAGATTTTGATGATAATTGCATGGATGAGATAACTTTTGAGGGGAATTATGAGGATAGTATTGAGGATGAACCAGTTTTGTTAGATGAGTCGGATTCTCCAATTCATCATGTCCCTTCCACTGACTGTGTACACCCTCCAGAACCTTTCACTGTTACCCTTCCTAAATCACTCCCCTTCATCCTTTCCATTGTTCCGACCGCGCAAGAAACCGTATCACTTTCATTTTTAATGTCTGGTTTACCAAGTTCGACGTACCCATGTTTTTTCACGAATCTTGAGGGATTTGACCCCATTTCTCGACTGGTTGATAGATTAGCACAATCGCAATTTACACATCGGTCATCACAATTTGTGCTAATTTATTCACTCAATTTACACTCTCAAGTTCGTACTACACTTCTTTCTCTTTTCCTCCATTCTTCCCCTAATATACCGAGACCGTATTTCACCTTTCTTCTAACACGGGCTCGCGTATTCTCCATTTCTTTCCTCTTCGCATTCTTTCACCAACCAACATACTATAGAGATAGAATATTTCAATGGTTGGTACTCACTTTTGGCCTGTGTAAGGCCTTGTATAGATTGATACTGTTCTCTTTTCCCTCCTAATCCTGAACTTTAACGCTTGAACAGTGGAAACACTGTTTTAAATAAGTTTGGGGGTATGTACAATTTGTAATAAATAAATAAAATATAATAAAAAAAATTTCAAAATTTTGGGGGTATATTGGTAAATTTTCAGTTTTAATAAAAAATAAATAAATATTTTTTTTTCAAATAAATTCCTCTTTTTAAGAGGTCCTTTTTGCAAATAACCAAAACACCCTCTATAAATAGAACCCGACCCCTCTGCGGCTTTTACCAAACCCTAATATTTTCCTCTCCCAAAACCCTAGCCGCCACAGCAGCCAGAGCAAGGAGATCCCATCTTGCCGCTGCGGAACCGCCGCCCAAGTCGCTTCCTGCCGCGCTTCCGTCGCTCCTTGGTGTCGTCGCCCTCTGAAATCTTCAGAGGAGGTTTGTAGTTCTCTGATCCTCTCTGTTAAATTTAAAATTTCTCAATAAGCTCTCGGTAATAGCACCAACTTTGCAGTTTGAGAGGGACTTTTCCCTAATGTTTGCACACACGATCTATGGTAGCTATTTCGGTGAAGAGATCCGAAGGCGATGGTGGAATTTCTTACTTTTTAACCATCCAAACTCCTTCGCTCTTCCAGATCTCGTCACTCGATTTTATGAGTGCATGGAGGAAGGTTGCCTCTCACAACACAGATACATTAGGCTAATTTGGGGTGATAGGGAAGTAATAATCGATAGGGACTTCATCCATGAAGTCACCTTAATTCCTAGGCTACCTACCCATGACCAACCCCTACAATTCGAGGATTATCTACCCTTGATAGGTAATGACTGTTCGAGAGAGCCACGTAAGGGCATCCAGGCTAGAACCCTCTTTGCGAATATACTAACTGTGTGCCGTTGGGCACAAAATAACATTTTTGTTAATTCGCACAATACTACATTTTTCACACCATCCCTTCATATCGTGCACACCTTAATGACTAGGAACCAAGCTATGATATGTGCACGGTATTACTTCATTCGATTGGTGCGGGGAAGAGGGCTGCCAATTATCCATGCCCTATGTTGGTGACACAACTGTGTCGCCATTTCCTCCCTGTGGAGGAATTTGAGTTTTATATGTATGGAGGGATCCCTATTAGACCTCTTATCCACGTCCTACACACGCTTAAATGATGTATGGTCGCGCACTGAGCCAGCCGGGGATGTACCCGCCAAGATACCCAGCTCCAGCTCGACCGCGAGCGAGGAAGAGCTTACCCCTACAGCACATGCATGTTTACTTAGGAAAGCCACTAGGGGGATAGACAGATTGATAGGGATGGTGACCAACCTGGATCACCGAGTGACAGAAATAGAGCATGGCATGACCACTCTGCTGGCAAGAGAGGAACGTTCCCGTTCACGTTCAAGGGGACGGCGAGGCTATGAGCAGTGAGGGCACTGCTTTTAATAAGTTTGGGGGTGGAGGTGTTTTGTAAATAGTTATCATTGCATTGCATATTCTTATTTTTATACATATTTGTTTTTTTCTTTCTTTGCATATTTAATTCCGCATTGCATCTTTATAAAAAAAATATAAAAACTAAAAAAATTTAAATAAAAATATAAAAATCAAATCAAATAAAAAATTGAAATTTTTTAAAAATTATAAAAAAATTGAAAAATTCAATTTTGGCCATATTTGACTTAAGTTCAACATGACGATTGAATAGTAGGAAAAAACTAGATCCTAACCTTAGTAAAAATAAAACCCTAAAAATAATCTTTCTCAAAGTTTAACTGTAGAAAATATATGTCCTTGTAGTTTATTTAGAAATAGGCAAATTTTGAATTCCATTCTTGGGCTAAGTCAAAATAAGGGAAGAGTATTGAAATTTTTATTTGAAATGTAAGTCTGAAAAATAATTCCTAACCTTAAGTCTAAATTCTGAAAATATATACCCTACAACTCACACATACACGCACCTTGAAACTTGGGGTAGTAGAGGATACCTTGAAATGCTCTTGTCTAAAATCCTTGGTATGAAGGAAAATAAAATAAAAGTACAAGTGTGAATAAAGAGATAAAAAAATGAACACTGGTTTTGTAATTACTTAAGGCTGCATAAATAAAAAATATAGCAAGGGTGCTTTATCACTTAGTGCCTTAGACCAACTGGTTTGAGAGTCACTGCTAAGCCTTAGGTATCGCAAGACGAGGAATTACGCCTAAATGCGCAAACACATTTTGTAATCGGTCGTTAGTACCTCAAGAAGTAGTAACAGTAGCATAAAGAATGGGTAAGCTATTTCATCTAAAATTCACAAACTAAAAGTACTTTGGACGATGGACAAGAGTATGATAGCTTGAATTGAATTTCCAAGTGTAGGTGTGATAATCACACACATGTAAGGGTATATAATTAGGGTTTGGATGAGAGATAGAAATGAAAGATAGGGCTTATACCTTCAGTAGAGATGATAAAAATTCCTAAGTTGAGATGGAACCTTAGAAGGAAAATTCAAAAGATGCAGAAAGCTGAATAAATTTGCAGAACATATACGATCTTATGTTAAATGAAAAGGAAGTGTAAAAAATATGGGTTGATGATTTCTAAGTTGAAGATAATAGAATTTCTTACTAGAATACTGAATTGAAGAATGAAAATTAAACAGGCCAAATTGATCGGATTTTGTAGGCAGTATCCGCTGAAAACCCACAGGAGACAACACTCCTTTTACTAGGGACACTTAGGGGTTTAACGGCTTGCTGCACGAGCTCAGTGCAATCGCGATTCCCTGTGAAAGTGAGGTTAGGTTTTTTCGAGAATAAAATTGGCTTCGCTCGGGACGAGCAAAAGATAAGTTTGGGGGTATTTGGTCATATCAGAATTTTGCATTATTATATCGCCCATTCTTAATCATATTACAAATAAATAGGCGCTTTTGATCCATGTCTGCTAAATAGTTGCAGGTTACAGGTTCTCAGAACGTTACAGTGAAATTCATGAAAAGTCGTTACAAAAGTGAGACTATGACCAACAATAGATGAATCCTTATGATGCCGCTTACCAGTTCAAGGAACAAATGAAGATCAGTAAACAGTTCAATGCACAAAGCACAAGGGCAGCACAAGATTCAAGACTCACGGTAAAAGTCCACATAATTCTGTACTGTGGGAAATCTGGAAGAAAGTAGAAAAGATTCTGAAGAACCAAGTGAAGAAAACAGAAGGAAAAAGAAACATTAAGCATCCCTGAAGAACTGAGCCCAAGAGCCCACAATACGGCCGTGGAACTGCGGCCAAACATAGCTTTCTGCCGCGGTTCCGCGGCCGTGCAGTGCACGTGTCGGTGGGTGTCGGTGCTTTGACCCGGCTTTCTTAGGGTAGTTCTGTAAATTCAAATGTGGATCAGATGTAAAACCTAGGGTTTCTCCTATCTATAAATAGGAAAGCCGAAAGCCTAATTAGGCATGCCTCTTTTTATTTTCTAGATTAAAATTTTATTTCCTTGTAATCGTTGAAGAGGTCATCAATAAAGTAAGGTTTTTTTTTATTGTGCATTTTTTATCAGAATTTAAATCCGGCATTTTTTTATTTATCTTTTATTATCTGCAAGTTAGATAGTCTTTTAAAAATAAAATTATAAAAATGAATTTCATCATTACTATCCTAATGAGTGAGTAATTCCTCACTTGTTAGGGTTAGGATAGGGAAGGTTTGAGAGAAGGAAATCTCTCTCACTCCTTTCTTTGCCCCCTATAATTTTAATTAATACGGACTCTATTTGAATTAACTACACACCGCTCACTACGGCACCCTATCCTACAAGATAGCGGTGATTCCCTAATTAGACCGGTAGTGGTTGATTTAAATAGAGGTTATGGCTAAGAGTTAAGAAAGGACGGACAAGGATCAAAAGGAAGAAACTGAGTTTCTTCTTAGTCGTGTTAATCCCCTTTGTTGACTATTACCCTAACACCTATATTCTTAACTAGGGCAAGGAAAGCAGTGAATAGAATCCTTTTTCCAAACTAACCTAATCCTAACCCTAGCAAGACTTTAAATAAATAGAATCTCATTCTTAGATTTTAAAACAAAACATACAAAAAATAGGACTTAACTCGTTAGAACTTAAAGAAAGAACACCTTTTCCTTGTGGACCGACCCGTACTCAACCGGCTAGCTACCAAGCGACACCGTCTTGATTGCGGTATTCTTTACTTTAAAATGCACGTACTAAATCCTACACATCAATCAACTAACAACAGACTGAAATGTCCTAAAACTAACTACGGACCGAGATGTCCTAAAACTAACAATGGACCGTAATGTCCTTAAACTAACTACTGACCGAAACGTCTTTAAACTACTACAAACCGCAGCATCCAAGGGCTGACGTAAAAAAAGGTACGTCCATAAGCGAAATGGGCATGGATGAAAACCCGAAAGGGCTCCGTGAGTAAAATTAGCAGGGCTATCGGCGAGTTTGTGAAAACCCGAAAGGGCGTAATCTCGTTAAAAGACACTTGCAAGGTCCTCTCGACCTTTTAAGGAGAAAATACCTGCGTGAGATCCTTACGACTTACAAGGGAGCAACACACTTAGGGAGCCCCACGATTCCTAAGGAGAAGTTACACTTATGAGATCCTCACGACTCGTAAGGAGAATTCCCCCTATGAGACCCTCACGACTCATAGGATTCGAAAGCCTTAAGCTACAGGGAGCTAAACCTGTTCTTAAGCCATCACATTTCCCAAACTGCCCTAAAAACGGTTCAATATTGACCCTTGTATACAATCCACGGGTATAAATAAACATCTTCCCCCATCAAGTCCCACCAGCGACGAGGGATTTCCTCACATGGTGAACAACCCTTGTAAGTCCTCTCGACTTATAAAGAGGAAGCACACTTGTAAGATCCTTACGACTTACAAGGGAACATACACTTAGGAATCCTTACGATTCTTAAGGAGAAATGCGCCTGCGAGATCCTCATGACTCGTAGGGAGAAATACCTTTATGAGACCCTTACGGCTCATGAAGTCGGAAGCCTTAGTCAAGAGGATCTTTGTAACGTTTTAAAAATAAAAAAATAAATAATTAGATAAATAAATTCCTTTAGGTGCGATAAAATTCAAGTGGGGATTTTTATTAATTATTCATGGTTTTAATGAGGAGATTAACCTGTTAATTGAATGCAAAACCTAATCTAGTTACTAGTTGTTAATTGTTAGTTTAAAATTATGCTAAATATGCTGTTTTTGCTAACTAGGGTTTTAGAAATTGCTTAAATAATTGGGATTAAAATCAAATTAGGGTTTCATGACATTATTAACATTTTAAATTGTAGTTTAATAATTTAGTTCATGCAAAACCAAGTTTAGTTGTGGAATTGTGAATTTTTCTTTAAAAAGTGTTAAAATTTGATAAAATTGCAAACTAGAAATTTTGGGTTTTATACAAATTGACGAGATTAAATTATGAAAATGGTTTATATAACCTAGTTATGATATTTAGTGAATATTATGGCCATTAGTTTCGTTTAAACATAAGGTCTTGAAGTAAAACGGTTAATTGACGCTTTCTAGGTTTTTGCGAAATAGAACGATTTGATTAATTTTAAGGTTTTGATGATTTAAACCCTATTTATATTATAATTAGTGAGTTTTGAAACAACGATTTGTATGTTTGTGTTTTATCTCGATCAATCGGCGTTTGTACGCCGATATCGAGGGTTATTTGGTTCTTTTGCATGAGCGGGTCATAGGTTTTAACCTATGCGCGTTTCGTGCGCCGTTTTTGTTTTATCCGCGATTCGGTTTACGATATACATATATGTTTGCATATAGGTACCTCTCACGTGGACTTCGGACGATGAAGAAGAGAATGACGACATCGACTTCAGCAGACAAGGACCAGGTGAGTAGATATATATCTACGGGGGAAGTTGGGTGGATGGCGTATAGCACCCCCGCAAACGTAGAATAGGGTTATTACTTACTGTTATTAGGAAGTCGGACGTGACCTTAGATTCTTGGCGAGTAGGGTCCTATTGAAGACTTTAGCTTGGACTAGACTGATTTAGGAAGACTTAACTATGAAGATGACTGCCTTGGAGGGAATTCGTAAGTTTCATGTAAACACATACACACACGCACACACATAAACTTGACTTGGTGTATATGTGTGTGTGTGTGCCTATATATATATATATATATATATATATATATATAGGGATGTGTGTAGGTACACACACACACACAACATATACATGTGATATGAGGAGGCTATGATACATGGAGATAAGTCGATATGACTAGGTTTGATGCCGTAATTTATTGGATATGTGATCGAGTTATGACATGAGATGTGTTATGATGGTAGCGGATCATTGGGCAATGAGATTATATAAAATATATTTATATAAACGATAATATGTGTAAATGACATTGGAATGAACGAGACTCTAGAATAGAACCCGGATTGTAATATGTGACTTAATCACGACATGATTTATGACATGATATTTTAGTGGATCATTTGACGATCTATATTTACACAGACGATGATATATGTTTGATGATATTGGGATGTATGCAATTATAGTAAAGTACCCTTGATCATGATATTTTTTGATGATGTATATATGTGATAGTTGACTCGTACCTGATTTTGGAATGCCGTACGATGGATTTTACCGTACGAGGCATAGATGTGATGACCGATCCGCACTCTTGACTCGAGGAAGTCGTATTACGTACGTGACGCTATTGAGGCTGGATCGCCGACTACTAGAGATACCGACTCAGACTTTAGGAGGATTATTCTTACCTTTCGACTAGTGTCTTTAGTTAGTTCCTTAGTTGGTTAGGTAGATTTTAGTTTAGGCTCGAGTCATATTCATTTTAAAAACTAACGAATCGTGCGCATTTTTAAAGACAGCCTGAAGGATACTACGGATTTTTCAAAAGAAATATATTTTCTTAAAAACCCCGTAGCCCCTAATTTTCTAAAAACCACGATTCGTGATTTTTCAAACATCAAACTGTATGACTCGTAATTAGTATGTATTCTCTAGCTGTGCGTTTACTACACCTTCACTGTTATATTCATATTGTATTCATCGCATTGCATGTTCACACATATGTTTCTTTAGCTAATATGAAACTCTGTCTGTTAGGACACCAGCACCATTACCATTACCGATGATGCGGATGTACCACGTACACTTATTTGCTGGCTCACACACATCATCATCGGGAATTGCCATGTCACGTACACTTTAGAACATATTATTTTTTTATTGATATAATCAGCTAAATGCTAGTCCGATATAATATTGTGTGATTACTCTCATATGCTAGTTAGACATTGTATTTATTACTTAGAAAATTCAGGCATTCAGATTTTCATGTTATCATGCAGCATTGTGGGGCTTATGCCGATACTCATTATTTACTTACTCATGATTTTGGGATTTTGGATTTCTATGAGATTTCTGGATTTTGGGGGAAAACCGCAAGAATATATATAAAAACTTCTCTCTCCCCCCCTCTCTTTTTAAAATACAAGTTGCGGTTTTCTCGTGATGTATGTGTCGTCCACTATGAGATTTCATGTTTTCTATTGGATTTCGAGACCCGATTCTAGGAGTGGATGAACCGTCTCGGGTACATGGTGGGCCCGGTATGGTACCCCGGGGCAAGAAGATGGAATTGTAGACGATGAGCCTGGCAGGGGAAGACTACCTACCGGTGATGTCTGGCGCGGCGGATATCCAGAGGATACCGACCGTTGTCGTGAAATTTGATGATATGGGCCGATCCGGACTGACGGAGCCCGAGATATTGAGACTATGAGACATTGAAACTATGAGATATTGAGACTATAAGGTATTGAGACTTTGAAATTTACATGTTTTGTGTCGATACTTGACACGGATTTCCATGGATTTCATTGATGATGTTTCAGATTACCATACAAATTTTACTATGATAAAAGTTAAAGGTTTCTTATACAGATATATCCAGATTTCATGGTTGATTGTTTTACATTCATGGTGCATGCATACTCATACACATGACATGTTACTACTTGAGGCACTGACACGAGCACTGAGCATTGTACTTACGCATAGATTATTACCATGCCACTACTAGATGACTAGTGATATATATTAAGTATATTATTATGGCCTAGGAGAGCGTCGTGCATGCGATTTCTACTCGTAAATGTCTTCTACTCACGAGTTGGCAACTCACCCCCGTTGTGCCAAATTTTTCTTACAGGTTTCGATGTACAGGTTTCCTTCGCAGCTTGCTGGAACATCATTTCATTCAGGGTGATTTGCTTGGTAGGTTGGTTCACTTGTATCAGGACCGCCGTTGTACTTTTATTATTTCATTTGTATCTAGTAAGCTCCATCAACCAGACTTGTATTACTGATAGATTTAGAAGACCAGTTGTTTTTATTTCGACCTTAGAATCGCGCTTGTACTATTATGGTTTTGGTGGATTTGGTTTCTTTTGAGTTTTGAGCCTCGCCCTTCGGCGTTATATATTTTAGTGCATTGTGTGGTTGTTTCCGCCTTTTGGCGTAGAGCTAGCTCCCGCTTGGGGATGCCATTTTATTGTTGCTTATGTATATATTCTTATTTGTACCCGTTTGGGGCCAGTTTTTACAAAGGAGACTCTGTCGAAATTTTTGAGAAAATTTGATGTTGCTTTTAAAACTTGTTTTCCTACACTTCTTCTTCTAAATGGTTTAGATTTCTGGGCTTTGGCTTGCTTAGATTACGTTAAGCCTCTAGACGTTTCGTAATTTAAGTGCCGGTCACGTTCCGTACCTTCGGATCATGACAAAGTTGGTGTCAGAGCGGTAGGTTTAACCTTTGTCTGAGTCTAGGTTGACCTTGGTTGATGGAGTAGGTGACTTAGGTAGAGTGACGTACCGTGGGTATGATCCGCGGCATACTTACGATACGCTACTCTGCTTAAGAAGCCTTAGGATGTACATTTCTTTGCACCGTATTCTATTCGTTCCTTTGATCTATCTTCGTCGATATCGGATGGTGGTTTCTGTTACCACGGTCGCACGGGCAGAGGGAGTTGCGGCTCGAATGCGATGACCGTTAAGGTATCGTCTGTTTTTGAGGATTGAAGCATTGTTTAGCATGCGGACGAAGGGTATTCACATGTCGTCCAGACGAAATTAAAAGGTTCGAACGAATGTCAGAAACCCATTTTCCCAAGTTTAAAGTATTCGGAAGAACATGCAGGTATTTCTATGGACCCTCTAGAAGAGTGAAACCCTAACTCGACATAATGACCATGAGAACGCCTTTGAACCTTAGGGTTTACGGCAGTTCCGCGGTGCCATTAGTGAGGCTTGGGTTTGCCCTTCTACGGCTGGTTCGCAGATGCTGGGGCATGTACTAGATATTTTTAAACTGTACTTGAGTGTTGAGCTCTCGGGGAATTATGGGATTTTGATGAATCGATCGAAAAGTTTAACATAGTCCAGATATCAGGTGAAGGGATAGATTACGTGGGAGACTCTAGATATGAGCATAGCCGTCTGTAGCGCAGTCAGCACAGCTATAAGGAGACGAGTCCGAATCAGTCGACATTAGAAAAGGCGCACATTGACGATGGTGTTTACGATTGCGATTTAGTGATTTGAATTTCATATTTCCGTTGTTTGGATTTTAGTATTTTGAGGATTTTGTTCTATGATTGGTATTTCCTATGTGTACATTCATTACACTCTATTCATGTTTCATATATCAGTGGTATTGATGCTGTTTTGTGCATACCCAGTGCACTCGATTTGGTTTTATACATTTTGAGATATTGATTTGATTTTGTGCATATGGGTTGCACATGATTTTGACGTATGCTTTGGCATAGTTTTCATGCACTTTTCGTACTGTGATTTTGATTTCGATATTCGATATATGTTTTCGTGCACCATGTGCACTTGGTTGAGACTCTTGCGCACCTTTGGCGCACTTGATGTGATTTGTGCACACCAGATGCACTAAATCGGGGTTTTGTGCAGAATAGATGCACCTGATATTATTGTCGTGCATGCCCGTTGCACTCGACAGATGTTTTTGGTGCACACCCGTTGCACTCAGTTTTGTTTCTGTGCATATTCATGGCATCTGTATTTGATTTCGATTTTCGTGCGCACCGGACGCACGTGGTACCTCGTATGCTGTATTTAAGGCTGATTTCATCTTGAGCAGTACGTTTTTATGATATTACTTTGGTTTAATAATCGAGCAGGATTGTCCTGAGATCAGTACTAAGGTGTTTTTGCATGCTTCTTTATTCAGATGTTTGGACGATTTTACTATGATGCGCACTATATACAAGTTATAGTTTTGATATATTTCATGTTGGTTTTCGTATTGAACTTTGACATTGTATTTTCACTATAACTCCGATGATTGTGTTATGCTTGACGGAGTTGATTTTTAGTTATGTATTGATGATTTCGAAGCCCCGACGATTTGAGTGCTTTACTGAAATGTCTTAGTAATTGGGGGGAGTTTTAATTTAAATTCGAGGACTGAATTTCTTTAAGGAGGGAAGATTGTAACGTTTTAAAAATAAATAAATAAATAATTAGATAAATAAAATCCTTTAGGTGAGATAAAATTCAAGTAGGGATTTTGATTGATCAAGGAATATTTATTACCGCAATCAAGAACGGCGTCGCTTGGTAGCTAGCCGGTGAGTACGGATCGGTCCACAGGGATTTTGTGTATTCTCGATTTGTTCTAACGAGTTAATTCCGATTGTTGTCGGATTGATTAAATCTAAAAACTAAGGTTGATCTACACTAGGATTAGAATCTTGCTAGGGTTCGGTTTAGGTTAAGTTTGGAAAGTCAATATGCCTCACCGCTTTCTATGCCCTAATTAAGATCTATGAGGTGTTATGGTAATAATTAATAAAGTGGATTAGTACCATCGGGAAGAAACGATGTTTCTTTCTCTAGGTTCTTGTCCTTCCTTTCTTAATTCTTACCCTAACCTCCATGGAAAACATATACAACCGGTCATTTATACTACGGTATCACCGCTACCTCGTGGGATAGGGTGCCGTAGGGAGCGGTGTGTGCATGTATGCATGGAGTCCTATAAAAACGTATGATGGGCAAGAAAGGGGTGAGAGATCTTCATCTCTCAAGCCTTCCCCAAATCTAACCCTAACAAGTGAGGAGACTACTCACTCATTAGAAAATTGAAAAACATGTTTTAACTAATTAACTAGGGCAGATAATGAAATCTAAACTAGGGCAGAAAGGAAAATTATACTAGGGCAGATTATAAAATTAAGTAGGGCAAGAATAGAAAACTTACTCTAATTTGATGCACTCTTCATACTTTACAAGAATTGAAATTCTGAATTTAGATAGATACAATGAGCACAAGAAGAGGCATGACCTAAAAGAGGTTTTAGGGTTTCTATTTATAGAACATAGAAACCCTAGGGTTACATTCGAGTCACGTCTGCATTTACAATTTTACCCCCTAAGAAAGACTAGTCAACGCGCCGCTAGCGACCACAGAATTTTTCCACCGACACGGGCTTAGCTTGGCTGCGGATCCGCGGCCAAGAGCAAGGTTTGGCCACGGTTCTGCGGCCAAGTAGGGAGCTTGCTGGCTGATTTTTCTTGGGTTGATTCTGGTTGCATGTTTCTTCTCGTTTCTTCACTTGGTTTTTCAGAATATCTTCTAGTTCTCTTCCAGATTTCCACAGTGAATAATGTCGTGGACTTTACCGTTTGCTTCGTGTCGAAGTCTTGAACCTTGCACTGCCTTTGTACGTGTGAACTTGTTTGTTGACCTTCGTTTATTCTCCAAACTGTAGGCTTGATCAAGATTCTTCCATTTGATGGTCGTAGTCTCACTTTTGTATTGTCTTTTCATCTTTTTCACTATTTTTGTTCCGAGAACCTGTAACCTGCAACTGTGTAGCAGACATGGGTTAGAAGCACCTATTTATTTGTAAATTGAATAAGAATGGGGAATATAATAATGCAATATTATGATATGAACAAATACCCCTAAACTTATCTTTTTCTTGTCCTCGAGCAAACCTAGTTTTATTCTCGAAAAAAGACCTAGCCTCACTTTCGCAGGGAAACGCGATTGCACTGAGCTCGTGCAACAAGCCGTTAAACCTCTAGGTGTCCCTAGTAGGAGGAGTGTTGTCTCCTGAAGGTTTTCAGCGGATACTACCCACAAAATCCTATCAATTCGGCCTATTAACTTTTATTCTCCAATTAGGTTTTCCAACAAGGAATTCTATTATCTTCGACTTAGAAATTATCCACCCGTATTTTTCATACTTCCTTATTATTTAACTTAAGATTATATATATTCTTGTGAATTTACTTAGCTTTTGGCATCTTTTAAGTTTTCCTTCTAGAGTTCCATCTTAACTTAGGAATTTTTATCATCTCTATTAAAAATATAAGTCCTATTCTTCATTCCTATCTTTCATCTTAACCCCAATCACATACCTCTACGTGTGTGTATATATCACCCCTACACTTGGAAGTTCAAATCAAGCTATCATACTCTTGTCCGTCGTCCAAAGCACTTCTTAATTGGTGAATTTTTAGATGAAATCGCTCACACATTCTTCATGCGACCGTTAATACTTCTTGAGGTACCAACGTCCGATTACAAAATGTGTTTGCACATTAAAGCGTAATTCCTAGTCTTGTAACACCTAAGGCTTTAGCAGTGACTCCTAAACCAGTTGGTCTATGGCATTAGGTGATAAAGCACCCTCGCTAAATATTTTTTTCTATTTATGCAACCTTAAGTAATTACAAAAACCAGTGTTCATTTTTTTATCTCTTTATTCACACTTTTATTTTTATTTTATTTTCCTTCATACTAAGGACTTTAGACAAGCGCATTTCAAGGTCTCTTCTGCTATTCCAAGTTTCAAGGTTCGTGTTTGTGCAATTTGTAGGGTATATATTTTCAGAATTTAGACTTAAACTTAGGAATTATTTTTCAAACTTATACTTTAATAAAAATATCAATACTTTTCCCTTGTTCTAACTTAGCCCAAGAAGTCAACTCAAAATTTGCCTATTTCTAAAATAAACTACAAAAACATATACTTTCTACCGTTAAATTTTAAGAAAGATTATTTTTAGGGTTTTTAATTTACTAAGTCTAAGGTCTAGTTGTTCCTAGCTAGTTAACCTATTTGTCAAAGTCAAGTCACTTAAGGCCAAGATTGAATGTTTCAATTTTTATAATTTTTCAAATTTTTCAATTTTTTATGGGTTTTAAAATAAGTATGCAAATGCAAAATTATACATATGAATGCGAAGGAAGAAAGCTTACCGAGCACACCCCCAAAGTTAAACTTGACAGTGTCCTCACTGTCATGCTATACCAAGAGGGTCAAAATTGCTGGCGCTCCCCTGTTTATTTATTTATAGTTTTTTTTATTGTTAAAAGAAAAACAAAATATATGTACAAAAAGGTCCCCCCAAACTTAAGTGAAACAGTGTTTCCACTGTTTTAAGCGTTAAAGTTCAAAGTTAGGGAAGAGAAAAATCAAACTATGCAAGGCCTTACACAGGCCAAAAGTTAGCACCAACCATTCGAAAATTCTATCGTGATAATGGTAGGGTTGGTGAAAGAATGGAATGTAGAGAAAGGAGTTGAGAAACACACGAGATCGTATGGGAAGAGAGGTTGAATATGGTCTCGGTGGAGGAGAAGAATGGCGGAAGAGAGAAAGAAGTGTAGTACGAACTTGAAGGTGTAAATTGAGTGAATAAATTAGCGCAAATTGTGATGACCGATGTGTTAAAAGCGATTGTGCTAATTTATCAACCCGTCGAGAAATAGGGTCAAATCCTTCAAGATTCGCGAGAAAACATGGGTACATTGAACTTGATAAACCATCCATTGGAAGCGTGACGGATTCTTGCGCGGTCGAAACGATGGAAAGGACAAAGGGGAGTGATTTAGGGATAGTCTTATTCTCACCTAAGTAAACTGTCTCGAATTCGAAAGATTCCATCAATGGTTCGAAATGACTGTAAGCAACCGAGTCTGATGGTTCAACTAACTCATCTGAAAATTCAAAGGACTCAAACTCGGGCGGTGAGTCTTCAAAATCGTCCGAAAAAGTGAAACACTCATAATCGTTATCGGCTGTGAGAACTGTGTCAGATTCAAAGAGGAACGCACTAGTGGCGTCAAAACTGCTGTGATCGAACAGAAATTTTTCAAGCTCACAGTCCTCCTGTGTGATCTTTTGCGTGGTCGGAACGATGGAAAGGAGGGAGGGTGATTTAGGAAGTATAACAGTTAAAGGTTCACGAGGATGAATTGGAAAATCCGACTCATCAAACAAAAATGGTTCATCCTCAATACTATCCTCAATACTCTCCTCAATACTATCCTCATAATTCTCCTCAAAAGTTATCCCATCCATGCAATTATCAGCAAAATCAAGACGCATATAAGATTCGGGAGAAACATTTAATGACTCGGGATGATGAATTGGAGATAAAATTTCAGTCAATTCTGCAGGTTCATCATCCAAAATATTCCCGGCGTCAATATCCCCAATCAAGTGAAAATCAAATTTTTTAGACACCTCATCAAAAGCATGGATGTTTATCAATTCAGATTCTAGATTGGAGGTGTAGAGGTCGAAAGAATTAGGTTTGGGTTCACTCGAAAAGGGCTCTTCACAATCAGGTAAATCAAACACTACAAAGTTGCATAACTCATTACACGTTTTATTTTTAACTGGTGAATCATTTGAGACACTTGTTTGAAAACTAGAGTTGTGGGATTCAATTGGTGATGGGTAGGTTTGATTTGGAAGGGTGCACAGCTCACTCTCTCCACTCAAATTCTTAATCTGTCCAACCGCCTCATCATACATTGGAATTTTTGGACTAGTTGAAAACTAGCTACCGGTTCACTAGGTTGCATAAGGGCGGCAATGGACGTATCCAAATTCCTCATCTGTTGGTTTGTGGTTGCAATGTAAGCTTCCAACGACTTTTCTAGACTAGACATGGGTTGTGAAGGGGTTTCAGTAAAACATTCAAAGTTGTTTGGATACGTGAAACTCCCAAATGGCTGTGTAGAAGCAATGTCTAGGGAAGGTGGGAAAGTCGAGTAGGACTGGTAGAAATTGAATGGTTGGACAGGAGTAGGATCAACATTTGGATAAAAAGTTGAATGGATTTGTTGATCACAAGAACTGGAAGTGTTGAAAGGAGTGAAAGATCGGTTACGAGATTGTTCAATATGTTCAGCAATAGACATGGGTTTCAGAGTTACAACAGAACTCAAAAAAGGAGTATCAACATAAGAAGGTGGTGAAGATTGAAATGGTTGATACAAAGTGGATTGCGGAGTCGAACTGTTTCTTCTAGACGCTTCTATTCGATCTTTCAAAGAAATTTTGGGCATGGAGGGGTCTTCCGTAATTCGACCAAAACAATTCGCGTAGGAAGCAAAGTTTGGTTCAGGATACCAAAGTTAGGCAAGAGTTTTATGAGGTGGAGTACCCATGATGTAGGAAAGGGGAAGAAAAAGAATGTGGGGTGCACGGATTTCTTAGCGACAAGTTGCAAGTTTTTTGTAAAAAAAAATTTCTTTTTTCTTTTTGTGTTTTTTTTTATGTGGAGCTTTTTGCAAAAAAGGTTTTCGATAAAAGGCTTAGACACACGTTCAATCAATCACAAATGCACAATCAAGCCTAGATCTAGGGTCACCTAGGTCAGCTAGACAGCTCCTAACTGTTCCAAAGGGCAAGAAATAGGACCTCAAACCGCCTCTTCATCGCCAATTGTGGCCAGGTAAGCACAAGTAGAGAAAGGAGGGATCCGCTCACGAATCACCGTGAGACGGGTCTTTTAAAGTTACTTTTCACTACCTGTCTAGCTTAGGCACCACAAAGTCAGGTTAGGATTAACGGTCGATGCCTACAACTATTCCTTTGTCCTATTGAGCGCGAAGTCCTTAGGGCTGAGTCTAATCTTTTTTTTAAAATTTAACTTGATGGTCAATGCAATATGCCTTAGGTGATTTTTGGGGTCCGGGGAAGGGTAATGAAATCCCCACTCAATCTGGATTGGTGTTCAAGCCCCTTAAAGTCAAATTAAACAATCACTTGCAAACAATTTTTAGCGCGGCGCAAAGAATCCTGCACAAGATCAATTATTGGAAGGGGGAGAGATTTTTTAGCGCAAAGAATCCTGCAGGCAAATTTTACAGAGGAGGTATCATGGGGTTCAAAGAAGGAGAAAAGGAGCTCACAGAGGGATTTCAGGTTGCTGACGTCAGCAACCCGCGGCGGATCCGCGGCGCGAGGTGGGATACGGCGGCGGAAGCGCGGTCCTTCAGTCGGTTCGGGTCCCCAAATTTCTTCTGCTCCTCTGATTTGACTTTTCTCTGTTGTTCAGATCTAGGGTTTTCTGTTTTGATCTCCGGATTTTTTCAGATCTGAATTTGTTCTTCGATCCTGCACAATTCAAATGAAAATACCTTTCACAAAATAACAAGATGATAAATTTTTATATTTTTTAATTTTCAGTTTTATGATTTTTCAATTTTATATTAACCTGAAATTGCAAAAGGAGAATAACAACGCCATCCCCGGCAACGGCGCCATTTGATTGATCAAAGAATATTTATTACCGCAATCAAGAACGGCGTTGCTTGGTAGCTAGTCGGTGAGTACGGGTCGGTCCACAGGGATTTTGTGTATTCTCGATTTGTTCTAACGAGTTAATTCCGATTGTTGCCAGATTGATTAAATCTAAAAACTAAGGTTGATCTACACTAGGATTAGAATCTTGCTAGGGTTAGGTTTAGGTTAAATTTGGAAAGTCAATATTCCTCACCGCTTTCTATGCCCTAATTAAGATCTATGAGGTGTTATGGTAATAATTAATAAAGTGGATTAGTACCATCGGGAAGAAACGATGTTCTTCCTCTAGGTTCTTGTCCTTCGTTTCTTAATTCTTACCCTAACCTCTATGGAAAACATATACAACCGGTCATTTATACTATGGTATCACTACCTCGTGGGATAGGGTGTCGTAGGGAGCGGTGTATGCATGTATGCATGGAGTGCTATAAAAACGTATGATGAGCAAGAAAGGGGTGAGAGATCTTCATTTCTCAAGCCTTCCCCAAATCTAACCCTAACAAGTGAGGAGACTACTCACTCATTAGGGAATTGAAAAACATGTTCTAACTAATTAACTAGGGCAGATAATGAAATCTAAACTAGGGCAGAAAGGAAAATTATACTAGGGAAGATTATAAAATTAACTAGGGCAAGAATAGAAAACTTACTCTAATTTGATACACTCTTCATACTTTACAAGAATTGAAATTCTGAATTTAGATAGATACAATGAGGTATAAGAAGAGGCATGACCTAAAAAAGGTTTTAGGGTTTCTATTTATAGCACATAGAAACCCTAGGGTTACGTTCGAGTCACGTCTGCATTTACAATTTTACCCCCTAAGAAAGACTAGTCAACGTGCCGCCAGCGACCACAGAATTTTTCCACCGACACGGGCTTAGTGCGGCCGCGGATCCGCGGCCAAGAGCAAGGTTTGGCCGTGGTTCTGCGGCCAAGTAGGGAGCTTGCTGGCTGATTTTTCTTGGGTTGATTCTGGTTGCATGTTTCTTCTCGTTTCTTCACTTAGTTCTTCAGAATGTCTTCTAGTTCTCTTCCATATTTCTACAGTGAATAATGTCGTGGACTTTATCGTTTGCTTTGTGTCGAATTCTTGAACCTTGCACTGCCTTTGTACTTGTGAACTTGTTTGTCGACCTTCGTTTATTCTCCAAACTGTAGGCTTGATCAAGATTCTTCCATTTGATGGTCGTAGTCTCACTTTTATATTGTCTTTTCATTTTTTAACAGTTTTTGTTCCGAGAACCTATAACCTGCAACTATGTAGCAGACATGGGTCAAAAGCACCTGTTTATTTGTAAATTGAATAAGAATGGGGAATATAATAATGCAATATTATGATATGAACAGATTTTTATCAATTATTCATGGTTTTAATGAGGAAATTAACCTGTTAATTGAATGCAAAACCTAATCTAGTTACTAGTTGCTAATTGTTAGTTTAAAATTATGCTAAATATACTATTTTTGCTAACTAGGTTTTTAGAAATTGCTTAAATAATTGGGATTAAAATCTAATTAGGGTTTTGTGACATTATTAACATTTTAAATTGTAGTTTAATAATTTAGTTCATGCAAAACCAAGTTTAGTTGTGGAATTGTGAATTTTGCTTTAAAAAGTGTTAAAATTTGATAAAATTGCAAACTAGAAATTTTGGGTTTTATACAAATTGACGAGATTAAATTATGGAAATGGTTTATATAACCTAGTTATGATATTTAGTGAATATTATGGCCATTAGTTTCGTTTAAACATAAGGTTTTGAAGTAAAACGGTTAATTGACACTTTTTAGGTTTTTGCGAAATAGAACGATTTGATTAATTTTAAGGTTTTGATGATTTAAACCCTATTTATATTATAGTTAGTGAGTTTTGGAACAACGATTTGTATGTTTGTGTTTTATCTCGATCAATCGGCGTTTGTACGCCGATATCGAGGGTTATTTGGTTCTTTTGCATGAGCGGGTCATAGGTTTTAACCTATGTGCGTTTCGTGCGCCGTTTTAGTTTTATCCGCGATTCGGTTTACGATATACATATATGTTTGCATATAGGTACCTCTCACGTGGACTTCGGACGATGAAGAAGAGGATGGCGACATCGACTTCAGCAGACAAGGACCAGGTGAGTAGATGTATATCTACGGGGGAAGTCGGGTGGATGGCGTATAGCACCCCCGCAAACGTAGAATAGGGATATTACTTATTGTTATTAGGAAGTCGGACGTGATCTTAGATTCTTGGCGAGTAGGGTCCTATTGAAGACTTTAGGTTGGACTAGACTGATTTAGGAATACTTAACCATGAGGATGACTGCCTTGGAGGGAATTCGTAGGTTTCATGTAGACACACACACACACGCATACACATAAACTTGACTTGGTGTATGTGTGTGTGTGTGTGTGTGTGTGTGTGTAGGGATGTGTGTAGGTATACACCACACACACAGCATATACATGTGATATGATATGAGGAGGTTATGATTCATGGGGATGAGTCGATATGACTAGGCTTGATGCCGTGATTTATTGGATATATGATCGAGTTATGACATAAGATGCGTTATGATGGTAGCGGATTGTTGGGCAATAAGATTATATAAAATATATTTATATAAACGATAATATGTGTGGATGACATTGGAATGAACGAGGCTCTAGAATAGAACCCGGATTGTAATATATGACTTAATCACGACATGATATATGACATGATATTTTAGTGGATCATTTGACGATGTATATTTACACAGACGATGATATATGTTTGATGATATTGGGATGTATGCGATTATAGTAAAGTACCCTTGATCATGATATTGTTTGATGATGTATATATGTGATAGTTGACCCGTACCCGATTTTGGGATGCCGTACGATGGATTTTACCGTACGAGGCATATATGTGATGACTGATCCGCACTCTTGACTCGAAGAAGTCGTATTAAGTACGTGACGCTATTGAGGCTGGATCGCCGACTACTAGAGATACTGACTCAGACTTTAGGAGGATTATTCTTACCTTTCGACTAGTGTCTTTAGTTAGTTCCTTAGTTGGTTAGGTAGATTTTAGTTCAGGCTCGAGTCATATTCATTTTAAAAACTAACGAATCGTGCGCATTTTTAAAGACAGCCTGAGGGATACTACGGATTTTTCAAAAGACATATCTTTTCTTAAAAACCCCGTAGCCCCTAATTTTCTAAAATCCACGATTCATGCTTTTTCAAATATCAAACTGTATGACTCATAATTAGTATGTATTCTCTAGCTGCACGTTTACTACACCTTCACTGTTATATTCATATTATATTCATCGCATTGCATGTTCACACATATGTTTCTTTAGCTAATATGAAACTCTGCCTGTTAGGACACCAGCACCATTACTGATGATGCGCATGTACCACGTACACTTATTTGCCGGCTCACACACATCATCATCGGGAATTGCCATGTCATGTACACCTTAGAACATATTATTTTTTTTATTGATATAATCAGCTAAATGCTAGTCCGATATAATATTGTGTGAGTACTCTCATATGCTAGTTAGACATTGTATTTATTACTTAGACACTTCATGTATTCACATTTTTATATTATCATGCAGCATTGTGGGGCTTATGCCGATACTCATTATTTACTTACTCATGATTTTGGGGTTTTGGATTTCTATGAGATTTCTGGATTTTGGGGAAAACCGCAAGAATATATATAAAAACTTCTCTCTCTCTCTCCCTCTCTTTTTAAAATACAAGTTGCGGTTTTCTCGTGATGTATGTGTCATCCACCATGAGATTTCATGTTTTCTGTTGGATTTCGAGACCCGATTCGAGGAGTGGATGAACCGTCTCGGGTACATGGTGGGCCCGGTATGGTACCCCAGGACAAGAAAATCGAGTTGTAGACGATGAGCCTGGCAGGGGAAGACTACCTACCGGTGATGTCTGGCGCGGCGGATATCCGAAAGATACCGACCGTTGTCGTGAGATTTGATGATATGCGCCGATCCGGACTGACGAAGCCCGAGATATTGAGACTATGAGACATTGAGAATATGAGATATTGAAACTATGAGGTATTGAGACTTTGAGATTTACATGTTTTGTGTCGATGCTTGACACGGATTTCCATGGATTTCATTGATGATGTTTCAGATTACCATACAAATTTTACTATGATAAAAGTTAAAGATTTCTTATACAAATATATCCAGATTTCATGGTTGATTTTTTTACATTCATGGTGTATGCATACTCATACACATGACATGTTACTACTTGAGGCACTGACACGAGCACTGAGCATTGCATTACGCATAGATTATTACCCTGTCACTACTAGATGACTAGTGATATATATTAAGTATATTATTATGACCTAGGAGAGCGTCGTGCATGCGATTTCTACTCGCAGATGTCTTCTACTCATGAGTTGGCAACTCAACCCCGTTGTGCCAAATTTTTGTTACAGGTTTCGATGTACAGGTTTCCTTGACAGCTTGCTGGCACATCATTTCATTCAGGGTGATTTTCTTGGTAGGTTGGTTCACTTGTATCAGGACCGCCGTTGTACTTTTATTATTTCATTTGTATCTAGTAAGCTCTATCAACCAGACTTGTATTACTGATAGATTTAGAAGACCAGTTGTTTTTATTTCGACCTCAGAATCGCGCTTGTACTATTATGGTTTTGGTGGATTTGGTTTCTTTTGAGTTTTGAGCCTCGCCCTTCGGCGTTGTATATTTTAGTTCATTGTGTGGTTGTTTCCGCCTTTTGGCATAGAGCTAGCTCCTGCTTGGGAATGCCTTTTTATTGTTGCTTATGTATATATTCTTATTTGTAACCGTTTGGGGCCAGTTTTTACAAAGGAGACTCTGCCGAAATTTTTGAGAAAATTTGATGTTACTTGTAAAACTTGTTTTCCTACACTTCTTCTTTTAAATGGTTTAGATTTCTGGGCTTTGGCTTGCTTAGATTACGTTACTCCTCTAGACGTTTCGTAATTTAAGTGCCGGTCACGTTCCGTACCTTCGGGTCGTGACAATCTTAACCCGGTTTACTAAGCCGCCTTTGTTCGAACCGACAAAGGCAAATGGCGATTCGCTCCTGGCAATATCCCAGTTGTAGCGATGCTGATGCCTAAAATCGGTATCAGATCCCAAGTCCCATACTCGCGGTACAAAGCCAGCGAGCCATAAATGCATATGAAATAGCCGAAATGATAGGGCAACTTGCAACAAAACCAGCAAGTAAAATATATGCATTCAAAAGCAGCCGAAATGATTGGGCAACTCGCAATAAAAAGCAGCGAGTAAAAAGAGAAATAGCCGAAATGATTGGGCACCGCGAAAAATTGCCGAAAAGATTAGGCAATCGCCACTTTCGCGATATAAAAAGCTGAAATGATAGAGCATCGCGGAAAGAAATAAAAAATAATAATATAATGAAACTTTTGCCCTACAGGCGAGTCCATACTAACCTCTGTATATAATCCATGGGCATAAACAAAAAAGGACTATATTTCCCCACCAGACCTTGTCAAAGGGAGGGTCAGATCTCGACGACAACATCTGCATACCAGAAGACCAACACGGCGTTCCTTCTCAACTCCAGCAGGATGCAGACGCAACGTCAACAACCAACCTCAAGGTCGCAACGAAGCGGAGCCATAGCAAAGCCCCTAGTTCCAAATCTCGACGGCAACATCTACAGCTTGGAGACCAACAAAGGCGTTCCTCCTCATGCTAGCAGGACACGGACGCGACATCACCAATTGGAGCCACGACAAAGTCCCCAGTTCCAAGACTTTACGGTGCACAGACAACCTAGAGTCAACTCCTGACCTCCATATCATCAAGCAACGCTTCGACTCGGATACATGTCAACTTCTCACCTCCCTGTCGTCAAGCAACGCTTCGACACGGATACATGTCAACCCCTGACCTCCCTGTCGTAAAGCAATACTTCGACTCGGATACATGTCAACCGCTGACCTCCCTGTCGTCAAGCAACGCTACGACTCGGATACATGTCAACCCCTGACCTCCCTGTCGTCAAGCAACACATCGACTCGGATACATGTCAACTCCTGACCTCCCTGTCGTCAAGCAACGCTTCAACTTGGATACATGTCAACCCCTGACCTCCTTTTCGTAAAGGAACGCTTCGACACGGATACATGTCAACCCCTGACCTCCTTGTCGTAAAGCAACGCTTGGACTCAGATACATGTCAACCCCTGACCTCCCTGTCATCAAGCAATGCTTCGACTCGGATATATGTTAACTCCTGACCTCCCTGTCGTCAAGCAACGCTTCGACACGGATACATGTCAACCCCTGACCTCCTTGTCATAAAGCAGTGCTTCGACTCGGATACATGTCAACCCCTGACCTCCCTGTCGTCAAGAAACGCTTTGACTCGGATACATGTCAACCCCTGACCTCCCTGTCGTAAAGTAACGCTTCAACACGGATACATGTCAACCCTTGACCTCCTTGTCGTAAAGCAACGCTTCGACTCGGATACATGTCAACCCCTGATCTCATTGTCGTTAAGCAACGCTTCGACACGGATACATGTCAACCCCTGACCTCTTTGTCGTAAAGCAACGCTTCGACACGGATACATGTCAGCCCCTGACCTCCCTGTCGTAAAGCAAAGCTTCGACCCGAATACATGTCAACTCCTAACCCCCCTGCCGGTGCAATGCTCCATCTCGGAAATACATCAACCCATGATTCCCCGGTCGTAAAGAAATGCTTCGACTCGGAAATAAATCAACACATAAACCTAACAACCCATAAAAATAAAGTTCTCTTGTGAGATCCCTTACGACTCTCACAAGAAAAGGCACTTAGGAGTTCTCACAACCCATAAGTAGACATTGCACCTATGAGATCCTCTCGACTCATAGGGAGAAAAATCTTTATGAGACCCTCACGGCTCATAAAGTTGAAAAGTCTTAGGTGGCAAATCCTAACCCTGTCGCCTAAGCCATCACTACCCTGCAAAATGATCTAGATAAACTACATATGGACCACATCCATCAGTGCTACATGCAAGCATGAGATAAAAAAAATAATATATGTCTTTTATTCATGAATTCAAAGTGAATACAACATACATATCGTAAAAAGAATCAAAATGAATACAAAATACCCTCTCATTCAGGAGTGGATACAAGAAAAGAAAATTTTTATAAAAATTCTTTAAGCCGGAGGACGGCACAGTAAGCTCCTCAATTCATCGCTCTTCCGCTGGGCCTCAGCTTCAAGCTTGGTCATCGCCACGAGATGGGTCTCCACCTGAGACTGTTGAGCCTAATACGAGGCAAGCCGAATCTCAAGCTCCTTTTCAGCAACTTTGTGAGCTTTGACCATCTCGCGGGTAAAGATAACGGCTTTATCAATAGCCGCCACCTCCCTGATAGCTTCTTGGAGCACCTGCCAAATTTCATATGCGTGAGTGGTCTTGGTAGTGAGCTCATCTTGAAGTTCCCCTAAAGCACGCAAGGACAGTTCCCTCTCCGAGAATTTTCGGTTAAGCCTCTTCTCCCATGATTGTAGATTTGCGGGGTACCGTTCGATCAGCCCCCGCAGGCTCGTCTTTGCAGCCATGACCTCTGAGGGAAGGCGTGTGCACTCGAGACCATGTAAACAAGCCTCCACTCGACGACAGTATCCGATCCAAAACATGCACAAACCGTGTGCTATGTAAGGAAATAAGGAAGGTCCTTAGTATGCGCCCCATCAAGCATGCATTTGGAACTATATGCTCGCTTAAATAGAAATGGTATCTAAAACGTGCTGATTTGCGGACAACGCGACAGTAGCGCTCGTACTTAAAGGAAATTCCTAGGGATAAAGTATAAAGCTCATGTATCTAGGCGGGATGAACGTACGAATATTTGAAAAACAGAAAGGATTCAACAGAAAAGCATGCAACAACAAATAATAAGAGAAATACATCAATTTAAAGCATACTACTCTATAGAGAAAAGATCATCAAACATGGGATCAGTGATACAGGAGTTAACAAAACAAAATACAGAATTCTCCAGCTCCCTCTCGGCCTTCTCCAACACGTCGAAGCGATGGTTTTCGCGAGGAGTTGCTCCCCACCGATTAACACCATGCTCTTCAGCAAAAGCGGACAAGACAGCCCGCTGGGCTCTTATCTGACCCAGCAGATGAATTGAGCAATCCTTCAGAGCCTGGTTAATCAAGCATGCCTCGTAGAAACACTCGATCTTGTCCTCTGCCGCATCGAGGATCGCCGGCGTCATCTCTGTCGGATGAGGAGGGATGTCGGCAAGCACGGATGAAAAGACCATCCGTAGCCAAATAAAACCCATAGGAAGGGGAGAGCCCCTATGAATTAGGAGTTCGTACGTCACAGCGTCACATTCGACATCGGTGAGAAGAGGATCCACTAGCCACGCA
This sequence comes from Agapanthus africanus, assembly GCA_030015575.1. NCBI lineage: Eukaryota > Viridiplantae > Streptophyta > Magnoliopsida > Asparagales > Amaryllidaceae > Agapanthus > Agapanthus africanus. The sequence goes on along the minus strand of CM057350.1, from coordinate 160,814,211 downwards.
GCAAAACGAGGAATCATCTCCTCGACGGGCACCTCCCATGGTTGTCGACGAGCGTGGGGACGGTTGCAAGCCATAAACTTTGGACTGATTCTCAAAATAATCACTCTAAGGTCTAAATGTTTTTTTAGAGAAGAAGGAAGGCGTGGCTTCAGGTTATAAAGGAGAGCATTCAATGCTACACTTAATTATGGTTCTAATTGCTAAATTAAAAATTCAAGAAAGAGGTTTTTAAATCAAGTTAAGGTTTTATAAATTGTTATGATTACGTAGTATAGTTTAACATACTAAGATATGGAAAATCTAATCTAGTTTCTAATTTATAAATTGTTGTATTTAAATTGTCCTAATTAGGATTTTTGTTGCAAACTAGGTTTTTATAAAATATATATATAGGTGAGATAAAATTCTAGTGAGGGTTTTCATCACATCATTACAATTATAAATTGTAATTTAATACTTTAGATCATGCAAAACCTAGTTTAGTTATTGTTTTGTGCATTGTTACTTTGAAATTGTTAAAATTGGATAATTTTGCAAACTAGAATTTTGGGATTAATACAAATTGGTGTGATAAAATTATAGTAATGGTTTGTATGATCTAGTTATGATATTTAGAGTATATTGTGGCCACTAGTTTTGGTTAAACATCAAGTTTTGAAGTAAAACGGTTATTTGATACTTTCTAGATTTTCGGAAATAAATCGATTTGAATTATTTTAAGGTTTTGATGATTTAAACCCTATTTCATATATAATTAGTGAATTTTGAAACCACGATTTGTACGCTTGGGTTTTTCTCGATCAATCAGCGTTTGTATGCCGATGTCGAGGGTTATTTGGTTCTTTTGCCTGAGCGGGTCATAGGTTTTAACCTATGCGCGTTTCGTGTGCCGTTTTAGTTTTTACCCGCGATTTCGGTTTACGATATTATATATGTTGCATATAGGTACATCTCACGTGGACTTCGGACGATGAATAAGAGGATGGCGGCATCGACTTTAGCAGATAAGGACCAGGTGAGTAGATATGTATCTACATGGGAAGTCGAGTGGATGGCGTATAGCATCCTCGCAACTTCGTAGGATATGACGTGGTATTGAGATAGTTATATATAGATATGTTATTGCGAGATATGAATACTAAGCAAGAAAGGTTTTAGAAGACCACGGAACGGAATTTGTGTAAGTTGGATGATAGTGCTTTTAGTCTATTTCTTAGTCGCGAGACACTAGAGTATAGATTGACACACACACACACACATACACTTGACTTGGTGTATATGTGTGTGTGTGTATATATATATATATATATATATATATATGAATGTGTGTAGGTTTATATATATATACAACATATACACGTAATATGAGAATGTTATATGATACTTGGGAATGAGTCGCTATGATCGGGCATGATGCCGTGAGATATTTGATATTATAGCGGATCATTGGGCGACGAGAAAATATATACCTATACGATAAAATATGTGATGACATTGGCATGTATGAGACTTAAATCAGTAACCGGATCATGATATTGTTTGGCGATGATACCATGTGATTGATGATATATATATGATAGTTGACATATGATTGAGATATGATATGAGATATGTTATGATAATTATAATGGATCGCTTGTGCAATGCATACTCATATATGATAATATGTGTTGATGACATCGGATTGCACGAGACTTTAGGTCAATAACCAGATCATGATATTATTTGACGATAATACCATATGAATGATGATATATATATGATAGTTGACCCGTACCCCGATTTTGGGATGTCGTACGATGGATTTTACCGCATGAGATATAGATATGATGATTGATCTGTACTCTTGACTCGATAGAGTCGTACTATGTACGTGACGCTATTGAGCCTGGATAGTCGACTCTTAGAGGTATCGACTCGAACTTTAGGTGGACTTTTCTTACCTTTCGACCAGTTCCTTAGTTAGTCTATTAGTGGTTTAGGTAGATGCTAGTTTAGGCTCGATTCATACATATTTTCAACACCAACGAATCGTGAGCATTTTTCAAAAAGACAACTGGGGGATACTACGGATTTTCAAAGGATGTATCTTTTCTCAAAAACACCGTAGCCCCTATTTTTCTAAAAACCACGATTCGTGCTTTTTCAAACACCAAAACGGTATGACTCATATTGCAGAAAAGTATATTCTTCGGTATTGTGGTTATTACTCCTTTTCTGTTATATTCATGTTATTCTCATTATACTGCATATTTATACATATGTTCCCTAACTGTTATGATTCCATCTGTTAGGACACCAGCACCATTACCGATGATGCGCATGTTCTACATACACATATTTGCCGCCTCACACACATCATTATCGGTAATTGCCATGTCACGTACACTTTAGAAAATATTATCTCATTGATATAATCAGCTAAATACTAGTTACCACATAATACCTGTGTGATTGCTCTCATGTGTTAACTTAGAGATTGCATTCTTTACATAGATACTTCATGCATTCATATATTCATTCATGTACTATTCTGGGGTTTTATGTCGATATTCACTGTTTACTTACTCTTGATTCTTGGATTTCGGATTTCCATGAGATTTCTGCATTTTGGGGAAACCGTAAGAATTTATAATAACTTCTCTCTCTCTTTCTCTTATTTAAAATACCAGTCGCGGTTTTCTCATGATGTATGTGTCGTCCACCATGAGTTTTCATGATTGTTGTTGGATTTCGAGACCCGATTCGAGGAGTAGGATGAACCGTTTCGGATACATGGTGGGCCCGGTAAGGTACCCAGGGACAAGAAGCTCGAGTTGTAGATGATGAGCCTGGCAGGGGAAGACTACCTACCGGTGATGTCTGGCGTGACGGATATCTGGAGGATACCGACCGTTGTCATGAGATTTGATGATATGGGCCGATCCGGACTGACGGAGCCTGAGATATTGAGACATTGAGACTTTGAGATATTGAGATATTGTGTTGATGCTTGACACGGGCTTTCTGTCGATTTCATTGATGATGTTTCAGTTTTAGTATACAAGTTTTACTGATGATTTCTTTATATCATATTTTTCAGATTTCTTGGTGGATTTCCTCATTCATGATGCATTCATATATCAGATATATGATTTATTACTGTTTAGTGACACTGACACGAGCACTGAGTATTGCACTTATGCATAGATTATTACCCTGTTACTACTAGATGTCTAGTGTTATGTTAAGTATATTATTATGACCTAGGAGATCGTTATGCATGCGATTTCTACTCGTAGATGTCTTCTACTCACGAGTTGGCAACTCAGCCCCGTTGTGCCAAATTTTCTTACAGGTTCAGATGTACAGGTTTCCTTGGCGGCTTGCTGGCACACCATTTCATTCAGGGTGATTGCTTGGTAGGTTGGTTCACTTGTATCGTAACCGCCATTATACTTTTATTTATTCCAGTTGTATCTAGTAAGCTCCATCAAACAGACCTGTATTATTTGATAGATTTAGAAGACCAGTTGTTTTTCTTTCGACCTTAGAGTCGCGCTTGTATTATTATGGTTTTCTGGAGGTTTTTGATGGTTTTCTTTTAAGTTTTGATGCTCGCCCTTCGGCGTTATATATTATATTGCTTGCGTGGTTGTGACCGCTAAATGGCAAAGAGATAGCTCCCGCTTGGGGATGCCTTTTAGTATTGCTTGTATATATTATTCTTGTTTGTAGCCGTTTGGGGCCAGTTTTTACAAAGGAGACTCTGCCGAAATTTTTGAGAAAATTTGATGTTGCTTTTAAACATGTTTTCCTACACTTCTTCTTTTAAATGGTTTAGATTTCTGGGCTTCAGCTTGCTTAGATTACGTTACGCCTCTAAACGTTTCGTAATTTAAGTGACGGTCACGTTCCGTTCCTTCGGGTCGTGACAAAGTTGGTATCAGAGCGTTAGGTTTTACCTTCTAGTGTAGGTTGACCCTTGGTTGATGGAGTATGTGACTAAAGTAGAGTGGCGTACCGTGGGTATGTTCCGCGACATACTTACGATACGCTACTCCGCTTAAGAAGCCTAAGGATGTACATTTCTTTGCACCGTATTTCTATTCGTTCCTATGATCTATCTTCGTCGATGTCAGAAGGTGGTTTCTGTTACCGTGGTTGCACGGACAGAGAGTTCTGCGGCTAGAGTTGCAGTCAGCATGAGCGTTTAGATATGTCGTTTACTATGTTTTCTCATGGACGGTAGCGTTTGATATCTGCATCGGGTGATCGGGCCACTGCTAGAGACCGGTTAGAATGTGATGACCGTTAGTGTATTGTCTAATCTTGAGGATCAATGCATTGTTTAGCATGCAGACGAAGGGTATTCACATGTTGTCTAGGCGAAGTTAAAAGGTTCGAACGAATGTCAGAAACCCATTTTCCTAAGTTTAAGGTATTCGGAAGAACATGCAGGTAATTTTATGGACCCTCTAGAAGAATGAAACCTAACTCGACATAATGACCATGAGAACGCCCTTGAACCTTTGGGTTTGCGGCAGTTCCGCGTGTTGGATATATATGCCCTAGGGGCCTTCATTGTATAGGATGCTAGGGATATGTATGTACATGACAATCTTGCTTGATATGATAGTACGCTATTTGGTTTGTCTTTATATTAACGTGTGATATATTTTACTTTGTATTTATATACATGTTGATAAAGCCCGTAGGGTGTTTGCCTGACTACCGGCGTTGTGATGGCAGTCATACTTATGGGAGCTGGATAGTCAATAGGCACATCCTTGAATGTCCCTGGTCGCAGGAGTATCGAGACTGGGCATCGATGCTCCAGAGTAGACTAGTGTATACATATCTAGACCGTGACGAGGGCCGATGGATTGGTCCCATAGCCATTGGTGATGTGCACCTAAGATTGTATACAGATGCTCACTGAGTGTGAGTACACCAGACAGGACTCGCCGAGAACTGACTGGATGGTATTATACCTAATTTCAGATAGCAGTTCTCAGGTGACATGTGTGCAGATAGTCTGTCGACTTGAGGTCGTCATTTGTCTCTGTGAGTTCCTACAGTACTTTGATTACTACCCTACCACGGTTCAAAGGAGTCGTGCAAACAGGTTTTAGTTGGGTACAGTCCCGAGCCACATGGAGGCAGTGAGCGACTGTTAGGAATTCGTCTCTCTCGGTATAGGGAGTCGATATCACACTGTGATCGGTTGGTCATTACCATAAGTCCCTGGCCAGGGCTGATAGAGAATTACTGGTGGACTGACCAGTAGATTATCGAATGGTCTTGAGCCACACCGGCACGACTTGTACGGTTGTTAGGGGTCTGACGTTTACCACCTCCCTAGACCATACATGCGATACTCTCAGACGAACAGATCGGACTGCACGGATATTGTCACGGACAGGCTCAGTAGGGGTTATGGACGAGTTCGCTCGTCGGCCTCCTTTTCGACACGTACCTGGGTTGCCGTTACGTACAGCTAGTGCTACTGACGGACTTATGGTTAAACCCACTGCCAGCGTACTGTCGAGTCTTTAGAGTCCCACACAGAGGGTTTCCCTGGATCAGGCGAGACAATGTAGACGCCGTATGGTCTTACGGCAGGGTTTCGATCGCATTCGTGTACTGGCTACTCGAATGACGATCGGACGGATAATACTAGTGGGCTTTGGTTTAAGCCGGATACTAGTATTGTAGTATTGGATTATACAGATCTCAGTATATCCGTATTTTTCGGAATACGGATACGGGTATGAAAATACGGAAAAAGGGCATTCTTGTAAATTCACAAGATTGACCTTCTAGAAGGAGACACCTCATTATTGTTTTATTCTTTTTCATTAAAGAATTAATGAGATGGAAATTAGGAGGCATGGGTTGAAGGATGGCTAAGTATTTGTTTATTTCTTTTGGAGCCGCTATTCAAGAATGGTTGTAGATTATATGATTTAATATACCATGGTTGAATTATTGGCAAAATACTTAACCATTCTCTCTTCTCATTTCTATGATCATTATCACAAAAGGTTTCTCTCTCCTAAGTTTTCTTCTCTCCTTCTTCCTCAAGCTCTTACACTTGCATGTATTGCAAAACAATGAGCTTTGAGATCAAATAATCCAATACACTCACTCTACATCAACTTAGTCTTCTCTCTTAGCAAGTTTGATCACTAAGTTATCTCATGGAGGTTGGAGCTTGACCATAGGTCCTCGGGTGGATCCATCTTCGACATAAAGGAGACCGGCGACCGATTTCGTTCAAGAAGCCAAACCAAGGAGCAAGGAACCATTTGAAGAACCGAAGGACTAGACACGATGGTATAACTTCTTAACCTAGTAGTTAGCACTCTCTTGTAGTTTAATTTTGTTAGCTAAGGTTTAAACAAGATCCAAAAGTGGAACAAGTTCATGATGCAAGCCTAAAACAAGTTTCTTTTTGTGGTGTGAAAAACGTTTTTCAAGTATTCCGCCTCCCCGCAAGCCTTGGGGTGTGCATCATGGACTTACGCTGGTATCAGAGCCTATTTAAACCTTAACTAACTTGTTAGCAAAGTGTTAGAAATTCGATCGCCGGAAAAATCCCAAAAACGCGTCCGAAAAAGCTAGTTTCTGTCGATTTTGAAATCTGGTCTAAATTTTTTTTCAGAAGGCTTACAAATTCGTGCAGGCTTTTTTAAGAACACAGAAAAAATTTGGACTCATGAATCGGTCAGACCGCCGCGGATCCGCGGCAGAACCATGCGTTCTGCCGCCAATCCGCGGCCGAGTCGACTCCGATTCAGTCCAAACTTTTTCTGTTATTCTTATTTTCTGGATTTGTGATTTTTGGGATATTTTGATTCTGCCCGGATATTTTGTGTACTCTGTGGAACTTGGGGTAGACTCAAATTTGCTTAATCGATCGAAATTCTAATTGCTTTAGCTAATTGGTTCTTCTGTAATGTTATGTGTGTTTTGAAACGTCTGCTAATCGCTATACGACGATTAGTGGGGGTTGCACATATCTGTGATGATTAGTTTTTGTATATGAATCTTATTGGATTGTCGATGATGAATAGACGGGGGTGTGAGACAAGTGTTTTCTTTTTTTTTCATTCAATATAATTTGTAAAATTGATGTAATATTATTTTTACGGGGCACATCCGGGATGAGGTTGTAGCCACCGTTGTGTTATTTCTTTTACTGTTTTTGCTCCTAGGATAGACCCAAGGAGGGGTGCACAAACTACCGGGTATTTTGAAGTGCTTAGTGGCCTACTCACGTTGTTGAGAGAGACTGCTTCACTTCTGGTACTTGGCGGGTAGTTTGCCGCACCCGTAAGGGTCTAGGGTGGGGTTTTGGCTATTCATCATGACCGTGGAACCCGTCCTTCGTTATGGGCTTAAACGAAGTGCGGAATTCCTAGTATATCTAATATGTTCATTTGTGATCTGGAATGCTTATTATTGCGTGTGACGAATGGATATATCTATATATGATATTTATTAGGCGTTGCTTATGTTTTACACCCGCGCTAGTCCAGCCCCCGCTCTGTCGTTAGTTAAGTAACCTAACAGGTGATAACGGGGCCGAGTGGCGAATGCAGATGGCATAAAGGTATGTTGTATTTTCGTTGTTTTCTGCAATGGCAGGATTAAATGATGGGACAGCATTAATTCATTAATTCAAAGAAAATAAACCTAAACTAAATCGTTGGAACAATTTCAAAACCACTCGGTTTTCTTCAAAAAGCAAATTTTAAATGCGGAGCTTAAACCACTCCTTTTAAAAAGCTATCTTGGTTCCTTCGATCATATCAAGTTCACTACGTTAACAATTTCGCCAAAAACCAGCCGTAACCCTCCGTCGTTCCAAATAAACAGCACATCGTATTCATGCTATATTTGTTGGCCTACGTCAAGGCATAGTGTATGGTAGCAATGTGTTGCTTATTTGTTGCATAGATAGATGCATTAGTTTAGGACAGTCGTACAGCCTTGTTGGCCTACGTCAAGGGTGAGTATGGATGGATCTAAATTAATCAGGATAACGACGGGTAGAACTTGACTTGCATCTTATGATTTGTTGGCCTACGTCAAGATCATAAGAGCTTAGGGTAAAAATCACATCGGGAGTTTCAAACATAAAGGAAACTTGCAGATTTAGCATACCTTCTGAAGTGTGGTGACTAGAGTGGCTTCCATCTAGGGCATCATACGATGATAGTTGGATCCCGATCCTACTGATGAGTAGGATTACTCTCGGGAGATTTTCTCACTTAACAATCAATGCTATAAACCAAGTAGGTGTCTAGAAAGGTGTTAGTAGGGCTACGCCTCCAGGGAAAAGAGGTTATATAATTAAGAAACTTCGCGAAAATGTTGGAAAACCTCCCTCGAAGTACCAACACTGGCCTGACTGAAAGGTTAAGCAAGTATTGTGACGTGTGATTAATCCTGACTAATTCTTCTTTTAGGGTTTGAAGAAGGATTTGAGGAAACAGTGGGAGCCATCCTGTTTAGATAAACTAATAAACCAATCTAAACTTGCAAGAGCATATACTGAGTGTTTCTTTTCTCTCTCTCTCTCTAGCAGCTACCATGACGGGACTAAAACTATTACTTGAAAAGAAAACACTGACCGGGCCAAACTATAAAGATTGGCTAAGGAACGTCAACATTGCACTGACTTATGATAAAGTTGCATATGTTACCACCGCTGTTCCTCCCCCTATCCCAGGACCAGATTCCTCAGTTGCGGACAAGGAGGTTCGCAAAACTTGGGATCTAGACTGTGAGAGAGCTAAGTGTATCGTGCTGGCGTCCATGAACAATGAACTCCAGAAACAGCACAAGAGTATGGATATTATGTCCATCTTTCTCCATTGCAAGGATATGTATGGAGAGCACTCCGTATCGCAAGGTACGAGACCTCAAGGAAACTGTTCCAGATGAGGTTAGCTCCAGGATTACCTGTAGGAGAGCACATCCTGTAAATGATCAGCCTCATTGAGGAACTCGCAAACCTGGGATGCGTGCTAGAGAATGATTTGTACATCGACTTGATTTTGCAGTCCCTTCCCCACACCTTCTCTCAGTTCGTGCTGAACTTCAATATGCACGAAATGGAAGCTGATCTTCCAAAGCTCCTCAACATGCTGAGGGTAGCAGAGACCTCCTTGAAAAAGGAGAAGACCCTCGTTCTGTATGTTGGCCAATCATCCTCTTCTAAATCTAAAGCGAAAACTAAAGGGAAGAAGAAGATGAAAGCCACCAAATCGAAAGGCAGGGTCAAGAAGGTGCAGGGAATGAACAAGGCAGGAAGGGTGAAGGCGGATAAGAATGAATGCTACTATTGTCACAAGCAAGGGCACTGGAAGAAGGATTGCATGGCTTTCAAAGCCAAGGACACGAAGCAAGCTGCTGCTTCTGCTTCAGGTGTGTTTGTAATCGAAAATTGTCTTTCAGTAAACTCTACATCATGGGTACTTGATACCGGTTCTAGTTCTCACATCTGTAATTCTTTGCAGGCTCTGAGAAACTGTAGAGCACTGAAGACAGGTGATATGACTCTCCGGATGGGCAATGGAATGCATGTAGATGCTGTTGTAATAGGGGAATATCACCTGGGGTTGACTAGTGGGCACATTTTGGTGTTGTACAGCTGTTTTTGTATTCCCAGTATGCTGTGTAATATTATATCAGTATCTATGTTATCTAATGAAGGATATAATTTTGCACTTGAAAGAAATGTCATGAACATTCTCCTAAATCAAGAAATGATTGGGTTTGGCACACTGGAAAATGGCATATACATACTTAATCAACCTCAAGTTTTCAATATTCAAAACACGCTTAAAAGGAAGGCCCCAGATTCAAACCAAGCTTTCCTATGGCATTGTAGACTTGGTCATATAAATGAAACAAGGTTGACTAAGTTACATAAAGATGGATATTTAGATCTGTTTGAATATTCATCATATGCAACTTGTCAATCATGTATCAAAGGAAAAATGACCAAATCTCCGTTCACCGGACACGGAGAAAGAGCCACGGAAACTCTTGGGACTTGTACACAGTGATGTATGTTGTCCAATGTCTATACATGCACGAAGCGGTCACTCCTACTTCATCACTTTTACTAATGACTTCTCTAGGTATGGACATGTGTTTTTAATGAAGCATAAATCCGAGGCTTTTGAGAAGTTTAAGGAGTATAAAAATGAAGTAGAGAAACAGACTGGTAAAAGCATCAAGACACTTCGATCTGATCGAGGTGGAGAATACTTAAGTACAAGTTTTCTTGAATGCTTAAAAGAAAATGGAATTCTCTCTCAGCTTACTCCACCATATACACCTCAGCATAATGGTGTATCAGAAAGGAGGAATCGCACGCTACCGGACATGGTGCATTCAATGATGAGTAGTGCTGAGTTGCCACTTTCCTTCTGGGGTTTTGCGCTAGAATCAACAGCATACCTATTGAATAGAGTTCCGACTAAGTCTGTGCCTACCACTCCATATGAAATGTGGAGCGGGAGACCATGTCTCAAGTATATCAAGATATGAGGGTGTCCGGCATTTGTTAAAAAGCATAATCCGGACAAGCTCGAGGCACAATCGGTTTTGTGCAAGTTTGTGGGATACCCCAAGCATTCAAAGGGATATATTGTCTACCACACTGAAGAACAAAAGGTGTTTGTCGCTCGCCATATTGTCTTCTTAGAGAGAGAATTTCTTGCAAAAGAAATTAGTGGGAGCGCGGTAGAGCTGGAAGAAATTCCAGAACCTCAAACTACTGCTGAGGACTTAGTAGAACCTCAGGTTTCAATAGAGCCCGACGAACCAACGCCGCTCCACAGATCTGGTAGGCTTTCTCGTCCTCCTGAAAGATACTATGGGTTTCTTATAGATAGGGATCGAGAGGATTGCATCATCGATAATGATGAGCCTACTAATTTTCAGCAGGCTATCACGAGTAAAGACTCGGTGAAGTGGCTGGATGCTATGAGATCCGAAATGGAATCCATGTACACCAATAAAGTTTGGACTTTAGATGTTTCTTCTCCTGGGGTGAAACCAGTTGGATGCAAATGGATCTTCAAAAAAAAGATTGGTGCATTTGGACAAGTGGAAACTTACAAAGCTAGACTCGTTGCAAAAGGTTTTCGTCAAAGACCAGGATTGGACTGTGATGAAACCTTTTCCCCAGTAGCTATGCTTAAATCCATTCGGATCCTGCTTGCTATTACTGCCTTCCATGACTATGAAATCTGGCAGATGGACGCAAAAACAGCTTTTCTAAATGGACATTTAGAAGAAAGTGTTTACATGGATCAACCAGAAGGTTTCTTAGACAGTGGAAGCAGCGGAAAAGTGTGCAAGTTGCTTAAATCCATTTATGGATTAAAGCAAGTATCGCGGAGTTGGAACATCTGCTTTGATGAGACGGTCAAAGAATTTGACTTTATCAAAAATGTACATGAACCATGCATTTATAGGAAGATTGTAGAAGGAGCAGTAGTCTTCCTCGTTTTGTACGTCGACAACATACTACTGATAGGGAATGATGTCCCTATGCTACAATCAGTAAAGCTCTTCTTGTCACAGAAATTCTCCATGAAAGACTTGGGAGATGCATCCTACATTCTGGGCATTAAGATCTATCGTGATAGATCCAAAAGGATGTTGGGACTTTCACAGTCCGGGTATATTGACACTATACTAAAGAGATTTAGTATGGAAGATTCTAAGCGCGGTATTTACCCGCTTGTCATGGGATCACCCTCTCCAAAGAGATGTCTCCAAAGACTGATGAAGAGAGGGCTCGCATGGGCATTATACCCTACGCTTTGGCAGTAGCATCCATAATGTATGCGATGTTATGTACCAGACCAGATGTAGCTTACGCACTTAGTGTGGTAAGCAGGTATCAGTCTGACCCAGGTAAGAAGCATTGGATAGAGGTAAAGAACATTCTCAAGTACCTGAGAAGGACTAAGGAGATGTTCTTGGTTTACGGTAATGGGGACCTCCAGGTCGAGGCTTTTACTGACTCCAGCTTCCAAAGTGACAAAGATGACGCTAAATCCATTTCGAGTTTTGTGTTTACCCTCAATGGAGGGGCGATATGTTGGAGGAGCTCCAACCAGGATACCGTCGCAGACTCAACTATGGAGGATGAGTATATAGCTGCTAACGATGCCGCAAAAGAGGCTGTCTGGATGAAGAAGTTCATCTCTGAACTTCAGATGGTTCTGTCCATTGCCAATCCAATACCTTTGTATTGTGATAACAATGGGGCTATAGCATTAGCGAAGGAACCAAGGTCCCATCAAAAATCCAGGCATATCTTGAGGCGGTATCACCTGATCAGGGAGATCGTGGATCGCCGGGAGATCGAGGTGCGGAGAGTGGACACAAAAGACAACACGGCAGATCCATTCACCAAGGCCATCCCTCAAGTCCAGTTCGAGAGGCTGTTTGAGATATTGGGCATGCGGTACGCCAGCAACTGGATCTAGTGCAGACAGTGGGTACTCATTGTGCCAATTACAGGCCTTAGTGCAAGTGGGAGATTGTTGGATATATATGCCTTAGAGGCCTTCATTGTATAGGATGCTAGGGATATGTATGTACATGACAATCTTGCTTGATATGATAGTACGCTATTTTGTTTGTCTTTATCTTAACGTGTGATAAATTTTACTTTGTAGTTATATACATGTTGATAAAGCCCGTAGGGTGTTTGCCTGACTACCGACGTTGTGATGGCAGTCATACTTGTGGGAGCTGGATAGTCAATAGGCACATCCTTGAATGTCCCTGGTCGCAGGAGTATCGAGACTGGGCATCGATACTCCAGAGTAGACTAGTGTATACATATCTAGACCCTGACGAGGGGCGATAGATTGGTCCCCCAGCCATTGATGATGTGCACCTAAGATTGTACACAGATGCTCACTGAGTGTGAGTACACCGGACATGACTCGCCGAGAACTGACTGGATGGTATTATACCTAATGTTAGATAGCAGTTCTCAGGTGACATGTGTGCAGATAGTCTGTCGACTTGAGGTCGTCATTTGTCTTGTGTGAGTTCCCACAGCACTTTAATTACTACCCTATCACGGCTCAAAGGAGTCGTGCAAACAGCTTTTAGTTGGGTACAGTCCCGAGCCACATGGAAGCTGTGAGTGACTGTTAGGGATTCGTCTCTCTCGGTATAGGGAGTCGATATCGCATTGTGATCGGTTGGTCATTACCATAAGTCCCTGGTCAGGGCTGATAGAGAATTACTGGTGGACTGACCAGTAGATTCTCGAATGGTCTTGAGCCACACCGGCACGACTTGTACGGTTGTTAGGGGTCTGACGTTTACCACCTCCCTAGACCATACATGCGATACTCTCAGACGAACATACTGGACTGCACGGATATTGTCACGGACAAGCTCAGTAGGGGTTATGGACGAGTTCGCTGGTCGGCCTCCTTTTCGACACATACCTGGGTTGCCGTTACGTACAGCTAGTGCCACTAACGGACTTATTGTTAAACCCACTGCCAGCGTACTGTTGAGTCTTTAGAGTCCCACAAAGAGGGTTTCCCTGGATCAGGCGATACGATGTAGACGCCGTATGGTCTTACGGCAGGGTTTCGATCGCATTCGTGTACTGGCTGCTCGAATGACGATCGGACGGATAATACCAGTGGGCTTTGGTTTAAGCCGGATACTAGTATTGTAGTATTGGATTATACAGATTTCAGTGTATCCGTATTTTTCGGAATACAGATACGGGTATGAAAATACGGAAAAAGGGCATTCTTGTAAATTCACAAGATTGACCTTCTAGAAGGAGACACCTCATTATTGTTTTATTTTTTTCATTAAAGAATTAATGAGGTGGAAATTAGGAGGCATGGGTTGAAGGATGGCTAAGTATTTGTTTATTTCTTTTGGAGCCACTATTTAAGCATGGTTGTAAATTATATGATTTAATATACCATGGTTGAATTATTGGCAAAATACTTAACCATTCTCTCTTCTCATTTCTATGATCATTATCACAAAAGGTTTCTCTCTCCTAAGTTTTCTTCTCTCTGTCTTCCTCAAGCTCATACACTTGCATGTGTTGCAAAACAATTAGCTTTGAGATAAAATAATCCAATACACTCACTCTACATCAACTTAGTCTTCTCTCTTAGCAAGTTTGATCACTAAGTTATCTCATGGAGGTTGGAGCTTGACCATAGGTCCTCGGGTGGATCCACTTCGACACAAAGGAGACCGGCGACCGATTTCATTCAAGAAGCCAAACCAAGGAGCAAGGAACCATTTGAAGAACCGAAGGACTAGACACGAGGGTATAACTTCATAACCTAGAAGTTAGCACTCTCTTGTAGTTTAATTTTGTTAGCTAAGGTTTAAGCAAGATCCAAAAGTGGAACAAGTTCATGATGCAAGCCTAAAACAAGTTTCTTTTTGTGGTGTGAAAAATGTTTTTCAAGTATTCCGCCTCCCCGCAAGTCGTGGGGTAAGCATCATGGACTTACACCGCGGTGCTATTAGTGAGGCTTGGGTTGCCCTTCTACGGCTGATCCGCAGGTGCTTTAGCATGTACTGGATATTTTTAAACTGTACTTGAGTGTTGAGCTCTCGGGGAATTATGGGATTTTGATGAATCGTCGAAAAGTTTAACGAAGTCCGGATATCATGTGATGGGATACATTACTTGGGAAACTCTAGATATGAGTATATCCGTTTGTAGCGCCGTTCATACAGCTACGAAGAAACAAGTTCGAATTAGTCGACACCAGAGGAAAGAGAAGCACATTGACATCGGTGTTATGAATTGCGATTTGGTGATTTGAATTTCACATTTCCGTTGTTTGGATTTTGGTATTTTGAGTATTTCGTTTTATGATTGGTATTTCCTACGTGCACATTCATTGCACTCGATTAGTGTTCCATATATCAGTTGTTTTGATGTTCGTTTTGTGCATACCCATTGCACCTGATTTGATTATTATATACATTATGAGATGTTTGATTTTGATTTCATACACCTGGATTTAATTGATTTGATTTCGTGTATATGTGTTGCACATGATTTTGGACTTATGCTTTTGGTATAGTTTTCATGCACTTTTCATACTTTTATTTGGTTTTGTGCACACTGATGCATGTGGTTGTAAGTTTATCTATCGCGGTATACTTGATTTTGATTCGGTGTATATCGTATACCGCTGATTTCGATTTCGATGTTCGATATATGTTTTTGTGCACCATGCGCACTTGGTTGAGATTCTTGCGCACATTTGGCGCACTTGATGCGATTTTGTGCACACCAGATGCACTAAATCGAGATTTGTGCAGATTAGATGCACCTGATATTGTTGTCGTGCACGCCCGTTGCACTTGACATATGTTTTTAGTGCACACCCATTGCGCTCAGTTTTGTTTTTGTGCGTATTCGTGGCATCTGTATTTGATTTCGATTTTCATGCGCACCGGACGCACATGGTACCTTGTATACTGTATTTGAGATTGATTTCATTTTGAGCAGTACGCTTTTATGATATTTACTATTTGGTTTAGTAACCGGGCGGGACGTGTATGTTAAATAAAGGATATATATGTATAGCTATTTTCTTAAAATGAACGTCCGCTACATATGCTGTGATACGCGCATCGCACGGCGATTTGAAAAAGGGTTTTTGCATGCTTCTCTATTCACATATTTGGATGATTTTACTACGATGCGTACTATATACAAGTTATAGTTTTGATGTATATTATGTTGGTTTTCGTATTGGACTTTGACAATGTATTTTCACCATAACTCCGATTATTGCGTGATGCTTGACGGAGTTTTGATTTTGAGTTATGTACTTATTTTTCGTGCGTATGCATTGCGCTAAGATTTGTTTTAAGTATTGACGATTTCGGAGCCCCGACGATTTGAGTGCTTTGCTGAAAAGTTTTAGTATTTGGGGGAGTTTTAATTTAAATTCGGGGACCGAATTTCTTTAAGGTGGAAGATTGTAACGTTTCAAAAATAAATAAATAAATAAATAAAATCCTTTAGGTGAATTTTCAGATAATCGGTAAAATAAACCGTATTTTCCGAAAAACTCAACTATAATTATTTTTCAATATAGACTTAAATATACTTATTTTACTTATGTAATTGCTAGTATTTGGTATTTAATGGGTCACTTGTAAATTTCTAGTTTACTTAGATATTTTCCGTAATTAATTATTTTAAATATTATTTTAAGCCTTCACTAATACATTAATTAGTGGTAATTACAAATTGGAATGGGTTAATCTTTTTTCTTGTGAACCATGACCACTTACCACTAAGTTTGTAACATGGTCCCTCTCTCTCTTTTTGTCTCCATAATTCTAGATAATTCTAGGGTTGTTTAGGAAAAATACAATAAACTAATATAATTATGAAATGAGTTGAATGATGCAATTATTATAGTTGTTTCCACACACACCCACACATCTCACTCACTCTCTCTCCTACTCCCCAATTGGTGGTCGAAACCTCATGAGCAGCCCCCCTTCTCTCTCTTCAAATCTTTTTCCTTGCATCAAAATATAAGGAAATTAATTAATTAAGGAAATAATATAAAAGGGGTATAATTGGGAAGCTTCTCCACATATCCACACACTCACACACACTTCCCCTTTTCATCCCAAAATTTGGCCGAGCCTATCCCAAGCTGCTGCCCTAAAATTCCCACTTCAATTCCATCACCAAAATCTCCATTCTCCATCAAAAATCCAAAGAAAAACTCACAAATTCAAAGAAATTTCCCCATTAAACCTTTACCCAATATTCTTTGGCCAAATAAGCAAGGATCTTAGAGCAAGTTAGTATTTTGGAGGCTAGGTTGCATGTGTGATCTCATGATTGTGAGGTATAATCTCAAACCAATGGTTTTCTTGATGTCTAATTATTTCAAGTTAGTTAATTTTATGCTAATTGCTAAATTAAAAATTCAAGAAAGGGGTTTTTAAATTCAGTTAAGGTTTTATAAATTATTATGATTACATAGTATAGTTTAACATACTAAGATATGGAAAATCTAATCTAGTTGCTAATTTGTGAATTGTTGAAATTGTCCTAATTAGGATTTTTGTTGCAAACTAGGTTTTTATAAAATATATATGTGTGTGAGATAAAATTCTAGTGAGGGTTTTCATCACATCACTACAATTATAAATTGTAATTTAATAGTTTAGATCATGCAAAACCTAGTTTAGTTGTTGTTTTGTGCATTGTTACTTTGAAATTGTTAAAATTGGATAATTTTGCAAACTAGAATTTTGGGATTAATACAAATTGGTGTGATAAAATTATAGTAATGGTTTGTATGATCTAGTTATGATATTTAGAGTATATTGTGGCCACTAGTTTTGGTTAAACATCAAGTTTTGAAGTAAAACGGTTATTTGATACTTTCTAGATTTTCGGAAATAAATCGATTTGAATTATTTTAAGGTTTTGATGATTTAAACCCTATTTCATATATAATTAGTGAGTTTTGAAACCACGATTTGTACGTTTGGGTTTTTCTCGATCAATCGGTATTTGTACGCCGATGTCGAGGGTTATTGGTTCTTTTGCCTGAGCGGGTCATAGGTTTTAACCTATGCACGTTTCGTGTGCCATTTTAGTTTTTATCCGCGATTTCGGTTTATGATATATATGTTGCATATAGGTACCTCTCACGTGGACTTCGGACGATGAATAAGAGGATGGCGGCATCGACTTCGGCAGACAAGGACCAAGTGAGTAGATGTATATCTACGGGGGAAGTCGAGTGGATGGCTATAGCACCCCCGCAGCGTCGTAGGATATGACGTGGTATTGAGATAGTTATATATAGATATGTTATTGCGAGATACGAATACTAAGCAAGAAAGGTTTTAGGAGACCACGGATCGGAATTTGTGTAAGTTGGATGATAGTGCTTTTAGTCTATTTCTTAGTCGCGAGACCCTGGAGTATAGATTGACACACACACACACATACACTTGACTTGGTGTGTGTGTGTGTGTGTGTGTGTATGAATGTATGTAGGTTTATATATATATATATATGAATGTATGTAGGTTTATATATATATATATATATATATATATATATATATATATATATATATATATACACACACACACACAACATATATACGCGATTTGAGGATGCTATATGATACTTGGGAATGAGTCGCTATGATCGGGCATGATGCCGTGAGATATTTGATATAGCAGATCGTTGGGTGACGAGAAAATATATACCTATACGATAAAATGTTTGATGACATTAGCATGTATGAGACTTAAATCAGTAACCGGATCATGATATTGTTTGATGATGATACCATGTGATTGATGATATATATATATATATATATATATATATATGATAGTTGACATATGATTAAGATATGATATGAGATATGTTATGATAATTATAATGGATCTCTTGTGCAATGCATACTCATATATGATAATATGTGTTGATGACATCGGATTGCACGAGACTTTAGGTCAGTAACCAGATCATGATATTGTTTGACGATAATACCATATGAATGATGATATATATATGATAGTTGACCTGTACCCCGATTTTGGGATGCCGTACGATGGATTTTACCGCACGAGGTATAGATATGATGGTCGATCCGAACTCTTGACTCGATGGAGTCGTACTATGTACGTGACACTATTGAGCCTGGATCGCCGACTCTTAGTGGTATCGACTCGGACTTTAGGTGGACTTTTCTAACCTTTCGACCAGTTCCTTAGTTAGTCTAATAGTGGTTTAGGTAGATGCTAGTTTAGGCTCGAGTCATACATATTTTCAAAACCAACGAATCGTGAGCATTTTTCAAAAAGACAACTGGGGGATACTACGGATTTTCAAAGGATGTATCTTTTCTCAAAAACACCGTAGCCCATATTTTTCTAAAAACCATGATTCGTGCTTTTTCAAACACCAAAACGGTATGACTCGTATTGTAGAAAAGTATATTCTTCGGTATTGCGGTTATTACTCCTTCTCTGTTATATTCATGTTATTCTCATTATACTGCATGTTTATACATATATTCCATCTGTTATATTCATGTTATTCAGCACCATTACCGATGATGCGCATGTTCCATGTACACATATTTGCCGGCTCACACACATCATCATCGGTAATTTCCATGTCACGTACGCTTTAGAAAATATTATCTCATTGATATAATCAGCTAAATACTAGTTACCACATAATACCTGTGTGATTGCTCTCATGTGTTAACTTAGAGATTGCATTCTTTACATAGATACTTCATGCATTCATATATTCATTTATGTACTATTCTGGGGTTTTATGTCGATATTCACTGTTTACTTACTCTTGATTCTTGAATTTCGGATTTCCATGAGATTTCTGGATTTGGGGGAAACCGCAAGAATTTATAATAACTTCTCTCTCTCTCTCTCTTATTTAAAATACCAGTTACGGTTTTCTCGTGATGTATGTGTCATCCACCATGAGTTTTCATGATTGCTGTTGGATTTCGAGACCCGATTCGAGGAGTAGGATGAACCATTTCAGGTACATGGTGGGCCCGGTAAGGTAACCCGGGGCAAGAAGCTCGAGTTGTAGACGATGAGCCGGCAGGGGAAGACTACCTACCGGTGATATCTGGCGCGGCGGATATCCGGAGGATACCGACCGCTGTCGTGAGATTTGATGATATGGGCCGATTTGGATTGACGGAGTCCGAGATATTAAGACATTGAGACTTTGAGATATTGAGATATTGTGTCGATACTTGACACGGGCTTTCTGTCAATTTCACTGATGATGTTTCAGTTTTAGTACAAAAGTTTTACTGATGATTTCTTTATATCAGATTTTTCAGATTTCGTGGTGGATTTCCTCATTCATGATGCATTCATACATCAGATATATGATTTATTACTGTTTAGTGACACTGACACGAGCACTGAGTATTGCACTTATGCATAGATTATTACCCTGTCACTACTAGATGTCTAGTGTTATGTTAAGTATATTATTATGACCTAGGAGATCGTCGTGCATGCGATTTCTACCCGCAGATGTCTTCTACTCACGAGTTGGTAACTCACCCCCGTTGTGCCAAATTTTCTTACAGGTTCAGATGTACAGGTTTCCTTGGCGGCTTGCTGGTACACCATTTCATTCAGAGTGATTGCTTGGTAGGTTGGTTCACTTGTATCATGACCGCCGTTGTACTTTTATTTATTCCGGTTGTATCTAGTAAGCTCCATCAACCAGACCTGTATTATTTGATAGATTTAGAAGACCAGTTGTTTTTCTTTCGACCTTAGAGTCGCGCTTGTATTATTATGGTTTTCTGATGGTTTTTGATGGTTTTCTTTTCAGTTTTGATCATCGCCCTTCGGCGTTGTATATTATATTACTTGCGTGGTTGTGACCGCCAATTGGCGAAGAGCTAGCTCCCGTTTGGGGATGCCTTTTTTTATTGCTTATATATATTATTCTTGTTTGTACCCGTTTGGGGCCAATTTTTACAAAGGATACTCTGCCGAAATTTTTGAGAAAATTTGATGTTGCTTTTAAACATGTTTTCCTACACTTCTTCTTTTAAATGGTTTAGATTTCTGAGCTTCGGCTTGCTTAGATTACATTACGCCTCTAGACGTTTCATAATTTAAGTGCCGGTCACGTTCCGTACCTTCGGGTCGTAACAGCTTGCCTATCTAAGGTAGACAATCTAATAACAGTGTTATCAACACGGTAATTGTCTTGGAAAAAGACACAAATCCTGCCGTCCATGTGCAGCAGTTACCGATAACATCAAAACAATCAGGATTTCAAGTTCTTTTCAAAGTGTCTGACTCAGACCGAGTCACAATATGATCAATCTGACTTGCATGTGATTCAAGTATATAACTACAATACAACATGAATTTATGAATCCGTCTATTCAATCTATATCAATCTATATTGACCGAACCGAACCATGGATATACTTCGTTTACATGACTATCCATTTACATCCATTCCATTTACTGATATCATGGTTTCGGCAAGTTTTCCATTTACCACAGACAATACAATCAACCAGTACAATCAATACAATAAGATATTACGGGGTTTATAAAGGGGTAGACTGGTACGGAATATATTAAAGGTGGCAAGAGGTGGTTACTTAAGACGTAATTACATCCATACCGTTGTTCCATGGTATTTTCGACGGAGCCTTGTACTACGGTTTACCAAAGTCCACGATGTAAGTTGGACTCCTCTCGTATACACTAGCATCTTCTGTACCAAGCTACAAACACTACGTTAACCTAACAATCAATATTATACTAGATATACTCTCTTTTCTGTCTATTCTACTTCTCTCCTTCTTTAGGACTTACCGGGCGATTGTTCGCTGACGACATTCCTATTTCTCTTCTTCTTTGGAATGTTATCAGAAGGACCCAACTCCGAGGAGGTCGAGACCATCCAGAAGCATTTGGAGCAGTACACTGAAGACCCGGAGCATTAGACTTTACTTGTACATTTTCATTTCAGTTATGCCATTGTTTAGGCATCGCTTTCTATTCATGTATTTACATTTCAGTTGTACCTGTAAAAGAATATTTAATAAATAAAGTTGTTGTTTATTTACATTCCTGTCTCTTATGTACTTTGCAGGGTTGTCTAGTACGGCATCAAGGTTTCGGGAGGTATCGTCCATGCCAATTTCAAAAAATTGTCGTTCTAGCTAATCCTAACCTTAGAATCGTTACTAGAAAATTCGACGATTAAACATGCAAACTACTTTACATATAAAGTGAATGAGGAATACAACCTTTGTAGACTGGTCCTTCACTTCTAATGCTCCGTGTAGTAGTCCCTTCACTGAAATCATGAACACCCGAACTCTAGAAAGGGTTCTCCTTAAGAAATGAGCAAGCTTGCACGAAGTCTTCGAGGCCGAAGATGATCTACGTCGAGGAGACACTAACCCAAGCTACCCCTTCACTAATATGGAATTAGTGAAGAAAACACCCTATACTAAATGGCTAGTAGTAGAGGATGATGAAGTAGGAATTTTGCTCATTTTAGAAATAATTTTCTCACTATTTTTCATCATCTCCATTGAAGCTAGAAAGCTTGAGGAAGGAGATGAAGAAAACTCTCATGAAAATAATCAAGTAGAGAATTGCAACCATGGGTGAGTTAGTATCATATACTAACCTTTATAGAGACTTAACCATGGCTAGAATAATGGTTGGGTTTATAAATATCTTAAGCAAAACAAAATTAGTAGACTAAGTCAATGCATCCACAAGCTTTTACAAGTTTTGAGCCATGACAAATTGCAACTAATTTTTGACTACCTTTAAATAAATACAACCCTAGATTATCACTAGCATGGTGTAAGTCATACACACACCCAAGTTGCATGAATCATCAAGCATGACACCAAATGTTGCACACTAATATATATCACATATATACTAATGCACCAAGTGAGAAAGATAAATCACAAGTGAGCCAATATTAGTTAATGCATGTTAATATATCAAATATATAATTATACATTAAATTATTAAATCAACACTTGATTTAATAATCCGGCTATATCACATATAACCGACTAATATCATATGTATCAACTTATCGAATCAACACTCGATTCGATAACCTGGCTATATCACATATAACCGACCGGTGTCACATATCGCGAGAATAGAATACGGTATCATATATCGTATTAATTTCGGTCCCGCACATATCACATATGTGCTCCTACTCCATTTCTCTTGAGCCTGGAAATCTCTGTGTAGGACTCTAAAGACTCGTCAATACGCCGGCAGTAGGCGATGATCATATCAAACACCCACAAGCCGCAAGCGGTCTGCTAAATGTAACGGCCACCCGGGTATTGAGCGATCAGAAGATCAACAAGCATGCCTGCTCATACTCCTGCGAATCCAATCAGTAACACTACCGTACAGTCTGGTCTCTTCGTCTGATATGTCGCATATCTCGTCTAGGGGTGGAAAACGTTAGTCCCCAGTAACTCGATAAGTCATGCCGATATGAGGCTCATAACGGGTCGAGAAACTACCGATAACACTTACCAGTATATCTCAGAATCAGCCCTAGCCAGGGACTTCCTGTTATAGCCAATCAAGCACGGCGCAACATCAAATCCCTATACCGGGAGAGACGAATCCCCTCCTATCGCTCATTACCTCCATGTAACTCGGGACTATACCCAAAAACCACTGTTTTGCACATTCTCTTGAACGTGGTAAGGTGGAAATCAAAGCACAATGGGAATCACACAAGACTCTATGACGATCTCGGGTCGACAGACTAACCTGTACCAGTGTAGGTCATTCGCTAACTCCTTCACTGACTTTGGTGTAGGCCATTCGCTAACTTCTGAAACTTTCTCTGGATCCACAGAGATTCCTTCTCCTGATACGATATGTCCAAGAAAACCAACTTGCTTTAGCCAAAACTCGCACTTGCTATACTTGGCTTAGAGCTGATGTTGTCGAAGAGTTTTCAAGACAATTCATAGGTGCTCTGCATGCTCTTTCTGACTCCTTGAATACACAAGTATGTCGTCGATTTAGATGACAACAAACCTGTCTAAGTATTCCCGGAAAACTTGATTCATTAGGTTCATGAATATTGCTGGTGCATTGGTCACTCTAAATGGCATCACTAGAAATTCGTAATGTCCATAGCGAGTTCTGAAAGCTGTTTTGTGAATATCAGCTTCCTTGACCTTCACTTGATGATAACCAGAACGAAGATCCAATTTAGAGAAAACATAAGATCCACTTAGCTGATCGAATAAATCGTTGATGCGTGGGAGTGGATACTTGTTCTTTATAGTGACTTCATTTAAGGCTCTGTAATCGATGCACATTCTGTATGAACCTTCCTTCTTCTTCACAAGTAGTACAGGTGATCCCCAACTTGAAGTGCTGAGACGAATCCATCCTTTTACCAGTAATTCGTCCAACTGTGTTCGGACTTCCTTCAAACCTTCCGGACTTAATCGATAAGGTGCTTTGATCACCGGTTGTGCTCCTAGTACTAAATCAATGCTGAATTCAAGAGCTCGATTGGGAGGAAAACCTGATATATCGTCAGGAAACACATCGTCGAACTCTCGAACCACATCTGGTCTTGATTCTTCCTCCGAAGAGCTGCTGCAACTACTGCTTCCCTTGGCTTCACTTTGTAGGTACTTAGCTCCAGGGTACGGTCTCCGCTTTTGAAATAGAAGACCGGATGGTCTGGAATCTCAAATACTACCCTCCTTTGACTAAAGTCGATGGTAGCATAAAAAGTTCCAAGCCAATCCATACCTAGAACCACATCGAAGTTTGGTATGTCCAGCATTTTGAAGTCAGCATAAAATTCTCGGCTGCAGACGACTACCGGACACAAGTTGTATCCCATTGTTGCCTTTAAAACTCCATTTCCTGAACTGACATTCCAGCTGGATACAAGCATTGAGACTGGAATCGCATGGGTTCGGACAAACTGTTGCGACATAAAACAGTGAGATGCTCCAGTATCAAACAGTGCTAGTGCAGGTATTGAGGATACTAAGATTGTACCTAAGATATGTGGGATATGTTTTAGGTATAGGAAAAGTATGTAGGATAAATATCAAGACTGAAAGAAATTTTGAGAAAGAAAGGGTTACCAGTGATAACTTGGCCAGTGGCCTCAACTTCTTCCACTGTCATCGTGAAAGCCTGGCGCCTTGGTACATTCCTCCTGGCCCGAGGAGCATTCCTATGAACATTCCTTTGAGCTTGATGGAACTGATGAGGAGGTGGTGCTGCTTGTGGTCCTCTGGGTGGTGCAGGTAGTGCAAGTCTTGGAGCAGGTGCCTGAATGGCTGGTCGCTGCGGATAGGTAATTGCTGGCCTGGGTGCAGCAACTGGGTTTTATCTTTGGGGACAAGACCCAATATCATGAGTAACTGAGCCGCAGACTAAGCAAAGACGGTTGGCTCGCCGGCAGTCTTTCATCATATGTCCAGTTCTCTTGCAGTAGGTACAAAAGGCTGGGCTGGGACGATAGTTCGGTACTCCGGGTCGCCTTGGCACAAAAGGTGGCCTGGACGAGGCTCCTCCTGCCATCTGGTTGGCAGGGCTCATAAATCCAGCAGATTGAGGTCTTCCCCTCGCCTTTACCACTGCCTCATAACGGCGGGCAGCTTTCAGAGCCGATTCATGAGTCGGAAAATCTCCTGTGGCCAGTGCAGCCTGGATCTCCGAATCCAAACCTTGTTGAAATCGGCGGGCTCTAATCTCATCCGTTGGTATCAGGTGTGCCACAAATCTGTTAAAAATATTATGTTAGCTGTGTAATATGTGATATATAAAAATTCGAATTATTGAGACCGTTCCCCGCCGAAAGACGCGCGAAGACGCGGAGGACGTCTTGCTTGAATTTTAGGGCAGATGCTAATTGGTGCTATCCGTCCACCTCTCCGAAGATGCCAAGTTGATTTATGGCACCGTGTATCGAAGGTTTAAACGGATGCGGCCGATGCAGCAGACTTCGTTAGATTCCCCCTCGTTTGAGGGGTTTTTGATTGTGAGGACGCTCTTCCCTGCAGGCACAAGCCCCTGCAGTTAATTACGCTACCGCATCGCGGTAACAATTTTCTCCTTCTCCAGATGGTCACTTCGTATCGTGGGTGTTTGTTTTGTTTGTGGTTGCCCGTGGATTGTATACGGAGACTAATTTATGTTGTTGCCCGTAGGGCGTGGATTAGTCCAAATCCGTATCTTCTTAGATTTGGGTTTGGGAGTTGGGTTTAAGGATACATTAGTCTCATTTGGGACTAAGATCAACTTAAACGTATGTTAAAGATACGTTAGTCTAATTTTAGACTAAGATTAACTTAACGGGATTGTTTAGATCCAGCAAAAGAGCATTTGAACTCTATTGTTTAGTTTAGGGACATTGCGGTCGATTAGTTTAAGGACATTACGGTCCATTGTTAGTTTAAGGACATCTCGGTCTGGGTTAAGGACATCGTAGTCCGTGGGTTTAAAAGGGACCCCACAGTCCGAGGTTAGGGACATCGTAGTCCATGAGTTTAAGGACCCCACAGTCCATAGTTTAAAGACATCGTAGTCTATGAGGTTTAAGGACATCGTAGTCCATGAGTTTAAGGACCCCACAGTCTGTAGTTTAAAAACATCGTAGTCTATGAGGTTTAAGGACATCGTAGTCCATGAGTTTAAGGACCCCACAGTCCGTAGTTTAAAGACATCGTAGTCTATAAAGTTTAAGGACATCGTAGTCTATGAGTTTAAGGACGCTACAGTCCATGAAATGTGTGGTTGTCGAGACCCGTCACCTCCGTAAAGACGTTGAAGGATTACAATGACAGATATCAGAGGAGTAAAGAAATGTACCCTTGAACCGGTGTATGTACCCTTGAACTGGTATGAGTTGGATGAATGATCTGTAGTCCAGTTTGGGACTGAGATCTGTTAAATATTCGTGAGCAGATGGGCTCAGTTCAGTATAAGTTGAGGACTTATGGTCAATATTGGGCTAAGTCCAATAAGATTAAAATGTTTAACATTTTATTGTTCTGGGTTATTGAGCCTTTATTTGGGCTTGGCCCTATTTTAATAATGCTGAGCATTAGATCCTGACATTTTTTGTCTTGTATTGAATGCATAGCATTCATCAGAACAATGTGTGTTCTGACAGCGCGCCACGTGGCGCGCCTGTTAGTTGTATGTATGCCCTAGAGGCCAGTATTGTACAGATGATGTATACTATATTGGATGCTTGGACATATATAGAGAGGACTTTCTTGCTCGATATGATAGTATGCTATCTGGTTGCTCTTTATCTTAACATGTATACTTGTCTCTTTATACTGTCTGATGGCTACATGTTGATAAAGCCCTTAGGATGTGTACTTGACTACCTGGACTATGATGCGGATGATACTAGTAGGGACATGGTGGTCCATAAGTACATCCTTCAAGGTCCCTAGTCGAGGGTGTATCGAGACAGGGCATCGATATACCAGAGTATACTAGCGTATACGTTTCTCGACCCATGAGATGGGCGATGGATGATCCCATATCCATTGGTGTTTAACATCAGAGATGGTATGCGGGTGCTCAGTGGAGACTGAGTACACTGGACGGACTCACCGAAAACTCCCAGATGGTATTATACCTTACGTCATATGGCAGTTCTCTGGTGACACTTGTGCAGGTTAGTCTGTAGACCCGAGATCGTCATAGAGTCTTGTGTGATTCCCACTGTGCTTTGATTTCCACCTTACCACATCCATGAGGGCGTGCAAAACGGTGGTTTTTGGGTACAGTCCCGAGTCACATGGAGGCAATGAGCGATAGGAGGGGTTTCGTCTCTCCCGGTATTGGGGGTTGATGTTGCGCTATGCTCGATTGGCCGTAACAGGGAAGTCCTTGGCCAGGGCTGATTAGAGATTTACTGGTAAGTGTTACCAGTAGTTTCTCGACCCGTTATGAGCCTCACATCGGCACGACTTATCGGTTATTGGGGTCTGACGTTTACCATCCCTAGACTTGATATGCGACATATCAGACGAGGAGACCGGACTGTACGGGAAGTGTTGCCGGCTGGCTTTTACAGGAGTTGGAGCGGGCTTGCTTGCTGATCTTCTGATCGCTCAATACCCGGGTAGCCGTTACGTCCAGCTAGTACCGCTGACGGCTTGTGGGTGCGTAATGTGATCATCACCTACTGCCGGCGTATTGACGAGTCTTTAGAGTCCTACACAGAGGTTTTACTGGCTCAGGCAAAATGAAATAGGAGCACGTATGTGATATGTGCGAGACCGAGAATAAATGCGTGTATGTGATACCGTATTCTATTCTCGCGACTATATGTATCGGCCGGTTATATATGATATGGCCGGGTTATCGAATCAAGTGTTGATTCGATAAGTCGATACAATGGATGTTAGCCGGTTATATGAGATGTGACCGGATTATTAAGTCAAGTGTTGATTTAATAATTAAGTGTATAATTGTATATTAGATATACTAGTTTACATTTACTAACACTTGTTCACTTTAGGGTTTTTCTCACTTGTACACTACTTTAACATATATATGATATATGTTTAAAATGTGTTATCATATTGTATCATAGTTGATGATACACAATCCATGGGTGTATGAGACTTACACTATGCTAATGTTTATTTTGGGTTTTTAATATTTAAAGTAATTGCAAAATCAAGTGGAGGATTTGAAAATACATGAAGCTTGTGGAAGCTTGTGGATGCATTGACTAATCCAACTTGATTTTGTTTTTTCTATGGATTTTTATTAACCCAACCATAACCATTAGCCTAGGGTTAAGTCTCTACAAGGGTTAGTATATGATACTCACTCACCATGGTTACTCTTCTCACTTGATCATTATCCTCATTCCTTTCTTTTGTTCATCTTCTTCATTGAGCAAAAGAAATTGCTTGCTAGGGTTTTGAAAAAAGAGTGAAACTTTGTGAGAATTAAAAATCCAAAGAGAACCCACTTCCTATTTCTCCATCCTCATCAAGACTGGCACTCTTGTATAGGGTGTTTGCTTCACTAATTCTCAAATTAGTGAAGTAGTAGCTTGAGTCGGAATTCCCTCGACGTAGATCATCTTCAGCCTCGGAGACTTCAAGCAAGGTCGCACCTTTCGCCTCGTGAAGCCATGCAAGGGTCCGGGAGATCCACGATCGCAGCGAAGGGACTTCAACAAGGAGCAAATGAAGTGAAGGACCGATCTACAAAGGTTGTATTTCGTTTCCTTTTAGAGTAAAGTTGTTTACTTGCTTATTGATTCGCCTAAACTCTAGTATACGATCTTGCTTAGTGTTATTCGGCACATAAAAATTTAATTTTGGCATGGTCGATGCCTTGTAGAGCCTTGTTAGTGTGCCTAGTAACCCTACAGTGGTATCAGAGCCTAGCTAGAGCATTAGGCGATGTGTTAACGAAGTTAAAACCCCGATCGAACCTGGAATCGATGAAATAACCCCCTCTCTGGTCAAATTTTAAAAACTGGGTTTTTTCAGAATTAAAAATACCTAAAAAATTCAGCAGGGTTTTCTAAGAAATGTGGTGAAAAACGAACACATAATACGTCCAAACCGCCGCGGAACCGCGGCCGTACCGCGCTTGGGCCGCGGAACCGCGGCAGTACAGTGGACTTATGTGCTCGTTTTTGCACTGTTATTTCTATTTCTGTTATTTGTATTTTCTGGGTATTTTTATATTAACTCAAGTGTTGAGTAATCTGGGGTTTATTTTGTAATCGTCGATTCGATCGGGAATTTTTAATTCGTTATTGTTATTCCGGATTATTTAGAAAGTATTAAAATGTTCGAACGTATATCATTAACTCAATTTTTCCCGACACGAAAAACATTCAAGTGTTGAATTTTTCTCGGCTTTAAATCTTTCGGAAAAACGTGCAAGAAATATGACGGACCCTCTAGAAGACAACAAACCTTAACTCGATTATGTGACCGTCTTGAACTGCCCTTTGAACTTTAGGGTTTGGAGCAATACGGCGTGCCACATGTGAGGCGTTGGCTTGACCCTTCTATGGCTGGACCGTTGCTACTGTGATGTATTCTGGAATTTTTGAACTCCGCTCAAGTGTTGAGCTATTTAGGAAATCTTGGGTATTTGAATATTCGATCGGAAAGTTTAATACTGTCTATTTATCTGGAATGTGATACAATATCTGGAATTCACACGGTTAGGCATGAAATGCGAAATATGTGATATTTCGGATTTACGATGTCTAAAGAGATTGTGGATTCCAAATGTTGTAGTTTTACACTTTCTTTTCTGTGACCGTAAGTGTAATATGTGATATCGCCGGTTTCGTTGCTATATGTCAACGAGAATTGGGATGCGCATATTTACTTACGTTGATGACATGTGATGTTCTGTGTTGCTGGATATGTTATATTGGATCGTCGCGTTCTGAAGAGCCGGGGTTTTTATGTGAGATGAGAGTTTTATATTTTCATTCATGTAAATTTAAATGTATGTAATATTCTTTTATTGGGGCACTTCCGGGATGAGGTTGTTGTCACCATTTGTATATTATTTACTTTTCCGCACTAGGATAGACCCAATGAGGAGAGCACAAGTAACCGGGTTCTCGAGTCCAGTGGGAGACCAACTCGAGGATTCGAGTCCGGGTCTCCTAACTCTAGAATTGGTAGGGTTGCTTTCCGCTCTCGTAGGGGTCTAGGGGTGTGGGTTTGGCTATTCGTCGCGACCGTGGAATCCGTGTTTTATAGAGGCTCAAAATAAAACACGGACGTCCTAGTATATCCAATGTTTCATATGTTTCTTCTACTGCGATATCTGTGATGTGATCATGTGATGTGCTGTGATAGATACTATATATAGTATATATGATATATTATATAGACGTTACTTATGTTTTACATCCGCGCTAGCCCTTCCCCGCTCTGCCGTTAGTTACCTAACCTAACGGTGCACGAGGGGACATCGAGGCGAATGCGGATGGCATATGTGTACGTCGTATTTATCTGTGATGTTTAGGTGACTTAAATGATGGGACTTCATTAATATGATTAATGAAAGAAAAGAAATCTAAAAGATGTTGTAGAATGAAATTTTCAAATAAAAAGGGTAGCTACAGTTTTGCTTTGCATAGCGGTATATATGATATACCCTGCACCTTATTCGATGAGGAAAGAGCCGAGATCCCTTCACCGGGAGTGACCTCTTTAGCAAAACTAGCAAATGCTATAACACTCGGTTTGACTTTTGACTGCTTTTAGAGTTTTGCTTTGCATAGTGATATATATGATATGTCCTGCACCTTATTCGATGAGGAAAGAGCCGAGATCCCTTCACCGGGAGTGACCTCTTTAGCAAAACAAATGAAAGCCTCAAAATCACTCCATTTAAAAATTTCACTTGATTCTACAACGATATCAAGTTCATTACGCAATAGGTTTTCAGAAAAACCTGTCGTAGCCCTCCGTCATTTCAGATAAGTTGTATATAGTATTCGTGCTGCATTTGTTGGCTTTCGTCAAGGTGTAGTGTGCGGTGGCTATATGCTGCTTATCTGCTGCATATGATGCGATTGGATTAGTGTAGTCGTACGGTTTTGTTGGCTTTCGTCAAGGGTCATGCGGGTGGGTTTAATTCAATCAAGAAATGTACGGGTTGAACTTGACTAGCGGGATATGGTTTGTTGGCTTTCGTCAAGGTCATAGCACGTTAGGGGCAAAATATTATTGGGAATTTCAAGTGTTGAAATTTGCAATGAGATTGCATACCTTCTATGAGATAGTTGGATCCCGATACCCACTGCGAGTAATTGTTACTCCTGGGAGAGTTTTTACACAGGACAATTAGCCGATCAAGTAGGTGTCTAGAAAGGTGTCAACGGGGTTACGCCTCTGGGAAATGAGGTTTACTTTAATTAGGTCCATGCGAAAGCACGGGGAACCTCCCTCAAAGTACCGACACTGGTCTGGCTGAAAGATTGGCGAAGTTGTAGGGTGTAATTAATCCCATCTAGTCTTTCCTTTTAAGGTTTGAAGGAAGATTTGATAAAAACAGTGGGAGCCATCCTGATTAGATAAAATAATAACCAATCTGATCTTGCAAGAGCATACGCTAAAGTGTTTTCTTCTCTCTCTCTCCAGGTAGCGACCATTTCATACCTTAATCAAGATAATAATTTGGATGTATTGACCAAACCCGCATGTTATACTGTGCTGGGGAACGTTGGTTCCGTTCTTTCTTATAAGAGTTATAAGACTGAACAGGATATAGGGGAATACCAGGATTCTTTTGCCACCCGTGTGAAGAAAGTACATGTTGATGCATTTTCTTCGGGTGTGTGCGTTACGGAGAACTGTTTCTCCATTTGCTCTACGTCCTGGGTATTAGATACCGGGTCAGGATCCCATATATGTAATCAGTTACATGGGCTTAGAAAAGGTAGAGAACTTGGAGAAGGTGATAAAGACATAAGGGTTGGAAATGGTGCAATTGTTGCAGCTAAAACCGTCGGAGAATATCACCTTGTATTGCCGACTGGCAATACATTGGTTCTGAACGAATGCTATTACATGCCGAACCTGATATGCAACATTATATCGGTTTCTTTACTAAGTAAAGAGGGATATAATTTTGTATTACAGGATAATGTTATGAACATTTTCCTTAACCAAAAGTTGGTTGGATCAGGCACGTTGTGCAATGGCATTTATGTTCTAAATCAATCAACAGTTCTGAGCATAACAAACACACACAAGAGGAAGAGTTCAGAACTGAACGAATCCTTTTTGTGGCATTGTAGACTCGGTCATATAAATGTGACACGGCTAGCTAAGTTGCATAAGGATGGATACTTGAAACCGTTCGAATTTTC
Source organism: Agapanthus africanus (assembly GCA_030015575.1). Lineage (NCBI taxonomy): Eukaryota > Viridiplantae > Streptophyta > Magnoliopsida > Asparagales > Amaryllidaceae > Agapanthus > Agapanthus africanus. The sequence goes on along the minus strand of CM057350.1, from coordinate 160,781,717 downwards.
ATCTTATGACACTTGCCAGTCATGTCTCAAAGGCAAAATGACCAAAACTCCATTTACGAGACACGGAGAAAGAGTTACCGAACTCTTGGGACTGATACATAGTGATGTATGCGGTCCCATGTCTACACATGCCAGGGATGGTTCTTCGTACTTCATTACATTCACTGACGATCTCTCAAGATACGGACATGTGTTCTTGATAAGACACAAGTCTGAAGCTTCTGAGAAATTTAGAGAATATAAACAAGAAGTCGAGAACCAAACTGGAAAAAGTATTAAAATCCTTCGATCTGATCGAGGAGGTGAATACTTGAGCAATGAATTCCTGGACTTCCTAAAAGAGAATGGGATTCTCTCTCAGCTGACTCCTCCATATACACCACAGCACAACGGTGTATCGGAACGGAGGAACCGCACCCTATTAGTATGGTGCGCTCTATGATGAGCACAGCTGAGTTACCTATTTCCTTCTGGGGGTATGCGCTAGAAACAGCCATACATCTATTGAATATGGCCCCCACCAAATCTGTGCCTACCACTCCATATGAGATATGGAAAGGGAAGAGACCATGTCTTAACTATGTAAAGATATGGGGTTGTCCAGCCTATGTCAAACGACAAAATCCGGACAAACTCGAGGCACTGTCTGTTCTATGCAAGTTTATAGGATATCCCAAGAATTCACAAGGGTATATCTTCTACCACACTGAGGAACAAAGAGTGTTTGTTTCTCGGCATGCCACTTTTTTAGAAAAGGAATTTCTTGCAAAAGAGATTAGTGGTCATGAGGTAGAACTGGAAGATGTTCCAGCTACAAAAACTGCAACAGAAGATTTGGTGGAACCAGAGAATTCGGTAGTTCCCGATGAACCCCAGCCACTCCGCCGATCTAGTAGGGTTCCTCACCCACCTGAGAGATACTACGGTTTTCTCATGGATGGTGGGAGCGAGGATTGCATCATGGTTGATGATGACCCAACTAGTTTCGAGCAGGCCATCACGAGTGGTGACTCAGTAAAATGGCTGGATGCAATGCGGTCCGAGATGGAATCCATGTACACCAACAAAGTATAGACTTTGGAAGATGCTCCTGAAGGGGTAAAACCCATTGGGAGCAAGTGAATCTTCAAGAAAAAACTTGGTGTAGATGGGAAAGTGGAGACTTTCAAAGCTAGACTTGTTGCAAAGGGTTTTCGTCAAAGACCAGGTGTGGAATATGACGAAACCTTTTCTCCAGTGGCTATGCTTAAATCCATCCGGATCATGCTTGTCATCACTGCATATCATGACTACGAAATCTGGCAAATGGATGTTAAGACCGCCTTTCTAAACGGTGATTTAGAAGAGTGCGTGTACATGACTCAGCCAGAGGGCTTCGTAGATAGTGGGAGCAGCGGGAAGGTGTGCAAGCTGCTTAAATCCATTTATGGATTAAAACAAGCATCGCGGAGCTGGAACATCTGCTTTGACGTCGTTATCAAAGAGTTTGATTTCGTCAAAAACGTAGATGAACCTTGTATCTACAAGAAGGTAGCAGAGAGTAAGGTTGTCTTCCTCGTATTGTACGTGGACGACATACTCTTGATAAAAAATGACATTCCTATGCTGCAATCGGTCAAGCTCTTCTTATCACAAAGATTCTCAATGAAAGATCTTGGTGATGCCTCCTGCATATTGGGAATTAGGATCTATAGAGATAGATCTAAAAGGATATTGGGATTGTCCCAATCTAGGTACATTGACACCATACTAAAGAGGTTTAGTATGGAAGAGTCCAAACGTGGGTTTTTACCCACGATCTCAGGGCTCACTCTCTCCAAAGAGATGTCTCCCAAGACTGATTTGGAGAGATCTCGCATGCAAGGGATACCCTATGCTTCGGCAGTAGGCTCTATCATGTACGCGATGCTATGTACCAGACCCGATGTAGTATACTCACTAAGTGTAGTGAGTAGGTATCAAGCTGATCCTGGAGAGAGTCACTGGACAGCTGTGAAGAGCATTCTCAAGTACTTACGAAGGACTAAAGAGATGCTCTTGGTGTATGGTAACGGAGAACTCCAAGTGGAGTCATTTACCGATTCGAGCTTCCAGAGTGATAAGGACGACTCTAAGTCGCAGTCGAGATTTGTCTTTACCCATTACGGAGGGGCGGTTAGCTGGAAGAGTTCCAAGCAGGAAACCATGGCAGACTCGACGATGGAGGCTGAATACATCGCTGCCAACGATGCTACCAAAGAAGCTGTCTGGATCAAAAAGTTCATTACTGAACTTGGAGTGGTTCCATCCATTGAGCATCCAATACCTTTGTATTGCGATAACAATGGAGCGGTGGCTTTGGCCAAGGAACCCAGGTCCCATCAGCAATCCAGGCATATTCTGAGGCGGTATCATCTGATCCGGGAGATAGTTGATCGCCGGGAGATCGAGGTCAGGAGGGTAAACACGAAGAACAACACAGCGGATCCACTCACGAAGGCCATTCCCCAGATACAGTTTGAGAGACTCTTCGGGATGCTCGGTATGCGATACTACAGCAGCTGGCCCTGGTGCAAGTGGGAGATTGTTAATTGTATGTATGCCCTAGAGGCCAGTATTGTACAGATGATGTATATTATATTTGATACTTGGACATATATAGAGAGGACTTTCTTGCTCGTTATGATAGTATGCTATATGGTTGCTCTTTATCTTAACATGTATACTTGTCTCTTTATACTGTCTGATGGCTACATGTTGATAAAGCCCTTAGGATGTGTACTTGACTACCTGGACTATGATGCGGATCATACTAGTGGGGACATGGTAGTCCATAAGTACATCCTTCAAGGTCCCTAGTCGAGGGTGTATCGAGACAGGGCATCGATATACCAGAGTAGACTAGCGTATACGCTTCTCGACCCATGAGATGGGCGAAGGATGATCCCATATCCATTGGTGTTTGACATCAGAGATGGTATGCGGGTGCTCAGTGGAGACTGGGTACACTGGACGGACTCGCCGAGAACTCCTAGATGGTATTATACCTTACGTCAGATGGCAGTTCTCTGGTGACACTTGTGCAGGTTAGTCTGTAGACCCGAGATCGTCATAGAGTCTTGTGTGATTCCCACTGTGCTTTGATTTCCACCTTACCACGTCCATGAGGGCATGCAAAACGGTGGTTTTTGGGTACAGTCCCGAGTCACATGGAGGCAATGAGCGATAGGAGGGGTTTCGTCTCTCCCGGTATTGGGGGTTGATGTTGCGCTGTGCTCGATTAGCCGTAACAGGGAAGTCCCTGGCCAGGGCTGATTAGAGATTTACTGGTAAGTGTTACTAGTAGTTTCTCGACCCGTTATGAGCCTCACATCGGCATGACTTATCGGTTATTGGGGTCTGACGTTTACCACCTCTAGACTTGATATGCGACATATCAGACGAGGATACCGAACTGTACGAGAAGTGTTGCCGGCTGGCTTTTACTGGAGTTGGAGCGGGTTTGCTTGCTGATCTTCTGATAGCTCAATACCCGGGTAGCCGTTACGTCCAGCTAGTACTGCTGACGGCTTGTGGGTGCGTGATGTGATCATCACCTACTGCCGGCGTATTGACGAGTCTTTAGAGTCCTACACAGAGGTTTTACTGGCTCAGGCAAAATGAAATAGGAGCACGTATGTGATATGTGCGAGACCGAGAATAAATGCGTGTATGTGATACCGTATTCTATTCTCGCGACTATATGTATCGGTTGGTTATATATGATATAGCCGGGTTATCGAATCAAGTGTTGATTCGATAAGTCGATACAATGGATGTTAGCCGGTTATATGAGATGTGACCGTATTATTAAGTCAAGTGTTGATTTAATAATTAAGTGTATAATTGTATATTAGATATACTAGTTTACATTTACTAACACTTGTTCACTTTAGGGTTTTTCTCACTTGTACACTACTTTAACATATATATGATATATGTTTAAAATGTGTTATCATATTGTATCATGGTGGATGATACACAATCCATGGGTGTATGAGACTTACACTATGCTAATGTTTATTTTGGGTTTTTAATATTTAAAGTAATTGCAAAATCAAGTGGAGGATTTGAAAATACATGAAGCTTGTGGAAGCTTGTGGATGGATTGACTAATCCAACTTGATTTTGTTTTTTCTATGGATTTTTATTAACCCAACCATAACCATTAGCCTAGGGTTAAGTCTCTACAAGGGTTAGTATATAATACTCACTCACCATGGTTACTCTTCTCACTTGATCATTATCCTCATTCCTTTCTTTTGTTCATCTTCTTCATTGAGCAAAAGAAATTGCTTGCTAGGGTTTTGAAAAAAGAGTGAAACTTTGTGAGAATTAAAAATCCAAAGAGAACCCACTTCCTATTTCTCCATCCTCATCAAGACTGGCACTCTTGTATAGGGTGTTTGCTTCACTAATTCTCAAATTAGTGAAGTAGTAGCTTGAGTCGGAATTCCCTCGACGTAGATCATCTTCGGCCTCGGAGACTTCAAGCAAGGTCGCACCTTTCGCCTCGTGAAGCCATGCAAGGGTCCGGGAGATCCACGATCGTAGCGAAGGGACTTCAACAAGGAGTAAATAAAGTGTAGGACCGATCTGCAAAGGTTGTATTTCGTATCCCTTTAGAGTAAAGTTGTTTACTTGCTTATTGATTCGCCTAAACTCTAGTATACGATCTTGCTTAGTGTTATTCGGCACATAAAAATTTAATTTTGGCATGGTCGATGCCTTGTAGAGCCTTGTTAGTGTGCCTAGTAACCCTACAACGCCAAGCGCTTTGTGCCAATTAAAGAGCGCATTGCGCTTCTACCAAGTAGCACACACGAAAGGGACACGTGTCGCGCTTGGCGCTAAGCGCCAGATGATGGGCGTATTGCGCCAGTTTACAATTTATGAGCGCATTGTGCCAGTTTAGTGGCGCACCAGTGAGTGACATGTGGCACACTTGGCGCTGAGCGCCAGCCCATGAGCAAAGTGCGCTGTTTCAGAAGTGCGAAGCGCAAGTTGCATACGTGGTTGACACGCGGCATGTTTTAGCGCTGATCGCCGGTCCAGGGAGCGCAAAAGCGCAGTTCAAGAGTGCAAGGCACTTTTCAATAGCGCAAAGCGCATTTGATCAAATTTATGATCTGTGAACAAATTTATGTTCTCTTTTTTCTAAAGGAGGCTTTGCCTCAAGTTTCAAGAACAATAGTTCTTACTTTTGAAAGGGCTTTGCCTTTGTAAATTAATGATCTTTGAATGAAGTAAATACTTCTTTTATTTCTATGATGAGATCTTTTGATCTCTTTTTATAAAAGACCTTGGTCTTTTGTAGATCTATGATCTTTTAAGAAGATAATTCTTCTGTTTTAATGAGATAATTTCATCTCTTTGTGCAAGAATCATTCTTTTTACCTTGAAGAAATGATCTTCTTTCAAGAGCTTGCTCTCTTTCTTTTGAGTTTTCTCAAAGTTTGTAGGGGTTTTTTCTATATCAGACTTGAAGTCTTGGGGCCTTTATATAGGGCAAATTGATTTGTTGAATCAGTTAAAGAGATCTTTCTCTGATTGATTTGGGGATGTTTCCCCACCGTTGGATCTTTGATCCTAGGGTTTCTGTTTTACAGAAGGCAATCTTCTTGTTTTTAACAAGATTGGAAAAATCTTTCCATAACAGAATTTTAATTCTGATTAATTAATGATTTATCATTATTAGATCTTTTGATCTAATGGTGGGGAATTTTTAATTCCAGCGCTGGCGCACCCGTGCTTTGCATGTGGTGCACTGTTCAGAGCGCAACACACTTTGCGCTAGCGCACCTACGTTTGACACGTGGTGTGCAGCGCAGAGCACAGCACAGCCTGTGCTAGTGTATCCGTGTTTGACACGTGGCGCGCAGCGTGCCTAGCGTTGGATCTGAAGCGTTGCTTAAATTTTTGAATTTTGAATTTTAAAACAGATCATTGCTCTGATTGGGGGTGCGCTGCCTAGGGCGCAGCGCACCTGGCGCTAGCGCATCTATGTTTGACATGTGGCGCACAGCGCGCCTAGCGCTGGATCTGAAACGTTGCTTCAACTTTTGAATTTTAAATTTCAAAACAGATCTTTGCTCTAATTGGGGGAAACAAATGCTCCCCACCGTTGCGCTCACGTAGCGCACCCGTGAGTGCAGCGGTGGCAGCATCTGAGCCCTTGGATCATCTCAGAAGTTGAAGAGATGGTTCAACACCTATAAATAGGACCTTTAGTCCCTTAGATGATTTTCATCTTCTTCTTGAGAATTTTTATTCAGAGCATTGCTCTTTAGTTTATGAACTTTTCAAGAGTCAGAACTCTATCAAAACTTAGGTAAAGTTTTAATTTTTTTAATAAATTAGGGTTTTACCCATTAACAGAGCCTTGCTCTTCATAGATCTTTGATCTAAAACCCATTTAGGGTTTCATTAATAGAGCTTTGCTCTCATGAACCCATAGATCTAAAGAGATCTTTTCTTGGGGTTTCTTAGCCCATAAATCAAAGCTCTGCTCTTTTGAATCATGTTGATTTATTAATCTTTGATGAAGAACTCTTAAGAGTTTTTTCATGGATCTTGAAGATCCTAGAATTTTTTAATTCACAGAAATTAATTTTAATTAATTCTTTTCTAATGAATTTTTCCATCATCATTACAGAGCCAGGCTCTTAAGGAATTTTATTCCTTCATGATCAGAGTTTGACAAGTGTCACTCTGTCATAGAGCATTGCTCTCAAAGGGAGATTTTCTCCTTTTCCCGAGGGATCTCTCATTTAATGAGAATTTTCCTGAGGATTTTCTCATTTAATTAACAGTTTCATCCAATGATGATGCCGTTTTATTAATTGATGTATTGTCATCTAGATTTTGTGGGTCCCCCTTTGGTCCCCTTTCCATTGCATTATAGTGTGGTACAAATTTTAAAGTACCGAGTGTCAAAATTTAAAATTAAATTATAGCACTGACAGTTGACTTCTGTCCCCTTTTTTTTGCAGGCGACATGTCTTTCGATGCTACGTTTCCATTCGTCCGTTCAGAGGGAGGATTCCCTGAGGCACCTGTGGACCGGGAGGTTCTTGCGCTTATCAAAGACCGTGACCCGGAGCACAAAAATCGACCAGATTATCAGAGGTCATCGAAGCTTCTCTTGTGCAACGCCGTCGGAACCTATCTCGGCGATCGCGTATGCGGATGCACTCCCGGTGAACTATGCTGTGGAGGTTGTCAATTGGACTTCGGAGGGTCTTCTTCAACCTTCGATTGCCGCAGTACCCATGTAGCCGCCAGCGGCTTTGGATACCCTGGGGCGGCGCATATGCCAGGGCGAGTCACGCCCTTGGAGACAGCCCTACAACATCGGGCTAACTCCCCGTCATCCGGCCGGGTACTTGCAGTGGGCCCGGTACATCTTGTCGGTGAAGAAATTGCAGCTGCTAAAGCTCGACCTATACCCTGCGGTCTACGCTTCGTTGTTCCAATATTCTGCACCTCCCACATGGTGGATCAAGGCGTTCTTGGAGCAGTGGAACATCCCGACCCATACCTTCCTTCTACTGGACAGAGAGGTTTCTATTTCCTTGGAAGAATTTGCCGAGATTTCCGCTCTACCGGTCAGGGGGGAGCATTACGAGGAGCTGCTTCCTCCGGATGAATATGTTTTTGCCACCAAGCCAGTGGTGATGGACCTCACGCCAGAGAACGCCATTCAGCACCAGTTCCCTAGTCTGATAAAGGTGTTGAACATGTACGAGAGCCTCTTCCTGGAATCCGGAAGCCGGGGGGGTCAGTTTTGCGGACTTCATTGCCCGTTTTCTTCGCCCAGAGATTTTGTCGCGACGAGGAGAAAAGTTTGCTAAGCTCGATGATCCCTTCGGCTTTGGCTTGGACCGTCTGCCAGTACTGGAAGCTGATCAGAAGGGCTTCTTTCTTCCCGACACTGCGATCATCCCTCTGTCAGAAATCGCCGCCCTAGGCATTGACGAGGAGACATTTTTTCTTGGGTTTCTTGGTCTATGGTTGATTTGGTTCGCACTCCCTATGCATCCTCGTTACATGAGGCCTTCCGTATTCTACCCCACGCATCGCATGGTTGCCGGAATACAAGTGGCCATTGGGATCGCCGAGTTAGCCCACTTATACCACGGTCTTAGCATAGCAGCGGATACCACTGAACCGGGGGTGCATCCTTCCAACTTCCCGATGCATTACTTCACTTCATAGATAGAGATGCACGTGCTCGGGGTCTTCGGCATTCACAAGAGATCTTTATTTTACAAGAGATGCAAGTTCCCTCGGATTATACGGCTGGTTGACACCTCCATCGTGAGTCCGTCACAGCGGGAAGCTAGGGGCTTGCTCCTTTGTCCGCGTACGGTCGAAGATAATATGTCTTTCACGGACAAAGTCTTGACCATCGGCCAGGAAACTTCCAAAGTGGTGCTGTCACTGCAAGACATTTTTAAGGACGGGGCCTCCGTGTTGAAAGCCTGGGAGATTCTCCATTTGTACTCCATCAGGCCGGGATTTCTTGTATTCAGGCAAAATGATGCGGCGCTATTCATCAGACACAACCCCCATCATTTTGCTCAGCAGCTGAGTTACAATCAAGGAGTCCCGCTGGAGGCTTTCTTGGTAGAACCCGCTGCCACCAAAGAGGGAATGCGGGGTGCGCTGCATCACTTCATGCGTTTGAATACGGGCTCTCACTTTTTTATCAGTGAACCGAGTTGCGTCTCGAGGGCCCTTAACGTACACGTGGCCTGGTATCAACATGTAACGGGTGCTGTTATCAGGGAGGAGAAGCGGCTGCTACTTGACCGCAAGGGTGCACCCCTGCTAGTGACCGAAACCTTCCCTTGAAGCGACGGACCATTGTCATTCCTCCGCTAAGAGGAGCTGCCGTGATTGAAGTCCCTAAGGACAGGCCTGAGCTACCGGTGCCCCGTGCTCCCGTGGAGACGTTGGATGCACCACCGGTGCCCCGTGCTCCCGCAGAGACGGTAAATGTAGCTTCCCCCAAATCTGGCGTGGGCTCAGATATCGGGACTCATCACCCCAAAGTGCCCACTAAGCGTAAGCTTGTGCTTGCTGCGACTGGAGCTCGCGCGCAGAAGAGGAAGAAGAAGTCGGCCCTTTCTCTAGATGCTGTACTCGTCCTGGAGCCTCACGCTTCTTATAACGAGGGCCTGAGCGAATATGGGACCAACGAAGGTCTCTTTATAGCGTCGGAAGATACTGATCTCGAGGCCGCTATTGCAGCTTCTGTGCGATCCGCGAGCCACCAAGCGGAAATGGCCACCCTCGCACAGTCAAGTGAGTATAAGTTGTAACTTTTGTTATTGCATTGCATTCTTATTTTTATTGTCATGTCTTGACTGACATTTTTCCTTCTGTAACAGGCTTTACCACCGAAGAGGCTCTGGCGGCTTCCCTTAGGACCTTTGAGGAGGAGGAGAGGAATCGCGCTTTGTTGGGCATTGGTATGTCTTGGCTCATTGCATCTTCATTCTCCTTTCTTATGGACAATCTAACCCCTTCTTTATCTTATCGCAGGGACCACAATGCCAATCCTGCAAGGTGATGCGGAGATTCTTCCCGACCCAGCCACCGAAATCTCGGCCTCTTCGGGACTGCCGAAAGAGGCCTTACTTAAACGACCGATGATGGAAGCTATAACGGCTCCAGAGATAACCCTTGGCACGGATGACGACATTCTATTGATGGAGGCATCCAGAAGATCCGCTTTGACGGCCCGAGCGGAAAGGAAGCGCCGAATGCGCGCGGCAAGGGAGCGTAGTGCTGCCTTGGCCGTGGGTGCGGGTTCGAGCACCGCTACCCCTGCCCCTACTTCTTCATAGGAATCCCCGGCTGCCTTGTCCACTGCCTATAGACGAGCAGAACGTGCGGCTCGGGAAGTGATCGGAAGACCAACTTAAGGTAATGTGACACGGAGTTCCGTTGTCAAAGTTTTAAATATCAATTCTCATATATCTTACCTTGCAGGCCCGAGTCTTACTGAAGAAGTGGCGGCGATCGCTGAGCCTGGAGTAGCGGTAGAGGAGGTAGTCGTGATTGCCGAACCCGAGGCGGCGGTAGGCGAGATGGCTGCGATCGCCGAGCTCGAGGTAGCGGGGGGTGAGACAGTCATAATCGCCGAGCCTGCGATAGCGGTAGGTGAGATGACCACCATTGCCGAGCCCGAGCTGGCGATGGGTGAGATGGAAACAGCCGCCGAGCCTGAGGTGATGATGGGTGAGACGGGTACAGCTGCTGAGCCTGGGGTAGTCACTCTTTCGCAAGAGTCGGGCACTGTCCCGATCGTCGCTTTTTCCGCCTGCGGCTCTTTGCCATCTCCTGGCATCGTAAGAGTTACGACGGCTTAGAGTCAGGGGATGAGGCGACGGGAGGTGAGACCATCCCGTTGGAAGAGGATGAAGCAGTTGCTGTATCAAGTGACGCCCTCATCGCGGTTCTAACTGGCGACTCATCAGGTAGATTTTGGGTCATTACTTTTCTTTTTATTCTGCAATCCTTTTCAATCTTTCCTGACGGTATTTATCTCGTCTCTAATGCAGGCGTGGCGAGCGCTGAGGTCGCGCTACCCGAGGCAATGCCATCAGTTACCGTTTTGACGGTGACCCCTTCTCTACCTTCTCTCGCACCGTCTCAGATGTTGGAAGGTATGAATTTATGACCCATCAGTCTCACTTCTAGGCTGTATAATTTATGTACTGACATTGCATTACTGCGTCCTTGCAGGAGTCCTTTTTGACCACCTGTATCAGGTGCTGCACCCATACTTCTCCTTCCTACAGAGATTAGTCTGCCTGCTGGTGTCGGTAAGTATCTTTTCTAAACGACGTCCTTTCTTTAACGGACAGTCACATTATTGCTAATCCCTCTTTGTATTGCTTGTAGCCTTACAAATCGAAGGCGGGGACGAGGCTATCGTTGCACCACCAGTACTCCTAGCTCTGCCTGCTATTGCAGCCGGTATAGTAGACTTTATTTTTCGTGTATTTTCTTTATTTCCTGAGCCGACATCTGACTATGATTTATTTTGCAGCAATCACATCGACTCCAGCCCCATTCGAGTCTCACATTATGATGCCGGCAGGGCCCTTTTCCAGACGTCCATCATCGAAAGGCGCCGCGAATAGTCTGCGCATGCTGAGCGACTATATTGAGGAGCTCGACGTGGAGACTCCCACATATGCTGCGGATTTTGCCACAGAGGTTAACCTTATGCTGCGACGCTCGTGAACTTTCATGGTGAGGGCGTCGCTAAGTCTTGGGTTAATCGCTGCAGGGAAATTGAGGCTTGCCTGCATGAGCTTGAGCTTAGGCGTCCTGCTCGTGAGATTCTGGCTATGAGCACTCAACGGGCTGCATGGATCGAGCAGAGTACTTCTTACTTCCTCCATCTTGAACAATAAGTGGCTTTAAAGTAGAAGGAATGTAATGAAACTTCAAGCGAATCTGCTCGACTGCATGCTCAGGTTGATGCGAATGCTGCCCAGTTGAAAGTTATCTTCGAAGGCCTTCTGCGATGCATTTCTGACGGGTTAACACTGAGGCAGAAGCTCGACATCGTCGAGCGGGATGCACAAAATCGTGAAGCGGCTCAGCGGTCCGTCAAGGAACAACTTTTGTCTTACTTGCAGCAACAAGCCCAGGTCGAAGCAGAGTTGACCGCGGCAGCTGATCAAGAAGAGGGGCTGAGGTAAGTACGCGAGCGGCTAATCGAATTATTGAAAGCGCTTCCCTCTCAATAATTTTTTTTGTACCATTTGTAATTTTGAATAAAATGTATTCATTCTTTTATTCTTTCATATGATGTATTTTGTACCCAATTGAATTCATGAATATAAGATACATTTTTTTTTTGCAATGTCTTGTGTCATTTCTCTACTTTCTTCTTTCTTTTGTTATCAGCATGTCACCTTAGTAAGCATAGCCGGCAGATGATAGAGTGAGCATCTTGTCTTGGCTTCTTTGAGGGGTAGTGATGGCTTAGGAAGCAGGTTCAGATCTACTACCTAAGACTTTTCAACTTCATGAGCCGTGAGGGTCCCATGAAGACTTTTCTCTCTACGAGTCGTGAGGATCTCATAGGTGTCTTTTCTCATTAGGAGTCGTGAGGATTCCTAAGTGTGTTTTCTCTTATAAGTCGTAAGGATCTTATAAGAGAGTTTTCTTCCTTATGAATCGAGAGAACCCGTAAGTGTTTAACGAGATTGACGTTATCCGCATTTCACGGCGTCATTGGGTGACGTATTTCCGAGACGGGGTCATGCAGATGACGTATTTCCGCGACGGGATCATATGGATGACGTATTTCTAAGACGGGGCCATGTGGATGATGTATTTCCGAGACGGGGTCATATGGATGAAGTATTTCCAAGACGGGGTCATGTGGATGACGTATTTCCATGAAAGGGTCATGTGGATGACGTATTTCCAAGACGGGATCATGTGGATGACGTATTTCCGAGACGTGGTCATGTGGATGACGTATTTCCGAGACAGGGTCATGTGGATGACGTATTTCCGCGACGGGGTCATGTGGATGACGTATTTCCGAGACGGGGTCATGTGGATCACGTATTTCCGAGACGGAGTCATGTGGATGACGTATTTCCATGACGGGGTCATGTGGATGACGTATTTCCGTGACGGGGTCATGTGGATGACGTATTTCCGAAACGGGGTCATGTGGATGACTTATTTCCGAGACGGGGTCATGTGGATGACGTGTTTCCGCGACGGGGTCATCTGGATGACGTATTTCCGAGACGGGGTCATGTGGATGACGTATTTCCGAGACGGGGTCATGTGGATGACGTATTTCCGAGACGGGGTCATGTGGATGGCGTATTTCTGAGACGGGGTCATGTGGATGACGTATTTCCGAGACGGGGTCATGTGGATGACGTATTTTCGAGACGGGGTCATGTGGATGGCGTATTTCCAAAACAGGGTCATGTGGATGACGTATTTCCAAGACGGGGTCATGTGGATGACGTTGCGTCTATTGTAATGAGACGAATATCAAAGTGGTCCCCAGGTTGTCCGGGAACCATCGAGATTTGGCTTCGTTTTCTGATGGAGCCTGGGAAGGGAAGGTGTGATTCCTTCTTTGTTTTCACCCCTGGATTGTATACAGGGATTGATGTGATATCACCTGCAGGGCATAAATTTCATTTTTTTATTTCTTTCCGCGATGCTCTATCATTTCAGCTTTTATATCGCGAAGGTCGCGATTGCCCAATCATTTCGGCTATTTTTCGCGGCGCCCAATCATTTCGGCTATTTATTTTATTTTTACTCGCTGCATTTTATTGCGAGTTGCCCAATCATTTCGGCTATTTTGCATGCATACATTTTTACTTGCTGATTTTGTTGCAAGTTGCCCCATCATTTCGGCTATTTTGTATACATGTATGGCTCGCTAGCTTCTTTGCTGCAAGCTTGGAGTTAGACACTGATTTCGGCATCAGCACCGCTACCACTGGAATATTGCCAGGAGCGAATCAGCATTTGCCTCCGTCGATGTCGAACAAAGGTGGCTTAGCGAACAGGGTTAGGATCCTGTCGACTAAGGTTTTTGACTTCATGAGCCGTAGGGGTCTCATGAAGGTATTTCTCCCTACGAGTCGTGAGGATCACGTAGGTTCGTTTTCTCCTTAAGAATCGTGAGGATTCCTAAGTGCGTGTTTTCTTATAAATCGTAAGGATCTTACAATAGTGTTTTCTCCTTATAAGTTGAGAGGACTCACAAGGGTTGTTCACCGTGGAAACATATCCCTAGTTACGAATGGGACTTTATTAGGGAAATGTTTATTCGCGCCCGTGGATTGTATACAAGAGTCAATATTGAGCCGCTTGTAGGGCAGTGTTGTAGGTTGTGGTGGCTTCTTAAGAACAGGTTCAGATCCCTGTAGCTTAAGACTTTTGAATCTTATGAGCTGTGAGGGTCCCATAAAAGGGTTCTCCTTACGAGTCGTGAGGATCTCGCAAGGGTAATTTCTTCCTAGAGATCGTGGGGATCCCTAAGTGTGTTGCTTCCTTGTGAGTCGTAAGGATCTCACGCAGGTATTTTCTCCTTACAGGGTCGAGAGGACCTTGCAAGTGTCTTTTAACGAGATTGCACCCTTTCGGGTTTTCACAAAACTCGCCGGTAGCCCTGCTGTTTTTACTCACGGAGCCCTTTCGGGTTTTCATCCGTGCCCTTTTCGCTTATGGACATACCGTTTTTTTCTCTTTTTTTTATTCTTTTCTCTTTTTTGTGTCAGCCTTATGATGCTGCAGTCCACAGTAGTTTATGGACATCTCGGTCAACAGCTATTTTAAGGACATAGTGGTCCATTGTTAGTTTAAGAACGTTTCGGTCCGATGTTAGTTTAAGGATGTTTCGGTCCATTGTTAGTTTTAGGACATTTCGGTCCGTTGTTAGTTTAAGGATGTTTCGGTCCGTTGTTAGTTTAAGAACGTTTCGGTCCGTCAACCGGCTACTACTTATAGAGTTTTGGGCTTAGGAAGACAGCGAGCGGAAATAGGCGTCGTCATCTATTGTTGACCCAGGCCGTGACTCGTCAGGCGTAGTATTTCTTCAGGAAGCGACCATTTATTGGCCTGAAAGGTCTTTCGCCATGCATGTCCATTAGTAGATCGGCCCCACCCTGGTAGAACTTGTCTATGATATACGGGCCTTCATAATTCGGCTCGAATTTCCCCCATTTGGCACGATCGGGGATCATAGGTCTTTTGACCACTAGCATGAGTTCGCCTTGGCGGAATGTCCTCGGCCTAGTCAATTTTTCGTATGAGCGCGTCATCTTTGCTTTGTAAGCCTCCAGATTTTGCTGCGCCATGAGTCGGGTTTCATCAAGGGCATCGAGTTCCTCGAGCCGGAGGTGAGCATTTTCTTCGTCTGTTAGCTCATAGTGAACTGCCACCCGTAGAGAGGGTAGCTCTATCTCGAGGGGGAGTACCGCCTCCGTACCAAATACCAATGCATACGGCGTTGTGTTAGTGGCCATTTTGAACGTAGTTCGATATGCCCAGAGTGCTTCATGCAGTCTCTCGTGCCAGCCCTTCTTATTTCGGGACACCGTCTTTTTTACGATATTCGTCAAGGTCTTGTTAAAAGCCTCAGCTAGACTGTTAGCTCGGGGATTATAGACTGAAGAGTATCTCCAGTCTATGTTATGCTATTGTGTGAAGCGGCTGATCTTGTGGCTTCTGTAGGCTGGCCCGTTATCGGAGATGATCCGTCGCGGAGTGCCGAACCGATAAATGACGTGTGTCTTGAAGAAATGGAGGATATTCTCCATCTTTACTTCCCTCAGCGGTACTGCTTCTGCCCATTAGAGAAGTAATCAGTTGTCGCCAAAATGAATCGATGTCCTCTGGACGATACTGGTTCGATGGGGCCAATTATGTCAGTCCCCCACATTTCGAACGGCCGGCTAGCCACTGTTGGATGTAGCGGATTCGGATGCTGATGGATAAAGTCCCCGTGAATCTGGCACGAATGGCACTACTTCGCGTATTAGAGGCAGTCTTGGATCATCGTGGGCCAATAATAACCCATCCATTTGATCTTCAGCTTCATCTTCGGCCCGGCTTGGTGAGAACCGCAGAGTCCGTCGTGAGTTTCTTGGACGACTCTCTTTTCCTCTTCAGGTCCCAGGCATCTTAGCCACAGAGAATCAAATGATCTCTTATACAGGGTATCACTGATGAAAGCGAAAGATAGAGCTCGTTTCATAAGCTGATGTCTTGAGGACGCATCTTCAGGTGTTCGACGGGATTTGAAGTAGTCTATATAAACTTCTCTCCAATCCTCGGCCTTTTCCTGATCTTTTATTTGTAGAGTCATTCGCTCGGTCGCTCCCTTTTCTTCGGACGACTCCGGAGATATTTCTGCTGGTGCGAGAACCCGACGGCTTTGCACAACGATCCTCACGTCATCGAGGTTTTCGTCAGCCAGTTCTTTAGCGAGCTTGGCTAATGCATCTGCTTTGCTATTTTCTGCACGTGGTATGCTTTCCAAGGTGTAGGAAGGAATTTGAGTCAGCAGTCGCTGTACTCTCTCGCCGTATTTCACCAACTCAGGCTTGCACGTCTGATAGTCACCATTTACTTGACTGACGATCAGTTGGGAGTCTCCGTATATGAAGAGGTTTTCAATTCCCATGTCGATGGCGATCTCGAGACCTGCTACCAAAGGTTCATACTCGGCTTCGTTATTCATCCTCGGCTCTGTCAAGGAGAAGACGAAGCGCGTTATCCCTCCTTGTGGAGTTACGAAGATGAGGCCTACCCCCGATTTGATTATAGGGGTGCTTTGTTTGCGCTTCTTCATGGAAGACACCCCATCAAAATAGAGTTCCCACCGGGTATCACCACCGTCGATCGTGTCAAACGCATGTTCATCTGGCAATTCACAGTTCAAAGGAGAATCGGCAGGTATCGGATGCTCGGTGAGGAAGTCGGCGATGGCCTGGCCTTTCACTGTCTTAAGAGGACGATAAGTTATCGAGAACTCCATCAATAGCAGGGCCCACTTAGCGAGCCACCCCGTTAATATGGCCTTCGACATCAAATATTTGAGAAGATCCACCTTCGATATGAGATGGACCTCATATGCCAACGCGTAGTGTCTGAGCTTCGTTATCGCGAAGATCAACGCCAGGCAGTGTTTTTCGATAGGGAGTAATTGCTTTCTTCCCCAGGAGAACTCGACTCAGATAATAAAGGGATCTCTCCTTCTCTTGGTCGTTTTCTTATGCCCACAGCGCGCCTAAAGAACCTTCAAGGGCTGTTGTGTACAGGACGAGAGGTTTTCCCTTGACGGGAGTGGCCAGCACTGGCGGATTCTGTAGGTATTGCTTGATTTCGTCCAGTGCGCTTTGGCATTTGCGATCCCAGACGAAAGGGGTTCCCTTCTTCATCAGGTGACTGTAAGGACGGCATTTTCCAGAAAGATTGGCTATGAATCGCCGGATATATGCTAGCTTTCCTTGGAGAGATCGCAGCTGCTTGAGAGTCTTTGGCGGGGGCATTTCCATGATCGCCTTGATCTTTGACGGGTCTATCTTGATGCCTCGGTGTCGGACGATGAATCCTAGGAATTTGCCTGAGGATACTCCGAACGCGCATTTGAGAGGGTTCATCTTCAAGTTGTATTGCCGAAAGCGTTGAAATACGACCTTCAGATGCTCTAAATGTTCCCCGTGTTAGTGTATATGCCCTAGAGGCCATTACTGTATCATACTAATTTGTATATTGCTTGATGGAAGCTTGGGATATTCATAGTTGTATAGACAATTTTGCTCGAAATGGTAGTAAGCTACTTGGTTTGTCTCTGCTTTAATGTGTACATGTGTTTCTTTCAGCATATCACCTATACGCATTAGTGGAGCCCTTAGGATCTTTGCTTGATTACCGGCGTTGTGATGGTGATCACACTCGTGGAGGCTGCGTAATCCACAAGCACATCCTTATACAGGTCCCTAGTCATAGGACTATCGAGACAGGGCATCGCTACTCCGAAGTAGACTAGCGTATGCGCTTCTCATCCCAGCAGGGGTGACGGTCTGTCCCACAGCCGTCAGTATGTCGTACTTGAGATAGTATGCGGGTGCTCGTTAGGTTACGAGTACACTGGACAGGACTCATCGGGAACTGTTGGTTGGTATTATACCTATCGTCAGTTAACAGTTCCCAGGTGACATGAGTACAGCTTAGTCCGCTGACTTGACACCGTCACTTCGCCTCGAGTGTGTTCCCACTATTCTTTGATTACTACCCTACCATGGCTCTACTGAGACGTGCAAACAGGTAGTAGTTAGGTGCAGTCCCGAAACACTCGGAGGCAGTGACGGTTAGACAGGATTCGTCTCTCCCGGTATTGGGGGTTGATATCGCGCTGTGTCTAGGAGAGCCATTACACAAAGTTCCTGGCCAGGGCTAGCGAGATATACTGGTAGGTTCCCAGTGATATCTCAGGGTGTTATGGGCTACACTCCGGCACGACTTGTACCGCTATTAGGGGACTGACGTTTACCACCCCTCTAGGTCCGCCATGCGATGTTCTCAGACGAACAGACCGGACTGTACGGAGATTGTCACATACAGGCTCAGTAGGAGTTCTGATGGGTTTCACCTCGTCCGTCTTCTTTTCGGCATCTACCTGGGGGCCGTTACGCACAGATAGTGCCGCTTACGGTCTGTGGTTGGACCCACTGCCAGCGTAGTGTCAAGTCTTTAGAGTCCCACACGGAGGGTTATTCGCCTTTGGGCAAAACTGAGTAGAGGTCGCATGGTTTTGCGACGGGGTTCGTTCACATCCGCGCACTTGTGCACGTTTGGTGTCCGGGCAGTCATTATTAGCCAGCTCTGGTTTGAGCCGGATCCTAGTACATGTTTTGGGGTTAGTTTTATCTCATTGTATTCGTGTTCCTCAGAACACGAATGCGGGTGTGTATGCACAGTTGATTGAGGCGGAGGAAGAGGATTTTCATTAGGGTTTCGGAACGGGTGTGTATGCACAGTTGACAGTTGTCTTTTTCCAAACCCTAATGAATATGTGAAATATTGATTAATAATATTAATTAAATGAAATTGTGTCATGGTTAGGGTTGTTGACTTGTTGACCATGGTTGAAACATTGACCATCATCATTACATTTCAAAGATGCTCTTTGATCTTTGCAAAAACCATTTAATGTGAAATGATAATGGTCTCATCAAACCAACCATCAACTTTTTCATTTGATTAAAATTATTAATTTGATTAATTCACATATATTGTTATGGTTGTTAAAAAGCTATCTCATTCTCTCATAACCATTCTCTCTCATCTCTTCTTCTTCCTCCTCCTCTAGTTCAAGGAGAAACATTCTCATGAGTTGAGAAGCATCTCCTTGGAGATAAAACACCTAAATCCACTCTCTTCTCATCCTAAGGTTGAAGGTCTAGCAAGCCGGAGACTTTAGTTTTCTCAAAGTTCGATAAAGGAGCTCAAGGTAGAAACCCTCAGGTGGATCCATCTTCGACAAGAGAAGGCGACGAGGAAAGCACCATCCGACCACTACAAAGAGTCCAAGAAGAAGGAGTTCAAGTTGAGGTATAACCCCTAACCGAGTTGATAACTCTCTTGTTAGTTGCTAGTGTGTAGTTTAGCCAAGATCCGACTTTTATGGTCCATGTTACCCAGTCAAGAAAAATTTTCGTTTTACCGTTTCCGCAACCCCGAAAGTACCGGGACAGGTAACGCGGACCTAACAGTGGTATCGGAGCCTAACTAAACACACCCTAGCATGTTAGCAAAGTATCTAGAATTTCGACCGGACAAAAAACCGCGAAACACCCCGGAAAATCCTAGTTTCTGCCGATTTTTGTTTCTGCTCTAAAAATAATAAATCATGTCTTAAAAATCGGCTCAGGCTTTTTGATGAACAGGAAAGAAAAACGATCCATCGAACCGACCAACTCACCGCGGTTCCGCGGCAGAAGCTTGCTTATGCCGCGGATCCGCGGCCGAGTTGACCCGGCCGTGGATCGTTTCTCCTGCCGTTTACTTCTGGTGGTGTTTTGTGATTTTTGAGATGGTTTGTTTCTGCCCAGAATTTCCAGAGAACAAATTTGTTTTTGGGGTGGTTACAAATCCGTATTTTGGTCGATTTTCTGTAAACTTTGGCTAATAGGTTATATCTGTAATGTGATATATGTATTGAACGTGTGCTAATCGCTATACGTCGATTAGTGGGGGTTATACATATCTGTGATCTGTAATGTTGATAGTTTGTGTATATGAATTCGTTGGATCGTCGTGGATGAATAGCCGGGGGGTTGTGAGATGAGAGTTTTTCTTTATCTTTCAATTCATGTAATATGTAACTTGATGTAATATTATTTGTATGGCCGCACATCCGGGATGAGGTTGTAGCCGCCATTGTATAATTTCTTTTTACTGTTTCTGCTCCTAGGATAGACCCAAAGTGGGGTGCACAAACTACCGGGTATCTCGAAGTGCCGAGTGGCCTACTCACGTTGTTGAAGGAGGTTGCTTCGCTTCGGGTACTTGGCGGGTAGTTTGCCGCACCCGTAGGGGTCTAGGGTGGGGTATTTGGCTATTCATCGCGACCGTGTAATCTGTCTTTCGTTGCAGGCTCGAACGGATTGCAGATTCCTAGTATATCCAATGTGTTCATCTGTGATCTGGAATGACTATCATTGCATCTGACGAATGTGTATATATCTATATATGATATCTATTTAGGCGTTGCTTATGTTTTGCATCCGCGCTAGTCCAGCCCCCGCTCTGTCGTTAGTTAAGTAACCTAACGGGTGATGACGGGACCCCGTGGCGAATGCGGATGGCATAAGCGTAGGTCATATTTTCGTTGTTTTCTGCAATGGTAGGATTAATTGATGGGACGCATTAAATTAATGCAAGAAAATAAACCTAAAATACGTTGTTGGAACAATTTTTCAAAAAGCTGTTATTGCAAGGACGTTCACTTTTGTTTTGCACAGAGGTATTCGGTTATGAATGCCCTGCACCTCATTCGACGAGGCAAGGGCAGAGATCCCTTCATCGGGAGTGACCCCTTGGACAAAAGTTTGCGTCAAGGTAATAACTTCACTATAGTCGATTATTCTTGCTTTGCATCGAAGTATTCAGTTTGGAATATCCTGCACCTCATTTGACGAGGAAAGAGCCGAGATCCCTTCACAGGGAGTGACCTCTTTAGCAAAAGTTTTCGCCACTATATTTTCTAAAGGTTATCAGGTTCCTTCAACGATATCAAGTTCATTACGTTAACGGGTTTTTCGCCAAAAACCCAGCCGTAGCCCTCCGTCATTTCCTACAAGTACTACTTAGTATTCGAGCTGCGTATTTTGGCATTGTCAAGGCATAGTGATCGGTAGCTAAGTATTGCTTGTTTGCAGTTTTATTTTTCGGATTATTTAGGACAGTCGCATAGCTATGTTGGCATTGTCAAGAGATGTGCGGGTGGGTCTAAGTTAATCAAGATAATGACGGGCCGAACTTGACTAGCGGTTAATGATATGTTGGCATTGTCAAAGTCATAAGCCGTTAGGGGCAAAATTCCACATCGGGAGTTTCTAAAGAAAATGAAACTTGCAGATTTAGCATACCTTCTGGAGTGTGGTGACTAGAGTGGATTCCATCCAGGTCATCACACAATGATAGTTGGATCCCGATCCCACTGATGAGTTGGATTACTCTCGGGAGATTATTTCACTTAACAATCAATACTATAAACCAAGTAGGTGTCTAGAACGGTGTTAGCGGGGTTACGCCTCCAGGGAAAAGAGGTTATTTAATTAAGGAACTTCGCGAAAGCGTTGGAAAACCTCCCTCGAAGTACCAACACCAGCCTGGCTGAAAGGCTAAGCAAGTATTGTGACGTGCGATTAATCCTGACTAGTTCTTCTTTTAGGGCTTGAAGAAGAATTTGAGGAAACAGTAGGAGCCATCCTGGTTAGATAAATCAATAAACCAATCTGATCTTACAAGAGCGCACGCTGAGTGTTTTCTTTTCTCTCTCTCCAGGTAGCAACCATTTCACGCCCTAATCAAGATAAATAAAATGTATCGCTTGACCGATCTGAATTCTTATTCGGGGCTGGGGAACGTTGGTTCGGCTCTAACTTGTGACAACAGTCATAAGTTTGAGCAAGGAAAATAGGATTGTATGGATTCCAAGGATACCCAGTTGACGAAGAAGCATGGTTTTGCATCTACTTCAGGTGTTCTTGTTATTGAGAACTGCTTTACGGTCAGCCCTACCTCCTGGATACTTGATACCGGATCAGGATCTCATATTTGTAATTTATTACAGGGACTGAGAAAAAGTAGGAAAGTTTCACCTGGTGATATGTTGCTCAGAGTAGCGAACGGAGCACAAGTTAATGCTGCAGCTGTCGGTGAATATCACCTAGTGTTGCCAAATGGCAATACTATGATTTTGAACGATTGCTACTATGTACCTTCCATGGTTTGCAACATCATATCAGTTTCTTTACTCGATAAAGATGGATATAACTTTGTTCTAGATAGAAATATCATGAACATTTACCTTCATAAGGTACTGGTTGCAGAAGGTACACTGTGTAATGGTATCTACGTTCTAAATCAGAATACAGTTCTCAATATACAAAACACACGCAAGAGGAAGAATTCAGATACGAATGAATCCTACTTGTGGCATTGTAGACTTGGTCATATCGGAGAGAAAAGACTAAGTAAGTTGCATAAAGATGGACTCTTGAATGCGTTCGAGTTGTCATCTTATGAAACTTGTTATTCTTGTCTCAAAGGGAAGATGACTAAATCTCCGTTCACCGGACATGGAGAAAGGGCAGCAGAGCTCTTGGGACTCATACACAGTGATGTATGTGGTCCGATGTCTATACATGCAAGGGGTGGGTTCTCATACTTCATCACATTCACTGACGATCTCTCTAGATTCGGATATGTGTATCTTATGAAACACAAATCTGAAACTTTTGAGAAATTCAAGGAATTCAGAAACGAAGTGGAGAACCAGACAGGCAAAAGTATCAAGATCCTCCGGTCTGATAGAGGAGGGGAATACTTAAGCACGGAATTCCGAGATTACTTAAAAGAGAATGGTATTCTCTCTCAGCTTACTCCTCCTTATACACCACAGCACAACGGTGTATCGAAGAGAAGGAATCGTACCCTACTGGATATGGTTCGATCCATGATGAGTAATGCTGAGTTACCTCTTTCATTCTGAGGACTTGCGCTAGAAACAGCGGCATACTTACTGAATCAGGTTCCGTCCAAATCTGTGCCTAAGACTCCATATGAAATATGGAGTGGTAAAAAACCATATCTTGAACGTAAAAAGATATGGGGTTGTCCGGCCTATGTAAAAGTACAAAATCCGGACAAGCTTAAGGCACGGTCAGTTTTGTGCAAGTTTGTGGGATATCCTAGAAATTCTCTGGGATATCTGTTCTACCACACTGAGGAACAGAAGATGTTCGTTGCTCGTCGCGCCACCTTTTTAGAGTGGCAATTTCTTGCAAAAGAAATAAGTGGGAGCACGGTAGAACTGGATGAAATATCTGATCCACAAACTCAAACTGAGGATTTGGCAGAACCAGAAAATTCAATAGTCCCAGATGAACCTCAGCCACTCCGCAGATCTGGTAGGATTTCTCATCCGTCCGAGAGATACTACGGTTTTATCATAGACGGGGATCGAGAAGATTGCATCTTGAAAGAAGATGATCCTACCAGTTTTAGGCAGGCCATTATCAGTAGAGACTCTGATAAGTGGCAGGAAGCAATGCAATCCGAAATGGAGTCTATGTACGCCAATAAAGTGTGGACCTTGGATATTGCTCCACCTGGGGTAAAACCCGTTGGATGCAAATGGATCTACAAAAGGAAATTTGGTGTAAATGGGCAGGTGGAAACCTATAAGGCTAGACTCGTTGCAAAAGGTTTTCGTCAAAGACCTGGTTTGGACTATGACGAAAGTTTTTCTCCAGTGGCTATGCTCAAATCCATTCGGATTCTATTTGCCATTGCTGCCTTCCATGACTATGAAATCTGGCAGATGGACGTTAAAACGGCTTTTCTAAACGGCTGTTTGGAAGAGTGCGTTTATATGGATCAGCCAGAAGGTTTCGTAGACAGTGGGAGCAGCGGAAAGGTGTGCAAGTTTCTTAAATCCATTTATGGATTAAAACAGGTATCGCGGAGCTGGAACATCTGTTTTGATGAGGCAATCAAGGAATTTGATTTCATCAAGAACGAAGATGAACCTTGTGTCTATAAGAAGATTGTAGGACGAACTGTCGTGTTTCTAGTCTTGTACGTGGACGACATTCTTTTGATAGGAAATGACATTCCTATGCTACAATCGGTCAAGCTATTTTTGTCACAACGGTTCTCCATGAAGGACCCGGGTGATGCCTCGTACATTCTGGGGATCAAGATCTACAGAGATAGATCTAAGAGACTACTGGGACTTTCGTAGTCCACGTACATAGAGACCGTACTAAAGAGATTTAGTATGGAGGATTCCAAGCGCGGTAACATACCCGCATTGCACGGAATTACCCTCTCCAAGAAGATGTCTCCTAAGACTGACGAGGAGAGGGTTCGCATGAGCACTATACCCTACGCTTCGGCGGTAGGATCTATAATGTATGCGATGCTATGTACAAGACCAGATGTAGCTTACGCGCTGAGCGTGGTGAGCCGGTATCAGTCAGACCCAGGTGAGGACCACTGGATGGCAGTGAAGAACATTCTCAAGTACCTAAGAAGGACTAAGGAGATGTTCCTGGTTTACGGTAATGGAGACCTCAGGGTCGAGTCCTTTACCGATTCAAGCTTCCAGAGTGACAAAGATGACAGCAAGTCTGTCTCGGATTTTGTGTTTACCCTAAACGGAGGGGCGGTATGTTAGAGGAGTTCTAAACAGGATACCGTCGCAGACTTGACGATGGAGGCTGAATACATTGTTGCTAGCGATGCCGCAAAAGAGGCGGTCTAGATGAAGAAGTTCATTAGTGAACTTCAGGTGGTTCCGTCCATTGTTGACCCAATACCTTTGTAATGCGATAACAATAGGGCTATAGATTTAGCGAAGGAACCAAGGTCCCATCAGAAATCCAGACACATCTTAAGGCTGTATCACTTGATCAGAGAGATCATTGATCGCCAGGAGATCGAGGTACGGAGAGTGGACACAAAAGACAACACGGCAGATCCATTCACGAAGGCCTTGCCCCAGACTCAGTTCGAGCGGCTGATTGAGATGATAGGTCTTCGATACGCCAGTACATGGCCTTAGTGCAAGTGGGAGATTGTTAATGTATATGCCCTAGAGGCCATTACTGTATCATACTAGTTTGTATATTACTTGATGGAAGCTTGGGATATTCACAGTTGTATAGACAATCTTGCTCGAAATGGTAGTAAGCTACTTGGTTTGTCTCTGCTTTAATGTGTACATGTGTTTTTTTCAGCATATCACCTATACACATTAGTGGAGCCTTTAGGATCTTTGCTTGATTTCCGGCGTTGTGATGGCGATCACACTCGTAGGGGCTGGGTAATCCACAAGCACATCCTTATACAGGTCCCTAGTCATAGAACTATCGAGACAGGGCATCGATACTCTGGAGTAGACTAGTGTATGCGCTTCTCATCCCAGCAGGGGAGACGGTCTGTCCCACAACCGTCAGTACGTCGTACTTGAGATAGTATGCGGGTGCTCGTTAGGTTACGAGTACACTGGACAGGACTCGTCGGGAACTGTTGGTTGGTATTATACCTATCGTCGGTGAACAGTTCCCAGGTGACATGAGTACAGCTCAGTTCGCTGACTTGACACTGTCACTTCGCCTCGAGTGTGTTCCCACTGTTCTTTGATTACTACCCTACCACGGCTCTACTGAGACATGCAAACAGGTAGTAGTTGGGTGCAGTCCTGAAACACTCGGAGGCAGTGACGGTTAGACAGGATTCGTCTCTCCCGGTATTGGGGGTTGATATCGCGCTGTGTCTAGGAGAGCCATTACACAAATTCCCTGTCCAGGGCTAGCGAGATATACTGGTAGGTTTCCAGTGATATCTCAGGGTGTTATGGGCTACACTCCGGCACGACTTGTACCGCTATTAGGGGACTGACGTTTACCACCCCCTAGGCCCGCCATGTGATGTTCTCAGACGAACAGACCGGACTGTACGGATATTGTCACATACAGGCTCAGTAGGAGTTCTGATGGGTTTCACCTCGTCCGTCTTCTTTTGGGCATCTACCTGGGGGCCGTTACGCACAGCTAGTGCCGCTTGCGGTCTGTGGTTGGACCCACTGCCAGCGTAGTGTCGAGTCTTTAGAGTCCCACACAGAGGGTTATTCTCCTTTGGGCAAAACTGAGTAGAGGTCGTATGGTTTTGCAACGGGGTTCGTTCACATCCGCGCACTTATGCACGTTTGGTGTCCGGGCAGTCATTACTAGCCGGCGCTGGTTTGAGCCAGATCCTAGTACATGTTTTGGGGTTAGTTTTATCTCGTTGTATTCGTGTTCCTCGGAACACGAATGCGGGTGTGTATGCATAGTTGATTGAGGCGGAGGAAGAGGATTTTCATTAGGGTTTCGGAACAGGTGTGTATGCACAGTTGACAGTTGTCTTTTTCCAAACCCTAATGAATATGTGAAATATCGATTAATAATATTAATTAAATGAAATTGTGTCATGGTTAGGGTTGTTGACTTGTTGACCTTGGTTGACTTGTTGACCATGGTTGAAACATTGACCATCATCATTACATTTCAAAGATGCTCTTTGATCTTTGCAAAAACCATTTAATGTGAAATGATAATGGTCTCATCAAACCAACCATCAACTTTTTCATTTGATTAAAATTATTAATTTGATTAATTCACATATATTGTTATGGTTGTAAAAAAGCTATCTCATTCTCTAATAACCATTCTCTCTCATCTCTTCTTCTTCCTCCTCCTCTAGTTCAAGGAGAAACATTCTCATGAGTTGAGAAGCATCTTCTTGGAGATAAAACACCCAAATCCACTCTCTACTCATCCTAAGGTTGAAGGTCTAGCAAGCCGGAGACTTTAGTTTTCTCAAAGTTCGAGAAAGGAGCTCAAGGTAGAAACCCTCAGGTGGATCCATTTTCGACAAGAGAAGGCGACGAGGAAAGCACCATCCGACCACTACAAAGAGTCCAAGAAGAAGGAGTTCAAGTTGAGGTATAACCCCTAACCGAGTAGATAACTCTCTTGTTAGTTGCTAGTGTGTAGTTTAGCCAAGATCCGACTTTTACGGTCCATGTTACCTAGTCAAGAAAAATTTTCGTTTTACCGTTTCCGCAACCCCGAAAGTACCGTGACAGGTAACGTGGACCTAACACCTCGTATGATTTGCTTTTCACCACAAGATTGTCGATATAGCATTCGACGATTTCATGTATGAGGTCATCGAAGATCTTCGTCATGGCCCTCTGATAGGTGGCACCGGCGTTCTTTAGACCGAAAGGCATCACCTTGTAGCAGAATATGCCTAAAGGGGTCCAGAAAGCGGTGTGCTTCTGGTCCTCGGGATGCATCTTTATCTGATTGTACCCTGATGATCCGTCCATGAAAGAGAAAACTTCATGAGTGGACGTATTGTCTATCATCAGCTCGGTGACCAGTACTGGGAAGTCATCCTTTGGGCAAGCTTTGTTGAGATCTCGAAAGTCCACATATATGCGCACCGTCCCATTCTTCTTCATCACTGGGACGATGTTGGCGATCCAGTCAGGATATTGAACCTCTTGGATGAAGCCGGAGTCGATTAGCTTCTTGACCTCGGCGTTGATGCTCATCTCAAGCTCAAGCCGCATTTCTCTTAGCGCTTATTTGATCAGCTTGATGCCCGGAGATATCGCCAATTTGTGCACAGCAATCTCTGGATCTGATCCTGGCATCTCGGAATAGTTCCATGCGAAGCAATCTTTATGCTGCATGAGCACGTCTTTTATCGTAGCCACCCTTTCTTCAGACAACAGCTCACTGAAGAACGTCGGCCGCGGGTCACTTGCCGTCCCCAAATCAATTTTCTTGAGGTTATCTGCAGTAGTATGTATTCCATCTTCCAGCTCTTTTGGTGCCGGTGGAAATTCTGAGATTACCTCATCATCATCGTTTTCGAAGCACCAGGGGAGTTCGTCTATAGCCTCGGGTTCTTCTTCCGACAGCGTTATGACGTGACAGGTACGAGATCGCTTCCAAGACCGATGTTGATCCGGTTCTACTCTCGTGACTTTGGGTTCATGCTTCTGCGGAGGGGTTACCCTCCAACTGCTGGATAAAGCGAACTTGCCTTGCTGATACTGGTCTTCAACCTTCAGATTCATCCGACGAGTCTTCTCCATTGTCATCATCTCCGTCCTCAAGAACGTGGCGGAGAAACTCTTAAAATGTGACTGGAGTCCGCGCCTTCTGGTTATACTCTTCCAGCGCGTCAATCTGCTTTTGCAGTTCTGTGCGCCTGTTACCAGGCTTCACGAGCTTCTTGGATTTCTTCTTCTTCTTCGAAGATTTTGACGGCTGGGTGTGAGTGCTTTGGCTATCACCACCGATCTTTTGAGTTGGGCGCGGCTTCAGCATCCCCTCGATGATCTCAGGTTCTAGTGGATTCTTCCACCTAATTGGCGGACATGTGTGGAGATCCTTCAGCATTCTTTCCGTCTTGGCTAAAAGAGCAACCTCCCATGGAGCTTCTTCTATGAAAGAGCATGATACCCCCGGTGTATCCGTCTTCTTGGGAGTGTATGGCCGAGGCGGGTTCACCTTCCAATTCTCAGATAATACGAATTTGCCCTGCTGGTATTGATCTTCTATCCAGCTTTTGAAGATGTAACAATCCTTGACCGGATGGCCCAACATTCGGTGATAAGGGCAATATTAGGATTGCTAATATCGCCGGGTTGCACTGGGCGTCTTGGTTCCGGCCGATTGATGAGCCTGCTGCGCAGTGCAAGCTCGAATAACCTCTTCGTCTTGTCTTGAGGGAACGAGTAAGGGCGTCTCATTTTATCTTCGAGAGATCGAGTTCTGTTATTTTGGCAATCAACTGGTCTCGGGCCACCGGGCTACTATTGAGCATTGGCTACGACGATCGCTTTCCCCTTTCCCTTCTCATTTCGAGAGTCTGGCTTTGAAGGAGACGGTCTATGACCCATCTGGTCCATTTGGGCCAACTTGTCAATCAAGGCCTGTAAAGTAGTCGGCTTGAAAAACATCATGAACTGGTAGATGGTCGCCTGCGGATCAAGAGTGCCCACGAACATGCCCACCGCCGGTCCTTCTTCGATGCGCTGTTCGCATTTCGATCATAGATTCCGCCATCGTATTGCGTATTGAACCTATGTCTCTCCAGGTTTCACCCTGGCATTGATCAATGCTATTATTGGGGTGCGTTCACTAGCACTCACGAATCGCTGGGTGAATAATAGCTCCATTTCCGCAAAAGTCTTGACGGAATCGTTTGGGAGTTCGGAGTACCATTCGAACGCTGTTTCTGACAGGCTGCCAACAAACTGACGGAGCAAAAGTTTATCATCACCCCCGGTGTTGCCGCAAAGAGCCCTGAACTGGGCGACATGCTGGTGGGGATTGCCCGTCCCTTTGTATACATGAAATTTAGGGATCGTGTATCCCGGCGGGTACTTTATTTAGTGAAACCAGCCTGGATACGGTCGTCCAGTTTTGACAACTTGGACGGCCGCTTCATTCGCCTGGTGAGCTTGTATTTGCTGAGCAATATAGTCATCCAGAGCGGCCTTAGAAATAGTTTCCTCTTTGGCTACTGAAATAGCCGGAGGAGGGTTCGACGTTTCTCCTCTGTCGTCTTCAATAATGATCGAAGGGTCTTCAGCTGGAGATTCTGGCTTTAACATCATCCCGACCATGTCTTGGAAGAGAAGCACCATTCGTTTTATGTTGGCAGCTTGTTCTGCTGCTTCTCTGTCCTTCTTTTCGAGGACTCTGCGGAGGAAGTCAGCATCGTTTTCTTGTTCGTGACGCTGCTCTGATGATGCCTCCGGGCTTTCTTTTGGCCCATTGAGTGCAGTCATCTGCGCCAGCATTTCTTGAAGCTTCTGTTGCTGCTCCTGGGCTTTTGTCACGGATCGGGTGAGCGGTCGGTGACCCGTCGAAGCGCGACTTTCCTCTTTTCCGGAAGCCATGTAAACAGTATGCACCATTATGCCCCCAGACTTAGGGCATTTGTGTTAGTTATATGTATGCCCTAGAGGCCATTACTGTACATAGGATGTATATTGTAGTGGATGCTGGGACATATATAGGGAGGACTTTCTTGCTCGACATGATAGTATGCTATCTGGTTGCTCTTTACCTTAACGTGTACACTGATTGTCTCTCTGTTATATGTTGGTAAAGCCCTTAGGATGTGTACTTGACTACCTGGACTATGAAGCGGATCATACTAGTGGGGACATAGTAGTCCATAAGTACCTCCTTCAAGGTCCCTAGTCATGGGTGTATCGAGACAGGGCATCAATATACCAGTGTAGACTAGCGTATACCTTCTCGACCCATACAGATGGACGATGGATGATCCCATATCCATTGGTGTTTGACATCAGAGATGATATACGGGTGCTCAGTGGAGACTGGGTACACTGGAAGGACTAGCCGAGAACTCCCAGATGGTATTATATCTTACGTCAGATGGCAGTTCTTTGGTGACACTGGTACAGGTTAGTCTGTAGACCCGAGATCGTCATAGAGTCTTGTGTGATTCCCACTGTGCTTTGATTTCCACCTTACCACGTCCAAGAGGGCATGCAAAACGGTGGTTTTTGGGTACATTCCCGAATCACATGGAGGCAATGAGCGATAGGAGGGGATTCGTCTCTCCCGGTATAGGGAGTTGATGTTGCGCTGTGTTCGATTGGCTATAACCGGAAATCCCTGGTCAGGGTTGCTGAGATTTACTAGTAAATGTTATCAGTAGTTTCTCGAACTGTTATAGACCTCATATCGACACGACTTATCGAGCTGCTGGGGTCTGACGTTTACCACCCCTAGGCGAGATATGCGACATATCAGACGAACAGACCGGACTGTACGGTAAGTGTTACTGGTTGGATTCACAAGAGTGTGAGCGGGCTTGCTCGTTGATCTTCCGGTCGCACAATACCCGGGTGGCCGTTACGTTTAGCAGACCGCTTGCGGCTTGTGGGTGTTTGATATGATCATCACCTGCTGCCGGCGTATTGACGAGTCTTTAGAGTCCTACACAGAGGTTTCCTGGCTCAAGCGAAACGAAATAGGAGCGCATATGAGATATGTGCGGGACCGAGAATAATGCGTGTATGTGATACCGTATTCTATTCTCGCGATGAATGTATCGATTGGTTGTATGCGAAATAACCTAGTTATCGAATCGAGGATTGATTCGATAAGTCGATACATTGGATATTAGTCGGTCATATGTGATATGACCGGATCGTTAAATCAAGTGTTGATTTAATGATTTAATGTATAATTATATATTTGATATATCACTTTACATTAACTAGTATTTGTTCACTTATGATGGATTTTCTCACTTGATGTGCACATTGTATATATGATATAGTTTTGTGCACTTGTTTGTATCATGTTTGATGATGCATGCAAACTTGGGTGTATGTTTGCTTTAAACTATGATTAGGTTAATGGTTAGGGTTTGGATTATTTATTTATTTATTCATTTTGGAAAAGATGAAATGGTGGCTTTCTTTTCTTTCTTTGCTTGAAGTTTCTTGAAGCTTCAAAGTATCTTTGAAAGTCTACCATTTTTGTTTTCATCCTAAACCTAACCATTATACCTAACCCTAGTTTAGTCTCTACACTTGTTTGGCTCACCCATGGTTGCATTATGATAGATATCACTTCATTTTTCTTTTTGAGATTAATTCATTTTCTTTTCTTCTTCTTCTTCTTCTTGAGGAAGAGAAGAAAACCTTTCTTGAAAATTCTAAGTAATGATTCCAAGTGAGAAATCCAAATCCAAAGTGAACCCACTTCCTATTTCTTCATCCTCTACCACTTGCCATGTAGTATAGGGTGTTTTCTTCACAAGTTTCATGACTTGGTGAAGTTGGAGCTTGATCTTGAGTTGCCTCGATGTAGATCATCTTCGGCATCGAAGTCAACGACCTAGCCCGATCTTTTCTCCGATGAAACCACCGCGAGAGTCTAAGATCCGATGATCGCAGCGAAGGGACATCGTCACGTAGCTATGGAGGTGGAGGACCGGATCTACAAAGGTTGTATTTCCGTTCACTTAGTGTAAATGTGATTTACTTTCATTCGGTTTCGCCTAAACTCTAGTTAACGATCGCATTAGGGTTTCTCGGCACCGGAAAAATTAGAATTTGATATGGTTGATGCCTTGTGGAACCTCATTAGTGTGCCTAGGAACCCTATAATTTGGGCTCAGCGCCTTTGTGGTCTGCCGTAGTCACAGGGGCTTTCTCTGGCCTCCTTCTCTTTTGAGCAGTTGACGTTGAGGGAGCCATTGCAGCGGGGACCCAGGTAGTTGTTGTCCTTTTCGGCTTGACAGGACGGTTCTCTTCCTGTTGAACCTTCACCTTTTTTTGTCGGCGAGGGTAATCTTGATCAATCATCGACTCCTGGACCCGTCGCCAGACTTTGTAAACTTTAGAGGACAGCCGCTGAGGGGGCTGCTCCGGCTTAGTTTCTGTAACATTCTCCACGGGTGGAGGAGATCTTTTCAGTACGGCGGTAGGAAAGTTCCTGCGCACCTTGTTCAGCAGTTCAAAACTGTTCCCGGTTGGAACAGCAACATTGACTTCCACTGTTGGGGCTGGTGGAGTTAGCCCAAAGGGGAGTTTCCCCCAGCTTTCCTTACTCGGTGCCAGTGGCGACGTCGAGCGTGTCGAGCTGCTGGGATTGATTTAGCGATGGGGATGTCTTCGTCGTGCCCCTGTTTTGGAGAAGGGCTGTTGCCGGCGTCAACCTCTTGAAGACTGATGTCCGTTGAGTAGCAGTATCTAATCTGTCAAAGACAGACTTTGGAGCAGGGACGAGAGCCGGAGTGGGAGTCGGAACAGTCAGTCTTGTAAAGACCGACCCTTTAGCAGGAGAAGCTACCTTGACGACTTCGGGAGCAGGGATGGCTATCCTCTTCGGAATAAACTTTTCTGGAATTATAGGCTTCATCATGGGCCCACATGAACTTTGGCCCAATCTGGCGAAGACTGAGGCGTTGGAGCTGGACGACCCGTTGAGGGGGGCCGCTGTAGTTGCAAGCCAATCAAAGACCGACTTCTTGGGAGCTTCTTATGTTGGTATAGGAGCGCTGAAGCTCGTTGGCGGGAGCATGGTCCCGAAAAACAATCCAGTGGTAGCCTGAGTGACCTGTTCCACCGGCATCGTGAACAGGGAGGCCGCTTGGGGCCCGTAAGCTATGCCTCCAGATGAGGTGGAGCGTGAGTTGCAATTGCAGTTGGAACACTTTGCGCAAGTACACGCCATTGATGTTTCGTTTTCTGTGCCAAGCAAGAAACCAAATCTTAGTACCTCGAACCCAAGGGCAACCATATCAAACCGCGATTAGTTTGCGAACACGACACACGAAGTGTGGAGTGGAAAGTGGAAAAGGTCCCACCGGGCGTGCCAGAATCTGTTCCCCACCGAAAGATGCGCGTTGGGCTCTATTGTTTAGTTTAGGGACATTGCGGTCCAATATTAGTTTAAGGACATTACGGTTCATTGTTAGTTTAAGGACGTCTCGGTCCGGGTTAAGGACATCGTGGTCCGTGGGTTTAAAAGGGACCCCACAGTCCGAGGTTAGGGACATCGTAGTCCATGAGTTTAAGGACCCCACAGTCCGTAGTTTAAAGACATCGTGGTCTATGAGGTTTAAGGACATCGTAGTCCATGAGTTTAAGGACCCCACAGTCCGTAGTTTAAAGACATCGTAGTCTATGAAGTTTAAGGACATCGTAGTCCATGAGTTTAAGGACCCCACAGTCCGTAGTTTAAAGACATCGTAGTCTATGAGGTTTAAGGACATCGTAGTCCATGAAGTTTAAGGACATCGTAGTCTATGAGTTTAAGGACCCCACAGTCCGTATTTTAAAGACATCGTAGTCTATGAGGTTTAAGGATATGGTAGTCCATGAGTTTAAGGACCCCACAGTCCATGAAATGTGTGGTTGTCGGGACCCGTCACCTCTCTGAAGACGTTGAAGGATTATAACGACAGATATCAGAGGAGTAAATAGATGTACCCTTGAACCGATGTGAGTTGGTTGAAAGATCTGTAGTCCAGTTTGGGACTGGGATCTATTAAATATTCGTGAGCAGATGGGCTCAGTTCAATATAAGTTGAGGACTTATGGCCAATATTGGGCTAAGTCCAATAAGATTAAAATGTTTAACATTTTATTGTTCTGGGCTGTTGGGCCTTTATTTGGGCTTGGCCCTTTTTAATAATGCTGAGCATTAGATCCTGACATTTTTTGTCTTGTATTGAATGCATAGCATTCATCATAACAATGTGTGTTCTGACAGCGCGCCACGTGGCGCGCCAGGCGCTTTGCGCCAATTAAAGAGCGCATTGCGCTTCTACCAAGTAGCGCACACGAAAAGGACACGTGTCGCACTTGGCGCTAAGCGCCAGATGATGGGCGCATTGCGCCAGTTTATGAGCGCATTGCGCTTTCAATTTATGAGCGCGTTGCGCTAGTTAAGTGGAGCACCAGTGAGTGACACGTGGCGCACTTGGCGCTGAGCGACAGCCCATGAGCACAGTGCGCTGTTTCAGAAGCGCGAAGCGCAAGTTGCATACGTGGTTGACACATGGCGTGTTTTGGCGCTGAGCGCCGGTCCAGGGAGCGCAAAAGCGCAGTTCAAGAGTGCAAGACACTTTTCAATAGCGCAAAGCGCATTTGATCAAATTTATGATCTGTGAACAAATTTATGTTCTTTTTTTTAAAGGAGGCTTTGCCTCAAGTTTCAAGAACAATAGTTCTTACTTTTGAAAGGGCTTTGCCTTTGTAGATGAATGATCTGTGAATGAAGTAAATACTTCTTTTATTTCTATGATGAGATCTTTTGATCTCTTTTTATAAAAGACCTTGGTCTTTTATAGATCTATGATCTTTTAAGAAAATAATTCTTCTGTTTTAATGAGATAATTTCATATCTTTGTGCAAGAATCATTCTTTTTACCTTGAAGAAATGATCTTCTTTCAAGAGCTTGCTCTCTTTCTTTTGAGTTTTCTCAAAGTTTGTAGGGGGGTTTCTCTATATCAGACTTGAAGTCTTGGGGCCTTTATATAGGGCAAATTGATTTGTTGAATCAGTTAAAGAGATCTTTTTCTGATTGATTTGGGGATGTTTCCCCACCATTGGATCTTTGATCCTAGGGTTTCTGTTTTACAGAAGGCAATCTTCTTGTTTTTAACAAGACTGGAAAAATCTTTCCATAACAGAATTTTAATTCTGATTAATTAATGATTTATCATTATTAGATCTTTTGATCTAACGGTGGGGAATTTTTAATTCCAGCGCTGGTGCACCCGTGTTTTGCACGTGGTGCATTGCTCAGAGCGCAGCGCACTTTGCGCTAGCGAACATACGTTTGATACGTGGCACGCAGCGTAGAGCGCAGCACAGCCTGCGCTAGTGCACCCGTGTTTGACACGTGGCGCGCAATGCAGAGCGCAGTGCAGCCTGCGCAGGCGCACCCGTGTTTGACACGTGGTGTTAGATGCATGTATGCCCTAGAGGCCAGTATTGTACAGATGATGTATATTATATTGGATGCTTGGACATATATAGAGAGGACTTTCTCGCTCAATATGATAGTATGCTATCTGGTTGCTCTTTATCTTAACATGTATACTTGTCTCTTGATACTGTCTTATAGTTACATGTTGGTAAAGCCCTTAGGATGTGTACTTGACTATCTGGACTATGATGCAGATCATACTAGTGGGGACAGAGTATTCCATAAGTACATCCTCCATAAGTACATCCTTTAATGTTCCTAGTCGTAGGTGTATCGAGACAGGGCATCGATATACCAGAGTAGACTAGCGTATACGCTTCTCGACCCATGAGATGGGCGATGAATGATCCCATATCCATTGGTGTTTGACATCAGAGATGGTATACGGGTGCTCAGTGGAGACTGGGTACACTGGACGGACTCGCCGAGAACTCCCAGATGGTATTATACCTCACGTCAGATAGCATTTCTCTGGTGACACTTGTGCAGGTTAGTCTGTAGACCCGAGATCGTCATAGAGTCTCTTGTGATTCCCACCGTACTTTGATTTCCACCTTACCACGTCCAAGAGGGCGTGCAAAATGGTGGTTTTTGGGTACAGTCCCGAATCACATGAAGGCGATGAGCGATAGGAGGGGTTTTGTCTCTCTCGGTATTGGGGGTTGATGTTGCGCTGTGCTCGATTGGCCATAACAGGGAAGTCCCTGGCCAGGGCTGATTTAGAGATTTACTGGTAAGTGTTACCAGTAGTTTCTCGACCCGTTATGAGCCTCACATCGACACGACTTATCGGTTATTGGGGTCTGACGTTTACCACCCCTAGACTTGATATGCGACATATCAGACGAGGAGACCGGACTGTACGGGAAGTGTTACCGTTAGGCTTTCATAGGAGTTGGAGCAGTCTTGCTTGCTAATCTTCTGATCGTTCAATACCCGGGTAGCCGTTACGTCCAGCTAGTACCGCTGACGGCTTTTAGGTGCTTGATGTGATCATCACCAACTGCCAACGTATTGACGAGTTTTTAGAGTCCTACATAGAGGTTTTACTGGCTCGGGCAAAACGAAATAAGAGCGCATATGTGATATGTGCGGGACCGAGAATAATGCGTGTATGTGATACCGTATTCTATTCTCGCGACTTTTTGTATCGGTTGGTTATATGAGATATAGCCGGGTTATCGAATCAAGTGTTGATTCGATAAGTCGATACATTGGATGTTAGTCGGTTATATGAGATATAACCGGATTATTAAGTCAAGTGTTGATTTAATAATTTAGTGTATAATTGTATATATATGATATACTAATTTACATTAACTAACATTTGTTCACTTAAGGATTTTTCTCACATGTGCACAACTTTAATATATATGTGATATATATTAAAATGTGTTTTCTTTTTGTATCATGGTTGATGATACATCTTTCATGGGTGTATGAGACTTACACCATGCTATTTGTTATGTTTGGTTTAATATTTAAAGTAATTAAGAAATTAGTGGAAGATTAGACAAATGCATGAAGCTTGTGGAATCTTGTGGATGCATTGACTAAAGTCCACTAAGGTTGTTTTTACTTTGGATTTTTGTTAACCTAACCATCACACTTAGCCATGATTAAGTCTCTACATGAGTTAGTATATGATACTCACTCACCCATGGTTAGCACTCACTTGATAATTATCTTCATCTTTTCTTTTGTTCATCTTCTTCTTCTTTGAGCAAAAGAAAAGCTTGCTAGAGTTTTCAAAAGAGAGTGAAACATTGTGAGAAAATAAATTCTAAAGAGAACCCACTTCCTATTTCTCCATCCTCTACTAGACTAGCACTTTAGTTTAGGGTGTTTGCTTCACTAATTCTCTAGTTAGTGAAGAAGAAGCTTGAGGTCGTATTCTCTCGACGTAGATCATCTTCGGCCTCAAAGACTTCAAGCAAGGGCGTTCCTTCTACCTCGTGAAGCCATGCAAGAGCCCGGGAAGACCATGATCGCAGCGAAGGGACTACAACAAGGAGCTTTAGAAGTGAAGGACCGATCTGCAAAGGTTGTATTTCGTATTCACTTAGTAGTAAATGTTATCTACTAGCATTTGAAACCCTAATTATCTAGCAAAGATCTTGTTTAGGGTCGTTAGGCAC
This sequence comes from Agapanthus africanus, assembly GCA_030015575.1. Lineage (NCBI taxonomy): Eukaryota > Viridiplantae > Streptophyta > Magnoliopsida > Asparagales > Amaryllidaceae > Agapanthus > Agapanthus africanus. The sequence goes on along the minus strand of CM057350.1, from coordinate 160,744,197 downwards.
GGCTAAAATTTTAATCGGGTATGGTTGATGCTTTCTTAACCCTTGTTAGAGTGCCTAGTAACCTTACAGCGGTATCAGAGCCTAGCTAGAACATTAGGCGACGTGTATACGATCCGAACGAACCCCGAAATGTCAAAACAAACCCCTCTCTGGACAATTTTTAAAAACTGTGTTTTTTCTGAATTAAAAATACCTAAAAAATCAGCAGGGGATTCTAAGAATTACCACAAAATTTGAGCCCCAAATTCCGTACATACGCCGCGGAACCGCGGTCCCACCCCACTTTAGGCGGCGGTTCCGCGGCAGTAAAAGTGAACTGTGGACAGAATTTTGTGCAGTAATATCTGTAGCTATTCCTTATATTTTCTGGGTATTTTTTTTCTGACTCAAGTGTTAATTGATCTAGGGTATATTTTGTATTCGTTGATTCGATCGGAAAATTTAATTTCGTTATATTTTCCGGATAATTTAGAAAGTATTAAAATGTTCGAACGGATATCATTAACTCAATTTTTCCCGGCACGAAAAACTTTCAAGTGTTGAATTTTTCTTGAGTTTAAATCTTTCGGAAAAACGTGCATGTAACGCGATGGACCCTCTAGAAGAACACAAACCTTAACTCGATTATGTGACCGTCTTGAACTGCCTCTAAACCTTAGGATTTAGGGCAGTACGGCGTGCCACATGTGAGGCGTTGGCTTGACCCTTCTACGGCTGGACCGTTGCTACTGTGACGTATTCTGGAATTTTTGAACTCCGCTCAAGTGTTGAGCTATTAAGGAAATCTTGGGTATTTGATTATTCGATCGGAAAGTTTAATACTGTCCATTTATCTGGAATGTGATACAATATGTGGAATTCATATAATTAGGCATGAAATGCGAAATATGTGATATTTCGGATTTACGATGTCTAAAGAGATTATGGATTCCAAATGTTGTAGTTTTACACTTTCTTTTCTGCGACCGTAGGTGTAATATATGATATCGCCGGTTTCGTTGCTATATGTCAACGACAATTGAGATGCGCATATTTACTTACGTTGATGACATGTGATGTTATGTGTTGCTGAATATGTTATATTGGATCGTCGTGTTCTGAATAGCCGGGGGGTTTTATGTGAGATGAGGGTTTTTATTTTTCATTCATGTAAAATTAAATGTATGTAATATTCTTTTATTGGGGCACTTCCGGGATGAGATTGATGTCACCATTTATATATTATTTACTTTTCCGCACTAGGATAGACCCAAGGAGGAGGGCACAAGTAACCGGGTTCTAGAGTCCAATGGGAGACCAACTCGAGGAGTCGAGTCCGGGTCTCCTAACTCTAGAATTGGAAGGGTTGCTTGCCGCTCTGGTAGGGGTCTAGGGGTGTGGGTTTGGCTATTCATCGCGACCGTGGAATCCGTGTTTTATAGAGGCTCAAAATAAAACACGGACCTCCTAGTATATCCATTATTTCATATGTTTCTTCTGCTGCGATATCTGTGATGTGATCATTTGATATATTGAGATGGATACTGTATATAGTGTATATGATATATTATATAGACGTTACTTATGTTTTACACCCGCACTAGCCCTGTCCCGCTCTGCCGTTAGTTACCTAACCTAACGGTACACGAGGGGACATCGAGGCGAATGCGGATGGCATAAGTGTACGTCGTATTTATCTATGATGTTTAGGTGACTTAAATGATGGGACTTCATTAATATGATTAATGAAAGAAAAGAAACCTAAAAGATGTTGTAGAATCAAATTTTTCAAAAAGGGTAGCTACAGTTTTTACTTTGCATAGCGATATATATGATATATCCTGTACCTTATTCGATGAGGAAAGAGCCGAGATCCCTTCACCGGGAGTGACCTCTTTAGCAAAACTGGCAGATGCTACAAGACTCGGTTTGTTTTTTGATTGCTTTTAGAGTTTTTCTTTGCATAGCGATATATATGATATGTCCTGCACCTTACTCGATGAGGAAAGAGCCGAGATCCCTTCACCAGGAGTGACCTCTTTAGCAAAACTAATGAAAGCCTCAAAATCACTCCATTTCAAAATTTCACATGATTCTACAATGATATCAAGTTCATTACGCAATAGGTTTTCAGAAAAACCTGTCGTAGCCCTCCGTCATTTCAGATAAGTCCTGCTTAGTATTCGTGCTGTGTTTGTTGACCTTGTCAAGGCGCAGTGTGCGGTAGCTGATCAGTATTTATCTGTTTATGCATATGATGCAGATTGGATTAGGGTAGTCGTACGGCCTTGTTGACCTTGTCAAGGGTCGTACGGGTGGGTTTAATTCAATCAAGAAATGACGGGTTGAACTTGACTTTCGGTCTATGGTTTGTTGACCTTGTCAAGGTCATAGATCGTTTGGGGCAAAATATTATCGGGAATTTCAAGTGTTGAAATTTGCAATGAGATTGCATACCTTCTATGAGATAGTTGGATCTCGATACCCACTGCGAGTAATTGTTACTCCTGGGAGAGTTTTACACAGGACAATTAGCCGATCAAGTAGGTGTCTAGAAAGGTGTCAGCGGGGTTATGCCTCTGGGAAAACGAGGTTTACTTTAATTAGGTCCGTGCGAAAGCACGGGGAACCTCCCTCAAAGTACCGACACTGGCCTGGCTGAAAGATTGGCGAAATTGTAGGGTGTAATTAATCCCGGCTAGTCTTTCCTTTTAGGGTTTGAAGGAATATTTGATAAAAACAGTGGGAGCCATCCTGATTAGATAAAAAAAATAACCAATCTGATCTTGTAAGAGCATACGCTAAAGTGTTTTCTTCTTTCTCTCTCTCCAGGTAGCGACCATATCATGCCTTAATAAAGATAATAATATGGATGTATTGACCGAACCCGCATGTTATATTGTGCTGGGGAACGTTGGTTCCGTTCTTTCTTATAAGAGTTATAGGACTGAACATGATATAGGGGAATACCAGGATTCCCATGCCACCCGAATGAAGAAAGTACATGTTGATGCATTTTCTTCGGGTGTGTTCGTTGCAGAGAACTGTTTCTCCATTTGCTCTACGTCCTGGGTATTAGATACCGGGTCAGGATCCCATATATGTAATCAGTTACATGGGCTTAGAAAAGGTAGAGAACTTGGAGAAGGTGATAAAGACATAAGGGTTGGAAATGGTGCAATTGTTGCAGCTAAAACCGTCGGGGAATATCACCTTGTATTGCCAACTGGTAATACATTGATTCTGAACGAATGCTATTACATGCCGAACCTAATATGCAACATTATATCGGTTTCTTTGTTGAGTAAAGATGGATATAATTTTGTATTACAGGATAATGTTATGAACATTTTCCTTAACCAAAAGTTGGTTGGATCAGGCACGTTGTGCAATGGCATTTATGTTCTAAATCAATCAACAGTTCTAAGCATAACAAACACACACAAGAGGAAGAGTTCAGAACTGAACGAATCCTTCTTGTGGCATTGTAGACTTGGTCATATAAATGCGACACGGCTAGCTAAGTTGCATAAGGATGGATATTTGAAAACGTTTGAATTTTCATCTTATGACACTTGCCAATCATGTCTTAAAGGAAAGATGACCAAAACTCCGTTTACGGGACACGGAGAAAGAGTTACGGAACTCTTGGGACTGGTACATAGTGATGTATGCTGCCCCATGTCTACACATGTCAGGGATGGTTCTTCGTACTTCATTACATTCACTGACGATCTCTCTAGATTCGGATATGTGTTCCTGATGAAACACAAATTAGAAGCTTTTGAGAAATTTAGAGAATATAAACAAGAAGTCGAGAACCAAACCGGGAAAAGTATTAAAATCCTTCGATCTGATAGAGGAGGTGAATACTTGAGCAATGAATTCCTGGACTTCCTAAAAGAGAATGGGATTCTCTCTCAGCTGATTCCTCCATATACACCACAGCACAACGGTGTATCGGAACGGAGGAACCGCACCCTATTAGATATGGTGCGCTCTATGATGAGCACAGCTGAGTTACCTATTTCCTTCTGGGGGTATGAGCTGGAGACAGCAGCATACCTATTGAATCAAGTTCCATCTAAATCTGTACCTACCACACCATATAAGATATGGAGTGGGAAGAGGCCATATCTTAAACGAGTTAAGATATGGGGTTGTCCGGCCTATGTCAAAAGACAAAATCCGGACAAACTCGAGGCACGGTCAGTTCTTTGCAAGTTTGTGGGATATCCAAAGAACTCATATAGGTATTTTTTTCTACCACAGTGAGGAACAAAAGGTGTTTGTTGCTCAACATGCCACCTTTTTGGAAAAGGAATTTCTTGTAAAAGAAATTAGTGGCAAAGTGGTAGAGCTGAAAGAGGTTCCAGATACACAAACTGCAACTGAAGATTTAGTGGAACCGGAGGATTCGGTAGTTCCCGATGAACCTCAGCCACTCCGCCGATCTAGTAGGATTCCTCACCCACCTGAGAGATACTACGGTTTTCTCATGGATGGTGGGAGTGATGATTGCATCATGGAGGATGATGACCCAACTAGTTTCGAGCAGGCCATCACGAGTGGAGACTCAGTGAAATGGCTGGATGCAATGCGGTCCGAGATGGAATCCATGTACACCAACAAAGTATGGACTTTGGAAGATGCTCCTGAAAGGGTAAAACCCATTGGGAGCAAGTGGATCTTCAAGAAAAAACTTGGTGTAGATGGGAAAGTGGAGACTTTCAAAGCTAGACTTGTTGCAAAGGGTTTTCGTCAAAGACCAGGTGTGGACTATGACGAAACCTTTTCTCCAGTGGCTATGCTTAAATCCATCCGGATCATGCTTGCCATCGCTGCGTATCATGACTACGAAATCTGGCAAATGGATGTTAAGACCGCCTTTCTAAACGGTGATTTAGAAGAGAGCGTGTACATGACTCAGCCAGAGGGCTTCGTAGCTAGTGGGAGCAGCGGGAAAGTGTGCAAGCTGCTTAAATCCATTTATGGATTAAAGCAAGCATCGCGGAGTTGGAACATCTTCTTTGACATCGTTATCAATGAGTTTGATTTCGTCAAAAACGTAGATGAACCTTGTATATACAAGAAGGTGGCAGAGAGTAAGGTTGTCTTCCTCGTATTGTACGTGGACGACATACTCTTGATAGGAAATGACATTCCTATGCTGCAATCGGTCAAGCTCTTCTTATCACAAAGATTCTCAATGAAAGATCTAGGTGATGCCTCCTGCATACTGGGAATTATGATCTATAAAGATAGATCTAAAAGGATATTGGGATTGTCCCAATCCAGGTACATTGACACCATACTAAAGAGGTTTAGTATGGAAGAATCCAAGCATGGGAACTTACCCACGATCTCTGGACTCACTCTCTCCAAAGAGATGTCTCCCAAGACTGATTTGGAGAGAACTCACATGCAAGAGATACCCTATGCTTCGGCTGTAGGCTCTATCATGTACGCGATGTTATGTACCAGACCCGATGTAGCATACTCACTAAGTGTAGTGAGTAGGTATCAAGCTGATCCTGGAGAGAGTCACTAGACAGCTGTGAAGAGCATTCTCAAGTACTTGCGAAGGACTAAAGAGATGCTCTTGGTGTATGGTAACGGAGAACTCCAAGTGGAGTCATTTACCGATTCGAGCTTCCAGAGTGATAAGGACGACTCTAAGTCGCAGTCGAGATTTGTCTTTACCCATTACGGAGGGGCGGTTAGCTGGAAGAGTTCCAAGCAGGAAACCATGGCAGACTCGACGATGGAGGCTGAATACATCGCTGCCAATGATGCTGCCAAAGAGGCTGTCTGGATCAAGAAGTTCATTACTGAACTTGGAGTGGTTCCATCCATTGAGCATACAATACCTTTGTATTGTGATAACAATGGAGCGGTGGCTTTGGCCAAGGAACCCAGGTCCCATCAGCGATCCAGGCATATTCTGAGGCGGTATCACCTGATCCGAGAGATAGTTGATCGCCGAAAGATCGAGGTCAGGAGGGTTGACACGAAGAACAACACTGCAGATCCACCCACGAAGGCCATTCCCCAGATACAGTTTGAGAGACTCTTCGGGATGCTAGGTATGCGATACTACAGCAGCTGGCCCTAGTTCAAGTGGGAGATTTTTAGTTGTATGTATGCCTTAGAGGCCAGTATTGTACAGATGATTTATATTATATTGGATGCTTGGACATATATAGAGAGGAATTCCTTGCTCGATATGATAGTATGCTATCTGATTGCTCTTTATCTTAACATGTATACTTGTCTCTTGATACTGGCTTATAGTTACATGTTGGTAAAGCCCTTAGGATGTGTACTTGACTATCTGGACTATGATGCAGATCATACTAATGGGGACAGAGTAGTCCATAAGTACATCCTTTAATGTTCCTAGTCGTAGGTGTATCGAGACAGGGCATCGATATACCAGAGTAGACTAGCGTATACGCTTCTCGACCCATGAGATGGGCGATGGATAATCCCATATCCATTGGTGTTTGACATCAGAGATGGTATACGGGTGCTCAGTGGAGACTGGGTACACTGGACGGACTCGCCGAGGACTCCCAGATGGTATTATACCTCACGTCAGATGGCAGTTCTCTGGTGACACTTGTGCAGGTTAGTCTGTAGACCCGAGATCGTCATAGAGTCTCGTGTGATTCCCACTGTACTTTGATTTCCACCTTACCACGTCCAAGAGGGCGTGCAAAACGGTGGTTTTTGGGTACAGTCCCGAATCACATGGAGGCGATGAGCGAAAGGAGGGGTTTCGTCTCTCCCAATATTGGGGGTTGATGTTGCGCTGTGCTCAATTGGCCATAACAGGGAAGTCCCTGGCGAGGGCTGATTTAGAGATTTACTGGTAAGTGTTACCAGTAGTTTCTCGACTCGTTATGAGCCTCACATCGGCACGATTTATCGGTTATTGGGGTCTGACGTTTACCACCCCTAGACTTGATATGCGACATATCAGACGAGGAGACCGGACTGTACGGGAAGTGTTACCGTTAGGCTTTCACAGGAGTTGGAGCGGTCTTGCTTGTTGATCTTCTGATCGTTCAATACCTGGGTAGCCGTTACGTCCAGCTAGTACCGCTGACGGATTGTGGGTGCTTGATGTGATCATCACCTACTGCCGGCGTATTGACGAGTTTTTAGAATCCTACATAGAGGTTTTACTGGCTTAGGTAAAACGAAATAGGAGCGCATATGTGATATGTGCGGGACCGAGAATAATGCGTGTATGTGATACCGTATTCTATTCTCGCGACTTTTTGTATCGGTCGGTTATATGAGATATAGCCGGGTTATCGAATCAAGTGTTGATTCGATAAGTCGATACATTGGATGTTAGTCGGTTATATGAGATATAACCGGATTATTAAGTCAAGTGTTGATTTAATAATTTAGTGTATAATTGTATATATATGATATACCAATTTACATTAACTAATATTTGTTCACTTAAGGATTTTTCTCACATGTGCACAACTTTAATATATATGTGATATATATTAAAATGTGTTTTCTTTTTGTATCGTGGTTGATAATACATCTTTCATGGGTGTATGAGACTTACACCATGCTATTTGTTATGTTGGGTTTAATATTTAAAGTAATTAAAAAATTAGTGGAAGATTAGACAAATGCATGAAGCCTGTGGAAGCTTGTGGATGCATTGACTAAAGTCCACTAAGTTTTTTTTTACTTTGGATTTTTGTTAACCTAACCATCACACTTAGCCATGATTAAGTCTCTACATGAGTTAGTATATGATACTCACTCACCCATGGTTAGCACTCACTTGATAATTATCTTCGTCTTTTCTTTTGTTCATCTTCTTCTTCTTTGAGCAAAAGAAAAGCTTGCTAGGGTTTTCAAAAGAGAGTGAAACATTGTGAGAAAATAAATTCTAAAGAGAACCCACTTCCTATTTCTCCATCCTCTACTAGACTAGCACTTTAGTTTAGGGTGTTTGCTTCACTAATTCTCTAGTTAGTGAAGAAGAAGCTTGAGTTCGTATTCCCTCGACGTAGATCATCTTCGGCCTCGAAGACTTCAAGCAAGGACGTTCCTTCTACCTCGTGAAGCCATGCAAGAGCCCGGGAAGACCATGATCGCAGCGAAGGGACTACAACAAGGAGCTTTAGAAGTGAAGGACCGATCTACAAAGGTTGTATTTCGTATTCACTTAGTAGTAAATGTTATCTACTAGCATGTGAAACCTTAATTATCTAGCAAAGATCTTTTTTAGGGTCGTTAGGCACGGCTAAAATTTTAATCGGGCATGGTTGATACTTTCTTAACCCTTGTTAGAGTGCCTAATAACCCTACACATGGTGCGCAGCGCACCTAGTACTGGATCTTAGGCGTTGCTTCAACTTTTGAATTTTGAATTTTAAAACAGAGCTTTGCTCTGATTGGGGGTGCGCTGCCTAGGGCGCAGCACATCTGACGCTAGCGCATCTGTCTTTGACACATGGCGCGCAGCGCGCCTAGCACTGGATCTAAAGCGTTGCTTCAACTTTTGAATTTTAAATTTCAAAACAGAGCTTTGCTCTGATTGGGGGGAACAGAGACATATCTTACCGACAGAGCATGGTGAACTCGGTGTCATACTCATCTACTGACTTGGTCCACATCAAACCTTGTTGCAGATGGATAAACTGCTGTTCTATGTCGAACCTGGCAATCTCAGGGAAGTACTTAGCGTCGAACATGTCGCGGAAAGTCTTCCATTCGATGGGTTGTTCAAGACGGCTTTCTTCCGCCTTCCACCAGTTTCGTGCATTGTCCGTGAGCTGTAATTTTGCAAAACGAATCCAAGCTAATTCTGGCACTTGTGCCACTACCAGATCATCTTCGATACTCTGAGCTCATTCCTCAGCTTCCAGTGGGCTCTCCTTTTCTGAGAACTGTTTGGGGTGCAAAACCCTGAATTGCTTCACCCCAGGTGCTTCTGCCTTGGGACGGTTCATTAAAAGAGCAGTCTGCTGCTGCTGTCCCTCTAGGAGGCTTTGGATTGCCTTAAGTAGAACCGTCTGCTCGTTCATCGGAGCTGGGACGACAGGTGTGAGTGGTAGTGGTGGAGGTGTGTTGTTGACATTGGTGCTGGTGTTGTTCGGGGAATCCATAACCTTGAAGAAAAATTTGGGTTAGGGCAGATTCAAAGTACATGAAATGATAAGATTCAAGGAATATGAATTGTAAAAAATGTTTTAGTTGCTGGTTCTTGTGTTATATTGCTTAGGTTGTTCACGCAGAACAGAACTGCATGATAGGATTTTATACAGCTCTGACCTGCATGGGCCACCAACAAAACCCGTCACGCCCCGCTTCCCAGTATACGGGCAGAGGATGCGTTGAAGCCGCTACGTATTTACTGTGAAGTAAATACGCTAAGCGTATCTAAGCAATATAAAAATAAAGCACAAGAGACAAGATATAATAAAAAACAGCAACTTTATTTATTCACATTCTTTCTGTACAATGCATGGAAAGTAAATACAACTGAAATAAAGCAATGCCTAAACAATGGCATAACAGAAATGAAAAGTACTGAATGGAAAGTGTACAATGACTAGAGCTTGGGGTCTTCACTGAACTGGTCCAAGTCTTCAGCAGTGGGCTCGATCTCTGAAGTGTCCAGATCACCTGACGACATTCAAAGAAGAAAGAAAGAGAATGTCGTCAGCGAACAGGTCGCTCGGTAAGTCCCAAAAATAAGGGAGAAATCGACAGAATAAGAGGTATCTTTTAAAGTTGTATTATATTGTTGTAATATTGTGTTAAAGCTGTTGTTTGTAACTTGGTACAGAAGAATACCGGTGTATACGAGAGGGGTCTCTATATGCTAGAGACCAGGGCAAACGGAATGTACAAGGAACCGTTAAGCCACGGTACAACAGCAACGGCATGTAGGTTAGGTGTCTTAATCTTACTATCTCGTGCCACTTTTAACACCTTCCGTACCAATCTACCCCTTGAACCCCATAGTGTTTTGATTGTATTGTTGTATTGTATTGTATAGATTGTATAGTTGGATGACTGACCAAAACCATGATATCAGTAAACGGATGTAACTGTATAATCATGTAAATGGAATAACTGTAGAATCATGTAAATGGATGTATATCCATGGTTCGGTTCAGTCAAGTTGATAGATTGAATGTATTGAATAGATTGAATATAGGGATTCATGTTGAATAGGAATATTGTAGATTGTGGATTTTAGATTGTAGATTGTACTTGAATCATATTCAAGTCAGATTATAATGAGACTCAAAGTAAATTGAAGTCCTGATTGTTTTGATGTTATCGGTAACCGCTGCACATGGGCGGCAGGATTTGTGTCTTTTTCAAAGACGATTACCGTATTGATAACACCGTTATTAAGTTGTCTACCTTAAATAGGCAAGCACCCAATTCTCCGGCTCCGTGAGGCTCAAGAGATTGGTCCCGCTTAAACCTATATTTACTAGGGTCCTTAAGGTAAATTATAGAACTTGAGGGGTTTTATGTAAAAATACTTTTATATACTTTTCAAAATACACTCCAAGTATTTATTAATCGTCTTTAAAGTTGTAATGAATGTAGATTTTATATTGTGATATTTCTAGTGGAAATATCCTAATTTCATAATAAATGGTATTTATTTGTAATATTGGTTTTGTATGGAATTCAAGGTATTTTAGTATAAAATTGATTCTTGTGATTTTTAGAAAAAATGTGGAATATTTATATCATAACAAAATAGGTATTTTAATGATAAATATACATATATTTATACAAAAGTAATTTTAATATATATTTTATATTCTAAAAATCTCATTTTCTTAAGATGTCGTATTTTAAATCTTTCAAGACCGAATGCTCCTTGTGGAGGTCTGAATCTCGCACTACTAAGCCCGAGGATGTGCGATAATCCGCACCATCCTGAACGGGTTCCCCAAAATGGGTTGTAGCGGCGCTTTGCAAAGATTTGTATAAATACTCAATTCCTTAGAAAACGGTTTTATTAAGTAAATGGTATTTAAATGAAAATGTGTCGCTTTCCCATATTCTATGTTCCCAAGTGTATGGTGCTATGTTGCATATGAGTGTGTGAGGAGGTAGGTCATTACCTCGTGATCTACTTAAAGGTATAGCAAGTTTTATGATGTTATATGCAGAATTGAAACTATGTGGTATTTAAATGAAAATACGGTAAAATGAAGTAGCAATTATTTTTATGATATAAAACTTGATCAATTTGGTTTATTAGTGTTTAATAGTCAACATGAAAGGGTTTAAGCATAATTGTATTAAAGAAAAGTGAGGTTTTATAAAGAAACCGAATCAGAAATCGGTTTTGTTCCGATTCCGTCGGGTTTGTAATTCCGTATTTCTAGAAAAGAATAGAAAGATAGAATTTGGGGACTTACGGGTTTAGGACAACAAGGAGAGGGAGATGGATCGGGAGGAGTCGTCGGTGCGTCGTTTTGTCGCCGGGAGCTCCTAGGATGGTCGTCGGAAGTTCGCCGGAAAATTCATCGGAAGTTCGCTTCTTGCTCGTTTTCAAAGTACACAGGTTTTCTTGAAAATTCTTGAGAGTTGGCTCAGAGTTTGGGATGAGGGGGTAGTGTGTAGGGTTGGTATTTATAGGGATAGGCTAGGGTTAGGGTAGATGAAGGGTTTTAATTTTAAAAAATGTAAAAAATATGTTAAAATGCATTAAAAATGGAGTAAAAGGGACTTTATGGCTTCTATAGAACCGATCTAAATAAATGGAGTGTGCAGGAGGGTAGGGGAGGCCAAGAGACCCAACTTTTCAGTTGGGGACTCGGCCGTCCGGCCGAGTCCGGCCCGCGGCGCCGACCCAAGTCGGCCGGTCCGCCGGCCGACTTTGCCAAGTCGGGCCGAGTCGATGGGTCGGAAGGTGGGGAGTCTTCTGGTGTAACCTCTGGAACATTTACTTTATTAAGTGTAGTGAGGTTTTTGGGATTTATCACATGTTGACTGTTGGTATTCTAAAAAAATCAAAACAAAATAATATTAAAAATAATGTGGGGTATGGGATTTGAACTCTGGTAGCTTGGTTCAGCAGTGCAAGGTATTACCAATGAGCTACAAGCTCCTTCTTATAATTATGGAGCTAATTAATTACTTAAAGTAATAACAGCAAAAGTAAATACTCCAAATATACATTAAATTTAAAGCAAATTTTTGTACACTAAAAATGGAGTTGTTGCAGTGCCGGTGAAGGAAGGTACTCAAGTGTCTTGAGGAGGCGTCGATTTTGGGTGCGACAAGGGAAGGAGATGACGACTCCGGTGAAGGTGGAGTCGGGACAAGGGAGTAGGAGATAGAGGCGAGGCTAGCCGCGATTGAAGGGAGGATATGCCGGTGGTGAGTGGGATGGTGAGTTTGACGACGAGCTACGAACGTAGAGGAAGTCGACAGCGGTGATGTCGTTGGCGATCACGAGCATGAAGAAGAAGGAAAGAGCGGCTACAAGTGGAGAGAGGAAAGTAGAGATGAGGGGAGAGAGTGTCACGACCTGAAGGTACGGAACGTGACCGGCACTTAAATTACGAAGCGTCTAGAGGCTCAACGTAATCTAAGTAAGCCAAAGCCTAGAAATCTAAACCATATAAAAGAAGAAGTAAAGGAAAATATGTAGAAAAAAACAAGTTTAAAAGCAACATCAAATTTTCTCAAAAATTTCGGCAGAGTCACGTTTGTAAAAACTGGCCCCAAACGGGTACAAACAAGAATAATATATACAAACAATAAAAGGTATCCCCAAGCGGGAGCTAGCTCTACGCCAACAGGCGGAAACAAGCACACCATGCACAATAATATACAACGCCAAAGGGCGAGGCTCAAAACTCAAAAGAAAATAAATCCACCAGATACCATAATAATACAAGCGCGACTCTAAGGTCGAAATAAATAACTGGTCCTTTAAACTATCAAGTAATACAAGTCTGGTTGATGGAGCTTACTAGATACCAATGAAATAATAAAAGTACAACGGCGGTCCTGATACAAGTGAACCAACCTACCAAGCAAATCACCCTGAATGAAATGATGTGCCAGCAAACTGCCAAGGAAACCTGTACATCGAACCTGTAATAAAATTTGGCACAACGGGGGTGAGTTGCCAACTCATGAGTAGAAGATATCTGCGAGAAGAAATAGAATGCACGACGCTGTCCTAGGTCATAATAATATACTAATATATCACTAGTCATCTAGTACTGGCAGGGTAATAAACTACGCGTAAGTACAAATGCTCAGTGCTCTTGTCATGCCTCAAATAGTAATATGTCCTGTGAATGAGTATGCATGCACCATGAATGTAAAACAATCAACCCTGAAATCTGGATATATCTATATAAGAAGTCTTTAACTTTTATCATAGTGAAATTTGTATAGAAATCTGAAACATCATCGATAAAATCCATGGAAATCCGTGTCAAGCATCGACACAAAACATGTAAATCTCAAGTCTCAATACCTCATAGTCTCAATATCTCATAGTTTCAATATCTCGGGCTCCGTCAGTCCGGATCGGCCCATATCATCAAATCTCACAACAACGGTCGGTATCCTCTGGATATCCACCGCGCCAGACATCACCGGTAGGTAGTCTTCCCCTGCCAGGCTCATCGTCTACAACTCGATCTTCTTGCCCCGGGTACCATACCGGGCCCACCATGTACCCGAGACGGTTCATCCACTCCTCGAATCGGGTCTCGAAATCCAACAGAAAACATGAAATCTCATGGTGGATGACACATACATCACGAGAAAACCGCAACTTATATTTTAAAAAGAGAGGGAGAGAGAGAAAAGTTTTTATATATATTCTTGCGGTTTTCCCCAAAATCCAGAAATCTCATAGAAATCCAAAATCCCAAAATCATGAGTAAGTAAATAATAAGTACCGACATAAGCCCCACAATCCTGCATGATAACATGAAAATGTGAATGCATGAAATGTCTAAGTAATAAATGCAATGTCTAGACTAACACCTGAGAGTAATCACAATATTATATTGATCTAGCCTTTAGCTGATTCTATCAATAAAAGATAATATGTTCTAAGTGTACGTGACATAGCAATTACCGATGATGATGTGTGTGAGCCGGCAAATAAGTGTACGTGGAATATGCGCATCATCGGTAATGGTGCTGGTGTCCTAACAGGCAGAGTTTCATACTGACTAAAGAAACATATGTATGAACATGCAACTTGATGATTACGATCTGAATATAAAGATGAATGTGTATGACCACCCATTTGTAATATACATGTCTAACTACAACAAAATAACTCAAGCCTAAACTAGTATCCATCTAACCCCCTAAGAAACTAAACTAAAGAAACTAGTCGATAATGTTGGAGATAGTGCCCTCAGAGTCAATTATTGGATCACAGACACGTGATTGCGATGATTGAGGGAGGACCTATCCCGGTGGAACAGTCTTACTCGAGATGATAGTATGCTATCTGGTTTACCTTTATCATCGTGTACTGCTTTAGGTAACCTTACAGGTCGCTATTACACGTTGATAGAGCCCCTAGGATTCTTGCTTGACTGCCAGCAGTATGAGGGCGATCATATACGTGGGAGCTGGTAGTCTATAAGCACATCCTTAAAAGGTCCCTAGTCGTGGGAGTTTCGAGACAGGGCATCGATTCTCCAGAGTGGACTAGTGTATACAGTCGAGACCCCGACGAGGGGCGGTGGCCGGTCTCACAAGCCACTGGTGTCAGTTGGTTCACCTAAGATATATACAGGTGCTCATTGGGTTATGAGTACACCGGACAGGACTCGCCGGGAACATGCTAGTTGGTCTTATACCTGACGTCAGATAGCAGTTCCCTGGTGACATGTGTACAGGTTAGTTCATCGACCTGGGGATCGTCATTTGTCTCGTGTGAGTTCCCACTGTACTTTGATTACTACCCTACCACGCTCAAAGGAGACGTGCAAACAGGTTTTAGTTGGGTACAGTCCCAAGCCACATGGAGGCAGTGAGCGGATCTTCAGGGGTTCGTCTCTCCCGGTATTGGGGGTGAGTTCGCGCTGTGTCTAGGAGAGCCATTACACGAAGTCCTTGGCCAAGGCAGGAGATTTACTGGTAAGTATTCCAGTAGTATCTCAGGGTGTTCTGGGCTACACTCCGACACGACTTGTACCGCTTTTGGGGGTCTGACTTTTACCAACCCCCTAGGCCCGCCATGCGATGCTCATAGACGAACGGACCGAACTGTACGGATATTGTCACTGACAGGCTCAGTAGGGTGTCAGGATGAGTTCGCTCATCGATGTCCCTTTTGGTCAATAGCTGGTGGCCCGTTACGTATTGGCTTATACCTCTGACGTGCTAGTGGTTAAATCCACAACCAAGGTGTTGACGAGTCTTTAGAGTCCCCCACATTCAGTTACTCAAGTTTCGGGCGAAATGCTGTAGAGGCCGTATAGAGATATGGCAGGGTTCGATCAGATACGTGCGGTATTGCACGGATCGTGATCGGACGGTTTTTACTAGCCGGCTTTGGTATAAGCCGGATCCTAGCATAGTACAGTGTAGATTTTGTCTCTTTGCATTTGTGTTCAGTGGGAATACAAATGCGGGCATGTATATGCAGTATCGGGGTTTTCCTGTAATTTATCACGGGATCAGTTTTCTGTAGTTGCCAGTTTGCATTCCGTTCCGGCCGGTTTTCCTTTGATCCTTCCCGGCCGGACTTTTCCGATGGAGGGGGTTATTTGCAAGTTTGCAAATAACTTATTGAGGAGGGGTTTTATGCATTTGAGAGATTATGATATGACCATCATCATTATATTCTTTTTCCATCTTTTCTTTTGCTTTAATGGTGATTAGAATGGATTAGGACTTGATGAGAGTTGACATGACTTTGTTATGATGGCTTTTGGGTGTGGTCACCCTCTACCTTTTACTACCATCACCTCCCTTCTTGTTATTGATCAATTCCCACCACCATTCTCACTAGAGACGCCGGCCACACTATTTTGGGGAGAGAATGAGAGAGTTCATTTGATATGTGAGGGATTGATTCATCTCATTTTTTTTGATTCTTGGCTTGCAAAAGTTTCAAACCTCTCTCCATTGTTCCTTCTTGATTCCTCCATCAATGGCAACTACATAAACTCCAAGAGACAAACTTTCTACACTTATCTACAGCAAATCTTGGACGCGTCGGCTAGCCAACTTCGCGCCCGAGTTGCCTCGGTATAGAGGCGGGAGCCCGTAAAAGATGCAGACGATGTGGTGCCCTTCCGGCGAGGAAGCGACGACCAGAGTTTCCGCGGGAGATCGGGACGACGACGAGAAGACCGGAGGACTCGGATCAGTCGGTATATGTCTAACCCGTCTTATAGTTTGCTAGGACTAATTTAATGGCCCGATCCGGGTTAGTGCGCGGTGGTGCCGGTTTGCTAGTTTGCAAAATTAAAGTTTTTCGCTTCCGCATTTTGGGGTCGGATTGACGGCCGGGGCGCCGCCGTGCACTTACAGTGGTATCAGAGTCTCGCCATTAACATTGTCTAGCTTTGTCTAATGTGTTTACACTTCCGATCGAACAAAATTCCAAAAACCCGCGTTTTCACATGCATCAGTTTTCTGTTGAATTTTTTCTGGCTCGAAAATTTTTTCAGGTTGTAGAAAAGTGATGTACTGGAAGTTATAAGCTTTCTGTAGAAATTCGACACAGTGAGTCGACTATGGGAGCGCGGAACCGCGGCCGAACCCCCCATTAGGCCGCGGTTCCGCCGCACTATAGTGTGATTGCTGCATCAAATTTCTGCAGTTGCTTTCTGGGTTGATTGTATGGTTTTTGGAATATTAATTTTGGGCCCAGAATTTCTTGATGTGCTACAGTAGTACTTGGGGGCCCACTTGGTAATTTTTGATCGATCGGATATTTTAAACACATTAGTTCACAGTATTTACATTATATCTGCGACCGTGAATGTCACTTGATCGGTAAATCCTGCCTAGCTGCTATAGCCCGGTTAGACGGATTTGCGAACGTGACATTCACGTTGATGTTCTATGTATTGCTGTGATGTTGCGGATCGGTCGTGGGGGATATCCTGGTTGCAATGCTAGTACAGTTTTTGTTGTGTTATGTACATTTGATATTGCGGGGCAAGCGTCCGACATGTGGACTGCCGTCACTGCCTGATTGTATTATTATTTTGGGGCACGACCAGGTTGCAGTCGATGTACCCGTTGTATGTATATTTTACTTTCTGTACTAGGATTACCCCGCGGAGGGGTGCACCGATAGCCGGGTTCTAGAGGGCAACAAGCCCGCGGAGGGGGCTTTACTCTAGAATTGGCGGGCTATTCGCCGCACTCGTAGGGGGTACAGGTTGACCCAGGAGAGGTGCCCAAGTTACCGGATTCCGTGAAGTGCTGGGTGGTCCATTCACGGTGCTGAAGGGGGCTGCCTCGCTTCAGGTTTTGGCGGGTAACTTGCCGCGCCCGTAGGGGTCTAGGTTTTCATTGCACAGGCTATCCACACGACCAGGGGAACGTCGAGTTTCAGTAGCGGCTCTGTGAAACCCGGGGATCCCAGATATCTGTATTGTTCTGTGATGCTGTACATTTCTGTGATGTTGCATTTTTATCACGCCTTGAGCGAAATATTATATATTGGTATATATATTAGTAGATGTTGTATATGTTTTGCATCCGCGCTAATCCAGTCCCCGCTCTGTCGTTAGTTAGCTAACCTAACGGGTAATGACGGGACCCAGTGGCGAATGCGGATGGCATATACGTACATCAGTATATTTTCGTTCTTTGTGGTGTGATCAATTGATGGGACTGCATTGATTCGGATCAATGAAAGTTAAAAACAAACCTTTTCTGATGTTGTTGGAACACTTTTCAAAAAGCTGTTATTGTAAGGACGCTCTCTTTTGTTTTGCACAGTGATATTCGGTTATGAATATCCAGCTCCTCAGTCGACGAGGCAAGGGCCGAGATCCCTTCACCGGGAGTGACCCCTTGGACAAAAAGTTTGCGTCAGGGCATTAACTTCACTATAGCCGATTACTTTTGCTTTGCATCGTGGTATTCAGTTGGAATATCCTGCACCTCATTCTACGGGGAAAGAGCCGAGATCCCTTCACCGGGAGTGACCTCTTTAGCGAAAGTTTTCGTCACTATATTTCTAAAAAGCTATCCGTTCCTTCAACGATATCAAGTTCATTACGTTAAAGGTTTTCGCCAGAAACCATTCGTAGCCCTCCGTCGTTTCATATGGGTAGTCAATAGTATTCAAGCTGTGTTTGTTGGCCAAAGTCAAGGCACAGTGTTTGGTAGCTGTTGGTTATTCATATGCAGCATAGATAGATGCGTTGGTTTGGAACAGTCGTACTGCCTTGTTGGCCAAAGTCAAGGGTAGGTACGGGTGGATTCAAAACAACCTGGAGAATGACGGGTAGAACTTGACATGTGACTTATGATTTGTTGGCCAAAGTCAAGGTCATAAGAGCATGGGGTAAAAATCACTTCGGGAGTTTCTAAAGAAACTGAAACTTGCCAGATATGCGCATACCTTCTGGAGTGTGATGACGTGAGAGGATTCCGTCACGTTATCATGTGATGATAGTTGGATCCCGATTCCCACGGATGAGTTGGTTTACTCCTCGGGTCTTCCCGACTAATTCTTCTTTTAGGTTTGGAGGAGAATTTGACGGTACAGTGGGAGGTTTCCAGATTAGATAAATTGGTAACCATTCTGATCTAGGTTAGAGTGCATGCTGAGTGTTTCTTTTCTCTCTCTCTTCGGCAGCGACCATTGACCCAACCCTAAGACTATGACTCAGTGACCAAATTAACCGAACCTTCTTTAACACTGGCTTTTGGATTGTCAGAGTTGCAGACCTCATTGCCACTCCTACTTTTACCCTTTTCTCCAGGACACCCCGTATTACTACGAACGTCCACTTCCATTGGACAAAACCATCGTATGGTTATATACGAACTCGAAAGAACTTGTTCCAGATTCGAGGATGATTTCCGGTTCTGGAGAAAACGAACAGGTCTATTCAGTTGTCTTTTCCTTTTACCTTCTCTCAGGTTGCGAGTACCCCTTAGATTAGGGGATAGTACACCTATTACGCAAATTGGACAGTCTTCTTCCAAACCATAGGCAGGTGCCGACCGGTAGGGAATGAAGAAAACCAATTTGCCTAACGATGGTGTACAGAAGGTATTATGTAAAGACAAAGAAAGGGATTAGAAGGAGGGCAAAGTAAATTGCGACTGATATTCACGACCAAACTAAGTATTTCATTACCACTCCCACTTCACCTTTGTATTTCTCCAGGACACTCCGTATTACTACGAAGATCCACAGTTTATTTGGATACTCCATCGTATGGTTATATACGAACTCGAAAGGAACTTGTTCCAGTTCGGGGATGGATTCTGGTTCAGGAGAAATAGGAATAAGGTTTATTCGGTTGTCTTTTATCTTCACCTTCTCTCACATTGCGAGTGCTCCTAGGATTAGGACAGTACACCCATTATACTTATTGGATAGTCTTCTTCCAAACCATAGGCTGGTGCCGAAAGGTAGGGAAGGAAGAAAACCATTTGGCCTAAAAGGGTGTGCAGAAGGTGATGACTAAAGACATATGAAGGGATTTGGAGAGATGGCAAAGAAATATACGGTTACAGTTGTGAATCTGGATAATGGAAGAGGCATTACTAGGAATACCAGGATACCCCTACGGAACATTTCAGTGTTCCAGTTTCACTGTGTACTGTTAAAATAAAACTGATTTCCCAATTTGACACTTGCTCCAGGGTATGTATTTACCAGGTATGATTCTCACATCTGTATGGTTTTACAGATGATGAGTGGGAGTAAGTTATTGGGAATTAGGTGATTATCCTCAATATATCGGGATTCGTTGAAATCGGTGATATTTGAGGAAGTCGCCTGGGTTGTTTGCCGGACGGCAAATATTTGGTTTTGGATATCCGCTGTTATGCACCAATTTCAAATTGATATATCTGTACGTCTATTTTTATAGAGTGAGATATACCTTTTGAAATTATGTCTATGACATTTACCTATATCAGTGGATGGTTAGGTAAGTAGCATTAAACAGCGGTGTAATTCTTCTTGACCATAAGTATAGTTTCCAACCTACGACACACAGTGAATGAGTTATCAGACTCAAGGGACTTATACAGAGTATTGTATGTTGTCCAGGGTCCATCAGGACAGAGGGGTTGGTTCTCGTACTATATTCGGTTTACCTATGGCTTCTCTAGCTTTTAGACAAGTGTTTCGTGGAAACACAGGGTCCGAATTTTGAGAAGTTATAGGTATTTGAATAAAGTAGAGAACCAGGTATTGCAAGTATCGGGATTCTTCAAAGCAATCGAAGATGTAGATACTTGTGTATGGTGTTCAATTGATAGTAATGATTAAGAGAACTTGCTTCACTTTCAGGTTACTCATAATTGGAAGCATTCCTAAGTTGAGTAACGCTGATCGGTCTCTTTCCATTTAGTTGACATGCACTGGAGACAGCTGCATGATTTGAATCTGGTTCAGTTAAATCAGTGCCTCTGTTTCTATATTGGATATAGAACAGTTCATATCTTAACGATGTTAAGGTACGGGGAGTTGTCTGGCTTATGCTTAAAACCAGACTCTGGATAACTCAAGGCACGGTTCTGTAATGACTGTTTGTGGGTTGACCCAGGCTATGACGAGGGTTGATTTTCTACCATCTGGAAGATCAATAGTAATATTGTTCTAGACTCACCACAGTTTTAACAAAAATGGATTTTTTCAGAAAACAGTAGTGGGAGTATGGTAGAACTGGAAGTGATTCCAGAACCGCAAACGATTACTGAAGATTTGATAAAGAACCTAAAGATTCAATTTGATTTGACATTCCATTGGCCACTCCGCAGATAAGGTGGGTAACCTCAGGCACCCGAGAGGTACTCCGGTAGCCTCAAGGACGGTGACAGGGAGGTTCTTGTTTACCCAGACTTGCCAATGCTGTTGTTCCAGACTGTGAGACCCGGCAGGAGGATGAGTATAGCGTCGTTCTAAACTATCTTTAGAATCGTACGTGTATATGACTCTGCCAGAGGGTTGTCGTAGTCAATGGGAGCAGCGGAAGCATTGGTGGACAGGTGGCTTATGTCTATTTATAGACTAAAGCAGATATAGCGGAGATAGATCATCTATTTCTGATGTGACAGTCATAGGTTTGACTTCATCAGAATAGGGGGTGGATCTGTTAAGAAGGTAATAGCGTGTGATGTCCTGGTATTTGGATGACATACACATAGTAGGAAAGGAAACTCCTATACTACGATCGGTTAATCTTTGGTTGTCACACAGTGGTTTCTCCACACAGGACTTGGATATTATATCAGACATACTGGTTACTAGATCTATGGTTTTAGATCTAGATTTGGGTGGTTTCCCAATCAGGGTACTTTGACAGCATTCTAAGAGTATTTAGAATGAACGACTCCTGGCACGGTAGTGTACCTGCAGGTAATGGAGTCACCCTATCTAAAGGTGTCTTACAGACTAAAGGGGAGAGGGATGTGTATGATTAGCAGATCACTTCCTTAGGCAATTGAGTCAATCATGAGATGTCAAGTACCACACCAGATGTTGTTCTTGCACTAGATGCAATAAGTTGGCATTGATCCTATCCTAGAGAAACAGTCGGAAGCAGTTTTAGAACATAAGTGAATGTTCTAGGGATATGATAACGACAGCCTCATTCGGGGGACAGTTATCATTCCAGGGTTCCAAGGTGACCTGGACGACAACGAAGTTGTCAGAGTTATAGTTTTTCCTTCTGATAAGGGGCAGTATTTTGGACAGGAGGTCCAAGGCAATACTGAGGGAGGCATAGCGTAGGATACTAATTAAGTTCAGTTGACGATACAGTCTAAGAAGTTTGGATTTGGAGTTCATTTATGAGCCGGGTCCCATCAGACATCCAGACATTCTAAGACTGGTATTGCTCATTTTCGGGAGATGGGTTTCTCCGCGAACTTGAGATTTAGAGAGACATAGAAAGAAACATCAAAGCGGATCCACTCACTGAGGCTATTCCTCGAACGCAATAGTTTCGCAAACGGGTTTTGTGAGACTGACTAGTAGAGGAGTTGGGTGTTCGGTATCACACGGGCTGTGAGTATGCGACATCGCAATAATTAGCCTTGAGTGCAAGTGGGAGATTGTTGGAGATAATGCCCTCAGAGTCAATTATTGGATCACAGACACGTGATTGCAATGATTGAGGGAGGACCTGTAGGGTGTTTTTCGTCACCCCATTGAGATGGGAATACGCGCACGCTTCTCAGGCGTACTACAGATTCCCCCTGCCTAGGGTAGGCCGGGGTTTAATGATTGTGGGGATCCGAATCTCCGGCAGCCGCGGACTAAGCAGCCGTTAATTACCCCTCGCCTTTGGGGCGAGGGAACCTCTGATTAACGGGTTAAACTGGTCATGCGAACTCAATGTGCAGTGTACGTGTGTTTTGTTTTGAAAGGGGGCTTTGGATATATTGGGAGCCACGCAGAGTTTTTATGGGGGTCCCGCTACCCGGATAGCGGGCTGGGGGTCAAGGGGGCTAGAAGCCCCCTGCGGGGTTCGGGGCAGCGTCCCGGCCCAAAAATTTTTTTGGAGGGGAGAATGTTGCGGAATATGTGTATGTGTACATATGTATACATATATATATACATGTATATATAAACAAAAAAAGGGGGGAAAAGACATCCAAAGGATGCGTGGGGCCAGCGCCTTGAGCGCTGTGCGCTTAGGTGCTGTGCGCAAGGCGCTGGAGCGCAAGCGCGCGCGCCACGTGTCGGCACGTGGGCGCTTTGCGCTCGGGCGCAGTGCGCTTGAGCTCAAGCGCACCACGTGTCGGCACGTGGGCGCTTTGCGCTCGGGGGCAGTGCGCTGGAGCGCAAGCGCGCGCGCCACGTGTCGGCACGTGGGCGCTTTGCGCTCGGGCGCACTGCGCTGGAGCGCAAGCGCGCGCGCCACGTGTCGGCACGTGGGCGCTTTGCGCTCACGCGCAGTGCGCTGGAGCGCAAACGCGCCACGTGTCGGCACGTAGGTGCTTTGCGCTCGAGCGCTAGCGCGCCGGCGAGGAAAAGAGGGCTTTTGACCCCAGAAACTCCCAGAAGAGAAATTAGAAAGGAGTTGGACTCCTGAGTGTGTTTTTTTTTTGGGTTAATGGGAGGGGTTCTTCTTCCTCCTCCTATGTTAGCTGGATCTTGAAGATCAAGAGATAAGGGATTTTAAAAAATCACTCCTTCTTGAGATCTAATGGAAGATCTGAGTTTCCCTTGATGGGTTTTGTGGTGAAAATCTAATTTGTTTTATAAAAAGGAGAGTAGAACTCTTGATTTAATTCAAGAGAAAGAAAAAGGTTTTGGAACCTTGAAGAAGGAGAAAGATCTCAGATCTGAAACCTTTTTTTGGAGAGAGAAAAATTGTTGAGATATTTCATTATCTTTGCCTTTATAGGCTATACACTTTACACATAGCCCCTTGGGCTTCACAAAATGGCATTTTGCCTATCCCATGGCTCATGTGCCATTTCTTTTTGTACATAAGCCATGGGCTTTACAAAAATTTGGCTTTATGCCTATTTTTCTTACATTTATCCATAAAATAAAATAAAAGAAATACAACAAAATTATTTATTACAAAATTTTTATCTTGGCATGGGGGGAGGCCGGCCGCTTCATGTTCGGGCTCGACCCGGGCATGGGCCCACTGGATCTGGGCTTGGGCCCACTTGGCTTGGGGTTGACTTTTATTTTGACTTGGTCAACCGGGGTGTAAATTTTTACCCCAACAAATTGCCCCCCATCAATAAATGCACACCACATATGTGGGTCGTGTGCATGAAATTGATGGATCTTCTTTCACGTGGAGGCGACTTGATTTGGTACCCGCTTTTTTAGGAAGCTGGCACTGCCCTTTTTACAACATGGACGGTCGTTGCTTGACATGTCTCTGAGACGGAGTGTCCGTGATAGACGTTTTCTCTGGCCCGGAGTGATCTGGTTCCCGCTTTGTAGGAATCCTGCGCTGCCTTTTTCGCGACTTGGACGGTCGGTGCTGCCCTTTTTGCGACTTGGACGGTCGGTGCTGCCATTTTAGCGATTTGGACGGTCGGTACTGCCCTTTTTGCGACTTGGACGGTCGGTGCTGCCATTTTATCGACTTGGACGGTCGGTGCTGCCATTTTAACGACTTGGACGGTCGATGCTACCCTTTTTGCGACTTGGACGGTCGGTTCTGTCCTTTTTGCGACTTGGACGGTCGATGCTGCCCTTTTAGCGACTTGGACGGTCGATGCTGCCCTTTTTACGACTTGGACGGTCGATGCTGCCATTTTAACGACTTGGACGGTCGATGCTGCCCTTTTTGCGACTTGGACGGTCGATTCTGCCCTTTTTGCGACTTGGACGGTCGATGCTGCCATTTTTGCGACTTGGACGGTCGATGCTGCCCTTTTTGCGACTTGGACGGTCGATGCTGCCCTTTTAACGACTTGGACGGTCGATGCTTGATTTGACTTGCTCTGCTTCTTGCAGTGTCAGGGGTAGACTTTGATTTGCTCCGCTTCTTGCGGTGTCGAGATTGGATTCTGACTTGCTCCGCTTTTTGCGGTGTCGGAGTGAAAGTTGACTTGTTGATTTTGATTTAGGTTGACATCAGCATCGCTATACTGGAATATGGCACCCGGAGCGAATCATCATCTGTCATTTAGGGGATTTTGGGATTTTGGTTTTTGTTTGGCATCTGCATTGCTGCACTGGAATAATGCCAGGAGCAACTCATCATTTGCCCCGGGAGGATTTGGGATTTTTTTTTTTTGGGAATTTGAATGTGGTCTCACCGGTAGGACTTGGGAGAGATTGGAATTGTTTTACGCCCGTGGATTGTATACGGTTTTGCAGGATGTATGATCCAGACCGTAGGGCCGAAAAAATTTCAGGGCTTTGTTGGCGTCTGCATCGCTGGACTGGAATGTGGTACCAGGAGCGACTCATCATTCGCCGTTGGGGTATGGGATTTGGAATTTGGTTCTTGTTTGGCATCAGCATTGCTGCACTGGAATAATGCCAGGAGCAACTCATCATTTGCCTTGGGAGGACTTGGGATTTGGGTTTTTGGTCGGCATCAGCACCGCTAACACTGAAGCGAAATGCCAGGAGCGACTCATCATTTGCCGTTGCCCGTTGGGGAACGATGGCTTAGGAGACAGGTTTGGGTCCCTATCACCTAAGGCTTTTCAATTTTTATGGGCCGTGAGGGTCCCATAAAAGCATTTTCTCCCTGCGAGTCGTAAGGATCCCGCAGGTGTATTTTCTCCTTAGGAATCATGAGGATTCCTAAGTGTGTTGCTCCTTTGTGAGTCGTAAGGATCTCACGCAGGGTTTTCTCCTCACCAGGTCGAGAGGACTTTGCGGGTGTATTTCATCTCCTTTCACGAGTTTGCGCCCTTTCGGGTTTTCACAGACTCGCCGGTAGTCCTGCTGTTTTTACTCACGGAGCCCTTTCGGGTTTTCATCCGTGCCCGTTTTGCTTGTGGACATACCGTTTATTATTTTTTTTATTTCTTTTATTATTATTTTTTTTTCTTCCCTCTTTTTTTTTTTTTTGCCGCTGGTGGGACTTTAAAAGTAGTCTCACCGGCAGGATTTGGGAGAGATAGGGGCCATTCATGCCCGTGGATTGTATACGGTTTTACAGGATGTATGATCCAGACCGTAGGGCTGATGTGCTCAATTCGCCTGTGACTTGGAGCATTCACGTGTAGTATTTCTTGAGATATCGGCCATTGATGGGTGGCATGGGCCTTTCTCCCCCGGCACTTATTAATTGGTAGGATCCTCCGTCGAACACTTTCTCGATGACGTATGGTCCTTCCCAGTTTGGCTCAAATTTTCCCTTGGCATGTCGATTGAGGATGATCGGTCTTTTGAGGACCAACACCAATTCACCTTTCTTGAAAGCGCGGAGACGGGTTATCTTGTCATAGGCCCGTGACATTTGGGCTCGGTATAGCTCCAGATTTTGCTGCACCGCGAGCCTCTTTTCTTCGAGGGCATCGAGCTCTTCAAGTCGAAGGAGCACGTTTTCCTCCTCCGTCAACTCGTGCTGAACGGCCATTCTTAAGCTTGGAACTTCGACTTCGAGGGGGAGGACCGCCTCCACTCCGAAGAGCAATGAGTATGGAGTGGACTGAGTTGGAGTACGGTGTGTGGTACGATATGCCCACAACGCCTCGTGAAGTTTGAGATTCCAGTCTCTCTTGTTGGCTGAAGTATTTTTCCTCAGGAGCTTGCATAGAGTCTTATTGAAGGCTTCGGCTAGCCCGTTGGCTCTTGGATTATAGATGGAGGAATATCTCCAGTCTATCTTGTGCTGAGTAGCGAACCTTGAGACATTGAAGCTCTTGAAAGAAGGCCCGTTGTCAGAAATGATTCTTCTTGGTGTACCGAAGCGGTATAGAATATTATGCTGGAATAATGTCAGAATATCTTTTGTCTTGACTTCTTTTAGCGGGACAGCTTCAGCCCATCTGGAGAAGTAGTCTGTCGTGGCCAGTATGAACCGATGGCCTTTGGATGACGGAGGATCAATTGGGCCACCAATGTCGGTGCCCCAGACTTCGAAGGGCCACGACGCCACCGTAGGATGCAATGGATTGGTATGCTTGTGAATAAAATCACCGTGAATTTGGCAGATATAACATTTCTTTGCATGCTCTCCGTAATCACGTATCATGGTGGGCCAGTAATACCCAAGCCGTTTAATCTGCAGTCGCATCTTGGGGCCAGATTGGTGAGCACCGCAAACGCCTGAGTGAACTTCTTTCATGACTTTTTGGGCTTCGGCCGATGACAGGCACCTGAGCCAGAGTTGGTCATATGACCTGCGGTATAGCATGTCATTTACAAACACGTACCGGAGAGCTCTCTTCTTCAGCTGAATCCTCGCAGATTTTTCTTCGGGCAGCCTGTCGTATCAGAGGTACTCTATGAAGGGTTCTCTCCAATCGGGCTCGTCTTGGATGATCGAAGTTTCTTCGGCAGGACTGCTCTTCTGTTCCGCGCTTTCCTCTTCTCGTAGAGAGACTGGGGGTAGAATTTGTCGGCTCCTGACTGTGATCAGAATTTCGTCCATGTCAGGATCAGCCAGCTCCTTGGCTAAGCGAGCGAGTACGTCAGCCTTTCCATTCAACGCTCTAGGGACTCTCATTAGTTCAATGTGAGTGAACCGTTTCATGAGTTCCACCACCCGGCCTCTGTACCGAGCTAACTCAGGTTTGTATATCTTATGGTCGCCGCTTACTTGGTTGACGACAAGCTGGGAGTCACCGTAAACTCGTAGCCGAAGGATTTCCATTTCTATGGCGAGTTCCAAACCAGCTATCAGAGCTTCATACTCAGCTTCATTGTTCGTTCGAGGCTCGGTGAGAGCAAAAGAACGTCGTAGGGTTCCCATTGATGGCGTGATGAACACCAATCCTATCCCCGCTTTTACCTCCGGGACGCTAGATCTGCCGGAGCTTCTTATTGATGAGGCCCCATCGAAGTAGAGCTCCCAACATGGCTCATCTTCCTCGAGGTGCAGCACTTGCTCGTCGGGTAACTCACAATTTAGCGGCGACCCTTCTGGTATGGGATGAGCAGCGAGAAAGTCTGCAAGAGCTTGCCCTTTTACTGCTTTCTGAGGAGTATAAACTATGTCAAACTCGAGTAGCATGACAGCCCATCTTGCCATTCTGCCGGCTAGGCTTGCTTTGGTCATCAAGTGTTTGAGCGGGTCGATCTTGGAGATCAGCATAACCCGATGAGCAAGCAGATAGTGCCTCAGCTTCTTCACAGCAAATATCAGAGCCAGGCATTGCTTCTCGATTGGGGAATAGTTGTGTTCCGCCCCGACTAGAGTTCGACTGAGGTAGTAGAGGGCATTTTCTTTTCCCTCCTCGTTATTCTGGGCAAGGAGCGCACCGAGTGACTCATCCAGCGCGGCAGTGTAGAGAATCAACGGTTTATTTGGAATGGGAGCGGCCAGCACTGGAGGGTGCAACAAGTACTGTTTGATGCTTTCGAACGCTTCTTGACATTCGGCATCCCAGATAAAAGGAGCTCCTTTCTTCATGAGCTTTGAGAAGGGCCTACATCTCCCCGATAAATTTGAGATAAACCTCCGTATATAAGCAAGCTTGCCTTGAAAAGATCTTAGCTGCGTCAAACTCTTCAGAGGGGGCATCTCCATGATGGCCTTTATCTTTGATGGGTCAACTTCGATCCCTCGATGTCGAACTATGAAGCCCAGGAATTTTCCCGATGACACGCCAAAAGAGCATTTCAGAGGATTCATCTTCAGGTCAAATTCCCTCAGTCTGGTGAGAACGGTCCTAAGATCCTGGATATGATCGGCCTTGGTTTCAGTCTTAACGACCAGATCATCAACATAACATTCGACGACTTTATGAATTAGGTCATCGAAGATATTGGTCATTGCCCTTTGATATGTAGCACCTGCGTTCTTCAGTCCTAACGGCATCACCTTGTAGCAATATATTCCGATCGGAGTTCGAAATGCTGTATGCTTCTCATCCTCAGGCGACATCTTGATCTGATTATATCCAGACGAGCCATCCATAAAGGTGAACAACTCGTAATTTGAGGTGTCATCAACCATCATTTCCATGACCGGTAGCGGGAAGTCGTCCTTTGGACATGCCTTGTTGAGGTCCCTGAAATCGACACAAACTCGGATCTGCCCATTTTTCTTCTTCACTGGGACTATGCATGCGATCCAGTCCGCATATTTCTCTTCCCTGATGAAGCCGGCATCGATGAGTTTCTTGGTTTCCTCGATGACCTTTTCTTCCAACTCCTTTCTCATTCTTCGAGGAGCTTGTTTGACTGGCTTAGCATCAGGAGATATAGCCAACTTATGTACGGCCACTTCAGGGGAAAGGCCAGGCATTTCTTTGTATGTCCACGCGAAGCAGTCGACGAACTCATGCAGTAGGGCAATTATCTGCGCTTTCATTTCCTCTGACAAGAGCGAGCTGATGTAGGTTGGCCTTGGATTATCGGGCGTTCCTAAGTCAATCTCGGTTAGCTCGTCAAAGGTTGCTTGTCCGCCATCTTCGAGCTCTTGAGGAGCTTCTTCTGGCTCGGCTATCTCGTCATCATCATTTGATCTTTCGCTGGCCTCGCCAACATGGATCATGTAGCACGCTTTGGAATCAGGTTGAATGTAGCCTATGCCCCGTCTATCTGGAATTCGTCCATCGATGAGTGCTCGGGCCTGGGGTGGATGCCATAGCCCTTCGTAAAACTTTGCTTCGGACTCCGTCTGATATAACCGGCATCCGCACTTTTTAAAGTATTCCCGCATCTCGGGCGCATAGTATCTGGGATTGAGGACGGCTCTTATGCCTCTCTCATAGGGAAGGCACGTGACAGAAAGATTGTCCGGGTGCACAACGGGGGTTGACCCGTAAAACAGGATGCCCTTCTGTCCATTTTTCCTCCCGGGCACGTAGAAAGTTTTCAGCTGGTCCACGGTAGAGACTGACAATGCGTCGAGCTCTTTGCACATCTGCTCCGGCACCCTTGTGACGGCTAGGGACCCTTCTGTAATTTCGAGGGTCTCTCGTAGTTTCGCTTTTCGCATGGGGGTCCGATCTGCACCGCTGCTGCACGACAGGTCCTCTTCCTCTGACTCTTCAGTGTCGCTACCGAAATGTGGGCGCACTTGGGCGTTTTTACTTTTGAAAGTGACAACCGGCGCGGATTTGCTTTTGGGTCTTGGGGCCGGTCTATCCTCAGTCAGTTGAGGCTTAGCATTTTGGTGGTTCATAAAGTACCGAGAATCTTCATGGCGGACTTCATGCACACCGAACGGCTGGATGTCTCCGTCAATGCGTCTTTCTTCGCCATTTTTAGTATACTTCATGCATTGATGAAGAGTTGACGGAATGATGCCGTAATCGTGGAGCCACGGTCGCCCCAAGAGAATCTTATAAGACGTGTCGGCGTCGATCACGTATATCTTAGCTTCAGTTTGCAGATCCCCGAATTTGATTGGCAGAGCTATGGACCCCAGAACTTGCTGGCAATTTTAGTTGAAGCCTTGAATGACAATCCTTTCCCTTGACAGGTGTCGGACATCCATCGACAAACTCTTCAGCGTCCGCAAGTTCATGATGTTCACTGAGGACCCCGGATCAATCAATATGCGATTAATTCGATCTCCGTCGCTGTACCCGGTCACGTAAAGCGGCCGATTATGCTCAGCCGTTCCCAGTAGCAAGTCTTCATCCTTAAATGTGACTGCGGCGGCATGCAAAGCGTGCTGGGCTTCTTTCATATTAATTTCCGCAAAGTGAGCCTGATACCGCTCGGAGTTTTGGAGAGCGTGAATAAGAACATTTCTAAGCTCCTTAGATAGGACCAAGGCGTCGTAGATGCTCAGGAGAGACGGGAGCCTTCGAAGGTGAGCCAAGACATTATAGTCCACCGAGGAAGGACTTGAGTTTTCATCAGCCGGTTCTCCGCCATCTTCATCATTAGCCATCTGTTTTCCCTTTCCTTTTGGGGCATTGCCCTGATTTGGCGGCAGAGCCCTGCCGCTTCTGAGCTGGATTTGATTGGCCTTTGTGGTGAGCTCCTCGTCCTCTTCGGGAAAACAGAGCTCATCCTCGGAGTCGCTGCCAAGATGGATGGCGTAGCAGGTCACTACTGGGATCTCTTCATTGGAGTCTTCTTCTAACTCCCCCAGAATTTCAGTCGCTTGTACAGGGAAGAACTCCTTCAATTGAATCAATGTTCTTTCTCTTTGTTCATATTCTTCAAGGGAATCGATATATTTTTGAATGGTCGATCTCCCTGCATACTCTTTTTCGCGCCGAGCTGCACTTTTCTTCTTCTTGAGCTTCTTGGATTTTGAGCCTGATAGAGCCGCATTGGCAGCTGGACCGGTAGGCTTCTTCTGCCCTTCCCATTCCGTCCTGGGTTCTTTCCAAAGTAGCTTTATCATCTTCTTCGTCTTATTAGATATGTGCGTACTCCACGGAGGCC
Organism: Agapanthus africanus; assembly: GCA_030015575.1. NCBI lineage: Eukaryota > Viridiplantae > Streptophyta > Magnoliopsida > Asparagales > Amaryllidaceae > Agapanthus > Agapanthus africanus. The sequence goes on along the minus strand of CM057350.1, from coordinate 160,713,047 downwards.
GCGATGAGTCCGTTTCATTTCTCAGGGCAGCGGGTTCGGCTGTCTGCTCCCAGAAAGCTTCAGTTTCTGTCTGTATAAAGTTGGTGGTTGCAACTTGATTGTTCACCAACACACTTTTGGACAGTTCGATCTCTCCAGCCTTGTACTGCTTCTCGACCCAATCTTTGAAGATATAGCAATCCTCGATCGCATGGCTCACTACTCGGTGGTACGGGCAATACAGAGGATTGTCGGTCATTTTTGCTTCTTAGGGTCTTTTCGACTCCGGCAATTGGAGGCCGTTGTTCAAGGCATCTTTAAATATCTTGCGGACTTTGTCCCTCCTGAAAGAGTAAACCTTGTTCTTTTTCTCCTCCAGGGAAGGCCCATCTCCTCCCAGCAATGGCTTTCGAGACCGGTTGGTTTTGGATTCGCCCGCCCTTCGCTTTTCTTCATTGTCGGGCGCATTGAAGACATTAGTACTGCTGGAACTCCCGCTTCTACGGTTGTCGTCCCGCTTACTTTTCCAAGTTTTGTCTCTCTGAGAATCCGGCGGGGACTCTTGCTTTGAGCGTTCCAGCATTTGGACTTTATTGGTTAGCTCCTGAAATGTCTTGAGGCCCGCTGTACACAAGAATGGGACCATCCAATTGCTGAGGTTCCCAATGAGAAGACTGACGGACTGGTCCTGCTCCAGCGGCGGTTCGCACTTGACCGTGAGATTACGCCATCGGGCGATAAAGTCAGTGTTGCTTTCATTCTTCCCCGGCTTGGTCCTCACAAGGTCGGCAATGGAGATTTTATCACTGACGCTCATGAACCTTTGCCGGAACAGAGACTCCATTTGGGCAAAGGTAATGATAGACCCGTCTGGTATGCTCGCGTACCAGTCGAAAGCGACACCGGTCAGGCTGTTGACAAACTGACGAAGAAGGAGCGCGTCGTTGACCCCTGTATTTCCGCACGATGCTTTGAAGTGGGCGACGTGCTTATTTGCATTCCCCGTTCCATCAAATCTTCCGAACTTAGGAATGACGTAGCCGCTTGGGAACTCAATCAGGTCGTATTGCGCGGGCTATGGCCGCCCACTACTACCGATTTCTTTCTGAGCTTCAGCTTCGGCCACCAATGTTTTAACCTTGCTGGTGACCAAATCCATTATCCGATCCTGTGTTAGCGGGATAGTGCTATCTGGGGCCAAGGCGTCCCCAGAAGCAGAGTGTGGACGGCTCTCATGTGGCTCGACCAGTCTTGGACCCGAAGGAACAGGCATTGGCTGCCTCGGATTGTCATCACCCGGCTGATTAGTAGCGGCTTGTGCTTGATTGGGAGGCGTTCGAGCAATTTGAGCCGTAAGCTGCATCACCACGTTGGTTAAGTCGTCAATCTTCGAGTAGAGCTTGGCCATCTCTTTATCTTTGCTCCTGAGCTGTTTTCGAAGCTCTTGAAGCAGCTCTTGCTCCGCAGTCCTGGGGCGGAAAGTCGGCTCCTCCTCGCTGTCCGAGCTTGACTCTTCATGGACCGAGGGGTCTTTCTGCCTATCATCCTCATCGAGAGGGTTTTCTTCATCCAGCGGGGGCAGCTGTTCTTGAGCGGCGGCGACCACATTCAGGCTAGATTGGGCTTGGGATGTGGTGGCCCCATCCTTGCTTTTGCTGCGAAGGTTGTCGCTGGGGCGTCCGCCCGCCATATAGACCGTATGGATGATGTATCCGGCCGTCTTTCTATCATTGGAAGCTGATTTCACGGATCGCTGTCTTGACCCCCTTGCTTCGGTAGCTGGTAATCGATTGAAGACGGCTGGCCTAACCAGGTTCTTGAATGGTGATGGCGCTTCTTTTCTGGATTTGCCCCGCTGCTTTCATGCGGCACAGAGCGCCTGATAGACCATTGAAGAGACAGTGTCATACTTTTTATGTTGGGGCCAGGACACGTCTCTTTGTAGCATTGTTCGGACCGCTGTCTTCTTGATTCTGGCGGTCATGGCATTTTTCTGAACCCACTTCAGAGGCTCGAAAGAATTGCTGATTCTTACGTCCGACTCAGCCGTCGTCGCAGGGCAACCCTGCACTTGGAACTTCACACGATTCCATTTGGCCGAAGCCCTGGCCCTCTTGTTGGCTCGATACCTGAGCCGCTTCTGCCTTAACTTTTCTGTTCTAAGCACCTGTCAGACTTCGGCTTTTCGGGAAGACACCGCAGACTGGGCGATGGAGAGCTTTGGAGATACGCTCGATTGTGCATTTGTTGGAGTCATCGCCTGAGCTCGTCCGCGACATTTGATGCTGCCCTTCGCACCGAAAGTCTTGCCCCCAGCTGGAGCAACAGGGAGTCGTTCAGACACCATCTTAAGTTTCGGTTGTGGTGCCTTAGCAATCACAACATTCGGCCTCTTGCCCCTTGAGACCGGCTTGGCCACCTGTTCCGCCGGGATCTCCGCCAGATGAGCACTTCCGGCAGGGTAGATGATGACGGAGCCAAACTGGCGGGGCGGTTCCTCCCACTGTCGACTGAGGCTCGCGGGGAGAACCACACGAGCGTTGATCTTGACCACGTACGGAATCGGGGTCATGTTGGAAGCTGAATTCGTCTGGGGAGACATTGTCGTCGAAGGTTGATTGCTGCATGGAAAAAAGAACATCATTTCAGTATAGGCAATCGATATGTATATTGATTGAGTTCATATGAACCTTTAACCCGAAATATGGGAGGAGAGATTCGTCCCATCGGGCGTGCCAGAATCTGTAGGGTGTTTTTCGTCACCCCATTGAGATGGGAATACGCGCACGCTTCTCAGGCGTACTACAGATTCCCCCTGCCTAGGGTAGGCCGGGGTTTAATGATTGTGGGGATCCGAATCTCCGGCAGCCGCGGACTAAGCAGCCGTTAATTACCCCTCGCCTTTGGGGCGAGGGAACCTCCGATTAACGGGTTAAACTGGTCATGCGAACTCAATGTGCAGTGTACGTGTGTTTTGTTTTGAAAGGGGGCTTTGGATATATCGGGAGCCACGCAGAGTTTTTACGGGGGTCCCGCTACCCGGATAGCGGGCTGGGGGTCAAGGGGGCTAGCAGCCCCCTTGCGGGGTTCGGGGCAGCGCCCCGGCCCAAAAAATTTTTTGGAGGGGAGAATGTTGCGGAATATGTGTATGTGTACATATGTATACATATATATATACATGTATATATAAACAAAAAAAGGGGGGAAAAGACATCCAAAGGATGCGTGGGGCTAGCGCCTTGAGTGCTGTGCGCTTAGGTGCTGTGCGCAAGGCGCTGGAGCGCAAGCGCGCGCGCCACGTGTCGGCACGTGGGCGCTTTGCGCTCGGGCGCAGTGCGCTTGAGCGCAAGCGCTCCACGTGTCGGCACGTGGGCGCTTTGCGCTCGGGCGCAGTGCGCTGGAGCGCAAGCGCGCGCGCCACGTGTCGGCACGTGGGCGCTTTGCGCTCGGGCGCACTGCGCTGGAGCGCAAGCGCGCGCGCCACGTGTCGGCACGTGGGCGCTTTGCGCTAGCGCGCAGTGCGCTGGAGCGCAAACGCGCCACGTGTCGGCACGTAGGTACTTTGCGCTCGAGCGCTAGCGCGCCGGCGAGGAAAAGAGGGCTTTTGACCCCAGAAACTCCCGGAAGAGAAATTAGAAAGGAGTTGGACTCCTGAGTATGTTTTTTTTTTTTGGGTTAATGGGAGGGGTTCTTCTTCCTCCTCCTATGTTAGCTGGATCTTGAAGATCAAGAGATAAGGGATTTTAAAAAATCACTCCTTCTTGAGATCTAATGGAAGATCTGAGTTCCCCTTGATGGGTTTTGTGGTGAAAAACTAATTTGTTTTATAAAAAGGAGAGTAGAACTCTTGATTTAATTCAAGAGAAAGAAAAAGGTTTTGGAACCTTGAAGAAGGAGAAAGATCTCATATCTGAAACCTTTTTTTGGAGAGAGAAAAATTGTTGAGATATTTCATTATCTTTGCCTTTATAGGCTATACACTTTACACATAGCCCCTTGGGCTTCACAAAATGGCATTTTGCCTATCCCATGGCTCATGTGCCATTTCTTTTTGTACATAAGCCATGGGCTTTACAAAAATTTGGCTTTATGCCTATTTTTCTTACATTTATCCATAAAATAAAATAAAAGAAATACAACAAAATTTTTATCTTGGCATGGGGGGAGGCCGGCCGCTTCATGTTCGGGCTCGACCCGGGCATGGGCCCACTGGATCTGGGCTTGGGCCCACTTGGCTTGGGGTTGACTTTGATTTTGACTTGGTCAACTGGGGTGTAAATTTTTACCCCAACAGGACCTATCCCGGTGGAACAGTCTTACTCGAGATGACAGTATACTATCTGGTTTACCTTTATCATCGTGTACTGCTTTAGGTGACCTTACAGGTCGCTATTACACGTTGATAGAGCCCCTAGGATTCTTGCTTGACTGCCAGCAGTATGAGGGCGATCATATACGTGGGAGATGGTAGTCTATAAGCACATCCTTAAAAGGTCCCTAGTCGTGGGAGTTTCGAGACAGGGCATCGATTCTCCAGAGTGGACTAGTGTATACAGTCGAGACCCCGACGAGGGGCGGTGGCCGGTCTCACAAGCCACTGGTGTCAGTTGGTTCACCTAAGATGTATACAGGTGCTCATTGGGTTATGAGTACACCGGACAGGACTCGCCGGGAACATGGTAGTTGGTCTTATACCTGACGTCAGATAGCAGTTCCCTGGTGACATGTGTACAGGTTAGTTCATCGACCTGGGGATCGTCATTTGTCTCGTGTGAGTTCCCACTGTACTTTGATTACTACCCTACCACGCTCAAAGGAGACGTGCAAACAGGTTTTAGTTGGGTACAGTCCCGAGCCACATGGAGGCAGTGAGCGGATCTTCAGGGGTTTGTCTCTCCCGGTATTGGGGGTGAGTTCGCGCTGTGTCTAGGAGAGCCATTACACGAAGTCCTTGGCCAAGGCAGGAGATTTACTGGTAAGTATTCCAGTAGTATCTCAGGGTGTTCTGGGCTACAATCCGACACGACTTGTACCGCTTTTGGGGGTCTGACTTTTACCAACCCCCTAGGCCCACCATGCGATGCTCATAGACGAACGGACCGGACTGTACGGATATTGTCACTGACAGGCTCAGTAGGGTGTCAGGATGAGTTCGCTCATCGACGTCCCTTTTGGTCAATAGCTGGTGGCCCGTTACGTATTGGCTTAACCTCTGACGTGCTAGTGGTTAAATCCACAACCAAGGTGTTGACGAGTCTTTAGAGTCCCCCACATTCAGTTACTCAAGTTTCGGGCGAAACGCTGTAGAGGCCGTATGGAGATATGGCAGGGTTCGATCAGATACGTGCGGTATTGCACGGATCGTGATCGGACGGTTTTTACTAGCCGGCTTTGGTATAAGCCGGATCCTAGCATAGTACAGTGTAGATTTTGTCTCTTTGCATTTGTGTTCAGTGGGAATACAAATGCGGGCATGTATATGCAGTTTCGGGATTTTCCTGTAATTTATCACGGGATCAGTTTTCTGTAGTTGCCAGTTTGCATTCCGTTCCGGTCGGTTTTCCTTTGATCCTTCCCGGCCGGACTTTTCCGATGGAGGGGGTTATTTGCAAGTTTGCAAATAACTTATTGAGGAGGGGTTTTATGCATTTGAGAGATTATGATATGACCATCATCATTATATTCTTTTTCCATCTTTTCTTTTGCTTTAATGGTGATTAGAATGGATTAGGACTTGATGAGAGTTGACATGACTTTGTTATGATGGCTTTTGGGTGTGGTCACCCTCTACCTTTTACTACCATCACCTCCCTTCTTGTTATTGATCAATTCCCACCACCATTCTCACTAGAGAGGCCGGCCACACTATTTTGGGGAGAGAATGAGAGAGTTCATTTGATATGTGAGGGATTGATTCATCTCATTTTTTTTGATTCTTGGCTTGCAAAAGTTTCAAACCTCTCTCCATTGTTCCTTCTTGATTCCTCCATCAATGGCAACTACATAAACTCCAAGAGACAAAGTTTCTACACTTATCTACAGCAAATCTTGGACGCGTCGGCTAGCCAACTTCGCGCCCGAGTTGCCTCGGTATAGAGGCGGGAGCCCGTAAAAGATGCAGACGATGTGGTGCCCTTCCGGTGAGGAGGCGACGACCAGAGTTTCCGCGGGAGATCGGGACGACGACGAGAAGACCGGAGGACTCGGATCAGTCGGTATATCTCTAACCCGTCTTATAGTTTGCTAGGACTAGTTTAATGGCCCGATCCGGGTGTTTAGTGCGCGGTGGTGCCGGTTTGCTAGTTTGCAAAATTAAAGTTTTTCGCTTCCGCATTTTGGCGTCGGATTGACGGCCGGGGCGCCGCCGTGCACTTACAGATAAGAAATAAGAATCCACCTAGGGTCTGAGTCCATATCTCTAATAGTCGGCGATCCAGCCTCAATAGCGTCACGTACGTAGTATGACTTCCTCGAATCAAGAGTGCGGATCAATCATCACGTCTATGCCTCGTACGGTAAAATCCATCGTACGGCATCCCAATATCGGGGTACGGGTCAAGTATCACCTACGTACATCATCATTCGTATAATATCATCATCAAATAATGTCATGATTAAAGGTACTGTACTGTAATCGCATACATCCCAATATCATCAATCATATATCATTGTTTGCGTATATATACATCGTCAATTGGTCCTCAGAAATATCATGTCATATATATCATATCGTAATCAGGTCACACATATATCATATCGTAATCAAGTCATATATATATTATATCGTGATTCAATCACAGGTTACAGTCCGGTTTCTATTCTAGAGTCTCGTATATCTCAATATCATCATCACTTATTATCGTTTATGTATACATATCCATTTCTCATTTTCCAATGATCCGCTAACATCATAATACGACTGTATAGCCAAAAGATCACGGCATCAAGCCCAGTCACATCGTCTCATCCCCATGTATCATATAACATCCTTATATCACATATACATGTTGTGTATATATATATATACCTACACACATTCCTATATATATACACATACACATATACACCAAGTCAAGTTTCTGTGTGTGCGTGTGTGTGTCTACCTACGAATCCCCTTCAAGACATTCATCTTCTGGTAAAGTCTTTCTAAATCAGTCTAGTCCAACCTAAAGTCTTTAATATGGTCTTACTCGCCAAGAATCTAAGGTCACGTCTGACTTCCTAATGACAATAAGTAATATTCCTATTCTACGTTTGTGGGGGTGCTAAACGCCATCCACCCGACTTCCCCCGTAGATATACATCTACTCACCTGGTCCTTATCTGCCGAAGACGATGTCACCCTCCTTTTCTTCCTCGTCCGAAGTCCACGTGAGGGGTACCTATACGAAAACATATATAATATCGTAAACTGAATCACGAACAAAACCAAAACGACGCACGGTACGCGCATAGGTTAAAACATATGAGCTGCTCATGCAAAAGAACCAAATATCGCTCGATATCGGCATATAAACGCCGATTGATCGAGATAAAACACCAACAAACAACTCGTAGTTTCAAAACTCATTATTTATAATATAAAACATGGTTTAAATCATCGAAACCTTAAAATCGATCAAATCGTCCGATTTCATAAAAACCTAGAAAACGTCAATTTACTGTTTTACTTCAAAACTTGATGTTTAAATGAAACTAATGGTCATAATATTCATTAAATAATATAACTAGATTATAGAAACCATTACTATATTTTTATCACACTAATTTGTATTAAATTGCAATTTCAAGTTTGCAATTTTATCAATTTCAACGTCTTACAAGCAAAATTTCACAATTTCACAACTAAACTTGATTTTGCATGAATTAACTTATTATACTACAATTTATGATGTTAATAATTTAATGAAACCATAATTAGATTTTAAACCTCAATTATTTAAGAAATTTCTAAAACCTAGTTAGCAAAAATTACATATTTATCACAATTTTCCATTATCAAGTTGAAACTAGTAACCAAATTAGGTTTCTCATTCCTTTAACATGTTATTATTCTCATTAAAACCACAATCTAGTGATAAAAATATTAATTAGAATTTTATCACACCAATATATATAATTTATAAAAATCTAGTTTGCAAAATTATTTAATTTAAACAATTTTGAAAGAACAATTTACAATACATCAACCATACAAGATTTTCCATTTCTAAAAATGTTAAACTAGTTATTATAACCCCACATAATTAATAAAAACCCTAACTTGATTTTAGAAACCCTATCTTGAATTTTAAATTTACAAATAGAATTAATTAAGAAAATCTAAATATGCTAGATTAAAGCATTTAACAACAAATAATCATAGGAATAAAAATTATACCTCCAAAACATGAGATCCAAACATGAAAATATGCTTCCAAAATAATGATTTCCAACTCCAAAATTTATGCTAAATAGGTCAAAGGAAAATGGTAGAGATTGAATATTGATTTTGAGGTTTATTTTTGGAATTTTTGTTGAATTTTTGATGATTTTTGAAGGAAAATGAGCTTGGAACAAGGGGGGCTGCCATGAGGTGAGGGCCGGCCAAGGCAATGAGAAAAATAGAGAAAGAAAAATATGTGAGGAGTTGTGTATAAAGTTCTTCAAAAGATGCATGTTTTATGTCTTTTCAAAATTTTCTTTATTTTTTATTCACTTCTTTTCTAAGTTAATCCTAGAAAAGTCTAGAACCATGAAAAATTTTGGAAATAAATTTTGCATGATACACACTAAATTACAATATGTAATGGTTCACTTTTGCTAAATTAACCCATTCAAATTTGTAATTTACACGAATTTAATGCATAAATAAAGCTTATGTTAATATTTAAAATAATTAATTTAGGAAAAATATTTAATTAAACTAAAAATTTATAAGTGACTAAATAAACACCATTTACTTGTAATTAAATCTTTAAAATAGGTCTTTTTAAATTTATGATGAAAATTATTTATAGTTAAGTTTTACGGAAAATACGGTTTATTTTACCGAAAATCAGAAAATTCACTTAAAAGATTTTATTTATTTAATTATTTATTTAAAACGCTACAGAGAGGGAGAGAGAAAGATGGTTTTTTAAAGAACGAAACAATTAAATAAGTTATATATATATATATATATATATATATATATATATATATATATATATATATAAACAACAATACAATAAAAGATACCACCTGACTCCAAACCGTCGCCACTAAAATTTGTAACACCCTAATAAGTTTATACAATATAACTTGGTATTTTAAGTATTCCTTTATAATTCTTTTATTTTATCTATTGGGTTACGAATGATTCGAATAGTAATAGTCATTATCCGACCCGACCTGCATGTTTAAAATCCTATTTGGTGCAAGATTATAGCTAATATTACCAGTAAAGTGTATCTACGTAAATCTAGTATTATATACACACTATATCTTGATATATTCATTTGTAGTACAAGATATGAATATAAATAATATTTTGACATTGCGTGGTATATCATCTCATATCTCATTTCACTCTTATCTATTATGTGCAAATCTTGAAATATAACATAACAAAATATTTAATAATCTTTTTATAAGGTTAGTTAAATCTTACTTGGGGCCATATGTATTTAATATAAGAATATCGCATTATGGTTTAAGATTTTATATATGGGTATATTTCTCGAAAATATAGTTTTAGAAAGATTCGGGTGAAAGTTTGGTAACATTTGATATTATCTACAAACCATAACACACACACACACACACACACACACATATTATATATACTAATCCTATTTATATATATATTATAAAATTTTTATATTTTTATATTGTTTTTAAAAACCCTTTCTCTTTCTCTCTCTCTCTCCTCTCGATCTCTCCTGTGCCCTAACCCTCGCCCTTGCCATCATCGCCGTCCCCACCTCGTCATCATCACCACCCCTTCATCGTAACCTCCTCTTCTTCGTCGTCGTCACCTCCTCTTTCCCGAGACCTCGCCTGAGCTCCGACCCCCACAACCGAACCCACTTCCTTCGTCTTCCTCTCTCGCTGTTGTCTGAATCCGATCACCCCCGCCATCACCCTCATCACTCCTTTCCTTTTGTCGTCGCCAGTGCTCCTTTCACCACCTACCTCACCACCGGCATCACCTCCTCTTTCTTTTCTTCTTTTCTTTTCCCTTCTCCGATCACCTTACCGTCTCGATTTCCCGACCCCGTCGTCGTTGTCGAAGTCGTCCCATCTTCTCATCGCCGACCCAGCGACTTCTTCTCTTTGCCTCGCAGTGACCCAGAGCCTATCCCCGACGCCTTCTTCTTCTTCCTTTTGTTCTATGTCGATTGCTTCGCCGGAGCCAACCGTCGTCGCCACCCTAGTTCCTCGCCGGCAAACACGACCCAGACCCTATCTCCAGTCGACATCCCTCGAAGCTAGACCTCTCTTCATCTCTTTCTGTCTCTTTCTTCTTCTCCAAGTTCAAAACCCTAACTTTTTCTCGTCGCCGGCGAACCCCGACTTGTCGCCGTCATTTTCGACCCAAGTACCAGCCTCTGGGAATTCCACAGAGCGCCAGCGAGTATCTCAGAGCATTACACAATCGTTTGTGGCCAAGGTCGTGTAAACGTCGTGATTTCGAGAATCGCCGTCGTTCGGAAAATCCGTATTTCTTCGTGAATGTAACAACCCTAAACTTTCTGTACAAATTTTTCAAAAAATACAGAAATGGATACTTTTGCCTGAGCACAAGTTATAAATTTGTTTTGCTTTTTAATAGAAAGAAGGAGCTTGTAGCTCATTGGTAAGACCTTGCACTGCTGAACCAAATCACCAGAGTTCAAATCCCATCACCATATTATTTTTAATATTGATTTCTTTTAAATTTTTAGAAGCCCAAGAGCCTACACGTGCATAACTCGTAAAAAGCGAAAGTCACATATAAAACAAACTGACCCAGGGGATACACCAAGAGATGACGGACACATGGCCCCAAGATCCGGCCTGACTCGGCCGGATCGGGCCGGCGGCGCAGCTGACTCGGCCGGCGCCGCCGGCCGAACTGAGTCGGATCGGCCGATTCCCTTCATGACTTCTGTGTCTTTTTGCCTCCTTATAACTCCTGCACACTTTAAATACCCTGCACATTTACAGAGTCAATAAAAACACCGATTTACTCTATTTTAAATACAATTTTTAATACAATTTTCACACAACCTTCCATCTACCCTAAACCCTAGATTACCCTATAAATACCACTCCAATACACCCCCTCACTCACTAATTCTGTCCAAACTCTTAAGAAAACTATCTAGAATTTTTGTGTACAAGTGGAGTTAGCGAAGGGCGAAATTCCGACGACGACCCTAGGAGCTCCCGGCGACGAAACGACGTACTCCCTCTTCCTCTCCTCTAAACCAAAATACAGTAAGTCCCTCCTCCCTCTCTTCTTTTCTATTCTTAAAATACGTATTTCTAAAACCCGACGGAAACGGAGTTAATTCAACTTCCGATTCGGTTCTTCGTAAAAACTCCATCTTTTCTTAAATACAAACATACCAAACCCTAACATCTTGACTATTAATCATTAACAAAACATCATGAACAAGTTCCATAGTAAAATATTTCATATTACAATTTTTATCGTACTTTTTCATTAAAATACCACATAGTTTAGTTTTGACATTAAACATCATATTTCTTGCTATACCTTTAGATAGATCACGGGGTAATGACCTACCTCTTCACAACACCCATATGCAATATAGCACGATACCTTTTGGAAAATATAGATTCGTGAAAATACCGTTTTACACAAAACTACTTTTAACTTATAAAAACCATTTTCACAAGATTACGTATTTTAAACAAGTCTTTGCAAAGCGCCGCTACAGCCCATTTGGGGAACCCGTTTAGGATGGGGCGGATTATCGCACATCATCGGGCTTAGTAGTGCGAGATGCAGACCTCCGCAAGGAGCATTCGGTCTCGAAAGATTTAAAAATACAAATATCTTTAGAAAATGAGATTTCTAGAAAAATAATAAAATTAAAATTATTATTATATATATATATCATCAAAATATCTAATTTTGATATAATATTAATATTCCAACTTTTCTAAATCAAAAGAATCATTTTACATGAAAATACCATGCAATTCCATACAAGTTCAATATTTTACAATTAAATACCTTATATTATGAAATTAGGTTTTATTCACTAGAAATGTCACATATATAAAATATACATCTATGACAACTCTAAAGACGATAATTAAATACTTGGGGTGTATTTCGAAAATTATACAAAAGTATTTTTACATATAACCCATCAAGTTTTATAAATTACCCTAAGGACCCCAATAAACATAGGTTTAAGCGGGACCAATTTCTTGAGCCTCAGAGAGCCGGAGAAGTGGATGCTTGCCTATTTAAGGTAGACAACTTAACAAACGGTGTTATCAATACGGTAATCGTCTTTGAAAAAGACACAAATCCTGCCGCCCATGTGTAGCGGTTACCGATAACATCAAAACCTAATTCAGGACTTCAATTTCTTTTCTAATGGTTCTGACTCAGACTGAGTCTCATTATAAATAATCTGACTTGAATATGATTCAAGTACAATCTACAATACTATAATTCAATATGAATCCATGAATCCATGCAATCAATCTGAACACATATATTCAATCTATTTTGACTGAACCGAACCATGAATATACTTCCAATTACATGATTCTCTAGTTACATCCATTTACCGATATCATGGTTTCGGCAAGTCATCCATCTATACAATCTATAATACAAGACAATACAATTTACCATACAATACAAACAATACAATCAAGACATCACGGGGTTTAAGGGGTAGATTGGTACGGAAGGTGTTAGAAGTGGCACGAGATGAAGGGTTCTGGCAGCGCCCCGGCCATCGAAACACGGCCAAAATGTGGAACAAAAATTTTCTAAACTGGCGCTACCGCTACCCGATTTACAGATCGACCTTAAACCCTAAACTAGCAAACTAACTAAGAGTTAGAATCGTTATACCGAGTTGATCCGAGTCCTTTGGTCTTCATTCCAAGCTCCTAACGGTTCTTTAACAAGGTTTGGTTGCCGGTCTTCCTTTATCTCCGATGATCCACCCGAGGGAAACGGCGCAAGCTCCAACCTCGACAAACGAGGTAACTGACGCTCCAAAGTTGCTAGTGATGGAGAGTGGGGGTGTATGAAAGTGTCACTACAATTTTCTCTCTTTTCTTGTGCTCAAGGGAGCAACCATAGAAGAAGAATGGAGATGAGGAAGCTTTGGCATGAGGCAACAAAAATTGGCTAAGTTTCTTTTCTTTTGTGTGAAATGAGAGAGTGAGTGTGTAATCAATCAAGATGAAAATCATCCTCTCTACAATAATGGCCGTCCCCCCTCTCATTCACACAAAAATATTTCATTTTTAATTTCATTAAACAATGTGAACCATTAAACAAATGTGCACCATACTTTGCACCATGCCTCAAAACCATGCCCTTTGCCACATCACACCCTCCACCTCATTTATAAGATGAATTTCCATAAATGGAAAATTATATAAATGAGCTGGCATCTTCTAGAAGCTATTCCGTATAAAATACGGAACACTTCCTGGTACATGTATCGAAATACATATACGCGTATTCGTACAAAAATACAATAGCCAAGAGAGAAAACGAATAGTGAACAATAATACTAGAATACGTATATACAAATACATATATAAATTATTAAATCAAAACCCGATTTAATAATCCGGCTTAATCCTAAGCCGCTAGTATTATCAACCGTCCGATTAAAGTCTGCGCAGCATGTGCACATATTTAATCGGACACCTGTATGTATCAACATACCTCATGTACACCATATCGCCTGAACCGTGAAAACCCTCTGTGTGGAACTCTAAAGACTCGTCAATACGCTGTCAGTGGGTTTAACCACAAGCACGTCAGCAGCACTAGCTGTACGTAACGGCTACCCAGGTATTGAGCGAAAGGGAGGCCGATGAGAAAACTCATCCTGAACCCCTACTGAGCCTAACAGTAACAATATCCGTACAGTCCGGTCTGTTTGTCTAAGAGTATCGCATATCGAGTCTAGGGGGTGGATAAAGTCAGACCCCCAACAACGCGATATTCAGTGTCGGTATGAAACCCATCACCACCTGAGAAACTATCGATCCTGGATCGATAATTCTCGTCCACCGTGGCCACGGATTTATAGTGATGGCCATCCGTACACAACGCGACATCAACCCCCAATACCGGGAGAGACGAATCCCCGGCGATCCGATCACTGCCTCCATATGGCTCGGGACTGTACCCAACTAAAACATGTTTGCACGACTCCTTTGAGCCGTGGTAGGGTAGTAATCAAAGTACAGTGGGAACTCACACGAGACAAATGACGATCTCAGGTCGACAGACTAACCTGTACACATGTCACCTGGGAACTGCCATTTGACAATAGGTAAAATACCAACTAGCAGATTCCCGGCGAGTCCGTCCAGTGTACTCATAACTCAATGAGCACCTGTATACTATCTTAGGTGAACAAACTAACACCAATGGCTTATGAGACCTGGCCACCGCCCCTCGTCGGGATCTCGATCAGTATACACTAGTCTACAATGGAGTATCGATACCCGGTCTCGATACTCCTACGACTAAGGACATTTAAGGATGTGCTTATAGACCCCAGCTCCCACATATATGATCGCCATCATAATGTTGGCAGTCAAGCAAGAATCATATAGGCTCTATCAACACGTACATGATGATAAAGACAAACCAGATAGCATACTATCATCTTGAGTAAGACTGTTTTATCGGTATAGGTCCTCACTCAATCATCATAATCACAAGTCCACGACTATGATAATTGCCTTGAGGGCACTATAGCCAACAATCTCCCACTTGCACTTAAGGCCAATTATTGTGATGTCGCATACTCACAGCCCGTGTGATACCGAACACTCAACTTCTCTACTAATCAGCCTTGCAAAGCCCGTTTGCGAAAAATGATTGCGTTCGAGAAATATCCTCAGTGAGTGGATCCGCTCCAATGTTTCTTTCTGTATCTCTCTTAATCTCAACTTCACGGAGAAAACTATCTCCCGAAATGAGCAATACTTGTCTTAGAATTTGTCTGGACATCTGAAGGGACCCAGTTCACAAACGAACTCTAAATCCAGCAAACCTCCTAGACTGTATCATCCACTGAATTTAATCAGTAACATGTGCCATGCCTTCCTCAGTATCCGCTTGGACCACCTATCCAACATACTGTCCCTCAAAAGAAGGAAAACTATAACTCTGACAGTCACTCTGTCATCCAGGTCACCTTGGATGCCTGAAATGATAACCGTCTCGTGAAGGAGGCTGTCGTTATCATATCTCTAGAATATCCATT
The DNA here is from genome assembly GCA_030015575.1 of Agapanthus africanus. Lineage (NCBI taxonomy): Eukaryota > Viridiplantae > Streptophyta > Magnoliopsida > Asparagales > Amaryllidaceae > Agapanthus > Agapanthus africanus. The sequence goes on along the minus strand of CM057350.1, from coordinate 160,697,610 downwards.
TATGTTCAATAACTGCTTCCCAATGTTTCTCCAGGATTGGATTAATATATCTGCTTATTGCATCTAGTGCAAAAGCAATATCCGGTGTGGTACTCGACATATCATAATTAACTCAATTTCCTTAGCAAATGATATGCTAATCATGCAAATCCCTCTCCCCTTTAGTCTGTAAGACACCTTTAGAGAGGGTGACTCCATCATCTGTAGGTAAACTATCATGCCAGGAGTTATCCATTTAATGTCAAAATACCCAGATTGGGATACTTCCCAAATCTAGATCTAAAACCATAGATCTAGTAACCAGAAACCCTGATATTACATCCATATCCTGTGTGGAGAAACAACTTTGTGACAACCACAGTATAACCGATCGAAGTATAGGAATATCTCTTCCTATCAAGTGCATGTCATCCCAATACCTGGACATCACTCCCTACTACCTTCTTACCAGATCCATCTTCCATTCTGATGAGGTCAAAGACTATGACTGTCACATCAAAATTAGATGTTCTATTTCCGCTATACCTGCTTTAGTCTATAAATAGACATAAGCTTACTTGCCTAATATGCTTCTGCTGCTCCCACTGACTACAACAACCCTCTGGCAGAGTCATATACACGTGCACTTCTAAAACTAGTTTAGAATGACGCTATACTAATCCTCCTGCCGGGTCTTATAGTCTAAAACAGCAGCAATGGCAAGTCTGGGTAAACAAGAACCTCCCTGTCACCGTCTCTAAGAAGACCAAAGTACCTCTCGGGTACCTGAGGTTACCCACCAAATCTGCGGAGTGGCTAATGGAACGTCGAAACCAATTGAATTCTCAGGTTCTATTAAATCTTCAGTAATCGTTTGTGGTTCTGGAATCACTTCCAGTTCTACCATACTCCCACTTTTGTTTTGCTGAAAAAATCCATTTTACTAAAACTGTGGCGATTCAAGAACAATATAAATATTGATCTTCCTGATGGTAGAAAGTTATCCCTCGTCAAAGCCCGGGATAACCCACGAACAGCCATTACTAAAACGTGCCTTGAGTTTATCCGGATTCTGGTTTTAAGTATCAGCCGGACAACTCCCTATACCTTAACATTGTCAAGATACAAATTGATTCTATATATATCTGATATAGAAACAAAAGCACTAATTTGATTAGAACCAGATTCAAAATCATGCAGCTGTCTCCAGTGCATATCAACCAAATGGAAAGAGGACAATCAGCATTACTCATCTAGGAGTGCATCCACATATGAGTAACCCGAAAGAGAAGCAAGTTCTCAAAACCATTACTATCAGCGGAATACCAAACACAAGTATCTACATCTTCGACTTCATCGAAGAATCCTGATACTTCCAACAAATGGTTCTCTACTTCATTCTTATACCTATAACTTCTCAATATCTGGACTTTGCACTTCAACGAAATACTTGTCAAAAACTGGAGAAGTCACAAGTATACAGAATATAGTACGAGTACCAACCCCATTATCGTAATCGACACTAGACAACATACAATACTTTGTACAAGTCCACTGAGTTCAATAACTCAAACCCTGTGCGTCGTAGGTTGAAAAACTGTACTATGGTTAAGAAAAATTACACCGCTGTTGAATGCACCTTACCTAATCACCAACTGATATAGGTAAATGTCATAGACACAATATCAAAAAGTTATATCTCACTTTATAAAATAAATGTACAGATATATCAGTTTGACATTGGTGCATAACAACAGATATTCAAAACCAAATATTTGCCATCCGGAAAAATCCAGATGATTTCCTTAAATATCACCAATTACAACGAATTCCGATATAATGAGGATCTAATCACCCAATTCCCAATATCTTACTCCCACTCACCATCCGCAATAATATGCAGATGTGAGAACTGATCTGGTAAGTACATACCCTGGAGTTAGATTCCAATTGGGAAAACAGTTTTCAATTACCATCGCGCAGTCAAACTGAAACATGAAAATGTTTCAAAGGGTTAACTGGTATTCCTAGTAACGCCTCTTCCATTATCCTGAATCATGACAGTAACCATATACTTACCTGCCCTCACTGCAATCCCTTTATTATGTCTTTACTTATTAACACCTCCTTTACGCTAATTGGTTTTCTTTATTCCCTACCCTTCTGCACCAGCCTAAGGTCTGGAAGAAGACTATCCAATAAGCATAATAGGTGTACTCTCCTAATCTTAGGAGCCCTCGTAACTTGAGAGAAGGTAAGGAGAAAAGACATCTGAATAATCCTATCCAATTTCTCTTGAACCGAAAACCATCCCCGAATCTGGAACGAATTCTTTCGAGTTCGTATGTAACTATACGATGGCATATCCAATGGAAGTGGATATCTGTAGTGATACGGAGTGTTCTAGAGAAAAGCAAAGTGGATGTAGGAGTGGCAGGGGTATACACTGTTTTTATCGTGAATGATGGTGATCGCAATTTCCTTTGCCATTATTCTAATCCCTTTATATATCTTTACTTATTACCTTCTGTACACCACCATTAAGCTTGTTGGTTTTCTTCCTTCCCTACCGTTCGGCACCTGCCTATGGTCTGGAGGAAGACTATCCAATAAGCTCAATAGGTGTACCCTATCCTAATCCTAGGAGCCCTTACAACCTGAGAGAAGGTAAAAAGAAAAGACAATCGAATAATCCTATTCAATCTCTCCAGAACCAGAATCCATCCTCGAAAAAGTTTCTTCGAGTTCGTATGTAACTATACGATGGATTTATCCAATGGAAGTGGATGTTCGTAGTGATACGAGGTGTTCTGGAGAAAAGCAAAGGTGATATAGAAGTGGCAATGATGTATGCGACACCGTGACATTCCAAAAGCCAAAATGTTTTAAGAAGGTTCGGTCAACTTGGTTTCATGAGTTTTAGTCAAAGGTCGGGTCATAGTCGCAGCCAGAGAGAGAGAGAAGAAACACTCAGCGTGCATTCTAACCTAGATCAGAATGATTAATCATTTTATCTAATCTGGATGGCTCCCACTATTTCCTCGAATTCTCCTCCAAACCCAAAAGGAGAATTAGTCAGAATCACCCGAGGAGTAATCCTACTCATCAGTAGGAATCGGGATCCAACTATCATCGCATGATAACTTGATGGAAGCCACTCAAGTTACCACACTCCAGAAGGTATGCGCAAACCTGGCAAGTTTCATGTATGTTTGAAACTCCCGATGTGATTTTTACCCCAAGCGGTTTATGACCTTGACTAGGTCAACAAACCATAAACTGCTAGTCAAGTTCAACCCGTCATTATCCTGGATTGCATTAAACCCACCCGTACGTGCCCTTGACTAGGTCAACAAGGCCGCACGACTGTCCTAACCAATCGCATTTAAAATGCCACAAACAAGCACCGCTTAGCTACCGAACACTACGTCTTGACTAGGTTAACAAACGCAGCATGAATACTAAATAATATTCATAAGAAATGACGGAGGGCTACGGCTGGATTTTGGCGAAAAACCTTTAACGTAATGAACTTGATATCGTTGAAGGAATCCAAGTGGTTTTATAAACATATAGTGGCGAAAACTTCTGCTAAAGAGGTCACTCCCGGTGAAGGGATCTCGGCTCTTTCCCCGTCGAATGAGGTGCAGGATATCCCAAACTGAATACCACGATGCAAAGCAAAAGGAAACGACTATAGTAGAGTTATTACGTTGACGCAAACTTTTACTCAAGGGGTCACTCCCGATGAACGGATCTCGGCCCTTGCCTCGTCGAATGAGGTGCAGGATATTCCAAAATGAATACCATGATGCAAAGCAAAAGAGAACGTCTGTAATGTCAGTTTTTTAAAAAACTTGGTTCCAACAACATCGTATGTAGGCTTGTTTTATCCTTGCATTGATAAGAATCTATGCAGTCCCATCAATTAATCACACCAGAAAAGAACGAAAATAAAATGTACATATATGCCATCCGCATTCGCCACTGGGTCCCGTCATCACCCGTTAGGTTACTTAACTAACGACAGAGCGGGGACTGGGCTAGCGCGGGTGCAAAACATATACAACATCTACTAGTATATATAAATATATATATAACATTCGTCTCAGGCATGATATAAAGCAATATCACAGAAACATCACAGAAGCAACATAGAATGGTGGATAATCTGGAGCCCCGGGTTTCACTTGAGCCGCAAGTGAGACCCGACGTTCCCTGTCGTGTGGATAGCATGTGCAATAAAACCTAGACCCCTACGAGCGCGGCAAGTTACCCGCCAAAACCATAAGTGAGGCATCCCCTTTCAGCAACGTGAATGGACCACCCAGCACTTCACGGAATCCGGTAACTTGAGCACCCCTCCTGGGTCACCTATACCCTCTACGAGTGCAGCGAATAGCCCGCCAATTCTAGAGTAAGGCCCCCTCCATCCCAACGCCATGAGATGCGGACCAGTTGCCCTCTAGAACCCGGCTATTCGTGCACTCCACCGTGGGGTAATCCTAGTACAAAAAGAAAATAATATACAAGGGTGACATCGACCTCAGCCCGGTCGTGCCCCAAAAGAATAATATACAAACAGGCAGTGACGACAGTCCACATGTCGGTCGCTCGCCCCGCAATATCAAATGTACAAATGAAATTAAACTGTACTAATATTGCACCATAGTTATCCACCACGACGATCCAACCAACATCACAGCACAACACAGAACATCAACGTGAATGTCATGTTCGCAAACCCGTCTAAAGAAACATATAGCAGTTAGACGGGTTTACCGATCAAATGACATTCACGGTCGCATATAGTAATGCAAGTGCTGTTAAACGCACACTTAAAATATCGATCGACTAAATTTTCCAAATTGGCCCTAAATGCAAATCCAGCACTCAAACAGAAATCTGGGCCAAAACCATATATGTCAAAAATCACAATTCCATACAACTGAGCTACAGAAAAAAATTGGCGCTTTGTTGCTACTAAACGACCGTGGATCCACCGCAAATAGGGGTCAAATGCGGCGGTTCCGCGGCGCTTTAGAAGCATCATGTGCCCAAATTTTTTGTGTACTCCTAAAAAAGCCTACACGGATTTTTAAGGTACTGGAAAATATTTTTTGACCACTTTTGAAAATCAGCAGAAACTTCAAAAATGGAATCGTGATTTCGGAAACTTTCGTCGATCGATCTTTTAAGCACGTCTAAACAAGATAGTAAGGGGTTTAAAGGGTGGCTCTGATACCATGAAGGGTTCCGGCAGCTCCCGGCCATCGAAACGCGGCCAAAATGCGGAACAAAAATTTTCTAAACTGGCGCTACCGCTACCCGATTTACGGATCGACCTTAAACCCTAAACTAGCAAACTAACTAAGAGTTAGAATCATTACACCGAGTTGATCCGAGTCCTTCGGTCTTCATTCCAAGCTCCTAACGGTTCTTTGACGAGGTTTGGTTGCCGATCTTCCTTTATCTCCGATGATCCACCCGAGGGAAACGGTGCAAGCTCCAACCTCGACAAACGAGTAACCGACGCTCCAAAGTCGCTAGCGATGGAGAGTGGGGGTGTATGAAAGTGTCACTACAATTTTCTCTCTTTTCTTGTGCTCAAGGGAGCAACCATAGAAGAAGAATGAAGGTGAGGAAGCTTTGGCATGAGGCAACAAAAATTGGCTAAGTTTCTTTTCTTTTGTGTGAAATGAGAGAGAGTGTGTGTAATCAATCAAGATGAAAATCATCCTCTCTACAATAGTGGCCGGCCCCCCTCTCATTCACACAAAAATATTTCATTTTTAATTTCATTAAACAATGTGAACCATTAAACAAATGTGCACCATACTTTACACCATGCCTCAAAACCATGCCCTTTGCCACATCACACCCTCCACCTCATTTATAAGACAAATGAATTTCCATAAATGGAAAATCATATAAATGAAGTGGCATCTTCTAGAAGCTATTCCGTATAAAATACGGAATACTTCCCGGTATATGTATCGAAATACATATACGCATATTCGTACAAAAATACGAATAGCCAAGAGAGAAAACGAATAGTGAACAATAATACTAGAATACGTATATACAAATACATATATAAACTATTAAATCAAAACCCGATTTAATAATCCGTCTTAATCCTAAGCCGCTAGTATTATCAACCGTCCGATTAAAGTCTGCGCAGCATGTGCACATATTTAATCAGACACCTGTATGTATCAACATACCTCATGTACACCATATCGCCTGAACCGTGAAAACCCTCTATGTGGGACTCTAAATACTCGTTAATACGCTGGCAGTGGGTTTAACCACAAGCACGTCAGCGGCACTGGTTGTACGTAACTGCTACTCAGGAATTGAGCGAAATGGAGGCCGACAAGCAAACTCATCTTGAACCCCTACTGAGCCTGACAGTGACAATATCTGTACAGTCCGGTCTGTTCGTCTAAGAGTATCGCATATCGAGTCTAGGGGGTGGATAAAGCCAGACCCCCAACAACGTGATATTTAGTGTCGGTATGAAACCCATCACCACCTGAGAAACTATCGATCCTGGATCGATAATTCTCGTCCACCGTGGCCACGGATTTAGAGACTGCAACCATAAGACACCTGATCAGTCGAAAATAATGTATTTTTAACACGTCAATTTCCCTATCTTTTACACTCATCTAGAGGTGTTCGGTTTGCATATTACACATATTAGCAAAACAGTTGTAAAATACCAGATTACATGTGTTATACTCTAAAACCAGCATTTTTAGGGAAATTGACTGTTTTTCATGGCATCGCATCATCCTTGTATTGCGCAACATTTGTTTCGAAGTCTGTGCAGGGAATTCCAGGAACCGAGCCAGAATTGTCAAAGTGTTGATCAAAAGATATGCCAAGTCTAAGCTTTCTGATCTGGCATTTATAGAGAAAGAAATATAAAATTCAACATATCATGAAAAGACCATTATATCCAGAGGAAGCAACACAAAGAAAATCACTCACTGAAACGCCCACGTGACCGCGGATCCGCAGCCGGAGCAGGCATGTGCCGCGGATCCGTGGCATGATGATGTCATCAGCAACGTAAATTTTCCCCATGTGCTTATTTCTAATGGCCAAGCTTCCAGAACACTCCAGAACTCCACGTGGCTTCATCTAGAAGATTCGGCCTAACAACCTAGTTCTAGAAGCTCCCTCCAACTAACTTCTTCTAGAAGCCTCTAGCTAACAAACTTTTGGAGGGAAATTTGAAATTTGAAATCCTAGATCTAGGATTAGGAAGTCTATAAAAGGGAACCTAGATCTAGGGTTAATGGCTAATCTCTAATCTACACCATTTCTAATACAAGTTGAGTGACACAACTTATAACCCTAAACCCTAACCCTAATTCCAAATCCAAACCACAAGATCAAGAATTCCGAGTTCAATCAAAGCAAGAAGCCTTCAAAGCCTTTAGAGAGCGAAGCCGATCTTCATCCGAGCAAGTGATCCAAGCCGATCCACAACTCAAGGAGCCGAGCGACGCTAGATTCGACGATCAAAGTTCCTTCCTCTTGTAGTTCTTGAGAGTTGTAACTAATTGTTGAATAATAAAGGTGACAAATCTTTTATCTTGCTTATCTTTTGAATTCGAGCATTATGATTCAATCTAGATTCTTGAATGTGTTCTTTGTGATAATGTTTGAGTAAACTCCGCTCGTAAAGGAGTCGAGACGATCGATAAAATGATGATGATTTAGATTCTTTTACAATTCTTAAATCCTATAACGTTTGTAAATTCTTATGAATCGAATGATCGATGACCTAGTTTCGAGACGATGCTTTCTTGATTGTGTTCGCTCGAAACTAGGGATCAATGATCAATCATTTGATTAACTTGAAGCTAGTTTTCGAATGAGATTCATCAAAAGGACAAAGGATAAGATGAGGAAACCCTAGCTTCTTCGCAAGATCCTTAACCTCGATAAATCGTCATCGATCTAGTATCAATTCGTTAATGGATAAGAATATGAAATCATTAGATCTCATCACATCTATAGACCCGATCTACTCCTACGAGCCACACTTCGAATCTTGATTGTTGGTTTGGAAATCATCACAAATTCTCAATTCTTGATTTTATTGTTTCTTGATTTAGACTAGATTTTTCTAATTCTTGAACTTCAAATCTTTAAATCATGAATTGTTGTTTGTTTTCTTTTCTTTAAAGTTTCAACTCATCTAAATCGAAACACGAACGATTACACTTTCCGTGTGGACGATCCACACTTACTAACGCGCTACAATTCGACACCGTTATTGATTGCGGTCAAATAATTTTTGGTTGTGATTTCTATACAATTTTCATACTACACAATCCGAAATCGTTTCAATCAAATGGCGCCGTTGCCGGGGATAGTGCGCTATTTGTTCGTTTTTTGAAATTTGAGTTGAAAAGTTTATTCCATCTATATTTTTAGATCAAAATTCGCGCAAACCCTAAACATGTTGTTATGATTTGTTGCGAGGAAATCTGGAATCATTGGAGCTTAGGAAAAATTATTCTGAAAATTCCAGAGAGCTGAGAGAGTCAACATAAGCTCTCTGTGAAATTTTGAAGCAGTGATCTGTTCCAACTGCGGCGATTCCGCGGCATAAGGCGACCCCCGCGGCAGATCCGCGGCGAGTTAGATTCCTCTCTGTTCCAAAATTGCAGGTATACTTCTAGACTTTCTTATCTCTTCCCTCATCTGCTCCAATTAACAATTGTCTGCAGGTTTCTTTGCAAATAAATCGCAGCGCCGCAAAAGGAAAATAAATTGTGCGTGTTTTTGATTTCTTGGTTGTTTGCATATTAATACGGAAATTAAGGGGCACGACCAAATCCAGATTAGGTGGGGAGTTCATTACCCTTCCTAAGCCCCACAAATCACAAACTTGCATCCGCATTTACCCTCATTAACTAAAAAAGATCTAGAGATGACTCTAAGGACCGTCGCGCTCACTTAGGACAAGAGAAGGCCGTGGGTAATTCATTGCTTATCCGCGTTTCTTTTGTGGTGGCTAAGGCAAGTGTGTCTAAGGCTAGTGGTTATTAATTAGGCCCACTACTTACGTAGTGGAGTACCTTCCCACTTACCTGGCACTTACCTGGCTACAGGGAAGACAAAGAGGCAGTGGAGGATTGATCCTGCGACTTGTCTTTTGGCAGTTAGGAGCGATCTAGAGCTTTGACCTAAGTGACCAATAGAATTAGGGTTTTGCTTGTTGCATTTGTTGTGATTGCATCATTTTTTCAAAAATCCATATATTTTGCAAAACAAACACCAATCACTTCATTCATTCCCTCTAATTATACCAACGCTGCCACTTGTGCTACAACCATTGAGCACATGATAGGCTGGACACGGGATTCCATTTCCCGTCTTGTCCGCGTTTCTTTTATCGACCCCAGAGTCGGTAATTCATCGCCTTCTTCCCCACCACCCACCACAACCGCGATGGACGGATTTCCATCAAACTTTAACACCACTCTGCCACCGTCCGCAGGTGCGCAGAATCCTCCACGCATTTCTCTCCAAGAGAGATGCTATCCTACACGTGTTTCCCTTCCCACCTGTCTTTCTATACCACCTGCCAACGGGAAAATTTTTGAAATCAACCCCCAATTCATCAAACTGTTACCCAAATTTCACGGTCTTGATTCTGAAAACGCATACATATTTATTTCCAAATTCGAAAATGTATATGCTTTGATGGGAAATTCACAACTGTCTTTGGATGCTCTGCGTTTACGTTTTCTTCCATTCACTTTGTGCGATTTAGCCGAGAAGTGGCTTTACATCACACCCGCACATTCTATTTCAACATGGGACAAATTCGTTGCAGCATTCCTTAAGAAATTTTATCCCAATCACAAGACCAGTCGTGTTCGAAGCGAAATCTTCAAATTTACCCAACTTCCCAATGAACCATTTTGGAAATACTTTGAACGGTTCAAAGATCTTCTTATCCAATGTCCTCATCACGGAATCTCCAGATGGGATTTGTGTCGAATTATTTATGAGGGTATTGATCTCACTACTAGACAGATGCTTGAAACCATGTGTCATTGCCAATTCCTATCTAAAGATGATGGTGAAGCTTGGAGATACCTAGAAGATTTAGCTCAAAACATATCACAATGGGAAAGTGTTACACCACCACCGACTAGGGAAGATGTCAATCAGCTCGATGTTTCCGTCATAATGAAATCCGAAATGGCCGCAATACAAAGGAAACTCGACGCTATAGAAAACAAAATTTCTTCAGCCTCCCTAAACCATTACTCACTTCCCAAAACCGCGTGTGGCTGCTGTTCAAAACCTTCACATTTGACGGAAGAATGTCCTTTGAATGTACCATTTCAAGGTCACACTAATGATGCACTTCAGCAAAGACCTGGAAACGATCCCTCTTCTTCCTCATATAATCAAGATTGGAGGAATCACCCTGATTTTTCTTTGATCCAACACCAACCTCAATACAAGGATCTAAACCATAACACTTTCCAAAAGGCTCTTCCACCACAACAGCCACCACACCAATTGAGTCAGCACCCCTACCAATCACAAAACTTCCAAAATACGGCCAACACTTTTTCACCACATGAAAACTCTTTGCAATTGGCCGGTACTGACGATACCTCTGCACTAGTACAAACCTTGGTTACTTTCATGAAACAATCCATCCAAGAGTCGGCAAGTTTTCAATCTTCCATCGATAATATGATAAAGATCATTCTCACTCAAAATGAGAATATCAAATCGATGGAAGCACAAATTGAACGAATAACAGCCGAAATAAGTGCTAGAGAAAAAGGGAATCTTCCATCTCAACCCCTGCCTGATCCTAGACCTTCACATTACACTAATGTGGATGCTTTTACAACGTTGAGATCGGGAAGAGTGCTAAACAATCATGTGGGTGAACAAATTGATAATGATGAATTGATCATTAACACCCCGGTTTCCACTTCCACTTCCACTCACGCTTCTACTTCTTACCCTATTTCGTCTAAATTACCGTCTTCTTCCGAGCATATTCTCCGTTTTCCTAAAGGCTCAAACCCTCCACCCACCTCACCTTTTCCACCCCCACAAACTTCTCCACAAATGTTGGACCCAACACTTATTGTTAGAGCTCCATTTCCAAATAGGTTGAGGCCCAACAAACATGATGCACAAAGGGAGAAGCTTGTGGACATGTTTAAGCAAGTTAACATCAACATCCCTCTCCTAGATGCTATCCAACAAGTTTCGTCCTATGCGAAAATTCTTAAGAACTTGTGCACTAGGAAGAGGAAGACTCAAGTGCCTAAAAAAATTTTATATCGAGTACTGTAGACACGGCTTTTCCCCAACAATTACCACGGAAACGTAAGGACCCTGGCTGTCCTACTATTTCTATTTCTATCGGGGGGAAACACATCAACTGTGCTTTACTTGACCTTGGCGCTAATGTTAACTTGCTTCCATACTCGGTTTATGAGCAACTAGGGATCGGAGAGTTGAAACCAGCCCATTGCACTCTACAGATGGCTGACCGATCAAGCACCAAACCTAGGGGTGAACTGGAGGATGTGTTAATAAAAATCGGGGAATTTATATTCCCTGTGAATTTTATTGTACTTGAAACACAGCTTGTAGAGAACCCACGGAATCAAATTCTGGTGATTTTAGGTCGCCCCTTTTTGGCCACTTCCAACGCTATAATCAACTGTCGTAACGGTTCTATGACCCTATCCTTCGGGAATAGGTCAATTGAGCTGAACATTTACAAGTTGGGAAGTATACCCTCCGAACCTACTGCTCAGGTCTGTTCTGTCGACTTAATGGATGTCGACAACAGCGAATTTGATGATCCTCATGATACTGATCTTGACTCTTTTCATACGTTGTTGTTTGACCCAACTATGTATCATACACATACGGACTCTTCCACCGAGATGTCCGGGTCAACAACTAACACTAATTATGAACTGCTTATAGAGTCTGAAGATCACCCCGCACTTTGTGATGACATTATTCTTCGGGGTATTGATGGAACTTTTGAGAAGATCTTCGCTGATGAACTCGCATTTTTGAATGACACGGGTGTTGAGATGAATCATCTCCCAATCAATAAAATTGAACCTCCACCCCTTCTTCTGAATTGTAAAAAGAATGCGAGTAATCCATCACATTCACTGTATCGTCTCTCCAAAATGAGACGCACGCACATTCTATTCCACCACTTACCTTTTCCCCACTTCTTCTTCCACCAACCAGAGCATTGCATTGATAAAATTTTTGAATGGTTGGTGTTAACTTTCGGTCTTTGCAAAGCTTGGCATCGACCACTGATTTTTGACCCCCTCATGTGATTTTCAAAGCTTAACATTGTTTAACTCAAGTTTGGGGGGGGTATAATCGGGCTCTTGAAAAGAAAATTTTTACAAAATTTTGAGCCAAAAATAAGTTTGGGGGAGGTTCTTCACTTATATATTTTGCCCCCATTAATAAATTTCCTCCCAAGCTTACAGGTTTTTCAAGATTTAGTAGATGGCAACAGTGAGGACACTGTTGAAAACAAGTTTGGGGGAGGTTTGTGCTTATTTTCGCATCATTTGCATCATACTTTGCATAAGCATAAAACATTTGAAAACCTATAAAAATTTAAAAATTTAAAAAAAAAAAATAAAATTTGTACATAAATAAGATAATAAAAGATTAGATAGTGAAAAATTACATCCAAAAGATTAGAAAAATTTAAGAAAACAAAGAAATTTTGAAGTTTTCTTAAACGAACAAGTAATAAGTAGTTATGAGCCGTTGTCCCAAGGGTTAGTAAGATGAAAGAAGTCACTAATCTGAGGATAAAAATAAGTCTGAAAAATAGTTCCTATTCTGAAAGCCAAACATTTTGAACGTTGATACCCTGCTATTCGCACTTACACACATCTTGAAACTCGGGATAGTAGAGGATACCTTGAAATGCTCTTGTCTAAAAGCCAAAGTATGAAGGAAATAAAAAAAATGAATGAATAAAATATAAAGTGGTGAGAAAAATGAACACTGGTTTTGTTATCGCCAAGGCAGCAATAAAAAAAATATAGCGAGGGTGCCTCTTCACCTAGTGCCCTAAGGCCAACTAGTTTGGGAGTCACTGCTAAGCCTTAGGTGGGGCAAGACGAGGAAAAACACCAAATAAGCAAGCACAGGAGTAATCGGTCGGTTAGTACCTCAAGAAGTATTAACGGTCGCATGAAAGTGTGCGAGCAATTTCATCTAAATATTCATTAATTAAAAAGTACTGAGGCAGATGGGCAAGAGTATGATAGCTTGAATTGAATTCTCCGGGTGTAGGGATGTCTTTGCACACACGTAGGGTTATATGATCGATATTTGGAAGAAAAATAGGAATGAAGAATAAGACGATGTTTTATTAAGTGAGGACGTGATTTCTAATATCTTTTCATGACTATTAAGATAGGGCTCATGACAACCGAAAAGCTAGCTTAGTTGGAAACCCTAATTTTCAAGGCTTTTCTTTTACAATTCTTATCTTTAAATGTAATATTCACGGTCTTCCCTTTATTATTGGATTTTGTGGGTGCAATCCGCTGAAAACCCTCAGGAGACAACACTCCTCCTACTAGGGACACCTAGAGGTTTAAAGGCTTGTTACACGTGCTCAGTGCAATCGTGTTGCCTACGAAAGTGTGCTAGTTAGTTTTTCTCTTTCTTTATTTTCTCCTTCTCTTTTTAAATAAAACAATTCACTCGAGACGACCGAAAATAAGTTTGGGGAATTTGATCAGTCGAAAATAATGTATTTTTAACACGTCAATTTCCCTATCTTTTACACTCATCTAGAGGTGTTCGGTTTGCATATTACACATATTAGCAAAACAGTTGTAAAATACCAGATTACATGTGTTATACTCTAAAACCGGCATTTTTAGGGAAATTGGCTGTTTTTCATGGCATCGCATCATTCTTGTATTGCGCAACACTTGTTTCGAAGTCTGTGCAGGGAATTCAAGGAACCGAGCCAGAATTGTCAAAGTGCTGATCAAAAGATACCCAAGTCTAAGCTTTCTGATCTGGCATTTATAAAGAAAGAAATATAAAATTCAACATATCATAAAAAGACCATTATGTCCAAAGGAAGCAACACAAAGAAAATCACTCACTGAAACGCCCACGTGACCGCGGATCCGCGGCCGGAGTAGGCACGTGCCGCGGATCCGCGGCATGATGATGTCATCAGCAACGTAAATTTTCCCCATGTGCTTATTTCTAATGGCCAAGCTTCCAGAACACTCCAGAACTCCACGTGGCTTCATCTAGAAGACTCGGCCTAACAACCTAGTTCTAGAAGCTCCCTTCAACTAACTTCTTCTAGAAGCCTCTAGCTAACAAACTTTTGGAGGGAAATTTGAAATTTGAAATCCTAAATCTAGGGTTAGGAAGTCTATAAAAGGGAACCTAGATCTAGGGTTAATGGCTAATCTCTAATCTACACCATTTCTAATACAAGTTGAGTGACACAACTTGTAACCCTAAACCCTAACCCTAATTCCAAATCCAAACCACAAGATCAAGAATTCCAATTTCAATCAAAGCAAGAAGCCTTCAAAGCCTTTAGAGAGCGAAGCCGATCTTCATCCGAGCAAGTGATCCAAGCCGATCCACGACTCAAGGAGCCGAGCGACGCTAGATTCGACGATCAAAGTTCCTTCCTCTTATAGTTCTTGAGAGTTGTAACTAATTGTTGAATAATAAAGGTGACAATTTTTTTTATCCTGCTTATCTTTTGAATTCGAGCATTATGATTCAATCTAGATTCTTGAATGTGTTCTTTATGATAATGTTTGAGTAAACTCCACTCGTAAAGGTGTCGAGACGGTCGATAGAATGATAATGATTTAGATTCTTTTACAATTCTTAAATCCTATAACGTTTGTAAATTCTTGTGAATCGAATGATCGATGACCTAGTTTCGAGACGATACTTTCTTGATTGTGTTCGCTCGAAACTAGGGATCAACGATCGATCATTTGATTAACTTGAAGCTAGTTTTTGAATGAGATTCATCGAAAGGACAAAGGATAAGATGAGGAAACCCTAGCTTCTTCGCAAGATCCTTAACCTCGATAAATCGTCATCGATCTAGTATCAATTCGTTAAATGGATAAGAATATGAAATCATTAGATCTCATCACATCTATAGATCCGATCTACTCCTACGAGCCACACTTCGAATCTTGATTGTTGGTTTGGAAATCATCACAAATTCTCAATTCTTGATTTTATCGTTTCTTGATTTAGACTAGATTTTTCTAATTCTTGAACTTCAAATCTTTAAATCATGAATTGTTGTTTGTTTTCTTTTCTTTAAAGTTTCAACTCATCTAAATCGAAACACGAACGATTACACTTTCCCTGTGGACGATCCGCACTTACTAACGCGCTACAATTCGACACCGTTATTGATTGCGGTCAAATAATTTTTGGTTGTGATTTCTATACAATTTTCATACTACACAATCTGAAATCGTTTCAATCAACACCTAACCTGTATTACATTGCTGTTGTACCGTGGCATGAACGGTTTCTTGAGTTCCTGATAGCTTAGTCTCCGGGGCAAGTGAAACTCCTCTCGTATACACTGGTATCCTTCTGTACCAAGCTACAAACAACAGCCTTAACACTAAATACAACATTATAAAAATATAATACCACTTTAAAAGTTACACCCCCTCTCTCTGTCTATTCTACTTCTCCCTTATCTTTGGGGCACACTTTCAAAATGCGCCCATTATATTTGTAGTGGGCGCAGTTTAGAACCGCGCTGCGCCCAGTACATTTGTATAGGGTGCAGTTTGAAACTACGTCCAGTACAATTGTCAGGGATGCAGTTTAAAAGTTCGCCCATATATTTGTAATGGGCGCGGTTTCAAAATGCGCCCCTTAAAAAAATTATCGACGTCAGCGCCAACGCTTAACTGACGCGGCGCCTACGTGACGGCTACATGGTAGAAAGTGGTATGTTTTTGTAATATATTTTTAAAGTGGTTTGTTTTAAAAATATTATTTTAATATGATTTAATATAAAAAATTGTCCTTTTAAAAAAAAATTATTCGCCTTTGATTTTTGGTCTGGTGTTTAGATGGTTTATTTATTTCCTTTTGATCGATATTATAACGGAAAATTCTTCTCTAGAAGGGCTTACAGCATGCAAGCCCCTCTTGAGCCTTTGGATGAGCTTCCCTTGTACAAAAGGGAAGGCCATCCAAGGGTTTGAATGGTGCAAGCCTTTAGAAACTAGATTTTTCCATTCTAACTAGCTAAGATTTTTCTCTTTCTTTTGGTTCCTAAGGATGTCACCTAGAATATAACTTCTGTTTAATTGCTTTTTGAAAATCGAAATGCATGAAGAACTTGAATAATTTATTTATCTTGAATGAAAATAATTGGGAGCGGGCTATAATTGTTGACATTCCTCTTTAATGTGGTATTGGCTATTGGAATCACTTCAATATAGGTTCTTTACTTAGCCTTCTGATGGATGCAGAAAATTTGGAGCTCGGCTGCTTTCTTCCGTCTACAATTTTGTGCATGTTATCGCTTAATTAGCAACTATATTATATGTTTAAATGCCTCCATTCATATTTGTTTACCTCTACAACTAGCCCTTGTTGCTTTACTAGCTATGATTTCCATCACAGAATCAATCTGGCACACTTATTGGTCTTCATTGCGCATTGCCAAACCATCTCATGTGGTTCTCCCGAATTTTATCATCAATATACTTTTATCACTCAAGAAGCACTTTTTTCTTAGCCTATTTCTTAGCGGATTCCATTCAACCATCTCAACGTTCATGCTAAATTCCCCCTCCCCCGTGGAAATATTACCTGATTTCCTAACACTAAGCTTTGAAAGCTTTGCTTGCCTTACAGTCACTTGCATTTTTTTCCCGTCAACTTCAATTTTATTGGTATTCTGCGGTCCCATCGTACCTCATAAGCGTGCACTTTAGCATTCTGGATTAGAGGACTCACATCGTTCCGAATCAGATGATGATCGATCCTAAGAAACAAAATGGTTAGAGATGTTAGGGTTCTACTCAGTTTCAAAGAAGTCCCTGATGATTCAATTGTTGCCAGATTGACAATTGCATGCTGATAAATGTTCCAAGTTTTCCGGTGGGTATTACGAACTTAAGATGCTGATATCTTACCAACCGATACCAACTAGAGGATCTATATCAATTTTATTTTAGAGAAGCTAAAACATCAAGTGATATTAGAGATCGGAATTTAGTCCTTGAATGAATTATAAAAAGAATTATGCCTGGAGATTAAAAAAGGCCAACACACAACTACAAAGAGCTTCCTTGAGCATATCTCAGATAAGAAGAAACAACATTAATTGTGAACCATATATTCTTTGCCAAGAAGCTTCTGATTAATCACACACAACTATCCGATGTTGCAATTGGCAACTACTTACCTTAATATGTCATATATGACAAATAGGGTATGCCCTTGTCCCGATAATTGCGAGAGGGGTGATGCTGGGTCCTGATCAACCTGTTATTCTGCATTTGCTTGAGATCCCACCTGCTGCCAAGGCATTATATGGTGTCAAAATGGAGCCGGTTGATGCCGCATTTCCTCTTCTTAAAGGTATTAAGGCCATATATACTTTGGAGATTATATCTTTTGAAAATCTAACCATGGATACATATATGTCTCTTTAATCTCCTACTACATATGCAATTCTTTATGTCTATAGGTGTGGTCGCGACCACAGATGTGGCTGAAGCATGCAGTGGTGTGGACATAGCTGTTATGGTTGGTGGGTTTCCTAGAAAGGAGGGGATGGAACGGAAAGATGTCATGTCGAAAAATGTCTCCATTTACAAAGCTCAAGCTTCAGCTTTGGAACATCATGAAGCTCCCAATTGCAAGGTAACCTGGCTTAGTTAAACATTATGAGGATGCAGTATGCTGAATTTATGTGGATGACATTAAGTAGATAAGAAAAGAAAGACCTGTGTGAATATCTGTTGTCACAAAACTCGGTAGTGTGTGAAGTTTTTGTGGGTAAGGGTGATATATGTAAAGCTGCGGAAGCTAACTCTTCATGGAATTGCTTTTGTCTCACAAATTAAAATAATTTTAAAATTGCCAAACATGATTCAATCTGGATTCTAAACTTAGCACTTCGGTACAACAACAACAACAAGCCTTTAACCCAATTTCCAAACTTTTGGGATCGGCAATATGAATCCATTTCTTCCATTTTGCTATTTTAAGGAGTGTTTTCTCAGTTAATTTGAAAACTGATGTATCCTTTGTTGGAAATCGAGGGCGCAACGGAAGATGAATTACGGGTCAATAAACCTAGATCCCTTTATAGACGAATAACAAAAAACTAGAGGCAAACCACAATAAATAACACAAACTATTGGGTGGTGGTGGGGAACGGGAAGAACCTTTATTACTTAAGATAAATAATAAAAGGTTACAGAGAATAATACAAACTCTTTCCTCCAACGAGATCTTCCTCTCTATACAAGTTCTCTTTCGACCGTCTTGATCCTTTATGGAACCGTCGTCTCCTTTAAATTTTATGATCAAAAACTCTTTACAAAACTTTAACCCTAAGATCCTATATATAATCCATACAAGCTGAATTATAATAAGATCCCAAAATTCAGAACTGAATTTTCGAGATAAATCTTAAACAGAAAATCCGGTTTATCTCTAAGGCGTCTGAAACTTTTATGGGCAGACATCTGCGTCTGCTCTGCTTGGGAAGCAGCGTGTTGCCAGATGTTTGCCGCATATGGATTAGATGTCTGTCATCTTCAGCGCATCTGACAAGAACATGACCAGATGTTTGATGCCTATAAGGGCAGACATATGGTCCTCCTCTGGAATTCTGAAACCTTATCACCAGACGTCTGAGCTTCAAATCTCTAGACGTCTGTCTTTCTCTGGATGCTTGCGCAATCATGATATACGAGATATCCTTCACAAAATCACCATCTTGGCTTGTATATCCTTATAACCATCTTGAAAACTTGTTGCCCTTCGTCTTGTATCCTTTAGGATTTTTTTAGTTGTTCTTCCCGTATTCCCTATTGGCACAGCTCCAAAACTTTGAAACCGTGAACTGTCACAATCTTTTCCCAGAATTGCGAAACTAGTGTTGTCATATTTTTTAATCAGAACTGAGAAACTGGTGCGACTCTCTTACCGATATCGCACTTCCTCACATTTGAGTACTTGAATAGAAACCAAGGCTGACTTGAACTTCTCTGTAGGAATGACCTTTGTTAGCATGTGTAAGTCGATGTACTACACCCCAATACTTGTGGGGAGGCGGAAATTTCAAAAACGAACTTGTTTAGTGAACGAACATCGACTAACCGCTTGAATCGAAGCTAAACTATAAATAACCAAACACAAAGTGTTTCTAAACTACTGTGTTTAGGGATTATACCTAATGAACCAACTCCTTCGTCTTTACGATCTCCTTGTTCTCCTCGGCCTTCTCTAGGTAGTAGACGATCCACCCGAGAGCAAAACTCCAAGCTAAACCTCTAAACTTGAGGCAACTAACCTTCTTGGATTGCTAATCAAAGAAGCTAGGATGAAATAGAGTGATGGTTATGGATTGATTAGTCTTACTAACCCTTGTTCTCAACTCATGAGAGGGAAGGATTAGTCTTTGAAGAGGGAGAGCTTGAGGAGAGAGAAGGTGAGAATGAATATCAAATGAGAATAGTAAATCTATCATAATAAATATGAAGCATTCTTATTTATGAGAAAAAGAATAATGCATAATGAATAAGCATGCTTCACAAATATCTAATGGTGATTCATTGTCATGACTCACTAAGCATTTATCATGCATTAATGATATGCATGAATCACCCTCATGACTCATTAAACTCATTTAATGCAAATGACACCTAAACCTCCTTAGTCACCACCTTCTAGAAGCTTCTCGAGTAATTACGAGAACGCCCCTCCGATCCGTAAAAATACGGAAAAACTTTAGACTGTATAAATCCAATAACCGGATACCAGTAACTGGCTTAAACCAAAGCCGACTGGTAAAAACTGTCCGAAAGTCGTACGCGCGTAAACGCACGTATGCGTCCGAACCCTTTGTCGCAAAACCATGCGACCTCTATATCGTTTCGCCTGAAGTAGGAAACTCTCTGTGTGGGACTCTAGAGACTCGACTACTACGCTGGTAGTGGGTTTAACCACAGACCGCAAGCGGCACTAGCTGTACGTAACGGTCCCCAGGTAGTTGTCGATAAGAAGGCCGATGAGGAAACCCATCCGAACTCCTACTGAGTCTGATGTGACAATCTCCATACAGTCCGGTCCGTTCGTCCAAGACTATCGCATATCGGGCCTAGGGGGGCGGCAAGCGTCAGTCCCCTAATAGCGGTATAAGTCGTGTCGGAGGGAAGCCCATTACACCCTGAGAAACTACTGGAACCTACCAGCAAATATCGCTTGCCCTGGCCAGGGACTTTGCGTAATGGCTCTCTGACACAGCACGATATCTACTCCCAATACCGGGAGGGACGAATCCTGTCTAATCGCCACTGCCTCCAAGTGCTCGGGACTGCACCCAACTGCTACCTGTTTGCACGACTCCTTTGAGCCGTGGTAGGGTAGCAATCTAAGAACAGTGGGACACACTCGAGGCGAAGTAGCAGTGTCAAGTCTGCGGACTATGCTGTACTCATGTCACCTGGGAACTGCTCACTGACGACTGGTATCAAACCAACCAACAGTTCCCTGTGAGTCCTGTCCGGTGTACCCGTAACCTAACGAGCACCTGCATACTATCTCCAGTACGACGTACTGACGGCTGTGGGACAGACCATCTCCCCAACTGGGATGAGAAGCGTACACACCAGTCTACTCCGGAGTATCGATGCTCTATCTCGATAATCCAACGACCAGGGACCTGAATAAGGATGTGCTTGTAGACTACCCAGCCCCCACTAGTGTGACTGCCATCACAACGCTGGTAGACAAGCAAGATCCTAAGAGCTCTATCAATACGTACACTCACATATTAAGATAGAAAAACCAAGTAGCATACTACCATGTTCAGCAAGACTGCTATATACATGTGAATATCCCAAGCTTCCATTAAGTAATATACAAACTAGTATGATACAGTAATGGCCTTCTAGGGCATAAACACTAACAATCTCCCACTTGCACTAGGGCCATGTACTGGCATATCGTAGACCGATGATCTCGAGTAGCCTCTCGAACTGAATCTGAGGTAGGGCCTTCGTGAATGGATCAGCAATGTTCTCTTCAGAAGCAACTCTCCGAACCTCGATCTCCTGACGATCAATGATCTCCCTGATCAGGTGATACCGCCTCAAGATGTGTCTGGACTTCTGATGGGACCTTGGTTCCTTCGCTAAAGCTATAGCTCCGTTGTTGTCGCAATACAGAGGTATTGGATCAACTATGGTAGGAACCACCTGAAGTTCTGTTAGGAACTTCTTCATCCAGACTGCTTCTTTTGCGGCATCGCAAGCAGCTATATACTCCGCTTCCATCGTCGAGTCAGCAACGGTGTCCTGCTTGGAGCTCTTCCAGCACACCGCCCCTCCATTGAGGGTAAAGACATAACCCGACATGGACTTGGAATCGTCCTTATCACTCTGAAAGCCGGAATCAGCAAAGGCCTCCAACTTGAGGTCTTTTCCGCCGTAAACCAAGAACATCTCCTTAGTCCTTCTCAGGTACTTGAGAATGTTCTTTACTGCTATCCAGTGTTTCTCCCCTGGGTCTGACTGATACCGGCTTACCACGCTCAGTGCGTAAGCTACATCTGGTCTGGTACACAACATCGCATACATTATAGAGCCTACCGCAGAAGCGTAGGGTATAATAGACATGCGTTCCCTTTCCAAATCAGTCTTGGGAGACATCTCTTTGGAGAGGGTGATTCCGTGACAAGCCGGTAAATTACCGCGCTTAGAATCTTCCATACTGAATCTTTTCAGTACAGTGTCGATATACCTGGACTGCGAAAGTCCCAACATCCTCTTGGATCTATCACGATAGATCCGGATCCCCAGAATGTACGAGGCATCACCCAGGTCTTTCATGGAGAACCTGTGTGACAAGAATCCTTTGACAGATTGTAGCATAGGAATGTCATTTCCTATCAATAGAATGTCATCCACGTACAAGACGAGGAATACGACACTTCTGGCTACAACTTTACTATATATGCACGGTTCATCTGGATTTTTGATAAAGTCATATTCTTTGACCGTCTCATCAAAACAGATGTTCCAACTCCGCGATGCCTGCTTTAGTCCATAAATAGATTTAAGCAGCTTGCATACTTTCCCGCTGCTCCCACTCTGATTGAAACCCTCTGGCTGATCCATATAGACGCACTCTTCTAAATTTCCATTCAGAAAAGCTGTCTTTACGTCCATCTGCCAGATTTCATAATCATGGAAGGCAGCAATAGCAAGAAGGACCCGAATGGATTTGAGCATAGCCACTGGAGAAAAAGCTTCGTCATAGTCCAAACCAGGTCTTTGACGAAAACCCTTTGCAACAAGTCTAGCCTTATAGGTTTCCACCTGTCCATCTACACCAATCTTTTTCTTGAAGATCCATTTGCATCCTATGGGTTTTACCCCATCTGGAGCAAAGTCCAAAGTCCATACTTTGTTGGTGTACATGGACTCCATCTCGGTTCGCATTGCATCTAGCCATCGTACCGAGTCGCCGCTCTGGATGGCCTGCTGGAAGTCAGTAGGTTCATCATCATCTATGATGCAATCCTCTCTATCCCCATCTATGAGAAAACCGTAGTATCTCTCAGGCGGATGAGACGGCCTACTACTCCTGCGGAGAGGTGCGGGAATGTCCTGTTCTTCTTGAACTCCTGGTTCTACCAAACTTTCAGTAGCAGTTTGTGGTTCTGGAATTTCTTCCAGTTCTATTTCGCTCCCACTTATTTCCTTTTCTAAAAACTGATATTCTAGAAAATGGGCATTACGAGAAACAAACACCTTTTGTTCCTCTGCGTAATAGAATAGATACCCCTTGGAGTTCTTTGGATATCCCACAAACTGACACTTTACTGATCGTGCCTCGAGCTTGTCCACATGCTGCTTCTTAACAAAAGCTGGACATCCCCAAATCTTTAGATACTGAAGATAGGGTTTCTTCCCACTCCACATCTGATATGGTGTGGTAGGCACAGTCTTGGTAGGAACCATGTTCAAAAGATATGCCGCTGATTCAAGCGCATAACCCCAGAAAGATCGCGGTAACTCAGCATTACTCATCATGGATCGTACCATATCCAATAGGGTTCGATTCCGTCTCTCCGATACACCGTTATGCTGTGGAGTGTATGGAGGAGTAAGCTGAGAGAGAATTCCTTTCTCTTTTAGGTAACCAAGGAACACGGCACTCAAGTATTCACCACCTCGATCAGATCTTAGTGTCTTAATACTTTTGCCGGTTTGGTTTTCTACTTCATTCTTATACTCTTGGAATTTCTCAAAAGCCTCGGATTTATGTTTCATCAGATAAATGAATCCGTATCTTGAGTAATCATCCGTGAAAGTAATGAAATAGGAAAAACCACCTCTCGCATGTGTAGACATTGGACCGCATACATCGCTGTGTATGAGTCCTAAGAGCTCGCTCGCTCTTACTCCTTGTCCAGTAAATGGAGTCTTTGTCATCTTTCCTTTGAGACAAGATTGACAAGTGTCATAAGTTTGATATTCGAACGAGTCCAAATATCCTTCTCTATGCAACTTAGTCAACCTTCTCTCATTGATGTGATCCAGTCTACAATGCCATAAGAAAGCTTTATTTAAATCTGGAGACTTTCTTTTTAGTGTGTTCTGGACATTGAAAATTTGGAGTTGGTTTAACACATATATGCCGTTATTTAGAGTACCGGACCCAATCAAACCATGATTAAGGTGGATGTTGACAACATCTCTTACAAACGTGAAATCATAACCTTTATTTGATAACAAGGAAACTGATATGATATTACACGTTAAGCTTGGTACAAAATAACAGTTATGTAAAACCAAAATATGTCCACTCGTCAATCCTAGGTGATAATCCCCGACGGACGCAGCTCCCACGCTAGCTCCGTTAGCAATCCTGAGGATCATATCACCTTCCTTCAGCACTCTACGGTTTCTCAGTGCCTGCAATGAATTGCAAATATGAGATCCTGATCCGGTATCCAATACCCAGGAAGTAGAGTTGATTGACAGACAATTCTCAATTACAAACACACCTGAAGTCGAAGCCACAGCTTGCTTCGGTTCCTGGTTCTTGGCGTTCCACGCCTTGCAATCCTTCTTCCAGTGCCCTTTCCTGTGACAATGGAAGCACTCATCCTGGCCCACTACCGGTACCGCAAACTTTTTCTTTCCCTTCTTTCCCACCTTACTAACACCTCCTCTAGGTTTGGGTGCGGCCTTCTTCTTCCTTCCTTTGGCCCTAGCCTTGGACCCGGAAGAAGATGCACCGCCAACAAACATAGCGGGTGTTTCCCTTGCTTTCTGCAAGGTGCCCTCTGCACTCCTTAACATGTTCAGGAGTTCCGCAAGTTCAACTTCTTTTCCTTGAATGTTGAAGTTGAGGATAAACTGGGCGTAGGTGGGAGGAAGGGACTGGAGAATAAGGTCTGTATACAGCTCATTATCCAAAGTCGTCCCAAGGTCTGCGAGCTCTTCAATATAGCCGATCATCTGTAGGACATGTTCACCTACCGATGACCCGACAGCCAACCTCGCTCGAAACAAGTTCTTAGAGGTCTCGTATCTTGCTATACGAGATTGCTCTCCATAAAGTTCCTTTGTATGGAGAAATATGCCATCTAGGGACATATCCTCGTGCCTCCTCTGATGTTCATTGTTCATTGAGGCAAGCACGATGCACTTGGCTCTCGCGCAATCTAAATCCCAGGTTTTGCGGATTTCCTTATCCGCATTGCTGGATTTGGGACCAGGGACAGCAGGTGCCGTAGCGGTGAGGATGTACCCCAATTTGTCATAGGTCAAAGCCATT
The DNA here is from genome assembly GCA_030015575.1 of Agapanthus africanus. NCBI lineage: Eukaryota > Viridiplantae > Streptophyta > Magnoliopsida > Asparagales > Amaryllidaceae > Agapanthus > Agapanthus africanus. The sequence continues at coordinate 160,672,494 of CM057350.1, read as the reverse complement.
TTGACATTCCGCAGCCAATCTTTATAGTTTGGCCCTGTCAGTAAATTTTTCTCTAAAAGTAACTTAAGTCCAGTCATTTTCAGGGTCGCTGCAATTAGGAGAGAGAGAAGAAAACTCTTTAGCATGATGCTCTTGCAAGTTTAGAGTGGTTTTTAGTTTATCTAAACTGGATGGCTCCCACTGTTTCTCGAATCCTTCCTCAAACCATAAAAGAAGAATTAGCCAGGACTATTCTCACCGTACAATACTTGCTTAACCGTTCAGCCAGGCCAGTGTCGATACTTCGAGGGAGGTTTTCCAACGCTTTCGCGAAGTTCCTTAATTAAATAACCTCTTTTCTCTGGGGGCGTAACCCCGCTGACACTTTTCTGGACACCTACTAGGTTTATAGCATTGATCGTTAAGTGACGAATATCCTGATAAGTAGCATATACTCACAGTAGGATCGGGATCCAAATATCATCGTATGATAATGTTGAAGGAATCCTACCAACATTCATCAAACTCCAAATGGTATGCATCTCTTTGCAAATTTCAGTTTCTTTAGAAATTCCCGATATATATTTTTGCCCCATGCTCTTATGACCTTGGCGTTGGTCAAAATATCATAAGTCACATGTCAAGTTCTGCCCATCATTATCTTGTTAATTTGAACCCATCCGTACATATCCTTGATGTTGGCCAAAATGATCATACGACTGTCCCAAACTAACTCATCTATCTATGCAACAAATGAATACCCAGCAGCTACCAAACACTATGCCTTAGCGTTGGTCAAAATACATAGCTTGAATACTACTGAATACCCAGATGAAATGACGGAGGGCTACGACTGGTTTTGGCGAAACCGTGAACGTAGTGAACTTGATATAACCGAAGGAACCTGATAGCTATTTAAAAGGAGTGGTTAAAGCTCCGCATTTAAAAATATCTGTTTTTAAAATTAACCGAGTGGTTTCTTTTAAAATGTTCCAACGATTTAAACTTTGGTTTGTTTTTCTTTGCATTATAGATAATGCGTCCCATCATTAACCTATCATTGCAGAAAACAACGAAAATACAACGTCCTCTTATGCCATCCGCATTCGCCACGGGGTCCCGTCATCACCCGTTAGGTTACTTAACTAACGACAGAGCGGGGGCTGGGCTAGCGCGGGTGTAAAACATAAGTGACGTCTAAATAGCTATCATATATATAGATATTTTACATTCGTCTGACGCAATGATATACATTCCAGAACACAGATAAACAATATTGGATTTGCAAGCAATCTGTATTTCTTTTGAGCCTGCAAGAAAAGACAGATTACACACTTGTGATGAATAGCCGTTACCCCACCCTCGACCCCTACGGGTACGGCAAACTACCCGCCCGGCAGTTTGTGTACCCCATCTTGGGTCAGTCCTAGGAGCAAAAACAGTAAAATGAAATAATACAACGGTGGCTACAACCGCAACCTGGATGTGCCCCGCAAAAATAATATTACAACAAATTACATTTACAACAAATGAATTAAACAATAACCCATTGCAAACCCCGGCTATACACCACAACAGTCCAATACAGTTCATATGCACAAACAGATATAACCATTACAGAAATGTGCAACCCCCTGCCAACCGACATACTAGCAGTTAGGGGAGGTTTACGAACACATTTACCAATCACAGATATAATCCAACATGCAAATACTATACAATTTCGATCGATTAAACATCTTTAATATTGCTCCAAAAACTGCTCTGTAAAACTGAAACCTGAGCAAATATTAAATATCCCAGAAAATCCCAAATAACACAGAGAACCACCACAATAAAAATGGGTCCCTGAATCGTCCAAACGGCGGCGGATCCGCGGCGGCAACAGTGCTATGCACCGCGGATCCGCGGCTCCATAGACGATTCAGGGCACCAAATTTTTTGTGTGTTCTTCTGGTGTCTTTTCAAGCTCTCTGAACTTCCCTGAAAAAATTTTGGACTTCATTTTAAACTCGACAGAAACTTGACAGTTTTAGGGTTTTCCGGCTTCGTTTTTCCGTTCGAAATTCGTACAAATTTGCAATTAAGTTATTTATTGTTTAGCGAGGCTCTGATACCACTGTAAGTCGATGTACTACACCCCAATACTTGTGGGGAGGCGGAAATTTCAAAAACGAACTTGTTTAGTGAACGAACATCGACTAACCGCTTGAATCGAAGCTAAACTATAAATAACCAAACACAAAGTGTTTCTAAACTACTGTGTTTAGGGATTATACCTAATGAACCAACTCCTTCGTCTTTACGATCTCCTTGTTCTCATCGGCCTTCTCTAGGTAGTAGACGATCCACCCGAGAGCAAAACTCCAAGCTAAACCTCTAAACTTGAGGCAACTAACCTTCTTGGATTGCTAATCAAAGAATCTAGGATGAAATAGAGTGATGGTTATGGATTGATTAGTCTTACTAACCCTTGTTCTCAACTCATGAGAGGGGAGGATTAGTCTTTGAAGAGGGAGAGCTTGAGGAGAGAGAAGGTGAGAATGAATATCAAATGAGAATAGTAAATCTATCATAATAAATATGAAGCATTCTTATTTATGAGAAAAAGAATAATGCATAATGAATAAGCATGCTTCACAAATATCTAATGGTGATTCATTGTCATGACTCACTAAGCATTTATCATGCATTAATGATATGCATGAATCACCCTCATGACTCACTAAACTCATTTAATGCAAATGACACCTAAACCTCCTTAGTCACCACCTTCTAGAAGCTTCTCGAGTAATTACGAGAACGCCCCTCCGATCCGTAAAAATACGGAAAAACTTTAGACTGTATAAATCCAATAACCGGATACCAGTAACTGGCTTAAACCAAAGCCGACTGGTAAAAACTGTCCGAAAGTCGTACGCGCGTAAACGCACGTATGCGTCCGAACCCTTTGTCGCAAAACCATGCGACCTCTATATCGTTTCGCCTGGAGTAGGAAACTCTCTGTGTGGGACTCTAGAGACTCGACTACTACGCTGGCAGTGGGTTTAACCACAGACCGCAAGCGGCACTAGCTGTACGTAACGGTCCCCAGGTAGTTGTCGATAAGAAGGCCGATGAGGAAACCCATCCGAACTCCTACTGAGTCTGATGTGACAATCTCCATACAGTCCGGTCCGTTCGTCCAAGACTATCGCATATCGGGCCTAGGGGGCGGCAAGCGTCAGTCCCCTAATAGCGGTATAAGTCGTGTCGGAGGGAAGCCCATTACACCCTGAGAAACTACTGGAACCTACCAGCAAATCTCGCTTGCCCTGGCCAGGGACTTTGCGTAATGGCTCTCTGACACAGCACGATATCTACTCCCAATACTGGGAGGGACGAATCCTGTCTAACCGCCACTGCCTCCAAGTGCTCGGGACTGCACCCAACTGCTACCTGTTTGCACGACTCCTTTGAGCCGTGGTAGGGTAGCAATCTAAGAACAGTGGGACACACTCGAGGCGAAGTAGCAGTGTCAAGTCTGCGGACTATGCTGTACTCATGTCACCTGGGAACTGCTCACTGACGACTGGTATCAAACCAACCAACAGTTCCCTGTGAGTCCTGTCCGGTGTACCCGTAACCTAACGAGCACCTGCATACTATCTCCAGTACGACGTACTGACGGCTGTGGGACAGACCATCTCCCCAACTGGGATGAGAAGCGTACACACCAGTCTACTCCGGAGTATCGATGCTCTGTCTCGATAATCCAACGACCAGGGACCTGAATAAGGATGTGCTTGTAGACTATCCAGCCCCCACTAGTGTGACTGCCATCACAACGCTGGTAGACAAGCAAAATCCTAAGAGCTCTATCAATACGTACACTCACATATTAAGATAGAAAAACCAAGTAGCATACTACCATGTTCAGCAAGACTGTTATATACATGTGAATATCCCAAGCTTCCATTAAGTAATATACAAACTAGTATGATACAGTAATGGCCTTCTAGGGCATAAACACTAACAGCATGTCCTCCGGATTCATCTTAGTATCGATTTTGATCAAATCGATTTTCTTTTCGGCCCACTCCTTTATCTTGTGATACCGCACGTTAATATGCTTAGCTCGATTGTGGTATATCTGATTCTTCGCCAAGTGAATGTTACTTTAACTGTCACAAAATAAAGGGACCAACCCCTTATCGAACTCGCCAACTAGGCCCTTTAACCACTAGGCCTTCTTAGATGCTTTCACTGCCGTCATGTATTCTGCCTTCGTCGTTGAGAACGCCACGGTATCCTGAAATGTTGACTTCCAACTGATTGGAGATTCTGCAACTGTATATACATAGCTTGCAAGAGAACTCTTGTCCAAGTCCCCAGCGCAATCCGCATCTACGTATCCTTATAACCGGCTCGATTTATGTTCTGACTTGTGAAAGAATAAACCAAGATCTTTAGTTCCTTTTAGATACCGAAGCATCCACTTTATCGCTTCCCAATGAAGTTTTTCTGGATTTGACATAAACCGGCTAACCAGACTTACCGCATATGATTTGTCTGGACCAAGATTCAAGGTTTCGGCCGAAACCACCGATACGTGGTGGTTTCGTATCGGTTTCGGTGGAGATCGATACAAAACCAACCGAGACTAATACGAAACCAACCATACAATATCGTTTCGGAAAAAACCTTTAAAAACTTATTTTTTATACCATTTTTACTGTCATTGTGATCATTGTAGTCCTTCATTAGAAAGCCGCAAAAAAAGTGAACCCAAACCCTATATTAATACTTATATAAGTACATTTTCAATATATTTTGCATCATGGCTGAATTTTTAAATATTAAAATTATTGTTTTGTAATATAGAAGTATAAATTTAAGTATTTAATATATCTACATTTATGTATGTTGTATTACCGTCAAAACCGAAACGAAACCCGAACCGAGATTAGCAAAACTAGCCGAAATCCAGTGAAACTAATAAAATTATAAGAGACCGAAACTGAAACTAAGTTCTCGAACCTTGGTCTGGACGTGTGGATACCATAGCGTACATAAGTGATCCCACCATGTTTGCATATGGTACTCGAGACATCTTTTTCTTCTCCTCCACTGATATTTTGGACGCTTCTTGGAGGATAGCTTGAAATGACCTGCGACAGGGGTGCTCACTTGTCTTAAGTTCTTCATGTTGAATCTCTCCAACACCTTCTCAATATATCTGACTTGGGATAGCCACAACTTTCCAGCCTTCCTGTCTCGAATAATCTCTATCTCAAGAATCTTCTTTTCTTCATCTAAGTCCTTCATGTCAAATTCTGTACTCAATGAAGTTTTGAGCGTCTTAATTTCTGCCATACTCTTTGCAGTGATCAACATGTCATCGACATATAAGAGTAGATATATTGACGACCCATCTTTACACGCAGTCGTCATACTCACATCGAGAGTAATTGATCTTCCTTATGAAAGAATCAAAGCACTTGTACCACTTCCTGGAAGACTTCTTCAACCCATATAAAGGCCGTTTGAGCTCACATACATGATCCTCCTTACCAGGCTATATAAATCCTTCAGGTTGCCTCATGAAGCTCGTCTCTTTCAACTCACCATGTAGAAAGGCCGTTTTCACGTCCATTTGCTCTAACTCTAAATCTTGAGTAGCTACCTTTGCCAACAACACTCGAATAGACGTATACTTGACCCAGGTGAGAAAATCTCATTGCAGTCAACCCAGTCCTTCTGAGCAAAAACCCTTCGCAACTAAGCATGCCTTGTATTGCTCGTTGTCTATTTTTCTGAATACCACTTAAAGCTAATAGCTGTAACAACCCTAAACTTTCTGTACGAATTTTTTTCAAAATACAAAAAGGCACACCTAAGCCTGAACACGAGTTATAACTTTGTTTTGCTTTAGAACAGCAAGAAAGAGCATGTAGCTCATTGGTAAGACCTTGCACTGCTGAACCATAGCACCAGAGTTCAAATCCCATCAGGCACAATATCTTTTTATTTTAAATTCTTTTAATCTTTTAGAAACCCAAGAGTCTACACGTGCACACCACATAAAACCATGAGTCACACTTAAAACAAACAGATACAAATTAGTATTCAGACCGTCAGGGACACGTGGCCCCAATCCAAGCCCCTACCTCCATGATCGGATCGGCGAGAAAGCCCCTCAGACCGGCGCAGCCGGTTTTCCTTGGCCCAAACCCATATTTTTTCTTTTGCCTTAGACCTTTGGACTCCCTCCATAACTCCAGTATTATTTTTTTACTCTACACATTTATAGAGCACAATAAAATTCATATCTAAACCTATTTTTATTACAAATTTTAATACACTCATTCACTACACTAAACCCTACCTTTTCCTATAAATACCACCCCTCATATCACCCCTACCCACTCATAAATCCCTGCCAAAACTCTCAAGAAATTTCCAAGTCCCTATAGTGTGCAAGTGGAGTTAACGAAGGGCGAAACTCCGACGAAGTTCCGGCGACGACATAAGGAGTTTCCGGCGACGAAACGACGCACCGGCATTTTCCTACTCTTCCTCTTTCTCCCCTCTACCTTATAAGCCTATAAGTCCCATTTCCCCTCTCATCTTCATCTTTAAAAAAGTTATAAAACTAAAACCCGACGGAAGCGGAGTTAGTCCGACTTCTGATTCGGTTTTCTTTAAAAACTATATTTTTCTTAATCAAGATAACTTCGCATTATCACATATTGCTTAATAAACATTAACAAACTCAACAAAACAAGTTTCACATCAAAATAATCGTTTTTGTAACTTTTATCATACTTTTTCATAAAAATACCATATAGTTTAGTTTCGACATAAACCATCATAATTCCTTACTATACCTTTAGATAGTTCATTAGATAATGACCTACCTCATCACAATACACATCTCTATCATAGCAAGATTGATTTTGGGTCAATAGAATACGGGAAATACGACTTTGCAAATAAATCCCTTTAACTTATAAAACTGTTTTCTTTAAAAATATGTATTAACAATTTCCATGCAATTGCGCCTCTACAACCCATTTTGGGGACCCATTCGGGATGGTGCAGATTATCGCACATTCTTGGGCTTAGTAGAGCGTGATGCAGACCTCCGCAAGGAGTATTCGATCTCGATGGAATTTTTATACATTTTTCTTTAGAAAATGAGATTTTAATAAGAAAATAAATAAATTTATTTTCGTTAAATATGTAGATATAATTATTACCAAAATACTTATTTTAAATATATATATAGTATTCCATGTTTCCAAAACTCAAGAAAAGAATTCAAACATTACATAAAACTACCATGATAATTCAAAACAATATTCATATTACAAATAAATACCATATATTATGAAATTAGATTTTATTCACTAGAAATATCACATTTATAAAATATACATCAATAAAAACCCTAAAGACGATAATTAAATGCTTGAGGTGTATTTTGAAATTATACCAAAACTATTTTTATATAAAACCCTCTCAAGTTATACTAAATTACAATAAGGACCCTAGTAAACATAGGTTTAAGCGGGACCAGTCTCTTGAGCCTCAGGGAGACGGAGATATGGGTACTTGCCTATTTAAGGCAGACAACATAACAAACGGTGTTATCAACATGGTAATTGTCTTGGAAAAAGACAAATCTTGCCGTCCATGTGCAACAGTTACCGATAACACCTAAACAATCAGGATTTCAAGTTCTTTTAAAAGTGTCTGACTCAGACTGAGTTTCAAACTAATTAATCTGAGTTGAATGTGATTCAAGTATAAACTACAATACAACATGATTCAATATGAATCCATTTATTCAATCTATATCAATCTATACTGACTGAACCGAACCATGGATATATTCCATTTATATGTTCTTCCATTATATCCGTTCCATTACTGATATCATGGTTTCGACAAGTCATCCATCTATACAATTTACAAGACAATACAATACAATCAATACAATCAAGACATCGCGGGGTTTATAAGGGGTAGATTGGTACGGAAGGTGTTAGAAGTGGCACGAGACTACAACCATAAGACACCTAACCTGAATCTCCATTGTCGTTGTACCGTAACTAAACGGTTCCTTGTACTCCGTATACCTTAGTCTCCGGGATAGTGAGGCTCCTCTCGTATACACTGGACTCTTCTGTACCAAGCTACAAACAACAGCATTAACACTAAACAACAACATTAAACAGCTATACTTTATTATGTATATTCTATTCTTATCTATCTACGGGACTTACCGAGAGACTTGTTCGCTGACGACATTCTCTTTCTTCTTCTTCGGAATATTGTCAGGTGTTTCAGACTCACTGGAGATCGAACCCAGCAGCGAAGACTTGGATCAGTTTACTGAAGACCTGGAGTTTTAGATTCACTTGTACATTACATTACATTTTCATTCCTGTTATGCCATTGTTTAGGCATTGCTTTCATTCCATGTATTTTCATTTCAGTTGTATTGTAAAAAGAATATTAATAAATAAAGTTGATGTTTATTTACATCTTGTCTCTTGTGTATATTTTATTTTATATTGCTTAGAAACGCTTAGCGTGTTTACTTTTGAGTAAATACGTAGCGGGCTCGTCGCGTCCTCTGCCCGTATACTGGGAAGCGGGGCGTGACAATAGCCCTTTTGCCTTTCGGCAGCTTTGTCAATCTCTACGTACCGTTCTTTCGAAGTGATCTCATCTCCTCTGTCATCGCAACAATCCATCAATCCCTATCCTTTTGCCCAATGATCTCTTGATGAGAGCTATAATCTCCGCTTTCAATGACTGAAGTATATGCGAGCATATCTTCGAAATTGTACCTAACTTGTGCCTTATGAGTATATGTTGATCTCCTTAATGCTATTACATGTGGGTCCGATTGGGGTTTGTCCTCATCTTCTATCTCCGTAATCTGCTCGTCCACCTCCGCATCAATAGGCTGAAATTGTGTTTCAGTGTTCGTATCCTTATGAGCGCCAGAAAACTCCACCTCAATTGGATCATTGTCCCTTAATGCTCCACCTGCCTCCTTGTTATCTCCAGCCACGTCTTTCAACATGGAATCCTCATCGAAGATTACATCTCGGCTAGTGAACGCCCTTTTATTTTCGAGATCCCATAACTTGTAGCTTTTGACTTCATATTTGAATCCCAAGAAAACGCACCTTTTTGACTGACTCCAATTTGGTCCTATCTGTTGGCTATAGTGCCTTCAAGGCAATTATCATAGTCGTAGGTAGGTGATTATAATGATTGAGGGAGGACCTATACCGGTAGAACAGTCTTACTCGATATGATAGTATGCTATCTGGTTTGTCTTTATCATTACTATTACATGTTGATAGAGCACATAGGATTCTTGCTTCGCTACCAGTATTATGATGGCGATCATATATGTGGGAGCTGGGGGTCTATAAACAAATCCTTAAATGTCCCTAGTCGTGAGAGTTTCGAGACCGGGCATCGATACTCCAGTGTAGACTAGTGTATACTGATCGAGACCCCTACGAGAGACGGTGGCCAGGTCTCACAAGCCATTGGTGTTAGTTTGTTCACCTAAGATAGTATACAGGTGCTCATTGGGTTATGAGTACACCGGACGGACTCGCCGGGAACCTGCTAGTTGGTATTATACCTATTGTCAGATAGCAGTTCCCAGGTGACATGTGTACAGGTTAATCTGTCGACTTGAGATCGTCATTTGTCTCGTGTGAGTTCCCACCGTGTTCTGATTACTACCCTACCACGACTCAAAGGAGTCGTGCAAACAGGTTTTAGTTGGGTACAGTCCTGAACCACATGGAGGCAGTGAGCGGATCGTCGGGGATTCGCCTCTCCCGGTATTGGGGGTTAATGTCGCGTTGTGCACGGGTGGCCATCACCAGAAATCCTCGCCCTGGGTAGACGAGAATTACCGATCGGGATCGATAGTTTCTCAGGTGGTGATGGGTTTCATACCGACACTAATTATCGTGTTATTAGGGGTTTGACTTTATCCACCCCCTAGACTCGATATACGATACTCTTAGACGAACATACCAGATTGTACGGATATTCTCACTGTCAGGCTCAGTAGGGGTTTGGATAAGTTTGCTGGTCGGCCTTCCTTTCGCTCAATACCTGGGTAGCCGTTACGTACAGCTAGTGCCGCTGACATGTTTGTGGTTAAACCCATTGCCAGCGTATTGACGAGTCTTTAGAGTCCCACACAGAGGGTTTTCACGGTTCAGGCGATATGGAGTAGATGGCGAATGTTGGTACATATAGGTGTCCGATTGAATATGTGTACAGGCTACACAGACTTTAATCGGACGGTTGATAATACCAGCGGTTTAGGACTGAGCCGGATTATTAAATCAGGTTTTGATTTAATAATTTATATATGTATATATATATATGTATTCTAGTATTATTGTTCACTATTCATTTTCTCTCTTGGCTATTCGTATTTCGATACGAATACGCGTATATGTATTTCGATACGTGTACCGGGTTGTATTCCATATTTATACGGAATTGTTTCTAGAAGATTGGACACCTCATTTGTATGATTTCCTTTTTTAGAAAATCATTTGTTTTTTGCAAATGATGTGGAGGGGTGACATGGCATGAACATTGTTTAGCATGTTGAGAGGTATGGCATGGAATTATTTATTGTAAAAAGGTGTGGAGATATTTTTTGTGTGCATGATTGATAGAGAGGGGGGCAGCCACCATTCTTTAGTTTCCTTGCTCATTTCTTTTCTTCACTTGATTGATCACTTGCATTATTTCTCATTCTCACTCTCATTTGGAGACTTAGCCACTTTCTTTAGTTGCTCATGCCACATGGTTTCCTCACCTCCTCTTGATCTTCTTGAGTTGCTCCTTGAGCATTTGTGTTGAGAGAAAAATTATAGTGACACATTCCTACACCTCCACTCTCCATTTCTAGCAACCTTGGAGTGTCGGTTGCCTCGCTTGGCAAGGCTGAAGCATGTGTCGTTTCCCTCAGGTGGATCATCGTAGATGAAGGAAGACCGGCAACCAAATTCGATCCGCAACCACTATGAGCTTGGGATGAAGGTTGAAGACCGAAGGACACGGATCAACTCGGTATAACCATCTAACTCGTCTTTATATGTTTGCTAGTATAGGGTTTAGGGTAGATCCAGGCATCGGGTAATGGTAGCGCCAGTTTTGAAAATTTTTGTTCCGCATTTGACCACGGTTTGATGGTCGGGGCGCTGCCGTAACCCAACATAGTACCGGAGCCAACCTTAAACCCTTAGCTAGCTTGTTTAGATGATATTAAAGTATTGAAACCGAAACAACCCCGAAACAGTGCACTGCACATTCTAGTTTCTGTCAATATTTTAAAGTCTTCAAAAAAAATTTTAAGCACTTGCAGAAGGCTATTTTGATGACAACTAGAACACCCTACAAAAACGAGCCCCATTCACCGGAATTGACCCGGTGATAAAAAACAGGTGTCACCGGTTTTTTGATGGAATTGGGACTTGAGTTTTGTGGGGTTCTCTGGTCTCTGGAATATTGGTTCAGTGGTATTGCTTGTTTTGCCCATTTTGGATATTATGTTATCTTTTGTTCAGGGGCAATTCGGGGTGTTTCGAAATCAATAATTTAACACCGTTTAAATGTTTACAGTACATGCATTACTATCTGCGATGGTGAATGTCATTCGAGCGGTACAACTCGTCTAATTGCTATATGTTCTTTTAGACGGGTTTGCGAACGTGACATTCACGTTGATGTTCTATGTTGTGCCGTGTTGTGGTTGGATCGTCGTGGTAGATAGCTGGAGTGCAATGTTAGTACATTTTAGTTTTATTTATACATTTGATATTGCAGGGCGAGCGTCTGACATATGGACTGCCATCGCTTCCAGTTTGTATTTTATTTGTTTGGGACACGACCGGGTTGAGGTTGATGTCACCCTTGTACATATTATTTTCTTTTACGTACTAAGATTACCCTGCGGTGGAGTGCACGAATAGCCGGGTTCTAAAGGGCAACGGGTCCGCATCTGATGGCGTTGAGACGGAGGGGACCTTACTCTAGAATCGGCGGGCTATTCGCCGCACTCGTAGCGGGTATAGGTTGACCCACGGAAGGGTGCCCAAATTACCGGATTCCTTGAAGTGCCGGGTGGCCCATTCACTTTGATGAAGGGGGTTGCCTCACTTCTGGTTTTGGCGGGTATCTTGCCGCGCTCGTAGGGGTCTAAGTTTTCATTGCACAGGCTATCCACACGACCGGGGAACGTCGAGTTTCATTTGCGGCTCAAATGAAACACGGGGCTCCAAGATTATCCGCCATTCTGTGTTTCTTCTGTGATGTTCTGTGATACTGCTTTATATCATGCCTGGGACGATTGTTATATATATATTTATATATATACTAGTAAATGGTGTATATGTTTTGCACCCGCGCTAGTCCAGTCCCCGCTCTGTCGTTAGTTAAGTAACCTAATAGGTGATGACGGGACCCAGAGGCGAATGCGGATGGCATATACGTACATCATATATTTTCGTTTTTTTCTGGTGTGATTAATTGATGGGACTGTGTTGATTCTGATCAATACAAGGAAAACAAACCTATTTGATGTTATTGGAACCAAGTTTTTTAAAAATAGACATTACAGACGTTTTCTTTTGCTTTGCACAGTGGTATTCGGTTATGAATATCCAGCACCTCATTCGATGAGGCAAGGGCCGAGATCCCTTCATCGGGAGTGACCCCTTGGGCAGAGCTCTGCATCAATGTAATAACTTCACTATAGTCGATTCTTTTGCTTTGCATCGTGGTATTCGGTTTGGAATAATGTAATACCCTAGTTCATTTATACCAGTTCTAGTTCATGTGATTCTTTATTTATGCTATTTTTCTGATTTATTATGTTTTGGGTGAGAATAGTGTATTTGACATTTGTATTTGCATTTTACCCGACCCACTTGCTTGAAACCTATCTTGATCCATGTTTATGATTTATCCTGACCTGTTACATGGATTCTTGTACTTTCATTTTTACTGCATACTGGCATTTTATCTGGCATCTGTATTTTTTAATATAACATTTAAAGTCAAGTAAAATATTTTAAAAATATCTAGCATGGCCTGCATGATACCCCTGACCCTGTCGTAGCATCCGCGCATCTTGTTCTCGTCCCGTTCAGTGAAACGGACTTGTTTGGATGGCTACACGCACGTACGTGCATCCGTTCTTGGGGGTATGCATTTTTTCGTTATCCGGACATTCATTTTTTTTTTTGGTCGACATGTATATTTTTCGTATTTTAAAACTGAATTTTAGACCCGACCCGGACATGTTTTGGACTATATTTGTATTTACCAGAATATCAACTTTTTTTATATAATATTAATTTTATGAATTGATACAAATTAAAATTTAGATAACTAATAAAAGATTTTTTTAAATTTAAATCTAAACTAATTTCTTAACAAACTAACAACCCCTTTCTCTCTCTCTCCTCTGCATATATATATTTATATATATTTTATTTATTTAATTTTTCTTTCCTTATTTAATACACAGCCTCTTCTTCTTACTTCTTCTTCTTCTTTCTTGTTTCTTTTCTTGATCTTGTTTCTTGATTCCGGTGATCACCGCCGGAGCCGTGCTCGTCGCTGACGATCCGAGTGATCCAGTGAACGTACCTGGCTTACGTGATCACCCTCGTGCGTTATTTGGAACCGTTCCGTATACCGTGCGCGCGTCACGACATTTCGTCGACGAAGGACGTTTCGTACACATCCGTTCTTGTTCCGTCTAGGCAAGTTAATCTTGCTACATGCTATATAACTCATTATATACCTATTTAAATAAATATCACACGTGTATTTTAAATCAAGCATCCCATGTTTCATATTACAGCCTTTCGACGTTCCGTTTACATTTGTATGGTGCATTTCAGATCTAGGGCATGCAAACCAATCTTAATTACATGCTACATTACTTTAGACGCATCTATTTTAACAAATGGAATACCTGTATTTAAAACATGCACCCTATGTTTAATTTATAACTTTTCGATGTTCCGTTTGAATCCATTCATATCATTTCAGATCTAGGTCATGAAAACTTATCTTGTTACATACTATACTATCATATACTGCATCAAATTGAATAGTTACATTTCATATTGCTAAGTTATATGTTCCGCACTTGTTAGTTTATCATTTTACGATTATGTGATACCCGTTTGCATCCATATCATTTAAAATATATATCGTCGTAATATTTCTTATTATTATCTTTAATTAGTTTATAATCTGCATTTTATAATGTTATGCATTTGAAAATATTATAGTTTACTCATGAAACGTCGTCGCAAAGCGGATACGACAAGTCCGAAATTTACTGTACACCATTTCTTATAAAATTCATTATAAATCATAAAAAAATCATTAGTATATGTTCTTTAGTTCGTTACGAAGCTAACTTAGAATACTATAACTCTATGAAATATTTACTTGCAAAATAAATTTTTTAAATAACGTAAAATGCAAATGAAAATATCTCTAAGCTGCTGTCCAGGGAAATTCCAGAAGCAAACTTTAAACTTCGAATGTTCATAGATTTTTGTAGGGACAACCTGAGATGCTTATACTTATAAAAATGAAAACCTTATTGAATTATCTTTGTTTTGGTATAATACACGTCCCTTTTGGAGAACTTTTGTTATTTTTTAAGCTATTTTACAAATCAGGGTGACGCTGAATTTCTGAACGGAACTTTCTTGTGAATGGTTAATCAATACCACTTTTATAGTTATTAATCACTTTGAATATTTTACCCATGTTAATATTATTATATCAATATCTATTTAATAAATAATAGTGCTTGTGTTTTAATATTCAGCAAATTTTACCGATTTACAGTTTTATAGTATCTGTCTGTATCCGTACGGTTTATTACATATCTAGTTGCACACCGAGACCATATTATTTCATGTTAATGGTGTATTAGTGCACCATGCTTGATAATTGTGCATCCTACATAGTCATGGTGTAACCCCTGACAAAATATTTGTGCATCCATGCTTTACCGTGCATCCGTACTTTCTACAGTTTTAGTATGAGCATCCGCTTGACACATGTGCACTACCTGTCATGACCTGATATACTACTGCTTGACTTGATACCTGATACACCACTATTTAACATGACTTGATACATGTACACTACCTGACATGACCTGATATATCCTACTTGACATGTTACCTGATCCTGTTTCTAATGCCGACAATCCTGACATGTTGTCCCGATGGACATATCTTATTGTCTGTACAGACAAACCTGTTCCTGCTTGATTCTGTGTTGGCATTAGTCTCAGATTTATAAATACCTGACTTACACACATAACTTGGGGGTATGGGGAAATCAAGAATGTAGCTGAACGTAACTCAAAGGGCTATTATATCATTTTACAGTGGTCCCTTGGGGAATGAACGGGACATAGACTCACAGTCTATTACATCATTTTACCGTGGTCCCATGGAGAATGAATGGGGCATAGACCGATGGGTTACGATGAGGATTACATTCATTGATTTCGAATAACTTTAGAGTAGATCACCCTATAGCACAGTTTAGACTACTCACTGCACTTCACCTGTTTATATCATGTTCACTGATTTATATTCATGTTACTGTTACTTGTTATTGATGACTTGTTACGGTTCATACTCATGCCTGCATGACTTGTTACCCCCTGATTATATTATTGTTGATATTATGACGCACTGACGTCTGGGTTTTGCATGGCCCAGATCCTCTACCTTTGTCGCAGGCTGATCAGGAGTGTTTCCGCCGTCAGGCCGAGCAGTGAGGATCCTGTTAGTATCCAGTTAGTTATTTCCTTACTTTCCAGATGTTATTGTTACTTGGATTTATTGCTTCCGCATACTATTTCTTGACTCGTTTATTCTGACTTATGGACATGTACTAGATAGTTTATTTACTCTCCTGTTCTTGATATCTCTACAGCCGTAATGTGACCGTGGAGGGATATTTTTTATCCACAGGTAGCATGGTTGGCTCTGTCACGCGCCTATCTTAGCGCACTCTGGGAAGCGGGGCGTGGCAGGGTTTGTTTGGTATCAGAGACATAGGATTTAGGTTAATCGGGTTTGATTCTTTTGTAGTTGGGTATTGGACCCAATACACGAATCAGAAAATCCGTGATTAGGAACATGTCTTGCCATATTGTTATCATGATTCTTGAATCATATCTTTCTCTTGACCCCTGTCCCGACGATGTGCAAACAACTTTGCATATCGAGTTGAAATTCTTTTGGTTCCCTATTGTTTCTTCCGTCCAATTCCTTTGATTCTGATACTAGGATTTGGGCGACTTGAACGGAGTTATGTGATTGTAACTATGAACTGCAGCATGGTTACAATGCGGTACTCTATTTAAGTAACTTGGAGTCCTGGTCTTGTTTCATTTTCTTGTTTCATGGTCATTCTATTACCTTGGTTCTCTCCATTTCATTGCTAACCAGTTTATGTTTTGCAGATTTCTTGGTGACCGATACCGGCAGTTATGAAGTTGTCTTGGAAATTGATGGTCTCACTTTCCACGCTCACATTGATTGTAGAGCAAAGAAAGTGATTTTCTAGATTCCCGGACATCCGGAGTTTGTTTTGCTGGAGGTAGCAGTTCTGTCGGGCTAGTCGAGTTTAGGGCTAGGCCGACAAGTAATGTTCTTTCGTTAATAGAAGTTGACAAGGAGGAAGCGTCAGCTGTAGTTTGAGAGTTCATGGACGTGTTCGAGGACATCTCGGGGTTACCGCCAAAACGAGATATGGAGTTCACGATCGATTTTGTTCCTGGTGCAGCGCCAATCTCAAAGGCGTACTATCCAATGGCACCAGTGGAGTTGGAAGAAGTCAAGAAATAGGTTATTGAATTACTTGAGAAGGGTTGGATTCGCAGCAGCAATTCACCTTGGGGAGCTCCAGTTCTTGTAGTAAAGAAGAAAGATGGCACAAGGAGGATGTGCATCGATTATCGAGAATTAAACCGGGTGACTATTAAGAACAAGTACCCGATCCCTCGCATTGGCGAATTGTTCGAGCAAGTCAGCGGCGTGAGGGTATTCTCGAAGCTGGATTTGCGGTCCAGATTTCATCAAGTTCGAGTTAAATCAAAGGATATTTGCAAGACTGCGTTCCGAACTCGGTATGGACATTACGAGTATTTAGTGATGCCATTCGGAGTCACGAATGCACCGGCGATATTTATGGACTTGATGAACCGAATCTTTTCACCGTTCTTGGACCAGTTTATAGTGGTGTTCATCGATGATATTCTGATCTACTCAAGGAGCATTGAAGAGCATTCGGAACACTTGAAGATCGCACTGCAGACATTGAGGCAAGAAAGATTGTATGCAAAGATGAACAAGTGCGAGTTTTGGCTTGAAGAAGTGAAGTTCTTAGGGCATGTCGTATCTGGAAGTGGAATCGCCGTTGATCCTGAGAAGATTGCAGCAGTTCAAGATTGGCCGATTCTGAAGAACGTAGCGGATATCAGAAGCTTTCTTGGACTTGCCGGGTATTACAGAAGGTTCGTGGAGAATTTTGCCCGTTTGGCTGAGCCTTTGATCAAGCTTACGCGCAAGGAAGTACCGTTCTTATGGACGGATAGATGCGCGTCAGGTTTTAAGGCGTTGAAGCAGAGATTGATAACCGCTCCTATTTTGACCGTACCAGACAGTTCCGGAGGATTGGTAATTCATAGCGACGCATCTGGGAAATGATTGGGATGTGTTTTGATGCAACATGGGAAGGTTATAGCTTATGCATCGTGGCAGTTGAAGACCCATGAGAAAAATTACCCAACTCATGATTTGGAGCTTGCAGCAGTGATTTTCGCTTTGTAGATTTGGAGACACTACTTACTGGGCGAAAGGGTTGAAGTATTCACCGATCATAAAAGCCTAAAGTACGTGTTCACACAGAAAGAGCTTAACATGAGACAGCGTAGATGGTTGGAGCTGATGGCTGTGTAGGGTTCCTAGGCACACTAATGAGGTCTCACAAGGCATCAACCATGCCAAATTCAAAAATTTCCGGTGCCGAGAAACCCTAATGCGATCGTTGACTAGAGATTAGGCGAAACAAGAAACTAGTTAACAACTTAACTAAGAGTGAACGAAAATACAACCTTTGTAGATCCGGTCCTCCACCTCCATAGCTCCGTGATGATGTCCCCTCGCTGCGATCATCGGATCCAGGGCTCAAGCGTCGGCTTCATCGGAGAAATGGGCGGGCTAGGTCGTCGACTTCGATGCCGAAGATGATCTACGTCAAGGCAACACAAGATCAAGCTCCAACTTCACCATGTCATGAAACTTGTGAAGAAAACACCCTATAGTACTTGTCAAGTAGTAGAGGATGATGAAATAGGAAGTGGGTTCACTTTGGATTTGGATTTCTCACTTGGAATCATCACTTAGAATTTTCTAGCCATGGTTTCTTCTCTTCATGAAGAAGATGAAGAAGAAGAAAGAAAAAGAATTCTCACAAAAAGAAAATCCAAGTGATAGTTATCATAATGCAACCATGGTTAAGTGTAGAGAATAAACTAGGGTTAGGTGAATGGTTAGAGTTAAGGAAAGAAACAAAATGGTCAAGCTTTCAAAGCTTCATGAAGCTTCAACAAAAAACAAAAGTAGCAACCATTTCATTTCTTGTCCAAATATAAATGAAAAGAAATAAATAAATAAGTAAATCAAACCCTAACCATTAACTTAATCATGGTTTAATCATACACACCCAAGTTTGCATGTATCATCAAACATGATACAAACTAGTGCACAAAACTATATCATATATACAATGTGCACATTCAAGTGAGAAAGTAATCTTAAGTGAACCAATATTAGTTAATGTAAAGTAATATATCAAATATATAATTATACATTAAATCATTAAATCAACACTTGATTTAACGATCCGGTCACATCGCATATGACCGACTAATATCCAATGTATCGGCCTATCGAATCAATCCTTGATTCAATAACTAGGTTATATCGCATACAACCAATCGATACATTCATCGCGAGAATAGAATACGGTATCACATTCACGCATTATTCTCGGTCCCGCACATATCTCATATGCGCTCCTATTTCGTTTCGCTTGAGCCAGGAAACCTCTGTGTAGGACTCTAAAGACTGGTCAATACGCCGGCAGCAGGTGATGATCATATCAAACACCCACAAGCCGCAAGCAGTCTGCTAAACGTAACGGCCACCCGGGTATTGAGCGATCAGAAGATCGACGAGCAAGCCCGCTCATACTCCTGTGAATCCAACCAGTAACACTTACCGTACAGTCCGGTCTCGTCGTCTGATATGTCGCATATCTCGCCTAGGGGTGGTAAACGTCAGACCCCAATAGCTCGATAAGTCGTGTCGATATGAGGTCTATAACAGTTCGAGAAACTACAGGTAACACTTACCAGTAAATCTCAGCAAACCTGGCCAGGGATTTCCGGTTATAGCCAATCGAACACAGCGCAACATCAACTCCCTATACCGGGAGAGACGAATCCCCTCCTATCGCTCATTGCCTCCATGTGATTCGGGACTGTACCCAAAAACCACCGTTTTGCACGCCCTCTTGGACGTGGTAATGTGGAAATCAAAGCACAGTGGGAACCACACAAGACTCTATGACGATCTCGGGTCAACAGACTACTCTGTACCAGTGTCACCAGAGAACTGCCATCTGACGTAAGGTATAATACCATCTGGGAGTTCTCGGCGAGTTCGTCCAGTGTACCCAGTCTCCACTGAGCACCCGTATATCATCTCTGATGTCAAACACCAATGGATATGGGATCATCCATCGCCCATCTGTATGGGTCGAGAAGGTATACGCTAGTCTACTCTGGTATATCGATGCCCCGTCTCGATACACCTACGACTAGGGACCTTGAAGGATGTACTTATGGACTACCATGTCCCCACTAGTATGATCCGCATCATAGTCCAGGTAATCAAGTACACATCCTAAGGGCTTTACCAACATGTAACAGAGAGACAATCGGTATACACGTTAAGGTAAAGAGCAACCAGATAGCATACTATCATGTCGAGCAAGAAAGTCCTCCCTATATATGTCCAAGCATCCACTACAATATACATCCTATGTATAGTAATGGCCTCTAGGGCATACATATAACTAACAATCTCCCACTTGCACTAGGGCCATCTGATAGCAGTGGTTGTAGTATCTCATACTCAACCATCCCATAAATGTCTCTCTCTGGGAAAAGGCCTTTGTGAGTGGATCCGCCGTGTTGTCCTCTGAGTCTACTCTCCTAACCTCGATCACCCTGGAGATCAACTATCTCTATGATCAGGTGATACTTCCTTAGAATATGTCTGGATCACTGATGGGACAGACGTTCCATGGCAAATGCCACAACTCCATTGTCACACAATGGGAGGAACTAAGTTCATCTCATGAACAAATATACATCCAGACTGCCTCTTTGGTAGCATCTTAAGTAGCGATGTTTCCATCCTTTATCGTCTAGTATGCCACGGTATCTACCTTGGAACTCTTCCAACATACCGTCCCTTCACTGAGGGTAAAGACAATGCCTGTGACTGACTTTCAGTCGTCCTTATCATCCTGGAACCCTTCCAGTGATTCTCCCCAGGACCAATTGATACCATCTCACTACAACTAGTGAGTATCCTAATATCCAATTAGATCTATCTCATAGATCCAAAACCTAGGATTTAGAAGGTATTACTTTGATCCTATATGGAGAATCCTAGTGATAAGCGGAGATTGACCGAGCGTAGCATAGGAAACTCCTTCCCTATCAAGAGTATGTCATCCACGTACTCTACGAAGATCACCACCATACTCCCTACTACCTTTTTGTATATACAAGGTTCATCTACCATTTTGATGATGTCAAACTCTTTGACTAACATATCAAAACAGATGTTCCAACTCCGCGATGCCTGCTTTATCCTATAAAGCATCTTGGACACGTTTCCGCTGCTCCCACTGTTTACGAAGCCCTCTGACTGTGTACTTATAGACTCTCTCTTCTAAAACATCATTTAGAAAAGCAGTCATGACACCCAACCGCCAGATATCGTAGTCATGGTATGTAGCCGTGGCAAGTAGGATCTGGATGGACTTAAGCATAGCCACTGGAAAAAGCTTTCATCATTATCCACGCCTTCTCGATGACAAAAACCTTTAACAAGTCTAGCTTTGAAAGTCTCAACTTTTCCATCTACACCAAGTAATCTTCTCAAGATATACTTGCTCCTGATGGGGATTTAACCCTTCAGATATAGCAACTAAAGTCCATACTTTGTTGGTGTGCATGGATTCCATCTCAGATCGCTAAGCATCCAGCCATTCTTACAGAGTCACACTCCTGATGGCCAGCTCGAAAATAGTTGGGTCATCATCTCATGATGCAATCCTCGCTCCCACTGTCATAGAGAAACCGAAGTAACTCTCAGGTGGGTGAGGAACCCTACTAGATCGGCGGAGAGGCTGAGGTTCGTTGGTTACAATTGAATCCTTTGGTTCTATCAAATCATCAGCTGCAGTTTGTATAGCTGGAACCTTTCCAGTTCTACATAACAGATCTTGCCTCGAGTTTGTCCGGATTTTGCTTTTAGACATTGGCCGGACAACCCCAAATCTTAACTAACTTAAGATATGGGCTCTTCCCTTTCCATATCACATATGAAGTGGTAGGCAACTGATTTGATTTGAACCCTATTCAATAGGTATGCAGCTTCTTAAGTGCATAACTCCCAAAAGGAAATAGGAAACTCAGTAGTACTCATCATAGAGCGCACCATATCATATAGGGTGTGATTGCTCCGCCCCGATACACCGTCGTGCTATGGTGTATACGGAGGAGTAATGCTGAGAGAGAATCTCATTCTCCTTTAGAATAGTCCAGGAATTCCATGCACAAGTATTCTCCTGCCTGATCTCATCATAGGACATAATACTTATACCCGTATTTTGGTTCTCTACTTCTAACTTATATTCTGTGAATATCTCAAAAGGTTCGGACTTGTGTTTCAACAGGAACATATGTCTGAATCTAAAGAGATCATCAGAGAATGTAATGAAGTTCAAAGAACCGGTGTTGGCATGTGTAGACAGGGGACCTACATACATCAACATGTATCATCCCAAGAGTTCACTAACTCTTTCATTGTTTCCAGTAAACTGAGCTATGGTCATCTTATCTCTGTGACATGACTGGAAAGTTTCACAAGATGTAAATTCAAACAGATTTAAATATGCATCTATGTGCAACTTAGCTAGTCGGGTCGCATTGATATGACCTAGTCTACAATACCTTAAGAAGGATTCGTTCATATCTGAACGAATCCTCTTGTGTGTGTTCCGTATACTAAGAACTGTAGTTTGATTTAGAACATCAATGCTTTTAGATAACGTGTCTGAACCGATCAACTTTTGATATAAGAAATGTTCAAAACATTATCCAACAATACAAAATTATATCCTTTCTTTACTAATAAAGAGACTGATATGATTTTGTATATCAGGTTCGGTATCTAATAACATTCGTTCAGAATCAATGTATTGGTAATACAGGGTGACAGTGACCAACAGACTTGGCTGCAACACTTGCCCCGTTTTCTGTCTCATGAAACTTATCACCCGTTCTCAGTTCTTTACCTATCTGTAGCCCATGTAACAAATTACATATGCGGGATCCTAATCCGGTATCTCATATCCGGACGTAAAGAATACTGAGAAACAGTTCTGTATAATGAACACACCCGAAGATGATGCATCAGTATGCACTTTCTTCGTTTGGGCGGCACGGGAATTCTGGTAATCCCCAATTTCCCGCTCTGTCTTATAACAATTATTAGTTGGAGCGGGACCAACGTTCCCCAGCTCAGTATAACAAGCGGGTTCGGTCAATAATCCGTATTATTATCTTGATTAAGGCGTGATATGGTCGTTACCTGGAGAGAGAGAGAAGAAAACACTCGGCGTGCGCTCTTGCAAGATCAGATTGGTTATTATTTTATCTAATCAGGATGGCTCCCACTGTTTTTATCTAATCTTCCTTCAAACCCAAAGGAAAGACTAGCCGGGATTAATTACACACTACAAGTTCGCCAATCTTTCAGCCAGGCCAGTGTCGGTACTTTGAGGGAGGTCCCCCGTGCTTTCGCACGAACCTAATTAATGTAAACCTCGTTTTCCCAGAGGCGTAACCTCGTTAACACCTTTCTAGACACCTACTTGATCGGCTAATTGTAATGTGTAAAACTCTCCAAGGAGTAACTCTTACTCGCAGCGGGTATCGGGATCCAACTATCTCATAGAAGGTATGCAATCTCATTGCAAATTTCAACACTTGAAATTCCCGATAATTTTGCCCCTAGCACCCTATGACCTTGACAGAGGTCAACAAACCTTAGGCTACTAGTCAAGTTCAACCCGTCATTTCTTGATTGAATCAAACCCATCCGCACGACCCTTGACGGAGGTCAACAAGGCCGTACGACTACCCTAACCCAATCTGCATCATATGCATAAGCAGATAAATACTAGTTAGCTACCGCACACTACGCCTTGACGGAGGTCAACAAACGTAGCACGAATACTAAGTAGGACTTATCTGAAATAACGGAGGGCTACGACAGGTTTTTCTGAAAACCTATTGCGTAATGAACTTGATATCGTTGTAGAATCAAATGATTTTGAAATGGAGTGTTTTTTAGGCTTTTCTAGTTTTGCTAAAGGGGTCACTCCCGGTGAAGGGATCGTCGGCCCTTTTCTCGTCGAATGAGGTGCGGGATATATCATATATATCACTGTGCAAAGCAGAAACTATAGAAGCAATCAAAAGACAAACCGAGTGTGTAGCATCTGCCAGTTATTGCTAAAGGGGTCACTCCCGGTGAAGGGATCATCGGCCCTTTCCTCATCGAATAAGGTGCAGGATATATCATATATACCGCTGTGCAAAGCAAGAACTGTAGCTACCTGTTTTATTTTTGAAATTCGATTCCACAACATCTTTAGGTTTCTTTTACTTTCATTAATCATATTAATGAATTCCCATCATTTAAGTACCTAAACATCACAGATAAATATAACGTATGCTTATGCCATCCGCATTCGCCTCGATGTCCCGTCTGCACCGTTAGGTTAGGTAACTAACGGCAGAGCGAGGCAGGGCTAGCGCGGGTATAAAACATAAGCAACGTCTATATAATATATCATATATACTATATACAATATCTATCTGAACTAATCTCATGATCACATCACAGATAACGCAGCAGAAAATATCATATGAAATATTGGATATACTAAGACGTCCGTGTTTTCAATACGAGCCAGTATAAAACACGGATTCCACGGTCGCGATGAATAGCCAAACCCACACCCCTAGACCCCTACGAGAGCGGCAAGCAACCCTACTAATTCTGGAGTTAGGAGACCCGGACTCGACTCCTCGAGTTGGTCTCCCACTGGACTCCAGAACCCGGTTACTTGTGCTCCCCTCCTTGGGTCTATCCTAGTGCGGAAAAATAAATAATATACAAAGGGTGACATCTTCCGCAATCTGGAAGTGCCCCAACAAAAGAATATTACATACAAGTTTTTACATGAATGAAAATGAAAAACACTCATCTCATATAAAAACCCCCCGGCTATTCAAACACGACGATCCAATATAATATATCCAGCAACACATAACATCACATGTCATCAACGTAAGTAAACATGCGTATCCCAATTGTCGTTGACATATAGCAACAAAACCGGCGATATCACATATTACACTTACGGTCGCAGAAAAGAAAGTGTAAAATTACAACAGTTGGAATCCGCAAACGCTTTAGACATCGCATGCCTAATCAAATGAATTCCTTAGACATCACATGCCTAACAATTATAAACCCCGCATTTTAGTCTCATTATCGAAAACTCTTTTCAATATCAAGTCGGGCAATTCAACAAGATTCCCGACATCCTGATCGAATGCTCGTCGCAAACTTCAGTAGACGGCTGCACCCCCGATGCCGCCGACGAAGTGCACCAAGGCGGAACACCACTGCCGCGAGCATCCGAACGGATGCTTTCGGCGATGGGGTTCTCCTACAGTCACTTGGTCGGGGCTTTGGGGTGTGGCTGTCTATTAAGTTTACTCGGCGAGTATCCGCGTACGCTACGTGATTGCGACGGACTTTTGATCGCATCAAAATTCCGTGGCAACCGATCAAGTGAGACTAAAGTGCTATGTTTATAACATTCATTTAGTTATCTCATAACTATTTGTGGATTCCAAATATTGTATCACATTCTAGATAAACAGAAAATGTTAAACTTTCCGATCGAACAGTCAAACACCCAAGTTTTCCCGAAACATCTCAACACATGAAATAAGTTTAAGAACATTCACTTCGTGCCACAGTACCAACGGTCCAGCCGTAGAAGGGTCAAGCCAACGCCTCACATGTGGCACGCCGTACTGCCCCAAACCCTAAGGTTCAAAGGGCAGTTCAAGACGGTCACATAATCGAGTTAAGGTTTGTTGTCTTCTAGAGGGTCCATCGCGTTACTTGCATTACTAAGAACGTTCTCAAACTACGGAAAAATCCAACACTTGGAAATTTCCCGGTAGGGGAAAAAGTGGGTATTTATATCCGGTCGAACTTTTTAACAGTTTCTAAAATATCCGGAAAAACATAAACGAAGTTAAATTATCCGATCAAATTAACGAGTCCCCAATAAAACCCTAGAAAACTCAACACTTGAGTGGAATTAAAAAATTCCCATAAAAAATTGCCAATAAAGGACCTAAGAATAAATATATGAAATTTCAGGGACTCAGTCCAAATTTTGGCCGCGGAACCGCCGCCAAACCCATGGTTTCGCTGCGGTTCCGCGGTCAAATTATTGATTTAGTGGACCGTACTTCACAGTAATTCTTAGTTTTTCCTGATTGTTTTTATGAGAATTTTTAATTCACAAAAATCCACTGTTTTGAAAAATGTACAGAGAAGGGTTTTATCAGGGTTTACGGGTTCGATCGGACTTCTAACTTCGTCTACACTTCGCCTAAAGCTCTAGCTAGGCTCTGATACCACTGTAGAGTTCCTAGGCACACTAATGAGGTCTCACAAGGCATCAACCATGCCAAATTCAAAAATTTCCGGTGCCGAGAAACCCTAATGCGATCGTTGACTAGAGATTAGGCGAAACAAGCAACTAGTTAACAACTTAACTAAGAGTGAACGAAAATACAACCTTTGTAGATCCGGTCCACCACCTCCATAGCTCCGTGATGATGTCCCCTCGTTGCGATCATCGGATCCCGGGCTCTAGCGTCGGCTTCATCGGAGAAATGGGCGGGCTAGGTCGTCGACTTCGATGCCGAAGATGATCTACGTCGAGGCAACACAAGATCAAGCTCCAACTTCACCAAGTCATGAAACTTGTGAAGAAAACACCCTATACTACTTGGCAAGTGGTAGAGGATGAAGAAATAGGAAGTGGGTTCACTTTGGATTTGGATTTCTCACTTGGAATCGTCACTTAGAATTTTCTAGCCATGGTTTCTTCTCTTCATGAAGAAGATGAAGAAGAAGAAAGAAAAAGAATTCTCATAAAAAGAAAATCCAAGTGATAGTTATCATAATGCAACCATGGTTAAGTGTAGAGAATAAACTAGGGTTAGGTGAATGGTTAGAGTTAAGGAAAGAAACAAAATGGTCAAGCTTTCAAAGCTTCATGAAGCTTCAACAAAAAACAAAAGTAGCAACCATTTCATTTCTTGTCCAAATATAAATGAAAAGAAATAAATAAATAAGTAAATCAAACCCTAACCATTAACATAATCATGGTTTAATCATACACACCCAAGTTTGCATGTATCATCAAACATGATAAAAACTAGTGCACAAAACTATATCATATATACAATGTACACATTCAAGTGAGAAAGTAATCTTAAGTGAACCAATATTAGTTAATGTAAAGTAATATATCAAATATATAATTATACATTAAATCATTAAATCAACACTTGATTTAACGATCCGGTCACATCGCATATGACCGACTAATATCCAATGTATCGGCCTATCGAATCAATCCTTGATTCAATAACTAGGTTATATCGCATACAACCAATCGATACATTCATCGCGAGAATAGAATACGGTATCACATACACGCATTATTCTCGGTCCCGCACATATCTCATATGCGCTCCTATTTCGTTTCGCTTGAGCCAGGAAACCTCTGTGTAGGACTCTAAAGACTCGTCAATACGCCGGCAGCAGGTGATGATCATATCAAACACCCACAAGCCGTAAGCGATCTGCTAAACGTAACGGCCACCTGGGTATTGAGCGATCAGAAGATCGACGAGCAAGCCCGCTCATACTCCTGTGAATCCAACCAGTAACACTTACCGTACAGTCCGGTCTCGTAGTCTGATATGTCGCATATCTCGCCTAGGGGTGGTAAACGTCAGACCCCAATAGATCGATAAGTCGTGTCGATATGAGGTCTATAACAGTTCGAGAAACTACAGGTAGCACTTACCAGTAAATCTCAGCAACACTGGCCAGGGATTTCCGGTTATAGCCAATCAAACACAGCGCAACATCAACTCCCTATACCGGGAGAGACGAATCCCCTCCTATCGCTCATTGCCTCCATGTGATTCGGGACTGTACCCAAAAACCACCGTTTTGCACGCCCTCTTGGATGTGGTAATGTGGAAATCAAAACACAGTGGGAACCACATAAGACTCTATGACGATCTCGGGTCAACAGACTACTCTGTACCAGTGTCACCAGAGAACTGCCATCTGACGTAAGGTATAATACCATCTGGGAGTTCTCGGCGAGTCCGTCCAGTGTACCCAGTCTCCACTGAGCACCCGTATATCATCTCTGATGTCAAACACCAATGGATATGGGATCATCCATCGCCCATCTGTATGGGTCGAGAAGGTATACGCTAGTCTACTCTGGTATATCGATGCCCCGTCTCGATACACCTACGACTAGAGACCTTGAAAGATGTACTTATGGACTACCATGTCCCCACTAGTATGATCCGCATCATAGTCCAGGTAATCAAGTACACATCCTAAGGGCTTTACCAACATGTAATAGAGAGACAATCCGTGTACACGTTAAGGTAAAGAGCAACCAGATAGCATACTATCATGTCGAGCAAGAAAGTCCTCCCTATATATGTCCAAGCATCCACTACAATATACATCCTATGTATAGTAATGGCCTTTAGGGCATACATATAACTAACAGGCTGACTAAGATCTTGATCTTAAGTACCATCCGGGAAAAGTTAATGTTGTGCCGGATGCGCTTAGTCGGTTGCCAGCAATTCAGACGTTGACTGAACAGAAGGAACTTATTGAAGACTTTCGGAGATTCGAGTTGGAGATCGTGCTACCGTATTCTTCGGGACAGTTGATGCAGCTGCAAGTACGATCGTCGTTGATCGAGAATATTAAAGCAGCGCAGTTGCAGAACCCTAGATTGCAAAGGTTTCGAGAACATATTGAAGCTGGACTTCGAACGGACTTGTTAATTCATGAAGATAGTTCGTTGCGATATGGTAGCCGTTTGTGTGTGCCAAAAGGAGATATTCGCGAAGAAGTTATGAAGGAGGCACACAGTTCCGCGTATTCCGTACATCTAGGAGGCACGAAGATGTACCGTGATCTATGACAGCATTTCTGGTGGGAAGGCATAAAAAGGGAGATTGCTCGCTTTGTAGCAAAGTGCTTGGTGTGTCAGCAAGTTAAGGCTGAACATCAAAGGGTTGCTGGTTTATTGCAACCACTTCCGATTCCTCAATGGAAGTGGGAACATATAACCATGGATTTGATGACAGCTTTACCGCGGAGTCCAAAGGGCAACAATGCAGTTTGGGTGATTGTTGATCGATTGACCAAGGCAGCTCACTTCATACCGTTTCGAGTTGGTCAGTCAACGGAAGCGTTAGCAGAACGGTATATACAGGAGATTGTGAGATTGTATGGAGTACCTGTGAGCATCGTGTCCGACCGTGACACCCGATTCTTATCGCACTTCTGGAGGAGTTTACAGGAAAGTTTGGGGACGCGATTGAAGTTTAGCACTGCTTATCATCCTCAGAAAGATGGCCAGTCGAAGAGAACAATCCAAACTCTTGAAGATATGTTGAGAGCTTGCATGTTGGACTTCAAGGGTTCGTGGGAGGATCATCTACACTTGGTGGAGTTTTCGTACAACAACAGCTTTCAGGCGACTATTCAGATGGCTCCATTCGAAGTATTGTATGGTCGCAAGTGTCGCTCACATGTTTGTTGGGACGATATTGGAGAACGAAGATTGGTGGGACTGGATTTGATCGTGCAAACCGTGGAGAAAATTAATACTATCCAGAATCACATGAAGGCAGCACAAGATCGGCAAAAGAGTTGGGCCGATACATTGAGAAGACCTCTAGAGTTCGCTGTTGGTGATCTGGTATTCTTGAAGATATCACCGACTAGAGGAGTGATTCGTTTTGGGAGTCGAGGCAAGCTTATTACTCGATTCGTGAGGCCTTTCGAGATTATGGAGCGTGTTGGAGAAGTGGCTTATCGATTAGTTTTACCACAATCTTTGGCGAATGTTCATGACGTGTTTCATGTATCTCAAACTCCGTAAATATGTTCGAGATGAAACACACGTGCTTGATCATTCGGAGCTGACTGTAAGAGAGGATTTGACATTTGAGGAACGACCGATGTCGATTGTTGATCGAAGAGAAAAGATCCTTAAGAACAAGGTTATCCCTCTCGTACTTGTTTCATGGGGTAATCGCTCGCACGGAGAATCGACTTGGGAACGAGAAGACGAGTTTCGACAGAAGTTTCCACACCTATTGTTATAGATTCTTGATTGTTTATCTTTTCTTGTTTTGGGAATTTCGAGGACGAAATTATTTTTGTAGTTGGGTATAATGTAATACCCTAGTTCATTTATACCAGTTCTAGTTCATGTGTTTCTTTATTTATGGTATTTTCCTGATTTATTGTGTTTTTGGTGCGAATAGTGTATTTGACATTTGTATTTGCATTTTACCCGACCCGCTTGCTTGAAACCTATCTTGATTCATGTTTATGATTTATCCTGACCTGTTACATGGATTCGTGCATTTTCATTTTTACTGCATACTGGTATTTTATCTGGCATCTGCATTTTTTAATATAACATTTAAAGTCAAGTAAAATATTTTTAAAATATCTAGCATGGCCTGCATGATACCCCTGACCCTGTCGTAGCATCCGCGCATCTTGTTCTCGTCCCGTTTAGTGAAACGGACTTATTTGGATGGCTACGCGCACGTACGTGCATCCGTTATTGTGGGTATGCATTTTTTCGTTATCCGGACATTCATTATTTTATTTTGGTCGACATGTATATTTTTCGTATTTTAAAACTGAATTTAAGACTCGACCCGGACATGTTTTAGACTATGTTTGTATTTACCAGAATATCAAATTTTATTTTTATAATATTAATTTTATGAATTGATACAAATTAAAATTTAGATAACTAATAAAATATTTTTTTAAATTTAAATCTAAACTAATTTCCTAACAAACTAACAACCCCTTTCTCTCTCTCTCTCTCCTCTGCATATATATATTTATATATATTTTATTTATTTAATTTTTCTTTTCTTATTTAACACACAGCCTCTTCTTCTTACTTCTTCTTCTTCTTTCTTGTTTCTTTTCTTGATCTTGTTTCTTGATTCCGGTGATCACCGCCGGAGCCGTGCTCGTCGCTGACGATCCGAGTGATCCAGTGAACGTATCTGACTTGCGTGATCACCCTCGTGCGTTGTTTGGAACAGTTCCGTATACCGTGCGCGCGTCACGACATTTCGCTGACGAAAGACGTTCCGTATACATCCGTTCTTGTTCCGTCTAGGCAAGTTAATCTTGCTACATGCTATATAACTCATTATATACCTATTTAAATAAATATCACACCTGTATTTTAAATCAAGCATCCCATGTTTCATATTACAGCCTTTCGACGTTCCGTTTACATTTGTATGATGCATTTCAGATCTAGGGCATGCAAACCAATCTTAATTACATGCTACATTACTTTAGACGCATTTATTTTAACAAATGGAATACCTGTATTTAAAATCATACACCTCATGTTTAATTTATAACTTTTCGATGTTCCGTTTGAATCCATTCATATCATTTCACATCTAGGTCATGAAAACTTATTTTGTTACATACTATACTATCATATACTGCATCAAATTGAATAGTTACATTTCATATTGCTTAGTTATATGTTCCGCACTTGTTAGTTTATCATTTTACGATTATGTGATACCCGTTTGCATCTATATCATTTAAAATATATATCATCGTAATATTTCTTATTATTATCTTTAATTAGTTTATAATCTGCATTTTATAATGTTATACATTTGAAAATATTATAGTTTACTCATGAAACGTCGTCGCAAAGCGGATACGACAAGTCTGAAATTTACTGTATATCATATCTTATAAATTCATTATAAATCATAGAAAAATCATTAGTATATGTTCTTTAGTTCGTTACGAAGCTAACTCAGAATACTATAACTCTATGAAATATTTACTTGCAAAATAAATTGTTTAAATATCGTAAAATGCAAATGAAAATGTCTCTAAGCTGCTGTCCAGGGAAATTCCAGAAGCAAACTTTCAATTTCGAATGTTCATAGCTTTTTGTAGGGACAACCTGAGATGCTTATACTTATAAAAATGAAAACCTTATTAAATTATCTTTGTTTTGGTATAATACACGTCCCTTTTGGAGAACTTTTGTTATTTTTTAAGCTATTTTACAAATCAGGGTGACGCTGAATTTCTGAACGGAACTTTCTTGTGAATGGTTAATCAATACCACTTTTATAGTTATTAATCAGTTTGAATATTTTACCCATGTTAATATTATTATATCAATATCTATTTAATAAATAATAGTGCTTGTGTTTTAATATTCAGCAAATTTTACCGATTTACAGTTTTATAGTATCTGTCTGTATCCGTACGGTTTATTACATATCTAGTTGCACACCGAGACCATATTATTTTATGTTAATGTTGTATTAGTGCACCATGCTTGATAATTGTGCATCCTACATAGTCATGGTGTAACCCCTGACAAAATATTTGTGCATCCATGCTTTACCGTGCATCCGTACTTTCTATAGTTTTAGTATGAGCATCCGCTTGACACATGTGCACTACCTGTCATGACCTGATATACTACTGCTTGACTTGATACCTGATACACTACTATTTAACATGACTTGATACATGTACACTACCTGACATGACCTGATATATCCTACTTGACATGTTACCTGATCCTGTTTCTAATGCCGACAATCCTGACATGTTGTCCCGATGGACATATCCTGTTGTCTGTACAGACAAACCTGTTGCTGCTTGATCCTGTGTTGGCATTAGTCTCAGATTTATAAATACCTGACTTACACACATAACTTGGGGGTATGGGGAAATCAAGAATGTAGCTGAACGTAACTCAAAGGGCTATTATATCATTTTACCGTGGTCCCGTGGGGAATGAACGGGACATAGACTCACAGTCTATTACATCATTTTACCGTGGTCCCGTGGGGAATGAACGGGGTATAGAACGATGGTTACGATGAGGATTACATTCATTGATTTCGAATAACTTTATAGTAGATCACCCTATAGCACAGTTTAGACTACTCACTGCACTTCACCTGTTTATATCATGTTCACTGATTTATATTCATGTTACTGTTACTTGTTATTGATGACTTGTTACGGTTCATACTCATGCCTGCATGACTTGTTACCCCCTGATTATATTATTGTTGATATTATGACGCACTGACGTCTGGGTTTTGCATGGCCCAGATCCTCTACCTTTGTCGCAGGCTAATCAGGAGTGTTTCCGCCGTCAGGCCGAGCAGTGAGGATCCTGTTAGTATCCAGTTAGTTATTTCCTTACTTTCTAGATGTTATTGTTACTTGGATTTATTGCTTCCGCATACTATTTCTTGACTCGTTTATTCTGGCTCATGGACATGTACTAGATAGTTTATTTACTTTCCTGTTCTTGATATCTCTACAGCCGTAATGTGACTGTGGAGGGATATTTTTTATCCACAGGTAGCATGGTTGGCTCTGTCACGCGCCTATCTTAGAGCACTCTGGGAAGCGGGGCGTGGCAGGGTTTGTTTGGTATCAGAGACATAGGATTTAAGTTAATCGGGTTTGATTCTTTTGTAGTTGGGTATTGGACCCAATACACGAATCAGAAAATCCGTGATTAGGAACATGTCCTGCCATATTGTTATCATGATTCTTGAATCATATCTTTCTCTTGACCCCTGTCCCGACGATGTGCAAACAACTTTGCATATCGAGTTGAAATTCTTTTGGTTCCCTATTGTTTCTTCCATCCTATTCCTTTGATTCTGATACTAGGATTTGGGCGACTTGAACGGAGTTATGTGATTGTAACTATGAACTGCAGCATGGTTACAATGCGGTACTCTATTTAAGTAACTTGGAGTCCTGGTCTTGTTTCATTTCCTTGTTTCATGGTCGTTCTATTACCTTGGTTCTCTCCATTTCATTGCTAACCAGTTTATGTTTTGCAGATTTCTTGGTGACCGATACCGGCAGTTTTGAAGTTGTCTTAGAAATTGATGGTCTCACTTTCCACGCTCACATTGATTGTAGGGCAAAGAAAGTGATTTTCCAGATTCCCGGACATCCGGAGTTTGTTTTGCTGGAGGTAGCAGTTCTGTCGGGCTAGTCGAGTTTAGGGCTAGGCCGACAAGCAATGTTCTTTCGTTAATAGAAGTTGACAAGGAGGAAGTGCCAGCTGTAGTTTGAGAGTTCATGGACGTGTTCGAGGACATCTCGGGGTTACCGCCAAAACGAGATGTGGAGTTCGCGATCGATTTTGTTCCTGGTGCAGTGCCAATCTCAAAGGCGTACTATCCAATGGCACCAGTGGAGTTGGAAGAAGTCAAGAAATAGGTTATTGAATTACTTGAGAAGGGTTGGATTCGCAGCAGCAATTCACCTTGGGGAGCTCCAGTTCTTGTAGTAAAGAAGAAAGATGGCACAAGGAGGATGTGCATCGATTATCGAGAATTAAACCGGGTGACTATTAAGAACAAGTACCCGATCCCTCGCATTGGTGAATTGTTCGAGCAAGTCAGTGGCGTGAGGGTATTCTCGAAGCTGGATTTGCGGTCTAGATTTCATCAAGTTCGAGTTAAATCAGTTAAATCAGAGGATATTTGCAAGACTGCGTTCCGAACTCTGTATGGACATTACGAGTATTTAATGATGCCATTCGGAGTCACGAATGCACCGGCGATATTTATGGACTTGATGAACCGAATCTTTTCACCGTTCTTGGAATAGTTTATAGTGGTGTTCATCGATGATATTCTGATCTACTCAAGGAGCATTGAAGAGCATGCGGAACACTTAAAGATCGCACTGCAGACATTGAGGCAAGAAAGATTGTATGCAAAGATGAACAAGTGCGAGTTTTGGCTTGAAGAAGTGAAGTTCTTAGGGCATGTCGTATCTGGAAGTGGAATCGCCGTTGATCCTGAGAAGATTGCAGCAGTTCAAGATTGGCCGATTCTGAAGAACGTAGCAGAGATTAGAAGCTTTCTTGGACTTGCCGGGTATTACAGAAGGTTCGTGGAGAATTTTGCCCGTTTGGCTGAGCCTTTGACTAAGCTTACGCGCAAGGAAGTACCGTTCTTATGGACGGATAGATGCGCATCAGCTTTTGAGGCGTTGAAGCAGAGATTGATAACCGCTCCTAATTTTAACCGTACCAGATAGTTCCGGAGGATTGGTAATTCATAGCGACGCATCTGGGAAATGATTGGGATGTGTTTTGATGCAACATGGGAAGGTTATAGCTTATGCATCGTGGCAGTTGAAGACCCATGAGAAAAATTACCCAACTCATGATTCGGAGCTTGCAGCAGTGATTTTCGCTTTGTAGATTTGGAGACACTACTTACTGGGAGAAAGGGTTGAAGTATTCACCGATCACAAAAGCCTAAAGTACGTGTTCACACAGAAAGAGCTTAACATGAGGCAGCGTAGATGGTTGGAGCTGATGGTTGACTATGATCTTGATCTTAAGTACCATCCGGGAAAAGTTAATGTTGTGCCGGATGCGCTTAGTCGGTTGCCAGCAATTCAGACGTTGACTGCGCAGAAGGAACTTATTGAAGACTTTCGGAGATTCGAGTTGGAGATCGTGCTACCGCATTCTTCGGGACAGTTGATGCAGCTGCAAGTACGATCGTCGTTGATCGAGAATATTAACGCAGCGCAGTTGCAGGACCCTAGATTGCAAAAGTTTCGAGAACATGTTGAGGCTGGACTTCGAACGCACTTGTTAATTCATGAAGATGGTTCGTTGCGATATGGTAGCCGTTTGTGTGTGCCAAAAGGAGATATTCGCGAAGAAGTTATGAAGGAGGCACAAAGTTCCGCGTATTCCGTACATCTAGGAGGCACGAAGATGTACCGTGATCTATGACAGCATTTCTGGTGGGAAGGCATAAAAAGGGAGATTGCTCGCTTTGTAGCAAAGTGCTTGGTGTGTCAGCAAGTTAAGGCTGAACATCAAAGGGTTGCTGGTTTATTGCAACCACTTCCGATTCCTCAATGGAAGTGGGAACATATAACCATGGATTTGATGACAGCTTTACCGCGGAGTCCAAAGGGCAACAATGTAGTTTAGGTGATTGTTGATCGATTGACCAAGGCAGCTCACTTCATACCGTTTCGAGTTGGTCAGTCAACGGAAGCGTTAGCAGAACGGTATATGCAGGAGATTGTGAGATTGTATGGAGTACCTGTGAGCGTCGTGTCCGACCGTGACACCCGATTCTTATCGCACTTCTGGAGGAGTTTACAGGAAAGTTTGGGGACGCGATTGAAGTTTATCACAGCTTATCATCCTCAGACAGATGGCCAGTCGGAGAGAACAATCCAAACTCTTGAAGATATGTTGAGAGCTTGCATGTTGGACTTCAAGGGTTCGTGGGAGGATCATCTACACTTGGTGGAGTTTTCGTACAACAACAGCTTTCAGGCGACTATTCAGATGGCTCCATTCGAAGTATTGTATGGTCGCAAGTGTCGCTCACATGTTTGTTGGGACGATATTGGAGGACGAAGATTGTTGGGACTGTATTTGATCGTGCAAACCGTGGAGAAAATTAATACTATCCAGAATCACATGAAGGCAGCACAAGATCGGCAAAAGAGTTGGGCCGATACATTGAGAAGACCTCTAGAGTTCGCTGTTGGTGATCTGGTATTCTTGAAGATATCACCGACTAGAGGAGTGATTCGTTTTGGGAGTCGAGGCAAGCTTAGTCCTCGATTCGTGAGGCCTTTCGAGATTATGGAGCGTGTTGGAGAAGTGGCTTATCGATTAGTTTTACCACAATCTTTGGCGAATGTTCATGACGTATTTCATGTATCTCAAACTCCGTAAATATGTTCGAGATGAAACACACGTGCTTGATCATTCGGAGCTGACTGTAAGAGAGGATTTGACATTTGAGGAACGACCGATGTCGATTGTTGATCGAAGAGAAATGATCCTTAAGAACAAGGTTATCCCTCTCGTACTTGTTTCATGGGGTAATCGCTCTCACGGAGAATCGACTTGGGAACGAGAAGACAAGTTTCGACAGAAGTTTCCATACCTATTGTTATAGATTCTTGATTGTTTATCTTTTCTTGTTTTGGGAATTTCTAGGACGAAATTCTTTTTGTAGTTGGGTATAATGTAATACCCTAGTTCATTTATACCAGTTCTAGTTCATGTGTTTCTTTATTTTGTAGGGTTCCTAGGCACTCTAGTGAGGTCTCCCAAGCCATCAACCATGGCAATTTCAAAAATTACGGTGCCGAGAAACCCTAAACTACGGATCGTTTGCTAGATGTCTAGGCGAACAAGAACTAGTTAACACTTAACTATTGGGAATACGGAAATACAACCTTTGTAGATCCGGTCCTCCACCTCCACGGCTCCGCAACGAGGTCGTCTCCGCTGTCCAAATCAAATCCGGGCTCTAGAGTCGGCTTCGTCGGAGAATGGGCAAGCTAGGTCGTCGATGTCCATGCCGAAGATGATCTACGTCGAGGCATCGCTAAATCAAGCTCCGACTTCACCAAGTCAAGAAACTTATGAAGTGAACACACTCTACTACTTGGCAAGAGGTAGAGGATGAAGAAATAGGAGTTGGGTTAACTTTAGAATTGGATTTCTCACTCTAATTCATCAATCACCATTGATGAGGTAAGCTTTTCTTCTTGAAGTCAAGGAAGAAGAAGAAGAAGCTTATATGATAAGTTAAAAGAATAAGAAAAGAAAAATGAATTCTTATCATAATTTTAACTAGAGTCAAGTGTAGAGAATGAATCATGGTTAGTGGGAATGGTTAGGGTTAAGGATGAGATAAGAATGGTTGACTTGAACAAAGCTTCATGAAGCTTCAACTAAAGAACAAAATTAGCCACCATTCTTTTCTCTTTTCTTTTATTCATTTATCAAAAATAAAAAGGATAATTAAATAAGATAAATGAATAATAAATAATAAACCCTAACCATTTCATTAACCAAGGTTTAATCTTTACACTTGAACCCTAGCATGACATGTATCATCAAACATGATACAATCAAGTGCACAAAAGTATATCGCATATACAATGCGCCCATCCGAGTGAGAAAATCCATCTTAAGTAAACCGATACTAGTTGATGCAAAGTAATATATCAAATATATAAATATGCATTAAATCATTAAATCAACACTTGATTCAATGACCCGGTTATGTCGCACACAACCGACTAGTATACAATATATCGGCTTATCGAATCAACGCTTGAATCGATAACTAGGTTATATCGCATACAACCATTCGATATATTTATCGCGAGAATAGAATACGGTATCACATACACGCATTATTCTCGGTCCCGCACATATCTCATATGCGCTCCTATTTCGTTTCGCTTGAGCCAGGAAACCTCTGTGTAGGACTCTAAAGACTCGTCAATACGCCGGCAGCGGATGATGATCATATCAAACATCCACAAGCCGCAAGCGGTCTGCTAAACGTAACGGCCACCCGGGTATTGAGCGATCTGAAGATCGACGAGCAAGCCCGCTCACACTCCAGTGAATCCAACCAGTAACACTACCGTACAGTCCGGTCTGATCGACTGATCTGTCGCATATCTCGCCTAGGGGTGGTAAACGTCAGACCCCAATAGCTCGATAAGTCGTGTCGATATGAGGTCTATAACTGTTCGAGAAACTACTGGTAACACTTACCAGTAAATCTCAGCAACCCTGGCCAGGGATTTCCTGTTATAGCCAATCGAACACAGCGCAACATCAACTCCCTATACCGGGAGAGACGAACCCCTCCTATCGCTCATTGCCTCCATGTGACTCGGGACTGTACCCAAAAACCACCGTTTTGCACGCCCTCTTGGACGTGGTAAGATGGAAATCAAAGCACAGTGGGAACCACACAAGACTCTATGACGATCTCGGGTCAACAGACTACTCTGTACCAGTGTCACCAGAGAACTGCCATCTGACGTGAGGTATAATACCATCTGGGAGTTCTCGGCGAGTCCGTCCAGTGTACCCAGTCTCAACTGAGCACCCGTATATCATCTCCGATGTCAAACACCAATGGATATGGGATCATCCATCGCCCATCTGTATGGGTCGAGAAGGTATACGCTAGTCTACTCTGGTGTATCGATGCCCCGTCTCGATACACCCACGACTAGGGACTTTGAAGGATGTACTTATGGACTACCATGTCCCCACTAGTATGATCCGCATCATAGTCCAGGTAGTCAAGTACAGATCCTAAGGGCTTTACCAACATGTAACAGAGAGACAATCAGCATACACGTTAAGGTAAAGGGTAACCAGATAGCATACTATCATGTCGAGCAAGAAAGTCCTCCCTATATATGTCCCAGCATCCACTACAATATACATCTTATGTACAGTAATGGCCTCTAGGGCATACATATAACTAACAATCTCCCACTTGCACTAGGGCCATCTGTAGCAGTGGTTGCAGTATCTCATACTCAACCATCCCATAAAAGTCTCTCTCTGGGAACAGGC
Source organism: Agapanthus africanus (assembly GCA_030015575.1). Taxonomy (NCBI): domain Eukaryota; kingdom Viridiplantae; phylum Streptophyta; class Magnoliopsida; order Asparagales; family Amaryllidaceae; genus Agapanthus; species Agapanthus africanus. Next base: position 160,633,155 of record CM057350.1, on the reverse strand, counting down.
CTTTGTGAGTGGATCCGCTGTGTTGTCCTCTGAGTCTACTCTCCAAACCTCGATCACCCTGGAGATCAACTATCTCCTTGATCAAGTGATACTGCCTTAGAATATGTCTGGATCACTGATGGGACCGGCGTTCCTTGGCATGAGCCACAACTCCATTGTCATACAATGGGAGGAACATAGTTCATCTTATGAACCAATATACACCCAAACAGTCTCTTTGGTAGCATCTTTAGTAGCGATGTATCCTGCCTTTATCGTCTAGTATGTCACGGTATCCAGCTTGGAACTCTTCCAACATACCGTCCCTTCACTGAGGGTAAAGACAATGCCTGCGACTGACATTCAGTCGTCTTTATCACCCTGGAACACTTCCAGTGATTCTCCAGGATCGGTTGATACCATCTCACTACATCTAATGAGTTTCCTAACATCCATTTAGATCTATCTCATAGATCCAAAATCCAGGATTTAGTAGGTATCACTTTAATCCTATATGGAGAATCTTTGTGATAAGCGGAGATTGATCGAGCGTAGCATAAGAAACTCCTTTCTTATCAAGAGTATGTCATCCACGTACTCTACGAGGATCGTCACCATACTCCCTACTACCTTTTTGTATATACAAGGTTCATCTACCATTTTGATGATGTCAAACTCTTTGACCGCTTCATCAAAACAGATGTTCCAACTCCGCGATGCCTGCTTTATTCTATAAAGCATCTTGCACACGTTTCCGCTGCTCCCACTGTCTACGAAGCCCTCTGGCTGTGTACTTATAGACGCTCTCTTCTAAATCATTATTTAGAAAAGCAGTCAAGACACCCAACCACCAGATATCGTAGTCATGGTATGTAGCCGTGACAAGTAGGATCCGGATGGACTTAAGCATAGCTACTGGAAAAGGTTTCATCATTATCCACGCCTGGTCGATGACGAAAACCTTTAACAATTCTAGCTTTGAAAGTCTCAACTTTTCCATGTACACCAAGTAATCTTCTCAAGATATACTTGCTCCTGATGGGGATTTAACCCTTCAGATATAGCAGCTAAAGTCCATACTTTGCTGGTGTATAAGGATTCCATCTCAGATCGCTAAGCATCCAGCCATTCTTACAGAGTCTTACTCCTGAAGGCCAGCTCGAAGCTAGTTGGGTCATCATCTCATGATGCAATCCTCGCTCCCACTGTCATAGAGAAACTGAAGTATCTCTCAGGTGGGTGAGGAACCCTACTAGATCGGCGGAGAGGCTGAGGTTCGTTGGTAACTATCGAATCCTTTTGTTCTTTCAAATCATCGGCTGTAGTTTGCATAGCTGGAACCTTTCCAGTTGTACATAACAGACCTTGCCTCGAGCTTGTCCGGATTTTGCTTTTAGACATAGGCCGGTCAACCCCAAATCTTAACCAACTTAAGACATGGGCTCTTCCCATACCATATCATATATGAAGTGGTAGGCAACTGATTTGATTCGAATTCTATTCAATAGGTATGCAGCTTCTCAAGCGCATAACACCCTAAAAGGAAATAGGTAACTCAGTAATACTCATCATAGAGCACACCATATCATATAGGGTGTGATTGCTCCGCCCCGATATACCATCGTGCTATGGTGTATACGGAGGAGTAATGCTGAGAGAGAATCTCATTCTCCTTTAGACTAATCCAGGATTTCCGTGCTCAAGTATTCTCCTCCTTGATCTCATCATAGGACATAATACTTATACCCTTATTTTGGTTCTCTACTTCTAACTTATATTCTGTGAATATCTCAAAAGGTTCGGACTCATGTTTCAACGGGAACATATGACTGAATCTTGAGAGATTATCAGAGAATATAAAGAAGTATAAAGAACCAGTCCTGGCATTTGTAGACTGGGGACCTACATACATCAACATGTATCATCCCAAGAGTTTACTAACTCTTTCTCTGTTTCCAGTAAACAGAGCTGGTGTCATTATATCTTTGTGACATGACTGGCAAGTTTCACAAGATGTAAATTCAAACTGATTTAAATATGCATCTAAATGTAACTTCAGCTAGTCGGGTCGCATTGATATGACCTAGTCTACAATACCTCAAGAAGAATTCGTTCATTTCTGAACTCTTCCTCTTGTGTGTGTTCCGTATACTAAGAACTGTAGTTTGATTTAGAACATTAATGCTTTTAGATAACGTGCCTGAACCGATCAACTTTTGATATAGGAAATGTTCAAAACATTATCCAACTATACAAAATTTTATCATTTCTTTACTAATAAAGAGATAGATATGATTTTGTATATCAGGTTCGGTATCTAATAACATTCGTTCAGAATCAATGTACTGTAATACAGGGTGACAGTGACCAACAGACTTGGCTACAACATTTGCCCCGTTTTCTGCCTCATGAAACTTATCACCCGTTCTCAGTTCTCTACCTATCTGTAGCCCTATGTAGCAGATTACATATCTGGGATCCTGATCTGGTATCACATACCCAGGACGTAAAGGATACTGAGAAACAGTTCTGTATAATGAACACACCCGAAGATGATGCATCATCATGCACTCTCTTTGTTTGGGCGGCACGGGAAATCTGGTATTCCCCAATTTCCTGCTCTGTCTTATAACAATTATAAGTTGGAGCGGGACCAACGTTCCCCAGCTCAGTATAACAAGCGGGTTCGGTCAATAATCCGTATTATTATCTTGATTAAGGCGTGATATGGTCGCTACCTGGAGAGAGAGAGAAGAAAACACTCAGCGTGCGCTCTGTCAAGAATAGATTGGTTATTATTTTATCTAATCAGGATGACTCCCACTGCTTTTTATCAAATCTTCCTTCAAACCCTAAAAGGAAAGACTAGCCGGGATTAATTACACACTACAAGTTCGCCAATCTTTCAGCCAGGCCAGTGTCGGTACTTTGAGGGAGGTCCCCCGTGCTTTCGCACGAACCTAATTAATGTAAACCTCATTTTCCCAGAGGCGTAACCTCGTTAACACCTTTCTAGACACCTACTTGATCGGCTAATTGTAATGTATAAAACTCTCCCAGGAGTAACACTTACTCGCAGCGGATATCGGGATCCAACTATTTCATAGAAGGTATGCAATCTCATTGCAAATTTCAACACTTGAAATTCCCGATAATATTTTGCCCCTAGCTCGCTATGACCTTGACGGAGGCCAAACAACCCATAGTCCGCTAGTCAAGTTCAACCCGTCATTTCCTGATTGAATTAAACCCACCCGCACGACCCTTGACGGAGGCCAAACAACGCCGTACGAATACCCTAATCCAATCGCATCATATGCTAGCAGATAAGCACTAGTTAGCTACCGTACACTACGCCTTGACGGAGGCCAAACAACCGTAGCACGAATACTAACTAGTACGTATCTGAAATGACGGAGGGCTACGACAGGTTTTTCTGAAAACCTATTGCGTAATGAACTTGATATCGTTGTAGAATCAAATGATTTTAAAATGGAGTGTTTTTGAGGCTTTTCTAGTTTTGCTAAAGGAGTCACTCCCGGTGAAGGGATCGTCGGTCCTTTCCTCGTCGAATGAGGTGCGGGATATATCATATATATCACTGTGCAAAGCAAAAACACTTAAAAGCAATCAAAAAACAAACCGAGTGTGTAGCATCTGCCAGTTATTGCTAAAGGAGTCACTCCCGGTGAAGGGATCTCGGTCCTTTCCTCATCGAATAAGGTGCAGGATATATCACATATACCGCTGTGCAAAGCAAGAACTGTAGCTACCTGTTTTATTTTGAAATTCGATTCTACAACATCTTAGGTTTCTTTTAATTCATTAATCACATTAATGAAGTCCCATCATTTAAGTACATAATCATCACAGATAAATACGACGTACACTTATGCCATCCGCATTCGCCTCGATGTCCCCTCGTGCACCGTTAGGTTAGGTAACTAACGGCAGAGCAGGGCAGGGCTAGCGCGGGTGTAAAACATAAGTAACATCTATATAATATATCATATATACTATATACTGTATCTATCACAGAACATCACATGATCACATCACAGATATCGCAGCAGAAGAAACATATGAAATATTGGATATACTAGGACGTCCGTGTTTTTAATACGAGCCAGTATAAAACACGGATTCCACGGTCGTGATGAATAGCCAAACCCACACCCCTAGACCCCTACGAGAGCGGCAAGCAACCCTACCAATTCTGGAGTTAGGAGACCCGGACTCGACTCCTCGAGTTGGTCTCCCACTGGACTCCAGAACCCGGTTACTTGTGCTCCCCTCCTTGGGTCTATCCTAGTGCGGAAAAGTAAATAATATACAACGGGTGACTACTTCCGCAACCTGGAAGCGCCCCAATAAAAGAATATTACATACAAGTTTTTACATGAATGAAAATGAAAAACACTCATCTCACATGAAAACCCCCGGCTATTCAAACACGACGATCCAATATAACATATCCAGCAACACATAACATCACATGTCATCAACGTAAGTAAATATGTCCATCCCAATTGTCGTTGACATATAGCAACGAAACCGGCGATATCACATATTACACTTACGGTCACAGAAAAGAAAGTGTAAAACTACAACAGTTGGAATCCGCAACCACCTCAGACATCGCATGCCTGACCAAATGAATTCCTTAGACATCGCATGCCTAACAATTATAAACCCCGCATTTTAGTCTCAAAATCGAAAACTCTTTTCAATATCAAGTCGGGCAATTCAACAGGATTCCCGACATCCTGATCGAATGCTCGTCGCAAACTTCAGTAGACGGCCGCACCCCCGATACCGTCGACGAAGTGCACCAAGGCGGAACACCGCTACCGCGAGCACCCGGACGGATACTTTCGGCGACGGGGTTCTCCTACAGTCACTTGGTCGGGGCTTTGGAGTGAGGCTGTCTATTAAGTTTACCGGGCGAGTATCCGCGTACGCTACGTGATTGCGACGGACTTTTGATCACATCAAAATTCCGTGGCAACCGATCAAGTGAGACTAAACTGCTGTGTTTATAACATTCATTTAGTTATCTCATAACTCTTTGTGAATTCCAATTATTGTATCCTATTCCAGATAAATAAAAAATGTTAAACTTTCCGATCGAACAATCGAACACCCAAGTTTTCCCGATACAAATCAACACATGAAACTAGTCTAACAACATTCAGTTCGTACCTCAGTACCAACGGTCCAGCCGTAGAAGGGTCAAGCCAACGCCTCACATGTGGCACGCCGTACTGCCCCAAACCCGAAGGTTCAAAGGGCAGTTCAAGACGGTCACATAATCGAGTTAAGGTTTGTGTCTTCTAGAGGGACCATCGCGTTACTTGCACTACTTAGAACGTCGTTAAACTACGGAAAAATTCAACACTTGGAAATTTCCCGACAGGGGAAAAATTGGGTATTTATATCCGGTCGAACTTTTTAACATATTCTAGAATTTATCCGGAAAACCAAATAGACAAAATTTGATACCCCGATCGAAACACCGAATCCCCAAAACAACTGCAGAAAATTCAACTCTTGAATAAAATTTCAAAACATCCAGAGAACTCAGAACCAGAAACAATGAATTACAGTGTAAAAATTTAGGGCTGACGTCATCAATGTGCGGCTGAACCGCCGCATAAACCTGTCTTATGCCGCGCTTCAGCCGCGGTTTTAACTGTTCATCAAAAAAAAATTTAGCCGTAATTCTTAGAATTCCCTGCTGAGTTTTCTGCATATTTTTAATTTGGAAAAACTCACTGTTTTCAAAAATGTACAGAGAGCAAGATTGGTTTGGGATTTCGGGTTCGTTCGGACTTCGAATTCCGTCTAGACTTCGCCTAAGGCTCTAGCTAGGCTCTGATACCACTGTAGGGTTCCTAGGCACTCTAGTGAGGTCTCCCAAGCCATCAACCATGGCAATTTCAAAAATTACGGTGCCGAGAAACCCTAAACTACGGATCGTTTGCTAGATGTCTAGGCGAACAAGAATTAGTTAACACTTAACTATTGGGAATACGGAAATACAACCTTTGTAGATCCGGTCCTCCACCTCCACGGCTCCGCAACGAGGTCGTCTCCGCTGTCCAAATCAAATCCGGGCTCTAGAGTCGGCTTCGTCGGAGAATGGGCAAGCTAGGTCGTCGATGTCCATGCCGAAGATGATCTACGTCGAGGCATCGCTAAATCAAGCTCCGACTTCACCAAGTCAAGAAACTTGTGAAGTTAACACACTCTACTACTTGGCAAGAGGTAGAGGATGAAGAAATAGGAGTTGGGTTAACTTTAGAATTGGATTTCTCACTCTAATTCATCAATCACCATTGATGAGGTAAGCTTTTCTTCTTGAAGTCAAGGAAGAAGAAGAAGAAGCTTATATGATAAGTTAAAAGAATAAGAAAAGAAAAATGAATTCTTATCATAATTTTAACTAGAGTCAAGTGTAGAGAATGAATCATGGTTAGTGGGAATGGTTAGGGTTAAGGATGAGATAAGAATGGTTGACTTGAACAAAGCTTCATGAAGCTTCAACTAAAGAACAAAATTAGCCACCATTCTTTTCTCTTTTCTTTTATTCATTTATCAAAAATAAAAAGGATAATTAAATAAGATAAATGAATAATAAATAATAAACCCTAACCATTTCATTAACCAAGGTTTAATCTTTACACTTGAACCCTAGCATGACATGTATCATCAAACATGATACAATCAAGTGCACAAAAGTATATCGCATATACAATGCGCCCATCCGAGTGAGAAAATCCATCTTAAGTAAACCGATACTAGTTGATGCAAAGTAATATATCAAATATATAAATATGCATTAAATCATTAAATCAACACTTGATTCAATGACCCGGTTATGTCGCACACAACCGACTAGTATACAATATATCGGCTTATCGAATCAACGCTTGAATCGATAACTAGGTTATATCGCATACAACCATTCGATATATTTATCGCGAGAATAGAATACGGTATCACATACACGCATTATTCTCGGTCCCGCACATATCTCATATGCGCTCCTATTTCGTTTCGCTTGAGCCAGGAAACCTCTGTGTAGGACTCTAAAGACTCGTCAATACGCCGGCAGCGGATGATGATCATATCAAACATCCACAAGCCGCAAGCGGTCTGCTAAACGTAACGGCCACCCGGGTATTGAGCGATCTGAAGATCGACGAGCAAGCCCGCTCACACTCCAGTGAATCCAACCAGTAACACTACCGTACAGTCCGGTCTGATCGACTGATCTGTCGCATATCTCGCCTAGGGGTGGTAAACGTCAGACCCCAATAGCTCGATAAGTCGTGTCGATATGAGGTCTATAACTGTTCTAGAAACTACTGGTAACACTTACCAGTAAATCTCAGCAACCCTGGCCAGGGATTTCCTGTTATAGCCAATCGAACACAGCGCAACATCAACTCCCTATACCGGGAGAGACGAATCCCCTCCTATCGCTCATTGCCTCCATGTGACTCGGGACTGTACCCAAAAACCACCGTTTTGCACGCCCTCTTGGACATGGTAAGATGGAAATCAAAGCACAGTGGGAACCACACAAGACTCTATGACGATCTCGGGTCAACAGACTACTCTGTACCAGTGTCACCAGAGAACTGCCATCTGACGTGAGGTATAATACCATCTGGGAGTTCTCGGCGAGTCCGTCCAGTGTACCCAGTCTCAACTGAGCACCCGTATATCATCTCCGATGTCAAACACCAATGGATATGGGATCATCCATCGCCCATCTGTATGGGTCGAGAAGGTATACGCTAGTCTACTCTGGTGTATCGATGCCCCGTCTCGATACACCCACGACTAGGGACTTTGAAGGATGTACTTATGGACTACCATGTCCCCACTAGTATGATCCGCATCATAGTCCAGGTAGTCAAGTACAGATCCTAAGGGCTTTACCAACATGTAACAGAGAGACAATCAGCATACACGTTAAGGTAAAGGGTAACCAGATAGCATACTATCATGTCGAGCAAGAAAGTCCTCCCTATATATGTCCCAGCATCCACTACAATATACATCCTATGTACAGTAATGGCCTCTAGGGCATACATATAACTAACATATTTATGGTATTTTCCTGATTTATTGTGTTTTGGGTGCGAATAGTGTATTTGACATTTGTATTTGCATTTTACTCGACCCGCTTGCTTGAAACCTATCTTGATTCATGTTTATGATTTATCCTGACCTGTTACATGGATTCGTACATTTTCATTTTTACTGCATACTGGCATTTTATCTGGCATCTGCATTTTTAATATAACATTTAAAGTCAAGTAAAATATTTTAAAAATATCTAGCATGGCCTGCATGATACCCCTGACCCTGTCGTAGCATCCGCGCATCTTGTTCTCGTCCCGTTCAGTGAAACGGACTTGTTTGGATGGCTACGCGCACGTACGTGCATCCGTTCTTGGGGGTATGCATTTTTTCGTTATCCGGACATTCATTATTTTATTTTGGTCGACATGTATATTTTTCGTATTTTAAAACTAAATTTAAGACCCGACCTGGACATGTTTTGGACTATGTTTGTATTTACCAGAATATCAAATTTTATTTTTATAATATTAATTTTATGAATTGATACAAATTAAAATTTAGATAACTAATAAAAGATTTTTTTAAATTTAAATCTAAACTAATTTCCTAACAAACTAACAACCCCTTTCTCTCTCTCTCTCCTCTGCATATATATATTATATATATTTTATTTATTTAATTTTTCTTTCCTTATTTAATACACAGTCTCTTCTTCTTACTTCTTCTTCTTCTTTCTTCTTTCTTTTCTTGATCTTGTTTCTTGATTCCCCTTTCGAGTTGCTAGAAGTCCCGTTATGGGGTGATCACCGCCAGAGCCGTGCTCGTCGCTGACGATCCGAGTGATCCAGTGAACGTACCTGACTTGCATGATCACCCCCGTGCATTGTTTGGAACCGTTCCGTATACCGTGCGCGCGCCACGACATTTCGCCGACGAAGGACGTTCCGTACACATCCGTTCTTGTTCCGTCTAGGCAAGTTAATCTTGCTACATGCTATATAACTCATTATATACCTATTTAAATAAATATCACACCTGTATTTTAAATCAAGCATCCCATGTTTCATATTACAGCCTTTCGACGTTCCGTTTACATTTGTATGGTGCATTTCAGATCTAGGGCATGCAAACCAATCTTAATTACATGCTACATTACTTTAGACGCGTCTATTTTAACAAATGGAATACCTGTTTTTAAAATCATGCACCCCATGTTTAATTTATAACTTTTCGATGTTCCGTTTGCATCCATTCATATCATTTCAGATCTAGGTCATGAAAACTTATCTTGTTACATACTATACTATCATATACTGCATCAAATTGAATAGTTACATTTCATATTGCTTAGTTATATGTTCCGCACTTGTTAGTTTATCATTTTACGATTATGTGATACCTGTTTGTATCCATATCATTTAAAATATATATCGTCGTAATATTTCTTATTATTATATTTAATTAGTTTATAATCTGCATTTTATAATGTTATACATTTGAAGATATTATAGTTTACGCATGAAACGTCGTCGCAAAGCGGATACGACAAGTCTGAAATTTACTGTACACCTTACCTTATAAAATTCATTATAAATCATATAAAAATCATTAGTATAAGTTCTTTAGTTCGTTACGAAGCTAACTCAGAATACTATAACTCTATGAAATATTTACTGCAAAATAAATTGTTTAAATAACATAAAATGCAAATGAAAATGTCTCTAAACTGCTATCAAGGAAAGGAAGAAAACACTAAGAAGGGTTTATCGCGGTTAAATATTTTGGGTCTCGCTCTCTCGTCCCGTCTTCTCGCTTCCGCGTATATCTTGCCTGGTAGTTCCTTCCCCACATAACTCTAGCCAGCCGGATTATCTTGTCCCTCAAGGTTTCATCCTTTTGGTATCCCGACCGGTTGCTGCTTGTAGATTACGCCAACCTTTCCATAATCTCGGAATGATTAAAAGTATGACTAGGGTTGCCAGCATACCCTCTTAGCTGTGAGATATAAAAGTATTATGCACACCCTCCATAGAAAATAGAAAAGCTAGTCTACACAAACCCACCGTCTCCTTCCAAGATGTTAAACGGCCGATGAGTCGTGGGCTGAGCTTTCCTCGCTCCCCAAAACGTATCACTCCCCGGTTAGGAGAAATATTCAGAAACACGTGTTCTCCTGGTTGGAACTCTAGTGGCCTTTTCTTCGTATCTGCCCAATGCTTCTGCCGATCTTGTGCTATGCGTAATTGTTCTCTGATGGTTCTTATTACCTCCACTGTCTCGACAATCATCTCGGGCCTAGAAGTTCTCGGTCCCCAACATCGTCCCGACTTAACGGTGCCCTACTCTTTCGTCCATACAAAGCAGCGAAAGGCACCATGCCGATACTAGACTGGTAGCTATTGTTGTAAGCAAACTGTACCAAGTGCAGGTGATCTTCCCAAGATCCTTTAAAATCCAACATACAGGCCCGGAGCATGTCTTCGAGAATTTGAATAACCCTTTCTGATTGTCCATCGGTCTGAGGATGGTAGGCGGTACTGAAACTCAGATTCGTGCCCAGACTCTCTTATAGGCTTTGCCAGAACTGAGATCTGAAACGTGTATCTCGGTCGGATACGATGCAAATCGGTACGCCGTGCAATATGACAATCTCCTCCATATACCTTTTAGCAAGGCTTTCGGTTGATTGACCCACTCAAAAAGGGATGAAATGCGCCGACTTGGTGAGTCGGTCCACAATCACCCATACAGCATCATTTCCTTTAGAGCTGGGAGGGAGTGCGGTCACAAAATCCATAATAATGTTTTGCCATTTCCATTCGGGTATTGGTAACGATTGTAATAGACCCGCCGTCCTTTGGTGTTCGGCTTTTATTTGTTGGCAAACAAGACATTTGGATACACTCTTAGTTATCTCCCGCTTCATCCCATGCCACCAATAGTTTTTCCTGAGGTCCTTGTACATCTTTGTTCCTCCCGGATGAACAGAGTATGGAGAACTATGTGCCTCTTTTAATAATTCCTCTCTCATCTCCCCCTTAGGTACACAAACTCTACATCTATATCTCAAAGAACCATCTTCGTGGATGATGAAGTCTGTCTACAGATTTGCGTCCACTTGTTTTCTGATCCTTCGCAACCTCGGGTCCTCCATTTGAGCGGTCTTGATCCGTTCGACTAATGTTGAGTGAATTTGCAATTTCATGAAGGATGTAAGCATTCCGGGCATTATCAACTCGGTCTCCAGTTTATTAAGATCTTGGCGATTCCTCCAATGAGTAGTCAGACTCGAAATCATTGGTTGGCGACTCAAAGCGTCCGGGACTACATTCACCTTTCCCGGATGATATTGTAAATTTACGTCGAAATCTGCCATTAATTCCAGTCATCTCTTCTGCCTCATATTGAGTTCCTTCTGGGTGAAGATATACTTCAAGCTCTTGTGATCGGTGTAAATATCTACCCTCTCACCCAATAAATAGTGCCTCCAAATCTTGAGTGCGAAAACAACTGCGGCAAGTTCTAAATCGTGCGTTGGGTAGTTTTGCTCATGCACCTTTATTTGTCTTGACGGATATGTGACTATATCGCCATGCTGATACATCACATCACCAAGTCCCCTCTCCAAAAAAAATCGTTGTGGATGTTTAAAACTTCTGGGTTTGCTAAGAATTTGCAAGAATGGTTGTGATAGTTACGATCTACCCTCCTTAGAATAATTTCATATTTGAAATTTTCAAAGGAGTGGCCACTACTAGGCACGGAAATCAATAACGCTGTCAGGAATCCTCTTTACTGCAGGTGTCATTCCCGCGAGTTGGTGTATCACTTGATGCATGGAAAGTCTCTCTGTTGTCTTTCCACGTGGCATCAGCCTTCTCGGCTGTCATGGTGAAGGTCTGGCATTTGAGTCCATTCCTCTGTGCTTGCTGAAAATCATGCTCCTGTGATGACAAGGGTAGTCCCTTTGGTGATGCCCCTTGACTGGTTGGGTTAGTGGCGGAAAGTGGCCGGTTTCCCTGTGTTGGTGCCACATAGTTAGCCAGCTTGTTGACGGGGCCTGATTGTCTCCCTCTCTGAGGACAATCCCCAATAGTATTATCCGGAGACCCACAGACTATGCAAAGTTTATTCAAAATGTGACAGTCTCTCATGTAGTGTCCAGTCCTATCACAATGGTTGCATGTGACTGTTGGTTTCCTGAAAGTAGCTGGTCCCGCTGATCTCTTAGGTTGTTGCCTCCCGTGATCTGGAAGACGATCCCCCAAGAACTTGATTGGCTGGTCGCTTAATGCCTGTCAATCGATCATCCTTCCTTATGCGTCTCTGAAGGTTTTCAAAGTTTCGTGCCGCCTCTAAGATTTCATCATAAGTTGATAAGGTGGCAGAAGACATGGAGGACTGCGTCTTCAGATCTAACCCCTGTCGAAATCTTTTAGCATATAGCTCCGGGGTTGCCACCAGGTGATGCACAAACCGACTTAATCTCGCAAATTCCGAAGCATACTCGTCCACCGACTTATCCTACATGCTCCCTAGTTGGAAATGTATAAACTCTCTTTCCATCCTTAAGCGTGACACGACTGGAAAATACTTGGTATCAAAACGCTGTTTGAATGTTTCCCAGTCGATGGGCTCCTTCAATCTACTTTCCTCTGCCTCCCACCATATCCTGGCATTATCCGTAAGTTATAGCTTAGCGATGTTCACCCATGCGTCCTTCGGAATTTGGGCGGCACCGAGATCGTTGACTGTTCTCTTGAGCCACTCCTCAGCTTCTAAGGGAGTTTCCTTTCCTGAAAAGTCTTAGGATGGAGTGATCTGAACTGCTTCACTCCCGCCGAATCTTGAGGAACTGGGGTTAGTGCCTTACTTAAAATCTCTGCTTGGTGCTGCCTACTTTCTCATAGCTCCTGATGAAGGGCAGCTGTCTGCTGCTGCTGTTGCTCCAGTAGTCCTTACATCCTTTGTAGCATAGCTGCTTGCTGAGCAGCGGCTCCATTGACTCCATTTCCCTTTCGGTTGTGGTCATGGTGTCGTCCGGCCATTGATGATTCGAATAGGTTAGGTTACAAACAGGCTGAGGGATGAGACAAGGTAATAGCTTGCATGGAAGAACAACAATTAATGCAAGAGGGAGACTAATAGGAAGAGCAAGAGACACAAGAGAGATTTTTGCTCGAACCTAAGATTTTATTATCCAACTTCAATATGGAGAGTACAACTGAAAAGTAAGGACATGCCCTTAATGTTCGTACATCGTTTTATTCGGCCAAAGAAAAGGAAAAGACTTATTAATCTCGATTATGGGAGTTCAACAAGTGGTGATAGGTCCTCACACTAAGAAAGGTACGGCCATTCCCACGGTGCCTTGTGGGGGCAACTGCCTGAGTTTCTTCGGTCTCGAGTTCCTCCTCACTCGAAACTTCGTCCTTCGACTCATCCTCGGCAGGAGCCTCGCCCTCCGATTCCCCCTCTATAGGGTCTTGTTCCTTTGCAGGAACATCCTCATCCGGACCATATTCCATAGGATTCTCTTCCGCCGCAGGAGCTTCTTTTTCTGGCTCCTCCTCTATATGCTCCTCTTCCACGGGATCTTCTTCTTCGTCTTCGGTGTCATTAGCCATCACAGGCTCCGGAGTTGCAGTATCGACTTCTTCGTCTTCCGAGTCGCTGTCGGAAATAACCGCCTGAGAGTCTACGACTTCGTCGTCTGAATCTCCAGATGTAGCTTCAAAAGTAATATCGGACATGTCATCCTCGTTGGAAATATTTTCCATGACCAGAAGGAAAGGTCATGGTCAGGGTACAGAATGTCAAGGAAGGGACAATGGACATAGGAAAACTATGATATCGGTATAGATGGATGAGATTCACAAATATAATAAGTCAGTTAACGGTTTTATTTTAGTACACAAGAGGACCTGCATGGGCCACCACAAAAACCTGTCACGCCCCGCTTCCCAAAAGAAGGAGAAGGATGATGTGGCATGGTCCGCAACCTAACTGTATTGAAGGTGGTCTATTCAATACAGTTACGTTAAGCTTATGAATATTTAACATGCAGGATGTGTACCAAAACAAAAATAATAAAAGCGAAAGGCATTTATTTCCATTAACCAAACTTTATTATATCGCAAAAGAAAGAGTAACATAAACTAAGTAGTTTAATTACATCAAGGAGAAACAAAAGCCCTAAACATGTGGGCAACAACAAAATTAAATCTAGCTAATCTTTCATCGTCCTGTCTGCATAATCTTCATAAGTTGGCTTCACACCTTGATCCTCGCCATAATACTCATTCTTATCTGATGGACATTCCAAAGATAGAGGAAGAAAAGGAAGGTCCGTCAGCGAGTTATACTCGGGTAGGATTGCCTCATAAGAAAGTAAATGTATAGAAACGAACAGGTGTATATAATGAATATGATGTACATGTGTGTAAAGGTATGAGGTTATATACAAATTAGATATGTGAATATGAGTAGGTTGTGTGAGGTATATGTTTGGTAAAGTTTCAAGTCAAGTCAAACGGATATTCAGTCTAAGAGTTAGATCAGGTTAAACAAGATGTGTATGGATGGAATTGATGGGTGAACATACTCGTATCCTTGAGGTATCCCATGACTAGCTGGAAGCAGTATGAGCTGGTGCTCGTGCCTGGGATGGCAATCAATGTAGTAGCGTGAACATCCCCGAAAAGTGTCCCATGACTACGATGGAGCTTTGTCTAGCATGAATATCACTCAAGTACACAGGTATTACCACCCTTCAGCTCCATAATAAACAACAAGTCTAAACTGGTAAAATATCCACATCCAAGATACTGAATAACTCGTGTCTCAGAAAGAAAGGTAGATAAGATAACAGGTAGGTATATCACATGATGTGGGTTTAGTGTTGAGTATCAATAGGTATTGTAAACGTTTTAGTTTGTTAAACAAGGGTCCGGATACTCGCGATTATTCCGTTGTGGCCACGGAACAACAACTGGGGAAGTGAAATGTACCGTTTCACTTCCCGAGATCATGATCGAGTAGTAGGGAAATCCGAGTTCCGAATCTCCTTGCCTAATCAAACTACCCTTCCCCGTGGTTCAGTATAAAAGGTTTTGACGAATTAGAGTTAATGCGTATACCTCTAGGCATGGAATTTCCACATGGTATAGTCATCCATATTTTGGACTGTTCATCCGGAATATCAGGATCTTCATATTTGTATAGTCGTCCACACTTTGGACTGTTCACCTTGAATATCGGGATATTCATATTTTTATAGTCGTCCACACTTTGGACACTTTAGACTGTTCGCCCGGAATATCGGGATCTTCATATTTGTATAGTCGTCTACACTTTAGACTGTTCACCCGGAATATCAAGATCTTCATATTAAGTATTCCATACCTAGGTCCGCGCATTCTAACCCTAACCGTATCATGTTTTGTATATGTCATGTTGTCATAAACTGGAAATTTAAAAAGTATTGATCTCGTTTAATATGGCCTTCCACAACCACTCGTTTTATATTCTAAAGTTCGTAAAGTACTTCGTGTCATCTTAGGGAAAACTTAGTTAAAAAGAATAATAGTGTTTAATTATTTTTTATTACTTCTAAGAAAAACCATGAGATTTAGGATATTTATTATTTTGGAAAAACATAATATTTTACGGAAAATATCCTTTCGATAAAAGGTTGTGATGTTTATTTGAAAATCTTTTGCAAGAGATTTTTATAAGGACAAGTTGCAAGAGGTTTCTATTTGAAAATATAGACTGCTCCTAACTGTTCCAAAGGACAATTTGTGAGGTCCTCAAATCGCATCTTCACCGCCAATTGTGGCCAGGTAAGCACAAGTAAGGAAAGGAGGGATCCGCTCACGAATCACCGTGAGACGGGCCTTTTAAAATTACATTCCCCACTTGTCTAGCCTAGGCACCACAAAGTCTGGTTTAGATAAACGACCGATGCCTCCAACCTTTCCTTTGTCCTAGATTGGTGTTATTTTAAAATTACCTTTTAATAAGGTACTAAATATTCCTTTTAAAAAGATATCGTTATTTAAATTTAGTATTTTCTTCTTCAAAAAGGTTGAAGGGGGTTTAACAATATTATAGTGGTTGATGAAAAAGTGTAAGTAAAATATACGTATGTCGTATCTAAAATATTTATTTCACATATCTTATATGGATATTTTAAACAAATATAATATTTTAATTAAACGAGGGTATTTTGTGGAAGTAACCTATTTCGAGATCATTTTGATAGTAAGGGTAAGTGTGGGTGTGTCAGAGGTGAATTGACAATTCATGGGTTATGTCATTAAGCATATCAGATTTCAGGTATTATGAGAGTGCAATATATTTTTGTGTACAGAGGAAATTAAACACCGTTTTAAAACATGGGTTAACACTATCATTGTTGAGGGTACAAGGAAATAGGCATGCTCGAATATTATAACAACATTTTAAAAAGGGGGTTGATGATTAGAAGTTGGAACTAGGTTATTGAGAAAGAAGAAGATGACAGGAAAAGGGGAGAGAGGCGGATCCTACCTTGTGTTTGAGTCGGATGCCGAAGGGTTGAAAACATAGGCGTGTACAAAATCCTCAATAGCACCGTGCTCAGATTTTTCCTCGGCGATTGGGTGGAGTCGTAGCGTCGGCGTCGTCGATACGAAGGCACCGGTATTTTTTTCAGAATTTTTGGAGTTCTGAGGTGTGAGAAATCAGTGTTTGAAATGCCTATTTATAGCGTTTTTTCACCAACCATAAAATCCAAAATTTTCGTTAAAATCCCATCAAAATCCACGCCCCCAATCATTTTTGAATCATTTGTTGATGATTGCGCCTGCCGCCTCTGTTTCGTGGCCGTTGGATCTTGATCCAACGGCCGAGATCGCGCCGCCGAGCCCCCGCCGCCTGCCACGTGTCGCCACGCGTTACGCGTGCGCCTGCGAGTGGAGACCACGCGTTTTCGCGTGGTCCCCACCACGTGGGCACCGCCGCGAGGGTCTCGGCCGTTGGATCTTGTGATCCAACGGTCCAGGTTAAAGGGGTTTTAAATATATATATTTTTATATAAATAAAATAATATTCTATTTATTATTTTAAAAATCGAATTTGGTTTTAAAAAATTGTTAAAAATAGTTAAAAATACGGGAAAATTTTGAAAAAATTCAGAAAATATATTTTATTGTTATCTTTAGTATAAAAATATTTTTGGCTAAAACTAAGTAATATAACCATTCCTATGGTTTTAGTTAGTTATTAAAGTTATATAATATCTAGTTTATCCTTTAAAATATTTTTAATTACGAATTAATTACTTTTATTGATAATAAAAATATGTAGATTATTTTAAGGCGTTATAAAATCTTACTAAAACATTTTAAGCCTATAAAAACAATAAATATATTTTAGAAATTTCCTTTAATCATATTTAATGCTTTGAAAATTATTAACATTACTTTAAAAATTATTCTTTTATAAAAGAAACACGTAAATAATTATTTGATAGTAGAAATTTAAATAAAATATATTTTATTAGGTATTAGAAAACATGGTCGTTACACGATGACTCCCATCACCCTCTCCCCGCTCTCGCCTTATTCCGCTCCATTCTCATTGAGTTACTATGTATCAAATAAATTTTTCTACGTAACAAGCTAATTTGGCTTTTGTTTTCATAAAATTATATTAATGAACGAGGCTTATAATTTGTTTATATAAATGCTTGAATGATAATTATGATGGTGTTTTGTTGTAACAAATTTATGTTAATGAATGGTATTTGGAATGCGTTTATATAAATGCTGAATTGTGATGATATTAGATTGTGTTTGTATGAAGTGTCTTTTTAGATGGTGATTAGAATATGAAACATGATTTGTAAGTGTTTTTTGAGCCGACGATCCCTTGAGCTCCGACAATGGTGATGCGGTACTTGACATCTACGACGACTCGTGGCCTTGTTTCAAGCACGTCATGTTGATCAAGATCCCACTATTAGAGCCTATAAAGCAATCGTCAAGATCCATTACATTGACTATAAGGCAATGATCAATCTCTCTCTCTACTTTCAAATTTGGATGCCTTTTTTTTTATAATGGTTCTTTAAATGGATATTTTGATATGCTTTTTCCATTGATTTAGGAGTTG
Organism: Agapanthus africanus; assembly: GCA_030015575.1. Classification (NCBI taxonomy): domain Eukaryota; kingdom Viridiplantae; phylum Streptophyta; class Magnoliopsida; order Asparagales; family Amaryllidaceae; genus Agapanthus; species Agapanthus africanus. The sequence continues at coordinate 160,614,921 of CM057350.1, read as the reverse complement.
GGCGTTTTTTTGACATTGTTACTTCAAATTGATATCCACAATAAATCAAATAATTTCTTTCACCCTCTCTTAAGTATTTATACAAATGCATTCCAAATAAAATTACCTCCAAAATTTATACAAACACAATCCTTACATACAAACAAAAACTCTCTTAAGCATTTATACAAACATTCCTAACACCATTAGCTCTAAAATTTATACAAACATATTCCAAACAAATTAAAATCTCTAATCTGTGCCGCGATATAAATCATCGCGTTGTAAGTCTCCATATTATGACAAAACCCGTGTCGGAGCTTGATTCAATCGAAGAACCTAAGAGCCAAATACCCAAGTTTGAAGTAACGAGATAGCACCCATCTCCTCCAACCCCCGTTCCATGGAAATTCATGAGTTCTCCACATGTAAAATCCCGGTGATCTTATGAACAATCGGGCTAACATTTTCTTTTGAAATAGTTGAGCTCTCTTGGGTATTTTGACAAATAGTTGGTGTGTAGACATGGTTACTTGATCAAAGCACAACCATTTCTACAAACACTTTCAACACATCCTACAACACCACATATTCATCACCAATTCTCTTATAGAAACAATGGAAAATTGTTGATCAACAACAAGAATAGACAACATCAATTTAAACAAAATGGAAACGGAAGACAACATAAAAGTGAGGCTCAGATTCTCTTTTATTCTTGCCATGTATATATGAGATAACACCTCACAAATACATGAGATTGAGATAACAAATTGGCTTAAATTATAAAGTGATGAGATTTGAATCAAATAGGCACTCCTCGTACACATGATGTTTTGATCCATATCAAAAACTATAGTACCTAAATATACTCAATATATACATACAAAAAAAACTAAAAACTTGATTCTTCCTTCAATCTTTGATGGTAATTAACAAAAGAGTAACCCCATCTCAAAGAAAAGAAAGATATTAAACTTCATACAAAGCCCAAAAAAAGAAACTAAAAAAATATATATGAAAATTAATAGTCAAGAATAATCTCTCCAACAAATTAGTATGATCACAAAGAGTGGTTGTAGCATTCAAGTTATCTCACCATTGCTGTAGATGAGATTATTTTGAAAAAGATGAGGGAGAAAGGGGGGAGGGAGTGGAGGCGGAGGAGAGAGAGGAAGGAGTGGAGACGGAGGAGCCGGGACCAACGCTGATGCCATCACCGCCATTTCTGAACTCCTCCTCTTCTTCTGCTGCTTTTTCTCTTCTGTTTATTCTTCCTCTTCTTTCTTTTAAGTAATAGATTAGAGGAAAAATGATGAAAAGGTATTTTAGCCATTTGATATTAGATTTAATGGGAGGGGGTCGCAGGAGGGTTGGATTTAACAGAAGGTAACGTTGAGGGGTGCTGTGACGGAAAAAAACTTAGGATGGCAGTGGGAACATATGCCAAACCTTATGATGGTTTTGGTCAAAATTCCCTAATTGAACATCTCTCTATATCAGCCTCTATCATCATTATCATCGGATTCGCCGCCTCCGACTTCTCTGTTGCATCTCTTCTGGCAATACATCGTCATTGCCATCTTGTCAGCCACCACCACCTTTACGCTACCTTCATCGCGTACTATTGTCGTTGTCGGCATGCATTCGTTGTTGTCGCTGTTCTTAGTTCCGGTTCCACACTCATAAGCACCAACACCATTGTAATCATTGCCTCCGCTACCATCGTCGACGACACTGTAACCACTTTCAGTATAATCATTCCCATGCATCACCTCCTCTACCATTATCTCCATTGGCAATTAGGCTTGAAACAAGTGCCGATGAGTAGACGACCTGCATGGATCGGGTGTACAGGTTTGCCGCACACCCAACCCAAATTAAGATATCATCAAATGTTGGGTTACCGAAAATTTTCGGCCATGATAACAGAAACCGAAACCGCATATATAGGCTGAAAACTAAAAATTTCAATTTATTTTGTTAATTTGGCGATAAAACTTTTGGGGCGAAAGAAATGATAATAACTAATAGTATCATGCCTATTTTTTTTATTAAATGGAATCATTTCTATGGAGATGAACATTATTAAATGCATCATCTTATTCTTAGTATTCCATCTAAATGTTGATCTATATGTCCACATGAATTATGGAAAGATCTGAAAAATATATTTTACAAGGTAACAATATTTTTTCCAAATGATATATTTATCATCTTTGGTTAGTTTGATCCGCGGAAGCTCACAGCACAATAGTCCTAGAGGGTTTTTTTTTAATAGGACTATGCAACAATATGCTCAAATTAAAAATTCTATTAAACATTTGCTAAAAAAAAACACAACTGCTAAGTTTAGACAAAAGATATATCAAGATGATAAGTGGCTAAACACAAATACAATTGTGAAACCAAAACATATAGCAAGAGACGATGATCACAAATCAAGTAAGAATGAGCATATATAGCATATAGAGAACAAGCATACAATTTCTAAGCTATGAATATAAAGCAAGAGAGAAATTGCAAACGCAAACACAATTGATTTTATAGTGGTTCGGGAAATCTCCTAGTCCACTTTCTTTAAGCGATCGAGCTCGTTCCACTAAACACGTTTTTTTCGGAGACAAACATGTTGCCCGCAAGTAACCTACAATTCCGCTTTCGATGGAGGCCAAACCTTATACACGTCTTCTCAAAAGACCACACGTTGCTCGACACACGATCAACACGTTTTTCTTACAAGCTCTTCTCTCTATTTACAAGCAAACTCGCTCTTCTGTCTTGCAAAGGCACCCTTACACTTAAGAGTCCTCACAGAAAGAAAAAAGAGGAAAAATTGAAGCACAATTACTCTCAAAGAGTTTCTTTCAAAGCTCTCTCTCTAATACTCTTACAAAATATGGATAATCAATTGAAGCTCTTGATTTTGTGTGTGAAAGTGATTTGAAAATCAATTTGAAAAACTCTTTTGAAACACTCACAAAAGATGAGATTTTTTCTCTTGATAACTTTAAGAATAAGCAAGTGAAAATACTCAAGTGACTGATCAAGAGAAATCCTAAAGAAAACCTATTTATAGCCCTCAAGAATCACAAGCAAAAGCAAGTGGGGACATCAGTTTTAAAACCACGGCAGACATCTGAAGGCATAATGGCCGATGTCACGTTCAATTAGAAAATGCTCCAACGGTCATATTTTTCAAAATATTTCATCATCAGACGTCTACCAGACTGGGCATCAGACGTCTGAAGAACAAAATCATTTTCAACCCGAGACTTTAACACAAACATATGAAGAGCAATGGGCAGACGTATTGTAACATTTCAGAAAATAAAAAATATTATTTTGAAATTTAAATAATAAAATAATGAATTTCACGAATATTATGCGAGAATAGATTTGGGTTTTCATAAATTGGTATAATTATATACCTATAGTTTTGGAAAATAATCGGAAATTTAAAATGAATTATCATTTATGAAAAACATTTATTTATTGGGCTTTTCAAGAATTAGTATATAATTATATTCATATAAGTTTGATGTTAAAATTTAATTAGTATTTTACTAATTATTACACTAAACCATATTTTATTTTGTTAAGCATGCTTGTGTGCATGACATGTTAACATTACATTTGTGTTTGTACCATGGTTTTGCATTTGTTTTCAAAAGATAAGAAAATAATATAAGAAAAAGAAAAAAAGAAAAGAAAAGAAAATCAAGGGGACAAGAAAACATAGAAGTATGGGCATGAGAGAAGGGGAGAGAGAGAGAGGAGCCATGGTCATAACAAATGGTTAGTTTTCTTCATCTCCTCCTTCACCTTCTTCCTCATATTTTATCCATTTACTCCACCACCCTCTGCCACCATGTACCATCCTCAAAACCAACTCAAAACCATATAAAACCTTCACAAAAAATATTCCTAAGCTCATTACAAGCATCACGGCATGATCAAGTTTGGGTTTTGAGCTCCTTTGGCCATCTTAGAATTTTCTTGAGTTGCTTTTATAAGGTAATACTTTCATTTTTTATCATGTTTTTAAGTTCTTAACCTCACAAACTAGTTTAGAGTTTAAAAATACATGTTTTGTGAACTTGGAAAATTCTATTGTGATCCTTGGTGGATTAAATGAGTAGTAGTGATATAGTAGAGAGTTTAGAGAGTGACTATTAGCCTTTCAGTAATAGAATCCCGGTGTAAATGAGCTTTGAAGTTTCAAAAATGAATTTAGAAATTTCTAATGTCAGTTTTATGGAACTTTTGGTGATCAAATGAAATATACTATTACTTGGGGACTCTGAAAATTAAATAGAGGATACTATGAAATGTATAGACCAGCAAAAAGCCACCGTAGAAACCCGAGCCATCAACTCTTAAACCTGGCCGCAAATAAATTCATTTTGGCCATAAATATCGGATCAAATTTGGAGTTAGGGTATGGGGTTTGTTCTGTAGCTCTCTCACTAGATAACTAAGACTGCCCTATACGCTAAACAGTCTAAATTCACCTTAAGAAAAATTTGGAAGCATTTTACTAGGTTTTGGGCAATGTTTTATGATATTTGAAACTTGGTTTTTCGGTTTTCTTGATGTGACTTGGTCGTTTAACGTTCGTACGTCGACGTCGGAAAGTATTTTGTTGTTTAAATACGCGTTGACCATCGGTTTTAATCTACGTGCCTTTCGCTTGTTGTATCGGTTTTTGGATATGGATTTCTATGCAATTCGATTCGGGGTTTTTATTGGATTTTGGTTATGGACTCGATTATAGGTACATTCGCGTAGACTCCCGGGACGACGAAGGAGGGCAAGGCATCCGTCGAAATCGGCTAGATCGAGGCGTAATTAGGTGAGTAAATGTATATCTACAGGGGAAGTCGTGTGGATGACGTATAGCACCCCCGCAACCATAGAATTAGGATATATATATATATATAATCCAGAGTCGTATACTTAGCCGATAGGGTTACTAGAAGATCATACGTGTATATTCCTATACTTAGTAGAAGTTATACCCCCAGTACCGTTCCTTAGCTTATGAGCTATATTTACTGATATAGGTATATATATACATTTCATTACTTTTTATGGTATAAGTTTACAAATGATATGAGGATATTTACAAATTGATGATATGAGTCGACATGATACGATATGATGATATAAGGCGATATATATGACATGATAGCTATGACATGAAATGATATGTGATGAGATGAGATGAGATGACGTACGCGACTATAGATCCGTACTATTTGATTTGATGATATCGTATGATGGATTATTCCGTACGTGATATGATGAGAATGGATCGCCGATATTTGTTTCGACTTAAGAACCTTATTTAAAGTCACAAGTAAATATTATGATATGTTTAGAGCCATATCTTCTTTCAAAACTAACGAATCATTACACACCTTTAAAAGATGTCTTCAAGTGGACGTTACGATTTTTCAAATGGTATATTTTTCAAAAATATCGTTGCCCATATTTTCTAAAATAACGATTCGTACTATTTTAAACTATAACTGTATGGCTTATATGTAGTTGCGTATTTTATTACTGTTCACGTTACGATTTCTTTACTCTGTTTACGCTCGTGTTACGATTTCTTATTTCTGCATACGCACGCATTTCTTTCATTTACGATATATATACTATGTTTCATACCTTTATCTTTACATGACTTCGTTTGCTAGGACACACGCACCATTACCGATGATGCACATGTTGCACGTACACTTACTCGCATGCTCACACACACATCATCAGTAATTGACATGCCACGTACACAGATAAAACTCGTCATGTTATCGTATCACCTTATAACCTATTAGTATTTTAGTTACCATTTAGTACATAGTACCACATATTATTTCAGATATTGTTGTTTCTTTACCTTGTTATACGACACGCTCATATGAGCACACTTGCTTTGCATTACAGTATTGTTCTGTGCCTGTACATATTATTTTATTATTTCCATATTCTTATGAGTTTATGTTTTCATGAGATTTCTGAATTTGAGAAACCGCGGATATTATTTAAAAACTTATGAATGTTTTAAAAACGCAGTTATCTCTTGATATGATATTTCGACGTCCACCATGAGATTTCTCAGTTATGAGCTATGATGATTATCCGAATCGAGGCAGGGGGAGAGAGATCGATTGCGGATACATGGTGGACCCGGTACGGTACCCCAGGGCAAGAAGATCGTATAGAAAGGCGTTAAGCTTGGCAGGGAAATACTACTTACCGGTGATAGTATTAGACTCGGTGGATATCTGTAGGATATCGGCCGGAGTGATATAAGACAGATGGATATGAGGACCTATCCGATGAGACGGTGTCTGAGATATGAGGGCCGATCTGATGAGACGGCGCCTGAGATATGAAGATTTACGTGTCGATGCTGGACACATGATTGATGCTGGGCACTCAGGATTTTATGTTGATTTGATGTGTCGTTGATGGGAACAGGTTGGATGACACACACACACATACATATATATACACATTTACATATATATATATACATACATACATACATATATGCATACATACATATATATATGACACAGATGACATGGTACCACTTATTGACACATGCACGATATTATACACACATACGAATACCTTCGATACCACACGGTATGATATTATTATACTACGGTATGACCTAGGTAGATCGTTGTACATTCGATTTCCACTTGATGATATTTCTACTCACGAGTTGGCAACTCACTCCTATTGTGTCATAGTTTTCTTGTAGGATCGACCGTTCAGATCAGTAGCGACTTATTGGTACATTGTTTCTTTAGGCGGTTTGCTTGGTAGGTGGGTTACATTTCGGATCGGAACCGCCGCTTGTATACTATTTATTGTTTATTTGTATCTAGTTAAAAGCTCGATCAATCAGACTATATATTTGGTAGACCTAGAGACTAGTTTGTATATTATTTGGGCTTAGTGACGAGATTTGTATTATTCTTTATATTGGATTTGATGATCTTTGGGTTTTCTTTACTTTCTTTCTGTGATTGATCTTCGTCTTGGGTGTCGTATATTTCATCTTGCGTGGTTATATTTCCACCGATTAGTGAAGAGCTAGCTTCCGCTTAGGGATGCCTATATTATTATTGATTATGTTTCTGTTTTGATCAAAATTTACAAAGGAGGTGCTGCCCAAATTTCAAATGACGAAAATGTTTCCAAATGATAGTATATAATCCACTTGAAATTCAAATGAACCTTATTTTTACTTTAAAAGAAAGAACGTGTTTTTTTCTACCCTTTTTTTTTCAAACTTCACCTCCACTATTTTACTTTAAAAGGTTTAGATTCCTGGGTTTCGGTTTACTTGGGTTACGGTGGGGTCCTATAGATTTCATGTGATTCAAGTGCCAGTCACATGCCATTTCCGGGCGTGGCACGTATAAAGTTATAAAAATCCTATTTTGAAAATCTTCAGCAGACGTCTGTCACATAGAACTGCAGACGTCCGTCTCTCTTAAAAATAGGCCATATCAAAACACAGAGAGAAATACAGACCTTTGAATAATTTTTGGGCAGATTTCTGAAGCACAAAACGTATAAAAACTGATATTTCTGACATTTAGGGTTTTGTAAAACACAAAAAGAACAACAGACGTCTGAAGCATAAGTGGACAGACGTCTGAAGTGTAAAAACTCAGAAACTTGTGTTTTAAAAAGAAAATCGATTTTAGCTTGAAAACCCTAATGTCCATGCAATGAAAAACGTTTGTTCAAGCGCGTGTGAGTGTTGAAGAGCTCTAAATGATATACCTATAATTATAGAGTACTTACAAGGATTCCTATGTCGGTTTCACAAATCTTCGAATTCTTGAATCCTTGTCGTCTCTATTTCTTAAATCTTGACGTGCGCTTGAACTTGACTTCGTTTCTTCATAGCTTGCCGCTTCACTCACAAGCGTCATGAATTCATCCCATTGATCTTCAAACTTGGACTTCTTGGACTTCGACATTTTATTTTCAGACTTCGGCTTCTAGCTTCTTAGTTATTCGTAGCTTGAACTCTTAACCTCGGCTACTTAGCATCACGAAACTTGAATATGAAAATTGAGAAGCTCTCGTCCGAATCCTCCAACGTCCATTAGATATATCATTTAAGTTCGATTTCCTCCATCCTCCTTTGTATGCTTGTGCCGTGAGATATCCTGAAACATAATCTCAAAACGACCAAGTATATCATCAGTGTTCTGAAATAAATAAGATATTAAACACAAGTATACGAAACATCCATTTTTTTGATATCACAAACTATGAAATGAATAGTATATCAATATCAAGATATGAATCAAACTCAAGGTATGAGATATTGATATACTATATATATACATGATATATGAAAACCAAGATAGATGAGCGCGCACGTACACACATATTTTCATATTGCGAATCATCAAAATAACGAATGCGAATAATATATCGATATTAAAGAATATAACATAAGTAAAGCATGTCGATATCGATATATTTCTTGATATACACAAGATATAGGATATGCAAGCTAAATATCAAGTGTACGCAAGTTTGGTGTCGATAAGGTAAACAAGATAAAGCATGTGATACCAAACAACTATTCATATTTTGAAACACATCATCAAAACCATAAGCCATCAATCTCAAGTCATCAATCTCTCCATTTTTGATAATGTAAAAATATGAATAGGAGATAGTTTATTTATATCAAAGATATCCAGAAAGAATGATATTGATGCATTATCACACTCTATTATTCTCCCCTTTTTGATATAATCAAATAGAGTGTTTAAGGAGTTTAGAATGTTTGAACTACTCTCCCTAAATATATGCGGACATCTAAAGCGAATCAAACGTTTGAATCGCTCTCTCTAAATGTATGCATACGAAACTAACAGGAGATGGATACGGGCACAAGTAAAATGAAAAATTTGAAAGCATAACTTGTATCCAAAAGCATGTATATAAGATAAACAAAATCAAACAATACATGCAAAGATCCACAGAAGAATGATCAAGTTTAAAAACACGTGGAGGTGATCATGAGTTGATACCAATTGAGAATAAAAATTAGAAAACGGAGCCCAACTCGTAACCAAAAGCATGTTTTGAAAAAAATATTCAAAGAAAAACTCAAAAATATGCGCTAACTCATAAAAAGTAAAAACAAGTTTTGAAATAGGTTAGAATACATGTCATAATACGAAACAAACGATTATCAAGAGAAAAACATAATCGTATTACGCATGTACAAGGTGTGTGTGTGTTTCTTTAAAAACATAGAATTTTATAATGTGTCCACACCATGAGATTGGGAATGTAAATACGAAATATTTTACCTCGATTGCGCAAGATTTACTTATCCAAATCGTTTGAATCTCCCAGGAATGAGAAGCAAGCCCAAAGGATCGATTCATGAGTCCTATCTCACAATCACTTATACAACAAATTATTAGAGCTAAAAAATAATATGTAATGAAACACAAGTGATCAAATTTAGTGATACTAGCTCATGAACTGATCAAAATATGCACAAATAAACAAGATATAGCAATGAAGGTTTAATTGTGCAACCCTACTCACATAATAATAGATACCAATAAAAAAACAATATGATACTATTTGGAAATGATTGAAAACCATATGTGCGTGTAAGTATGAGTAACTCTCATCTTAAGAATCAACTCTCCAGCGAAGGGTCTTTAATTCTCTCCGCTATACCTGTGAATAAGATTCGTTGTAATTAACGAATCCACAACTAGATCCCTAAATGGGTTGCAGAAGCCATTCAGCAAGATGAGTTAAGAAGTCAATACCAATGAATGATTCTACTTATGCAAGAAGTGTGTGCAACAATTAAACAAGTTTAAGCATAAACGCACATTAAACAAGCCACAATAAAGGATACCAAAATGAAGATGGTTCATGTTAGAACATGTGCCAAATGTATCCATATGAAAAATGTTTAAATAAATTAAACTATATGAATACAAACTCTCACTTATAAAATTAAAAACATATTTTAAACAAGTGAGAGTGTGTTATTGCAAGAAAACCAAAGGATATCCAAATCTAAACAAGTTTTCAAATCATATTGTGCTTAAGTTTAAAAGATAGCAAGTTTAAGGAAAACGAGCACAATGAATCACATATGAGCAAAATAATGATACCAATTGTAAATATCCTATGAATAACATCTCATACATGAAACAATATTCAAATTAACACTAGTGCATCACAAGGGGTATATAAAAATAATATACGTATTTAGAATATCAACATTAAGCACAAATGAATAAACAATATTCTAAAACGAGTATAGAAAAGAAATACGATACCCCACAAATTGATGAGCCAAGCAAATATACCATTGAAATGCTCTTGCTCATCATAATCCTGAATCCCTCAAGTCGTCAATTGTTCGACGCCTACAAAACAAGGTATGGAAGGGGATTTCTGTATCCAAGCTTTCTTGGATCCGTATGGGTTAAGTTTTGGAACCCATCTCAAGTTGGTATGCAAAGAAACATTTTTTTAAAGTGCAAGTGTATGCCAAATGTCCATGTGCACCACAAAAGCGACAAGTATGTGTATGTGCATGCATGGAACTAGAAGTGTTAATAGCATGGGATAAGGCAAGTTTATGATGCACATACTTCTTGAAAGATGGTCTCGAACTAAATCTATATAAATATACATGAGAGTGAGCATGAGATTCAGAAAGATAAGAAGCATGTTTGACAAATCTAGACCAAGAGGGTTTTTGAATTTTTAAAACCAACGCCTCTTTGATTTAAAACCTTCTTCTCCTTGCTATGTAAAGAATCGATTCTTGAAAATATAGCAAGAGAAGTATTAAAAATCTCATTTTTCTCTTTAAGAGAACTATTTTCTAAAACAAGCGGTTCTTGAGATAAAATAGATGATTTCAAAATATCAATCTCACTTTTAAAACATGAAATCAAATCGTCATTTTCATTTCTCAAAACATCACACGATAAAGCTAACTTCTTATTTTCTTGCTTGAGAGAAGTAATTTCCAAATCAAGAGAATCTTGAAAAATAATAGAAGATTTCAAAATATCAATTTCACACTTAAAACTTAAAATCAAATCATGGTTTTCTTTTCTCAAGACCTCACAAGAAGAAGCCAAATTTTCATTTTCATTTTTCAAAGTATTAATAGTAGCATATTGTAAATCAAGATTTGAAAGCAACTCATTTTTCTCAAAAATTAATTTATCACTTAAAGCTAATTGAGAATCATGAGAACAAGTTACAACATTAAATTTGGCAATCATCGCCTCACGCTCAATAACAAAATCGGAAGAATATTTTTTGAGAAATTCATTTCTAGATGCAATTATATTAAAATTTTCATGGAGATCACGATAGGCATCAAGCAATTGATCATGTGTAAATTTACGAATATCAAAAGAAAGATTACTTACAATACTATGATCAAAAGTGTGTTCGATTGACTCTTTAGAATTAGATGTTCCCTCTTAATTCGCATTTTGTTGAGAACCATCCAAAGTCGCTAAGCACTAAATACCATGAGCCGTGCTCTTTAGAATTACTTCCTTCGTTTCCTTGCAAGTTGCGTGCTCTTCATAGGTTTGCGCCAATGAGCACTAAATACCATGAGCCATCTTGTAAGATAAAAAATTGTTAAAAATATCAACATCTAAACCAAATTGAAAACATTGTATTGCTTTGATGTTTAAAAAACAAATTCTTTTCACGACTACTCCATTTAGATTTAACAATAGAAGTAATAGAATAGTTGTTCTCAACAATTTTCCAAAAATTTCAACTCCGACATTCAAGAAAACATTACATCTTAATTTTCCAAATAAAAAACCAACTTCCATCAAAACACGGAGGATCAAGAATAGAAACGCAATCGAAGAAAGAGTAGTTTTGTAAAGAAGATGCCATAGGATCACCTTAGGATATTAAGCCTACGAAATAAGAGCATCTTGCTCTGATACCAATTGTTAGATCCGTGGAAGCTCACAACACAATAGTCCTAGAGCGGAGGTGAAAAGGACTATGCAACAATATGCTCAAATTAAAAATTCTATCAAACACTTTCTAAAAACAAATCACAATTTCTAAGTTTAGACAAAAGATATATCAATATGATAAATGGCTAAACACAAAAACAATTGTGAAACAAAAACATATAGCAAGAGACAATGATCACAAATCAAGCAAGAATGAGCATATAGAGCATATAGAGAACTGTCATGCAATTTCTAAGCTATGAATATAATGTAAGAGAGAAATTAAAAACGCAAACACAACCGATTTTATAGTTGTTCGGGAGAACTCCTGATCCATTTCGTTTGAGCGATCGAGCTCGATCCACTAAACACGTTTTTATTGGAGACAAACACATTGCCTGCAAGCAACCCACAACTCCGCTTCCGGTGGAAGCCAAACCTTACACACGTTTCCTCAAAAGACCACATGTTGCTCGATTCTCGAGCAACACTTCTCTCTTATAAGCTCTTCTCTCTCTTTACAAGCACACTCACTCTTCTCTTACAAAGGCGCTCTTACACTCAAGAGTTCTCACACAAAGAAAAGAAGAGGAAAATTGAAGCACGATTACTCTCAAGGAGTTTCTCTCAAAAATCTCTCTAATACTCTTACAAAGTATGGACAATAAATTAAAGCTCTTGATTTTGTGTGTGAGAGTGATTTGATAATCAATTGGAAAATCTCTTTTGAAACTTTCACAAGTGATGAGATTTTTGCTCTTGATCACTTTAGGAATAAGCAAGTGAAAATACTTAAGTGGTTGATCAAGAGAAATGCCAAAGAAAACCTATTTATAGCCCTCAAGAATCACAAGCAAAAACAAGTGGGGACAGCAGTATTAAAACCACGGCAGACGATTGAAGGCATAATGGCCAGACGTCTGACGTTCAATTAGAAAAGGCCCCAACGACTATAAACGGTCATATTTTTCAAAATATTTCATCATCATACGTTTGCCGGATTGGACATCAGACGTCTGAAGAATAAAATCATTTTCAACCCGAGACTTCAACACAGACGTCTGAAGAATAATGGCAGACATCTGAAGTTATAAAAATCCTATTTTGAAAACCTTCAGCAGACGTCTGTCATATTGAACTACAGACGTCCGTCTCTCATAAAAATAAGCCATATCAAAACACATAGAGAAATACAGACGTCTGAAGCACAAAACGTATGAAAACTAATATTTATGACATTTGGAGGTTTTGTAAAACACAGAAAGAACAACAGACGTTTGAAGTACAAGTGGACAGACATCTGAAGTGTAAAAATTCAAAAACTTGAGTTTTAAAAGGAAAATCAATTTTAGGTTGAAAACCCTAATGTCCATGCAATGAGAAACGTTTGTGCAAGCGCACGCGAGTATTCAAGTGCTCTAAATGATATTATCATAATGTATAGAGTACCTATAAGAATTCCTATGTCGGTTTCGCAACTCTTCGAATTCTTGAATCCCTGTAGTCTCTAGCTCTTGAATCTTGATGTGCGTTTGAACTTGGCTTCGTAGCTTTATAGTGTTAGTTATGTATATGCCGTAGAGGCCATTGTGGTACATATGATGTATATTATAATGGATGCTTGGATATATATAGAGAGGACTTTCTTGCTCGTCACGATAGTATGCTATTTGGTTTTACTTTATCTTAACATGTTGACTTATATTAGTTTATTCTCTTGCTCTCACATGTTGATAAAGCCCTTAGGATATGTACTCGACTACTGGGACTATGATGAGATCATACTAGTGGGGCCACGGTAGTCGACGAGTACATCCTAAAATTGTTCCTAGTCGAGGGTGTATCGAGATAGGGCATCGATACACCAGAGTAGACTAGCGTATACGCATCTTGACCCATATGATGGGCGATGGATGATCGTATATCCATCGGTGTTTGACATCAAGGATGGTGTACGGGTGCTCAGTGGAAACTGGGTACACTGGACGGACTCGCCGAGAACTCCCAGATGGTATTATACCTCACGTCAGATGGCAGTTCTCCGGTGACATTGGTACAGATTAGTCTGTAGACCCGAGATCGTCATAGAGTCTTGTGTGACTCTCACTGTGCTTTGATTTCCACCTTACCACGTCCAAGAGGGCGTGCAAAATGGTGGCTTTTGTTAGTTATATGTATGCCCTAGAGGCCATTACTGTACATTGGATGTATATTGTAGTGGATGCTGGGACATATATAGGGAGGACTTTCTTGCTCGACATGATAGTATGCTATCTGGTTACTCTTTACCTTAACGTGTACACTGATTGTCTCTCTGTTACATGTTGGTAAATCCCTTAGGATGTGTACTTGACTACCTGGACTATGATGCGGATCATACTAGTGGGGACATGGTAGTCCATAAGTACATCCTTCAAAGTCCCTAGTTGTGGGTGTATCGAGACGGGGCATCGATATACCAGAGTAGACTAGCGTATACCTTCTCGACCCATACAGATGGGCGATGGATGATCCCATATCCATCGGTGTTTGACATCAGAGATGATATACGGGTGCTCAATAGAGACTGGGTACACTGGACGGACTCGCTGAGAACTCCCAGATGGTATTATACCTTACGTCAGATGGCAGTTCTCTGGTGACACTTGTACAGAGTAGTCTGTTGACCCGAGATCATCATAGAGTCTTGTGTAGTTCCCACTGTGCTTTGATTTCCACCTTACCACGTCCAAGAGGGCGTGCAAAACGGTGGTTTTTGGGTACAGTCCCGAGTCACATGGAGGCAATGAGCGATAGGAGGGGATTCGTCTCTCCCGGTATAGGGAGTTGATGTTGCGCTGTGTTCGATTGGCTATAACCGGAAATCCCTGGCCAGGGTTGCTGAGATTTACTGGTAAGTGTTACCAGATGTTTCTCGAATTGTTATAGACCTCATATCGACACGACTTATCGAGCTATTGGGGTCTGACGTTTACCACCCCTAGGCGAGATATGCGACATATCAGACGACGAGACCGGACTGTACGGTAAGTGTTACTGGTTGGATTCACAGGAGTGTGAGCGGGCTTGCTCGTCGATCTTCTGATCGCTCAATACCCGGGTGGCCGTTACGTTTAGCAGACCGCTTGCGGCTTGTGGGTGTTTGATATGATCATCACCTGCTGCCGGCGTATTGACGAGTCTTTAGAGTCCTACACAGAGGTTTCCTGGCTCAAGCGAAACGAAATATGAGCGCATATGAGATATGTGCGGGACCGAGAATAATGCGTGTATGTGATACCGTATTTCATTCTCGCGATGAATGTGTCGAATGGTTGTATGCGATATAACCTAGTTATCGAATCAAGGATTGATTCGATAAATCGATACATTGTATACTAGTCGGTTGTGTGCGACATGACCGGATCATTGAATCAAGTGTTGATTTAATGATTTAATGCATAATTATATATTTGATATATTACTTTGCATTAACTAGTATTGGTTCACTTTAAATGGATTTTCTCACTTGAAGTTCACAAGTTGTATATGTGATATACTTTTGTGCACTTGATTGTATCATGTTTGATGATACATGCTTACTTGAGTTTGTGTAAAGATTAAACCATGGTTATTTAATTGGTTAGGGTTTTGTTTTTCATATCTATTTATTCATTTATTTATTTGTTTATTCATTTTGGAAAATAACAAGCATAAAGAGAAAATGGTGGCTAACTTTGTTTGTATATTGAAGCTTCATGAAGCTTTGACTTAGTGACCATTTTGTCTCATGCTTAACCCTAACCATTGACCTAACCCTAGTTTATTCTCTACACTTGACCATGGTTGGATTATGATAAGTGTTCATTTATTTTCTTTTTGTGAAATACTTATCATATCATCATCATCTTCTTCTTCTTCTTCTTCACATGAAGAAGCTTGCCTCCATCAATGGCAACTTGAGAAAATGAGTGAGAAATACAATTCTAAAGTGAACCCACTTCCTATTTCTTCATCCTCTACCACTTGCCAAGTAGTATAGGGTGTTTTCTTCACAAGTTTCATGACTTGGTGAAGTGGGAGCTTGATCTTGTGATGCCTCGACGTAGATCATCTTCGGCTCGAAGCCGACGACCTTGCCCGCCCCTTTCTCCGATGAAGCCAACGCTAGAGCCCGGGTTTCCATTTGGACAGCAAGGAGACTTCATTGCTGAGCTATGGAGGTGGAGGACCGGATCTACAAAGGTTGTATTTCCGTTCTTGTAGTTTAGTTGTTAACTACTTATTGTTTTCGCCTAAAATTCTAGTTAACGATCCGTATTAGGGTTTCTCGGCACCCGTAAAATTTGAAATTGGCATGGTTGATGCCTTGTGAGACCTCATTAGAGTGCCTAGGAACCCTACAGTGGTATCAGAGCCTAGCTAGAGCCTTAGGCGATGCGTAGACGGAGTTAGAAGTCCGATCGAACCGAAACCCTAACTCAAGAATGCTCTCTGTACATTTTCTGAAATCTGGTCTTTTTCAAAATTAAAAATATGCAGAAAAATCAGCAGGGAATTTGATGAATTACTGTGGAGCACGTGCTCATGATTCTTCTTGAGTGCGGCGGAACCGCGGCACAAGCTGGCTTGTGCGGCGGTTCCGCGGCCAACTAGTCACATCAGCCTTTTTCATTTGCACAGTAATTCCTAATTTCTAGTGCTGTATTTTCTGGAATATTTTAATATTTATTCTACAGTTGAGTTTTCTGGGGTTGTTTAGGGAATTCGTAGATTCGATCGGATTGTCTAATTTTGTCTCTGTGTGATTCCGGATAATTTTTGAATATGTTAAAAAGTTCGACCGGATTTAAATACCCACCTTTTCCCCTGTCGGGAAATTTCCAAGTGTTGGATCTTTCCATAGTTTAATGACGTTCAAAGTAGTGCAAGTAATGCGATGGTCCCTCTAGAAGACAACAAACCTTAACTCGATTATATGACCGTCTTGAACTGCCCTTTGAACCTTCGGATTTGGGGCAGTACGGCGTGCCACATGTGAGGCGTTGGCTTGACCCTTCTACGGCTGGACCGTTGGTACTGAGGCACGAACTGAATGTTTTTAGACTTGTTTCATGTGTTGATCTGTATCGGGAAAACTTGGGTGTTTGAATGTTCGATCGGAAAGTTTAACATTTTCTATTTATCCGGAATATGATACAATACTTGGAATCCACAAGTAGTTATGAGATAACTGAATGAATGTTATAAACATAGCAGTTTAGTCTCACTTGATCGGTTGCCACGGAATTTTGATGTGATCAAAAGTCCGTCGCAATCACGTAGCGTACGCGGATACTCACCGGGTAAACTTAATAGACAGCCTCACTCCATAGCCCCGACCAAGTGACTGTAGGAGAACCCCGTCGCCGAAAGCATCCGTCCGGGTGCTCGCGGTAGCGGTGTTCCGCCTTAGTGCACTTCGTCGACGGCGTCGGGGGTGCAGCTGCCTACTAAAGTTTGCGACGAGCATTCGATCAAAATATCGGGAATCCTGTTGAATTGCCCGACTTGATATTGAAAAGAGTTTTCGATTTTGAGACTAAAATGCAGGGTTTATAATTGTTTGGCATGCGATGTCTAAGTAATTCATTTGGTCAGGCATGCGATGTCTGAGGTGGTTGCGGATTCCAACTGTTGTAGTTTTACACTTTCTTTTCTGTGACCGTAAGTGTAATATGTGATATCGCCGGTTTCGTTGCTATATGTCAACGACAATTGGGATGCGCATATTTACTTACGTTGATGACATGTGATGTTATGTGTTGCTGGATATGTTATATTGGATCGTCGTGTTTGAATAGCCGGGGGTTTTTATGTGAGATGAGTGTTTTTTCATTTTCATTCATGTAAAAACTTGTATGTAATATTCTTTTATTGGGGCACTTCCAGGTTGCGGAAGATGTCACCTTTTGTATATTATTTACTTTTCCGCACTAGGATAGACCCAAGGAGGAGGGCACAAGTAACCGGGTTCTAGGGTCCAGTGGGAGACCAACTCGAGGAGTCGAGTCTGGGTCTCCTAACTCTAGAATTGGTAGGGTTGCTTGCCGCTCTCGTAGGGGTCTTGGGGTGTGGGTTTGGCTATTCATCACGACCGTGGAATCCGTGTTTTATACTGGCTCGTATTAAAAACGCGGACGTCCTAGTATATCCAATATTTCATATGATTCTTCTGCTGCGATATCTGTGATGTGATCATGTGATGTTCTGTGATAGATACTGTATATAGTATATATGATATATTATATAGACGTTACTTATGTTTTACACCCACGCTAGCCCTGCCCTGCTCTGCCGTTAGTTACCTAGCCTAACGGTGCACGAGGGGACATCGAGGCGAATGCGGATGGCATAAGTGTACGTCGTATTTATCTGTGATGTTTAGGTATTTAAATGATGGGACTTCATTAATGAGATTAATGAAATAAAAGAAACCTAAGATGTTGTAGAATCGAATTTCAAAAATTAAAACTGGTAGCTACAGTTCTTGCTTTGCACAGAGGTATATATGATATATCCTGCACCTTATTCGATAAGGAAAGGACCGAGATCCCTTCACCGGGAGTGACTCCTTTAGCAATAACTGGCAGATGCTACACACTTGGTTTATCTTTTTGATTGCTTTTAAGAGTTCTGCTTTGCACAGTGATATATATGATATATCCCGCACCTCATTCGACGAGGAAAGGACCGACGATCCCTTCACCGGGAGTGACTCCTTTAGCAAAACTAAAAAAGCCTCAAAAGCACTCCATTTCAAAATCGTTTGATTCTACAACGATATCAAGTTCATTACGCAATAGGTTTTCAGAAAAACCTGTCGTAGCCCTCCGTCATTTCAGATAAGTGGAAGTTAGTATTCGTGCTACGTTTGTTGGCCTGCGTCAAGGCGTAGTGTGCGGTAGCTAACTAGTATTTATCTGCTTATGCATATGATGCAGATTGGATTAGGGTAGCCGTGCGACTTTGTTGGCCTGCGTCAAGGGTCGTGTGGGTGGGTTTAATTCAATCAGGAAATGACGGGTTGAACTTGACTAGCGGACTATGGTTTGTTGGCCTGCGTCAAGGTCATAGGACGCTAGGGGCAAAATATTATCGGGAATTTCAAGTGTTGAAATTTGCAATGAGATTGCATACCTTCTATGAGATAGTTGGATCCCGATACCCGCTGCGAGTAATTGTTACTCCTGAGAGAGTTTTACACATTACAATTAGCCGATCAAGTAGGTGACTAGAAAGGTGTCAATAGGGTTACGCCTCTGGGAAAACGAGGTTTACATTAATTAGGTTCGTGCGAAAGCACGGGGGACCTTCCTCAAAGTACCGACACTGGCCTGGCTGAAAGATTGGTGAACTTGTAGTGTATAATTAATCCCGGCTAGTCTTTCCTTTTAGGGTTTGAAGGAAGATTTGATAAAAAGCAGTGGGAGCCATCCTGATTAGATAAAATAATAACCAATCTATTCTTGACAGAGCGCACGCTGAGTGTTTTCTTCTCTCTCTCTCCTGGTAGCGACCATGTCACGCCTTAATCAAGATAATAATATGGATTATTGACCGAACCCGCTTGTTATACTGAGCTGGGGAACGTTGGTCCCGCTCCAACTTATATTTGTTATAAGACAGAGCAGGAAATTGGGGATTACCAGAATTCCCGTGCCACCCAAACGAAGAGAGTGCATGCTGATGCATCATCTTCGGGTGTGTTCATTACAAAGAACTGTTTCTCTGTATCCTCTACATCCTGAGTATGTGATACCAGATCAAGATCCCAGATATGTAATCTGTTACATAGGGCTACAGAAAGGTAGAGAACTGAGAACGGGTGATAAGTTTCATGAGGCAGAAAACGGGGCAAGTGTTGCAGCCAAGTCTGTTGGTCACTGTCACCCTGTATTACCAATACATTGATTCTGAACGAATGTTATTAGATACCGAACCTGATATAAAAAATCATATCACTCTCTTTATTAGTAAAGAAATGATAAAATTTTGTATAGTTGGATAATGTTTTGAACATTTCCTATATCAAAAGTTGATCGGTTCAGGCACGTTATCTAAAAGCATTGATGTTCTAAATCAAACTACAGTTCTAAGTATACGGAACACACACAAGAGGAAGAGTTCAGAAATGAACGAATCCTTCTTGAGGTATTGTAGACTAGGTCATATCAATGCGACCCAACTAGCTGAAGTTACATATAGATGCATATTTAAATCAGTTTGAATTTACATCTTGTGAAACTTGCCAGTCATATCACAGAGATAAGATGACCACAGCTCTGTTTATTGGAAACAGAGGAAGAGTTAGTAAACTCTTGGGACAGATACATGTTGATGTATGTAAGGTCCCCTGTCTGCACATGCCAAGACCGGTTCTTTATACTTCATTACATTCTCTGATGATCTCTCAAGATTCAGACATATGTTCCTGTTGAAACATGAGTCCGAACCTTTTGAGATATTCACAGAATATAAGCGAGAAGTAGAGAACCAAAATACGGGTATAAGTATTATGTCCTTTGATGTGATCGAGGAGGAGAATACTTGAGCACGGAAATCCTGGTCTATTCTAAAGGAGAATGAGATTCTCTCTCAGCATTACTCCTCCGTATACACCATAGCACGATGGTATATCGGGGTAGAGCAATCACACTCTATATGATATGGTGTGCTCTATGATGAGTACTACTGAGTTACCTATTTCCTTTTGGGAGTTATGCGGTTGAGAAGCTGCATACCTATTGAATAGGGTTCCAATCAAATCAGTTGCCTACCATTTCATATGTGATATGGAAAGGGAAGAGCCCATGTCTTAAGCTAGTTAAGATTTGGGGTTGTCCGGCTTATGTCTAAAAGCAAAATCCGGACAAGCTCGAGGCAAGGTCTGTAATGTAGAACTGGAAAGGTTCCAGTTATACAAACTACAGCAGATGATTTGGTAGAACCAAACGATTCAGTAGATACCAACGAACCTCTGCCTCTCCGCCGATCTAGTAGGGTTCCTCACCCACCTGAGAGATACTTCTGGTTGCTCTATGACAGTGGGAGCGAGGATTGCGTCATGAGATGATGACCCAACTAGTTTCGAGCTGGCCATCAGGAGTGTGACTCTGTAAGAATGGATGGATGCTTAGAGATCTGAGATGGAATCCATGTACACCAACAAAGTATGGACTTTGGTTGCTATATCTGAAGGGTTAAATCCCCATCAGGAGCAAGTATATCTTGAGAAGATTACTTGGTGTAGATGGAAAAGTTAAGACTTTCAAAGCTAGACTTGTTAAAGGTTTTCGTCATCGACCAGGCGTGGATAATGATGAAACCTTTTCCAGTACCTATGCTTAAGTCCATCCAGATACTACTTGCCACGGCTACATACCATGACTACGATATCTGGCGGTTGGGTGTCATGACTGCTTTTCTAAATGATGTTTTAGAAGAGTGCGTCTATAAGTACACAGCCAGAGGGCCTCGTAGACAGTGGGAGCAGCGGAAACGTGTGCAAGATGCTTTATAGGATAAAGCAGGCATCGCGGAGTTGGAACATCTGTTTTGATGGATTAGTCAAAGAAGTTGACATCATCAAAATGGTAGATGAACCTTGTATAAACAAAAAGGTAGTAGGGAGTATGGTGTCGATCCTCGTAGAGTACGTGGATGACATACTCTTGATAGGGAAGGAGTTTCCTATGCTACGCTCGATCAATCTCCGCTTATCACAATGATTCTCCACATAGGATCAAGATGATACCTACTAAATCCTGGGTTTTGGATCTATGAAATGGATCTAAATGGATGTTAGGATACTCACTAGTTGTAGTGAGATGGTATCAGTTGATCCTGGGGAAAATCACTGGAAGTGTTCCAGGGTGATAAAGGCGACCGAATGTCAGTCACAGGCATTGTCTTTACCCTCAGTAAAGGGACGGTATGTTGGAAGAGTTCCAAGCTAGATACCGTGACATACTAGAGGATAAAGGCTGGATACATCGCTACTTAAGATGCTACCAAAGAGGCTGTTTGGGTATATATTGGTTCATGAGATGAACTACGTTCCTACCATTGTGAGACAATAGAGTTGTGGCTTATGCCAAGGAACGTCCGTCCCATCAGTGATCCAGACATATTCTATGGCAGTGTCACCTGATCATGGAGATGGTTGATCTCTAAGGGATCGAGGTTAGGAGAGCAGACTCAGAGGACAACACGGCGGATCCACTCACGAAGGCCTATTCCCAGAGAGAGACTTTTATGGGATGGTTGAGTATGAGATACTACAATCACTGCTATCAGATGGCCCTAGTGCAAGTGGGAGATTGTTAGTTATATGTATGCCCTAGAGGCCATTACTGTACATTGGATGTATATTGTAGTGGATGCTGGGACATATATAGGGAGGACTTTCTTGCTCGACATGATAGTATGCTATCTGGTTACTCTTTACCTTAACGTGTACACTGATTGTCTCTCTGTTACATGTTGGTAAAGCCCTTAGGATGTGTACTTGACTACCTGGACTATGATGCGGATCATACTAGTGGGGACATGGTAGTCCATAAGTATATCCTTCAAAGTCCCTAGTTGTGGGTGTATCGAGACGGGGCATCGATATACCAGAGTAGACTAGCGTATACCTTCTCGACCCATACAGATGGGCGATGGATGATCCCATATCCATCGGTGTTTGACATCAGAGATGATATACGGGTGCTCAGTAGAGACTGGGTACACTGGACGGACTCGCCGAGAACTCCCAGATGGTATTATACCTTACGTCAGATGGCAGTTCTCTGGTGACACTTGTACAGAGTAGTCTGTTGACCCGAGATCGTCAAAGAGTCTTGTGTGGTTCCCACTGTGCTTTGATTTCCACCTTACCACGTCCAAGAGGGCGTGCAAAACGGTGGTTTTTGGGTACAGTCCCGAGTCACATGGAGGCAATGAGCGATAGGAGGGGATTCGTCTCTCCCGGTATAGGGAGTTGATGTTGCGCTGTGTTCGATTGGCTATAACCGGAAATCCCTGGCCAGGGTTGCTGAGATTTACTGGTAAGTGTTACCAGTAGTTTCTCGAATTGTTAAAGACCTCATATCGGCACGACTTATCGAGCTATTGGGGTCTGACGTTTACCACCCCTAGGCGAGATATGCGACATATCAGACGACGAGACCGGACTGTACGGTAAGTGTTACTGGTTGGATTCACAGGAGTGTGAGCGGGCTTGCTCGTCGATCTTCTGATCGCTCAATACCCGGGTGGCCGTTACGTTTAGCAGACCGCTTGCGGCTTGTGGGTGTTTGATATGATCATCACCTGCTGCCGGCGTATTAACGAGTCTTTAGAGTCCTACACAGAGGTTTCCTGGCTCAAGCGAAACGAAATAGGAGCGCATATGAGATATGTGCGGGACCGAGAATAATGCGTGTATGTGATACCATATTTCATTCTCGCGATGAATGTGTCGAATGGTTGTATGCGATATAACCTAGTTATCGAATCAAGGATTGATTCGATAAATCGATACATTGTATACTAGTCGGTTGTGTGCGACATGACCGGATCATTGAATCAAGTGTTGATTTAATGATTTAATGCATAATTATATATTTGATATATTACTTTGCATTAACTAGTATTGGTTCACTTTAAATGGATTTTCTCACTTGAAGTTCACAAGTTGTATATGTGATATACTTTTGTGCACTTGATTGTATCATGTTTGATGATACATGCTTACTTGAGTTTGTGTAAAGATCAAACCATGGTTATTTAAATTGTTAGGGTTTTGTTTTTCATATCTATTTATTCATTTATTTATTTGTTTATTCATTTTGGAAAATAACAAGCATAAAGAGAAAATGGTGGCTAACTTTGTTTGTATATTGAAGCTTCATGAAGCTTTGACTTAGTGACCATTTTGTCTCATGCTTAACCCTAACCATTGACCTAACCCTAGTTTATTCTCTACACTTGACCATGGTTGGATTATGATAAGTGTTCATTTATTTTCTTTTTGTGAAATACTTATCATATCATCATCATCTTCTTCTTCTTCTTCTTCACATGAAGAAGCTTGCCTCCATCAATGGCAACTTGAGAAAATGAGTGAGAAATACAATTCTAAAGTGAACCCACTTTCTATTTCTTCATCCTCTACCACTTGCCAAGTAGTATAGGGTGTTTTCTTCACAAGTTTCATGACTTGGTGAAGTGGGAGCTTGATCTTGTGATGCCTCGACGTAGATCATCTTCGGCACGAAGCCGACGACCTTGCCCGCCCATTTCTCCGATGAAGCCGACGCTAGAGCCCGGGTTTCCATTTGGACAGCGAGGAGACTTCATTGCGGAGCTATGGAGGTGGAGGACCGGATCTACAAAAGTTGTATTTCCGTTCTTGTAGTTTAGTTGTTAACTACTTATTGTTTTCGCCTAAAATTCTAGTTAACGATCCGTATTAGGGTTTCTCGGCACCGGTAAAATTTGAAATTGGCATGGTTGATGCCTTGTGAGACCTCATTAGAGTGCCTAGGAACCCTACAGTGGTATCAGAGCCTAGCTAGAGCCTTAGGCGATGCGTAGACGGAGTTAGAAGTCCGATCGAACCGAAACCCTAACTCAAGAATGCTCTCTGTACATTTTCTGAAATCTGGTCTTTTTCGAAATTAAAAATATGCAGAAAAATCAGCAGGGAATTTGATGAATTACTGTGGAGCACGTGCTCATGATTCTTCTTGAGTGCGGTGGAACCGCGGCACAAGCTGGCTTGTGCGGCGGTTCCGTGGCCAACTAGTCACATCAGCCTTTTTCATTTGCACAGTAATTCCTAATTTCTAGTGCTGTATTTTTTGGAATATTTTAATATTTATTCTACAGTTGAGTTTTCTGGGGTTGTTTAGGGAATTCGTAGATTCGATCGGATTGTCTAATTTTGTCTCTGTGTGATTCCGGATAATTTTTGAATATGTTAAAAAGTTCGACCGGATATAAATACCCACATTTTCCCCTGTCGGGAAATTTCCAAGTGTTGGATCTTTCCGTAGTTTAATGACGTTCAAAGTAGTGCAAGTAATGCGATGGTCCCTCTAGAAGACAACAAACCTTAACTCGATTATATGACCGTCTTGAACTGCCCTTTGAACCTTCGGGTTTGGGGCAGTACGGCGTGCCACATGTGAGGCGTTGGCTTGACCCTTCTACGGCTGGACCGTTGGTACTGAGGCACGAACTGAATGTTTTTAGACTTGTTTCATGTGTTGATCTGTATCGGGAAAACTTGGGTGTTTGAATGTTCGATCGGAAAGTTTAACATTTTCTATTTATCCGGAATATGATACAATACTTGGAATCCACAAGTAGTTATGAGATAACTGAATGAATGTTATAAACATAGCAGTTTAGTCTCACTTGATCGGTTGCCACGGAATTTTGATGTGATCAAAAGTCCGTCGCAGTCACGTAGCGTACGCGGATACTCGCCGGGTAAACTTAATAGACAGCCTCACTCCATAGCCCCGACCAAGTGACTGTAGGAGAACCCCGTCACCGAAAGCATCCGTCCGGGTGCTCGCGGTAGCGGTGTTCCGCCTTAGTGCACTTCGTCGACGGCGTCGGGGGTGCAGCTGCCTACTAAAGTTTGCGACGAGCATTCGATCAAAATATCGGGAATCCTGTTGAATTGCCCGACTTGATATTGAAAAGAGTTTTCGATTTTGAGACTAAAATGCAGGGTTTATAATTGTTAGGCATGCGATGTCTAAGTAATTCATTTGGTCAGGCATGCGATGTCTGAGGTGGTTGCGGATTCCAACTGTTGTAGTTTTACACTTTCTTTTCTGTGACCGTAAGTGTAATATGTGATATCGCCGGTTTCGTTGCTATATGTCAACGACAATTGGGATGCGCATATTTACTTACGTTGATGACATGTGATGTTATGTGTTGCTGGATATGTTATATTGGATCGTCGTGTTTGAATAGCCGGGGGTTTTTATGTGAGATGAGTGTTTTTTCATTTTCATTCATGTAAAAACTTGTATGTAATATTCTTTTATTGGGGCACTTCCAGGTTGCGGAAGATGTCACCTTTTGTATATTATTTACTTTTCCGCACTAGGATAGACCCAAGGAGGAGGGCACAAGTAACCGGGTTCTAGGGTCCAGTGGGAGACCAACTCGAGGAGTCGAGTCTGGGTCTCCTAACTCTAGAATTGGTAGGGTTGCTTGCCGCTCTCGTAGGGGTCTTGGGGTGTGGGTTTGGCTATTCATCACGACCGTGGAATCCGTGTTTTATACTGGCTCGTATTAAAAACACGGACGTCCTAGTATATCCAATATTTCATATGATTCTTCTGCTGCGATATCTGTGATGTGATCATGTGATGTTCTGTGATAGATACTGTATATAGTATATATGATATATTATATAGACGTTACTTATGTTTTACACCCACGCTAGCCCTGCCCCGCTCTGCCGTTAGTTACCTAGCCTAACGGTGCACGAGGGGACATCGAGGCGAATGCGGATGGCATAAGTGTACGTCGTATTTATCTGTGATGTTTAGGTATTTAAATGATGGGACTTCATTAATGAGATTAATGAAATAAAAGAAACCTAAGATGTTGTAGAATCGAATTTCAAAAATTAAAACAGGTAGCTACAGTTCTTGCTTTGCACAGAGGTATATATGATATATCCTGCACCTTATTCGATAAGGAAAGGACCGAGATCCCTTCACCGGGAGTGACTCCTTTAGCAATAACTGGCAGATGCTACACACTCGGTTTATCTTTTTGATTGCTTTTAAGAGTTCTGCTTTGCACAGTGATATATATGATATATCCCGCACCTCATTCGACGAGGAAAGGACCGACGATCCCTTCACCGAAAGTGACTCCTTTAGCAAAACTAAAAAAGCCTCAAAAGCACTCCATTTCAAAATCGTTTGATTCTACAACGATATCAAGTTCATTACGCAATAGGTTTTCAGAAAAACCTGTCGTAGCCCTCCGTCATTTCAGATAAGTGGTAGTTAGTATTCGTGCTACGTTTGTTGGCCTGCGTCAAGGCGTAGTGTGCCGTAGCTTACTAGTATTTATCTGCTTATGCATATGATGCAGATTGGATTAGGGTAGTCGTGCGACTTTGTTGGCCTGCGTCAAGAGTCGTGCGGGTGGGTTTAATTCAATCAGGAAATGACGGGTTGAACTTGACTAGCGGACTATGGTTTGTTGGCCTGCGTCAAGGTCATAGGACGCTAGGGGCAAAATATTATCGGGAATTTCAAGTGTTGAAATTTGCAATGAGATTGCATACCTTCTATGAGATAGTTGGATCCCGATACCCGCTGCGAGTAATTGTTACTCCTGAGAGAGTTTTACACATTACAATTAGCCGATCAAGTAGGTGTCTAGAAAGGTGTCAATGGGGTTACGCCTCTGGGAAAACGAGGTTTACATTAATTAGGTTCGTGCGAAAGCACGGGGGACCTCCCTCAAAGTACCGACACTGGCCTGGCTGAAAGATTGGCGAACTTGTAGTGTGTAATTAATCCCGGCTAGTCTTTCCTTTTAGGGTTTGAAGGAAGATTTGATAAAAAGCAGTGGGAGCCATCCTGATTAGATAAAATAATAACCAATCTATTCTTGACAGAGCGCACGCTGAGTGTTTTCTTCTCTCTCTCTCCTGGTAGCGACCATGTCACGCCTTAATCAAGATAATAATACGGATTATTGACCGAACCCGCTTGTTATACTGAGCTGGGGAACGTTGGTCCCGCTCCAACTTATATTTGTTATAAGACAGAGCAGGAAATTGGGGATTACCAGAATTCCCGTGCCACCCAAACGAAGAGAGTGCATGCTGATGCATCATCTTCGGGTGTGTTCATTACAAAGAACTGTTTCTCTGTATCCTCTACGTCCTGAGTATGTGATACCAGATCAGGATCCCAGATATGTAATCTGTTACATAGGGCTACAGAAAGGTAGATAACTGAGAACGGGTGATAAGTTTCATGAGGCAGAAAACGGGGCAAGTGTTGCAGCCAAGTCTGTTGGTCACTGTCACCCTGTATTACCAATACATTGATTCTGAACGAATGTTATTAGATACCGAACCTGATATACAAAATCATATCACTCTCTTTATTAGTAAAGAAATGATAAAATTTTGTATAGTTGGATAATGTTTTGAACATTTCCTATATCAAAAGTTGATCGGTTCAGGCACGTTATCTAAAAGCATTGATGTTCTAAATCAAACTACAGTTCTAAGTATACGGAACACACACAAGAGGAAGAGTTCAGAAATGAACGAATCCTTCTTGAGGTATTGTAGACTAGGTCATATCAATGCGACCCGACTAGCTGAAGTTACATATAGATGCATATTTAAATCAGTTTGAATTTACATCTTGTGAAACTTGCCAGTCATGTCACAGAGATAAGATGACCACAGCTCTGTTTATTGGAAACAGAGGAAGAGTTAGTAAACTCTTGGGACAGATACATGTTGATGTATGTAAGGTCCCCTGTCTGCACATGCCAAGACCGGTTCTTTATACTTCATTACATTCTCTGATGATCTCTCAAGATTCAGACATATGTTCCTGTTGAAACATGAGTCCGAACCTTTTGAGATATTCACAGAATATAAGCGAGAAGTAGAGAACCAAAATACGGGTATAAGTATTATGTCCTTTGATGTGATCGAGGAGGAGAATACTTGAGCACGGAAATCCTGGTCTATTCTAAAGGAGAATGAGATTCTCTCTCAGCATTACTCCTCCGTATACACCATAGCACGATGGTATATCGGGGTAGAGCAATCACACCCTATATGATATGGTGTGCTCTATGATGAGTACTACTGAGTTACCTATTTCCTTTTGGGAGTTATGCGGTTGAGAAGCTGCATACCTATTGAATAGGGTTCCAATCAAATCAGTTGCCTACCATTTCATATGTGATATGGAAAGGGAAGAGCCCATGTCTTAAGCTAGTTAAGATTTGGGGTTGTCCGGCTTATGTCTAAAAGCAAAATCCGGACAAGCTCGAGGCAAGGTCTGTAATGTAGAACTGGAAAGGTTCCAGTTATACAAACTACAGCAGATGATTTGGTAGAACCAAACGATTCAGTAGATACCAACGAACCTCTGCCTCTCCGCCGATCTAGTAGGGTTCCTCACCCACCTGAGAGATACTTCTGGTTGCTCTATGACAGTGGGAGCGAGGATTGCGTCATGAGATGATGACCCAACTAGTTTCGAGCTGGCCATCAGGAGTGTGACTCTGTAAGAATGGCTGGATGCTTAGAGATCTGAGATGGAATCCATGTACACCAACAAAGTATGGACTTTGGTTGCTATATCTGAAGGGTTAAATCCCCATCAGGAGCAAGTATATCTTGAGAAGATTACTTGGTGTAGATGGAAAAGTTAAGACTTTCAAAGCTAGACTTGTTAAAGGTTTTCGTCATCGACCAGGCGTGGATAATGATGAAACCTTTTCCAGTACCTATGCTTAAGTCCATCCAGATACTACTTGCCACGGCTATATACCATGACTACGATATCTGGCGGTTGGGTGTCATGACTGCTTTTCTAAATGATGTTTTAGAAGAGTGCGTCTATAAGTACACAGCCAGAGAGCCTCGTAGACAGTGGGAGAAGCGGAAACGTGTGCAAGATGCTTTATAGGATAAAGCAGGTATCGCGGAGTTGGAACATCTGTTTTGATGGATTAGTCAAAGAAGTTGACATCATCAAAATGGTAGACGAACCTTGTATAAACAAAAAGGTAGTAGGGAGTATGGTGTCAATCCTCGTAGAGTACGTGGATGACATACTCTTGATAGGGAAGGAGTTTCCTATGCTACGCTCGATCAATCTCCGCTTATCACAATGATTCTCCACATAGGATCAAGATGATACCTACTAAATTCTGGGTTTTGGATCTATGAGATGGATCTAAATGGATGTTAGGATACTCACTAGTTGTAGTGAGATGGTATCAGTTGATCCTGGGGAAAATCACTGGAAGTGTTCCACGGTGATAAAGGCGACCGAATGTCAGTCACAGGCATTGTCTTTACCCTCAGTAAAGGGACGGTATGTTGGAAGAGTTCCAAGCTAGATACCGTGACATACTAGACGATAAAGGCTGGATACATCGCTACTTAAGATGCTACCAAAGAGGCTGTTTGGGTGTATATTGGTTCATGAGATGAACTACGTTCCTACCATTGTGAGACAATGGAGTTGTGGCTTATGCCAAGGAACGTCCGTCCCATCAGTGATCCAGACATATTCTATGGCAGTGTCACCTGGTCATGGAGATGGTTGATCTCTAAGGGATCGAAATTAGGAGAGCAGACTCAGAGGACAACACGGCGGATCCACTCACGAAGGCCTATTCCCAGAGAGAGACTTTTATGGGATGGTTGAGTATGAGATACTACAATCACTGCTATCAGATGGCCCTAGTGCAAGTGGGAGATTGTTAGTTATATGTATGCCCTAGAGGCCATTACTGTACATTGGATGTATATTGTAGTGGATGCTGGGACATATATAGGGAGGACTTTCTTGCTCGACATGATAGTATGCTATCTGGTTATTCTTTACCTTAACGTGTACACTGATTGTCTCTCTGTTACATGTTGGTAAAGCCCTTAGGATGTGTACTTGACAACCTGGACTATGATGCGGATCATACTAGTGGGGACATGGTGGTCCATAAGTACATCCTTCAAAGTCCCTAGTTGTGGGTGTATCGAGACGGGGCATCGATATACCAGAGTAGACTAGCGTATACCTTCTCGACCCATACAAATGGGCGATGGATGATCCCATATCCATCGGTGTTTGACATCAGAGATGATATACGGGTGCTCAGTAGAGACTGGGTACACTGGACGGACTCGCCGAGAACTCCCAGATGGTATTATACCTTACGTCAGATGGCAGTTCTCTGGTGACACTTGTACAGAGTAGTCTGTTGACCCGAGATCGTCATATAGTCTTGTGTGGTTCCCACTGTGCTTTGATTTCCACCTTACCACGTCCAAGAGGGCGTGCAAAACGGTGGTTTTTGGGTACAGTCCCGAGTCACATGGAGGCAATGAGCGATAGGAGGGGATTCGTCTCTCCCGGTATAGGGAGTTGATGTTGCGCTGTGTTCGATTGGCTATAACCGGAAATCCCTGGCCAGGGTTGCTGAGATTTACTGGTAAGTGTTACCAGTAGTTTCTCGAATTGTTAAAGACCTCATATCGGCACGACTTATCGAGCTATTGGGGTCTGACGTTTACCACCCCTAGGCGAGATATGCGACATATCAGACGACGAGACCGGACTGTACGGTAAGTGTTACTGGTTGGATTCACAGGAGTTTGAGCGGGCTTGCTCGTCGATTTTCTGATCGCTCAATACCCGGGTGGACGTTACGTTTAGCAGACCGCTTGCGGCTTGTGGGTGTTTGATATGATCATCACCTGCTGCCGGCGTATTGACGAGTCTTTAGAGTCCTACACAGAGGTTTCCTGGCTCAAGCGAAACGAAATAGGAGCGCATATGAGATATGTGCGGGACCGAGAATAATGCGTGTATGTGATACCGTATTTCATTCTCGCGATGAATGTGTCGAATGGTTGTATGCGATATAACCTAGTTATCGAATCAAGGATTGATTCGATAAATCGATACATTGTATACTAGTCGGTTGTGTGCGACATGACCGGATCATTGAATCAAGTGTTGATTTAATGATTTAATGCATAATTATATATTTGATATATTACTTTGCATTAACTAGTATTGGTTCACTTTAAATGGATTTTCTCACTTGAAGTTCACAAGTTGTATATGTGATATACTTTTGTGCACTTGATTGTATCATGTTTGATGATACATGCTTACTTGAGTTTGTGTAAAGATTAAACCATGGTTATTTAAATGGTTAGGGTTTTGTTTTTAATATCTATTTATTCATTTATTTATATGTTTATTCATTTTGGAAAATAACAAGCATAAAGAGAAAATGGTGGCTAACTTTGTTTGTATATTGAAGCTTCATGAAGCTTTGACTTAGTGACCATTTTGTCTCATGCTTAACCCTAACCATTGACTTAACCCTAGTTTATTCTCTACACTTGACCATGGTTGGATTATGATAAGTGTTCATTTATTTTCTTTTTGTGAAATACTTATCATATCATCATCATCTTCTTCTTCTTCTTCACATGAAGAAGCTTGCCTCCATCAATGGCAACTTGAGAAAATGAGTGAGAAATACAATTCTAAAGTGAACCCACTTCCTATTTCTTCATCCTCTACCACTTGCCAAGTAGTATAGGGTGTTTTCTTCACAAGTTTCATGACTTGGTGAAGTGGGAGCTTGATCTTGTGATGCCTCGACGTAGATCATCTTCGGCACGAAGCCGACGACCTTGCCCGCCCATTTCTCCGATGAAGCCGACGCTAGAGCCCGGTTTTCCATTTGGACAGCGAGGAGACTTCATTGCGGAGCTATGGAGGTGGAGGATCGGATCTACAAAGGTTGTATTTCCGTTCTTGTAGTTTAGTTGTTAACTACTTATTGTTTTCGCCTAAAATTCTAGTTAACGATCCGTATTAGGGTTTCTCGGCACCCGTAAAATTTGAAATTGGCATGGTTGATGCCTTGTGAGACCTCATTAGAGTGCCTAGGAACCCTACAGCTTTTGGGTACAGTCCCGAATCATATGGAGGCAATGAGCGATAGGAGTGGATTCGTCTCTCCCGGTATAGGGAGTTGATGTTGTGCTGTGTTCGATTGGCTATAACTGGAAGTCCCTGGCCAGGGATGATTTAGAGTGCTACTGGTAAGTGTTATCAGTAGGTTCTCGACCTGTTATGAGCCTCACATCGACACGACTTATCAGTTACTGGGGTCTGAGTATACCGCCCCTAGACTAGATATGCGACATATCAGACGAAGAGACCGGACTGTACGGGAGTGTTACTGATTGGATTCACAGGAGAATGTACAGGCTTGCTTGTTGATCTTTTGATTGCTCAATATCTGGGTGGCTGTTACGTTTAGCTGACCGCTTGCAGATTGTGGGTGTTTGATATGATCATCACCTACTGCCGGCGTATTGACGATTCTTTAGAGTCCTACACAGAGGTTTCTTGACTTAGGCAAAACTGAGTAGGAGTACATATGTGATATGTGCGGGACCGAGAATAATATGATATGAGATACCGTATTCTATTTGTAGCGCCTTGAAAAGTCGTTTTGGTGTTTTCCTGAAAATCGGTGAAAATTCGGTATTTTTCCGAAAACTGTCCTTTTTGTTATTTTGCAGTTTAGGACTAATTATACCTAATTTGGATAGGTAATTGCTAGTTTTTAGTAGAAAATGAGTTAATTATGAAATTCTGGTCGTTTAAAAAATTTCCCTAATTTTTCAATTTTTTAATATTATTTTAAGCCGGTAAGAAAATACATTAAATTAGCGATAAATACAAATTTTTCTGGGCTAATTTTAATCTTTAAAATTATGTTAATTAAAATCTAGTTGTAACATAAATTTTTAGTATTTTATTTTGATTTTTAACTAATTTTTATTATAGAAAACGAAATTTATTGAATTTAAGCTTAAACTTGCAATTTTGGACTTGTAGGGGGTCTTTTTGCATAAAATTTTTTTTTGTGCACTCCCTCTCACCTTTCCCTCACCCTAGGCCAGCCATTTCCAGCAGCTCATGGGAAAAAAAAATTCCATGCTCTTTGACTTGTGTTATTGTGTGGAAATGAGGGTTTTTTTTTAAGGTTTTTGAATTGTTAATTGGGTATGGTGCTTTGACTTTGGGGGAGTTTGACTAGAGACTTTTTCCCACACCCACACCACTCCCCTCTCCCTCATTTCTGGCCAGAAACCAGCAGCTCCCCCCCTTCATTTTTCCTCTCTCTTTTGTTCACAAATTCATCTCAAAAATCAACAAAATCAACAAATTTCTTCACAATTTCAAAGCAAAACCATATTCCATCTCTTCTCCAACCTAATTTGGTTCAAATCGAGGTGAAAGGAGGTGTCTTGGGAGGCTTGAGCAATCTTAGGATTGATCTTTTGAGGTATAATTTCTAATCAAATGGTTAAATTATAGCTTAAGTGTGCTAAACTAGAACCTTGAAAATTGTTTAGTGTTAAATTTAGTGTTAGTTTCATTCTAGATTTTTTTTTAAAAAGTTCATGGTTGAAATTAATCTAGGGTTTTTAGAAACCATTATTTAGTTAATTAAATCTATTTTGCTATCTAGTTGTTTGCTAATCTAAGTTAATGAGGTTACTTTATTTGTGTGGGATTCAAATTAGTGCTAATTTGGTATTGTCATGTTTAGTTTTGGATTGAAATTGCTAATGATGAAAATCAAGAAAGGTTTTGTTTATGGAAATTAGGTTTTTAAGCATTGCTAATGGTTTAAAACTAATGTAATGGCTATCTAGTGGGTTGGTTGGATGTTGTGTTGGATTGTGAGCACTTTATCGCATAACGGCGATGTTGCGTCGTTTTTTTTAGAATATTTGTGCTTACTAGTTTTGTGATAAAAGTATGTGATAAATTAGTTTTGATATCTTGATAATTGTATTGGCTTATCCTATGACATTTAGAATGCGTGAGTGCGGATTTTTGAGTAATCGGGTTTTAGTTTTGCCGGGCAACCAAATCGGCGATTTTTGCAGTTTTTGCGATTTTCGCGTGTGTTCCGCGCACCTTGTGCACGTTGTACCTAGCTAGTGAACGTTGGTATTTTCGTTAGGGAATTGCGTCGTTCTTGATTTGTAACCTTATGTTTGTATTGATATTAATTCCAGGTTCGGTCGCGGAGACGTCAGACGCGGCTCGAAAAGGGAAAGCGGTGATTGGACGCAGCTAGCTAGGGATTCCGGTGAGTAGATGTAACATCTACGGGGGACTATCGTTGGATGGCACAAGTCGCCCGAGAGTTTTAGTACCGTAAAAAGATTCTTAGTAATGTTAGTAATTAGGGGTGTAATACTTGTATGATTATTTGCTACATTCATACCCTATATTGACATACATATACGAAACCATTTTATAGGATACCTGCACCATTGCCAGGGTTTTTATATGCAGCACGAGCACTATTCATGCTTACACACACACCCTGGTAATTGCCATGCCACCACACTAGATAACCTTTAAATTGAAACCTTTTACTATAATTGATACTTAAACTCGCGCTATTGCTTTAATTCCTTAAAATGAAATCGTAGGATTGGTATTCATGTGCATGTGCTTCATCATATTATTTGTTCATGCCTAATCTATTAATCACACATCGCAACTTGATTATTGATACCATATGCATTCATTATCATTGACATATGCACTTATGAGGATTTCTTGAGATTTTATGATATTTCTGGATTTCGGGGGAAAGCCGCAAAATTTCTAAACTTATTATATTTTTAAAATATGTAAATTGCGGTTTTCTAGTGATGTAAGTGTCGTCCACCATGAGTTTGCTGTGGTTTTCGAGATCCGTGTCGAGGAGTGGAGGAACCGTCACGGGTACATGGTGGGCCCGGTATGGTACCCCGGGGCAAGATGAATGTAGTGTTGACGTTGAGCCTGGCAGGGGACGGATTACCTACCGGTGACTGTTTGGCACGGCGGATATCCAGAGGATACCGACCGTGGCCGCGAGATGATGAGATTTTGATATTTAGCTGGGTCAGCCGGATGGCTGAGGCCAGAGATACTATGACATGGATATATGAGATTTGTGATAGTTTTGAGGTGTCGTTGCTGGACACAGGTTCTTGTTGATTTTGTTGGTATTGTGCTGGTATTTCAAAAGAGATTCTTAAAGGGAAAAACATGATTTCTTATACTTACACATTCAGATCACGAGTTGATTCGCATTGCATTCATACCTGCTAGCATATTCATATTGCGTACATACTTGCCATTATGACCTGCCTTACCTGTATTTAGATGCTAGGATGCTTGTGTGCATGCATACGATAGCCTGTGTAGATGTTATTTATTACTCACGAGTTGGCAACTCACCCCCATTGTGCCACAGCCTTTTTCAGGTCCGCTCCGTCAGTACAGTAGCGGCGGACGCACTTGCTTATTTTGCTCTTTTGCCTGGACTCGAAGTTTTGCTCTTAGGTGGGTTATATCATTATTTTTGTACCACCTTATATATTCTTTGTATCTAGTGCACTCCATCTACTGTTTCTATCAGTATTGTTGTAAATTGACCTAGAGATGAGACTGTGAGATTTGTGGACTTTTATGCTGTATTTTGGGGTTGAGCTCACTTGAGTCGACATGCTGTTTTTCTCATGCTTCCTTATGATTATTTCGCATGTTGTTGCTTTATATTGTGTGGGATTTGTGACCGCCTTATGGCGAAGAGCTAGCTCCCGCTTGGGGATGCCATATTTGTTGGATTCATATATATTCTTGTTGTACCCATTTTGGGGGCCAGTATTTACAAAGGAGACTCTGCCGAAATTTTCGGAAAAATTGGTATTGTTTTTAAAAGGGGTTTTATATGACTTATTTGATAAACTCGCTTTCAATTGATTGGGTTCTCTTCACTCTTTTACTTATTTGGTTTTGGTTTTCTGGGCTTTGGCTTACTTATTTTATGGACGTCTTGAGACGTTTCGTAAACTTAAGTGCCAGTCACGTTCCGTACCCTGCGGGTCGTGACACTATTCTCGCGATATGAGATATTGGCCGGGTATATGTGATATAGCCGGGTCATCGGATCAAGTGTTGATTCGATGAACTGATACAGTTTATATTAGTCGGTTATTTGAGAAATAGCCGGATTGTCGGATCAAGTGTTGATTCGATAATTTAATGTATAATTATATATATGATATATTACATTACATTATCTAATATTGGCTCGCTTTATTGATTCATTTTCTCACCGGGTAATACATTGATATATATGCGATATATGTTAATTGTATTATTTTCTTTTGTTACAAAAATATATTATATATGTGATATATAATATTGTAACAAGTTATGTTTACAAATGCAGCATGATTAGTGGAGATTAAACATGGTTATGGTTTGATTTGGGTTAGTCTTTTCTTGAAGCTTCTAGAAGCTTTTGTTTTGTTTTAAGCAAAGATATTATGTGTTGATATTTTGGAGATATTTTTTAACCCAAACCAAACCCTTAACCCTAGTAAACTCTCTACATGAGTTAATGTTTCATATTATTAACTCAAGGTTCATTTGTAAGCATGGTAATTTTTCATCGTTCATCACAAAAGACTTCATCTTCTTCTTCCTACTTGAAAGCTTTCTAGCTTTTAATTTTGTGATGAATGAGTGTGAGAATTTGATAATAAAAGAGAGCATAATTCCTACTTCATCATCCTCATCTAATCTAGCTAATTAGATTAGGGTGTTCACTTCATAAATACTTGATTAGAGGAGTGAGAGCTTGAGTTAAAGAAACTTTAAGGTAGATCATCTTCGAAAAGGAAGACTACAAGCAAGCATGGATCGTTCGGCTTGTGGAGCCTCTCTTGAGTCCGGAAGATCACGGATCGCGGCGAAGGGACTACTACTCGGAGTTTATGAAGCGAAGGAGCGGACTACAAAGGTTGTAATCCCTCTCTCATAGATGTAAAGATGTTTACTTGCATGTTTAACCCTAATTATCTAGCAAAGATCCTCGTTTCGGGTTGTTCGGCACTTCTAAATTTTAAATCGGGTATGGTTGATACCTTATAGACCCTTGGGACAGTGCCTAGTAACCCTACATATAGCTTTAAACTTGAACATGCCACTTCACTCACAAGTGTCTTGAATTCGTTCCATTGATCTTCAAACTTGGACTTCTTGGACTTCAATGCTTCATTTTTGGACTTCGGCTTCTAGCTACTTAGCTATTCAAAGCTTGAACTCTTGAACTTTTAATCTTGGCCACTTAGCATCACGAAGCTTGAATATGCAAATTGAGAAGCTCTTGTTCGAATTCTCCAACCTCCATTAGACATATCGTTTAAGTTTTATTTTCTCCATCCTCCTTTGTTTGCTTGTGCCGTGAGATATCCTGAAATACCAAGGTTCGAGAACTCGGTTTCGTATTCGATTTCGGTCTCTCAAAATTTTATTAGTTTCGGTGGGTTTTGGTTAATTTCGCTTATCTTGGTTCAGGTTTCGGTTTCGGTTTTGACGGTAATACATAGATACATATATGTATATATATTAAATTTATGGTTGTTTATCATAAGACAATGATCTTAGTGTTAAAAAATCCAGCCAAGATAAGACCTAATGCAAAATATATTGTTAAGTTTACTTAGATAAGTATTAATATATGGTTGAGGTCGACTTTTGTGGCCTTCTGTGACATTTCAGAAAATATAAAATATTATTTTTGGAAATTTAATATTAAAATAATATATTTCGCGAAAACTATTCGATTTGCGAATAGGTATTTTTTGTAAAATGGTATAAGTATATCCAAATATTTGTAAATTTATCGGAGATTAAAATGATTTATTTATTTTAATGATATTTATCGGATTTTTGGCCAAATCCGTATTTATTTTTACATTTTTCCGTGACTTGTGCACCATGTCATGTGCATGTTGTGCATGTATTTCATTTCATTGTGTTTGTATTTGTGAGTTGTGAGAAAGAGAATGAGTTAAGAAAAGAAAAGAAAAGCAAAGAGAGAAAAAGAGTTAAGAGTGTGAAAGGAATAGAATTTGATGCCTTGATATTTTTGTGAATAAAACAAAAGAGATATTTGTTTTGGAGAGTGAGGTTAAGAGAGAGGAGAGTGAGACTTGGCTGCCTTCCTTCATCTCCCCCATTGTTTTCCCCATATTTTCTTCATCTCCTTCATTCCCACTACCTCCATGCATCACCTCCAATCCATCCTCAAAACCTCATGCCTCTTTCATTAAAAACATGCATAAAGCTATCATACACCCTTAGAACCTTTCAAGTTTGGATTTTGAAGACTTTGAGCAACTCTAGAAGTTTCCTAAGTGGCCAAACAAGGTAATCACTTCACTTTTAGTTAAGTATTGTGTTTATTATATTCTATTCTAGTTTAGAATTTGATTATGTTAGGTTTTGTGATTTTAGAAAATTACAAGTTGCTGTTAAGTGGCTAATTGAGGTGTATGGAGTGTTTACTAGACCTTAGAGAGTGTTTTACTGGCCAAGACCCGAGAATAGAAACCAAAACACGAACTTTGAAATCGGCCGATATCGTATTTTTGTGGATTTGTGATAGGATTCTGAGATCTGCTATGACCCGAGACAACTATAAGATAAGTTTCCATAACAGAGAGTCATGCAGGTGACCTAGAAGCTACCATTGAAACCCGAGCCCCTATACTTTTATTATGGCCACAGATTAATTGGGTTTGACCGCAATTTGCGGCCAAGTCGGGGCGAAATGTGGTGATTTTTGTTCTGTAGTTTCCTTATCCTATATCTAGACCTCCCCTATATGCTAAATTGGCTAATTTTACCTGAGTTAAAATCTGGGATAGAATTCCTTAGTTGCTGAATTTCGTTCTCCGATTCTGAAAACTTGGTTTTTAGATTTGAGTTTGGATTCCGTCATTGGACGTTTATACGTCAACGGATGAGGGTTATTTGGTTGAATTTTCATGCGAAGCTATAGGTTTTAACTTATGAGCGAACCGTGTGCCGTATCGGTTTTCAGATTGGTTTTAATTGCATTGCGATTGTGTGTTAAATTGTAGGTATTTCGTGTGGACTTCCGCGACGACGAAACACATCGACTCCGGCTAAGCGAGGAGAATTGATGGTGAGTAGTTATATCTACGGGGGAAGTCGGATGGATGGCGTATAGTACCCCCGCAACCATTAATATGGAAGATTGTGATATAAATTCTAATATGATTAAGGATATGCAACGAGCTAAGATAACCTTATTATAGGATTTAGTAAGATATGATATGATTAAAGTTGACACTAATAATTATATATTGGCTTGATAATATGAAATGACAAGTGAATCATGATAGGTACGAATTGAAAGATGACAAGTATGGGTTGATAATGATAGGATATGAGTTCGAGATCGATAAACACAACACGAGATTGAGATAGAGGTGTTGTGGATTTGATAAGATATGACATTTATACAAATATGATTTGAGATATATGTGTGTATATATATACTTATAAGTATAATGAGTGATATGCCGTACGAGACTTTAGATCCGTACCCTCATTATTGTATAGGTCGATAGATTCCCTATTCTGTTTGATGACCCCGTACGATGGATTACCGTACGTGATGAGATGTACCGGATGATTGATCCGCGCTAGTGATTTGAGGATGATGATCGAAAAGTATTGTCATATCGGATGTTATGAAGCGGGATCGCCGATATAAAGATTGCCACCTGAACCATACCTATTTTAAAAATGACGATGTGTATCGTTTAAAAGTGACCATATGATTTGTATGTAGATAGATATATCCATTTATTGTTCATGCTGTATAGGATATTACCCTCGTGATGTACATGCCACGTGACGGTATTTAATTCTATATGATATTATTGCTAGTACACCTGCACAATTACCGTTGATGCGCATGTTACACATACACAGATTTGCCGGCTCACACACATTCTTCATCGGTAACTGCCATGTCACTGACATGGTAGAATTGCCATGTCACTTATACAATAGAATTGTCGGGCCATTTACACAGGAGAACTGCCCTATCATGATATTAATCTTAAAGGTAAAAGTACATTCATTGTTCAGTACTATCACTTGATATACTTGCACGATATACCCGATATGCTCATATTACTACTCTATGTTGCACACATCGTACCTTATGGTTATATACTTGCATGATATACTCGATATGCTCATATTACTACTCTATGTTGCATATATCGTACCTTATGGTTATATACTTACATGATATACCCGATATGCTCATATTACTACTCTATGTTGCATACATCGTACCAGCATGATATACCCAATATGCTCATATTACTACTCTATGTTGCACACATCGTACCTTATGGTTATATACTTACATGATATACCCGATATGCTCATATTACTACTCTATGTTGCATATATCGTACCTTATGGTTATATACTTGCATGATATACCCAATATGCTCATATTACTACTCTATGTTGCATACATCGTACCTTCTGGTTATATACTTGCATGATATACCCAATATGCTCATATTACTACTCTATGTTGCATACATTGTACTTTATGGTTATATGTATTGAGATGCTGTTTTTATGAGATCTCTGGATTTGAAAACCGCAGTTTAATTTCAAAGAAAATTGTGTATTGTTTTAAAAACGCGGTTTCTCTTGATATGATATTTCGAGGTGTCCACAATGAGTTTTCTCGGTTCTGAGCAGTGAGTATACCCGATTCGAGGAGCGGTAGGCACCGTCTGCGGGTATATGGTGGACCCGGTGAGATACCCCGGGGCAAGAAGACTCGTATTGTTAGGTGGTGAGCCTGGCAGGGGAGCACTATCTACCAGTGATTGTATAGAGCTCGGCGGATATCCGGAGGATACCGTTTTGGAGTTATGATATGAGATGGATATGAAGACCGTTCTGAGGATGCGGCGCCTGAGATGAGATAGATATGAGGGCCGATATGGGTATACGGCATTTGAGATATGAGGATTTACGTGTCGATACTGAACACGGGTTTTCATGATGTTTCGAGTGTCGGTGTTAGACACTCAGGTTCCATGATTTTGATGTGTCGTTGATAGACACACGTGGTTGATATCCTCATATATATATATATATACAGGCATATGTTTTCATGATGTTCGAGTGTCGGTGTGGGACACTCAGGTTCCATGATATTGTTTTATGTCGTTGATAGACACGCAGATGATATCCATATAAATACAGGCATACGATGTCGGATGTTTATTTATATATGTCACTGCATTGACTTGATTGTTGATATATACGCGTACTTGGTCACCCTAGATATCATAGTATTACCTTCAGGATATAGTGACTTAGGAAATCGTTGTTTTATTCGATTTCTACTTGCTGATGTTTTCTACTCACGAGTTGGCAACTCACCCCCGTCGTGCCACAGTTCTTGCAGGTTTGACCGCTTGGGATCAGTTGCGGTATTACTGGCACACAGCTTCTTCCAGGATATTTTGCTTCGGTAGGTGGGACACATGTTGGATCGTACCCACTCTGGTACTGTTATATTCTATTGTATCTAGATAAACTCCATCACATCACATCAAATCAGAGACTAGAATTGTATATTGGTAGACCTAGTCAGACTTGGGTATTGTACGAGACTTAAAGCGATGGGTTTATGATCGCTTTCTTGAGTTTTGATGTCTTGCTTCCTTATTTGTTCTTTCTGGGTTGATTCTTCGCCGTTGGGCGTCGTATATATGTTATTGCGTGGTTGTGATTACGCCAGTTGGCGAAGAGCTAGCTCCCGCTTGGGGATTCCTATATATTGTTGTGTATATGTTTTGGATCAAAATATACAAGGGAGGTGCTGCCCAAATTTTTAAAAGACAAAACATGTTTTCAACTGTAATATAACCCACTTGCATTTTCATGTTTCATTAGCTATGCATTCAAAGAAAAACATGATTCATTATACCTTTATTTCAAAACTCCACCCCCGCTATTTTCTGCAAAAAGGTTTAGATTTTCTAGGCTTCGGCTTACTTGATTTACGTCACGCCTTTAGACATTGCGTAATTTAAGTGCCGGTCACGTGCTAAATTACGGGTCGTGACACTTTCTTAGAATGAAAATAACCTGATCAGCTGTACCATAAATGAAAACTATGGTCTCAATCGTGTTTGGAGAGCAAACGGTGACTACTCACTACGAAACCACCTCATATC
This sequence comes from Agapanthus africanus, assembly GCA_030015575.1. Classification (NCBI taxonomy): domain Eukaryota; kingdom Viridiplantae; phylum Streptophyta; class Magnoliopsida; order Asparagales; family Amaryllidaceae; genus Agapanthus; species Agapanthus africanus. The sequence continues at coordinate 160,571,931 of CM057350.1, read as the reverse complement.
TAATGATGAAAGCCTATAGTGATCACGATAATAGCAAACACGACAAAAAATTAGTTATTTTAGGTTTCAGGTGAAACCTGATTGTATGGTTGGTTTTGTATCGGTCTCCACCGAAACCCATACGAAAAGATTACGTATCGGTGGTTTCGGACGAAATCTCGAACCTTGTGAAATACAATCTCAAAACGACCAAGCATATCATATACAGTGCTATGAAATAAACAAGATATTAAACACAAGTATATGAAACATCCATTGTTTTGATATCACAAACTATGAAATGAATAGTATATCAATATCAAGATATGAATCAAACTCAAGGCATGAGATATTGATATACTATATATATACATGATATATGAAAACCAAGATAGATGAGCACACCCACACATATATTTTCATATTGCGAATCATCAAAACAAAGAATATGAATAATATATCGATATCAAAGGATATAACACAAATAAAGTTTGTCGATATCGATATATTACTCGATATATACAGCATATAGGATATGCAAGCTAAACATCAAGTGTATGTAAGTTTGGTGTTTATAAGGTAAACAAGATAAAGCATATGACACCAAACAACTATTCATGTTTTGAAACATATCATCAAAACCATAAGCCATCAATCTCAAGTCATCATGGTTTATGGGCACTTCTCGCTAGTTAATTTTTTTCCCGAATATATAATGTAACTTTGCAGTGCATCTGTTCCAGGTTCCTTGTGGGTTTTCTTTTGTAATATCCACCCCCATTACTTGATCTGGGGTAGAGGTATTATCTCATGCATTGATTCTTACAGAGTTTACTTATTAGCTACAATTCATGAAGTGCAAAAGTTACGGAAATTGTAGTAATATTTAAAAAATAAAAGTGAAATGATGGTTGGTGTTTCAATTTTCAAACAGCTTCTAATTAAATTTGGTTTGGCGAGTTCTCAGGATCCTGGATACAAGGATCCCGTGAAGATATTGGTCACCGGTGTTACAGGCAACTTCGATGATCACTGCTACCTTTTTTTATTCTACATTGTTTGTGAAAATGCATGGTTTTTTTTTAAACTTATTAAGAACCTGTTTGGTTTCAGAGTTGAAGCTAGATATGAAGTTTTGTAAACTTTTCGTATACTAGAAACTTCAAACTCCATCATGTTTGGTTTAGATTTGATTAGGAGTTGATGACAACTATAGTACAAGTCGAGATTAGGAGAGTTGTGCGGATATCCTCCCTCATTTATCTAAACTCCAAAAAAGTAAAGAAACCAGCCTTTGTAAAGTTAAGGCATAGCTTCAAAGCTACACAACGGCATACTGGAGTTCTAATCCTTTTTTTTATGTGTTTCTTTTCAAAAGTATAACTACCATCAAACTCGTTGCCACCGCCATCTCCATCTCTACTTCTACCACCTCATGACACCACCGTCTCCATCATTACATAGTATAATTTCGTTGCCATATTAATTGAAACATCTCTCTATATCATCCTCTAGCATCATTATCACCGGATTCGCCGCCTCTGACGACTTCTCTGTTGCATCTCTTCTGGCAATACATCGTCATTGCCATCTTGTCTAGCCACTTCCACTTTTACGCTACCTTCATCACGTACAATTGTCGTTGTCGTCATGCATTCTTTGCTGCCGCTGTCCTTAGTTCCAGTTCCACACTCATAAGCACCAACACCATTGTAATCATTGTCTCCGCTACCATCGTTGACGGCACTATAACCACTTTCAGTATAATCATTCCCATGCATCACCTCCTCTACCATTGTCTCTATTGGAAATTAGGCCTGAAACAAGTGCCGATGAGTAGGCGACCTGCGTGGCTCGGGCGTGCAGGTTTGTCGCACACCCAACCCAAATTGAGGTATCAGCAGATGTTGGTTTAATTTCTTTAACAGAAAATTTTCGGCCATGATAACAGAAACTGAAACCACATATATAGGCTGAAAACTAAAAATTTCAATTTATTTTGTTAATTTGGCGATAAAACTTTTCGGGCAAAAGAAATGATAATAACCAATAGTATCATGACTATTTTTTTATTGAATGAAATCATTTCTATGGAGATGGACATTATTAAATGCATCATCATATTCTTAGTATTCCATCTAAATGCTGATCTATATGTCCACATGATTTATGGAAAGATTTGAAAAATATATTCTACAAGGTAACATTTTTTTTTCAAATGATATATCTATCGTCTTTGGTTTGTTTGAACCGCAGAAGCTCTCAACACAATAGTCCTACAGAGGGGTTTTAAATAGGACCATGCAACAACATGCTCAATTAAAAATTCTATCAAACACTTGCTAAAAACAAATCACAATTGCTACTTTTAGACAAAAGATATATCAAGATAAGTGGCTAAACACAAATACAATTGTGAACCAAAAACATGTAGCTAGAGACAATGATAAAAAATCAAGTAAGAATGAGCATATAGAGTATATAGAGAACAAGCATGCAATTTCTAAGCTATGAATATAAAGCAAGAGAGAAATTGCAAACGCAAACACGATCGATTTTATAGTGGTTCGGGAGATTTCTTTGTCAACTTTCTTTGAGCGATTGAGCTCATTCCACTAAACACGTCTTTTTCGGAGACAAACACGTTGCTCGTAAGCAACCCACAACCCCTCTTTCGGTGGAGGCCAAACCTTATACCCGTCTTCTCAAAAGACCACACGTTGCTCAACACACAAGCAACTCTTCTCTCTTACAAGCTCTTCTCCCTCTTTACAAGCACACTCACTCTTCTGTCTTATAAAGACACCTTTGCACTTAAGAGTCCTCACACAAAGAAAAGAAGTGGAAAAATTGAGGCACAATTACTCTCAAGGAGTTTCTTTCAAAGCTCTCTCTCTCTAATACTCTTACAAAATATGGATAATCAATTGAAGCTCTTAATTTTGTGTGTGAGAGTGATTTAATAATCAATTTGAAAAACTCTTTTGAAACTCTCATAAGAGATGAGATTTTTGCTCTTGATCACTTTAGGAATAAGCAAGTGAAAATACTCAAGTGATTGATCAAGAGAAATCCCAAAGAAAATTTATTTATAGTCCTCAAGAATCACAAGCAAAAACAAGTAGGGACATCAGTTTTAAAACAACGACAGACATTTGAAGGCATAACGGCCGATGTCACGTTCAATTAGAAAAGGCTCCAACAGCTTTAAACAGTCATATTTTAAAATATATTTCATCATCAGACGTCTACCAAATTGGGCATCGGACGTCTGAAGAACAAAAGCATTTTCAACCCGAGACTTTAACATGGACGTCTGAAGAATAATGGAACGTCTGAAGTTATAAAAATCCCATTTTGAAAACCTTCAGCCGATGTCTGTCACATTGAACTGCAGACGTCTGTCTCTCATAAAAATATGCCATATCAAAACAACGAAAGAAATACAGACGTCTGAATAAGCTTTGGGCAACCGTCTGAAGCAAAAAACGTATGAAAACTGATATTTCTGACATTTAGGGTTTTCTAAAACACCGAAAGAACAACAGACGTCTGAAGCACAAGTGGACAGACGTATGAAATGTAAAAACTCAGAAACTTATGTTTTAAAAGAAAAATCAATTTTAGCTCGAAAACCCCGATGTCTATGCAAGGAAAAACATCTATGCAAGTGTGTGTGAGTGTTTAAGAGCTTTAAATGATATAACCATAATATATAGAGTACTTACGAGGATTCCTATGTCGGTTTCGTAGATCTTTGAATTCTTAGATCCTTGTCATCTCTACCTTTTGAATCTTGACGTGCGCTTGAACTTGGTTTCGTAGTTTCATAGCTTCAAACTTGAATATGCCACTTCACTCACAAGCATCTTGAATTCGTTCCATTGATCTTCAAACTTTGACTTCTCGAACTTCGACACTTCATTTTCGGATTTCGGCTTCTAGCTTCTTAGCTATTCGTAGCTTGAACTCTTAAACTCTTAACCTCAGGTACTTAGCATCACGAAACTTGAATATGCAAATTTAGAAGTTCTCGTCTGAATCCTCCAACCTTCAATAGATATATCGTTTAAGCTCGATTTTCTCCATCCTCCTTTGTATGCTTGTGCCGTGAGATATCCTGAAATATAATCTCAAAACGACCATGCATATCATATACAGTGTTATGAAATAAATAAGATATTAAACACAAGTATATGAAATATCCATTGTTTTGATATCACAAACTATGAAATGAATAGTATATTAATATCAAGGTATGAATCAAACTCAAAGCATGAGATATTGATATACTATATATATATATATATATATATATATATATATGAAAACCAAGATAGATAAGCACACAGACACATATATATTTTCATATTATGAATTATTAAAACAACGAATGTGAATAATATTTCGATATCAAAGGATATAATACAAGTAAAGTATGTCGATATCGATATATTACTTGATATACACAAGATATAGGATATGCAAGCTAAACATCAAGTGTATGCAAGTTTGGTGTCAATAAGGTAAATAAGATAAAGCATGCGATACCAAACAACTATTCATGTTTTAAAATACATCATCAAAACCATAAGCCATCAATCTCAAGTCATCAATCTTCTCCTTTTTGATGATGTCAAAACATGAATAGGAGATAGTATATTTATATCAAAAATATCCAAAAAGAATGATTGATATACCATCGCACCCTATTATTCTCTCTTTTTTTGACATAATCAAAAAGGGTGTTTAAAGAGTTTAGAACGATCGAACTACTTCCCCTAAATATATGCGTATATCTAAAGCGAATCAAACGTTTGAATTACTCTCCCTAAATGTATGCATAGGAAACTAATAGGAGATGGATACGAGCACAAGTAAAATGAAAATTTTGAAAGCATAACCTGTATCCAAAAACATGTATATAAGATAAACATAATCAAACGATACATGCAAAGATCCATAAAAAAATGATCAAGTTTAAAAACATGTGTAGGTGATCTTGAGTTGATACCAACTGAGAATAAAAATTTGAAAATGGAGCTCAACTCATTACCAAAAGCATGTTTTGAAAAATATTCAAAGATAAACTCAAAAACATGCGTCAACTCATAAAAAGTAAAAACAAGTTTTAAAACGAATGAGTTAGAATACATGTCGTAATATGAAACAAATGATTATCAAGAGAAAAACATAGTCGTATTACTCATGTACAAGATGTGTGCATGTTTCTTTAAAAATATAGAATTTTAAAATGTGTGCACACCATGAGATTAGGATTGTAAACACAAAATATTTTACCTCATTAGCGCAAGATTTACTTATCCCAATCGCTTGAATCTCTCAAGAATGAGAAACAAGCCTAAAGGATTGATTCATGAGTCCTATCTTACAGTCACTTGTACAAAAATTATTAGAGCTAAAAAATAATATGTAATGAAGCACTAGTGATAAAATTTAGTGTTACCAGTTCATGAACTGATTAAAATATGCACAAATAAACAAGATATAGCAATGAAGGTTTAAATGTGCAACCCTACTCACATAATAATAGATACCAATCGAAAACAATATGATACCAATTGGAAATGATTAAAAACCGTATGTATGTGCAAGTATGAGTAACTCTTATCTTAAGAATCGACTCTCCGGTAAAGGGTCTCTAATTCTCTTCACTATACCCGTGAATAGGATTCGTTATAATTAACGGAATCCACAACTGGGGTCCCCAAATGGGTTGCAGAAGCCATTCAGCAAGATGAGTTAAGAAGTCAATACCAATGAATAATTCTACTTATGCAAGAAGTGTTTATGTAACAATTAAACAAGTTTAAGTATAAACACACATCAAATAAGGCACAATAAAAGATACCAAAATGAAGATGGTTCAAGTTAAAACATGTGCCAAATGTATTCATATGGAAATGGTTTAAACAAATTAAAACTATATGGATACGAACTCTCACTTATAAAAATAAGAACATATTTTAAATAAGTACGAGTGGGTTATGGCAAGAAAATCAAAGGATATGCAAATCTAAATAAGTTTTCAAACCATATTGTGCTCAAGTTTAAAAGATTGCAAGTTTAAGGCAAATGAGCATAATGAATCACATATGAGAAAAATAATGATACTAATTGTAAATATCCTATGGATAGCATCTCATACATGAAACAAATCAAAGCGTGTCTTAGCACCACCACTAGGTTTTTACCGGCATCAAGCATGCAATTTTAAAAATTCTTGGGTGCTAAGTACTGTCCTAGAATCTAACTAGAGTATTAGGATTTATATGATAAAGAAGCAAGTTTTACTCTAAGTGATGGAGACTACAACCTTTGTAGACCAAGTCCTTCTCTTCTCAAGCTCCGAGCAGTAGTCCCTACGACTCCTCTTAGCTCCACTTGAAGAAGGATCGAGCTTGTTTCTTGATCTTCCAAACCGAAGATGATCCATCTTGAAACTTCTCTAAGTCAAGTTACCTCTTCACTAATCATGCATTAGTGAAGGAAACACCCTAATCCAAGTGGCTAATCTAGAATAGGATGATGAAGTAGGTATTTTAGCTCAGTAAGAATTCTCATAAGCCCCAGGGTTCACAACTCATGTGCGAGTTAAGGCTTGGAGGAAGAAGAAGTAGAAAATTGAGAGAGCAAGAGAAAAGAGCTAAGCTTGTAAGAAAGTGAAGAATGACTCTTTATTTTCCTCACTTATTGAAGTATGGAATATTATCAAATAATATATTGCAACAATGCTTCTATAGTGAAAGAAAATAAATAAACAAATAGAAAAAGCAATGCCTCACCCATTCCACAAATATCTCTCCAATTTCCACCTCATTTTTCTATTTTCTCAAAATTGAAAATCCAAATATATATATATATATATATCATACACACACACATATATATAAATATAAATATATATATATATATATCACACACACACACATATATATTAAGAGAATATAATCTTTAAGTGAGCTTAATATTAGTTAATATATAATTATATCAAATATAAATATATATCAAATTATTAAATCAACACTTGATTTAATAATCCGGTTATATCATATATAACCGACTAATATCATTTATCTGTATATCACATTATCAAATCAACACTTGATTCAATAATCCGGTTATATCACATATAACCTAACCGATAACATTTATCGTCAAATTAGAATACGGTATCACATACTCGTATTTAATCAGGCCCTCGCACATATCATCATATGTGCCCTACTTCGTTTCGCTTGAACTATGAAACCTCTGTATAGGACTCTAAAGACTCGTCAATACGTCAGCAGTAGGTAATGATCACATCAGTTATCCACAAGCCGTCAGCGGTACTAGCTGGACATAACGGCTATCTAGGTATTGAGCGATTAGAAGATCAACAAGCAAGCTTGTTTAAACTCCCATGAAACCTATAAGTAACACTTACCGTACAGTCCGGTCTCTTCGTCTGATATGTTACATATCGAGTCTAGAGGTAGAATCGTCAGATCCCAGTAACTTGATAAGTCATGCCGATGTATGGCTCATAACGGTTCGAGAAACTACTGATAACACTTACCAGTAAATCTCATCATCCCTGGCCAAGGACTTACTGTTATAGCCAATCGAGCATAGCGCAACATCAACTCCCAATACCGGAAGAGACAAAATCCCTCCTATCACTCACTGCATCCATGTAACTCGGGACTGTACCCAAAATCTACATGTTTGCACGACTCCTTTGAGCCATGGTAGGGAAGAAATCAAAGCACAGTGGGAACCACACAAGACACTATGACGATCTTAGATCTACAAACTAACCTGTACCGGTGTCACCAGAGAATTGCTATCTGATGATAGGTATAGTACCATCTAAGAGTTCTCGACGAGTCCTGTTCGGTGTACCCATTCTCTAATGAGCACCTGTGTACAATCTTTGATGTCAAACACCAATGGTTGTAGGATCATCCATCGCCCCATACAGGGTCAAGAAACGTACACACTAGTCTACTATGGAATATCGATGCCCTATCTCGATACTCGCTCGACTAGAAATAGTTAAAGGATGTGCTTGTAGACTACACAAGTCCCAGTAGTATGATCCACATCATAGTCCTGATAGTCAAACAAACATCCTAAAGGCTTTATCAACATGTATCAGAGAGACAGTATAATAATACAAGTGTACATGTTAAGATAAAGAGCAATCAGATAGCATACTATCATGTCGAGCAAGAAAGTTCTCTATATATATGTTCAAGCATCCATTATATCATATAATAATGGCCTCTAGGGCATACATATTCCTAACAACAAATGCACAAAACAATATTCAAATTAACACTAGTGCATCACAAGGTATATAAAAATAACATACGCATTTAGAATATCAACATTAAGCATAAATGAATAGACAATATTCCAAAACGAGTATAGAAAAGAAATACGATACCCTACAAATTGATAAGCCAAGCAAATATACCATTGAAGTGCTCTTGCTCATCACGATCCCGAATCCCTCAGGTCATCAATCGTTCCACACCTACAAAACAAGGTATGGAAGGGGATTTCTTTATCCAAGCTTTCTTGGATCCATATGGGTTAAGTTTTGGAACCCATCTTAAGTTGGCATGCAAAGAAACATTTTTTTAAAGTGCAAGTGTATGCTAAGTGTCCATGTGCACCACAAAAGTGACATGTGTGTGTATGTGCATGCATGGAACTAGAAGTGTCAATAGCATGAGATAAAGCAAGTTTATGTTGCGCATGCTTCTTAAAAGATGGTCTCGAACTAAATTTATACAAATATGCATGAGATTGAGAATGAGATTTAGAAAGATGAGAAGCATGTTTGAAAAATCTAGACAAAGAGGGTTTTTGAATTTTTGAATTTTTAAAATCAACGCCTCTTTGATTTAAAACCTTCTTCTCCATGCTATGTAAAGAATCAGCACTTGAAAACTTAGCAAGAGAAGCATTAAAAATCTCATTTTTCTCTTTGAGAGAAGTATTTTCTAAAACAAGCGATTCTTGAGATAAAATAGATGATTTCAAAATATCAATCCCACTTTTAAAACATGAAATCAAATCGTCATTTTCGTTTCTCAAAACATCACACGATAAAACCAACTTCTTATTTTCTTGCTTGAAAGAAGTGATTTCTAAAATAAGAGAAACTTAAGAAATAATAGAAGTTTTCAAAATATCAATTTCATACTTAAAATTTATAATCAAATCATGGTTTTCTTTTCTCAAGACCTCACAAGACGAAGCCAAATTTTCATTTTCATTTTTAAATCATTAATAATAGCACATTGTAAGTCATGTTTTGAAAGCAACTCATTTTTCTCAAAAATAATTTATCACTTAAAGCTAATTGAGGATCATGAGAACAAGTTAAAGCATTAAATTTGGCAATCTTCTCCTTATTCACAATCTCAAAAGAATCACAACATGTCCTCAATTCCTCACGCTCAATATCAAAATCAGAAGAACATTTTAAGAGGAATTCATTTCTAGATGCAATTATATAAAAAATTTCATGGAGATCATGATAAGCATTAAGCAATTGATCATGTGTAAGTTTACGAATATCAAAAGAAGGAATACTTACAATGCTATGATCAAAAGGGTGTTCAATTAACTTCTTAGAGTTGGATGTTCCCTCTTGATTCACATTTTGTTGAGAACCATCCAAAATCACGAAGCAAGTCACTTCCTCTGTTTCTTTGCAAGCTACGTGTTGGGTTCGCTTAGCACCCTCGCTAGGTTTCGGCAAGCATCAAGTATGCAATTTCAAAAAATCTAGAGTGTTAAGCAACCCGAACCAAGGATCTAACTAGAGAATTAGGGTTTTATATGCATGTAAGCAAACTTTACACTAAGTGAACAAGAAATACAACCTTTGTAGACCAGTCCTTCACTTCAACCATTCTAAGCAGTAGTGTCCCGGACTCTCCTTAGGCTCCACTAGGCGAAAGGAACGAGCTTGCTTAAGAATTTTCGAGGTCAAAGATGATCTACGTCGAAGAATCTCTAACTCAAGCTACCTCTTCATTAATTGATGGATTAGTGAAGCAAACAACATATACTAAATGACTAGTTTGGTATAGATTAATGAAGTAGGAATTTTTCTCACTTTAGAATTATTTTTCTCCTTTTCTTTTTCACCTCACTCAAAATCAAGAGAAGAAAAATGAGATGAAGAAAAAGATCAAGTGATGAACCATTTCAATCATGGGTGAGAAAATATCATAAATGATATTTGTAGAGACTTAACCATGGCTAAAGATAATGGTCGGGTTAATAAATATCTAGAGTAAAAAAAATTTAATGGACTTAAGTCAAGGCTTCTACATGCTTCCACAAGCATCTTTAGCCATGCTAATTTCCACCTAATTTTGATTTTTCCCTTAATAATTAATCACTAAATTATCTTTAGTTAGGTATGAGTCTCATATACCCAAGTCCAATGTATCATCTAGCATGACACAATAATAAATACATTAATATATATATATATATCACATATATATTTATATGTATTTAGAGAAGAGAAATTTTTAAGTGAGCTAATATTAGTTAATATATATTAATATATCAAATATATATAATTATATATTAAATTATTAAATCAAACACTTAATTTAATAATTCGGCTATATCTCATACAACCGACTAATATCATTTATATGTATATCAAATATACATACAATAAATTATTGAATCAATACTTGATTCAATAATCTGGTTATATCTTATACAACCTATATCACGAGATTAGAATACTGTATCACATATACGTATCAATCTCGGTCCCGCACATATCACATATGTGCCTTCGTTTCGCTTGAGCCAGGAAACCTCTGTGTAGGACTCTAAAGACTCGTCAATATGCCAGCAGTAAGTAATGATCATATCAGTCATCCACAAGCCGTCAGCGGTATTAGCTGGACGTAACGGCTACCCAGATATTGAGCGATCCGAAGATCAACAAGCAAGCTTGTTCATACTCCCGTGAATCCAGTAAGTAATACTACCGTACAGTCCAGTCTCTTCTTCTGATATGTCGCATATCAAGTCCGAGGGTGGTAAATGTCAGACCCCAATAACTTGATAAGTCATGCCAATGTGAGGCTCATAACGGGTCGAGAAACTACTGATAACACTTACCAGTAAATCTCAGCATCAGCCCTAGCCAGGGACTTCCTGTTATAGCCAATCGAGCATAACACAACATCAACCCCCAATACCGGAAGAGACGAAACCCCTCTTATCGCTCATTGCCTCCATGTGACTGGGGACTGTACCTAAAATCCACTTGTTTGCACGACTCCTTTGAGCCGTAGTAGGGTGGAAATCAAAGCACAATAGGAGCCACACAAGACTCTATGACGATCTCGGATCTACAGACTAAGCTGTACCAGTATCACCAGAGAACTGCTATCTGACGACAGGTATAATACCATCTAGGAGTTCTCGGCGAGTCATGTTCAGTGTACCCATTATCCAATGAGCACCTGTATACAATCTTTGATGTCAAACACCAATGGATGTGGGATCATCTATCGCCCCATACAGGGTCAAGAAACGTACACACTAGTCTACTCTGGAATATCGATGCCCTGTCTCGATAATCTCTCGACTAGGAACAATTAAAGAATGAACTTGTGGACTATCCTGGCCCCACTAGTATGATCTGCATCATAATCCTGGTAGTCAAGTACACATCCTAAGGGCTTTATCAACATGTGAGAGAAAAACAATATAACAATACCACTCTACATGTTAAGATAAAGAACAACCAGATAGCATACTATCATGTCGAGCAAGAATATCCCCTCTCTATATGTCCAAGCATCCACTATAATATATAATCATGTACAATAATGGTCTCTAGGGCATACATATAACTAACAATCTCCCACATGCATTAAGGTCAGTTGTTGTAGTATCTCATACCCAACATTCCAAAATGTCTCTCAAATTGTATCTGGGGGATGGCCTTCACGAGTGGATCCGCCGTGTTATTCTTCATGTCAACTCTCCTTACCTCGATCTCCCGGCGATAAACTATCTCCCAGATCAGGTGATACCGCCTAAGAATATGTCTGGATCATTGATGGGACCGGGGTTCTTAGGCCAAAGCTACAGCTCCATTGTTATCACAATACACAAATATTGGATGTTTAATGGTAGGAATCTTACCAAGTTCATCTCATGAACTTGTTCATCTAGATAGCCTCTTTGGCGGCATCGTTGGTAGCGATGTATTCAGCCTTCATCGTCGAGTCTGCTACGGTATCTAGCTTGGAACTCTTCCAATATACCCTCCCTCCACTGAGGGTGAAGTCAAAACCCGAAACTGTCTTACAGTCGTCCTTATCACCCTGGAAGCTCGAATCGGTAAAGGACTCGACATGGAGTTCACTGTTACCATACACTAAGAACAATTCTTTAGTCCTTCTCAAAGTACTTAAGAATGTTGAACCATTGTGATAAGAAGAGATTGACCGAGTGTAGCATATGAACATCATTTCCTATCAAGAGTATGTCATCCACGTACAATACGAGAAAGATAACCTTACTCTCTACAACCTTCTTGTATATATAAGGTTCATCTACGTTTTTGATGAAGTCAAACTCTTTGACTGCCACATCAAAACAGATGTTCCGACTTTGCGATGCCGGCTTTAATCCGTAAATTAATGTAAGCAGCTTGCACACCTTCCTGCTGCTCTCACTATCTACGAAGCTCTCTGGCTGTGTCATGTACACGCTCTCTTCTAAATCACCATTTAGAAAAGCGGTCTTGATATTCATCTGCCAGATTTCGTATTCATGGTATACAGCAATGGCAAGTAGGATCCGGATGGACTTAAGCATACCACTGGAGAAAAGGTTTCGTTATAATCGACACCTGGTCGCTGACGAAAACCTTTTGCAACAAGTTTAGTTTTGAAAGTCTCAACTTTTCCATCTACACCAAGTTTCTTCTTAAATATCCATTTGCTCCCAATAGGTTTTACCCATTCAGGAGCAACTTCTAAAGTCCATACTTTGTTGGTGTACATGGATTCCATCTCAGATTGCATTGCATCCAGCCATTTCATAAAGTCCCCACTTGTGATGGCCTACTCGAAACTAGTTGGGTCATTATCTTCCATCATGCAATCCTCGCTCCCACCATCAATGAGAAAACCATAGTATCTATCAGGTGGATGATGAACCCTACTAGATCTGCGGAGAGGCTGAGGTTCGTCGGGGACTATCGAATCCTCCGGTTCCACCAAATATTTCGTTATAGTTTGTGTAGCTGGAACATCTTCCAGTTCTACCACATTACCACTAATTTCTTTCATAAGAAATTCCTTTTCTAAAAAGGTGGCATGCCGAGAAACAAACACCTTTTGCTCCTCGGTGTGATAGAAGATATAGCCTCGCGAATGTTTGGGATATCCAATAAACTTACACAGAACTGACATTGTCTTGAGTTTGTTCGGATTTTTCTTTTTAACATAGGTCGAACAATCCCATATCTTAACTCGTTTATGAGATGATCTCTTCCCATTCCATATCTCATATGGAGTGGTAGGCACTAATTTGGTGGGAACCATATTCAATAGATTTGCAGTTGTGTCCAGTGCATAACCATAAAAGGAAATAGGTAACTCAGCGGTGCTCATCATAGAGCACACCATATCTAATAGGGTGCAATTCCTCCACTCCGATACACCGTTGTACTGTGGTGTACACGGAGGAGTAAGCTGAGAGAGAATCCCATTCTCTTTTAAGTAATCCAGGAACTCCGTGCTTAAGCATTCTCCTCCCCGATCAGATCGAAAGATTTAATACTTTTACCCGTTTGGTTCTCTACTTCGTACTTATATTCCTTGAATTTCTCAAAAGCTTCAGACTTTTGTTTCAACAGGAACACATGTCCGAATCTTAAGAGATCATCAGTGAATGTAATGAAGTACGAGAAACCATTCCTGGCATGTGTAGACATGGGACCGCATACATCACTATGTATCAGTCCCAAGAGTTCAGTAGCTCTTTCTCCGTGTCCAGTAAACGGAGTTTTGGTCATTTTGCTTTTGAGACATGACTGGTAAGTTTCATAAGATGTAAATTCGAACGGGTTCAAATTACCATCTTTATGTAACTTAGTTAGTCGTGTCGCATTGATATGACCTAGTCTACAATGCCACAAGAAGGGTTCGTTCATTTCTGAACTTTTCCTCTTGTGTGTGTTTTGTACGTTAAGAACTGTATTCCGATTTAGAACGTATAAACCGTTACATAACATGCCAAACCCAATCAACACTTGATTTAGGAAAATGTTCACAACATTTTTCTCTACTACAAAATTATATTCTTCTTTATCTAATAAAGAAATCGATATTAAATTGCATATCATAGATGATACGTAATAACCGTCGTTCAAGATCAATGTATCCCCGTTTGGTAATATAAGGTGATATTCACCAACTGTTTTAGCTGCAACATTTGCACCATTCCCTACTTTTAGAGAATGATCACCTTTCCCCAGTTCTCTACCTTTCTTTAGCCCATGTAACATATTATATATGTGGGATTCTGATCCGGTATCTAATACCTAGGACGTAGAGTGTATTGAGAAACAATTCTCGGTAACGAACACACCCGAAGTAGATGCATCAACATGCTAATTCCTTGTTCGGGTCGCGTGGGAATCCGGATATGCCCCTATTTCCTGCTCAGACTTATAACAGTTATAAAATAGAGCTGAACCAACGTTCCCCAGCTCAGTATAAAAAAAGGGTTCGGTCAATACATCAATATTATTATCTTGATTAAGGCGTGTCATGGTCGCTACCAGAAGAGAGAAGAAAACACTGCGTGCGCCCTTGCAAAATTAGATTGGTTATTATTTTATCTAATCAGGATGGCTCCCACTGTTTTTATCAAATCTTCCTTCAAACCCTAAAAGGTAAGACTAGCCGGGATTAATTACACCCTATAAGTTCGCTAACCGGTCAGCCAGGCCAGTGTCGGTACTTTTAGGGAGGTTTCCCGTTCTTTCGCACGGACCTAATTAACATAAACCTCATTTTTCCAGAGGCATAATCTCGTAGACACTTTTCTAGACACCTACTGGATTAGCTAATTGTAAAGTGCAAAACTCTCCCGGGAGTAACTTTTACTCACAGTAGCATCGGGATCCAACTATCAATATAAAATGTATGCAATCTCATTGCAAATTTCAACTCTTGAAATTTCCGATATGGTTTTATCCCTAGCGGCTTATGACCTTAACTATGGTCAACAAATCATAAGCACTGGTCAAGTCCTACCCATCATTTCGTGATTAATTAGACCCACTCATATGATCCTTAACTATGGTCAACAAAATCATATAAATGTCCTAATTAATCGCATCATATGCTATGTAGGAAGGCATCACTTAGCAACCGTACACTGCGCTTTAACTATGGTCAACAAACGTAGCACGAATACTAAGTACTCTACTTCTTAAAATGACGGAAGATTGCAGATGGTTTTTATAGAAACCTTTAACGCTTTGAACTTGATCTCGTTGTAAAACCAAATAATTTAAAAGGAGTGGCTTAAGCCCCGCATTTTTGAAACTTGCTTTTTCGTAAAAAGACCAAGTGGGTTTCAAATTCGATTCTACAATATCTTTAGGTTTCTTTTTCTTTACATTAATCTCATTAATATAGTCCCATCATTTAAGTTTCTAAGCATCACAGATAAAGAAACAAAAATACAACGTACGCTTATACCATCCGCATTCGCCATGAGGTCCCGTCATGCACCGTTAGGTTAGTTAACTACCGGCAGAGCGGGGGCAGGACTAGCGCGGATGCAAAATATAAGTGACGTTTATTATATATCATATATATAATATAAAGCATTCGTCTCATGCAGTTATATGATCTCATCATAGAACATTGCAGCAGAAGTCAACATATGAAATATTGGATATACTAGGAGGTCCGTATTTTAAATTAAGCCAGTAAAAAATACGGATTCCACGGTTGTGATGAATATCCAAACCCACATCCCTAGACCCCTACAAGAGCGGCAAGCAACCCTGCCAATTCTAGAGTTAAGAGACCCGAACTCGACTCCTCGAGATAGTCTCCCACTGGACTCTAGAACCCGGTTACTTGTGCTCCCCGTCTTGGATCTATCCTAATGCGGAAAAGTAAATAATATAAATCAATGGTGACATCATCCTCAACCCGGAAGTGTCCCAATAAAAGAATATTACATACAAATTTTTACATGAATGAAAATGAAAAACTCTCATCTCACGCAAAACCCCCCGGCTATTTAAACACGACGATCCAATATAACATATCACTACAACACACAACATCACATGTCATCAACATAAGTATATATGCGTATCCCAATTATCATTGACGTATAGAAACGAAACCGGCGATACACCACATATTACACTTACGGTCGTAGAAAAAAAAATTGAAAACTATAATAATTGAAATCCACAACCATCTTAGACATCATAAACCCGAAATATCACATACATCGGATTTCATGCCTAACCATATAAATTCCTTAGACATCATAAACCCGGAATATCACATATTTCGAATTTCATGCCTAACGTTATAAACTCGGCATTTTAGTCTCATATTGAAAACACTTTTCAATATCCAGTCGGGCAATCAACAAGATTCCAAATAAATGATCGAAAGCTCATCGGAAACATAAGTAGACGGCCGCACCTCCGATGCCATCGACGAAGTGCACTTAGGTGGAACACCGCGGCCGCGAGCACCCGTACGGATGCTTTTGGCAACGGGGTTCTCCAACAGTCACTTGGTCGGGGCTATGGGGCATGCCTATCGAATAATGTTACCCGGTGAGTGTTCGTGTACTATACAAGATTGCGACGGAGTTTTGATCCGAATCAAAACCCCGCGGCAACCGATCAAAAGAGACTAAATTGCTAGATTCACAAAATTCTAATTAGTTTTCACAAAACTAATTATTGTGGATTCCAAATATTGTATCACAAATCACAGATATCTAGACGATGTTAAACATTTCGATCGATTTATCAAACACCAAAATTCCAAGAGACCCCAACACTTGAGTCACACTTAAAAATACCCAGAATGTGCCACAAGTACCTACGGATCATCGCAAGAAAGCACGTTTCCTGCCTCACCAACGACGCCGCGGAACCGTGGCTAAACCCATAGTTTGGCCGCGGTTGCGCGGCCGTTTGGTCGAGTTGGGCCATCGTTTTTCTTAGGGATCCATTCAAAACCTTGCACAATTTTCTGGTAATTTTTAATCTGAAAAAATCCAACATTTGAAATTTTTTCCAGAGAATGGGAAAAGTTTGGGTTTCGATGTTCGATCGAGCACTTTAACGTCATTTAGGCACTCCTAATGCTCTAGCTTGGCTCTGATACCACTGCTGGGTTCGCTTAGCACCCTCACTAGGTTTCGGCAAGTATCAAGTATACAATTTCAAAAAATCTAGAGTGCTAACCAACCCGAAGCAAGGATCTAACTAGAGAATTAGGGTTTTATATGCATGTAAACAAACTTTACACTAAGTGAACAAGAAATACAAGCTTTGTAGACCGGTCCTTCACTTCTAAAGCTTCATGTAGTAGCCGCTTAGCTCCAAGTAGTGGTGTCCCGGACTCTCCTTAGGCTTCACTAGGCGAAAGGAACGAGATTGCTTAAGGATTTTCGAGGCCGAAAATGATCTACGTCGAAGAATCTCTAACTCAAGCTATCTCTTCACTAATTGATGGATTAGTGAAGAAAATAACCTATACTAAATGGCTAGTTTGGTATAGATTGATGAAGTAGGAATTTTCCTCACTTTAGAATTATTTTTCTCTTTTTCTTTTTCACCTCACTCAAAATCAAGAGAAGAAAAATGAGATGAAGAAAAAGATCAAGTGATGAACCATTTCAACCATGGGTGAGAAAATATCATAAATGATATTTGTAGAGACTTAACCATGGCTAAAGATAATGGCCGGTTAATAAATATCTAGAGTAAAATAAAATTAGTGGACTTAAGTCAAGACTTCTACATTCTTCCACAAGCATGTTTAGCCATGCTAATTTCCACCTAATTTTTATTTTTCCCTTAATAATTAATCACCCAAATTATCTTTAGTTAGGTATGAGTCTCATACACCCAAATCCAATGTATCATCTCATGACACAATAATAAATACATCAATATATATCACATATATATTTATATGTATTTAGAGAAGAGGAATTCTTAAGTGAGCTAATATTAGTTAATTTATATTAATATATCAAATATATATAATTATATATTAAATTATTAAATCAACACTTGATTTAATAATCCGGCTATATCTCATACAACCGACTAATATCATTTATATGTATATTAAATATACATACAACAAATTATTGAATCAACACTTGTTTAAATAATCCGGTTATATCTCATACAACCTATACCGTGAGATTAGAATATTGTATCACATACACGTATCAATCTTGGTCCCACACATATCACATATGTGCCCTATTTCGTTTCGCTTGAGTCAGGAAACCTTTGTGTAGGACTCTAAAGACTTGTCAATACGCCAGCAGTAGGTGATGATCATATCAGTCACCCACAAGCCGTCAACGGTACTAGCTGGACGTAATGTCTATCCAGGTATTGAGCGATCAGAAGATCAACAAGCAAGCTTTTCCATACTCCTGTGAATCCAGTAACACTACAATACAGTTCGGTCTCTTCGTCTGACATGTCGCATATCGAGTCTGGGGGTGGTAAACGTCAGGCCCCAATAATTTGATAAGTCATGCCGATGTAAGGCTTATAACGGGTCGAGAAACTACTGATAACACATACCAGTAAATCTCAGTATCAGCCCTGACCAAGAACTTCCTGTTATAGCCAATCGAGCATAGCGCAACATCAACCCCCAATACCGGGAGAGATGAAACCCCTCCTATCGCTTATTGTCTCCATGTGACTCGGGGCTGTATCCAAAATCCACCTGTTTGCATGACTCCTTTGAGCCGTGGTAGGGTGGAAATCAAAGCATAGTGGGAACCACACAAGACTCTATAACGATCTCGGGTCTACAGACTAACCTATACCAGTGTCATCAGAGAACTGCTATCTGACGATAGGTATAATATCATCTAGGAATTCTCGGTGAGTCCTGTTCGGTGTATCCATTCTCCAATGAGCACCTGTATACAATCTTTGATGTCAAACACCAATGGATGTTGGATCATTCATCGCCCCATACAGGGTCAAGAAATGTATACACTAGTCTACTCTGGAATATCGATACCTTGTCTCGATATTCTCTCGACTAGGAACAATTAAAGGATAAGCTTATGGACTATCTTGGCCCCACTAGTATAATCTGCATAATAATCCTGGTAGTCAAGTACACATCCTAAAGGCTTTATCAACATGTACGAGAAAAACAGTATAACAATACCAGTCTACATGTTAAGATAAAGAACAACCAGATAGCATACTATCATGTCGAGTAAGAATGTCCTCTCTATATATGTCCAAGCATCCACTATAATATACAATCATGTACAATAATGGCGTCTAGAGCATACATATAACTAACACTACGTGCTCTTTATAGGTTTGCTCCAATGAGCACCAAACACCATGAGTCGTCTTGCAAAATGAAAAATCGTTAAAAATATCAACGTCTAAACCAAATTGAAAACATTGTATAGTTTTGATATTTAAAGAAAACAAATCCTTTTCAAGACTACTCCATTTAGATTTAGCAACAGAAGGAATAAAATAGTCATTCTCAACAATTTTCCAAAAATTCCTACCCCGACATTCAAGAAAACATTGCATTGTTATTTTCCAAATAAAAAACTTACTTCCATCAAAACACGGAAGATCAAGAATAGAAACACTATCTAAGGAAGAGTAGTTTTGTAAAGAAGATACCATGAGATTACTCTAGGATGTTAAGCTTACGAAATAAGAGCACCTTGCTCTGATGCCAATTGTTAGAACCGTGGAAGCTCACAATACAATAGTCTTAGAACGGGGGTGAATAGGACTATGCAATAATATGCCCAAATTAAAAATTCTATCAAGCACTTTCTAAAACCAAATCACAATTGCTAAGTTTAGACAAAAGATATATTAAGATGATAAGTGGCTAAACACAAATACAATTGTGAAACAAAAATATATAGCAAGAGACAATGATCACAAATAAAGTAAGAATGAGCATATAGAGCATATAGAGAACAATCATGAAATTTTTAAGCTATGAATATAAAGCATGAGAGAAATTGAAAACGAAAATAAAATCAATTTTATAGTTGTTTGGGAGATCCCTTATGCACTTTCTTTGAGCGATCGAGCTCGTTTCACTAAACACGTCTTTCTCGGAGACAAACACGTTGCCCGCAAGCAACCCACAACCTCGCTTTCAGTGGAGGCCAAATCTTATACACGTCTTCTCAAAAGACCACACGTTGCTCGACACACGAGCAACACTTCTTTCTTACAAGCTCTTCTATCTCTTTACAAGTACACTCACTCTTCTCTCTTACAAAGGCACTTTTACACTCAAGAGTCCTCACACAAAGAAAAGAAGAGAAAAAATTGAAGCACAATTACTCTCAAAGAGTTTCTTTCAAAGATCTCTCTCAAATACTCTTACACAGTATGGATAATCAATTAAAGCTCTTGATTTTCTGTGTGAGAGTGATTTGATCATCGATTTGAAAAACTCTTTTGAAACTCTCACAAAAGATGAGATTTTTGCTCTTGATCATTTTAGGAATAAGCAAGTGAAAATACTCAAGTGATTGATCAAGAGAAATCCCAAAAGAAAACCTATTTATAGCCCTCAAGAATCACAAGA
The DNA here is from genome assembly GCA_030015575.1 of Agapanthus africanus. NCBI lineage: Eukaryota > Viridiplantae > Streptophyta > Magnoliopsida > Asparagales > Amaryllidaceae > Agapanthus > Agapanthus africanus. The sequence goes on along the minus strand of CM057350.1, from coordinate 160,551,034 downwards.
AAAAACAAGTGGGGACATCAGTTTTAAAACCACGGCAGACATCTGAAGGCATAATGGCCAGACGTCTGACGTTCAATTAGAAAAGACTCCAACGGCTATAAACAGTCATATTTTTCAAAATATTTCATCATCAGACGTCTGTCGGATTGGGCATCAGACTTCTGAAGAATAAATGCATTTTCAACCCGAGACTTTAACACAGACGTCTGAAAAACAATGGGTATACATATAAAGTTATAAAAACCCAATTTTTGAAAACCTTCTGCAGACGTCTGTCACATTGAACTGCAGATGTCTCTCTTATAAAAATAGGCCATATCAAACCACCGAGAGAGACATCTGTGTTTTGGCGAGTTCTTTTAATTCAAACAGCTTCTAATTAAATTTGGTTTGGCGAGTTCTCAGGATGCTGGATACAAGGATCCCGTGAAGATATTGGTCACCGGTGCTACAGGCAACTTCGATGATCACTGCTACCTTTTTTTATTCTACATTTTTTGTGAAAATGCATGGTTCTCTCTTTTTATTTTAACTTCTTAAGAACCTGTTTGGTTTCAGAGTTAAAGCTAGATATCAAGTTTTGTGAAGTTTTCGTATACTTGAAACTCGAAACTCCATGTTTGGTTTAGATTTGATTAGGAATTGGGGACAACTATAGTACAAGTTGAGATTACGAGAGTTATGCGGATATCCTCTCTCATTTATCTAAACTCCAAAAAAGTAAAGAAACCAGCCTTTGTAAAGTTAAGACATAGCTTCAAAGCTGCACAACGGCATACTGGAGTTCTAATCTTTTTTTTTATGTGTTTCTTTTCAAAAGCATAACTACCATCAAACTCGTTGCCACCACCATCTCCATCTCTACTTCTACCACCTCACGACACCACCGTCTCCATCATTACATGTACAATTTGGTTGCCATATTAATTGAAACCTCTCTATATATCAGCCTCTATCATCATTATCACCGGATTCGCCGCCTCCGACTTCTCTGTTGCATCTCTTCTGGCAATACATCGTCATTGCCATCTTGTCTAGCCACTGCCACCTTTACGCTACCTTCATTGCGTACTATTGTCATTCTCATCATGCATTCGTTGCTGCCGCTGTCCTTAGTTCCGGTTCCACACTCATAAGCACCAACACCATTGTAATCATTGTCTCCGCTACCATCGTTGACAGCACTGTAACCACTTTCAGTATAATCATTCCCATGCATCACCTCCTCTACCATTATCTCTATTGGCAATTAGGCCTGAAACAAGCGTGGATGAGTAGGCGACCTGCGTGGCTCGGGTGTGCAGGTTTGTCGCACACCCAACCCAAATTGAGGTATCAGCAGATATTGTTGGTTTAATTTCTTTAACCGAAAATTTTCGGCAATGGTAACAGAAACCGAAACCACATCAATAGGCTGAAAACAAAAAAATTGAATTTATTTTGTTAATTTGGCGATAAAACTGTTCGGGCAAAAGAAATGATAATAACTAATAGTATCATGACTATTTTTTTATTGAATGCAATCCTTTCTATGGAGATGAACATTATTAAATGCATCATCATATTCTTAGTATTCCATCTAAATGCTGATCTATATGTCCACATGAATTACGGAAAGATTTGAAAAATATATTCTACAAGGTAACAAATTTTTTTCATCAAATGATATATCTATCATCTTTGGTTTAGGGGCCCTTCTTGCCAGTTAATTTTTTTTTTCTGAATATATAATGTAAATTTGGAGTGCATCAGTTCCAGGTTCCTTGTGGGTTTTCTTTTGGAATATCCACCCCCGTTGCTTGATCTGGGGTAGAGGTATTAGCTCATGCATTGATTCTTATAGAGTTTACTTATTAGCTACTCTTCATGAAGTGCAAAAGTTACGGAAATTGTAGTATTATTTAAAAAATAAAAGTGAAATGATGGTGTGTGTTTCAATTTTCAAACAGCTTCTAATTAAATTTGGTTTAGTGAATTCTCAGGATGCTGGATACAAGGATCCCGTGAAGATATTGGTCACCGGTGCTACAGGCAACTTCGATGATCACTACTACCTTTTTTTATTCTACATAGTTTGTGAAAATGCATGGTTCTTTTTGTTTTCGACTTCTTAAGAACCTGTTTAGTTTCAGAGTTAAAGCTAGATATGAAGTTTTTTGAAGTTTTCGTATGCTTGAAACTTGAAACTCCATCATGTTGGGTTTAGATTTGATTAGGAGTTGGAGACAACCATAGTACAAGTCGACATTACGATAGTTATACAGAAATCCTCCCTCATTTATCTAAACTTCAGAAAAGCAAAGAAACTAGCCTTTGTAAAGTTAAGACATAGCTTCAAAGCTACACAATGACATACTGGAGCTCTAATTTTTTATTTTTATTTTTTATGTGTTTCTTTTCAAAAGTATAATTCGAGTACAAGCCGTGCAAAGTATAATTTTAGTAAGACTCCATACCGAAACAAGGCCAGCATATTTTCCTTTTTTGGTTCTTTTGAGGTTTATGATGAATCTAGTTCCGGTTAATTAAGTCTCTTACAACTTTTGTATCTCGAGACAACTTTTTTGATGTTTTAACTGACTGCTTTTTATGATACAGGACAAGTCGGGTACGCTCTTGTCCCAATGATCGTGAGGGGGGTGATGTTGGGCCCTGATCAATCTGTTATTCTGCATTTGCTTGGTACTCCGTCTTCTGTCCAGGTATTAGACGCCATACAAATGGAGCTGGTTGATGGCGCATTTCCTCTTCTTAGAGGTACTTCACGCCATATGAGATTTTCCCCCCCTTACCATACTTACGGTAAACATAGAATCTACCCATTAGTATTCGTGTCTTTCTATGTATTTATGCAATAATGCAAATCCATTTGTCTCTCAACAATTTGAATAAGAATGACTGACGGTTGATATGAAACTAGACGCAATTGAACCACACAATTGATGCCTTCGGAGATAAGCTCTTTAAAATTAAGAAACTCGTAATAAAAAAGGCTGTTCAAAAGATAATGTATTTTCGTTGCTCGCAATTGATGGCTTTGGTTGCGGATAGGTGTTGTTGCTACCACAGATCTGATTGAGGCTTGTAGCGGTGTAAATATAGCTGTTATGGTTGCTGGGGTTCCGAGAAAGGTAGGAATGGAAAGGAAAGAAGTGGTGTTGAAAAATGTTCCCATTTATAAAGCTCATGCTTCAGCTTTGGAACACCATGCGGCTCCCAATTGCAAGGTTACGCTCGATATACATCTCTTAATTTGATGTCCATTATCCGTCTATGACGTTAAACGTCACTATTAGTATTGTTTTAATTTGTGATTTGTAATTACCTTGATGCTATAGGTCCTGGTAGTTGCTAATCCAGCAAACACCAATGCTCTCATTCTAAAAAAATTTGCCCCTTCAATCCCTGCAAAAAACATCACTTGCCTTACTCGGCTTGATCATAATAGAGCTCTTGGTCAGATCTCGGAAAGGTTGAATGTCCATGTCAGTGATGTGAAGAATGTCATAATATGGGGAAATCATTCTTCGAATCAGTATCCGGATGCTAATCATGCCGTGGTCATCACTCAAGATGGAGAAAAATCAGTCAAAGACCTTGTCGGAAATGATCAGTGGTTAGTAATGTGCATATGTAAGTAATGCGCATACGTTAGTTTGCTTCGGAACCTTGACCACAAATTCACGCTTGTTGGTAGGTTGAATGCCGAGTTTATCACGACAGTACAACAACGAGGTGCAGCTATCATCAAAGCACGCGAATTATCAAGTGCATTCTCTGCAGCAAGTTCTGCCTGTGACCACATACGTGATTGGGTTCTTGGAACTCCCAAGGTTAGCTTTTCGATCAATTGGTCGATAGCTGCTTTTATATATTAATATTTATAGAAAATTGCTTTTGAAATAATATATGTACAAGTCCACAAAGTCTCAAAAATGTTGTTTAAAATTCCAGTGCATTGCATCCAAATATTATTCATAATGGCTCAATCCACTTGAGAGTTGAGACCGACCTCCTAACACACACACACACAAATTGTTTTTAAGTTAATTTCCTGACATTATTTATAACATGGAAATATTCATTTTGATTCAGGGCAAATGGGTATCCATGGGAGTTTACTCGGACGGATCTTATGGTATTCCTGCGGGCTTAATCTACTCCTATCCCGTTACCTGTAAAAATGGAGAATGGAATATTGTTCAGGGTAAGTTTATTAAAGGGAAATTAGAATTATGCATAATTTTAATAGTGCCTGGTTGTAAGAATTCTCTTATACATGCCTTTTTCTTTTCTTATGGCAGGCCTCAAAATTGATGAATTTTTGCGGATAAAGATGAAATCCGTGGCAGATGAGCTAGTAGAAGAGAAGGCTCTAGCCATCTCATTACTTGACTGATAATGCTTCAATTTACTAAAATAGACTGCAGAATAAATGACATGATAAATGAATACATAACGAAATCAGTGGTTGATGTGTGTATATACAACGATCTTAGAGATGTCGAATTGTGTTTTTACATCAAAGTCATTTCAAATGTGTCGACTGTCTTTTATAAGTACAATACAATCATTCGTTTCTCTCGGAGAAGTGGTTCAACACTAAATTCTACCTCTTGTACTGGTATGCACTCGAATTGCTTTTCGTTTAGAACACAAAAAGACCTTTGGCATGCCCCTCATCATGCTTCGTGATATTATGTATGTCCTTTGCACATCAGAATTTGAAGATTTTGTATGTTTAGTATTGTGAGTGTAGCGATCTCGGAAAATAAATTGTTTTTAAGGTCAAAGTAATGACTGCTATCATTTCTTAGCTCATCATATGATACTCGTTTAAGCAAGTATAGGTACGCCTATATTTACGTATGATTTTTAAGTGGCCCAAATTTGTTGAGTTACCCAAATTATCGCACTTATTGTTTTAAAATTATTTTGATTTTTGAACTGAGTATATATTTAAGTTATTTTAATTTTGAACCTTTTCCGGGGATTCTTAATTTGACCCATTTATATCAACTTTGATCAGTAAATATTATTTTATTTTGGTGTTTAGTGGTTGTGATACAACCTAAATTGGATGAGGGGGACCGAAAATGAAATTTATTTGGATGTAAGAATTGGATGATTGTCCCTTTTTTAGTCATTTCTATTAAGATATAGGGTTAGGAGTTGTCTAAAAAACCTTGGTATTTTTAAAATTGTTGGGAAGAGTCTACTGTTCAAAATCTTTGTGAAAAACCTCTTAACTGTATTTTATTTAGGCCTTGCATTTTATTTTAAACGCAATTACAAAATTAGCTCTTTCTCCCACTATTCATCTTTCTTCTCTCCCCCCCTCAAGAACCCCCGATCCTCCTTCTTCATCTGTTGCTCCTCCTCCCTCCTTCTCCGCCATTGCTTTGCCGCTCATCCCTCCTCCGTCGTTGCTCCGCTGCTTCTCCCCCCTCTACTCCTCCTCTCATCCATCGTTGCTCCGTTTATCCTCCTCTCTCCTCTGCTCCTCCGTCGTTGCTCCGCCGCTCCTCTCTCTTCTTCCTCCACCGCTCCAAGGTGATTTTGGCGAAGAAGGAGGTGGCGATGTTTAGATATTATAGGCAAATGCTTAGATATGTGCAGTTGCTTAGATATTGCATGCAGTGCTTAGATATTATAGGCAAATGCTTTAGATATGCAATTTGTAACGGTCCTGAAATCTCTGTACAGTTGTATCAAGTTCAATGTATATGTGAATGTGTATTTCAGCTCTGACTATGAGTTATAAGTAATTTTTGTTAAATAAAAGCTATAAATTTTTTATAGCCCATTAGTTAAGACTTTCCGTTGTTGTCCTTAGCTCGCATTTTCGAATCCTATCAGCCCTTAATTATTTTAATATTTTTCTTTTCGACGTTTTGAAAGCCCAAAAATTTGCATGAGCTTCACACGGGTTTACGAAAAGTCACAACTGAAAAGAGATTTTTAAATAAGACCCTAAACCAAACCCAAACCCAAACCCAGACCCCAAGCCTCGAGCACCCAGCTCGAGGCCTGGTAGCCGAAAAGCCACAAGTAGCGGCCTGGGTGTTCCCAAATTGGTCACGATCCTTTGACTCCCCACTACCTATTTTAATATTTAAAAGTTTCTGAAACAATCCAGAGAACTGTCAGACCTTTAATCTACTCCTTTTTACACTCTTTTAATTCATTTTAATTATATTTAATCCACCATACTCCTAACTGTTTCTCATATAAATACCTAAACCAGTCCTACCTCTATTCCTAGGTATACCTCTCTCAAATTTCACTCTCAAATTCCTCAAGAAGTTGATCAAGTCTCTAGGTGAAGTGCCAAGATCTCGAAGCCGAAAACTCAAGCTAATCCTCTGTACACCGTCGGTCTCGGTTCTTCAAACCAAGGCTACCTCTCTTCTATTTCTCGCTCGTACGAGAACTTGCGGTACTGATAAATCTCCCCTCTATTCCACTTCCCTTTGAATCCACCATTAACTACTCTCCTTGACTCTTCTCTCATAAACCCCACATACAATCGATACTAGACTAAACTTCATAAAGAAATTTTGTATCACAAATATTTGACTTGTTAACCATAATAATCATGCTAAAAGGTTAAGAAAAAAAAACTGTCAATTTTACCTTTCTTGTAAACCTTATGCTACACTTAATCCATGAAAATTTCATTCCCTTTAAAAATGTATTTTTTGTGACATATTAGCCTAATAATTAAATACTATAGATTTTTATTTTCGTATACATCATGCACGGGATAACAACCTACTCTTCAAGTACATATGGAAAACATAACATGATACCATATTTATAATTTTCAAAAGAAACATATTTCATTAAAATAACCTCAAGATAAAAATACGGGTTTATCGATATTCATTCCTTTACAAATACGTCTTTACAACTCTCGTTATGGGACCCGTTTATGGATAGTGCGGATTATCGTACATCGTGAGGATAGTAGAGTGAGATGCAGAACTCCTTATGGAGAATTCGGTCTCGAAAGGAATAAAAATATGATTTTAAAGAAAATACAAAATTTTAAAGCAAGGTTAAATAAAATGAAAATAACTTAAATCCTATATTCGCAAATTCAAAAAAAAAAAACAAATTTGTGAAAATTAGATTCTTTTAAACACTCTAAAAGGAAAAGATTAATTTTTTAAGAAAATACTCTCAAGTTTCCAAAAGATAGATTTTCATAAAAATACCATAAACTTTTAAAAATTAGGTTTTGTCACTAAAACACCAATAAATCAAAAAAAATACTTGTTATAAAAACTCTTGACGTTTTAATTAATTTTTTTTAATCAAAAACACCCTCGAGATTTATTTTTAAAAAAAATTAAAACATTTTAAATAAACCCCTCAAGAAATGCAAACATGTAAATATATACAATAAACAAATTGATAAATCTTTAAGGACTTTAGATTAATAATGGGTTTAAGCGGTATCAATTCTCTAGGCCTCGGGGAGCCGGAGAAACTGTGTGCTTGCCTAACTAGTTTAGATAACAATGCAAATTAAATGAATTACCATCGGCAATCGTCTTTAAAAAAGTTACAAATCCCGCCGTCCATGTGCAGGGGTTGCCCGATTATTTCCAAACTTAAGAATTTCAAAAGATAAATCTTTTTAATAAGATATGATCAGAACTTGAACTTAAATTCTAACTTGACTTGAATTCCAATCGAACTTGAACTCGAATTCTAACTTGACTTGAATTCCAATCGAACTTTAAACTCGAACTCAAACCCAAACTCGAACTCGACCTGAACTTGAACACTTGATATTGACTTGACTATTAGTGTATATGCCCTAGAGGCCATTATTGTATCATACTGGTTTGTATATTACTTAATGGAAGCTTGGGACATTCACAGTTGTATTGACAGTCTTGCTCAAAATGGTAGTATACTACTTAGTTTGTTTCTACTTCAATATGTGCATGTATTTCTTTTAGCATATCGCTTATACATATTAGTGAAGCCCTTAGGATCTTTGCTTGATTACCAGCGTTGTGATGACAGTCATACTAGTGGGGGCTGGGTAATCTGTAAGCACATCCTTATACATGTCCCAAGTCGTAGGATTATCGATACGGGGTATCGATACTCCGGAGTAGACTAGTGTATACGCTTCTCATCCTAGCAGGGGAGATGGTCTGTCCCACAGCCATTAGTATGTCGTATTGGAGATAGTATGCAGGTGCTCGTTAGGTTACGAGTATACTGGACAGGACTCGTCAGGAACTATTGGTTGGTATTATACCTATCGTCAGGTAGCAGTTCCCAGGTGACATGAGTACAACTTAGTCCGTCGACTTGACACTGCTACTCCGCCTCGAGTGTGTTCCCACTGTACTTTGATTACTGTCCTACCACGGTTCAAATGAGTCGTGCAAATAGGTAGTAGTTGGGTGCAGTCCCGAAGCACTTGAAGGCAGTGTCGGTTAGATAGGATTCATCTCTCCCGGTATTGAGGGTTGATATCGCGCTGTATTTGGAGAGCCATCACACAAAGTCCCTGACCAGGGCAAGTGAGATTTACTGGTAGGTATTCCACTAGTTTTTCAGGGTGTTCTGGGCTACACTCCGACACGACTTATACCGCTATTAGGGGTCTGATGTTTGCCGCTCCGTAGGCCCGATATGCGATACTCTTAGACGAACAGATCGGACTGTACGGAGATTGTCATATTCAGGCTCAGTAGGAGTTCTGATGGGTTTTCCTCATCGGCCTTCTTATCGACATCTACCTGGGGACCGTTACGTGCAGCTAGTACCGCTTGCGGCCTGTGGTTAAACCCACTGCCAGTGTAGTTTTGAGTCTTTAAAGTCCCACATAGAGAGTTTCCCTGCACTGGGCAAAAGGTGTAGAGGCCGTATGGTTTTACGGCAGGGCTTCGATCACTTACGTGCACTTGTGCGCGTATGATGTTCGGGTGGATAATACTAGTGAGCTTTGGTTTAAGCCAGATCTTAGTATTATATTGATGGATCAATTTCGTCTCTTTGTATTCGTGTTTCTCGGAACACGAATGCAAGTATATATATACGGATGAGAGGGGCATAGAAGGAGACACCTCATTAGGGTTTTGACCATTGACTTGATTAAAACAATTATGAGGTGAAGGAAAATATTTGTTATATTTGTAAATGATAATTGTGGCATGGCTACTTGGTTTGACCATTCGACTTGATTTGACCATTCGACTTGGTTTGACCACTTAACTTGGTTTGACTCTTTGACTAGATATTTCTTGTGAGATATTTTATGGCACTAGATATTTTGGGTGAGATATTTTCTTGACATGGTTGTGGTCAAATCAAGAGAGCCATCACATTTTCTATGATCATTATCATTTATCAAAAAACCTTCTCTTTCCTCAAGTGAGCTCTTATGCTAGCTCTCTTCTTCTTCCTCACTTCAAAACCCTAAAAGCTCTCATGTGTTGAGAATCCTAGGGTTTCAAGAGACAAATAAATCCATCTTCATTCTCTACATCACCTAGGCCATCAAGTTTAGCAAGCTTGTTGCCCTAGTTACCTTGGTTTTGAGGTGGAGCTCGGACTATAGACTTTCGGGTGGATCGTCTTTGACTCGAGGAGGCCGTCGAAGAAGCTACGATATAGATCGATCCTTGGAGCCTACGTAGATGAGGAGGACATCGATGAAGACCCGAAGGACAAGTATCATAAGGTATAACTTCGTATCCGAGTAGTTAAACCTCAAGTAGTTTGCTTGCTGGGGTTTATGAACGATCCTTGGTTCTAGTCAGTGTTGCGAAGCTCATAAAAATCATTTTTTGCAAATTCCGTCTCCCCATGAACACGTGGGGTGCGTGACATCGACTTACAGTGGTATCAGAGCCTCTCATAAACCTTAGATAGCTTGTAGCGATGTTAGAATTCCGCCGTTTTTGTCGTGGAAAAACTGTCGACAGAAACAGTTTTCAAAAGTGATGTTTTAAATAGTTTTCACACCCCGCGGGCTCACGGTTTGAACCGTGAAGCCGCGGAGTGAAGCGTGCGCACCCGGGGGACACCCCGGGGAGGACCAAAGGCCGGGACCACTCCCCAAGGCCACCACTTGGTGGCCTTGGGGGCTGGTGACCCGAGAGCACCAGAAATTGGTGCTCTCGGGTCTGCCCTCCTTTGGGGGCCACCTCATGGTGTCCCCCAGGGGTGGGTACCCCCTCGAGGCCCCCCATTCGATGTATTATCATGTATCTTCACCTCCATGAAGATTCAGGAGGGTGTCGAGTTTGTTTCGACTCCCGGATTGGCTCAAAACTTTCAGATTTGGAACTTTAGCTCACTGGATTTTCGAGTCTTGGAAAATTGTTTATGTTTGCTAATTGCGTGCGGAATTATAATGTCATAGTTACTTTACAAGCTTTGTGTTGTATATATGTGTTTGGAAACGTCGACTAATTTCTATACGTCGATTAGTCGGGGTTGCACATATCTGTGATGATGTTGTGATGGTTTGTGTATATGAACTTGTTGGATCGTCGTGGATGAATAGCCGGGGATGTAGGATGAGGGTTTTCATTCTTTCATTCGATGTATAAATTTGTAAAGTAATGTAATATTATTTTTGCGGGGTACATCCGGGTTGAGGTTGTAGCCACCGTTGTATTATTTCTTTTACTGTTTTTTGCTCCTAGGATAGACCTAAGGTGGGGTGCACAAACTACCGGGTACTTTGAAGTGCCGAGTGGCCTACTCACTTTGTTGAGGGAGGTTGCTTCACTTCGGGTATTTGGCGGGTAGTTTTCTGCACCCATAGGGGTCTAGGGTGGGGTTTGGCTATTCATCACGACCGTGGAATCCTTCTTTCGTTACAGGCTCGAACGAAACGCGGAATTCCTAGTATACCTAATGTGTTCATCTGTGATCTGGAATGCTTATCATTGCGTCTGACGAATGAATATTATTATATATGTATTATATAATAGACGTTGCTTATGTTTTGCATCCGCGCTAGTTAAGTAACATAACGGGTGATGACGGGGTCCTGTGGCGAATGCGGATGGCATAAGCGTACGTTGTATTTTCGTTGTTTTCTGCAATGGTAGGTTAATTGATAGGACTGCATTACATTAATGCAAAGGAAAAAAAACCAAAGATGAATCGTTGGAACAAATTTTAAAACCACTCGGTTATTTTAAAACAGCAGACTTTTAAATGCGGAGCTTAAACCACTCCTTTTAAAAGTTATCAGGTTCTATTGATTATATCAAGTTCACTACGTTCACGGTTTCGCCATAACCATTTGTAGCCCTCCATCATTTTATATGAATATTCAATAGTATTCAAGCTATGTTTGTTGGCCTTAGTCAAGGCATAGTGATTGGTAACTGCCGGGTATTCATATGTTGCATAGATAGATGCGTTGGTTTGGGACAGTCGTACTACTTTGTTGGTCTTAGTCAAGGGTATGTACGGGTGGGTTCAAATTAACCTGGAAAATGACGGGTAGAACTTGACACGTGACTTATGATTTGTTGACCTTAGTCAAGGTCATAAGAGCATGGGGCAAAAATCCACATCGGGAGTTTCTAAAGAAACTGAAACTTGCTAGTGTTGCATGCCATTTGGAGTGTGATAATTTTGGTAAGATTCCTTCAACTTTATCACACGATGATATTTGGATCCCGATCCTACTGTGAGTATATGCTACTCCTCGGGAGATTTTTTCACTTAACGATCAATGCTATAAACCAAGTAGGTGTCTAGAACAGTGTTAGCAGGGCTACGCCTCCAGGGAAAAGGGGTTATTTAATTAAGGAACTTCGCGAAAGCGTCGTAAAACCTCCATCGAAATACCAACACTAGTCTGGCTGAACGGTTAAGCAAGTATTGTACGGTGAGATGAATCCTGACTAGTTCTTATTTTATGGTTTGAGAAAGGATTCGAGGAACAGTGGGAGCCATCTTGTTTAGGTAAATTAAAAACCAATCTAAACTTGCAAGAGAATCATGCTAAGTGTTTTCTTCTCTCTCTCTTGCAGCGACCCCGTGACCAGACATAGGTTACATCTAGATAAAAAAATGACTGAATCTGACTATAATGACTGGCAAAGGTCTGTCCAGATGTCCATTGCCTATGACAAGCTGGGACACCTTATTACTACTCAAGCACCTGCCGTCCCAGGTCCAGTTTCCTCCGTTGCAGATATTGATATCCATAAGACATCGAAAAACGACAGTGCGAATGCCAAGTGCCTCGTGTTGGCCTCAGTGGATGGTGTAAACCAGAGGCAACTGTTCACACCATAATATTGTATTATTATATTCCCCATTCTTATTCTTTTTATAAATAAACAGGTGCTTTTGACTCATGTCTGCTACATATTACAGGTTACAGGTTCTTGGATCTAAAACAGTGAAAACGATGAAAAGATGATGCAAAAGTGGACTTTGACCAACAAACAGAAGATCTTAATCAAGCCTACACAAAAGATCAGTACAAGGCAACGCAAGGTCCAAGATTACAAGCGAACGGTTAAAAGTCCACTGCAATTATTCACTGGAGATCTGGAAGAAACATAGAAGCTATTTTAATAAAAGAACCAAATAATAAGGAAGCCCAAAGACAGAAGAGCCTACAAAGGAAATTTCAAGGCCCAATAATTTCAAGGCCCAATCTTCCTTTTAAAAAGACAGTGACATAAAATTTTACCAAAGCCTGAAGTCTACTTTGACTAGGTCTTCCTCAGGATATTTTGGTAAATGTAGACATGCGAATCAATTGTAACCTAGGGTTTCCTATTCTCTATAAATAGAAACTCTAAATCATTGTAAAGGCTATGCCTCCCTTCATTAATAAATTTCAGCATTCTTTTGGAGAGCATCATTTTTTGTAAGTTCTTTATTTTCTGCCCTAGGTTAATTTTCTATTCTTACCTTAGATAAATTTAATTTCTTGCCCTAGTTAATCTTTTATTCTCTGCCCTAGATAAATGTATTTTAATTCCCTAATGAGTGAGTAGTCTCCTCGCTTGTTAGGGTTAGATCTGGGGAAGGTTTGAGAGACGAAGATCTCTCATCCCCTTTCTTGCCCATCATATATTTTCATAGGACTCTATGCATACATGCACGTACCGCTCCCTACGGCACCCTATCCATCGAGGTAGTGGTGATACCGTACTATAAAGGCCCGGTTGTGATATTTTCCATGGAGGTTAGGGTAAGGATTGATAAAGGAAGGACAAGAAACTAGAGGAAGAAAACATCTTCCCAATGATTCTAATCTCTTTTATTAATAATTACCATAACACCTAATTAGATCTTCATATGGGTATAGAAAGCGGTGAGATTTATAAAATTTCCAAACTTAACCTAGACCTAAACCTAGCAAGACTTAGATATAGATTAATTTAGTTTTTAGATTTAATAATTAATCCGACTCCCATCGGAATTAACTCGTTAGCGCAAATAGGAAATTCACAACATCCTTGTGGACCGACCCGTACTCACCGGCTAGCTTCATGCGACGCCGTTCTTGATTGCGGTTAATAGATAGTTTTTGAGACAAATGAAATGGCGCCGTTGCCGGGGATGGCGTGTTGTTTCTTTTTTGCAATTTCGGGTTAATCAAAATTAAAAAAATCATAAAAATCTGAAAAAATCCAAAAAAAATATATAAATATATTATCTGTTATTTTGGAAAGGGTACTTTATTGTTTGAATTTTGCAGGATTTATATACAAATTCGGATCTGAAAATCTACAAAAAGTTGAACAGAAAAAAAAACAGATCGGAACAATAGAAGATCACAACAACCGAGGAACAGAAGAAATTTGGAGGACCGAGTCAATAAGAAGGATCGCGGTGATCTGGTCAAAAAAAAAAAAAACCGGCTGATCTGACCAACTCGCGGCGGAACCGCCGCGCCAGCCCCTTTCCGGCCGCGGAACCGCCGCGCCCTCGTGACATCACTAGAAGAAAAAAAGGCTGAAACGCGGTAAAAAAAATAAAAAAAATAAACTAAACTCTGTAAGTCTTCTGATCTCTCCTCTGAATCTTTCAATATATCTTCTGAAAAATCTCCTGCGGGATTCTTTGCGCTTAAAAATCTTCTCCTTCTCAATAACAAATCTTTTGCAGGATTCTTTGCGCCGCGCATAAAAGAAAAATCTTTTTGATTGCAAGTGGTTGTTACTGTTTTGCATATCTTTAATTGGACTTTAAGGGGCTTGAAACCAATCCGGATTGGGTGGGGATTTCATCACCCTTCCCAGGACCCCAGAAATCATATAAGGCATTTGCATTGACCGATTTTAATTAAAAAATACTAGACTCAGCCCTAAGGACGTCGCGCTCAATAGGACAGAGGACTAGTTATAGGCATCAACCGTTTATCCTAACCTGACTTTGCGGTGACTAGGCAAGTGTGTCAAGGCTAGTGGTTTTTAATTAGGCCCACTACTGTGGTTCCTTCCCACTTACCTGGCACTTACCTGGCCGCAATTGGCGGTGAAGAGGCGGTTTGAGGTCCTATTTCTAGCCCTTTGGAACAGTTAGGAGCTGTCTAGCTGACCCAGGTGACCCTAGATTTAGGCCTGATTGTGCATTTTTGGTTGATCGAAAGTGTGTCTTAGCCCTTTATCGAAAATCTTTTTTGCAAAAAGTTCCAAACAAATAAAAAAAATAAAAATAAGAGGAAAATTTTTATAAAAAGACTTGCAACTTTTTCGCTAAGAAATCCTTGCACCCAAATCTTCTTTCTCTTCTCTTTCTTCTAACATGGGTACCCCACATAATAAATCATTAGCCGAACTTTGGTATCCCGAACCTAATTTTGCGTCATACGTCAATTTGTTCGGTCAATTTAAAGACGATCCTTCCTTGCCTAAAAAATCTTTGAAAGATCAAATAGAGGCGTCTAGGAGAAACAGTTTGACTTTTCAACCCACTTTGTGTCAACCAAGTCAACCTTTACCACCTCCATATGTTGATACCACTTTTTCAAGTCCTTCTGTCACTCCTAAGCCGATGTCCATTGCTGAGCATATTGCTCAATCTCGCAGTCGACCTTTCACCCCTCTCCACTCATCTAGTTTTAGGGATCCGCACGACTATTCACATTGTTATCCACATGTTGACCCTACCCCTGCCCAACTACCCACTTCCTACCAGTCCTACCCGACCTTCCCACCTTCACTAGACACCGTTTCTACTCAGTCTGTTGGGAGTTTTGCATATCCACACGATTTCGAATCTTTTACCGAAACCCTCTTACCACCCAATTCTAGTTTGGAAGAGTCGTTGGAGGCGTACATTGCAGCAACAAATAAAATGACTAGGAATGTGGAAGCGTCCTTAGCCGCCCTTATGCAACCTGCTGAACCGGTAGCTAGTTTCCCGCTAGCTTCAAATTTTTCAATGTGTAAGGAGGCGGTTGGACAGAGTGAGAATGAGAGAGGATTTCCAAATCAAACCTACCCATACCCAATTGAATCCAACAACTCCAATTTTCAAACATGTGCCCAAAATGATGAGTTGTGTGAATTTGTAGTGTTTGATTTGCCAGATTGTGAGGAACCCCTTTCGAGTGAAACCGCACCTAATCCTTTCGATCTTTACACCTCCCATCTAGAACCTAAATCGATAGATATCCATGCTTTTGATGAGGTGTCTAAGAAAATTAATTTTCACTTGATTGAGGATATAGACGCCGGGAATATTTCGGATGATGAACCTGTCGATTTAATTGAAATTTTATGTTTAAATCATCATC
The DNA here is from genome assembly GCA_030015575.1 of Agapanthus africanus. Taxonomy (NCBI): domain Eukaryota; kingdom Viridiplantae; phylum Streptophyta; class Magnoliopsida; order Asparagales; family Amaryllidaceae; genus Agapanthus; species Agapanthus africanus. The sequence continues at coordinate 160,535,274 of CM057350.1, read as the reverse complement.
CTGAGTTATTAAATGTTTCTCCCGAATCTCATATGCGTCTTGACTTTGATGATAATGGCATGGATGAGTTGAATTTTGAGGAGAATTATAAGGATAGTATTGAGGAGAGTTGTGAGAACCATATTGAGGTTGAACCATTTTTATTTGATGTGTCTGATTTTCCAATTCATCTTCCTGAACCTTTGACTGTTATATCACATTCCCTCCTTTCCATCGTTCCGACCACGCTTGAAGACTGTGAGCTTGAAAAATCTTCCTTTGAATTCGACACAATTCTCACAGATGATAACACCTACGAGTGTTTCACTTTTTCGGACGATGTTGATGACTCACCACCCGAGTTTGAGTCCTTTACATTTTCAGATGAGTTAATTGAACCATCAGACTCGGTTGCTTACAGTAGTTTCGAACCATTAATGGAATCTTTCAAGTTCGAGACAGTTTACTACGGTGAGAATAATACTATCCCTCGTTCACTTCCTTTCGTCTTTCCCATTGTTCCGACCGAACAAGAGACCGTTACGCCTTCATCTCCTATACCATGTTCGGCGTACCCATGTTTTCTTGCGAATCTTGAGGTATTTGACCCCATTTCTCGACGGGTTGATAGGTTAGCGCAATCGCTTATAACATATCGGTCATCACATATTGCGCTAATTTATTCACTCGATTTACACCCTCAAGATCGCGCGACCCTACTTTCTCCTTTCCGCCCTTCTTCTCCCCCACCGAGACCATATTCTACCATTCTTCTTTCCACAAGGTCTCGCGTGTTTCTCATTTTCTTGCACCAACTATACCATTATCACGATAAGATTTTTGAATGGTTGGTGCTAACCTTTGGCTTGTGTAAGGCCAAGCTTAAGTTTGGGGGGAACCTTTGTATATATGTATTTATATTTTTGTTTTCTTTTTCTATAAAAAAAAAAAAATTCAAAACATTATAAAATATAAAAAAATTATAAATAAATAAACAGGGGAGTGCCGACATTTTGACCCTCTTGGTTTAGTATGACAGTGAGGACACTGTCAAGTTCAAGTTTGGGGGTATGCTCGGTACGTCTTCTTCCTTCGCATTCATTTGTACATATTTTTGCATTTGCATACTTATTTGAAAACCCATAAAAATCTGAAAAATTTCAAAAATTATAAAAATTATTGTATTCAATTTTGGCCTAATTGACTTGAGTTTGATGAATGGGTTAACTGGTTAGGAACAACTAGATCTTAGATTTAGTAAATTAAAACCCTAAAAAATAACCTTCCTTAAAGTTTAACGGTAGAAAGTATATGCCTTATAGTTTATTTAGCAATAGGCAAATTTTGAGTTCACTTCTTGGGCTAAGTCGAAACAAGGGAAGAGTATTGATGTTCTTATTAAAGTATAAGTTTGAAAAATAGTTCCTAGCTTAAGTCTAGATTCTGAAAATATATACCCTACAAAATGCCCAATCACGCACCTTGAAACTTGGATTAGTAGAAGAGACCTTGAAATGCTCTTGTCTAAAGTCCTTAGTACAATGAAAAAAAAAGTGAATAAAGAATAAAAAAATTGGACACTGGTTTTTGTGATTACTTAAGGCTGCAAAAATAGAAAAATAGTTAGCGAGGGTGCTTCATCACCTAGTGGCTTAGACCAACTGGTTTGGGAGTCACTGCTAAAAGCCTTTGGTGTTGCAAGACTAGGAAGTACGCTTTAAAGTGCAAACACATCTTGTAATCGGTTGTTGGTACCTCAAGAAGTATTAACGGTCGTATGAAGGATGTGTAGGCAAAATTCAATTAAAAATTCACCTACTTAATAAGTGCTTTGGACAACGGACAAGAGTATGATTGCTTGAATTGAATTTCCAAGTGTAGGGGTGATATTTACACACATGTAAGGGTATGTGATTGGAGTTTAGATGAGAGAAAGGAGTGAAGAATAGAACTTGTATCTTTAATAGAGTTGATAGAAATTCCTAAGTAGAGATGGAACCCTAGAAGGAAAACTTAAGAGATGCCGAAAGCTAAGTAAATCTATAAAACATATATAATCTTAAGTTAAATGACGAGAAAGTGTGAAGAATAGGGGTAGATAATTTATGGGTCAAAGATAATAGAATTCCTTGTTAGAAAACCTAATTGGAGAACAAAAGTCAATGGGCCGAGTTGATAGGATTTTGTGGGTGTAATCCACTGAAAACCCTCAGGAGACAACACTCCTCCTACTAGGGACATCTAGAGGTTTAACGGCTTGTTGCACGTGCTCAGTGCAATCGCGTTTCCCTGCGAAAGTGCGGTTAGGTTTTTTGTAGAGAATAAAAAATAAGTTTGCTCGAGAACGAGCAAAAGATAAGTTTGGGGGTATTTGTTCACACCATAATATTGTATTATTATATTCCCCATTCTTATTCTTTTAATAAATAAACAGGTGCTTTTGTCGCATGTCTGCTATATATTACAGGTTACAGGTTCTTGGAGCGAAAACAGTGAAAAAGACAAAAGACGACACAAAAAAGGGACTTTTGACCAACAAATAGAAGGATCTTAATCAAGCCTACACAAAAGATCAGTATAAGGCAACGCAAGGTCCAAGATTACAAAGCAAACGGTTAAAAGTCCACTGCAATTGTTCACTGGAGATCTGGAAGAAATAGAGAAGCCAAATTGAATAAAGATCCAAAGAAATAAAAAGCCCAAGAAGCCCAGAATCGGTTCCAAAATTTCCAGACATAAAATTTTACCAAAGCTCGGAAGTCTACTTTGACTAGGTCTTCCTAAGGATATTTTGGTAAATGTAGACATGCGAATCAATTGTAACCTAGGGTTTCTATCTCCTATAAATAGAAGCCCAAATCATTGTATTCTTTTTATGCCTCCTTTTAATAATAAATTTTAGAACTCTTTTGGAGAGCATCGGTGTTTCTTCTCCATTCAGAAATTCAGATCTGACAAACCTGCATGGATGATTGGAGGGATGCATCTGTAAGTAAATTTATTTTCTCGCCCTAGTGTAGATTTCAATTCCTTGCCCTAGGTAGATTTAATTTCATGCCCTAGGAACTTGTTTAGGGTTTAGCTTTGGGGAAGGATTTTGAGAGATGAGATCTCTCATCCCTTTCTTACCCACCAAATATTTACAATAGGACTCCATGCATACCTTCTTATTCTGCTCCCTACGGCACCCTATCCCTCGAGGTAGCGGTGATACCGTAGTATAAAGGCCCGGATTTTAAGGTTTTCCATGGAGGTTAGGGTAAGGATCTCTAAAGGAAGGACAAGAACCTAGAGGAAGGAACACCTTCCCGAATGGATCTAATCCCCTTTATTGATAATTACCATAACTCCTCTTAGATCCTAATTTGGGTATAGAAAGCGTTGAGATTTAATTGCATTTCCAAACCATCCCTAAACCTAACCCTAGAAAGAATAGATCTAGATAATTGCCCTAGGTTAATTAGGTTTTTAGATTTAATAACAACTCCGAACACCCTTCGAAATTAACTCGTAAGCGCGAATAGGAAATTCACAAAATTCCTGTGGACCGACCCGTACTCACCGGCTAGCTGCAAAGCGACGCCGTTCTTGATTGCGGTTACAAATATTTTTGATCTATCTTTTAGAAAGCGCAAGCACGCTAAATCATTCAATCAAATGGCGCCGTTGCCGGGGATGGCGTAGAAATTTCCTTTTTGCAATTTCGGGTTAATCAAAATTTAAAAAAATCATAAAAATCTGAAAAATCGAAAAATATAAAAATATATATATTTTGTTATTTTTGGAAAGGATACTTGGTTGTTTAAATTTTGCAGGATATACAAAATCGGATCTGGAGATTTCCAAAAAGCAAACCAGAAAACGAGATATCGAAACAGAAGGGGAATTAAATAACAGAACAGAGCAATTTTTCTGGAGACCCAAACCCCCAATACCGCCGCGATTCCGCGGCCAAAACCCACCTTAGGCCGCGGAACCGCGGCCATCTAGTCGAATCAGAGCTTATAAAAAATTTTGGGGATCCGTTCTGTCCAGAGGACCGCGGAACCGCGGTGTTAGTGCTCTATTGCCGCGGAAGGGCGGCGATTTAGTGGCATCTTCTCGTGAAATTTTTTCTGTAAGCTTCTCTGTTCCTCCTCCGTAATTTTTGAAATATTTTTCTGGAAATTCCTGCAAGATTCTGTGAGCTATAAAATATATTGCCTTCCATATAACAATTTTGTGCAGGATTTTTGGGCCCCACATGAACTAAATTGATTGCAAGTAATATTTTGTTGTTGCATAATTTTTCTCTAAAATCTTTTTGCAACAAAATTTTTCCAAATAAAGAGAAAAAGAATAAAAATAAAAAGGACAAATTTTATTAGAAACTTGCAAAATTTTTGGCCTCAAATAGATCCTTGCACCAACCAACTTTCCTTCTTTCCCCTTCTTCTAACATGGGTACCCCACATAAGAAATCATTAGCCGAACTTTGGTATCCCGAACCTAATTTTGCGTCGTATGTCAATTTGTTCGGTCAATTTAAAGACGATCCTTTCTTGCCAAAAATTTCGTTGAAAGATCAAATAGAGGCGTCTAGGAGAAATAGTTTGACTTTTCAACCCACATTGTGTCAACTGAGTCAACCTTTACCACCTACATATGTTGATACCACTTCTTCAAGTCCTTCTGTCACTCCTAGGCCGATGTCCATTGCTGAGCATATTGCTCAATCTCGCAGTCGATCTTTCACCCCTCTCCACTCATCCAGTTCTAGGGATCAACACGACTATTCACCTTTTTATCCATATGTTGACCCTACCCCTGTCCAATCACCCACTTCCTACCAGTCATACCCGACTTTTCCACCTTCACTAGACACTGTTTCTACACAGCCATTAGGGAGTTTCACATATCCAACCAATTTTGAATCTTTTACCGAAACCCCCTCACCACCCAAGTCTAGTTTGGAAGAGTCGTTGGAGGCTTATATTGCTGCAAAAAACAAAATGGTGAGGAATGTGGAAGCGTCCATGACCGCCCTTATGCAACCGAGTGAACCGGTAGCTAGTTTCCCGCTAGCTCAAAATTTTTCAATGTATAAGGAGGCGGTTGGACAGAGTGAGAATGAGAGAGGATTTTCAAATCAAACCTACCCTTACCCAATTGAAGCCCACAACTCCTGTTTTCCATCGATTGCCCTACATAGTTCGCCTGTTGAAAATAAAAACGAGTTGTGTGATTTTGTAGTGTTTGATTTGCCAAATTGTGAGGAACCCTTTTCGAGTGAAACACCACCTAATCCTTTCGATATTTACACCTCCCATCTAGAACCTAAATTGATAGATATCCATGCTTTTGATGAGGTGTCTAAGAAAATTGATTTTCACTTGATTGAGGATATAGACGCCGGGAATATTTCGGATGATGAACCTGTCGATTTAATTGAGATTTTATGTTCAAATCATCATCCCGAGTTATTAAAGGTTTCTCCCGAATCTAATATGCGTCTTGAATTTGATGATAATGGCATGGATGAGTTAAATATTATTGAGGAGAGTCTTAAGGATAATATTGAGGTTGAATCATTTTTGTTTGATGTGTCTGATTTTCCAATTCATCCTCCTAAACCTTTGACTGCTATATCACCCTCCTTCCTTCCCATCGTTCTGACCCCGCTTGAAGACTGTGAGCTTGAAACCTTTTCCTTTGAATCTGACACAATTATCACAGATGATAACACCTACGAGTGTTTCACTTTTTCGGACGATGCTGATGACTCACCGCCCGAGTTTGAGTCCTTTACATTTTCAGATGAGCCATCAGACTCGGTTGATTATAGTAGTTTCGAACCATTAATGGAATCTTTCAAGTTCGAAACAGTTTACTACGGTGAGAAAGATACTATCCTTAATTCACTCCCTTTCGTCTTTCCCATTGTTCCGATCGAACAAGAGACCGTTACGCTTTCATCTCCTATACCAAGTTCGGCGTACCCATGTTTTCTTGCGAATCTTGAGGGATTTGACCACATTTCCCGACGGGTTGATAGGTTAGCGCAATCGCTTATAACATATCGATCATCACATATTGCGCTAATTTATTCACTCGATTTACACCCTCAAGATCGCGCGACTCTTCTTTCTCCTTTCCGCCCTTCTTCTCCCCCACCGAGACCATATTCTACCATTCTTCTTTCCACACGGTCTCGCGTGTTTCTTATTTTCTTGCACCAACTATACCATTACCACGATAAGATTTTTGAATGGTTGGTGCTAACCTTTGGCTTGTGTAAGGCCAAGCTTAAGTTTGGAGGGGACCTTTGTATATATGTACATATTTTTTTTGTTTTCATTTTATAAAAAATAAAAAAAAATTTCAAGACATTAAAAAATTAAAAAAAATTTATAAATAAATAAACAGGGGAGTACCGACATTTTGACCCTCTTGGTTCAGTATGACAGTGAGGACACTATCAAGTTCAAGTTTGGGGGTATGCTCGGTACGTCTTCTTCCTTCGCATTCATTTGTATATATTTTAGCATTTGCATATTTATTTGAAAACCCATAAAAATTTGAAAAATTTCAAAAATTATAAAAATTAATGTATTCAATTTTGGCTGATTGACTTGAGTTTGACAAATAGGTTAACTGGCTAGGAACAACTAGATCTTAGACTTAGTGAATTAAAAACCCTAAAAATAACATTCCTTAAAGTTTAACGGTAGAAAGTATATGCCTTTGTAGTTTATTTAGAAATAGGCAAATTTTGGGTTCACTTCTTGGGCTAAGTCAAAACGAAGGAAAAATATTGAAGCTTTTATTAGAGTATAAGTTTGAAAAATAGTTCCTAACTTAAGTCTAGATTCTGAAAACGTATATCCTACAATTTGCACAATCACGAACCTTGAAACTTGGAATAGTAGAAAAGACCTTGAAATGCTCTTGTCTAAAGTCCTTGGTACGAAGAAAATAAAAGAAAAAAAAGTGAATAAAGAAAAAAAATGGACACTGATTTTTGTGATTACTTAAGGCTGTAAAAATAGAAAAATATTTAGCGAGGGTGCTTCATCACCTAGTGCCTTAGACCAACTGGTTTGGGAGTCACTGCTAAAGCCTTGGGTGTTGCAAAACTAGGAAGTATGCTTTAAAGTGCTAACGCACCTTGTAATCGGTTGTTGGTACCTCAAGAAGTATTAACGGTCGCATGAAGGATGTGTAAGCAAATTTCATTTAAAAATTCACTAATTAATAAGTGCTTTAGACAATGGACGAGAGTACGTTGCTTGATTTGAATTTCCAAGTGTAGGGGTGATATTTACACACACGTGGGGATATGTGATTAGAGTTTAGATGAGAGAAAGGAATGAAGAATAAAACTTGTATCTTTAGTAGGGTTGACAGAAATTCCTGAGTGGAGATGTAACCCTAGAAGGAAAACTTAGGAGTTGCCGAAAGCTAAATAAGTCTATAGAACATATATAATCTTAAGTTAAATGATGAGCAAGTGTGAAGAATATGGGTGGATAATTTACGGGTCGACGATAATAGAATTCCTTGTTAGAAAACCTAATTGGAGAATTAAAGTCGAAAAGCCAAATCGATAGGATTTTGTGGGTAGTATCCGCTGAAAACCCTCAGGAGACAACACTCCTCCTACTAGGGACACCTAGAGGTTTAACGGCTTGTTGCACGAGCTCAGTGCAATCGCGTTTCCCTGCGAAAGTGCGGTTAGGATTTTAGTGAATAAAAATAAGTTTGCTCGAGGACGAGCAAAAGATAAGTTTGGGGGTATTTGTTCACACTATAATATTGTATTATTATATTCCCCATTCTTATTCGTTTTATAAATAAACAGGTGCTTTTGACGCATGTCTGCTACATATTACAGGTTACAGGATCTTAGATCTAAAACAGTGAAAACGATGAAAAGATGATGCAAAAGTGGACTTTGACCAACAAACAGAAGATCTTAATCAAGCCTACACAAAAGATCAGTACAAGGCAACGCAAGGTCCAAGATTACAAGCGAACGGTTAAAAGTCCACTGCAATTATTCACTGGAGATCTGGAAGAAACATAGAAACTATTTTAATAAAAGAACCAAATAATAAGGAAGCCCAAAGACAGAAGAGCCTACAAAGGAAATTTCAAGGCCCAATCTTCCTTTTAAAAAGACAGTGACATAAAATTTTACCAAAGCTTGAAGTCTACTTTGACTAGGTCTTCCTAAGGATATTTTGGTAAATGTAGACATGCGAATCAATTATAACCTAGGGTTTCCTATCCTCTATAAATAGAAACTCTAAATCATTGTAAAGGCTATGCCTCCCTTCATTAATAAATTTCAGTATTCTTTTGGAGAGCATCATTTTTTGTAAGTTATTTATTTTCTGCCCTAGGTTAATTTATTTTCTCGCCTTAGTGTAGATTTCAATTCCTTGCCCTAGGTAGATTTAATTTCATGCCCTAGGAACTTGTTTAGGGTTTAGCTTTGGGGAAGGATTTTGAGAGATGAGATCTCTCATCCCTTTCTTACCCACCAAATATTTACAATAGGACTCCATGCATACCTTCTTATTCCGCTCCCTACGGCACCCTATCCCTCGAGGTAGCGGTGATACCGTAGTATAAAGGCCCGGATTTTAAGGTTTTCCATGGAGGTTAGGGTAAGGATCTCTAAAGGAAGGACAAGAACCTAGAGGAAGGAACACCTTCCCGAATGGATCTAATCCCCTTTATTGATAATTACCATAACTCCTCTTAGATCCTAATTTGGGTATAGAAAGCGTTGAGATTTAATTGCATTTTCAAACCATCCCTAAACCTAACCCTAGCAAGATTAGATCTAGATAATTGCCCTAGGTTAATTAGGTTTTTAGATTAAATAACAACTCCGAACACCCTTCGAAATTAACTCGTAAGCGCGAATAGGAAATTCACAAAATCCCTGTGGACCGACCCGTACTCACCGGCTAGCTGCAAAGCGACGCCGTTCTTGATTGCGGTTACAAATATTTTTGATCTATCTTTTAGAAAGCGCAAGCATGCTAAATCATTCAATCAGCAACACGAGAAGATGGAGTTAGCTTCCATCTTTCTCCTTAGCAAAGATTTATATGGAGAGCAATCTCGTATCGCAAGATATGAGACCTCGAAGGAATTGGTTCAAGCAAGATTGGCTGTCGGGTCATCTATAAGGGACAACGTCCTTACGATGACTAGCTATATTGATGAGCTCATGGACCTAGAGACCATGTTGGGAAACATGTCATATGCTGACTTATTTCTACAGTCCCTACCATCTACTTTTGCCCAGGGGAAGAAAGTTATACTTCCAGTTGAGGGCAACCTGAATGAAACCAGGGTGACACCCACTCAGCTTATTGAGGAATCTTCCTCTTCTGCATCCAAGGCGAAAGCAAAGGGTGAGAAGAAGAAGACCTCCACAAAGCCGATATGTGGTGTCAGTAAGGTAGAAGGACAGGGAAGGGCAAAAGCTTCTGGGCTAACAGTAGGGAAGGAGGGATATTCCTATTGTCACGGGAAAAGGCCATTGGCAAAGGGATTATAGGGCTTTGAAAGCCAGAATCCAGGATCCGAAGCAAGTTGTGGTTTCGACTTCGGGTGTGTTTGTAATAGAAAACTATATGTCAATTAACTCTACTTCCTGGGTACTAGATACCAGATCAGGATTTCATATCTGTAATTCATTACAGGCTTTGAGAATCCGTATAGTTATCAGGTTAGGTGATATGACTCTCAGAGTTGCGAGCGGAATGAGCGTGGACACTGAATCCGTAGGGAAATATCATCTAGGATTGACAAGTGGGCAGATATTGATTCTATATAACTGTTTGTATATACCTAGTCTAGCTTGTAACATCATATCTGTATCCTTACTTTCTAAGGAAGGATATAATTTTACATTTGTAAGCGATGTGGTCCACATCTGAAGGGTTGCGTAACACCACTAAAAGGTTTAGGAAGGCATCACACATGCCATATTGAAATTTTTTGGGGTGCTATGAAACCCTAACCAAGATCTTAACTAGAGAATTAGGGTTAACTTTGCATGTAAACAACTTTACATCTAAGAGATACGGATTACAACCTTTGTAGTCCGTTCCTTTGCTTCAAAAGCTCCGAGTAGTGGTCCCTTCGCTGCGATCCATGAACTCCTGGACTCTAGAGAGGCTCCGCACGATGTAGGATGCATCTTGCTTGAAGTCTTCGAAATCCAAGACGATCTACTTCGAGGAAACACGAACTCAAGCTATGACTTCACTAATATGAAATTAGTGAAGCCAACACTCTAATCTATATGGCTAGTATAGAAGAGGATGATGAAGTAGGAATTTTGCTCACTTTATTATTTATTTTCTCACTATTTTCTTCTCTTTTCTCAAAAGCTAGAGAGAAAAAATGAGTTGAGGAAGAAGATGAATAATCAAAGAGATGAGGTTAGAAATGCAACCCTAGATTAGTGTATGTCATCCACCAACTCATGTAGAGAGTTAACCATGGCTATGTGTCATGGTTGAGTTTAGAAATATCTTAAGCAAAACAAAAAGAGAAGACTTTGTCAAACTTTATCCACAAGCTTCATGAAGCTTCACCATGACTCATTTCCTCAATTTTGAATTACTTAAGAATTTAAACCCAAACGTTACATGTAGCATGGTATAATTCTCATACATCCTAGTTGCATGTAAAACCTAGCATGTCACAATATTATATATCACATATATAATATTTATGTAACAAAAGAAAACAATACAATAAACATACATCATATATATGTTAAATGTATTACAAGTGAGAATAATAAATACTTAAGTGAACATATATATATATATATATATATATATATATATATATATATATATCATTTTATCGAATTAACACTTGATCCAATAACCCGGCTATATCACATATAACCAGTCGATATCATATATCATGAGAATAGAATACAGTATCACATATCGTATTAATCTCGGTTCCCGCACATATCACATATGTGCTCCTACTCCATTTAGCCTTGTTAGTTATATGTATGCCCTAGAGGCCATTACTGTACATAGGATGTATATTGTAGTGGATGCTTGGACATATATAGGGAGGACTTTCTTGCTCGACATGATAGTATGCTATCTGGTTGCTCTTTACCTTAACGTGTACACTGATTGTCTCTCTGTTACATGTTGGTAAAGCCCTTAGGATGTGTACTTGACTACCTGGACTATGATGCGGATCATACTAGTGGGGACATGGTAGTCCATAAGTACATCCTTCAAGGTCCCTAGTCATGGGTGTATCGAGACGGGGCATCGATATACCAGAGTAGACTAGCGTATACCTTCTCGACCCATACAGATGGGTGATGGATGATCCCATATCCATTGGTATTTGACATCAGAGATGATATACGGGTGCTCAGTGGAGACTGGGTACACTGGACGGACTCGCCGAGAACTCCCAGATGGTATTATACCTTACGTCAGATGGCAGTTCTCTGGTGACACTGGTACAGAGTAGTCTGTTGACCCGAGATCGTCATAGAGTCTTGTGTGGTTCCCACTGTGCTTTGATTTCCACCTTACCACGTCTAAGAGGGCATGCAAAACAATGGTTTTTGGGTACAGTCCCGAATCACATGGAGGCAATGAGCGATAGGAGGGGATTCGTCTCTCCCGGTATAGGGAGTTGATGTTGCGCTGTGTTTGATTGGCTATAACCGGAAATCCCTGGCCAGGGTTGCTGAGATTTACTGGTAAGTGTTACCAGTAGTTTCTCGAACTGTTATAGACCTCATATCGGCACGACTTATCGAGCTATTGGGGTCTGACGTTTACCACCCCTAGGCGAGATATGCGACATATCAGACGACGAGACCGGACTGTACGGTAGGTGTTACTGGTTGGATTCACAGGAGTATGAGCGGGCTTGCTCGTCGATCTTCTGATCGCTCAATACCCGGGTGGCCGTTACGTTTAGCAGACCGCTTGCGGCTTGTGGGTGATTGATATGATCATCACCTGCTGCCGGCGTATTGACGAGTCTTTAGAGTCCTACACAGAGGTTTCCTGGCTGAAGCGAAACGAAATAGGAGCGCATATGAGATATGTGCGGGACCGAGAATAATGCGTGTATGTGATACCGTATTCTATTCTCGCGATGAATGTATCGATTGGTTGTATGCGATATAACCTAGTTATCGAATCAAGGATTGATTCGATAAGCCGATACATTGGATATTAGTCGGTTATATGCGATATGACCGGATCGTTAAATCAAGTGTTGATTTAATGATTTAATGTATAATTATATACTTGATAAATTACTTTGCATTAACTAGTATTTGTTCACTTTAAATGGATTTTCTCACTTGAAATACACAAGTTGTATATGTGATATACTTTTGTGCACTTGTTTGTATCATGTTTGATGATACATGCTAACTTGGGTTTGGGTGTGTGATTAAACCATGGTTATGTTAATGGTTAGGGCTTTGTTTATCTACTTATTCATTTATTTATTTATTCATTTTGGAAAGATGAAGAGAAATGGTGGCTTGATTTGTTTTCTAGTTGAAGCTTCATGAAGCTTTGAATAAGTCCACCATTTTTGTTTCATACTTAACCTTAACCATTCAACCTAACTTTAGTTTATTCTCTACACCCAACTATGGTTGCAAATATGATAAGTATCATTTTATTTTCCTATTTTAAAGAGAGATATCATATTCTTTCTTCTTCTTCTTCTTCTTGAACAAAGAAGAAAGCTTGCTACCATTAATGGCATCTTGAGAAAAAGAGTGAGAAATCCAATTCTAAAGTGAACCCACTTCCTATTTCTTCATCCTCTACCACTTGCCATGTAGTATAGGGTGTTTTCTTCACAAGTTTCACGACTTGGTGAAGTGGGAGCTTGATCTTGTGTTGCCTCGACGTAGATCATCTTCGGCATCGAAGTCGACGACCTAGCCCGATCATTTCTTCGATGAAACCACCGCGAGAGTCCGAGATCCAATGGGTACAGCGGAGGGACTTCATCACGGAGCAATGGAGGTGGAGAACCGGATCTACAAAGGTTGTATTTCCGTTCACTTATTAGTAAAGCAGTTTACATGTTGTAGTTATCGTCTAAAACTCTAGTCAACGATCGCATTAGGGTTTCTCGGCACCTAGAATTTTTGAATTTGGCATGGTTGATGCCTTGTGAGACCTCTTGAGCATGCCTAGGAACCCTACAGTGGTATCAGAGCCTAGCTAGAGCCTTAGGCGATGCGTAGACGATGTTAGAAACCCGATCGAACCCCGAAACCCTAGAATTCAACCCTCTCTGGACATTTTTTCAAAACTGGGTTTTTTCCAGATTAAAAATTCTTAAAAAATTCAGCAGGAAGTTCTAAGAATTACAGTGCAAAACGACCACCTGAATCATCTAAACCGCCGCGGAACCGCGGCAGGATCCTGGCTCCGGTGGCGGTTCCGCGGCCATATGGTCTCATCCTCCATTAATTTTTGCACCGTAATTCTTATATTTAGGTGCTGTATTTTCTGGGAATTTTTAAATATCACTCAAGAGTTGAGTTTTCTGGGTTGTATTGGGGACTCGGTGATTCGATCAGATTATTTAACTTTGTTTACTGTGTTTTCCGGATAATTTTTGAATATGTTAAAAAGTTCGACCGGATATAAATACCCACTTTTTCCCCTGTCGGGAAATTTCCAAGTTTTGGATCTTTCTGTGGTTTAATAACGTTCTAAGTAGTGCAAGTAACGCGATGGACCCTCTAGAAGACAACAAACCTTAACTCGATTATGTGACCGTCTTGAACTGCCCTTTGAACCTTAGGGTTTGGGGCAGTACGACGTGCCACATGTGAGGCGTTGGCTTGACCCTTCTACGGCTGGACCATTGGTACTGAGGCATGAACTGGATGTTTTTAAACTTGTTTCATGTGTTGAGCTATTTCGGGAAAACTTGGGTGTTCAGTGGTTCGATCGGAAAGTTTGACATTTTCTATTTATCCGGAATGCGATACAATAATTGGAATCCACATGTAGTTATGAGATAACTGATATGAATGTTATAAACATAGCAGTTTAGTCTCACTTGATCGGTTGCCACGGAATTTTGATGCGATCGAAAGTCCGTCGCAATCACGTAGCGTACGCGGATACTCGCCGGGTAAACTTAATAGACAGCCTCACTCCATAGCCCCGACCAAGTGACTGTAGGAGAACCCCGTCGCCGAAAGCATCCGTTCGGGTGCTCGCGGAAGCGGTGTTCCGCCTTGGTGCACTTCGTCGGAGGCATCGGGGGTGCAGCCGTCTACTGAAGTTTGCGACGAGCATTCGATCAGGATGACGGAAATCTTGTTGAATTGCCCGACTTGATATTGAAAAGAGTTTTCGATAATGAGACTAAAATACGGGGTTTATAATTGTTAGGCATGCGATATCTAAGTATTTCATTTGATTAGGCATGCGATGTCTATGCAGGTTGCGGATTCCAACTGTTGTAGTTTTACACTTTCTTTTCTGTGACCGTAAGTGTAATATGTGATATCGCCGGTTTCGTTGCTATATGTCAACGACAATTGGGATGCGCATATTTACTTACGTTGATGACATGTGATGTTATGTGTTGCTGGATATGTTATATTGGATCGTCGTGTTTGAATAGCCGGGGGGTTTTATGTGAGATGAGTGTTTTTCATTTTCAATTCATGTAAAAACTTGTATGTAATATTCTTTTATTGGGGCACTTCCAGGTTGCGGAAGATGTCACCCTTTGTATATTATTTACTTTTCCGCACTAGGATAGACCCAAGGAGGAGAGCACAAGTAACCGGGTTCTGGAGTCCAGTGGGAGACCAACTCGAGGAGTCGAGTCCAGGTATCCTAACTCTAGAATTGGAAGGGTTGCTTGCCGCTCTCGTAGGGATCTAGGGGTGTGGGTTTGGCTATTCATCGCGACCGTGGAATCCGTGTTTTATACTGGCTCGTATTGAAAACACGGACGTCCTAGTATATCCAATGTTTCATATGATTCTTCTGCTGCGATATCTGTGATGTGATCATGTGATGTTCTGTGATGGATACTGTATATAGTATATATGATATATTATATAGACGTTACTTATATTTTACACCCGCGCTAGCCCTGCCCCGCTCTGCCGTTAGTTACCTAACCTAACGGTGCACGAGGGGACATCGAGGCGAATGCGGATGGCATAAGTGTACGTCGTATTTATCTGTGATGTTTAGGTGATTACATGATGGGACTTCATTAATATGATTAATGAAAGTAAAAGAAACCTAAAGATGTTGTAGAATTGAATTTCAAAAATAAAACAGGTAGCTACAGTTCTTGCTTTGCACAGCGGTATATATGATATATCCTGCACCTTATTCGATGAGGAAAGGGCCGATGATCCCTTCACCGGGAGTGACCCCTTTAGCAATAACTGGCAGATGCTACACACTCGGTTTGTTTTTTGAAAGCTTCTATAGTTTCTGCTTTGCACAGTGATATATATGATATATCCCGCACCTCATTCGACGAGGAAAGGGCCGACGATCCCTTCACCGGGAGTGACCCCTTTAGCAAAACTAGAAAAGCCTAAAAAACACTCCATTTTAAAATCATTTGATTCTACAACGATATAAAGTTCATTACGCAAAAGGTTTTCTTAAAAACCTGTCGTAGCCCTCCGTCATTTCAGATAGGTAATAGTTAGTATTCGTGCTGCGTTTGTTGACTCAGTCAAGGCGTAGTGTGCGGTAGCTGATTAGTGCTTATCTGCAAAGCATATGATGCGATTGGATTAGGGTAGTCGTGCGACCTTGTTGACTCAGTCAAGGGTCGTGTGGGTGGGTTTAATTCAATCGAGAAATAACGGGTTGACCTTTACTTGCGGTCTATGATTTGTTGACTCAGTCAAGGTCATAGATCGCATGGGGCAAAATATTATCGGGAATTTCAAGTGTTGAAATTTGCAATGAGATTGCATACCTTCTATGAGATAGTTGGATCCCGATACCCGCTGCGAGTAATTGTTACTCCTGGGAGAGTTTTACACATTACAATTAGCCGATCAAGTAGGTGTCTAGAAAGGTGTCAACGGAGTTACGCCTCTGGGAAAACGAGATTTACATTAATTAGGTTCGTGCGAAAGCACGGGGGACCTCCTTCAAAGTACCGACACTGGCCTGGCTGAAAGATTGGCGAACTTGTAGCGTGTAATTAATCCCGGCTAGTCTTTCCTTTTAGGGTTTGAAGGAAGATTTGATAAAAACAGTGGGAGCCATCCTGATTAGATAAAATAATAACCAATCTGATCTTGCAAGAGCATACGCAGAGTGTTTTCTTCTCTCTCTCTCCAGGTAGCGACCATGTCACGCCTTAATCAAGATAATAATACGGAATATTGACCGAACCCGCTTGTTATACTGAGCTGGGGAACGTTGGTCCCGCTCCAACTTATAATTGTTATAAGACAGAGCAGGAAATTGGGGATTACCAGAATTCCCGTGCCGCCCAAACGAAGAAAGTGCATATGATGCATCTTCTTCGGGTATGTTCATTACAAAGAACTATTTCTCTGTATCCTCTACGTCCTGGGTATTTGATACCGGATCAGGATCCCAGATATGTAACCTGTTACATAGGGCTACAGAAAGGTAGAGAACTGAGATCGGGTGATAAGTTTCATGAGACAGAAAACGGTGCAAGTGTTGCAGCCAAGTCTGTTGGTCACTGTCACCCTGTATTCCAAATACATTGATTCTGAATGAATGTTATTAGATACCGAACCTGATATACAAAATCATATCAGTCTCTTTATTAGTAAAGAAATGATAAAATTTTGTATTGATGGATAATGTTTTGAACATTTCCTATATCAAAAGTTGATCGGTTCAGGCACGTTATCTAAAAGCATTGATGTTCTAAATCAAACTACAGTTCTTAGTATACAGAACACACACAAGAGGAAGAGTTCAGAAATGAACGAATCCTTCTTGAGGTATTGTAGACTAGGTCATATCAATGCGACCCGACTAGCTAAGTTGCATAAAGATGCATATTTAAATCTGTTTGAATTTACATCTTGTGAAAACTTGCCGGTCATGTCATAAAGATAAGATGACCACAGCTCTGTTTATTTGAAGCAGAGAAAGAGTTAGTGAACTCTTGGGATTGATACATGTTGATGTATGTAAGGTCCCCTGTCTACACATGCCAAGACCGGTTCTTTGTACTTCATTACATTCTCTGATGATCTTTCGAGATTCAGACCTATGTTCCTGTTGAAACACAAGTCCGAACCTTTTGAGATATTCACAGAATATAAGTTAGAAGTAGAGAACCAAAATACGGGTATAAGTATTATGTCCTATGATGAGATCAAGAAGGAGAATACTTGTGCATAAAATTCCTGGACTATTCTAAAGGAGAATGAGATTCTTTCTCAGCATTACTCTTTCGTATACACCATAGCACGATGGTATATCGGGGTGGAGCAATAGCACCCTATGTGATATGGTGTGCTCTATGATGAGTAATACTGAGTTTCCTGTTTCCTTTTGGGAGTTATGTGCATGAGAAGCTGCATACCTATTGAATAGGGTTCGAATCAGATCACAGCCTACCACTCCATATGAGATATGGTATGGGAAGAGCCCATGTCTTAAGCTAGTTAAGATTTGGGGTTGTCCGGCCTATGTCTAAAAGCAAAATCCGGACAAGCTCGAGGCAAGGTTAGTTATGTAGAACTGGAAAGGTTCCAGCTATGCAAACTACAACAGATGATTTGAAAGAACCAAGGGATTCAATAGTTACCGACGAACCTCAGCCTCTCCGTCGATCTGGTAGGGTTCCTCATCTGCCTGAGAGATACTTCGGTTTCTCGATGACAGTGGGAGCGAGGATTGCATCATGAGATGATGACCCAACTAGTTTCGAGCTGGCCATCAGGAATGGGACTCTATAAGAATGGCTAGATGCTTAGTGATTTGAGATGGAATCCATGTACACCAACAAAGTATGGACTTTGGTTGCTATATCTGAAGGGTTAAATCCCTATCAGGAGCAAGTATATCTTGAGAAGATTACTAGGTGTAGATGGAAAAGTTGAGACTTTCAAAGCTAGACTTGTTAAAGGTTTTCGTCATCGACTAGGCGTGGATAATGATGAAACATTTTCTAAGGAGCTATGCTTAAGTCCATCCAGATCCTACTTGCCACGGCTACATACCATGACTACGATATCTGGCGGTTGGGTGCCATGACTGCTTTTCTAGATGGTGTTTTAGAAGAGTGCGTCTATAAGTACACAGCCAGAGGGCCTCGTAGACAGTGGGAGCAGCGGAAACGTGTGCAAGATGTTTTATGTTATAAAGCAAGCATCGCGGAGTTGGAACATCTGTTTTGATGTATTAGTCAAAGAGTTTGACATCATCAAAATGGTAGATGAACCTTGTATAAACAAAAGGGTAGTAGGGAGTATGGTGACGATCCTCGTAGAGTAAATGGATGACATACTCTTGATAGGGAAGGAGTTTCCTATACTATGCTCGATCAATCTCCGCTTATCACAATGATTCTCCACATAGGATTAAAGTGATACCTACTAAATCCTGGGTTTTGGATCTATGAGATAGATCTAAATGGATGTTAGGATTCTCACTAGCTGAAGTGAGATGGTATCAATTGATCCTGGGGAGAATCACTGGAAGTGTTCCAGGGTGATAAGGACGACTGAATGTCAGTCACAGGCATTGTCTTTACCCTCAGTGGAGGGACGGTATGTTGGAAGAGTTCCAAGCTAAATACCGTGGCTTACTAGACGATAAAGGCTAGATACATCGCTACTTAAGATACTACCAAAGAGGCAGTCTGGATGTATATTGGTTCATGAGATGAACTTAGTTCCTCCTATTGTGTGACAATGGAGTTGTGGCTTATGCCTAGGAACGCCCGTCCCATCAGTGATCCAGACATATTCTAAGGCAGTATCACCTGATCATGGAGATGGCTGATCTCCAAGGTGATCGAGGTAAGGAGAGAAGACTCAGAGGACAACACGGCGGATCCACTCACAAAGGCCTTTTCCCAGAGAGAGACTTTTTATGGGATGGTTGAGTATGAGATACTACAACCACTGCTATCGGATGGCCCTAGTGCAAGTGGGAGATTGTTAGTTATATGTATGCCCTAGAGGCCATTACTATACATAGGATGTATATTGTAGTGGATGCTTGGACATATATAGGGAGGACTTTCTTGCTCGACATGATAGTATGCTATCTGGTTGCTCTTTACCTTAACGTGTACACTGATTGTCTCTCTGTTACATGTTGGTAAAGCCCTTAGGATGTGTACTTGACTACCTGGACTATGATGCAGATCATACTAGTGGGGACATGGTAGTCCATAAGTACATCCTTCAAGGTCCTTAGTCATAGGTGTATCGAGACGGGGCATCGATATACCAGAGTAGACTAGCGTATACCTTCTCGACCCATACAGATGGGCGATGGATGATCCCATATCCATTGGTGTTTGACATCAGAGATGATATACGGGTGCTCAGTGGAGACTGGGTACACTGGACGGACTCGCCGAGAACTCCCAGATGGTATTATACCTTACGTCAGATGGCAGTTCTCTGGTAACACTGGTATAGAGTAGTCTGTTGACCCGAGATCGTCATAGAGTCTTGTGTGGTTCCCACTGTGCTTTGATTTCCACCTTACCACGTCTAAGAGGGCATGCAAAACGATGGTTTTTGGGTACAGTCCCGAATCACATGGAGGCAATGAGCGATAGGAGGGGATTCGTCTCTCCCGGTATAGGGAGTTGATGTTGCGCTGTGTTCGATTGGCTATAACCAGAAATCCCTGGCCAGGGTTGCTGAGATTTACTGGTAAGTGTTACCAGTAGTTTCTTGAACTGTTATAGAGCTCATATCGACACGACTTATCGAGCTATTGGGGTCTGACGTTTACCACCCCTAGGCGAGATATGCGACATATCAGACGACGAGACCGGACTGTACGGTAAGTGTTACTGGTTGGATTCACAGGAGTATGAGCGGGCTTGCTCGTCGATCTTCTGATCGCTCAATACCCGGGTGGCTGTTACATTTAGCAGACCGCTTGAGGCTTGTGGGTGTTTGATATGATCATCACCTGCTGCCGGCGTATTGACGAGTCTTTAGAGTCCTACACAGAGGTTTCCTGGCTCAAGCGAAACGAAATAGGAGCGCATATGAAATATGTGTGGGACCGAGAATAATGCATGTATGTGATACCTTATTCTATTCTCGCGATGAATGTATCAATTGGTTGTATGCAATATAACCTAGTTATCGAATCAAGAATTGATTCGATAAGCCGATACATTGGATATTAGTCGGTTATATGCGATATGACCGGATCGTTAAATCAAGTGTTGATTTAATGATTTAATGTATAATTATATATTTGATAAATTACTTTGCATTAACTAGTATTTGTTCACTTTAAATGAATTTTCTCACTTGAAATACACAAGTTGTATATGTGATATACTTTTGTGCACTTGTTTGTATCATGTTTGATGATACATGCTAACTTGGGTTTGGGTGTGTGATTAAACCATGGTTATGTTAATGGTTAGGGTTTTGTTTATTTACTTATTCATTTATTTATTTATTCATTTTAGAAAGATGAAGAGAAATGGTGGCTTGATTTGTTTTCTAGTTGAAGCTTCATGAAGCTTTGAATAAGTCCACCATTTTTGTTTCATACCTAACCCTAACCATTCAACCTAACCTTAGTTTATTTTCTACACATAACTATGGTTGCAAATATGATAAGTATCATTTTATTTTCCTAGTTTAAAGAGAGATATCATATTCTTTCTTCTTCTTCTTCTTCTTGAACAAAGAAGAAAGCTTGCTACCATTAATGGCATCTTGAGAAAAAGAGTGAGAAATCCAATTCTAAAGTGAACCCACTTCCTATTTCTTCATCCTCTACCACTTGCCATGTAGTATAAGGTGTTTTCTTCACAAGTTTCATGACTTGGTGAAGTGGGAGCTTGATCTTGTGTTGCCTCGACGTAGATCATCTTCGGCATCGAAGTCGACGACCTAGCCCGATCATTTCTTCGATGAAACCACCGCGAGAGTCCGGGATCCGATGGGTACAGCGGAGGGACTTCATCACGGAGCAATGGAGGTGGAGAACCGGATCTACAAAGGTTGTATTTCCGTTCACTTATTAGTAAAGCAGTTTACAAGTTGTAGTTATCGTCTAAAACTCTAGTCAACGATCGCATTAGGGTTTCTCGGCACCTAGAATTTTTGAATTTGGCATGGTTGATGCCTTGTGAGACCTCTTGAGCATGCCTGGGAACCCTACAAGCCTGAGCTAGGAAACCTCTGTGTAGGACTCTAAAAACTCGTCAATACGCCGACAGTAGGTGATGATCATATCAAACACCTACATGCTGCAAGCGGTCAGCTAAACGTAACAGCCACCCGGGTATTGAGCGACCAGAAGATCAACAAGCAAGCCTGTATATACTCCTGCGAATCCAATCAGTAACACTACCATACAGTCCGGTCTCTTCGTCTGATATGTCGTATATACAGTCTAGGGGTGGTAAAACGTCAGACCCCAATAACCGATAAGTCATGTCAATGTGAGACTCATAACGGGTGGAGAAACTACTGATAACTCTTACCAGTAAATCTCCATATCATCCCTGGCCAGGGACTTCCAGTTATAGCCAATCGAACACAGCGCAACATCAACTCCCAATACCGGGAGGGACGAAACCCATCCTATCGCTCATTGCCTCCATGTGATTCGGGAATGTACCCAAAAGCCACCGTTTTGCACATTCTCGTGAACGTGGTAGGAAATCAAAGCACAGTGGGAATCACACAAGACTCTATGATGATCTCGGGTCTACAGACTAACCTGTACCAGTGTCACCGGAGAACTGCTATCCGACGATAGGTATAATACCATCTAGGAGTTCTCGGCGAGTCCGTTCAGTATACCCAGTCTCCACTGAGCACCCGTACACCATCTTTGATGTCCAACACCAATGGATATGGGATCATCCATCGCCTATCATATAGGTCAAGATGCGTGTACGCTAGTATACTCTGGAGTATCGATGCCCTGTCTCGATACACCCTCGACTAGGAACAGTTATAGGATGTACTCGTGGACTACCCTGGCCCCCACTAGTATGATCTCATCATAGTCCTAGTAGTCGAGTACAGATCCTAAGGGCTTTATCAACATGTGAGAGCAAGACAGTAAACTAATATAAGTCAACATGTTAAGACAAAGTGAAACCAGATAGCATACTATCATGTCGAGCAAGAAAGTCCTCTCTATATATATCCAAGCATCCATTATAATATACATCATATGTACAACAGAGGTCTCTAGGGCATATACATAACTAACAATCTCCCACTTGTACTAAGGCCATCTGTTGTAGTATCTCATACCCAATAACCCGAAGGGTCTCTCAAAATGTATCTGGGGTATGTCCTTCGTGAGTGGATCCGCAGTGTTGTCCTTCGTATTAACTCTCCTGACCTCGATCTCCCGGCGATCAACTATCTCTCGGATCAGGTGATACTGCCTCAGAATATGCCTGGATCGCTGATGGGACCTGGGTTCCTTGGCTAAAGCCACAGCTCCATTGTTATCACAATACAGAGGTATTAGATGCTCAATGGACAGAACCACACCAAGTTCAGTGATGAACTTCTTCATCCAGACAGCCTCTTTGGCAGCATCGTTGGCAGCGATGTATTGAGCCTCCATCGTTGAGTCTGCCACGGTTTCCTGTTTGGAACTTTTCCAACAAACCGCCCTTCCATTTAGGGTAAAGACAAATCCCGAGTGCGACTTAGAGTCGTCCTTATCACTTTAGAAGCTCGAATCGGTAAAGGACTCCACCTGGACTTCTTCGTTACCATACACCAAGAACATCTCTTTAGTCCTTCTCAAGTACTTGAGAATGTTCTTCACAGCTGTCCAGTGATTCTCTCCAGGATCTGCTTGATACCTACTCACTACACTTAGTGAGTATGCTACATCGGGTCCGGTACATAGTATCGCGTACATGATAGAGCCTACTGCCGAAGCATAGGGTATCCCTTGCATGCGAGTTCTCTCCAAATCAGTCTTAGGAGACATTTCTTTGGAGAGAGTGAGTCCAGAGATCGTGGGTAAGTTTCCACGCTTGGATTCTTCCATACTAAACCTCTTTAGTATGGTGTAAATGTACCTGGATTGGGACAATCCCAATATCCGTTTAGATCTATCTCTGTAGATCTTAATTTCCAAAATGCAGGAGGCATCACCTAGATTTTTTATTGAGAATCTTTGTGATAAGAAGAGCTTGACCGAGTGCAGCATAGGAACATCATTTCCTATCAAGAATATGTCATCCATGTACAATACGAGGAAGACAACCTTCCTCTCTGCAACCTTCTTGTAAATACAAGGTTCATCTACGTTTTTGATGAAGTCAAACTCTTTGACTACTACATCAAAACAGATGTTCCAACTCCGCGATGCCTGCTTCAACCCGTAGATGGATTTAAGTAGCTTGCACACCTTTCCGCTGCTCCCACTTTCTACGAAGCCCTCTGGCTGAGTCATGTACACGCACTCCTCTAAATCACCATTTAGAAAGGCGGTCTTAACATCCATTTGCCAGATTTCGTAGTCATGGTATGCAGCAATGGCATGTAGGATCCGGATGGACTTAAGCATAGTCACTGGAGAAAAGGTTTCATCATAATCCACACCTGGTCGTTGACGAAAACCCTTTGCAACAAGTCTAGCTTTGTAAGTCTCAACTTTTCCATCTACACCAAGTTTCTTCTTAAAGATCCATTTGCTCCCAATGGGTTTTACCCCTTCGGGAGCAACTTCCAAAGTCCATACTTTGTTGGTGTACATGGATTCCATCTCAGATCGCATTGCATCCAGCCATTTCACAGAGTCCCCACTCGTGATGGTCTGCTCCAAGCTAGTCGGGTCATCATCTTCCATGATGCAATCCTCGCTCCTACTATCAATGAGAAAACCGTAGTATCTCTCAGGTGGATGAGGAACCTTACTAGATTGGCGGAGCGGCTAAGGTTCGTCGGGAACTACTGAATCTTCTGGTTCCACTAAATCTTCAGTTGCAGTTTGTGTTATTGGAACTTCTTCCAGCTCTACTTCTTTGCCACTAATTTCTTTAACAAGAAATTCCTTTTCTAAAAAGGTGGCATGCTGAGCAACAAACACTTTTTGCTCCTCACTGTGGTAGAAAAAATATCCATATGAATTCTTTGGATATCCCACAAACTTGCAGAGAACTGAACGTGCCTCGAGTTTGTCCGGATTTTGTATTTTGACATAGGCTGGACAACCCCATATCTTAACTCGTTTAAGATATGGTCTCTTCCCACTCTATATCTCATATGGTGTGGTAAGTACAGATTTAGATGGAACTTGATTCAATAGGTATGCTGCTGTCTCAAGCGCATAACCCTAAAAGGAAATAGGCAACTCAGCGGATCTCATCATAGAGCGCACCATATCTAATACGGTGCGATTCTTCCGTTCTGATACACCGTTGTGTGTGGTGTATAGGGTGGAGTAAGCTGAGAGAGAATCCCATTCTTTTTTAAATAGTCCAGGAACTCATTGCTCTAGTATTCTCCTCCTCATTCAGATCGAAGGATTTTAATACTTTTACCCGTTTGGTTCTCTACTTCGTGTTTATATTCTTTGAATTTCTCAAAAGCTTCAGACTTGTGTTTCAGCAGGAACACATGTCCGTACCTTGAGAGATCGTCAGTGGATATAATGAAGTACGAAGAACCATTCCCGGCATGTGTAGACATGGGATCGCATACATCACTATGTATCAGTCCCAAGAGTTCTGTAACTCTTTCTCCGTGTCTACTAAACGGAGTTTTGGTCATTTTGCCTTTGAGACATGAATGGAAAGTTTCATAAGATGATAATTCGAACGCATTTAAATAACCATCTTTATGTAACTTAGCTAGTCGTGTCGCATTGATATGACCAAGTCTACAATACCACAAGAAGGATTCGTTCATTTTGTAAGTGCACGGCGGCGCCCCGGCCGTCAATCCGACGCCGGAATGCGGAAGCTATGATTTACTTTAACTTTTCAAACCGGCACCACCGCACACTATAAACCCGGATCGTGCCATTAAACTAGTCCTAGCTAACTACAAGATGGGGAAGAGAGATATACCGAGTGATCCGTGTCCTCCGGTCTCCTCATCGTCGTCCCGATCTCCCGCGGAGTGTCCGGTCTCCACCTCGTCGCCGGAAGGGCACCACGTCACCGGCTTCTTTTACGGGCTCCCACCTCTATACCGAGGTAACTCGGGCATGAAGTTGGCGAGTCGACGTGCCCAAGATTTGCTGTAGAATGTGTAGTGCTCATGTCTCATTTTGGGGTTTATGGAAGTTTCCTTTTGAGATGGTGGAGGAATGAAGTTTTGGAGATGGAGCTAAAATGGATTTTGTGCAATGCCAATGAACAAAAATCCCCACCCAAAAATATTGGGCAGCCCCCCAAAGAGCCAAGGCCGGCCATTACAAGGTGAGGATGGAATGAATAATGAGAGAGTGAGAGAAGTCCAAAGGGATGTGTATCAATCATGATGCAAGAAAAGAATGATGATCAAAAGCAATGAACACCACCATATCTATACTGAACCACAACCATTATCAAAACCATGTCACACAAAAGTCAAGCCATGATGGATAAATCAAGTCAAAGGATGGTGCACCCATCATGATGCAACAAAATGCAAAGAACACCCTCCACAAATGCTTATTTGCATAAATGCAAATAAGCCCTTCTCCACCAATCTTCGGCCAATGAAAGATACAAATGAAATATGGCCGAAACGGAAAATAAACTGGCAACTCCAAAAACTAGTCCCGTAATAAATTACAGGAAAACCCCGATACTGTGCATACACACCCGCATCTGTATTCCGACCGAATACAAATGCAATGAGACAAAATCTACACTGTCCAATACTAGGATCCGGCTTAAACCAAAGCCCGCTAGTATTAACCGTCTGATCATGATCCGTACAATACCGCACGTATCTGATCGAACCCTGCCATATCTCCATACGGCCTCTACAGCGTTTCGCCTGAAAACTTGAGCAACTGAATGTGGGGAACTCTAAAGACTCGTCAACACCTTGGTTGTGGATTTAACCACTAGCACGTCAGAGGTATAAGCCAATACGTGACGGGCTACTAGGTATTGACCAAAAGGGACGTCGATGAACGAACTCATCCTGACACCTTACTAAGCCTGTCAGTGACAATATCCGTACAGTCCGGTCCGTTCGTCTATGAGCATCGCATGGCGGGCCTAGGGGGTTGGTAAAAGTCAGACCCCCAAAAGCGGTACAAGTCGTGTCAGAGATCAGCCCAGAACACCCTGAAATACTACTGGAATACCTACCAGTAAATCTCCTGGCTTGTCCAAGGACTTTTCATGTTCTGGCTCTCCTAGACACAGCGCGACCTCACCCCCAATACCGGGAGAGACGAACCCCCGAAGATCCGCTCACTGCCTCCATGTGGCTCGGGACTGTACCCAACTAAAACCTGTTTGCATGTCTCCTTTGAGCGTGGTAGGGTAGTAATCAAAGTACAATGGGAACTCACACGAGACAAATGACGATCCTCAGGTCGATGAACTAACCTGTACACATGTCACCAGGGAACTGCTATCTGACGTCAGGTATAAGACCAACTAGCATATTCCCGGCGAGTCCTGTCCGGTGTACTCATAACCCAATGAGCACCTGTATACATCTTAGGTGAACTAACTGACACCAGTGGCTTGTGAGACCGGCCACCGTCCCTCGTCGGGGTCTCGACTGTATACACTAGTCTACTCTGGAGTATCGATGCCCTGTCTCGAAACTCCCACGACTAGGGACCATTTAAGGATGTGCTTATAAGCTACCAGCTCTCACGTATATGATCGCCCTCATACTGCTGGCAGTCAAGCAAGAATCCTAGGGGCTCTATCAACGTGTAATAGCGACCTGTCAGGTCACCTAAAGCAGTACACGATGATAAAGGTAAACCAGATAGCATACTATCATCTCGAGTAAGACTGTCCTACCGGGATAGGTCCTCCCTCAATCATTGCAATCACGTGCCTATGACCCAATAATTAACTCTGAGGGCACTATCTCCAACAATCTCCCACTTGCACTCAAGGTTAATTATTTCGATGTCGCATACTCACAGCCCGTATGATACCGAACACCCAACTCCTCTACTTGTCAGTCTCACGAAACTCATTTGCGAAACTATTGCGTTCGAGGAATAGCCTCAGTGAGTGGATCCGCCTGGATGTTTCCTTCTATGTCTCTCTATATCTCATGTTCGCGGAGAAAGCCATCTCCCGAAATGAGCAATACCTGTCTTAGAATGTGTCTGGATGTCTGATGGGACCTAGCTCATAAATGAACTCCAAATCCAAACTTCTTAGACTGTATTGTCAACTGAACTTAATCAGTATCCTGCGCCATGCCTCCCTCAGTATTGCCTTGGACCACCTGTCCAAAATACTGCCCCTCGTCAGAAGGAAAACTATAACTCTGACAACCTCCCTGTCGTCCAGGTCACCTTGGAAGCCTGGAATGATAACTGTCTCCCGAATGAGGCTGTCGTTATCATATCCCTAGAACATCCACTTATGTTCTAAAACTGCTTCCGACTGTTTCTCCAGGATTGGATTAATATCAACTTATTGCATCTACTGCAAGAACAATATCTGGTGTGGTACTTGACATCTCATGATTGACTCAATTGCCTAAGCAAGTGATCTGCCAATCATGCACATCCCTCTCCCCTTTAGTCTGTAAGACACCTTTAGAGAGGGTGACTCCATCACCTGCAGGTACACTACCGTGCCAGGAGTCGTCCATTCTAAATACTCTTAGAATGCTGTCTAAGTACCCTGATTGGGAAACCACCCAAATCTAGATATAAAACCATAGATCTAGTGACCAGTATGTCTGATATAATGTCCAAGTCCCATGTGGTGAAACCACTGTGTGACGACCAAAGTATAACCGATCGTAGAATAGGAATATCACTTCCTACTCTGTGTATGTCATCCAAATACCATGACATCACACCCTACTACCTTCTTAACAGATCCATCCCCTATTCTGATGAAGTCAAACCTATGACTGTCACATCAGAAATAGATGATCTATCTCCGCTATATCTGCTTTAGTCTATAAATAGACATAAGCCACTTGTCCACCAATGCTTCCGCTGCTCCCACTGACTACGACAGCCCTATGGCAGAGTCATATAGACGTACACTTCTAAAACTAGTTTAGAACGGCGCTATACTCATCCTCCTGCCGGGTCTCACAGTCTGGAACAACAGCAATGGCAAATCTGGGTAAACAAGAACCTCCCTGTCACCGTCCTTGAGGCTACCGGAGTACCTCTCGGGTGCCTGAGGTTACTTACCGTATCTGCGGAGTGGCCAATGGAATGTCAAACCTGATTGAATCTTTAGGTTCCTATCAAATCTTCAGTAATCGTTTGTGGTTCTGGAATCACTTCCAGTTCTACCATACCCCCACTACTGTTTTCTGAAAAAATCCATTTTTATTAAAACTGTGGCGAGTTAAGAACAATATCACTATTGATCTTCCAGATGGTAGAAAGTCAACCCTCGTCATAGCCTGGGTCAACCCACAAACAGCCATTACAGAAACGTGCCTTGAGTTATCCAGTGTCTAGTTTTAATCATAAGCCGGACAACTCCCCGTACCTTAACATCGTTAAGATATGAACTGTTCTATATCCAATATAGAACCAGAGGCACTGATTTATTTGAAACAGATTCAAATCATGCAGCTGTCTCCAGTGCATGTCAACTAAATGGAAGGAGGCCGATCAGCGTTACTCAACTTAGAAATGCTTCC
The DNA here is from genome assembly GCA_030015575.1 of Agapanthus africanus. NCBI lineage: Eukaryota > Viridiplantae > Streptophyta > Magnoliopsida > Asparagales > Amaryllidaceae > Agapanthus > Agapanthus africanus. The sequence goes on along the minus strand of CM057350.1, from coordinate 160,506,260 downwards.
AATTATGAGTAACCTGAAAGAGAAGCAAGTTCTCTTAATCATTACTATCAACTGAATACCATACACAAGTATCTACATCTTCGATCACTTTGAAGAATCCCGATACTTGCAACACCTGGTTCTCTACTTTATTCATATACCTATAACTTCTCAAAATTCGGACCCTGTGTTTCCACGAAACACCTGTCTAAAAACTAGAGAAGTCATAAGTAAACCGAATATAGTACGAGGACCAACCCCTCTGTCCTAATGGACACTGGACAATATACAATACTCTGTACAAGTCCCTTGAGTCTAAAAACTCACTCCCTGTGTGTCGTAGGTTGAAAACTGTACTTATGGTTAAGAAGAATTACACCGCTGTTTAATACTCCTTACCTAACCATCCACTGATATAGGTAAATGTCACAGACATAATTTCAAAAAAAGGTATATCTCACTCTATGAAAATAGACGTACAGATATATCAATTTGAAATTGGTGCACAACAGCGGATATTCAAAACCAAATATTTGCCGACCGGCAAACAGTCCAGGTGACTTCCTCAAATATCACCGATTACAACGAATCCCGATATAATGAAGATGATCACCTAATTCCCACTAACCTACTCCCACTCATCATCTGTAAAACATACAGATGTGAGAATCATACCTGGTAAATACATACCCTGGAGTAAGGACTAATTGGGAAATCAGTTTTCCTTTAACAGTACACATTGAAACTGAAACATTGAAATGTTTCGATGGGGTATCCCGGTATTCCTAGTAATGCCTCTTCCATTATCCAGATTCATAACTGTAACCGTGTAATTCTTTGCCACCTTTCCAAATCCCTTTATATGTCTTTTGTCAATACCTTCTGCACACCCCTTTAGGCCAAATGGTTTTCTTCCTTTCCTACCGTTCGGCACCAGCCTATGGTTTGGAAGAAGATTATCCAATAAGCATAATGGGTGTACTGTCCTAATCCTAGGAACACTCACAAAGCAAGAGAAGGTGAAGATAAAAGACAACCGAATAAACCTTATTCCTATTTCTCCTGAACCAGAATCCATCCCCGAACTGGAACAAGTTCCTTTCGAGTTTGTATATAACCATACGATGGAGTATCCAATAAACTGTGGATCTTCGTAGTGATACGGAGTGTTCTGGAGAAATACAAAGGTGATTTTAGGATTGGCGAAGAAATACTTGGTTTGGTCGTGAATATCAGTCGCAATTTACTTTGCCCTCTTACTAATCCCTTGCTTTGTCTTAACTTAATACCTTCTGTACACCATCGCTAGGCTAATTAGTTTTCTTCATTTCCTACCGGTCAGCACCTGCCTATGGTTTGGAAGAAGACTATCCAATTTGCGTAATAGGTGTACTATCTCCTAAACCAAGGAGTACTCACAACTTGAGAGAAGGTAAAAGGAAAAGACAACTGAATAATCCTATCCGTTTTCTCTAGAACCGGAAACCATCCTCGAATAAATTCCTTCGAGTTCGTATATAACCATACGATGGTTTTGTCCAATGGAAGTGGACGTTCGTAGTAATACGGGGTGTCCTGGAGAAAAGGGTAAAAGTAGGAGTGGCAATGAGGTTTGCAACTCTGACAATCCAAAAGCCAGTGTTAAGAAGGTTCGGTTAATTTTGGTCACTGAGTCATAGTCTTAGGGTCGGGTCAATGGTCGCTGCCAAAGAGAGAGAGAGAAAAGAAACACTCAGCGTGCACTCTAACCTAGATCAGAATGGTTACCAATTTATCTAATCTGGAAACCTCCCACTGTACCGTCAAATTCTCCTCCAAACCTGAAAGAAGAATTAGTCGGGATCACCCGAGGAGTAAACCAACTCATCAGTGGGAATCAGGATCCAACTATCACCGCATGATAACGTGACGGAATCCGCTCACGCTATCATACTCTAGAAGGTATGTGCATATCTGGCAAGTTTCAGTTTCTTTTGAAACTCCCGATATGATTTTTGCCCCATGCTCTTATGACCTTGACGAAGGCCAACAAATCATAAGTCACATGTCAAGTTCTACCCGTCATTGTCCAGGTTAATTTGAACCCACCCGTACAAGCCCTTGACGAAGGCCAACAAGGCTATACGACTGTCCCAAACCAACGCATCTATCTATGCAGCAGAAAGGTAACAAGCAGCTACCATACACTATGCCTTGACGATGGCCAACAAACATAGCATGAATACTACGTGCTACCCGTCTGAAACGACGGAGGGCTACGAATGGTTTCTGGCGAAAACCTTTAACGTAATGAACTTGATATCGTTGAAGGAACTGGATAGCTTTATAAAATATAGTGACGAAAACCTTTGCTAAAGAGGTCACTCCCGGTGAAGGGATCTCGGCTCTTTCCCCGTAGAATGAGGTGCAGGATATTCCAACTGAATACCACGGTGCAAAGCAAAAGTAATTGGCTATAGTGAAGTTATTGCCCTGACGCAAACTTCTGTCCAAGGGGTCACTCCCGGTGAAGGGATCTCGGCCCTTGCCTCGTCGACTGAGGAGCAGGATATTCCAACTGAATACCACGATGCAAAACAAAAGTGAACGTCCTTGCATTAACAGCTTTTTGAAAAATGTTCCAACAACATCAGAATAGGTTTTTTTAACTTGCATTGATCTGAATCAATGCAGTCCCATCAATTGATCACACCACAAAGAACGAAAATATACTGATGTATGTATATGCCATCCGCATTCGCCACTGGGTCCCGTCATTACCCGTTAGGTTAGCTAACTAACGACAGAGCGGGGACTGGACTAGCACGGATGCAAAACATATACAACATCTACTAGTATATATATATATATATATATATATATATATCAATATATAATATTTCGCTCAAGGCGTGATAAAATGCAACATCACAGAAATGTATAGCATCACAGAACAATACAGATATCTGGGATCTCCGGGTTTCACAGAGCCACTACTGAAACCCGACGTTCCCCTGGTCGTGTGGATAGCCTGTGCAATGAAATCCTAGACCCCTACGGGCGCGGCAAGTTCCCCGCCAAAACCTGAAGCGAGGCAGCCCCCTTCAGCAACGTGAATGGACCACCCGGCACTTCACGGAATCCGGTAACTTAGGCACCCCTCCTGGGTCAACCTGTACCTCTTACGAGTGCGGCGAATAGCCCGCCAATTCTAGAGTGAAGCCCCCTCCGTCTCAATGCCATGAGATGCGGGCTTGTTGCCCTCTAGAACCCGGCTATCCGTGCACCCCTCCGCGGGGTAATCCTAGTACAGAAAGTAAAATATATATACAACGGGTACATCGACCGCAACCTGGTCATGCCCCAAAATAACAATACAAACAGGCAGTGACGGCAGTCCACATGTCGGACGCTCACCCCGCAATATCAAATGTACATAATACAACAAAAACTGTACTAGCATTGCATCCAGGCTATCCCCCACGACCGATCCGCAACATCACAGTACAATCACAGAACATCAACGTGAATGTCACGTTCGCAAATCCGTCTAACCGGGCTATAGCAGTTAGACAGGATTTACCGATCAAGTGACATTCACGGTCGCAGATATAATGTAAATACTGTGAACTAATGTGTTTAAAATATCCGATCGATCAAAATTTACCAAGTAGGCCCCCAAGTACTACTGTAGCACATCAAGAAATTCTGGGCCCAAAAAATAACATTCAGAATTCACTTAAAAGAAAGTCTCCGGAATTAAATCCGGCTTTCTTATGGTATTGTAGACTAGGCCACATCAATGAAACACGGTTTACGAAGCTACACAGAGAGGGATATTTGGATCCGTTCGAATATCAGTCTTATGGAACTTGTCAATCTTGTCTCATGGGAAAGATGACAAAGACTCCGTTCACTGGACACGGAGTAAGAACGAGCGAGCTCTTGGGACTCATACACAGCGATGTATGTGGTCCAATGTCTACACATGTGCGAAGTGGTTATTCCTATTTCATTACTTTTATGGATGATTTCTCTAGGTATGGACATGTCTTCTTGATGAAGCATAAATCTGAGGCCTTTGAGAGATTCCAGGAATACAAGAATGAAGTGGAATAACAAACAGGCAAAAGTATCAAGACACTGAGATCTGATCGAGGTGGTGAATACTTAAGTGCCGAGTTCCTGGACTACTTAAAAGAGAATGGAATTCTCTCTTAGCTTACTCCTCCTTACACGCCACAACACAATGGTGTATCAGAATCCTATTGGATATGGTTCGTTCAATGATGAGTAAGGCTGAATTGCTGTGATCCTTCTGGGGACATGCACTAGAATCAGCTGCATATCTTTTGAACTAGGTTCCTACTAAGTCCGTGCCTACCACACCATATCAGATGTGGAGTGGGAAGAAACCCTGTCTTAAACACTCTAAGACATGAGGATGTCCAGCTTTTGTCAAAAAGCAGCATGCGGACAAGCTCGAGGCACGATCAGTACAGTGTAAGTTTGTGGGATACCCAAAGAATTCCAAGGGGTATCTTTTCTATTACGCAGAGGAGCAAAAGGTCTTTGTTTCTTGTCATGCCTGCTTCATGGAAACTGAATTTTTAGAAAATCAGATAAGTGGGAGCGCAATAGAACTGGAAGAAATTCCAGAACCACAAGCTATTACTGAAAGCTTGGTAGAACCAGAGATTTCAGAAGAACCGGATATCCCCGCGCCACTCCGCAGAAGTAGTAGGCAGTCTCATCCGCCCGAGAGATACTACGGTTTTCTCATAGACGGAGATCGAGAGGATTGCATCATTGACAATGATGAGCCTACTAGCTTCCAGCAAGCTATTCAGAGCGGCGACTCGGTAAAATGGCTGGATATAATACGGACCGAGATGGAGTCTGTCATGCCCCGCTTCCCGGTGTATGGGCAGAGGGCGCGACGAGGCCACTACATATTTACACAGAAGTAAATACGCTAAGCGTAACTAAGCAATACAAAAGAAATATACACAAAAGACAAATGTAATGAAACAACAACTTTATTTATTAACATTCATTTACAGTACATGGAAAAGTAAATACATCTGAATGAAAGCAATGTCTAACAGCGGCATAACAAAAATGGAAAGTACTGAAATGAAATAAGTAAAAATGGCTACAGCTCTGGGTCTTCGGTGTACTGCTTAAGGGACTGCTCCGAATGCTCCTGAATGGTCTCGTGCTCTAGTGCGTCCGATCCACCTGACAACATTCCAAAGAAGAAAGAGAAGGAGTATTGTCAGCGAACAATCGCTTGGTAAGTCCCAAAGATAAGGGAGAAGTAGAATAGACAGAGAGAGAGTGTAACTTTTAAAGTGGTATTATATTTTTATAATGTTGTATTTAGTGCTAACGCTGTTGTTTGTAGCTTGGTACAGAAGAGGCCAGTGTATATGAGATGAGTCTCAGTATGCCAGAGACTAAAGGCAAATGGAGTACAAGGATCCGTTAGAATTCCCAGAACAACGGCGATTGTATTCAGGTTAGGTGTCTTAAATCTTGCAGTCTCATGCCACTTCTAACACCTTTCGTACCAATCTACCCCTTAAACCCCGTGAAGTATTGTAACTTGTAATTGAATTGTAATATAGATTGTATAATTGGATGACTTGCTGAAACCATGATATCAGTAAATGGATATAACTGGAGAATCATGTAGATGCATGAATCATGTAGATGGATGTATATCCATGGTTCGGTTCAGTCAAGTTGTATAAATTGATAGATTGAACAGATTGAATATATGGATTCATGTTGAATTGTAGTTTGTATTTGAATCATATTCAAGTCAGATTTATTATATCGAGACACAGTCTGAGTCAGAACAATTAGAAAAGAAATTGAAATCCTGAATTAAGTTTTGATGTTATCGGTAACCGCTGCACATGGGCGGCAGGATTTGTGTCTTTTTCAAAGACGATTACCGTGTTGATAACACCGTTGTTAAGTTGTCTACCTTAAATAGATAAGCACCCACTTCTCCGGCTCCCGGAGGCTCAAGAGATTGGTCCCGCTTAAACCTATATTTACTAGGGTCCTTAGGGTAATTTATAGAACTTGAGGAGGGTTTTATATAAAAATAGTTTTGTATAATTTTCGAAATACACCTCAAGTAATTAAGTCTTTAGAGTTTTCATAGATGTAGATTTTATCATTGTGACATTTCTAGTGAATAAGAACTAATTTTCATAATATAGGGTATTTATTTGCAATATTTGACTTGTATGGAATTGCATGGTATTTTCTTATAAAGTGATTCTTTTGATTTAGAAAAATTGGAATATTTAGATTATATCAAAATTAGATATTTTGATGATACATACATATATATATATATATTTATATAAAATAATTATAATTTATTATATTTGTATTTTTAAATCTTTTGAGACTGAATGCTCCTTGCGGAGGTCTGCATCTCGCACTACTAAGCCCAGGGATGTGCGATAATCCGCACCATCCCAGACGGGTTCCCCAAAATGGGTTGTAGCGGCGCTTTGTAAAGACTTGTTTAAAATACATAATCTTGTGAAAATGGTTTTTATAAGTTAGAGGTAGTTTTGTGTAAAACAGTATTTTCCCGAATCTATGTTTTCCAAAAGGTATCGTGCTATGTTGCATATGAGTGTTGTGAGGAGGTAGGTCATTACCTCGTAATCTATTTAAAGGTATAGCAAGATTGATGATGTTTTAAAGTCGAAACTAAACTACATGGTATTTTACTGAAAAATTGCGATAAAAATTGTAATATACATTCTTTTGAAAAGGAATTTGTTCCTATTACTGATTAATAGTCAAGATATAAGCGTTTGGTATGGTTTTGTTTAAGGAAAGTTGAACTTTTTAGAGAAAACCGAATCGGAAGTCGGATTAACTCCGCTTCCGTCGGGTTTTAGTTTTACAAATTTTTAGAATAGAATAGAGAAGAGGGAGGTGGGACTTATGGGATTTCAAATTAGAGGAGAAGAGAGGGTTCGGTAGTAAGTTCCGGTGCGTCGTTTTGTCGCCGGGATCTCCTAGGGTCGTCGTCGGAATTTCGCTGGAGTTTCGCCCTTCGCTAACTCCACTTGCACACAAAATTTCTAGAGTGTTTTCTTGAGAGTTTGGACAGAATTTGTGAGTGAGGGGTGTGTGTTTAGGGATCGTATTTATAGGGTAAAACTAGGGTTAGGGTAGGTGAAAGGGTGTGAAAGAAAAATGTATTAAATTGTATTTAAAAAATGGTTTAATGGAGTTTTAAAGAGTTCTGTTAGTGTGCCGAAAATTTAAAGTGTACAGGGGTTATAAGAAGCCAAAAAGTCACATATGTCATGAAGGGAATCGACTGATCCGACTCAGTTCGGCCGGCCTCGACGGCCGATCCAGCCGCGCCGCCGACCGAGTCACGGCGAGTCGGGCCGGGGATCGTCGCCGTGGGTCGCTCGTCGGTTGGTTTGCACAGTGGGATAGTTTGTTTTATATGTGACTTTTGGTTTTACGGGTTTAGCACGTGTAGACTCTTGGGATTCTAAAAATTTAAAAAGAAATCAATATTAAAAATAATGTGGGGGATGGGATTTGAACTCTGATGCTTTGGTTCAGCAGTGCAAGGTCTTACCAATGAGCTACAAGCTCCTTCTTGCTATTAAAAAAGCAAAACAAACTTATAACTTGTGCTCAGGAAAAAGTACCCTTTCTGTATTTTAAAAAAAATTTATACAGAAAGTTGTACAGGAAGTTTAGGGTTGTTACAGAGTCCATGTACACCAACAAAGTATGGACTTTGGACATTGCTCCAGAAGGGGTAAAACCCGTAAGCTGCAAATGGATCTTCAGAAAGAAGATTGGTGTAGATGGACAGGTTGAAACCTATAAGGCTAGAATTGTTGCAAAAGGTTTTCGTCAAAGACCTGGTTTGGACTATGAAGAAACATTTTCTCCAGTGGCTATGCTCAAATCCATTCAGATCCTTCTTGCCATTGCTGCCTTCCACGATTATGAGATCTGGCAGATGGACGTAAAGACGGATTTTCTAAATGGAAATTTAGAAGAGTGCGTCTATATCGATCAGCCAGAGGGTTTCATTCACAGTGGGAGTAGCGGGAAAGTGTGCAAGTTGCTTAAGTCCATTTATGGACTAAAGCAGGTATCGCGGAGTTGGAACATCTGTTTTGATGATACAGTCAAAGAATTCGACTTTATCAAAAATCCAGCTGAACCATGCATATATAGTAAGATTGTAGGGAGAAATGTGGTATTCCTCGTCTTATACGTGGATGACATTCTCTTGATAGGAAATGACATTCCTATGCTACAATCAGTCAAAGAATTCTTGTCACAGAGGTTCTCCATGAAAGACCTTGGTGATGCCAACTACATTCTGGGGATCCAGATCTATCGTGATAGATTTAAGAGGATGTTGGGACTTTCGCAGTCCAGGTACATCGACACCATACTGAAAAGATTCAGTATGGAAGATTCAAAGCGCGGTAATCTACTGGTTTGTCACGGAATCACCCTCTCCAAAGAGATGTCTCCAAAGAATGATTTGGAAAGGGCTCGCATGTCAACTATACCCTACGCATCAGCGGTAGGCTCTATAATGTATGCGATGTTGTGTATCAGACCAGATGTAACATACACATTGAGCATTGTAAGCCAGTATCAGTCAAACCCAGGGGAGAAGCACTGGATAGCAGTAAAGAACATTCTCAAGTATCTGAGAAGGACTAAGGAGATGTTTTTAGTGTATGGCGGAAAAGACTTCCAGATCGAGGCCTTTGCTGACTCCAGCTTCCAGAGTGACAAGGATGACTCCAACTCCATGTCGGGTTATGTCTTTACCCTCAATGGAGGGGCGGTCTGTTAGAATAGCTCAAAGCAGGACACCGTTGCTGACTCGACGATGGAAGCGGAGTACATAGCTGCTTGCGATACTGCAAAAGAAGCTGTCTGGATGAAGAAGTTCCTCACAGAACTTCAGGTGGTTCCGACCATTGTTGATCCAATACATCTGTATTGTGACAACAACGGCGCTATAGCTTTAGCGAAGAAACCCAGGTCCCATCATAAGTCCAGACACATTTTGAGGCGGTACCACCTGATCAAGGAGATCGTAGATCACCGAGAGATAGAGGTGAGGAGAGTAGATACGGAGAATAACACTGCAGATCCATTCACGAAGGCCATCCCTCAGACACAGTTCGAGCGGCTGATCGAGATGATAGGTCTACGACACGCTAGTACATGGCCCTAGTGTAAGTGGGAGATTGTTAGTGTATATGCCCTAGAGGCCATTATTGTATCATACTGGTTTGTATATTACTTAATGGAAGCTTGGGACATTCACAATTGTATTGACAGTCTTACTCAAAATGGTAGTATGCTACTTCGTTTGTTTCTACTTCAATATGTGCATGTGTTTCTTTTAGCATATCGCTTATACATATTAGTGGAGCCCTTAGGATCTTTGCTTGATTACCAGCATTGTGATGACAGTCACACTAGTGTGGGCTGGGTAATCTACAGGCACATCCTTATACAGGTCCCTAGTTGTAGGATTTTCGAGACGGGGCATCGATACTCCGGAGTAGACTAGTGTATACGCTTCTCATCCCAGCAAGGGAGATGGTCTGTCCCACAGCCATTAGTACGTCGTACTGAAGATAGTATGTAGGTGCTCGTTAGGTTACGAGTACACTAGACATGACTCGTCGGGAACTGTTGGTTGGTATTATACCTATCGTCAGGTAGCAGTTCCCAGGTGACATGAGTATAGCTTAGTCCGTCGACTTGACACTGCTACTCCGCCTCGAGTGTGTTCCCACTGTACTTTGATTACTACCCTACCATGGCTCAAAAGAGTCGTGCAAACAGGTAGTAGTTGGGTGCAGTCCTGAAGCACTTGGAGGCAGTGGCAGTTAGATAGGATTCGTATCTCCCGGTATTGGGGGTTGATATCGCGCTGTGTTTGGAGAGCCATTACATAAAGTCCCTGGCCAGGGAAAGTGAGATTTACTGGTAGGTATTCCAGTAGTTTCTCAGAGTGTTCTGGGCTACACTCCGACACGACTTGTACCGCTATTAGGGGTCTGATGTTTACCCACCCCCTAGCCCGATATGCGATACTCTTAGATGAACAGAACGGACTGTACGGAGATTGTCACATTCAGGCTCAGTAGGAGTTCGGATGATTTTCTTTATCGGCCTTCTTATCGACATCTACCTGGGGACCGTTACGTGCAGCTAGTACCGCTTACGGCCTATGGTTAAACCCATTTCCAGCGTAGTGTCGAGTCTTTAGAGTCCCACATAGAGAGTTTCCCTGCACTGGGAAAAAGGTGTAGAGGCCGTATGGTTTTACGGCAGGGCTTCGATCACTTACGTGCACTTGTGCGCGTATGATGTTCGGGCGGATAATACTATTGGGCTTTGGTTTAAGCCGGATCCTAGTATTATATTGATGGATCAATTTCGTCCCTTTGTATTCGTGTTTCTCGGAACACGAATGCGGGTATGTATATACGAATGAGAGGGACATAGAAGGAGACACCTCATTAGGGTTTTGACCATTGACTTGATTAAAATAATTATGAGGTGGAGGAAAGTATTTGTTATATTTATAAATGATAATTGTGGCATGGCTACTTGGTTTGACTCTTTGACTAGATATTTCTTGTGAGATATTTTGTGGTACTAGATATTTTGGGTGAGATATTTTCTTGACATGGTTGTGGTCAAATCAAGAGAGCCATCACATTTTCTATGATCATTATCATTTATCAAAAAACTTTCTCTTTCCTCAAGTGAGCTCTCATGCTAGCTCTCTTCTTCTTCCTCACTTCAAAACCCTAAAAGCTCTCATGTGTTGAGAATCCTAGGGTTTCAAGAGACAAATAAATCCATCTTCATACTCTACATCACCTAGGCCATCAAGTTTAGCAAGCTTGTTGCCCTAGTTACCTCGGTTTTGAGGTGGAGCTCGGACTATAGACTCTCGGGTGGATCATCTTTGACTCGAGGAGGCCGTCGAAGAAGCTACGATCTGGATCGATCCTTGGAGCCTACGTAGATGAGAAGGACAGCGATGAAGACCCGAAGGACAAGTATTGAGAGGTATAACTTCGTATCCGAGTAGTTAAACCTCAAGTAGTTTGCTTGCTAGGGTTTATGAACGATTCTTGGTTCTAGTCGGTGTTGCGAAGCTCGTAAAAATAATTTTTTGCAAATTCTGCCTCCCTGCGAACACGTGGGGTGCACGACATCGACTTACATTGACTTGACCCGAACCATGAATATGACTTAACATAAACTTGACATGAATACTTGCACACAACCTGAACCTGAACTTGTACTATCTATATTCATGGATTCGGTGAAGACCTGAAAACTTGAACTATACAATTAAATATGCAAGGATAATGGGTAGGTTGGTAAGGAATGTATGTCGTGGCATAAGAGGTCATTTTAAAAGACACATAACCTGAATACCGGGTGCCAATGTCCCGTGGGTTATGACGATGCCTTGTACTTCCTATTTTCTTTGGTCCAAAGGGTAAGCTGGACTACTCTCGTATACACACATACCTTCTTTATCAAAAAACAAACAACCACGTTAGAATAGAATAACCATATACATGTACTTGCCATGCTTGAGATATTTTTTCCTACATTCATACCTGTTCATTTTTACATACACATCATTACTTATTTTCTTTTTGGGACTTACCGAGCGCTAGTTTGCTGACAACATTCTTTTCTCTTTTGTTTCCTTGTAATGTTTGTCAGGAGGACATGATTCAGAGGAGGGAGGACCTATACCGATAAAACAGTCTTACTCGAGATGATAGTATGCTATCTGGTTTGTCTTTATCATCATGATAGAGCCCATAGGATTCTTGTTTGACTACCAGCAGTATGATGGTGATCATATATGTGGGAGCTGGGGTCTATAAGCACATCCTTAAAGTGTCCCTAGTCGTGGGAGTTTCGAGACAGGGCATCGATACTCCAGAGTAGACTAGTGTATACAGTCGAGACCCCGACGAGGGGCGGTGGCCGGTCTCACAAGCCACTGGTGTCAGTTGGATCACCTAAGATGTATACAGGTGCTCATTAGGTTATGAGTACACCGGACAGGACTCACCGGGAACATGCTAGTTGGTATTATACATATCGTCAGATAGCAGTTCCCTGGTGACATGTGTACAGGTTAGTTCATCGACCTGAGGTCGTCATTTGTCTCGTGTGAGTTCCCACTGTGCTTAGATTACTACCCTACCACGCTCAAAGGAGTTGTGCAAATAGGTTTTAGTTGGGTACAGTCCCGAGCCACATTGGAGGCAAGTGAGCGGATCTTCGGGGATTCGTCTCTCCCGGTATTGGGAGTGAGATCGCGCTGTGTTTAGGAGAGCCATTACACGAAATCCCTGTCCAGGGTAATCGAGATATACTGGTAGGTATACCAGCAGAATCTCAGGGTGTTCTGGGCTGCTCTCTGACACGACTTATATCGCTGTTGGGGGTCTGACGTTTACTGGGCCCCTAGGCCGTATATGCGATACTCATAGACGAATGTTCCGGACTGTACGGTTATTGTCACTGTCAGGCTCAGTAGGGTTTATAGATGAGTTCGCTCGTCAGCTTCCCTTCCAATCAATACATAGGCAAAACGTTACGTACAGCTTGTACCTCTGACGTGCTAGTGGTTATACCCAGTGCCAGTGTACTGATGAGTCATTAGAGTCTCCCACCGACACTTTCCCAAGTTCGGGCGAAACGTTGTAGAGGCCGTATGGGTTTATGGCAAGGTTCGGAAAATGCACGTGCGTTTTCGCACGTGTCAGTTTTCGGGCAGATAATACTGGTAGGCTTTGGTTTAAGCCGGAACCCAGTATTATACTGTGTAGATATAATATCTTTGTCTCAGTTGCATTTGTATTCGGTCGTAATACAAATGCGGGTATGTTTATACCAATACGGGGTTATCCTGAAATTCGTTTCGGGATGATTTTTGGAAGTTGCCAGTTTCCAGTTTTCTATCAGCCGTATTTTGACATTCGGTTAAATACGGATTTTTCTTTTCGTCTTCAGAGTGAGTCATGCTTCTAGAAGGTTCTAGAAGTGATGACAAGGCTTGTGACTCACTTGGGTCATTAATGGTTCATTAATGATAAATGGTGACTAGGTTTAATGTGATTGGTTTGCATTTATTGTTTCTAGTGATTCATGCTTTGTTGTTAGGTTATGATAACTATCATTTGTTATGGTCACCACTTGAAGCTCCTACACTCACCTCCCTCTTCTATTTGTAGTGGCCGGCCCCTCTTTGTGAGGCATGGTTGTTCATTTGATTTCATTTTGTGAGAAAAGATTATGATAACTAGTGTATGGAAATTTCCTAGTTCAATTTCCATTCACCCGATTCCAAATGGCAACTTCTTTTAACCGTTCGTCCATAGCCTTGGACGTAACGAGACAAAGTATTCTACTCATTCTCTACTTCATCTTGGTCGTCTCTTTTAGCAAACTTGACGATCGAGTTGTCTCGGTTCAGAGGCGGGAGCCCGTTTAAAGATCCGTCGACGTGGTGCCACCTGGACGACGAGACCGGAGATCGAGCAAGTTCGGATCAGTTGCAACATAGCGTGGGATGATGGTTGAAAACCGAAGGACTCGGATCATTCGGTATAACAATTCTACCCTCTTTACAATTTGTTAGTTTAGCTTTAATGGGCGATCCGGGATAAAGTACGCGATAGCGCCCGTCGTAAAAGTTTTGTTCCGCATATCGGCATCTGTTAGATGGCCGGGGCGCCGCCGCGTACTTACAGTGGTATCAGAGCCTCACCATTAAGCTATACTAACTTGTGCTAACGCGTTTAAAACATCGATCGAACCGGAAATCAAAAACTGCAAAATCCAAGCTTGACAGTTTCTGTTGATTTTAAACGGTGTCCTAAAAATATTTTGACCATACCAGAAAATCAAGCAGGGTTTTTTAGGAATACTGTAGAAATTCGAGGAAGTAATTCCACTATTCCGCCGCGGATCCGCAGCCCCAGCTAGGGTTTTGCCGTGGATCCGCCGCAGGAATGTGGGATCACTCACTCAGTTTTCTACAGTGGATTCTATGTTGGAAATTGGGGTTTTTGGTTTATATATTTTGGGCCCAGGTTTTGTTACTGTTCTCCAGATTTGTGTGGGGCCCAATTTGTGATATTTAGTCGATCGAAATTTTAAACTTGTTAGTTTTTCAGTACTTTCATTATATCTCCGACCGGGAATGTCATTTGATCGGTAAACCGCGTCTGATTGCTATAGTTCTTTTAGACGGGTTTACGAACGTGACATTTGCGTTGATGTTCTGTGTTGTGCTGTATTGTTGCGATTTTATGGTGGTGGATAGCAGGGTGCAATGATAGTGTTGTTTTGAATTTATTTATACATTTGATTTTGCGGGGCGAGCGTCCAACATGTGGACTGCCGTCACTGCCTGTTTGTATAATATTCTTTTGGGACACGACCAGGTTGCGGTCGATGTACCTATTGTACTATTTTTATTTCTGTACTAGGTTTATCCCGCGGTGGGGTGCACGAATAGCCGGGTTCTGGAGGGCAACGGGTTCATATCTCATGGCATTGAGAGGCAAAAGGACCTCACTCTAGAATTGGCAGACTATTCGCCGCACTCGTAGGGGGTACAGGTTGACCCAAGGAGGGGTGCTCAATTTACCGGATTCCGTGAAGTGCCGGGTATTCTATTCACTATGATGTGGGGACTACCTCGCTTCAGGTTTTGGCGGGTAACTTGCCGCACCCGTAGGGGTCTAGGTTTCATTGCACAGGCTATCCACACGACCAGGGGAACATCGGGTTTCAGTAGCGGCTCTGTGAAACCCGGGGATCCCAGTTTATCTGTATTGTTCTGTGATGCTTATTACTTTTCTGTAATGTTGCATATTATCATGCCTGGAGCGATTATTGTATATTAGTATATATACTATTAGATGTTGTATATGTTTTACACCCGCGCTAGTCCAGTCCCCGCTCTGTCGTTAGTTAAGTAACCTAACGGGTGATGACGGGACCCAGTGACGAATGCGGATGGCATATACGTACATTTTATTTTCGTTCTTTTCTGGTGTGATTGATTGATGGGACTGCATTGATTCTTATTAATGCAAAGATAAAACAAACCTATAGTTAATGTTGTCGGAACAAATTTTAAAATTATTACAAAGACATTTCCTTTTGTTTTGCATAGCGGTATTCAGTTGGAATATCCTGCACCTCATTCCACGAGGAAAGAGTCGAGACCCCTTCACCGGGAGTGACTTCTTTAGCAAAAGGTTTTCGCTACTATATATTTTTATAAAGCTATCAGGTTCCTTCAACAAGATCAGGTTCATTACGTTAAAGGTTTTTCGCCAAAAACCAGCCGTAATCCTCCGTCGTTTCTTATGGATGGTCAGTAGTATTCAAGCTATGTTTGTTGGCCTACGTCAAGACATAGTGTTTGGTAGCTGCTGGGTATTCATTTGTTGCATAGATAGATGCATTAGTTTAAGTCAGACGTACACCTTGTTGGCCTACGTCAAGGGCTTGTACGATGACTTAAGTTGATCAGGACAACGACGGGTAGAACTTGACATGTTGCTTATGATTTGTTGGCCTACGTCAAGGTCATAAGAGCATGGGATAAAAATTACATCGGGAGTTTCAAACATACAAGAAACTTGCCAGACTTGCGCATACCTTCTGGAGTGTGTTGACTTGAGTGGCTTCCATCAAGTTATCATACGATGATAGTTGGATCCCGATTCTCACTGATGAGTTGGTTTACTCTTCGGGTGACCCCGACTAATTCTTCTTTCAGGTTTGGAGGAGAATTTGAGAAAACAGTGGGAGGTTTCCTAATTAGATAAAATGATAACCATTCTGATTTAGGCTAGAGTGCACGCAGAGTGTTTCTTCTCTCTCTCTCTGTCTTTGGCAGCGACTTTTGACCGACCCTAAACTATAACTCAGTGACCAAAGTTGACCGAACCTTCTTAATATACTGACTTTTGGATTGTCTATAGTTGCATAAGTCATTGCAGCTCCTTCTTTTACCCTTTGTATTTCTCAGAAAAACCCGTATTACTACGGACATCCACTTCCATTGGATAGATCCATCGTATGGTTATATACGAACTCGGAGGGACTTCTTCGAGGATGGATCCAGGTTCAGGAGAAATAGAATTGGTTTATTCAGTTGTCTTTTATTATCACCTTCTCTCAAGTTGCGAGTACTCCTAGGATTAGGAGGGTACACCTATTATGCTTACTGGATATTCTTCTTCCAAACCATAGGCTGGTGCCGAACGGTAGGGAATGAAGAAAACCAATTAGCCTAAGTAGGGTGTGCAAAAGGTAATATGTAAAGACAAGATAAAGGAATTAGAAAGAGGGCAAAGTAAATTGCGACTATTTACATTCATGACCAAATCACGTATTTCATCGCCACTCCTACTTCACCTTTGATTTCTCCAGAACAACCCGTATCACTACGAACATCCAATTCCATTAGATAAATCCATCGTATGGTTATATACGAACTCGAAGGACATTTTTTCGAGGATGGATTCTCGTTCAGGAGAAATAAGAATAAGGTATTATTCAGTTGTCTTTTATCGCCACCTTCTCTCAAGTTACGAGTACTCCTAGGATTAGGAGAGTACACCTATTATGCTTACTGGATAGTCTTCTTCCAAACCATAGGCTGGAGCCGAACGGTAGGGAAGGAAGAAAACAACTTAGCCTAATGATGGTGTACAGAAGGTAACGACTAAAAGACAAATAAAGGGAATTGGAAAGATGGCAGGGAAATATACGGTTAAAGTCATGATATGGATTATGGAAGAGGCATTACTAAAGAATACCAAGATACCCCTACGAAACATATTTATGTTTCATATTCACTGTGCATTGTTAATTGAAAACTGATTTCCCGATTGGATACTTACTCCAGGGTATGTATTTACCAGGTTTCATTCTCACATCTATATGAGAATACAGATGTTGAGTGGGAGCAAGGTTTTGGAAATTAGGTGATCATCCTCATTATATCGGAATTCGTTGTAATTGGTGATATTTGAGGAAATCGCCTGGGTACATTTTTCAACCTACGATGCACATGTTTTGAGTTATTCAACTCAGCGGACTTATACAGAGTAATGTATGTTGTCCAGTGTCCGTCAGGACAAAGGGGGTTGGTCCTCGTACTATATTCTGCTTACTTGTAACTTCTCTAGTTTTTAGACAAGTGTTTCGTAGAAATACAATGTCTAAGTTTTGAGAAGTTGTGAGTATAGGAATAAAGTAGAGAACCAAGTGTCACAAGTATCGGGATTCTTCAAAGAAATCGAAGATGTAGATTCTTGTGAATGGTATTCAAATGAAAGTAATGGTTTTTGAGAAACTTGTTTCTCTTTCAGGTTACTCATAATTGGATGGATTCCTAAGTTGAGTAATACTGATCAGCCTCTCTCTATTAAGTTATTATGCACTGGAGACAGCTGCATAATTTGAATCCGGTTCCAATTAAATAAGTGCCAAAGTTTCTATATTGGATATAGAACGATTCATATCTTAACGATGTTAAGGTAAGGGGAGTTATCCAGCTTATGCTTAAAACCAGACACTGGATAACTCAAGGCACGTTTTTGTAATGGCTGTTTGTGGGTTGACCCTAGCTTTGACGAGGGTTGATTTTCTACCATCCGGAAGATCAATAGTGATATTGTTCTTGAATCGCCACAGTTTTATTAAAATGGATTTTTTCAGAAAACAGTAGTGGGAGTATGGTAGAACTGGAAGTGATTCCAGAACCGCAAACGATTACGAAAAGTTTAATAGGACCTTTATATTCAATCAGGTTTGACATTCCAATAGCCACTCCGCAAATGTGGTGGGCAACCTCAGACACCCGAGAGGTACTCCGGTAGCCTCAAGGACGGTGACAGGGAAGTTTTTTGTTTACCCAGACTTGACACTACTGTTGTTCCAGACTATGAGACCCGGCAGGAGGAAATGTATAGCGTCGTTCTAAACTAGTTTTAGAAGTACACGTATATATTATTCTGCCAGAGGGTTGTTGTAGTCAGTGGGAGCAGCGGAAGCATAGTGGGCAAGATGCTTATGTCTATTTATAGACTTGAGCAGGAATAGCGGAGATAGATCATCTATTTTTGATGTAACAGTCATGGGTTTGACTTCATCAGAATAGGGGATGAATCTGTTAAGAAAGTAGTAAGGTGTGATGTCCTGGTATTTGGATGACATGCACAGAATAGGAAGTAAAATTCCTATACTACGATCAGGTTGTACTTTGGTCGTCACACAGTTGTTTCTCCACAAAGGATATGGATATAATATAAAACATTCTGGTAACTAGATCTATGGTTTTAGATCTAGATTTGGGTATTTTCCCAATTTGGGTACTTTGACAATATTCTAATAGTATTTTAGAATAGATGACTCCAAGCATGGTGGTGTAACTGCAGGTGATGGAGTTACCCTCTCTAAAGGTGTCTTACATACTAAAGGGGAGAGGGATGTGCATGATTGGCAGATCACTTGCTTAGGCAATTGAGTCAATCGTGAGATATCAAGTACCACACCAGATGTTGTTATTGCACTAGATGCAATAAGTTTATATTAATCCAATCCTGGAGAAACATTAGGAAGCAGTTTTAGAACATAAGTGAATGTTATACGGATAAGATGACGGCGGCCTCCTTCGGGAGACGGTTATCATTCCAGGCTTCAAAGATGACATAAATGACAGAATGATTGTCAAGGTTATATTTTTTCCTCAGACGAGGGACAGTATTATGGACAGGCGGTCCAAGAGGATACTGTGGGAGGCTAGGTGCTGGACACTGATTAGTTTCTGTGATCGATATAGTCTAAGAAGTTTGGATTTGGAGTTCATTTATGAACTAGGTCCCATCAGATATCCAGACATATTCTAAGACACGTATTACTCAATTCGGGAGATGGTTTTCTCCGCGAACTTGAGATTAAGAGAGACATAGAAAGAAACTTCAAGGCGGATCCACTCACTGAGGCTATTTCTCGAATACAACAGTTTTACAAACGAGCTTTGTGAAATTGATTAGTAGAGGAGTTGGATGTTCGGTATCACACGAGCTGTGAGTACGAGACATCGCAATAATTAGCCTTAAGTGCAAGTGGGAGATTGTTGGATATAGTGCCCTCTAAGTCAATTATTGGATCGCAGGTACGTGATTGCAATGATTGAGGGAGGACCTATACCGATAAAACAGTCTTACTCGAGATGATAGTATGCTATCTGGTTTGTCTTTATCATCATGATAGAGCCCATAGGATTCTTGTTTGACTACCAGCAGTATGATGGTGATCATATATGTGGGAGCTGGGGTCTATAAGCACATCCTTAAAGTGTCCCTAATCGTGGGAGTTTCGAGACAGGGCATCGATACTCCAGAGTAGACTAGTGTATACAGTCGAGACCCCGACGAGGGGCGGTGGCCGGTCTCACAAGCCACTGGTGTCAGTTGGATCACCTAAGATGTATACAGGTGCTCATTAGGTTATGAGTACACCGGACAGGACTCGCCGGGAACATGCTAGTTGGTATTATACATATCGTCAGATAGCAGTTCCCTGGTGACATGTGTACAGGTTAGTTCATCGACCTGAGGTCGTCATTTGTCTCGTGTGAGTTCCCACTGTGCTTAGATTACTACCCTACCATGCTCAAAGGAGTTGTGCAAACAGGTTTTAGTTGGGTACAGTCCCGAGCCACATTGGAGGCAAGTGAGCGGATCTTCGGGGATTCGTCTCTCCCAGTATTGGGAGTGAGATCGCGCTGTGTTTAGGAGAGCCATTACACGAAATCCCTGGCCAGGGTAATCAAGATATACTGGTAGGTATACCGGCAGAATCTCAGGGTGTTCTGGGCTGCTCTCTGACACGACTTATATCGTTGTTGGGGGTCTGACGTTTACTGGCCCCCTAGGCCGTATATGCGATACTCATAGACGAATGTTCCGGACTGTACGGTTATTGTCACTGTCAGGCTCAGTAGGGTTTATAGATGAGTTCGCTCGTCAGCTTCCCTTCCAATCAATACATAGGCAAAACGTTACGTACAGCTTGTACCTCTGACGTGCTAGTGGTTATACCCAGTGCCAGTGTACTGATGAGTCATTAGAGTCTCCCACCGACACTTTCCCAAGTTCGGGCGAAACGTTGTAGAGGCCGTATGGGTTTATGGCAAGGTTCGGAAAATGCACGTGCGTTTTCGCACGTGTCAGTTTTCGGGCAGATAATACTGGTAGGCTTTGGTTTAAGCCGGAACCCAGTATTATACTGTGTAGATATAATATCTTTGTCTCAGTTGCATTTGTATTCGGTCGTAATACAAATGCGGGTATGTTTATACCAATACGGGGTTATCCTGAAATTCGTTTCGGGATGATTTTTGGAAGTTGCCAGTTTCCAGTTTTCTATCAGCCGTATTTTGACATTCGGTTAAATACGGATTTTTCTTTTCGTCTTCAGAGTGAGTCATGCTTCTAGAAGGTTCTAGAAGTGATGACAAGGCTTGTGACTCACTTGGGTCATTAATGGTTCATTAATGATAAATGGTGACTAGGTTTAATGTGATTGGTTTGCATTTATTGTTTCTAGTGATTCATGCTTTGTTGTTAGGTTATGATAACTATCATTTGTTATGGTCACCACTTGAAGCTCCTACACTCACCTCCCTCTTCTATTTGTAGTGGCCGGCCCCTCTTTGTGAGGCATGGTTGTTCATTTGATTTCATTTTGTGAGAAAAGATTATGATAACTAGTGTATGGAAATTTCCTAGTTCAATTTCCATTCACCCGATTCCAAATGGCAACTTCTTTTAACCGTTCGTCCATAGCCTTGGACGTAACGAGACAAAGTATTCTACTCATTCTCTACTTCATCTTGGTCGTCTCTTTTAGCAAACTTGACGATCGAGTTGTCTCGGTTCAGAGGCGGGAGCCCGTTTAAAGATCCGTCGACGTGGTGCCACCTGGACGACGAGACCGGAGATCGAGCAAGTTCGGATCAGTTGCAACATAGCGTGGGATGATGGTTGAAGACCGAAGGACTCGGATCATTCGGTATAACAATTCTACCCTCTTTACAATTTGTTAGTTTAGCTTTAATGGGCGATCCGGGATAAAGTACGCGATAGCGCCAGTCGTAAAAGTTTTGTTCCGCATATCGGCATCTGTTAGATGGCCGGGGCGCCGCCGCGTACTTACAAGCTGGACTACTCTCGTATACACACATACCTTCTTTATCAAAAAACAAACAACCACGTTAGAATAGAATAACCATATACATGTACTTGCCATGCTTGAGATATTTTTTCCTACATTCATACCTGTTCATTTTTACATACACATCATTACTTATTTTCTTTTGGGGACTTACCGAGCGCTAGTTTGCTGACAACATTCTTTTCTCTTTTGTTTCCTTGTAATGTTTGTCAGGAGGACATGATTCAGAGGAGATTGAGCCAAGCCAGGAGGAGTTCGATCAGCTTACAGCTCAGCCATCCTACTAGTTTCCTTTTCTGTATTTATTTCCAGTATGCCATTGTTTAGGCACCTTTTAGTTATTGTATGTTTTATTTCAGACATTTGTACTTGGAAATTGAATGTAAATAAAGTTGCTGTTGAATTTTAATTACTCTTATTAATTCTTGCATGTTGTTATATTGCATAAAAACACTTAACGTATTTATTAAGGGAAATGACATTATCGTAATAAATACATTACAGACCTCGTCACGTGCCGTTACTGTCTTCTGGGAAGTGGGACGTGACATATTTTATTTGTGTCCCATATAGGTCCGTTCTGCATGAACTCTTAAGAAATATATCACAAGAATTATGAAATTCAGCAACTTTACATTCCTTGCATTTCAATCCCTTGAATCTATCTTAATCTTTCTTTTCTATCAAGGTGATGGATTTTCCCAACGACACCAACACCAACGTCAATGGCAACACACCACTGCTTACCTTTACCGTTCTACCACCTTCACCTACCGTTGCAGCTCTAACCAATGAACAGGCGGTGCTACTGGAAGCGATTAAGAGTCTACTAGAGGGCCAGCAACAGCAGACTGCTATTCTTCTAGCCCGTCCCGACACAGAAGCACCAGGTGTGAAACAATTTCGAGCGTTGCGCCCGAAGAACTTTTCTAGGAAAGAGAGCCCCCTGGAGGCTGAGGAGTGGGCTCAAACCATCAAGGAAGATCTTGCCGCAGCTCAAGTGCAAAAAATAGTTTGGGTTCGTGTAGCCAAACTTCAGCTCATAGACAACGCAAGAGTTTGGTGGAAAGCCGAGGAGAGCCATCTTGCACAGCCGATAGAGTGGAAGATGTTCTACGATCTTTTCGATGCTAAGTATTTCCCGGAAACCGCTCGATTTGATATGGAACAACAATTCATCCAACTTCAACAAGGCTCTATATGGGTAAAATCGGTAGATGAGTATGATGTCGAATTTACTATGCTTAGTAGGGTCACGGCACCCTTGATTCATACCGATGATATTTGAGCCAGGCGATTCCAACATAGCTTAGATCCAAAGATTCAAGCGGCGCTGGCAATAGGAGACTATCCGACCTATGAACTGCTGGGTTCTTTAGCACTCTCACTAGGTTTTATAAGGCATCGGGTATGCAATTTAAAAAAATCTAGAGAGCAAAGCAACCCAAACCAAGGATCTAACTAGAGAATTAGGGTTATTAAAACATGTAAATAACTTTACACTAAGTGAAATGGGAATACAACCTTTGTAGACCGGTCCTTCACTTCTAAAGCTCCGTGTAGTAGTCGATTTGTGTAATATTTCAAAAAAAAATGTTAAATATATAAATAAATAAATAAAATATTATTTTTGGGAATTGAAATAATTAAATTAATAAATATTATGAATATTTTATAAGTGTGGAGATTGGTTTTTGAATAAAATGGTATAATCATATACGACTAATTATATAAAGGTTATTACTAAACTTGATTAATTTTTATTAATTATGCATTAATCATGCTTATGTGCATGGCATGCAACAAAACATATTGCATACACTTGTTACATTTTATGAACCATGACATTAATTCCTCATTTGCATATATTATGGTTTTGTTTTAAGATGAGAAGAAAAAGAAAAAGGAAAATAAAAGAAAAGGATAAATAATGTGGGTGAGGTGACAAGTATCATGGCATGGTTGAGAGAGAGTGTGTGAGAAAGTTCTAGATCTCCCCAAACTCTTCTTCATTCTTCATCTCTCATTCTCCTTCATCTCCTTCATTTCTCTCTAACTCCTCCACCTCCTCTACCTCCTTACAACAACCCCAAAGCTACATCAAAATCTTATATCTCCTTCATTAAAATTGTGCACAAGCTCGCTACAAACATGGTGGACCAAACAAGTTAAGATTTTGAGCACCAGGAGCAACTCAAGAAAATTCTTGAGTTGCCAAATGAGGTAAATCCCACACTTTTAGTTTAGTAATTTAGTTTCTTTAGTTTCTATTTTAGTTTAGAATTGGTTAAGTGAGGATTTGTGAGCTTTGAAAATTTCTAGATGAAACTTAGGGCTTTTCTTAAGTTGTGATGGTATATTTGAGAGTAATTAGTGACTACAACCCATTTAGTGTAATAATCCTGGACCAAGTGAACTTAGAAAACCCAAGATTTGGACTTTAGAAACTTTTCATGTCGGTTTTGTGAATATTTTATGGACTACAGGGAATCTGGAGCAACTTGGGATGTTTCTAAGAAAATCAAACAAGTACATTAACCTAGTTATACCAATAGGAGACCACCATGAGAAAACGAGGCCAAATATCCTTACTTGGACCGGCAACACCTGATTTTTTGACAATCTCGCTGGGTCAATGGTTGCATATGGGGTTGGATTTTATTGTATAGCTCAGTTACCTCATAATCTAGCCTAATTTTACCTAAGACTAAATCTGGAACCATTTTTCTTGAGTTGCTGTTTTGTTTTGTGACTTTTAATGACTTGAATTTTGGATATTTGTGTTTTGTCTCGGTCACTTGACGTTTGTACGTCGATATCGGGAGTTGTTTGGTTATTCTTGCATGCGTAGACCATAGGTTTTAACCTATGTATGATTCGTATGCCGTTTTGGTTTTCATACGCGATTCTTGTTTACAATACTATGTGTTAATATGTGTAGGCACCTTCACATGGATTTCAGACAACAAGGAAGAGCGTGGCGTCATCAACATCGGCAAGCGAGAATCGAGGTGAGTAGATGCATATCTACGGGGGAAGTCAGGTGGATGGCATATAGTACCCCCGCAAACGTAGAATATGGTTGTTACCATATTCTTAGGCTTGGATGTGATATTGTATACTTAGCGAGTAGGGTATTTAGAACACTCTAAGTTAGATTAAATTGATCTAGGAAGACTATCCAGAGGATGATTACCTTGGAGGCGAATCACAGGTTACATGTAAACACACACACGCACGCACACACGCACACTTGATTTTTGTGTGTATATGTGTATATATATATCTATGAGTGTAGGTTTTATATGTATATATCGGGCATGATGCCGTGAGATTGTGATATGTGATTGAGTCGCGATATGTTATAAGACATGATATTATAATGGATCGTTGGGTGACGTGTAATTATATATACAATAATATGTGTTGATGATATTGGAATGTACGAGACTTTAGAATAGTACCCTTGATCATGATATTGTTCGATGATGATACCATATGAATGATGATGTATATATGATAGTTGACCCGTACACCGATTTTTGGGATGCCGTACGACGGATTTTACCGTACGAGGTATAGATATCATGATTGATTCGCACTCTTGACTAAAGAATGTCGTACTATGTATTATACAGTACGTGACGCTATGAGGCTGGATCACCGAATACTAGGTATATCGACTCGGAATTTAGGTGGATTTTCTTACCCCTTTCGACTAGTTTCTTAGTTTAGTCTTTTAGTTGATTAGGTAGTTGTTAGACTAGGATCGAGTCATACTTTTTTTTCCAAAAACCAACGAATCGTGAGTATTTTCAAAAGGTAATCCGAGGGATGCTACGTATTTTCAAAAGGGCATATCATTTCTTAAAAAACACCGTAGCTCCTATTTTTCTAAAAACCACGATTCGTGTTATTTCAAACACCAAAACTATATGACTCGTATATAGATATGTATATTTTTCAATGTTGTGTTTTCTACTCATTCTTAGTTATATTCATGTTGTTCTCATCGCATTGCATGCTTATACATGTGTTTTCTTTAGTAATTATGAACCCTATCTGTTAGGACACCAGCACCATTACCGATGATGCATATGCTCCACGTACACTTGCTTGCCGGCTCACGCACATCATCATCGGTAATTGCTATGTCACGTACACCTTAGAAAATGTTACTTCATTGGTATAACCTGTTAGCTGGTAGTTTCAACATATTATTATTATGCTTGCTCTCATGTGCTAGTTTAGATATTGCATTCCTTGCTTAGACACCCCATGCATTTAAATATCCATTCTATTATGCCATATTGTGGGCTTTATGCCGATATTCATTGCTTATTGACTCTTGATTTCTGGGATTTCGGATTTTCTATGAGATTTCTGGATTTGGGGGAAAACCGCAAGACTTTTATAAACTCATTATCTTCTTAAAATGCAAGTTGCGGTTTTCTCGTGATATGATGTATGTGTCGTCCACCATGAGTTTTCCTGTTTGTTGTTGGTTTTTGAGACACGATTCGAGGAGTTGGATGAACCGTCTCAGGTACATGGTGGGCCCGGTATGGTACCTCCGGGCAAGAAGCTCGAGTTGTAGACGATGAGCCTGGCATGGGCAGACTACCTACCGGTGATATTTGGCACGGCGGATATCCGGAGGATACCGATCGTAGTCGTGAGATTTGATGATATGGGCCGATCCGGACTGACGGAGCCCGAGATATTGAGATATTGAGATATTGAGACATTGAGATTTTGAGATATACATATATTATGTCGATGCGTGGCACGGATTTTCGGTCGATTTCACTGATGATGTTCCAATTTTTATTATACAATTTTTACTAAGATAAAAACAAAGATTTTCTTATACCAGTTATATCCAGATTTCATAGTTGATTGTTTCATTCATAATGCATTCATACATATACATATGACATGTTACTACTTGAGGCACTGACACGAGTATTGGTATTACACTTATGCTTAGATTAGTACCTTTGCCACTACTAAATACTTCAGTGTTATATTATAAGCATATTATTGTATGACTTAGGAGATCGTCATACATGCGAATTCTACTCGGTGATGTCTTCTACTCATGAGTTGGCAACTCATCCCCGTTGTGCCACAGTTTCTTGCAGTTTAGCCGTACAGGTTCCATAGCGAATTTGCTGGCACACCACTTCCTTCCGGGTGATTTCTTTGGTGGGTGGGTTCACTTGCATTGTGACCCCCGTTGTACTTTTATTTATTTCAGTTGTATCTAGTAAGCTCCATCAACTAGACCTTGTATATTTGATAGACTTAGAAAACTAGTTGTTTATTCTTTCGACCTTAGAGTCGCGCGCTTGTATTATTATGGTTCTTCTCTGGTTTTTTTGAGGATGTTGGTTTTCTTTCTGAGTTTTGATCCCCACCTTCGGCGTTGTATATTTGTATTGCTTGCATGGTTGTTTCCGCCAATTGGCGAAGAGCTAGCTCCCACTTGGGGATGCCTTTATTCATTACTTATGTATATTCTTGTTTTGTACCCGTTTGGGGCCAGTATTTACAAAAGAAACTCTGCCGAAATTTTTATAAAACTTGGGCTTATTATAAAGACTTTCAAGTGATTTTCTATGTTAACTTTTAAACAAGTTTTCCTTCAACTATTTTCTTAAAATGGTTTAGATTCTGGGCTTTGACTTACTTAAATTATGTCACGCCTCTAGACGTTGCGTAATTTAAGTGCCAGTCACGTTCCGTACAATCGTGTCGTGACAAAGTTGGTATCAGAGCGCTAGGTTTAACCTTGGTTCGAGTCTAGGTTGACCTTGGTTGATGGAATAGGTGACTTAGGTAGAGTGACGTACCGTGTGTATGTTCCGCGGCATATTACGATACGGTACTCCACTTAAGAAGCCTTAGGGTGTACATTTCTATGCACCGTATTCTATTCGTTCCTTTGATCTATCCTCATCGATGTCGGATGGTGGTTTCTGTTACCACGGTTGCACGGGCAGAGAGAGTTGCGGCTAGAGTTGTAGTCAGCATGGGCTTGTCTTGGACGTGGACTGACCAGGGCGTAAATCCTGTGTCACACGATTGCATAGATATGTCGTTTATTGTTTTTTTCGTGACGTGAGTATTTTGATGAATTGTTTTTACTAAGATTTCTCGTTGACGCAAACGTTCAGATTAGCACCAAAGGATTGGGCCACTGCTAGAGGCCGGCTAGAATGTAAAGACCGTTAATGTACCGTCTATTCTTGAGGATTGAGATGTTGTTTAGCATGCAGACGAATGAGCCAGCTGTTGCTGCGACTGACAAGATATCGCCCTAGATGTTTGAAGCAATTGCAGCACGAGTTTATACTTAGGGATATAATAGAAGATCGCTAGTCACCCATGAATGAATGAGTAGAACATGTGGTTTGTTGGCATACCCCGATGCGAGGTCATCAGATTGATTAATTTCAGCTAGAAAGGACTTCACACAGGACGTTGAGAGTCAATCGAAAACGGACGAATGAAGAGTATTCCTCCGACGATTTGGAAGAGTTCCCGAGGACGTAGTTGGCAAGATGCCTACTATAGGATAATTGAGATGCCGAGTACGTAGATTTGGAAAGGAGACTCTAGTTGAGTGTAGCCATTTGGAGCGCACTTCACACAACTACGAAGAGAGAATTCCGAATTAGTAAGCATTGAAGAAAAGCAGAGTAAGAAGTTCATAAGAGATCTTGACAGATGACATTCCACCCCGTTGACATCAGAGATGTGATACGCATGCAGAGGCGTTGAATGTGGATATATCTACCAGAGGAAGTTGTGATGAGAATGCAGCTGTCCCGGAACAAGAAATGGATTAAGTAAAGGGTGATGACTTCCGGGCAGTTCGGCAGAAACGAGATTCGAGAGAAACCCCGACAGAATCTTTCAGAAACACTACATGAAAAGACTTGGAACCAGGATCGGGCATATCACGCACCCTCAGTGGGCTAGTGTTTGCCATCTTTGACGAGACATGATAGTTGGTCAGGAGATCTTCAGAGGATGCGCCAGAGCGGAAATGTTTCCGTCATCACTCCGTATCGGGACGTTGAGCCGAGGAGTCATGTAACTGGCAATCCATGGTGAGGGACGAGGACATAGGAGCAGAGGTGCCAGACTGTGAAAAGGAGGCAAGTAGATAACTTGCTCTGCTAGCTTGGATGCACCGGCACCCTTCGATCTGGAAGGAGGGGCACATGGACGATAGTAATTATGATTTGGGATTTGGTGATTTGAATATCACGTTTCCGTTGTTTTGGATTTCGGTATTTTGAGGATTTCGTTTTATGATTAATATTTCCTATGTGCACCACAGTTGCACATGATTCATATTTCTATGTATCAGTTGTGCTGATTTTTGTTTTGTGCGTATTCATTGCCCTCGATTTCGATTTTATGCATTTCGAGACATTTGATTTTGATTTCATCCACCAAGTGTGCACATGAATTGACTTGTTGCATTCGGTATAGTTATATGAGTTTTCAGTATTGGTATGATTTAGTGCACACAGATGCACATGTTTATGAGTTTATGCACTGCGGTATACTTGAGTTTGGATTGATGTATATTGTATACCGTAGATTTTCATTGAGATGTTGGTATTTGTTTTCATGCACCATGTGCACTTGATTGAGATTCTCGCGCACACTTGGCACACTTGATGCGATTTTGTGCACACCAGATGCACTAAATCGGGATTTTTCATGCATGTCAGATGCACCTAATATTGTGGTCAGGCACACCCATTTTGACAGATGTTTTTGTGCACACCCATTGTACTCAGCTTTGTTTCTGTGAATATTCATGGTACCTGTATGTCACGACCCAAATTTAGGCACGTGACCGGCACTTAAACCACGTAACGTCAACAGGCGTATGCAATTTATGTAAGCTGAAACCCAGAAATCTAAACCACCCCAAAAATGGATAAGTGGAGAAAAACATAGTTAAAAACATTCAGAAATCTCAAGTAAAATCTTTAACTTAAGTTTACTTTCTTGAAAATTTCGGCAGCACCTCCTTTGTAAAAACTAGCCCCGAAAACGGGTACAACATAGTATATAAATAAAGCATCCCAAACGGGAGCAAATCACGCCCAACGGCGGAGACAACCACCACAAGAATATATACGACGCCGAAGCGAAGAAATATAAATGAAAACAGCATAAGGAGGTAAAAACTTTACAACAAGACCGGCCCCCACGAGCACGTCACCCAAAGTCACCAAAAGAATAATACAACACCGATATTCACAACTCGTCTCTAAGTCAAATACATGAAGTGGTAGATGGAGAGTACTAGATACAAAGATATACAATGTACATCATCAGATAACCTCAACCCACCTAAAGAAAAAGGGCATCACAGCCAACCGTAGCGGTATCCGCAAAAGTAGAGATAATAAGGCGCCCTGCCGCGACCACTCTGATGATCAGACCTGAAAAATCCTGCGGCACAACGGGGGTGAGTTGCCAACTCGTGAATAGTAAATAATATCATACTGTAATCGCAAGTATGCACTAACAGCGATAATCTATCACATGTAATCTGATAGCATAAGTATGGCAATATGAATATGCAACTATCATGATCAGGGTACACCACCAGGGTACTACATCTACATGAATCAAATGCATATCAACTAAATCCTGAGTGCGGGATAGTTAATAATCTCATGCACAAATCATCAGCATGGAAAAACCCGGTGTAAATCAACAACACCCCAAATCCCAAAATCCTCAGACCCCGTCACCAAGATTGGCCCCCATATCCTGTAAATCTCATGGTAATTGAGTGCCCAACATCGGCACTTGAAAACATCATGAAAATACTCGTTTCCAATATCGACACCTAAAACCACATATCATATCTGTACATCTCGCAGAATATGAGCGCTCAATATCGACTCTCGCAATCCTCGGAACATTAGTGTCTTACTCTGACACTCGCAATCCCTATAGCCATATATCTCACGGAACATGAATGTCCAATCTCTACATTCGCAATCCAAGTAACATGAGTATCAAACCCTGACACTCACAATCCCCATACCCATACGTCTTACGGAACATGAATGTCAAACACCGACATTCGAAATCCAAATCCATATATCTCTCAGTACATAATTGCCTAACATCGACACTTGAAATCCCCAAATCGCATGAAAAACAAATCTCAATGCGTAAATCCATGTAATATGACATATGCAATATAGAACAACAATATGCGCATATCAAGGGAAAATCCGCTATCTAATTGCATCAAGTCATTAAATATATCACGCGGTTCCCAATTATCCGAATCCAATAATACACACACACACAAACACACACACACACACATACATATAACAGCGTCCCATACCACTGATATATATATATATATATATATATATATATATATCATATAAAGCTGAACATATAACTATAGCAAGGTATATGTGTGAGCATGTAAGTATAGCAAGGCATATATGTAAGCATGTAGGTGTACAGGTATGCTATATTTCATATGCGCCATCGCACAAGATTAAATGCCTCAATGTCGCTAACCAATAGCAAAGTATATCATATGAATATTTTCGTTGTGCGTATCATGGCAATTACTAACAGTGTGTGTAGCATACAATGAGTGCTCGTGCAACATGGACTGTCAATAATAGTGCAGTGTACAAAGGGTACAGGTTCAGGCACAACAAGTAACTATATGCAATGAAGTTCATGCATCATCTCTATATGTGCATATAAACATGCGACTAATATCATATCATATCTAGCCCTGACGCTTAATGCCATACGGGAGATTTCCCCGTAGATGTTAAATCTACTCACCGACAATCTCAAGTTAGGTAGATCCAATCACCCGCTTCCCTTTCGTCGCAGCGCTCGATGTCCCCGCCTGCGATCCTAAAATTTTACAAACACATCACATAAGGCTAAATATCCCACGTCGACACAAAGATAACGAAATGCAAGGATAACGCCCATAAGATAATTACACTGTGCACCTAGTGCACAAAACGCGTACGACATCGGCACAACCCTAGCTAGGATCGCTAAACTACCCAACCACCAAGCCTAGATCCCGATCGTACCGATCGCGCCTTCACAACACAATATAACGCGAGGAAGATAATATATATCACATCGCAACGTCCATTAGAACACATGTCCAACCTTTACCGAAACCTAGTAAGCAACTTTATCACATATTAGCTCAAGTCTTAAAGTTAACACAATTCTAGCGATCACAAATATCGCAAAGTAGCTTAACTAAGTCACCCAAACCTTTACCACAATTTTAATCTCATCCAAATATGCTTTACTAAAAGTTAGTTTGCTATTAATCTCAATTAGACAAATTAGGAATTTAACAACTAACTTTCACCCACTAGGTTAAGTTTTCTAAGTCATTACTTTTAGAAAAATTGGGAATTTAACTACTAACTTTCACCCGCTAGGTTAAGTTTTCCAAGTCATTAATTAACAATTAACCATTTCAACCAAATCAAACCCTAACTTGATCTTCACAAACTTTCATGAATCATCTAAACATGCAATTAAAGCTATATTAAACATCTAATAAGCTAGCTTAATGATTTAAACAACAATAAAAGATTAGGGTTAGGATTTTATACCTTCACTAGATCACAATTTAGTAACTCAACTCATCATTTTAGCCTCTAAAATGATGTCTTTCATGAAGATCTATGCTAGTTTAGTGTTGAAGAATGATGGGTAGGGATTTATTTATGAGTTTGTGGGATTATTTGAGGATTTGTAAGGATTTATTTGAGCTTGGAGAGAGTGAAAAAGAGCAAGGATCAGGAGAGGACAACAATGGGGGAGGCTCGGCCAAAGCAAGAGAAGAGGGGGGAGGGGGGTTGTGAAAATGTGTGGAAAATTCTAGCTAAAAACCAATTAAAACTCATTAATGCAATAAATATCTTATGCCACCTCAATTCTTTTCTTTTAAAATTTTCCTTATAATCCACAAATATCTAGATATTTTGCACGGATGGATTAAGCTTAATCTAGTGATTAACTTAGCATAGATTCACTTTACTAGTAATTAACCCAAACCAAAAATGTAATTACCACCAATTAAGTACATAATTAACAACTTATAATAATAATTTAATTAGGGAAAAATATCTATGTGAACCAAAATTTTCAAGTGACCACCAAAACCCGCAAACTAGCACTATTCAAGTTAAACTAGGTGCAGTCAAGTCTATTCTGAAAATTTGATCACTTCCGGGTTTTTACGGAAAACATCGACTATTTTACCCTAAAACGGAAAAAAATTTGCATAGCGATTTCTAAAACGTTACAATCTTCCCTCTTAAAGAAATTAGGTCCCCGAATTAAATATTTAACTACACGTAACTTCGAAGAGATGAGAGAATTTCTTCCGCATCTCGCTCTCGGCCTCCCAAGTGATCTCCTCACTAGTAGGGCCATGCCAAAGAACCTTCACAAATGGCAAGACCTTTGACCGAAGTTTCTTCACCTGCCGATCCAATATAACTACCGGCTGCTCGGTGAACGACAGATCGCGCTCAAGCTGAACGGTCTGGTGCTGAATCATGTGGGAAGGATCATGAAGGTATCTACGAAGTATCGACACATAGAAAACGGGATAAACATCCGGAAAACTGGGCGGAAGTGCCAAACGATAGGCAACGGCTCCAACTCGCTCAAGGACCTCGAAAGGACCCACAAATCTGGGACTGAGCTTCCTTTTTTTCCCAAATCTCATAACGCCCTTCATCGGAGAAATCCGCAGGAATACATGATCCCCCACTACGAACTCAAGTCTACGACGATGACGGTCAGCATAAGACTTCTTCCTGCACTGGGCTGCTCTCATCCTTTCCTGAATCAGCTGGATCTTCTCTGTAGTCTCCTGAACTAGCTGGGGCCCCAAAACCCTACTCTCGCTGAGTTCGGTCCAACAGACTGGCGATCGACACTTCCTACCATACAAAGCCTCAAAAGGCGCCATCTGAATTGTCTCCTGATAACTGTTATTGTAGGAGAATTCAATCAACGACAAGTGATGATCCCAACTGCCACCGAAATCAAGCACACACGCACGAAGCATATCCTCCAAAATCTGTATAGTCCGCTCCGACTGACCATCGGTCTGCGGATGATAAGCGGTGCTAAAACTCAACCGGGTACCCAAAGCTTCCTGAAGCTTATGCCAAAGACGGCTAGTATACTGTGTGCCTCTGTCGGATACGATGCATGTAGGAATGCCGTGCAAACGCACAATCTCATCAATATACAACCGAGCATACTGAGCATAACCGAAAGTGGTCTTCACTGGAAGGAAGTGAGCCACTTTCTTCAACCGGTCAACAATCACCTAAATGGAGTTATACCCCTGACTGGTCCTGGGTAGACCCACAACGAAGTCCATGGAAATTTGCTCCCATTTCCACTCTGGAACGGGTAAAGGCTGCAACTCACCTGCCGGCCTCTGATGCTCAGCCTTGACTTGCTGAAAAGTCAGGCACCTCGAAACGAAGTCCGAAATATCACGCTTTATCCCTTCCTACCAGTAAAAGTATCTCAAGTCACGGTACATCTTGGTGGAACCTGGATGAACGCTAAAGGCTGACTGATGTGCCTGCTCTAGGATCTCGCGTCTCAACCCATCAGCATCTGGTACACACAAGCGAGTCCCGCATCGTAGCACACCCAGGTCATCAATCATGAACTCCAAAACTGTACCCTGCAGAACAAGCTCAAAAATCTCAGACAAACGGGCATCACTGGGCTGCGCCTCACGGATACGATCAAAAAGTAGTGGACGGGCGCGGACATGAGCAAGCTGTCCCCCAGTGGAAGTGAACTCAAACTGTACTCTACCATCGCACAAGATCTGCCAATCTGTAGAAGACTGTCGCTAAACTGCGCTCAACTGGGACAAGCTACCCCCGAGCCTATAATTCAAAGCATCAGCTACCACATTCGCCTTGCCTGGGTGATAAAGGATCTCACAATCATAATCCTTCATAAGCTCCATCCAACGGCGCTGTCTCAGATTCAGATCCCACTGCTGGAAGATGTACTTCAAGCTCTTGTGGTCCGTGAAAATCCGACATGACTCCCTATACAAGTAGTGTCTCCAAATCTTCAACGCAAAGACCACCGCGGCCATCTCAAGATCGTGAGTGGGGTAATTCTGCTCATGCTTCTTCAGCTGCCGAGAAGTGTAAGCGATAACTCTATCATGTTGCATCAATACACAACCGAGCCCCACTCGAGAAGCATCACAGTAAACAACATAGCCGCCCTATCCAGAAGGCAAAGATAGAACTGCTGCAGTAGTCAACCGAGTCTTCAACTGCTGAAAACTCTGTTCGCACACATCAGTCCAAAGAAAAGGAATCCCTTTCCGGGTCAGTCCGGTCAGCGGTGCAGCGATACTCGAAAAATCCTGCACAAAACGGCGATAATAACCAGCTAAGCCCAAAAAGCTGCGGACCTCTGTCACGGATACAGGTCTGGGCCAAAGCTGCACAACCTCAATCTTCCTCGGGTCTACAAGAATACCATCTCCAGTCACCACATGACCCAAGAAGTCAACTCTATCAAGCCAAAATGCGCATTTTGAGAATTTAGCATACAGCTGGCGCTCTCTCAAAATCTGCAAAGCAATCCTCAAGTGCTGCTCATGCTCCTCCCGACTTCTAGAGTAGACCAGAATGTCATCAATAAACGCAATAATGAACTGGTCGAGGAACGACCTGAAAATCCGGTTCATCAGTTCCATGAACGCTGCTGGGGCATTGGTGAGTCCGAACGACATCACCAGAAACTCGTAATGCCCGTAGTGTGTACGAAAAGCAGTCTTCGGAATGTCATCATTCCGAACCCGCAATTGATGATAACCCGAACGCAAATCAATCTTAGAAAAATGTTTCGCACCCTGGAGCTGATCAAACAAATCATCAATGCAAGGTAAAGGATACCTATTCCGCACCGTAACTCGGTTCAATTGACGATAATCAAAACACAATCTCAAACTGCCGTCCTTCTTCTCGATGAACAGAACAGGAGCTCCCCACCGCGAAACAGTCGGACGCATAAGTCCCCTATCAAGAAACTCTTGTAATTGATCTTTAAGCTCTCTAACCTCCGTCGGAGCCATCCGATAAGGCGGTATAGAAATAGGCCCCGTGCTGGGAATCAGATCAACGCAAAACTCAATATCGTGCTCTGGCGGCAAACCAGGTAACTCATCGGGAAAAACGTCGGGAAACTCTCGCACGATAGGAACCCGGTCCAACGACCCTACTGGGGCCCCAGTATCATAAATGAAAGCCAAGAATTCCCGACATCCCCTCCTCAAAAGCCGACTAGCGCAAAGGGCAGAAATCAAACTGTGAGGGGCGGCACCATGGTCCCCCCGCACAACCCGAATAGACTCGCCCGGAAAACTAAAACTGACCGTCTTCTCACGGCAGTCCACCGACGCAAAACAAGCTGCCAACCAGTCCATGCCAAGGAGAACGTCGAAGTCCAACATATCTAGAAGGATCAAATCGACGGACGATTCTCTATCTCCAATCTGAACGGCACACGACCGAAACACATAACGCGCGATAAAAGAATCGCCAACAGATGTAATCACGACAAGCGGCTGATCTAGCAAACACGACTCTCGACCCAAACGCGGCACGAAGTGCGTAAAAACATATGAATGCGTAGATCCCGGATCAAATAAAACATGTGCATCAAAAGAACATACAGAAAGAGTACCTGAAACCACTGCATTAGACGCCCGCGCGTCCTGGTGAGTCAAGGCAAACACCCGAGCCTGCCCTCTACCGATGACTGGCTGACATCCGCCTCTACCACCATGCCCTCTCGGCACAAAACCACCGCGATCCCGACCTCTCTGAACATGAGTCTAGCGCGGAGCAACAACAGGCATAAGGGGCAACACCATTTGAGGTGGAGAAGGTGGTAAGGTAACCTGCGGTACAGCTGCCTCGCGCTCACGTAGCTCAGTACAATTAAGAACCCGATGACCCAAACTCCCGCACCGGAAACATCCAGGTGAAAACTGCCGACTATCATGGGGATAAGAGCTAAAAAGCTGTCCTCGTCCCGGACCTCCACTACCCCCAGTATCTGAACGGGAACTGTCACGATGTCTAAACGCCTGCCTCCGTGCTGAAACACCAGTACGAACCCTCTTCGGTTCCGGAGCAACCGACGTCTCAGAAAGACGCTCCTCAACCAACAGGGCTGCGTCCACCGCTGCTGCATAGGTGTCGCAATGCTGAACGCTGATAGCGAGGAACAACTGGGTAAGCAGGCTTCGAACAAACCTCTTGACCCGCATCTCCTCCGTAGCTACCAAATACGGAGCATACACAGACAGCTCGGTAAACAGCACATCATACTCGGCTACCGTCATACCCTGAGTCTGGAGTAATGACTCGAATCTACGCGCTCGAGCATCCCTGACACTCCGCGGAATAAAACACGCAAGAAACATCGTCACAAACTCAGCCCAGGTCATAGGAGAAAGACCTGAGGCTCTGCCCTTCTCTAAGGACTCACACCACTTCTGGGCCAGAGCCTCCAGAAGAAAGCTCGCAAACTTTACCCATCTCGTGTCGGAAAATCTAAGCGAACGACATATCCTGGACATTCGGTCGATAAACGACTGCGGATCCTCAGCTGCATCGGTTCCAGTGAAAACCGGAGGCCTCAGCCTCATGAACTCCGATAACGATACGGTGATCACCTCTGTAGCTGCAGGTACAACTGCCTGAATAGTAGGCACCGACACGTCCCCCGCAACAGGTGGAACAACTGCCTGCCCCTGCGCTCGAATTGCCTCAACTAACGACCCCATCATCTGGCGCAAATCCTGCATACCAGCCCCTAGCACAGCCATATGGTCTGTCGAAGGTGGAACCATCTGCTCCTGCACAATAGGCGTACCGCCCGGGTCAGTCCTCGTCTCGGACGAGTCAACTCTGACCTCGGCCCTCACGGCCGCTCTCTGCACCCTCGTAGTCTTCGGCGATATAAAGGCTGGAAAAGAAAACAGGATTCGATAAGGACATAGAAATCGAATCATAAGGAGGTATATAATCATGGAAGGAATTTCAAGCAATACGTCCTAAGGTCACTTAGGCGGAGCACCGTGTCGTAAGTATGCCGCGGAATATACACACTTCATCATACCAAGGTCATGCTACACTCCGAAAGGTAAAACCTAGCGCTCTGATACCAACCTTGTCACGACCCAAATTTAGGCACATGACTGGCACTTAAACCACGTAACGTCAACATGCGTATGCAATTTAAGTAAGCCGAAACCCAGAAATCTAAACCACCCAAAAAATGGATAAGTGGAGAAAAACATAGTTAAAAACATTCGGAAATCTCAAGTAAAATATTTAACTTAAGTTTACTTTCTTGAAAATTTCGGCAGCACCTCCTTTGTAAAAATTAGCCCCGAAAACGGGTACAACATAGTA
Source organism: Agapanthus africanus (assembly GCA_030015575.1). Lineage (NCBI taxonomy): Eukaryota > Viridiplantae > Streptophyta > Magnoliopsida > Asparagales > Amaryllidaceae > Agapanthus > Agapanthus africanus. The sequence goes on along the minus strand of CM057350.1, from coordinate 160,468,389 downwards.
TATAAATAAAGCATCCCAAACAGGAGAAAATCACGCCCAACAGCGGAGATAACCACCACAAGCATATATACGACGCCGAAGCGAAGAAATATAAATGAAAACAGCATAAGGAGGTTAAAACTTTACAACAAGACCGGCTCCCACGAGCACGGCACCCAAAGTCACCAAAAGAATAATACAACACCGATCCTCACAACTCGTCTCTAAGTAAAATACATGAAGTGGTAGATGGAGAGTACTAGATACAAAGATATACAATGTACATCATCAGATGACCGCAACCCACCTAAAGAAAAATGGCCTCACAGCCAACCGTAGCGGTATCCGCAAAAGTAGAGATAATAAGGCACCCTGCCGCGACCACTCTGATGATCAGACCTGAAAAACCCTGCAGCACAACGGGGGTGAGTTGCCAACTCGTGATTAGTAAATAACATCATACTGTAATCGTAAGTATGCACTAACAGCGATAATCTATCACATGTAATCTGATAGCATAAGTATGGCAATATGAATATGCAACTATCATGATCAGGGTACACCACCAGGGAACTACATCTACATGAATCAAATGCATATCAAATAAATCCTGAGTGCAGGATAATTAATAATCTCATGCACAAATCATCAGCATGGAAAAACCCGGTGTAAATCAACAACACCCCAAATCCCAAAATCCTCAGACGCCGTAACCAAGACTGGCCCCCATATCCTGTAAATCTCATGGAAACTAAGTGCCCAACATCGGCAGTCGAAAACATCATGAAAATACTCGTGTCCAATATCGACACGTAAAACCACATATCATATCTGTACATCTCGCAGAACATGAGCGCCCAATATCGACTCTCGCAATCCTCGGAACATGAGTGTCCTACACCGACACTCGCAATCCCCATAGCCATATATCTCACGGAACATGAATGTCCAATCTCGACATTCGCAATCCACGGAATATGATTATCAAACCCTGACACTCGCAATCCCCATACCCATACGTCTCACGGAACATGAATGTCAAACACCGACATTCGAAATCCAAATCCATATATCTCTCGGAACATAAGTGCCTAACATCGACACTTGAAATCCCCAAATCGCATGAAAAACAAATCTCAATGTGTAAATCCATGTCATATGACATATGCAATATAGAACAACAATATGCGCATATCAAGGGAAAATCCGCTATCTAATTGCATCAAGTCATTAAATATATCACGCTGTTCCCAATTATCCGAATCCAATAATATATATATATATATATCTATATATATATATATAACAGCGTCCCATACCACTGATATATATATCATATAAAACTGAACATATAATTATAGCAAGGTATATGCGTGAGCATGTAGGTATAGCAAGGCATATGTGTAAGCATGTAGGTGTACAGGTATGCTATATTTCATATGCGCCGTCGCACAAGATTAAATGCCTCAATGTCGCTAACCAATAGCAAGGTATATCATATGAATATTTGTGTTGTGCGTATTATGGCAATTACTGACAGTGTGTGTAGCATACAATGAGTGCTCGTGCAACATGGACTGTCAATAATAGTGCAGTGTACAAAGGGTACAGGTTCAGGCACAACAAGTAACTATATGCAATAAAGTTCATGCATCATCTCTATATGTGCATATAAACATGCGAATAATATCATATCATATCTATCCCTGACGCTTAATGCCATACGGGCGATTTCCCCGTAGATGTTAAATCTACTCACCAACAATCTCAAGCTAGGTAGATCCAATCACCCGCTTCTCTTTCGTCGCAGCGCTCGAAGTCCCCGCCTGGGATCCTAAAATTTCACAAACATATCACATAAGGCTAAATATCCTACCCCGACACAAAGAGAACGAAACGCAAGGATAACACCCATAAGATAATTACACTGTGCACCTAGTGCACAAAACGCGTACGACATCGGCACAACCCTAGCTAGGATCGCTAAACTACGCAACCACCAAGTCTAGACCCCGATCGTACCGATCGCGCCTTCACAACACAATATAACGCGAGGAAGATAATATATATCATATCGCAACATCCATTAGAACACACGTCCAACCTTTACCGAAACCTAGTAAGCAACTTTATCACATATTAGCTCAAGTCTAAAAGTTAACACAATTCTAGCGATCACAAACATCGCAAAGTAGCTTAACTAAGTCACCCAAACCTTTACCACAATTTTAATCTCACCCAAATATGCTTTACTAAAAGTTAGTTTGCTATTAATCTCAATTAGACAAATTAGGAATTTAACAACTAACTTTCACCCACTAGGTTAAGTTTTCCAAGTCATTACTTAACAATTAACCATTTCAACCAAATCAAACCCTAACTTGATCTTCACAAACTTTCATGAATCATCTAAACATGCAATTAAAGCTATATTAAATATCTAATAATCTAGCTTAATGATTTAAACAACAATAAAAGATTAGGGTTAGGATTTTATACCTTCACTAGATCACAATTTAGCAACTAAACTCATCATTTTAGCCTCCAAAATGATGTCTTTCATGAAGATCTATGCTAGTTTAGTGTTGAAGAATGATGGGTTGGGATTTATTTATGAGTTTGTGGGATTATTTGAGAATTTGTAAGGATTTATTTGAGCTTGGAGAGAGTGAAAATGAGCAAGGATCAAGAGAGGGCAACAAGGGGGGGGGGGAGGAGGGCTCGGCCAAAGCAAGAGAAGAAGGGGAGGGGGGTTGTAGAAATGTGTGGAAAATTCTAGCTAAAAACCAATTAAATCTCATTAATACAATAAATATCTTATGCCACCTCAATTCTTTTCTTTTAAAATTTTCCTTATAATCCACAAATATCTAGATATTTTGCATGGATGGATTAAGCTTAATCTAGTGATTAACTTAGTATAGATTTACTTTAGTAGTAATTAACCCAAACCAAAAATGTAATTACCACTAATTAAGTGCATAATTAACAACTTATAATAATAATTTAATTAGGGAAAAATATCTATGTGAACCAAAATTTTCAAGTGACCACCAAAACCCGCAAACTAGCACTATTCTAGTTAAACTAGATGCAGTCAAGTCTATACTGAAAATTTGATCACTTCCGGATTTTTATAGAAAACACCGACTATTTTACCCTAAAACGGAAAAAAAATTTGCATAGCGATTTCTAAAACGTTACACTGTATTTGGTTTCGATTTCCGTGCGCATCGGACGCACGTAGTATTTTTGTACAAGTTTGGGATTTATTTCATTTTAATCATCATGTTTTTATGACATATACTGTATGTTATAGTAACTGACCAGGACTAGTCCTAGGACAGTACCTGAATATTTTTTTGCATGCATCGATAGTTACTGAAGGGATTTCCAAAAAGGAGCAATAGTAACAATATTTTCCTACGTGTCCGAGATGACACGAAACATTTTACAAAGGAAACCCTTCTAAATTATTTTCAAAATGGCGGGACGTGTATGTTAAACAAAGGATATATATATATATATATATATATTTATATAGTTATTTTTCTTACAATAAAAGTCCGCTACTTGTGCCGTGATACGTGCATCACACGGCGATTTGAAAAAGGATTTTGCATGCATTACTATTCGGGTGTTTTGACAATTTCATGACGATGTGTACTACATGCAAATTATAGTTTGATTATATCATGTTGGTTTTCGTATTGGATTTTGACATTGTATTCTCTCCATGACTCCGATGATTGCATGATACTTGACGGAGTGTTGATTTTGAGTTTTACACTCGTTTTTTATGCGCATGCATTGAGCTGAGATGTATTTTAAGTGTTTATGATTCTAGAGCCCCGACGACTTGATTGTTTTGCTGAAATATTTTAGTATTCGGGGGAGTTTTAAATTTAAATTCGGGGACCGAATTTAATTAAGGGGGGATGATTGTAACATTTCAAAAAAAATGTTAAATATATAAATAAATAAATAAAATATTATTTTTGGGAATTGAAATAATTAAATTAATAAATATTATGAATATTAGTGTGGATATTGGTTTTTGAATAAAATGATATAATCATATACGACTAATTATATATAGGTTATTACTAAACTCGATTAATTTTTATTAATTATGCATTAATCATGCTTATGTGCATGGCATGCAACAAAACATGTTGCATACACTTATTACATTTTATGAACCATGACTTTAATTCCTCATTTGCATATATTATGATTTTGTTTTAAGATGAGAAGAAAAAGAAAAAGGAAAATAAAAGAAAAGAATAAATAATGCGGGTGAGGTGACAAGTATCATTGCATGGTTAAGAGAGAGAGAGAGAGAGAGAGAAAGTTCTAGAGCTCCCCAAACTCTTCTTCATTCTTCATCTCTCATTCTCCTTCATTTCCTTCATTTCTTTCTAACTCCTCCACCTCCTCTACCTCCTTACAACACCCCCAAATCCACATCAAAACCTTATATCCCCTTCATTAAAATTGTGCACAAGCTCACTACAAGCATGGTGAACTTTAGTGTAATAATCCTGGACCAAGTGAACTTAGAAAACCCAAGACTTGGACTTTAGAAACTTTTCATGTCAATTTTGTGAATATTTTGTGGACTACAGGGAATTTGGAGCAACTTGGGACGTTTCTAAGAAAATCAAACAAGTACATTAACCTAGTTATACCAATAGGAGACCACTATGAGAAAACGAGGCCTAATATCCTTACTTGGACCGGCGACACTCGTTTTTTTGACAATCTCGTCGGGTCAATGGTTGCATATGGGGTTGGATTTTGGTGTATAGTTCAGTTACCTCATAATCTAGCCTCTGTAATTGTTTGTTTAGCCTAATTTTACCTGAGACTAAATCTGGAACCATTTTTCTTGAGTTGTTGTTTTGTTTTGTGACTTTTAATGACTTGAACTTTGGATATTTATGTTTTGTCTCGGTTACTTGACGTTTGTATGTCAATATCGGGAGTTGTTTGGTTATTCTTGCATGCGTAGACCATAGGTTTTAACCTATGTGTGATTCGTGTGCCGTTTTGATTTTCATACGCGATTCTTGTTTACGACACCATGTGTTAATATGTGTAAGCACCTTCATGTGGATTTCAGACAACAAGGAAAAGCGTGGCATCATAGACTTCGGCAAGCGAGAATCGAGGTGAGTAGATGTATATCTACGTGGGAAGTCGGGTGGATGGCTGATTGTTCGCGTTTTTGCGTATTCTTAATTTTTAATTACCGCAATCAAGACGGTGTCGCTTGGTAGCTAGCCGGTTGAGTACGGGTCGATCCACAGGGAGATGGAATCTTTTTCTTTATGTTTTAACGAGTTAAATTCAAATATTTTGGGTTTTGTGTTAAGATCTACTAATGAGATAAAAGATGATAAAGGACTTGCTAGGGTTAGGATTAGGTTAGTTCGAGTTAGGAATATCTCACCTCTTTCAATGCCCTTTTTAATATCGGTGTTAAGGTAATCGGCAACAACAGGGATTAGCACAACTAGAAAGGAACTTGCAAGTATAAGTTAGGCTTTCCATACTTAGTTTCTTCCTTTTGGTCCTTGTCCTTCCGTTCTTGTCTCTTAGCCCTAACCTCCAATTAATTCAACCACAACCGGTCTAACTAGGGAATCACCGCTATCATGTAGGATAGGGTGCCATAGTGAGCGGATTGTTGTTCAATTAAAGGGAGTCCGAATTAAGGTGTTGGGCAAAGAAATGAGTGACAGAGATTTCCTTCTCTCAAACCTTCCTTCTCCTGCCCTAACAAGTGAGAAATTACTCACCAATTAAAAAGATAAAAATAAAACAAGAGGAAAGGTAGAAAGAATTTAGGTTAAGAGGAATTTACAACTAGCTATTTGAGACCTCACCTAGGCAAGGATCTTACTCAAGCATCATCGTTGTTTAATGATAAAGAAAAATAGAAAAGAGAAAAACAAAAGAAAAACACAATTAAATATTATGACTAGATTAGCAAATAATAAAAAGCGATAATAAATTGCAGAAAATAAATAGGCATGCAAGATAAATAAAAGAACTCTTTTTTTTATTGATAACCTCTCAAAACTCACTACAATTTTTCATAGAGAATTTAAATCCTAGATCTAATAAAAAGAGGCATAAGAATGGCACCCTAAGAAAGCCACCCTAAGAAAGGCACACTTTATTTTGGCCTTAGCTCTGCTATTTATAAGCATACATTCTGAAACCCTAGGTATACATTCTGAGCAAAACACGAGATTACAAAACTACCCCAAAAGAGCCTAGTCAACGCGGAACCAACTGCCACCGACACTGCTCAGACGCGGCCACGGAACCGCGACAGAAATGCCTATTTGGCCGCGGTTCCGCAGCCATTTGGTAGACTTGGGAAATCATATTTTCAGGGCTTCTCCATGTTGCTTTTATCTTCTGTTTTGTATTCTTGGTTTCTCAGAATCTCTTCAGTTCTCTTCCAGATATTCAGCAGTGCAAAATGATGTGGACTTTTACCTTGAACTCCGCATTTGACGTCTTGGATCTTGTGCTTCCCTTGTGCTTTATGCATTGAAGTGACCAACGATTTGCCATTTTGTCCCTTGAACTGGTAGGCGGCATCATACGGATGGTTAGCGGAGATCAGTATTCATCTGTTGTTGGTCGTAGTCCCGTATTTGTTGCGACTTTTCATGAATTTCACTGTAAAGAGCTGAGAACCTGTAACCTGCAATTATTCAGCAAACACGGATTAAAAGTACCTACCTATATGCAATGTGATTAAGAATGGGCGGTATAAAAATGCAAAAATCTGATACGAACAAATACCCCCAAACTTATCTTTTGCTCGTCCCGAGCAAAGCCAATTTTATTCTCAAAAAGTCCTAACCTCACTTTCGCAGGGAACGCGATTGCACTGAGCTCGTGCAACAAGCTGTTAAATCTCTAGGGTATCCCTAGTAGTAGGAGTGTTGTCTCCTGAGGGTTTTCAGCAGATACTACCCACAAAATCCGATCAATTTGGCCGTTGACTGTAATTCATCAATTCAGTATTCTAGCGAGGAATTCTATTATCTTCAACTTAGAAATCATCAACCTGTATTCTTCACACTTCCTTTTCATTTAACTTTAGATCATATACGTTTTATCAGTTTATAAAGTTTTCAGCATCTCTTAAGTTTTCCTTCTAAGGCGCAATCTTAACTCAGGAATTTTTATCATCTCTACTGAAGATATAAGCCCTACCTTTTATTCCTATCTCTCCTCCAAACTCCAATCATATACCCCTACGTGTGTGTAGTTATCACCCTACACTTGGAAATTCAATTCAAGCTATCATACTCTTGTCCATCTTCCAAAATACTTTTAGTTGGTGAATTCTAGATGAAATTGCTCACACATCCTTCATGCGACCGTTAATACTTCTTGAGGTACTAAACGACTGATTACAAAATGTGCTTGCACATTTAGGCGTAATTCCTCGTCTTGCAACACCTAAGGCTTAGCAGTGACTCCCAAACCAGTTGGTCTAAGGCACTAAGTGATAAAGCACCCTCGCTATATTTTTTATTTATGCTGTCTTAAGCAATTACAAAACCAGTGTTCAATTTTTTTTAAATTTTTTTTTATCTCTTTATTCACCATTTATACTATTATTTTATTTTCCTTTATACTAAGGATTTTAGACAAGAGCATTTCAAGGTATCCTCTACTATCCCAAGTTTCAAGATGTGTGTGAGTGCATAAAGTAGGGTATATATTTTCAGAATTTGGATTTAAGGTTCAGAATTATTTTTCAGACTTATACTTCAAATAAAGCTTTCAATACTCTTCCCTTATTTCGATTTAGCCCAAGAACTGAACTCAAAATTTGCCTATTTCTAAATAAACTACAAGGACATATATTTTCTACAGTTAAACTTTAAGAAAGGTTATTTTTAGGGTTTTTAATTTACTAAGCTTAGGATCTAGTTTATCCTAACTAGTCAACTGTCATGTTGAACTTGAGTCAAATATGGCCAAAATTGAAATTTTCAATTTTTTTATTTAAATTTTTTTTCAATATATATATATATATATATTATATTTTTATATTTTTTTTCGTTTTTTTATAAAGATGCAATGCAGAAAAATAAGATACGGAATTAAATATGCAAAGAAAAACAAATATGTACAAAGAAATAAAAACATGCAGATGCAATGCAAAGATAACTATTTACAATCAATTCTCATCCCCAAACTTAAACTTGACAGTGCCCTCACTGTCAGGCTACACCAGGAGGGTCAAAATTGTCGGCGCTCCCTAAAAGAACAAAACAAAAAGCAAACCAAATATATATATATATATATATATATATATATATATATATATACATACATACATACATACAAAAAAAGGGTCCCCCCAAACTTAAGTGAAACAGTGTTTCCACTGTTTAAGCGTTAAAGTTCAGAGTTAGGGGGGAGAAAACAGTATCAAGCTATACAAGGCCTTACAAAGGCCAAAAGTGAGCACCGACCATTCAAAAATCCTATCTCTGTAGTGTGCTGGTTGGTGAAAGAATACGGCGAGGAAAGAAGTGGAGAATACGCGAGACCGTATGGGGATAGAAGTGGAATACGGTCTCGGTATATGAGAAGAAGAGTGGCGGAAGGGAAAAAGAAATGGTGTACGAACTTGAGAGTGAAAATGAATTGAATAAATCAGTACAATCTGTAATGATCGATGTGAAAAGATGGATTGCACTAATCTATCAATATGTCGAAAAATTGGGTCAAATCCCTCATGATTCGTGAGAAAACATGGGTACGTCGAACTTGGTAAACCAGACACAGATAATGAAGGTGATACGGTATCTTGCGCGGTCGGAACGATGGAAAGGATGGAGGGGAGTGATTTAGGAAGGGTAACAGTTAAAGGTTCAGGAGGGTGTACACAGTCAGTGGAAGGGACATGATGAATTGGAAAATCCGACTCATCAAGCAAAACTGGTTCATCCTCAATACTATCATCAAAATTCCCCTCAAAAGTTATCTCATCCATGCATTTATCATAAAAATCCAGACGCATATGAAGTTCGGGAAAAACAGTTAATGATTCGGGATGATGAATTGGAGAGAGAAACTCATCCAAATCTGTGGGTTCATCATCCGAAATGTTCCCAGCGTCGATATCCTCAATCAAGTGAAAATCAATTTTCTCAGACACCTCATCAAAAGCATGAATATTAATCAATTCAGGTTCTAGAGTGGAGGTGTAGAGGCCAAAAGGATTGGTGATGGTTTCATTCGAAATGGACCCTTCACAATCAGGTAAATCAAACACTACAAAGTTGCACAACTCATTAATCGTTCTATCTTTAACTGGTGAATCATTTGGGACACTTGATAGGAATTCAAAACCGGAGTTATGGGATTCAATTAGGGATGGGTAGGTGTTTCCTGATCTAAAATCAGGAAAGCTTACGAAGGAGGCATCACGTGCTAGCACGTGACCAGCAGTCACGTGTTGGCACGTGACATTTGAAAGCAGCGGACTCATTCTCTGATTAAATCAAGAAAAAAGGCTCCAGACGAGGGTCACGTGCTCACACGTGACCAGGGGTCACGTGGTGGCACGTGACGGCTAAGCAGTGGCCAGAAGACAGAGCGCAAAAAGAAGAAGAAAGCTCGTTCCAGGGGGTCACGTGCTTACACGTGACCAAGGGTTACGTGCCTACACGTGACCATGGGTCACGTGGCCATACGTGACCGGCTTTCAAAGCTTATTTATTTAACAGAATCAAATTCTGAAGAGATCATTCAAATCTTTCCAAAGGAAAATGATTATTTGGAACTGATTAAACTAAAGATTTAAAGGTGATTAAATATCACCTATCTATGGAAAAATCTTGAACTTGGAAAGATTTCTCCTTAAAATCTGATCGAAATAACAAAGGAAAATCTTTGGATTTAAAATCCAATAGTGAATAAAATTCACCTAATAATCCAAAGGTCTAAACGAATGGTGAATACAAATCAAATCTCTCAATAAAAGATTCATCAAAACTAATTGATTCTGTTTCTTCTCCTATAAATAGGAGCCAAGAGATATATAGGGAGGGAGATATACAGAGATCGATACATAGAAGAAGAGAAATATAGAGCCTTGAGACTCTGGAAGAATTTGATCTTCTGCAGAAGGAAATCCTAGGTAAGAAAGGGAAGGCCCTTAAAAGAGAATTTAATTCTCAAAAGAGTTTAACTCTTAAAAAGAAGAACATAGTTCTCTCTTTAGTGGAGGATCTGCAAAGTGCACATCTCCCCTTGAATTGAGAATTTAATTCTCATTGGGTTGAGATCCTGCCATGCAGATCCAAAGCATAGAGAGGGAATAGAAGTTTGAGAATTTAATTCTCACAAAATTATAGGAATTTAATTCCTTTAAGATAAAATTAGGGTTTGACCCTATGTTATAGGAATTTAATTCCTTCAGAATGAACAGAATCAGGGTTTAACCCTAGTTAAGAACTTAGTTCTGTCAAAATAACAGGAACTTAGTTCCCTTAAGAAAGAAGAAATTAGGGTTTCACCCTATGACAGAATCTCATTCCTCAGAATAATTCTCTAAAAGAGAGTGGGAATTTCATTCCTTTAAAAGCTTTTATTAGGGTTTAACCCTATGATAGGATTCAGTTCTTCATATATATGAGGAATTTAATTCCTACAGAAAATTCAGAGTTCAACTCTATCCCAGAATATAAATCTTCAGAAGGAAATAGGAATTTAATTCCTCTAAAGTTTATTGTTAGGGTTCAACCCTGTGAAGAATTTAATTCTTAAAGAGATTAAAAGATCTTTTAAAAAAAATACAAAGAGGCAGGGTCACGTGCTACCACGTGACCCCCGAAAAGATCCACAGAGAAGGGCCTTTGAGGCAATGCCTCACGTGACCCACGTGACCCTTGGCGGAAGCTTTAACATACAAGCATTTAAATGCCCACCACGTGATGGCACGTGATGCTCCAAAATATGCAATATCCTCAGCAGAACAAATGAAGGGAGGGCGCCCTCGCGTGCTACCACGTGACCCCTCTTGCCTCAGGGTTTAACACTAAATTGGAACCTCTGAATCCAGTGTTTAACACTGCTTGGCCTTAGTGTTCAACACTAATTAAAGAACTTTATTTGCAGTGTTTAAACACTGAATTTCTTAGTGTTCAACACTAAATTAAACCCCTGTTAACAACAGAGCTTAATATTAACTACCTTAGCGTTCAACACTAAATTAAAATCTCTGTCACGAGTGTTTAACACTGGTTATTCTTAGTGTTTAACATTAATTTGAGGTCTCTGTTGCTAGTGTTTGACACTGATTTGCTCTAGTGTTTAACACTAATTTGAACCCCCTGTTGCTGGTGTTTAACACCAACTGTCTTTTAGTGTTAAAACACTAACTTGTTCCCAGTGTTCAACACTGCTGATCTTTAGTGTTTAACACTAACTTTAGCCCAATTGGCTAAATGGCCAGAGGCAAAGCCTCTCCTTCAATGGACCAATAGGAAGCCAATATTCCAAACATGATTGGACTTAGCCCAAAATGGCCATAAGTCCTCAATTCAAACTTAACTGGGCTGATGGGCTCATAACATAATTAATTGGTCCTGGTCCCAAGCTGGACCAAAGACTGTTTAATCTACCTTGGTTTAAGAGTACATCTCTTCACTCCTTTGATACTTGGCGTTGTAATCCCTCGACGTCTTCAAAGAGGTGACGGGTCCCGATGACCACACATTGATACAGACTGTGGGGTCCTTAAACTCATGGACTATGAGGTCCTTAACCTTGACCGGAATGTCTTAAAACTAACAACGGACTATGACGTCCTTAACCTTGACCGAGATGTCTTAAAACTAACAACGGACTGTGGGGTCCTTAAACTCATGGACTATGACGTCCTTAACCTTGACCGAGATGTCTTAAAACTAATAACGGACTGTGGGGTCCTTAAACTCATGGACTATGACGTCCTTAACCTTGACCGAGATGTCTTAAAACTAACAACGGACTGTGGGGTCCTTAAACCCATGGACTATGACGTCCTTAACCTTGACCGAGATGTCTTAAAACTAACCTTGGACTGTGGAGTCCTTAAATCCATGGACTATGAGGTCCTTAACCTTGACCGCAACGTCTTAAAACTAACATTGGACCGCAATGTCCTTAAACTACCTATGGACCGCAACGTCCTTAAACTACCTATTGACCGCAACGTCACTAAACTAAATAACAGGGCTCCCTTAATTGCTCTATTGTTGGATCTAAACGATCCCGTTAAGTTGATCTTAGTATGAAAATTGGACTAACGCATCCTTAACAAATGTTTAAGTCGATCTTAGTCTTGAATGAGGCTAATATATCCTTAAACCCAAACCCCCAAACCCAAATCTAAGATAATACGGATTTGGACTAGTCCACGCCCTACGGGCGACGACATAACTCAGTCTCCGTATACAATCCACGGGCAACCAAACATAAAATAAACACACACGACACGAAGTGACCATCTGGAGAAGGAGAAAGTGGTTACCGCGATGCGGTAGCGTAATTAACTGCAGGGGCTTGCGCCTGCAGGGAAGAGCGTCCCCACAATCAAAAACCCCTCAAATGAGGGAGAATCTGACGAAGTCTGCTACATCGGACGCATCCGTTTAAACCTTCGATATACGGTGCCATAAATCAACTTGGTATCTTCGGAGAGGTAGACGGATAGCACCAATTAGCATCTGCCCCGAACCTCAGGCGAGACGTCCGCCGTCGAGCCGCCGTTCGGAGGGGAACAGATTCTGGCATGCCCGGTGGGACCTTTTCCTCTTTCCACTCCACACTTCGTGTGTCGTGTTCGCGAACGAATCGCGGTTTGCTGTGGTTGCTTGTGGATTCGAGGTACTAAGATTTGGTGTCTTACTCCGTGCAGAAAACAGAAGATCAATGGCTTCAAACTGCACTGCCTGCAACTGCAACTCTCGCTCCGTCCTTGCTGGAGGAGTGACTTATGGGCCCCAAGCGGCCTCCCTTTTCAAGATGCCAGTGGAACAAGTAACTCAAGCCACTACTGGATTATTCTTCTGGACCATGCTCCCACCGTTGAGCTTCAATGCCACAATGACGTTGCAGGAAGCCCCAAAGAAGTCGGTCTTTGATCGGCTTACCACTGCCGCGACCCCTCTCAACGGGTCGCCCAACTTCAATACCTCAGTTTTCAACGGACTGGGCCAGAACGTCTACAAGCCCGCGATACCCGAAGTTGCCATCCCAAAGCGGTAGCCATCTCGGCTCAAGCGGACGAAATCATTGGAAAGGCTCCTCCTTCTAAGAAGTCAGTTTTTACAAGGCTGGCCATTCCGGTTGCTGCTCCAGGCGAGGTCATCAAAGCTGCCCATAGGGGGCATGAAGAAGCTTATCCAACAACGGAGGTGATATCATCTGCACGACATGCTCGACGTCGCCACTGGCGCCGAGTGAGGAAAGCTGGGGGCAATTCCCCTTCTGGACTGACTCCGCCGGCTTCAGCGATGGAAGTTGACGCTGCTGTTCCAACCGGGAACAGCTTTGAACTGCTCAACAAAGTGCGCAGAAACTCTCCTACTGCAGTGCTGAAGAGAACTCCTTCACCTGTGGAGAATACTCCAGAGAAGAAGCTGGAGCACCCCCCTCAACGGCTGTCCTCTAAAATTTACAAGGTCTGGCGACAGATCCAGGAGTCGGTGATTGATCAAGACTATCTCCGCCGACAGAAAAAGATGAAGGTTCGGCAGGAGAAGGATTACTCCGTCAAGCCACAAGAAGCAAAAGCTACTTGGGTGCCCGCTGCAACGGCTCCCTCAACGTCAATCACTCAAAAGAAAAGAAGGCCGCAAAAAGCCCCTGTGAACATGGCGAACCGTAAAAGCGCTGAACACAAACGTCCTAAGTCTGGGGGCATGGTCGTCCATACCGTTTACATGGCATCTGGGAAGGAGGATAGCCGCGCTTCAACGGGCCACCGACCACTCACCCGATCCGTGACAAAAGCCCAGGAGCAACAACAGAAGCTTCAAGAGATGCTGACTACAATGGCCGCACTCACCGGGCCAAAAGAAAGTCCGGAGGCATCATCAGAGCAGCGTCACGAACAAGAAACTGATGCTGACTTCTTACGCAGAGTCCTCAAAAAGAAGGACAGAGAAGCCGCAGAGCAAGCGGTTAACATAAAGCAAATGGCGCTCCTCTTCCAAGATATGGTAGGGATGATGCTACAGCCGGACCCTCCAGTTGAAGACCCTCCGATCATTACTGAAGACGATAGAGGGGAGACATCTAATCCTCCTCCGACTCTTCCAACAGCCAAGGAAGAAACCATTTCCAAGGCCGCACTGGATGACTATATAGCTCAGCAAATACGAGCTCATCAGGAGAGTGAAGCGGCCGGGCAAATTGTCAAAACTGGACGACCCTATCCGAGTTGGTATAACCAAATCAGTTACCCGCCGGAATATACGATCCCTAAGTTCCATGTATATAAAGGGACGGGGAATCCACATCAGCATGTCGCTCAATTCAGGGCTCTTTGCGGAAACACTGGAGGCGATGATAAACTGTTACTTCGCCAAGTCGTCAGCAGCTTAGCGGAAACGGCCTTCGAATGGTATTCAGAGCTACCTAACGACTCTGTCAAAACATTTGCAGAGATGGAGCTACTGTTTACACAAAGATTTGCAAGCGCCAGCGAGCATACCCCAATCACCGCGTTGATCAACGCCAGGGTAAGGCCAAGCGAAACGTGGGTTCAATACGCAATACGGTGGCGAAACCTATGGTTGAAATGCGAACAATGTATAGAAGAGGCTCCTGCAGTAGGCATGTTCGTAGGCACTCTTGATCCGCAAGCGACCATCTCGCAATTCATGATGTTCTTCAGGCCGACCACCTTCCAGGCCTTGATTGACAAGCTGGCCCAAATGGACCAGATGGGCCATAGGCCTTCCTTTTTAAAGACAGAGCCTTAGAATGAAAAGGGCAAAAGGAAAGCAACCTTCGTCGCCAACGCTCAACAACAACCGAGCAACTCAAAGCCGGTTGTTCGCCAAAACAACGTGCGTCCACGCCCATCCTTCGAAGAGAGACTGGGACGTCCTTACTCATTTCTTCAGGATAAAACGAGAAAACTGTTCGAACTGGCAGTGCACAACAAACTCATCAATCTGCCGGATCCAAAACGTCCGTTGCAGCCAAACGACGTCAACGATCCTAATTACTGCCCTTACCATCAAGCAGTAAGCCATCCAATCGAAGATTGCTTCATTTTTAAAAGGCTGGATTGAGGACCAATACCAACAAGGAAAGTTTGCGCTGTCCGAAAACTGGAAGGTGAGCCCGCCACAGCCATATGCTTCGAAAAAGATGAACATGCCGGGGGCATCATGCTCATTCATAGGGAAAGCCCCATAGACCGAAAAGTCAGTAAACTAGAGATTCGCCTCAAATACGGCGATGACGGACCGAAACGTCCTTAAACTAATGATGGACCACTATGTCCTAAAACCGGCTGCGGACCGAAACGTTCTTAAACTAATGATGGACCACTATGTCCTAAAACTGGCTGCGGACCGAAACGTCCTTAAACTAACAGTGGACCGCAATGTCTTATAACTTGCAAAGGACCGAAACGTCCTTAAACTACTACCGCAGCATCCTCAGGCAGATTTAAAAAAAAAGAGAAGAAAAAAATGGTATGTCCATAAGCAAAGTGGGCACGGATGAAAACCCGAAAGGGCTCCGTGAGTAAAAACAGCAGGGCTACTGGCGAGTGTTTGTGAAAACCTGAAAGGGCGCAACCTCGTTAAAAAAAAAGAATAAAAAAAAGGTATGTCCATAAGCAAAATGGGCACGGATGAAAACCCGAAAGGGCTCCGTGAGTAAAAACAGCAGGGCTACCGGCGAGTGTTTGTGAAAACCCGAAAGGGCGCAACCTCGTTAAAAGACACTTATAGGGTTCTCTCGACCTTCTAAGGAGAAACCACCCATGTGAGATCCTTACGACTCACAGGGAAGCAACACACTTAGGGATCCTCATGATTCCTAAGGAGAAATTACACTTACGGGATCCTCACGACTCGTAAGGAGAACTCTCTTATGGGGCCCTCACGGCTCATAAGATTTGAAAGTCTTAAGTTACAGAGACCTGAACCTGTTCTTAAGCAGCCCCCACAACCTCCAATATTGCCCTACAAGCGGCTCAATACTAACCCTTGTATACAATCCATGGGCGCGAATAAACATTTCCCTAACAAAGTCCCACCCGTGACTAGGGATATGTCCATATGGTGAACAGCCCTTGTAAGTCCTCTCGACTTATAAGGAGAAAACCCTCTTGTAAGATCCTTACGACTTACGGGGGAATATACACTTAGGAATCCTCACGATTCCTAAGGAGAAAACGCACCTGCGAGATCCTCACGACTTGCAGGGAGAAATACCTTTGTGGGACCCTTACGGCTCATGAAGTCAAAAGCCTTAGTCGACGGGATCCTAACCCTGTCTGCTAAGATACCTTTGTTCAACATCGACAGTGCAAATGATGATTCACTCCTGGCAATATCCCAGTTGTAGCGATGCTGATGCCTAAACCGGTATCAAATCCCAAGCCCTTTCAAGGCAAATGATGATTCGCTCCTGGTAATATCCCAGTGGTAGCGATGCTGATGCCCAAAATCGGTATCAAATTCCAAGTCCTTTCAAGGCAAATGATGATTCGCTCCTGGTAATATCCCAGTGGTAGCGATGCTGATGCCTAAAATCGGTATCAAATTCCAAGTCCTTTCATGGCAAATGATGATTCGCTCCTGGCAGTATTCCAGTCGCAGCGATGCTGATGCCAAGATTGGTATCAGATCCCAAATCCCCTACTCGCGAGAAAAAATCAGCGAGCAAAAAAATGCATATGAAATAGCCGAAATGATGGGGAAACTTGCAACAAAATCAGCAAGTAAAAATGTATGCATACAAACACAGCCGAAATGATTGGGCAACTCGCAATAAAAAGCAGCGAGTAAAAAGAAAAATAGCCGAAATGATTGGGCACCGCGAAAAATAGCCGAAATGATTGGGCAATCGCGATTTTCGCGATATAAAAAGCTGAAATGATAGAGCATCGCGGAAAGAATAAAAAAAATGAAAGAATGAAACTTTTTGCCCTATAAGTGAGATCACATCGATCCCTGTATACAATCCAGGGGCACAGATAAAGTGGGAACCATACCTTCCCAACAGGCTCCATCAGAAAGCGAAGCCAAATCTCGACGGTTCATAGACAACCTAGAGACAACCTCGATATTTGTCGCAATATTGCAGACACAATGTCAACAAATGAAGCAAAGGAAGATTCCTAGCTTCAGGGTCTCGACGTCAATATCGACAATTTAGAGATCACCAACGGCGTTTCTCCTCACTCCAACCAGATGCAGACGTGACGTCAACAACCGACCTCAGAGTCGCAACGAAACGGAGCCATAGAAAAATCCCTAGTTCCAAATCTCAATGGCCACATCCACAGCCTGGAGACCAACAACGGTGTGCCTCTTCATTCCAGCAGGACACAGATGTTACACCATCAAACGGAGCCATGACATAGTCCTTAGTTCCAAATCTCGACGGTTCACAGACAACCTAGAGACCATCTCAGCATTCGTCTCGTTACAGCAGATGAGATGTCACCCCAGCGTTCTTCCTCCGACAGGATTTGGACGCGCCAAAGCAAACGAAGCGAAGGCCAAATTCCAAGCTTCAGGGTCTTAACGGCAAGTCATATAAAGCCTGAAAGACCGTCGGAGATCATCTTGCACCAGTGCGGAGTGGTCACCACCTCGACGTTCGTCTCGATACAGCAGATGAGATGTCACCCTAGCATTCTTCCTCCGACAGGATTCGGACGCGCCAAAGCAAATGAAGCAAAAGGCCAAATTCCTAGCTTCAGGGTCTTGACGGCAAGTCATATAAAGCATGAAAGACAATCGGAGATCATCTCGCACCAGCGCGGAGTGGTCACCACCTCGACGTTCGTCTCGACACAGCAGACGCAACGCCAAAGCAAATGAAGCAAAGGCTAAATTCCTAGTTTCAGGGTCTTGACGGCAAGTCATATAAAGCCTGAAAGACAATCGGAGATCATCTCGCACCAGCGCGGAGTGGTCACCACCTCGACATTAGTCTCGATACAGCAGACGAGATGTCACTACAGCGTCCTTCCTCCAGCAGGATTCGGATGCGCCAAAGCAAATGAAGCAAAAGGCCAAATTCCTAGCTTTAGGGTCTTGATGGCAAGTCATATAAAGCCTGAAAGACAATCGGAGATCATCTCGCACCAGCGCGGAGTGATCACCACCTCGACGATCATCTCGATACAGCAGATGAAATGTCACCCCAGCGTTCTTCCCTCAGCAGGATTCGGACGCGCCAAAGCAAATGAAGCAAAAGGCCAAATTCCTAGCTTCAGGGTCTTGACTGCAAGTCATATAAAGCCTGAAAGACAATCGGAGATCATCTCGCACCAGCGCGGAGTGGTCACCACCTCGATGATCGTCTCGATACAGCAGATGAAATGTCACCCCAGCGTTCTTCCCCCAGCAGGATTCAGACGCGCCAAAGCAAATGAAGCAAAAGGCCAAATTCCTAGCTTCAGGGTCTTGACGGCAAGTCATATAAATCCTGAAAGATAATCGGAGATCATCTCGCACCAGCGCGGAGTGGTCACCAGTACGACATTCGTCTCAATATAGCAGACGAGATGTCACTATAGCGTCCTTTCTCCAACAGGATCCAAACACGCCAAAGAAAATGAAGCGAAGGCCAAATTCCTAGCTTCAGGGTCTTAACGGTAAGTCATATAAAACCGGAAAGACAATCAGAGATCATCTCCCACCAACATGGAGTGATCACCACCACGACATTCGTCTCGATACAGCAGACGCGATGCCAGCAAACGAAGCAAAGGCCAAATTCCTAGCTTCAGGGTCTTAACGGTAAGTCATATAAAACCGGAAAGACAATCAGAGATCATCTCACACCAACATGGAGTGATCACCACCGCGACATTCGTCTCGATACAGCAAACGCGATGCCAACAAATGAAGCAAATGCCAAATTCCTAGCTTCAGGGTCTTAACGGTAAGTCATATAAAACCGGAAAGACAATCAGAGATCATCTTACACCAACATGGAGTGATTACCACCGCGACATTCGTCTCGATACAGCAGACCGATGCCAGCAAACGAAGCAAAGGCCAAATTCCTAGCTTTAGGGTCTTAACGGCAAGTCATATAAAACCGGAAAGACAACCAGAGATCATCTCGCACCAGTGTAGAGTGGTCACCACCTCGACGTTCGTCTCGATACAGCAGACGCAACATCACCAAACGGAGCCACGGCAAAATCCCTAGTTCCGAAACCTCGACGGTTCACCAGCAACCTAGAGACAACCGCGACATTCGTCTCTATACAGAGGACGCAATGCCAGCAAAACGAAGCAAAGGCCAAATTCCTAGCTTCAGGGTCTTAACGGCAAGTCATATAAAGCCTGAAAGACTATCGGAGATCATCCCACACCAGCACGGAGTGGTTATGACTCATCGGGGCTCTCCAAAATGAGCCTAACCTCAAGTAAAAAGCGGCATGGCAAATTCCTAGCGCTTGCTCTTCCGACGGTCAAACTGCCAAGGAGGATTGCTTGAAGACATCTTGTCCAGCCCCCGAAGGGATCAGAGACACGGCAGTCGCAGGGCTACTCGAACAGCACAATTGCCTATCGAGGAATATATCAGCTCATGCGATGGTACGACGGCCAAAACCCTAAGTACCACAGACCCTAACGGACTTCTGTCGTAAAGAGCAGAGGTTAACTGTGACGTTAGGATATTCTTGCAAGATCTGCTCGATCCGTTTCGACTCGAGAGGAAATTGATGTCTCTGCGAGAACTTCTCGATTCGTCTCGACTCGTGAGATAAAGCCTTAGGCAATGGGGATTAAAAAAAAACCTGTTTCCTAAGCATTGGGGTCCTGCAAGGCGATCCAAAACGGTCTCTTGCATACTATCCATGGGTCACACTCTCCAAAGTCGAATCTCGACTAGGAGGGAAACAACCACTTACGAGTCCTCTCGACTTATAAGCGGGAAAATTCTCTTGTGAGATCCTTACGACTTTCAAGAGAAAACACACTTAGGAGTCCTCACGACCCCTAAGGAGAAAATACACCTGCGGGATCCTTTCGACTCGTAGGGAGAAAAGTCTTTATGAGACCCTCACGGCTCATAAAGTTGAAAAGTCTTAGGTGGCAGATCCTAACCCTGTCTCCTAAGCCATCACCACCCTGCAAAGAGGTCAAGATGGACCATCTATGAGACACACTTGCCAAAGCTGCATGCCACTGAAATGGAGAAGTTACTCATGAGCGTATAAACTACTTCACGCCAGAGTAAGACATAAAGAAATAGAAGGGTGCGGCTCATGGAGTTGAGAGTTTGGAACTATATCTCTTAAGAGTCGAGATTTGAGTCAATGATAAATGACGACGCTTGTGTCCGCTCGTTATCTTCTCAGATCAAGATTCTGAAAATTATATACCAACCCGAAACTGGTCATAGGCTATGCATAACTCTGCACTACTTCACCCACGTACATACTTACGTGGGTAAAGTAGTGGGGGGCATTTGTTCCCGCCAAAAATTTCTGCGCAAAGGAGTCCAAGGTATCAAATGGCAGCGATACGCTTAAGGAAATGCGAACAAGTATCTTCCGTCCTGTATTTTGATAAACTCCCGAAGGAGGAACAACTAAATTCTGATGATACTGGAAGCATCTCGAAAAACCCTTTGATTTGACATATTATGGGCTTCATAATTCATTCGGGATCAAAAGTTATGGGCAAATATGCTATGCGCTGTTCCCTGATTAAAAATCAGGAATTATCTCAATGAGGTATCACGTGCTCACACGTGACCAATGGTCATGTGTTGACACGTAATGGTTAAAGCAGCGGCAAAGGACAGAGCGCAGAAGAAGAGCCCATTCAGGGGGTCATATGCTCACACGTGACCGGGGGTCACGTGCTCACACGTGACCAAAGGTCACGTGGCAACACGTGACTGGCTGTAAAAGCCTTGTTGTTCAACAGAATTAAATTCTGAAAAAAGATCATTTAAATCTCTCCAAATAGAATTAAAATTCTAAAAGTTTCTAAATCTTTCCAAATGGAAAAGGATTATGGGGACCGTTGGATTAAAGATCCAAGGGTGATTAAATATCACCAATTTATGGAAAAATCTTAAACAAGGAAAGATCTCCCTAAATCTCACCAAAATAACAAACAGAATATCTTTGGATTGAAAATCCAACGGTGAATAAAATTCACTGAATGATCTAAAGGATCATATTAATTATGAAATCAAATCAAATCTTTCAATGAGAGATTTGCTAAACAAATTGATTCTTTTCCTTCTCCTATAAATAGGAGCCAAGAAAAGAAAAGAGGGGGATCTACCTTGGAGAGAGAAGAACAGAGAGAGAAGAATTTAATTCTCAACAGAGAAGAAAAGAAAGAAGAATTTAATTCTCAACAAAGAAAAACCCTAGGTGAGAAGGGAAAATGGATCAAAACTTCAATAAAGAGAATTTAATTCTCAAAATCCAAGAGTTTAACTCTTATACAAAAAAGAACTTAGTTCTTCTTCTGGTTGAAGATCTGCACAGAGCACATCTCCCCATAAGTTGAGAATTTAATTCTCATCGGGTCGAGATCCTGCCATGCAGATCCTAAACTTAGAAGGGGAATTGAGTTTTGAGAATTTAATTTTCCTAAAACAAAACTAAGGTTTAACCCTAATCAAGAATTTAATTCTTTTACATATCTGGGAATTTAATTCCTTTAAAAAGAAATCAGGGTTTTATCCTAAATAAGAATTTAATTCTTTCACAACAGGAATTTAATTCCTCCAAAATCATAATTAGGGTTTAACCCTACAAAGAATTCAATTCTTAAAATAAGGAGACTTAAAAGATCTCTGTTCATGAAAAGAACTAGGGTCACGTGCCCCCACGTGACCCTTGAAAAGATCCCTGAAGAAAAGAAGCTTTGAGGCAATGCCTCACGTGCTCCCACGTGACTCCCAAAACGCAGAAAGAAAAAGCAAAGGAAATGAAAGCTTTGGACGCTCTCACGTGTTATCACGTGACCCCTCAGCAAATGCTTTAACAATTGGCGCCCGAATCCCCATCACGTGCCAACACGTGATGCTCTAAAATAAAAATAAAAGTGTTTAACACTTATTCGCGGATTTGAGGATAAAACAAAAGGAGATCTGGCTCCACATTTAGGACGCCCTCACGTGTCCCCACGTGACCCCTAACAAATCCCTTTAATATCCAATGGATGGATGCCTATCACGTGCCCACACATGATGGACAGGAAATGAAAAGTGTTTAACACTTAATTGCAGAACGAAGAAAAGGGATCTGGTCCCCCCTTTGGGCGCTCTCACGTGTCCACACGTGACCCCTCTGTCTTTAGTGTTTAACACTAATTTGGGGATTATATTTCCAGTGTTTAGCACTGATTGTTTCTAGTGTTTAACACTAAATTAAAGATTATATTTCCAGTGTTTAGCACTGATTGTCTTTTAGTGTTTAGCAGTGTTTAACACTGTTGTTCTCTAAATGTTTAACACTACTTTTAGCCAAATTGGCTAATTTTCCAGAGGCAAAAGGCCCTCCTCCAAATGAATCTCAAAATTGACGAAATCAAAGACAAAATATTGTCAGAGCCCCCAAACCTCTGTTTAACACTGCTGAATAATGAGGGGCTGAACCCAGACAAATGTCTAATGGCCCAAAGGGCCAATATTTTAAACATGATTGGACTTAGCCCAAACTGGCCATAAGTCCTCAAATCATCTTGAACTGAGCACATCTGCTCTTTCAACCAACTCATTGGTTCAAGGGTACATCTCTGAACTCCTCTGACATTTGTCGTTGTAATCCTTCAATGTCGTCAGAGAGGTGACGGGTCCCGACGGCCATACATTCAATGGACCACTATGTCCTTAAACTGGTATTGGACCACTATATCCTTAAACTGGTATTGGACCACTATGTCCCTAAACTGGAACATGGATCACCATGTCCCTAAACTGGCAATGGACCACCATGTCCCTAAACTGGAAATTAGACCACCATGTCCCTAAACTGGCAATGGACCACTATGTCCCTAAACTGGAACAATAGAGCCCAAATGCTCTTTTGTCGGATCTAAACGATCCCGTTAAGTTGATCTTAGTCTCAAATCAGACTAACGTATCCTTAACAAACGTTTAAGTTGATCTTAGCCTCAAATATGGCTAACGCATCCTTAAACCAAAACTTTCAAAACAGGCTTTAGTCCCAAATTGGACTATAGATCTCCTAACCAACTTTGGCTCAAGGGTACATTTCTGAACTCCTCTGACATCTGTCGTTGTAATCCTTCAACGTCGTCAGAGAGGTGATGGGTCCCGACGGCCATACATTCAACGGACCACTATGTCCCTAAACTGGAACAATAGAGCCCAAATGCTCTTTTGTCGGATCTAAACGATCCCGTTAAGTTGATCTTAGTCTCAAATTAGACTAACGTATCCTTAACAAACGTTTGAGTTGATCTTAGCCTCAAATATGGCTAACGTATCCTCAAACCAAAACCCCCAAAACCAAATCTAAGAAAATACGGATTTGGACTAATCCACGTCCTACGGGAGACGACATAAATTAGTCTCCTTATACAATCCACGGGCAACCACAAACAAAACAAACACCCACGACACGAAGTGACCAGCTGGAGAAGGAGAAAGTTGTTACCGCGACGCGGTAGCGTAATTAACTGCAGGGGCTTGCGCCTGCAGGGAAGAGCGTCCCCATAATCAAAAACCCCTCAAGCGAGGGGGAATCTGACGAAGTCTGCTACATCGGCCGCATCCGTTTAAACCTCCGATACATGGCGCCATAAATCAACTTGGCATCTTCGGAGAGGTGGACGGATAAAACCAAATAGCATCTGCCCCGAATCTCAGGCGAGACGTCCACGTCTTGGCCGCCGTTCTGAGGGGAACAGTAGGTTTGATTTAGAAGGGTGCACAACTCACTCTCTCCACTCAAATTCTCAATCTGTCTAACCACCTCATCATACATTGGAAAATTTGGAGCTAGTTGAAAACTAGCTACCTGGTCACTAGGTTGTATGAGGGCGGCCATGGACACATTCAAATCCATCATCTGTTGGCATGACGCTACCCTAAAGTCTTCCAACGACTGTTCCAGACTAGACATGGGTTGTGAAGGGGTTTCAGTAAAAGATTCAAACTCGTTTGGATACTGGAAACTCCCAAAAGGCTGTTCAGAAGCAATGTCTATAGAAGGTGCAAAAGTTGGGTAGGATGGATACGAATTGAATGGTTGGACATGGGTAGGATCAACATATGGATAAGAAGGTGAATGGAATTGTTGATCCAAAGAATTCGCAGTGGTGAATGGAGTGAAAGATCGGCCACGAGATTGTTCAATACGTTCAGCGATGGACAATGGATGTCTCGCAAAAGGGGTATCAACGTAAGGGGGTGGGGGAGGTTGAAATGGTTGATACGAAATGGATTGCGGAGTGCAAGTGTTTGTCCTAGACGCGTCTATCCGATCTTTCAAAGATATTTTAGGCATGGAGGGGTCGTTCGAAATTCGACCAAAGCAAGAATCGTAGGAAGTAATGTCTGGTTGTGAGTACCAAAGTTCGGCAAGAGTTTTACGAGGTGTTGTACCCATGTTGGAAGAGTGAAAATGTAGGAAAGGGGGAGGGAAGTGGTGTATTTTTTTATTTTATTTTATTATTATTATTATTTTTTGTTTTTGGAGTTTTTAAAAAAAAATTGTTTGTTTGAAAGAATACGGAATTATGAGACTAAAACTTTTTACAAGCACAATCACAATCACAATATGCATAAACACACCTAGAGCTAGGGTCTTTAAAGTCCAACTAGACCACTCCTAGACTTCCAAGCGATAAGTTGCAGGATAACCCTCGAATCGCCTCACTGCCAATTATGGCCAGGTAAGCACAAGTGAGGGAAGGAGAGTTCCACTCACGAATCATCGTGAGACAGGCCTTTTAAAATTACCTCCTCACTTGTCTAGTCTAGGCACCACAAAGTCACGTTTAGATAAAGGACCGATTCCCCGCAACTTCCACTTGTCCTAAATGAGCACGACAAGTCCTTAAAGGTTTGGTCTAGATATTTTTTATTAGCTCAAGGTAATGCGTATGCAATTAGTGATTTGTGAGGTCTTAGGAAGGGGGATGAAATCCCCACCCAATCTGAATTGGTGTTATAACCCCTTAAATTCCGTATTAATTATGCAAAGCAGTAACAACCAAAAATCTAAAACACTTTCAAAAAATTTTTTTATTTGGCTGCGGTGCAAAGAATCCTGCACAAAAATCAGTTTATTAGAGAAGGAGAGAATTTGTGCAAAGAATGCTGCAGAAAAAAAAATCGTCAGTGGAGTTCAGAGGAGAGAAGGAGAGAAATGAGATACTTACAGAGAAAATTGAATTGCTGACGCCACCAGTTGACCGCGGTTCCGTGGTAAAAAAGACGATTCTGCCGCGGTTCCGCGGCTGTTCAGACGTTTGACTGCTTCAAAAAAAAATTTCTGTGCTGATTTGGTTCTCTTCTTCCTGTTTAGATCCCCTGAATCTTGATTTGTTCACTGAGTTTGCACCAGAACTGAACTAGACCTTCTTGGGTACCTGCACAATTGCACAAAAACTAATCAAAGATAACAAGATGAATTTTTTTTTATTTTTATAATTTTTAATTTTTTTAATTAACCCGAAATTACACAAAGAAAATAACTACCGTCTCCCCGACAACGGCACCATTTGATTGTTCCCGCCTGTCACGCGGGCGACCCGGGTTCGATCCTTGGCAACGGCGCCATTTGGTTGTTCGCGTTTTTGCGTATTCTTAATTTTTAATTACCGCAATCAAGACGGTGTCGCTTGGTAGCTAGCCGGTTGAGTACGGGTCGATCCATAGGGAGATGGAATCTTTTTCTTTATATTTTAACGAGTTAAATCCAAATATTTTGGGTTTTGTGTTAAGATCTACTAACGAGATAAAAGATGATAAAGGACTTGCTAGGGTTAGGATTAGGTTAGTTCGAGTTAGGAATATCTCGCCTCTTTCAATGCCCTTTTTAATATCGATGTTAAGGTAATCAGCAACAACGGGGATTAGCACGACTAGGAAGGAACTTGCAAGTATAAGCTAGGCTTTCCATTCTTAGTTTCTTTCTTTTGGTCCTTGTCCTTCCGTTCTTGTCTCTTAGCCCTAACCTTCAATTAATTCAACCACAACCGGTCTAATTAGGGAATCACCGCTATCATGTAGGATAGGGTGCCGTAGTGAGCGGATTGTGGTTCAATTAAAGGGAGTCCGAATTAAGGTGTTGGACAAAGAAAGGAGTGTGAGAGATTTCCTTCTCTCAAACCTTCCTTCTCCTGCCCTAACAAGTGAGAAATTACTCATCCATTAAAAAGATAAAAATAAAACAAGAGGGAAGGTTGAAAGAATTTAGGTTAAGAGGAATTTACAACTAGCTATTTGAGACCTCACCTAGGCAAGGATCTTACTCAAGCATCATCTTTGTTTAATGATAAAGAAAAATAGAAAAAAGAAAAACAAAAGAAAAACACAATTAAATATTATGACTAGATTAACAAATAATAAAAAGCGATAATAAATTGCAGAAAATAAATAGGCATGCAAGAGAAATAAAAGAACTCTTTTTTTTATTGATAACCTCTCAAAACTCACTACAGTTTTCATAGAGAATTTAAATCCTAGATCTAATAAAAAGAGGCATAAGAAAGGAACCCTAAGGAATGCACATTTTATTTTGGCTTTTAGCTCTAGTATTTATAGGCATACATTCTGAAACCCTAGGTATACATTATGAGCTAAACACGAGATTACAAAACTACCCCAAAAGAGCCGAGTCAACGCGGAACCAACTGCCACCGACACTGCTCAGACGCGGCCGCGGAACCGCGGCAGAAATGCCTATTTGGCCGCGGTTCCGCGGCTATTTGGTAGACTTGGGGAATCATATTTTCAGGGCTTCTCCATGTTGCTTTTATCTTCTGTTTTGCATTCTTGGTTTCTCAGAATCTCTTCAGTTCTCTTCCAGATATTCAGCAGTGCAAAATGATGTGGACTTTTGCCTTGAACTCCGCATTTGACGTCTTGGATCTTGTGCTGCCCTTGTGCTTTGTGCATTGAAGTGACCAACGACTTGCCATTTTTTCCCTTGAACTGGTAGGCGGCATCATACGGATGGTTAGCGGAGATCAGTATTCATCTGTTGTTGGTCGTAGTCCCGCATTTGTTGCGACTTTTCATGAATTTCACTGTAAAGAGCTGAGAACCTGTAACCTGCAATTATTTAGCAAACACGAATTAAAAGTACCTACCTATATGCAATGTGATTAAGAATGGCCGGTATAAAAATGCAAAAATCTGATACGAACAATGGCGTATAGCACCCCCGCAGACGTAGAATAGGGTTGTTTCCATAATCTTGATCTTGGATGTGATATTGGATACTTAGCGAGTAGGGTATTTAGAAAAATCTAAGTTAGATTAAATTGATCTAGGAAGACTACCCAGAGGATGATTACTTTGGAGGCGAATCACAGGTTACATGTAGCCACACACACATGCACACACACACGCACACTTGATTTTTGTGTGTATTTGTGTATATATATGTATGAGTGTAGGTTTTATATGTATATATACATACATACATACATACATACACACGTGATATGAGGATAGTATATGATACATGGAGATGAGTCGATATGATCGGGCATGATACCGTAAGATTGTGATATGTGATTGAGTCGCAATATGTTATACGACATGATATTATAATGGATCGTTGCGCGATTTGTATGTTTATATATACAATAATATGTGTTGATGATATTGAAATGTATGAGACTTTAGAACAGTACCCTTGATCATAATATTGTTCGATGATGATACCATATGAATGATGATGTATATATGATAGTTGACCCATACCCCGATTTTTGGGATGCCGTGCGACGGATTTTACCGTACGAGGTATAGATATGATGATTGATACTCACTCTTGACTCGAGAATGTCTTACTATGTATTATACAGTACGTGACACTATGAGGCTGAATTGCCGACTACTAGGTATTTCGAATCGGAATTTAGATGGATTTTCTTACCCCTTTCAACTAGTTTCTTAGTTTAGTCTTTTAGTTGATTAGGTCGATATTAGACTAGGCTCGAATCATACTTTTTTTTTCAAAAACCAATGAATCGTGAGTATTTTCAAAAGGTAATCTGAGGGATGCTACGTATTTTCAAAATGGCATATCTTTTCTTAAAAAACACCGTAACCCCTATTTTTCTAAAAACAACGATTCGTGCTATTTTAAACACCAAAACTGTATGACTCGTATATAGATATGTATATTTTTCAATGTTGCGTTTGCTACTCATTCTCAGTTATATTCATGTTGTTCTCATCGCATTGCATGTTTATACATGTGTTTTCTTTAGTAATTATGAACCCTGTCTGTTAGGAAACCAGCACCATTACCGATGATGCGTATGCTCTACGTACACTTGCTTGCCGGCTCATACACATCATCATCGGTAATTGCTATGTCATGTACACCTTAGAAAATATTACTTCATTGATATAACCTGTTAGCTGGTAGTTTCAACATATTATTTTTATGCTTGCTCTCATGTGTTAGTTTTGATATTGCATTCCTTGCTTAGATACCCCATGCATTTAAATATCCATTCTATTATGCCATATTGTGGGCTTTATGCCGATATTCATTGCTTATTGACTCTTGATTTCTAGGATTTCGGAATTTCTATGAGATTTCTGGATTTAGGGGAAAACTGCAAGACTTTTATAAACTCGTTATCTTCTTAAAATGCAAGTTGCGGTTTTCTCGTGATATGATGTATGTGTCGTCCACCATGAGTTTTCCTGTTTGTTGTTGGTTTTTGAGACCCGATTCGAGGAGTTGGATGAACCGTCTCAGGTACATGGTGGGCCCGGTATGGTACCCCCGGGCAAGAAGCTCGAGTTGTAGACGATGAGCCTGGCATGGGCAGACTACCTACCGGTGATATTTGGCGCGGCAGATATCCTGAGGATACCGATCTTAGTCGTGAGATTTGATGATATGGGCTGATCCGGACTGACGGAGCCCAAGATATTAAGATTTTGAGATTTTGAGATATACATATATTGTGTCGATGCGTGGCACAGATTTTCGGTCGATTTCACTGATGATATTCCAGTTTTTATTATATAATTTTTACTAAGATAAAAACACAGATTTTCTTATACCAGATATATCCAGATTTCGTGGATGATTGTTTCATTCATGATGCATTCATACATATACATATGACATGTTACTACTTGAGGCACTGACACGAGTATTGGTATTACACTTATACTTAGATTAGTACCTTTTCCACTACTAGATACTTCAGTGTTATATTATAAGCATATTATTGTATGACCTAGGAGATCATCATAGATGCGATTTCTACTAGGTGATGTATTCTACTCACGAGTTGGCAATTCACCCCCGTTGTACCACAGTTTCTTGCTAGTTTGCCATACAGGTTCCATGGCGGCTTTGCTAGCACACCACTTCCTTTCGGGTGATTGCTTTGGTGGGTGGGTTCACTTGCATCGTGACCCCCGTTGTACTTTTATTTATTTCAATTGTATCTATTAAGCCCCATCAACCAGACCTTGCATATTTAATAGACTTAGAAAACCAGTTGTCTATTCTTTCGACCTTAGAATCGCGCGCTTGTATTATTATGGTTTTCTTGAGGATGTTGGTTTTCTTTCTGAGTTTTGATCCTCGCCTTCGTCGTTGTATATTTGTATTGCTTGCGTGGTTGTTTTCGCCAATTGGAAAAGAGCTAGCTCTCGCTTGAGGATGCCTTTATTCATTATTTATGTATATTCTTGTTTTGTACCCGTTTGGGACCAGTATTTACAAAGGAAACTCAGCCGAAATTTTTATAAAACTTGGGCTTATTATAAAGACTTTCAAGTGATTTTCTATGTTAACTTTTAAACAAGTTTTCCTTCACTCTATTTTTTTTAAATGGTTTAGATTCTGGGTTTTGGCTTACTTAGATTACGTCACGCCTCTAGACGTTGCATAATTTAAGTGCCAATCACGTTCCATACAATCGGGTCGTGACACTTTGCTCCAAGTAGTGGTGTCTCGGACTCTCCTTTGGCTCCACTTGGTGAAAGGAACGAGGTTGCTCAAGGATCTTCGAGGCCAAAGATGATCTACATCGAAGAATCTCTAACTTAAGCTACCTCTTCACTAATTGATGAAATAGTGAAGAAACAACCTATACTAAATGTCTAGATTGGTATAGATTGGTGAAGTAGGAATTTTTCTCACTTTAGAATAATTTTTCTCACTCTTTTTCTTCACCTAAAGAAAACCGAGAGCTTATTTGAGATGAAGAAGATGAAGTGATGAATTAAGAATAGAATGGCAACCATGGGTGAGAAAATATCATATATAACTCATGTAGAGATTTAACTAAGGCTAAAGATAATGGTTAGGTTAATAAATATCTAGAGTAAAACAAAATTAGTGGACTAAGTCAATGGTTCTACATGCTTCCATAAGCATCTCAAGCCATGACTAATTTCCACCTAATTTTAATTTTCCCTTAATAATTAAATCCCTTTATTATCTTAAGTATGGTATGAGTCTCATACACCCAAGTCCAATGTATCATCTAACATGACACAAAATAAATACATTAACATATATCACACATATATTAAATATATAATGAGAAAAGTAATTCTTAAGTGAGCTAATATTAGTTAATGTATGTTAATATACCAAATATATAATTATACATTAAATCATTAAATCAACACTTGATTTCATAACCCGACCGTATCACATACAACCGGCTAATATCATTTAATATCAACTTATCGAATCAACACTTGATTCAATAACCCGGCTATATCACATATAACCGACCGATATCACAAATAGCGAGATTAGAATATGGTATCACATATACGTATTAATCTCGGTCCCGCACATATCACATATGTGCCCTACTTCATTTCACATGAGCTAGGAAACCTCTGTGTAGGACTCTAAAGACTCGTCAATACACCGGCAGTAGGTGATGATCATATCAGTTACCCACAAGCCATCAGCGGTACTAGCTGGACGTAACAGCTACCCGGGTATTGAGCGATCAGAAGATCAACAAGCAAGCTTGTCTATACTCCCGTGAATCCAATAAGTAACACTACCGTACAGTCCGGTCTCTTCGTCTGATATGTCGTATATCTAGTCTGGGGGTGGTAAACATCAGATCCTAATAACTTGATAAGTCATGCCGATGTGAGGCTCATAACGGGTCGAGAAACTACTGATAACACTTACCAGTAAATCTCAGTATCAGCCCTAGCCAGGGACTTCCTGTTATAGCCAATCGAGTATAGCGCAACATCAACCCCCAATAACGGGAGAGATGAAACCCCTCCTATCGCTCATTGCCTCCATGTGACTCGGGACTGTACCCAAAAACCACCGTTTTGCATGCTTTCTTGAACGTGGTAAGGTGGAAATCAAAGCACAGTGGGAATCACACAAGACTCTATGACGATCTCGGGTCTACAGACTAACCTGTTTCAGTGTCATCAGAGAAATGCTATCTGATGTTAGGTATAATACCATCTAGGAGTTCTCGGCGAGTCCTATTGAATGTACCCAGATAGCATACTATCATTTCAAACACCAATGAATATGGGATCATCCATCGTCCATCAAATGGGTCAAGAAGCGTATATGCTAGTCTACTATGGAATATCGATGCCCCATCTCGATACACCCTCGACTAGGAAAAATTAAAGGATAGACTTATGGACTACCCTGGCCCCACTAGTATGATCTCCATCATAGTCCTTGTAGTCAAGTCCACATCCTAAGGGCTTTATCAACATGTAACAGAGAGACAATACAATTATACATGTTAAGATAGAGAGTAACCAGATAGCATACTATCATGTCGAGAAAGAAAGTCCTCCCTATATATGTCCAAGCATCCACTATAATATACAATCATGTACAATAATGGCCTCTAGGGCATACATACAACTAACAATCTCCCACTTGTAATAAGGCCAGTTGTTGTAGTATCTCATACCCAACGTCCCTTAAAGTCTCTCTAGGGAAAAGCCTTCGTGAGTGGATCCGCCGTGTTATTCTTCTTGTCAACTCTCCTAACCTCGATCTTCCGGAGATTCACCATCTCCCTGATCAGGTGATACTGCTTAAGAATATGTCTGGATCACTGATAGGACCGGGGTTCCTAGGCCAAAGCCACAACTCCATTGTCACCACAATGGTAGGAACTTTACCAAGTTCATCTCATGAACATTTTTATCCAGACGGCCTCTTTGGTAGCATCGTTGGCAGCGATGTATTCAGCCTTTATCATCGAGTCTGCTATGGTATCTAGCTTGGAACTCTTCCAACATACCATCCCTCCACTGAGGGTAAAGACAAAACCCACGACTATCTTACAGTCGACCTTATCACTTTGGAAGCTCGAATCGGTAAAAGACTCAACATGGAGTTCACCGTTACCAAACACCAAGAACATTTCTTTAGTCCTTCTCAAGTACTTAAGAATGTTCTTCACAGCTATCCAGTGTTTCTCCCCAGGATCTGATTGACACCTACTCACTACACCCAGTGAGTATGATACATCCTCTTAGATCCATCTCTATAGATCTTAATCACTGGATGTAGGAGGCATCACCCAGATTCTTCATGGAGAAACATTGTGATAAGAAGAACTTGACCGAGTGTAGCATAGGAACACCATTTCCTATCAAGAGTATGTCATCCACGTACAATACAAGGAAGAAAACCTTACTCTCTACAACCTTCTTGTATATACAAGGTTCATCTACCTTTTTGATGAAGTCAAACTCTTTGACTGCCACATCAAAATAGATGTTCCAACTCCACGATGCCTGCTTTAATCTGTAAATTGATTTAAGCAACTTGCACACCTTTCCACTGCTCCCACTGTCTACGAAGCCTTCTGGCAGTGTCATGCACATGCTCTCTTCTAAATCACCATTTAGAAAAGCGGTCTTGACATCCAATTGCCAGATATCGTAGTCATGGTATGCAGCAATGGCAAGTAGGATCTGGATGGACTTAAGCATAGCCATTGGAGAAAAGGTTTCATCAAAATCCACACCCGGTCATTGACGAAAACCTTTTGCTACAAATCTAGCTTTGAAAGTCTCAACTTTTCCATCTACACCAAGAATCTTCTCAAAATCCACTTGCTCCTAATAGTTTTTACCCTTTCAGGAGCAACTTTTAAAGTCTATACTTTGTTGGTGTACATGGATTCTATCTCAGATCGCATTGCATCCAGCCATTTCACAGAGTCCCCACTCATGATGGCCTGCTCGAAACTAGTTGGGTCATCATCTTCCATGATGCAATCCTCGCTCCCACTGTCATTGAGAAAACCATAGTATCTCTCAGGCGGATGAGGAACCCTACTAGATCTGCGGAGAGGCTGAGGTTCGTCGGGAACTATTGAATCTTCTGGCTCCACCAAATCATCAGCTGTAATTTGTGTAGCTGGAACTTCTTCCAGTTCTACCTAATGACCACAAATTTCTTTCGCAAGAAATTCCTTTTCTAAAAAGGTGGCATGCCGAGAAATAAAACACCTTTTGTTCCTCGGTGTGGTAGAAGATATATCCTTGCGAATGTTTGGGATATCCAACAAACTTACACAGAACTGACCTTGCCTCGAGGTTGTCCGGATTTTACCTTTCAACATAAGCCGGACAACCCCATATCTTAACTCATCTTAAGACACGGTCTCTTCCCATACCATATCTCATATGGAGTAGTAGGCACCGATTTGGTCGGAACCCTATTCAATAGGTATGCGGCTTCTCAAGCGCATAACCTCAAAAGGAAACATGCAACTCAGCAACACTCATCATGGAGCGGACCATATCTAATAAGGTGTGATTCCTTCGCTCCGATACACCGTTGTGCTGTGGTGTATACGGAGGAGTAAGCTGAGAGAGAATACCATTCTCTTTTAAATAGTCATAGAATTTCGCGCTCAAGTATTCTCCTCCCCGACCAGATCGAAGGATTTTAATACTTTTACCCATTTGGTTCTCTACTTCGCACTTATATTCCTTGAATTTCTCAAAAGCTTCAGACTTGTGTTTCAACAGGAACACATATCCGAATCTTGAGAGATCATCGGTGAATGTAATGAAGTACAATGAACCATTCCTGGCATGTGTAGACATGGGACCGCATGCATCACTATATATCAATCCCAAGAGTTCAGTAGCTCTTTCTCCATGTCCAGTAAACGGAGTTTTGGTCATTTTACCTTTGAGACGTGACTGGAAAGTTTCATATGATGTAAATTCAAACTGATTCAAATATCCATTTTTATGCAACTTAGCTAGTTGTGTCGCATTGATATGACCTAATCTATAATGCCATAAAAAGGATTCGTTCATTTCTGAACTTTTCCTCTTGTGTATGTTCTATACGTTAAGAACTGTAGTTTGATTTAGAACGCATATGCCATTATATAACATGCCTGATCCAATCAACCTTTGATTCAGGAAAATGTTCATAATATTATCCTTTAATACAAGATTATATCCTTCTTTACATAATAAAGAAAATAATATAATATTGCATATCAGGTTCGGTATGTAATAACATTCGTTCAGAATCAATGTATTACCAGTTGGTAATATAAGGTGATATTCGCCAACTGCTTTGGCTGCAACATTTGCACCATTCCCTACTTCAGAGAATGATCACCTTTTCCCAGTTGTCTACCTTTCTTTAGCCCATGTAAAATATTACATATGTCGGGTCCCGATCCGGTATCTAATACCCAAGACGTAGAGTGTGCTGAGAAACAGTTCTCGGTAACAAACACACCCGAAGAAGATGCATCAATATGCACATTCGTCGTTTGGGTCGCGTGTGAATCCGGATATTCCCCTATTTCCTACTCAGACTTATAACAATTATAAGACAGAGCGGAACCAACGTTTTCCAGCTCAGTATAACAAGCGGGTTTGGTCAATACATCCATATTATTATATTGATTAAGGTGTGACATGGTCGCTACCTGGAGAGAGAGAGAGAGAAGAAAACACTTTAGCGTATGCTCTTGCAAGATTAGATTGGTTATTATCTTATCTAATCAGGATGGCTCCCACTGTTTTTATCAAATTTTCCTTTAAACCCTAAAAGGTAAGACTTGCCGGGATTAATTACACCCTATAAGTTCGTTAATCTTTCGGCCAGGCCAGTGTCGGTACTTTGAGGGAGGTTCCCCATGCTTTCGCATGGATTTAATTAAAATAAACTTCGTTTTCGTAGAGGCATAACCCCATTGACACCTTTCTAGACACCTACTTGATCGGCTAATTGTAATGTGCAAAACTCTTCTCGGAGTAACTCTTACTCGCAGTGAGTATCGGGATCCAATTATCTCATAGAAGGTATGCAATCTCATTGCAAATTTCAACACTTGAAATTCCCAATAATATTTTTCCCCAAGCGATTTATGACCTTGACAAGGTAAACAAATCATAAACCGCAAGTCAAGTTCAACGCGTTCATTTCGTGATTGAATTAAACCCACCCGCACGACCCTTGACAAGGTCAACAAGGCTATACGACTACCCTAATCCAATTGCATCATATGCGTTGCAGATAAACACTAATTAGATACCGTACACTACGTCTTGACAAGGTCAACAAATGCAGCACGAATACTAAATAGTCCTTATCTGAAATGACGGAGGGTTACGACAGGTTTTTAAGAAAACCTTTTGCGTAATGAACTTGATATCGTTGTAGAATCGAGTGATTTGAAAAGGAGTGTTTTTGAGGTTTTTACTAGTTTTGCTAAAGAGGTCACTCCCGGTGAAGGGATCTCGGCTCTTTCCTCATCGAATGAGGTGCTGGATATTCATTAAGGAATACCACTATGCAAAAATAAGAACTAGAGAAGCAATCAAAAGACAAAACCGAGTGGGTTGTAGCATCTACTAGCTTCTGCTAAAGAGGTCACTCCCGGTGAAGGGATCTCGGCTCTTTCCTCATCGAATGAGGTGTTGGATATTCATCAAGGAATACCACTATGCAATGCAAAAACTAGAGCTACCCTTTTTGAAATTTGATTCTACAACATCTTTAGGTTTCTTTCCTTTTCATTAATCTCATTAATGAAGTCCCATCATTTATGCTTCCTAAGCATCACAGATAAAGAAACACAAATAATTATACAACGTACGCTTATGCTATCCGCATTCGCCATGGGGTCGCGTCATGCACCGTTAGGTTAGATAACTAACGACAGAGCGGGGCAGGACTTGCGCGGATGCAAAACATAAGCAATATTTATTATATATCATATATATAATATAAAGCATTCGTCTCACGCAGTTATATGATCTCATCACAGAACATTGCAGTAGAAATCAACATATGAAATATTGGATATACTAGGAGGTCCGTGTTTTATATTAAGCTAGTAAAAAACACGGATTCCACGGTCGTGATGAATAGCCAAACCCACATCCCTAGACCCCTATGAGAGCGGCAAGCAACCCTACCAATTCTAGAGTTAGGAGACCCGATCTCGACTCCTCGAGATGGTCTCCCTTTGGACTCTAGAACCTGGTTACTTGTGCTCCCTACCTTGGGTCTATCCTAGTGCGGAAAAGTAAATAATATACATCAATGGTGACATCATCCTTAACCGGAAGTGTCCCAATAAAAGAATATTACATACAAGTTTTTACATGAATGAAAATGAAAAATTCTCATCTCATGCAAAAACCCCCGGTTATTCAAACACGACGATCCAATATAATATATCATAGCAACACACAACATCACATCTCATCAACGTAAGTAAATATGCGTATCCCAATTGTCGTTGACATATAGCAACGAAACCGGCGATAAACCACATATTACACTTGCGGTCGCAGAAAAGAAAGTGAAAACTACAACAATTGGAATCCGCAACCACCTTAGACATCATAAACCCGAAATATCACATACTTCGGATTTCATGCCTAACCATATAATTTCCTTAGACATCATAAACCCGGAATATCACATATTCCGAATTTCATGCCTAACCATATAATTTCCTTAGACATCATAAACCCGGAATATCACATATTCCGAATTTCATGCCTAACATTATAAACCCGACATTTTAGTCTCAAATTGAAAACACTTTTCAATATCCAGTCGGGCAATTCAACAAGATTCCCAACATATGATCGAATGCTTGTCGGAAACATTAGTAGACGGCCGCACCCCTGATGCTGTCGACGGAGCGCACTTAGGCGGAACACCGCGGCCGTGAGCACCCGTACGGATGCTTTTCGCTACAGGGTTCTCCTACAGTCGCTTAGTCGGGTCTATAGGGGCATAGCTATCTAGTAGTGTTACCCGACGAGTGTTCACGTATTATATGAGATTGCGATGGAGTTTTGATCCAAATCAAAACCCCGCGGAAATCGATCAAAAGAGACTAACTTGCTAGATTCATAAAGCACTAATTAGTTTTCACAAAACTAATTATTGTGGATTCCAAATATTGTATCACATATATAAACCCGAAATAATATTAAAATTACGAATACGAAACACTCCAAATTGTCGCTACAGAAAGATAACATCACATGCAATCTTGGAAAAAACAAACAATACTTGAAACACCAAACCCCAGAGACTGGAACACCAAAGAAAATCGAAGCCCAAACATCTTCACAAAACCGGCCAGGCCAGGTTTTAGCTTGGTTTCACCGGTCAAAATCCGGTGGATTGGGCTCGTTTTTCTCTAGTGTTCTTATTACATCATATGTAACAATCTGCACTTGTTTAAATAATTTTCAGAGAACCTTTTAAAAAAGACAGAAACTAGGGTTTTGCCGGTCAAAATCCGGTGGATTGGGCTCTTTTTTCTCTAGTGTTCTTATTACATCATATGTAACAATCTGCACTTGTTTTGGTTTCGAGGCTTCGGAGTTGTTTCAGTTTCGAGCTTTTGGAGTTGTTTCGGTTTCTTAATTCTACCAACATCGTATAATTCTCTAGCCTGGCTATGATACCACTGATAGGTTCCTTAACACTCTCACTAAGTTTTATAAGGCAACGGGTATGCAATTTTAAAAAATCTAGAGAGCAAAGCAACCCAAACTAAGGATCTAACTAGAGAATTAGGGTTATTAAAACATATAAACAACTTTACACTAAGTGAAATGGGAATACAACCTTTGTAGACCGGTCCTTCACTTCTAAAGCTCCGTGTAGTAGTCCCTTTGCTCCAAGTAGTGGTATCCCGGACTCTCCTTTGGCTCCACTAGGTGAAAAGAACGAGCTTGCCCAAGCATCTTCAAGTCCGAAGATGATCTACGTCGAAGAATCTCTAACTCAAGCTACCTCTTCACTAATTGATGAACTAGTGAAGAAACAACCTATACTAAATGGCTAGTTTAGTATAGATTGGTGAAATAGGAATTTTGCTCACTTTAGAATAATTGTTCTTACGCTTTTTCTTCACCTCAAGAAAACCTAGAGAGCTTAGTTAAGATGAAGAAGATGAACTGGTGAATCAAGAATAAAATTGCAATCATGGGTGAGAAAATATCATAGATAACTCATGTAGAGACTTAACCAAGGCTAAAGATAATGGTTATGTTAATAAATATCTAGAGTAAAACAAAATTAGTGGACTAAGTCAATGGTTCTACATGCTTCCATAAGCATCTCTAGCCAAGACTAATTTCCATCTAATTTTGATTTTCTCTTAATAATTAACTCCCCTCATTATCTAAAGTATGGTATAAGTCTCATACATCCAAGTCCAATGTATCATCTAGCATTACACAAAATAAATACATTAACATATATCATATATATATTAAATTTATAATGAGAAAAGTAATTCTTAATTGAGCTAATATTAGTTAATGTATGTTAATATATCAAATATATAATTATACATTAAATCATTAAATCAACACTTGATTTAATAATCTGACTGTATCGCATACAACTGACTAATATCATTTAATATCAACTTATCGAATCAACACTTGATTCAATAACCCGGTTATATCACATATAACCGACCGATATCACAAATAGCGAGATTAGAATACAGTATCACATACACGTATTAATATCGGTCCCGCAATATCACATATGTACCCTACTTCGTTTCGCATGAGCTAGGAAACCTCTGTGTAAGACTTTAAAGACTCGTCAATACGCCGGCAGTAGGTGATGATTATATCAGTCACCTACAAGCCGTCGGCGGTACTAGCTGGACGTAACGGCTACACAGGTATTGAGCGATCAGAAGATCAACAAGCAAGCTTTTCTATACTCCCGTGAATCCAATAAGTAATACTACCGTACAATCCGGTCTCTTCGTGTGATATGTCGAATATCTAGTCTGGGGGTGGTAAACGTCAGACCCCAATAACTTGATAAGTCATGCCGATGTGAGGCTCATAACGGGTCGAGAAACTACTGATAACACTTACAAGTAAATCTCAGTATTAGCCCTGGCCAGGGACTTCCTGTTATATCTAATCGAGCACAGCGCAACATCAACCCCCAATACCGAGAGAGACGAAACCCTTCCTATCGCTCATTGCCTCCATGTGACTCGGGACTGTACCTAAAAACCACCATTTTGAACGCTCTCTTGAATGTGGTAAGGTGAAAATCAAAGCATAGTGGGAATCACACAAGACTCTATGACGATCTTGGGTCTACATACTAACATGTACCAGTGTCACCAGAGAACTGCTATCTGACGTTAGGTATAATACCATCTTGGAGTTCTCAGCGAGTCCTGTTGAGTGTACCCAGTCTCCACTGAGCACCCGTATACCATCTTTGATGTCAAACACCAATGGATATGGGATCATCCATCTCCCATCAAATGGGTCAAGAAGCATATACGCTAGTCTACTCTAGAATATCGATGCCCCGTCTCGATACAACCTCGACTAGGAACAATTAAAGGATGGACTTATGGACTACCCTGGCTCCACTAGTATGATCTCCATCATAGTCCTGGTAGTCAAGTCCAAATCCTAAGGTCTTTATCAATATGTAACAGAGAGACAATACAAGTATTCATGTTAAGATAGAGAGTAACCAGATAGCATACTATCATGTCGAACAAGAAAGTACTCCCTATATATGTTCAAGCATCCACTATAATATACAGTCATGTGCAATAATAGCCTCTAGGGCATACATACAACTAACATGAACTTGCCCTGAAAGCATCCCGCTGCTATAAAGCTGTGGTCAACAAGAAGGGTAAGCCACAGTCGGCCGGAATCAAATGACCAGTGAACTAGATGACCAGAGAAGCTTCTTTTAGGCCAGCTTTTACACCCAAGAGGCTAGGATGATCGTTTAACAAAGCCAGTCTAGATTTCTGCTTCTACTGCAAGAGGACCAGACATCTGACGAAGGACTGTAGGCGTGCTCACAGTCTGTGTTTAGTTTGTGGAGCATCTACTCACTCTGTGGAAGCATGCCCACATCAAAGTGGCACAGCGCTAGCACCCAGACCCACCATACAGGCACCAACAAGACCAGCTATTCAGGCACCTGCACCCGCCTAGCTCTTCCTGCACCAGCTCAACATGGACCGGCCGCACAATCTCAGCCACAATATCAACAGGCATATAGAAACGTGCCACAAGCCCATAGGAATGTGTTGTTGGCTATAGTGCCCTCTAGGAAATTATTGTGATTGCAGGCAGGCAATTATGATAATTGAGTGAGGACCTATATGGGTAGAACAGTCTTACTCGAAATGATAGTATGCTATCTGGTTTGTTTTTATGATCATGTACATGTCTTATGCGGTATAGCCTATCGCTATTACATGTTGATATATCCTATATGATTCTTGTTTGACTGCCAGGGTTATGATGGCGACCATACTAGTGAGGCCTGGGTAGTCAATAAACAAATCCTTGAA
Source organism: Agapanthus africanus (assembly GCA_030015575.1). Taxonomy (NCBI): domain Eukaryota; kingdom Viridiplantae; phylum Streptophyta; class Magnoliopsida; order Asparagales; family Amaryllidaceae; genus Agapanthus; species Agapanthus africanus. The sequence goes on along the minus strand of CM057350.1, from coordinate 160,427,110 downwards.
TGTCCTTAGTCGTGGGAGTATCGAGACTGAGCATCATATTCCAGAGTAGACTAGTGTATACATTTCTTGATCCCGACAAGGGGCGATGGCCGGTCTCACAGCCATTAGCGTTAGTCAGTCACCAAAGATTGTATACATGTGCTCATTGGGTTATAAGTTACACTATACAGACTCTCCAGGAATATGCTAGATGGTATTATACCTATTGTAAGATATCAGTTCTCTGGTGACATGAGTACAGGTTAGTCTATCGATATGAGATCGTCATTTGTCTTGTGTGAGTTCCTACTGTGCTTTGATTACTACCTTACCATGACTCTACTAAGTTGTGCAAACGGGTTTTAGTTGGGTACAGTCCTGAGCCACATGGAGGCAGTAAGAGGATCGTTGGGGATTCATCTCTCCCGGTATTAGGGACAGATGTCGCGCTATAAATAGGTGGGTTGCAGATCAGTAGTTCCTCAGTGGGTGATGTACTTAACATCGACACGACTAATCGCGTTATTAGGGGTCTGACTTTATCCATCCTCAAGATCCGGTATGCGATACTCTTAGACGAACAGACCGGACTATACGGAGACTGTCATTTATAGGCTCAGTAAGGGTTTGGACGAGCTTGCTTGTCGACTTTCCTTTCGTTCAATACTTAGGCAACCATTACGTACAGCTAGTGCCGTTGATATGCTTGTGGTTAATCCCACTGTCAGCGTATTGTCGAGTCTTTAGAGTCCCACACAGAGGGTTTCCCGAATTTTGCGAAACGATGTAGTTGCAGTATATTGGTATGCACTCGGGTTCGATTAAAACTAGTGTATTTCATGTAGGGTTCCTAGGCACCCTAGTGAGGTCTCACAAGTCATCATCCATGCAAATATCTAAAAAATACGGTGCCGAGAAACCCTAGAACGGATCGTTAACTAGATAAATAGGCGAAGCAAGCAAGTAAACGGAAATATAGTTAAAGGAAAGGTGCTACAACCTTTGTAGATCCGGTCCACCACTTCCTAAGCTCCACGATGATCTCCCTCCGCTGTCCAAATCGAACCCTTGACTCTAGCATTGGCATCATCGAAGAATGGGCGGGCTTGATCGTCGGTTCGATGCCGAAGATGATCTACGTCGAGGCATCACAAGAACAAGCTCCAACTTCACCAAGCCTTGAAAACTTGTGAGGGAAACACCCTATACTACTTGGCAAGAGGTAGAGGATGAAGAAATAGGAATTGGATAGACTTTAGTTTTGGATTTCCCACACTTTTTCATCAATCACCATTGATGTAGCAAGCTTTTTTTCATGTTGAAGAAGAAGAAGATGATGAAAAAGAATATGATAAGTATTATGTAAATGATAAATAAATCAATACTTATCATTTACTAACCCTTGGTTAGTTGTAGAGAATGGACCATGGTTAACTAGAATGGTTAGGGTTAAGTATAAGACAAGGATGGTGGACTAATTCAAAGCTTCAAGAATCTTCAACTAGCAAACAAAAATAGCAACCATTCTTTTCTCATCTTTTTCCAAAATAAATAAATAAATAAATAAGAAAAAAGAAAACCCTAATCATAATCTTAACCATGGTCTAATTCTTTACACTAACCCTAGCTTGCATGTATCATCAAACATGATACAATCATGTGCACAAAATATATCACATATGCAATGTGCACAAACCAAGTGAGTAAATCCATTTAAAGTGAACCAATACTAGTTAATGCAAAGTAATATATCAAATATATAATTATACATTAAATCATTAAATCAACACTTGATTCAATGATCCGGTCATGTCGCATATAACCGGCCAGTATCCAATGTATCGGCTTATCGAATCAATCCTTGATTCGATAACTAGGTTATATCACATACAACCATTCGACACATTCATCGCGAGAATGAAATACGGTATCACATACACGCATTATTCTCGGTCCCGCACATATCTCATATGCGCTCCTATTTCGTTTCGCTTGAGCCAGGAAACCTCTGTGTAGGACTCTAAAGACTCGTCAATACGCCGGTAGCGGATGATGATCATATCAAGCACCCACAAGCCGCAAGCGGTCTGCTAAACGTAACGGCCACCCGGGTATTGAGCGATCAGAAGATCGACGAGCAAGCCCGCTCACACTCCTGTGAATCCAACCAGTAACACTTACCGTACAGTCCGGTCTGTTCGTCTGATATGTCGCATATCTCGTCTAGGGGTGGTAAACGTCAGACCCCAGTAGCTCGATAAGTCATACCGACTTGAGGTCCATGACATTCCTGAAACTACTGATAACTCTTACCAGTATATCACTGCAACCTTGGACTTGCCTTTTCCTTTCACCTTTTTGACTCCACCCTTAGGTTTGGTGGGTTTCTTCTTCATCTTTCCCTTGGCCTTAGCCTTTGGGTAAGAGGAGGAGGATTGCCCAACACTCATAACGGGAGTCTTCACTGACTTCAGTGTGCTCTCTGCACTCCTTAACATATTAAGGAGTTCAGGCAGTTCCTTCTCTATGTTGTGCATGTTGAAGTTAACGATAAACTGAGCAAAGGTGGAGGGGAGAGACTGCAGAATAATATCTGTATACTGTTCATTGTCCATTGTCCACCCAAGGTCCTCAAGCTCTTCTATGAGAGCTATCATTTTCAGAACATGGTCTCCTACTGCTGTGCCAGCGGTCATGCGCATCTGAAACAGTTTCTTAGACGCTTCGTATCATAATACGCGGGATTGCTTTCCATACAACTCTTTTGTATGGAGGAATATGGCTTGTACGTCCATATTCTCGTGCTGCTTTTGATGTGTGTTATCCATCGATGCAAGCGCGAGGCATTTTGCTGTGGCACAGTCAGTGTCCCATGTCTTGCGGATTTCCCTATCCGCAACTGAAGATTTAGGACCTACGGGGGCAAGGCTGGAGCTGTAAGGACATATGATACTTTATCATAAGTCAATGCTATGTTTAAATTCCTCAGCCAGTCTTTATAGTTGGTCCCATTCAGCTTGTTTTTATCTAATAAAAGCTTAAGTCCTGTCATGGGTATCTGCCATTAAGAGAGAGAAAAGAATACACTTAGCGAAAGCTCTTGCAAAGATCGGATTGGTTATTATCTTGTCTAATCGATGTCTCCCACTGTTTTTATCAAATTTTCTTTAAAACCTGTTAAATAGAAAACTAGCCGGGATTAATTACATTCTACAACTTCGCCAACCTCTCAGCCAGGCCAGTGCCGGTACTCGAGGGAGGTTCCCCGTGCTTTCGCACGGACCTAATTAAAGTAAACCTCGTCTTCCCAGAGGCGTAGCCCCGTTTGGCACCTTTCTAGACACCTACCGAGTCAGCTAATTGTAAAGTGCAAAATTCTCCCGGGTGCAACATTTGCTCACAGTGGGATCGGGATCCTACTATCATATAGAAGGTATACAATCTCATTGTAATTTTCAACTCTTGAAATTCCCGATATTATTTTTACCCCTAGTACTTATGACCTTAACTAAAGTCAACATATCATAAGTACTAGTCAAGTTCTTCCCGTCATTTCGTGATTAACTAGACCCACTCATATGACCCTTAACTAAAGTCAACATAATCATATGAATGTCCTAACTAATCTGCATCATATGTAGTGTAGGAAGACATCACTCAGCTACCGTACACTGCGCCTTAACTAAAGTCAAAATACGCAGCACGAATACTAAGTACTCTACTTCCTAAAATGACGGAGGGTTGCGGATAGTTTTTAAGAAAACTTTTGACGCTTTGAACTTGATATCGTTGTAGAATCTAATGGGTTTAAAAGGAGTGGCTTAAGCTCCGCATTTTGAAACTTGCTTTTTTATAAAAAGGCCGAGTGTGTTTCAAATCTGATTCTACAACATCCTTTTAGGTTCATTTATCTTTTACATTAATCTCATTAATGTAGTCCCATCATTTAAATCCTAAGCCATTACAGAAAGAAACGAAAATAAAACGTACACTTATGCCACTCGCATTCGTCACAGTGTCCTGATATGCACCGTTAGGTTACTTAACTAACGGCATACCGGGACGGGGCTAGTGCGGGTGCAAAACATAAGTAACGTCTAATATATATCATATATATATAATATTTCATTCGTCTCAGATATGCATTAAAAGATCACATCAGATAATAAAAGCAGCAGAAGCATATAAAGGATATCTAGGAGGTCCGTATTTTATATTTAGCCAACAATAAAAAATACGGATTCCACGGTCGTGATGAATAGCCAAGCCCACACCCCTAGACCCCTACGAGAGCGGCAAGCGACCCTACCAATTCTGGAGTTTAGGAGACCCGGTCTCGACTCCTCGAGATGGCCTCCCACTGAACCCAAGAACCCGGTCACTTGTGGCCTCCACCTTGGGTCTATCCTAATGCGGAAAAGTAAATAATATACAACACTGGTGACAACAACCTCATCCCGGAAGTGCCCCAAATAAAAGAATATTACATACAATTTAATTTTACATGAATTAAAAGAATACTCTCATCTCACATAAAAAAGAAAACCCCCGGCTATTCATTGCGACAATCCTGCATTTCAAATCTCATCGACACATAATATCAAATATCATCAACGTAAGTAAGTATGCATACACCGATCGTCGTTGATGTATAGCAACGAAAACCGGTAATACATACTACACTTACGGTCACAGAGAAATAAAATGGAAAAAAATACAACAATTGGAATCTTTAACTGCCTTTAGACAACACAAACCCGGAATATCACATATACAAGATTTCATGCCTAAATAATGTAAAGCTCGCATTTGGGTCTCATTCAAGAAAACACCTTTTCAAAACAAACCGGATAATTCAACAAGATTTCCGTTTATCCCGAGACCGAACTGCTAGATTTACACGCAACAAACAAATTTGTAGATTTCAATTATTGTATCACATACTATTAAACTAAGCGACGTTGAAACATCCGATCAAACGATTTAAACAACCACAGACTGCTCTGAAAGCTCAACACTTGAGCAGATTCTAAAAATACCAGTAACATCAGCAAACAAATACGGGCCAGCACAAGAAAATACGGCCCATGAATCACCTACAGCACCGCGGAACCGCCGCAACAAGGCCACTTTGGCCGCGGTTCCGCGGTCGTATGGTCGATTTAGGGCATCTTTTTTCTGGTGGGCCCATATATTTCCCTGCTTAATTTTTTACATATTTTTAATTTGAAAAATTCCAGGTTTTGAAAAAATTTCCAGAGAGCACCCCCCGGGTGTCGTTTTTCGTCCGTTCGATGTTTTCAACGTCGTCTAGGTTACTACAAAGCTCTAGCTTGGCTCTGATACCACTGTAGGGTTTCCTTAACACCTCTATTAGGGTTTAGAAGCATCATACATGCTATAACAATAAAATTTTGAGGTTCTAAGCAAACTATACTATGAATTGAACTAGAATATATGAAGTAACTATTAATAGTATCAACAATTAAGAGTTAAGTTATACTAAGTGATGAGACTACAACCTTTGTAGACCTCTTTGAAAGACTCCTTGGCTTTGAAAGGGTTCGCTTGATCGACTCCTCGTCCACGACGATCCACCTGAAGCACTTTGCCCTAAGCTTGATGCTTCCTTCGATCTTTGAAAAACTTGAAGCACAACTGAAAGGTTCCTAGGCACCCTATAGAGGTCTCACAAGGCATCGAACATGCCAATTTTAAAAATTATGGTGCCGAGAAACCCTAGTTAACGGATCGTTGCTAGATGTCTAGGCGAAACGGAAAACTAGTTAACTATTTAACTATAGGTTAGATGCTACAACCTTTGTAGATCCGGATTTCCACCTCCTTAGCTCCACGTGGTCATGCCCTCGCTGTCCATCATGAATCCTCGACTCATTCGTCGGCTTCATCGGAAAAACGGGCGAGCAAGGTCGTCGGCTTCGTGTCAAAGACGATCTACGTCGAGGTTGCACTAGTTCAAGCTCCGACTTCACCAAGTAGTGAAACTTGTGAAGAAAACACCCAAAACCACTTGGCAAGAGGTAGAGGATGAAGAAATAGGAGGTGGGTTCACTTTAGATTTGGATTTCTCTCACTAAAACTCAAGTTGCCATTGATGTAGCAAGCTTGAAGAAGAAGAAGATGATGGTTATGATAAGTTCTTTTTAAAAAGAAATAGAAAATCAATACTTATCATAACTTAAACTAGGGTTAAGTGTAGAGAATAAACCATGGTCATTTGAGTGGGTTAGGGTTAAGCATGAAGACAAGAATGGTTAGCAAAGTCAAAGCTTCATGAAGCTTCAACATAAAACAAATAAAGCCACCATTCTTATCTTAAACTTATCCAAATAAATGAATAAACAAATAAATGAATAACTAAATATGCAAAACCCTAATTATCATAATAACCATGGTTTAATTCTATTCACTTAACCATATGATCAAGTATCATCAAACATGATACAAAAAAGTGCACAAAAGTATATCACATATACAATGTGCAATCCAAGTGAGAAAAATCCGTTTAAAGTGAACCAATACTAGTTAATGCAAAGTAATATATCAAATATATAATTATACATTAAATCATTAAATCAACACTTGATTCAATGATCCGGTCATGTCGCTCATGACCGACTAGTATTCAATGTATCGGCTTATCGAATCGATCTTCGATTCGATAACTAGGTTATATCGAATATAACCATTCGATACATGTATCGCGAGAATGGAATACGGTATCACATACACGCATTATTCTCGGTCCTGCACATATCTCATATGCGCTCCTATTTCGTTTCGCTTGAGCCAGGAAACCTCTGTGTAGGACTCTTAAGACTCATCAATACGCCGGTAGCAGATGATGATCATATCAAACATCCACAAGCCGTAAGCGGTCTGCTAAACGTAACGGCCACCCGGGTATTGAGCGATCAGAAGATCGACGAGCTAGCCCGCTCACACTCCTGCGAATCTGACCAGTAACACTTACCGTACAGTCCGGTCTCTTCGTCTGATACGTCGCATATCAAGTCTAGGGGTGGTATACGTCAGACCCCAATAACCGATAATTCGTGCCGATGTGAGGCTCGTAACGGGTCGAGAAACTACTGGTAACACTTACCAGCAAATCTCTGATCAGCCCTGGCCAGGGACTTCCCTGTTACGGCCAATCGAGCACAGCGCAACATCAACTCCCAATACCGGGAGAGACGAAACCCCTCCTATCGCTCATTGCCTCCATGTGACTCGGGACTGTACCCAAAGACCACCGTTTTTCACGCCCTCATGGACGTGGTAAGGTGGAGATCAAAGCACAGTGGGAATCACACAAGACTCTATGACGATCTCGGGTCTACAGACTAACCTGTACAAGTGTCACCTGAGAACTGCCATCTGACGTGAGGTATAATACCATCTGGGAGTTCTCGGCGAGTCCGTCCAGTGTACCCAGTCACCACTGAGCACCCGTACACCATCTCTGATGTCAAACACCAATGGATATGGGATCATCCATCGCCCATCTCATGGGTCGAGAAGCGTATACGCTAGTCTACTCTGGTATATCGATGCCCCGTCTCGATACACCCACGACTAGGGACCTTGAAGGATGTACTTATGGACTACCATGTCCCCACTAGTATGATCTGCATCACAGTCCAGGTAGTCAAGTACATATCCTAAGGGCTTTACCAACATGAAACTATAAGACAGTATAAAGAGACTAGTGTACATGTTAAGATAAAGATCAACCAGATAGCATACTATCATGTCGAGCAAGAAAGTCATCTCTATATATGTCCAAGCATCCAATATAATATACATAATCTGTACAATACTGGCCTCTAGGGCATACATACAACTAACAATCTCCCACTTGCACTAGGGCCAGCTGCTGTAGTATCTCATACCGAGCATCCCGAAGAGTCTCTCAAACTGTATCTGGGGAATGGCCTTCGTGAGTGGATCCACCGTGTTGTTCTTCGTGTCAACCCTCCTGACCTCGATCTCCCGGCGATCAACTATCTCCCGGATCAGGTGATACCGCCTCAGAATATGCCTGGACCGCTGATGGGACCTGGGTTCCTTGGCCAAAGCCACCGCTCCATTGTTATCGCAATACAAAGGTATTGGATGCTCAATGGATGGAACCACTCCAAGTTCAGAAATGAACTTCTTGATCCAGACAGCTTCTTTAGCAGCATCGTTGGCAGCGATGTATTCAGCCTCCATTGTCGAGTCTGCCACGGTTTCCTGCTTGGAACTCTTCCAGCTAACCGCCCCTCCGTAAAGGGTAAAGACAAAGCCCGACTGCGACTTAGAGTCGTCCTTATCACTCTGGAAGCTCGAATCGGTAAAGGACTCCACTTGGAGTTCTCCGTTACCATACACCAAGAACATATCTCTAGTCCTTCACAAGTACTTGAGAATGCTCTTCACAGCTGTCCAGTGACTCTCTCCAGGATCAGCTTGATACCTGCTCACTACACTTAGTGAGTATGCTACATCGGGTCTGGTACATAGCATCGCATACATGATAGAACCTACCGCCGAAGCATAGGGTATCCCTTGCATGCGAGCTCTCTCCAAATCAGTCTTGGGAGACATCTCTTTGGAGAGAGTGACTTCAGAGATCGTGGGCATATTCCCACGCTTGGACTCTTCCATACTAAACCTCTTTAGTATGGTGTCAATGTACCTGGATTGGGACAATCCCAAAATCCGTTTGGATCTATCTCTATAGATCCTGATCCCCAATATGCAGGAGGCATCACCAAGATCTTTCATTGAGAATCTTTGTGATAAGAAGAGCTTGACCGATTGCAGCATAGGAATATCATTTCCTATCAAGAGTATGTCGTCCACGTACAATACGAGGAAGACAACCTTACTCTCTGCCACCTTCTTGTAGATACAAGGTTCATCTGGATTTTTGACAAAATCAAACTCTTTGATAACGACGTCAAAGCAGATGTTCCAACTCCGCGATGCTTGCTTTAATCCATAAATGGATTTAAGCAGCTTGCACACCTTCCCGCTGCTCCCACTGTCTACGAAGCCCTCTGGCTGAGTCATGTACACGCACTCTTCTAAATCACCATTTAGAAAGGCGGTCTTAACATCCATTTGCCAGATTTCGTAGTCATGAAAGGCAGCAATGGCAAGCATGATTCGGATGGATTTAAGCATAGCCACTGGAGAAAAGGTCTCGTCATAGTCCACACCTGGTCTTTGACGAAAACCCTTTGCTACAAGTCTAGCTTTGAAAGTCTCCACTTTCCCATCTACACCAAGTTTCTTCTTGAAGATCCACTTGCTCCCAATGGGTTTTACCCCTTCAGGAGCAATTTCCAAAGTCCATACTTTGTTGGTGTACATGGATTCCATCTCGGACCGCATAGCATCCAGCCATTTCACTGAGTCCCTACTCGTGATGGCCTGCTCGAAGCTAGTTGGGTCATCATCATCCATGATGCAATCCTCGCTTCCACCGTCCATGAGAAAACCGTAGTATCTCTCAGGTTGGCGAGGAACCCTACTAGATCGGCGGAGAGGCTGAGGTTCGTCGGGAGCTACTGAATCCTCTGGTTCCACTAAATCTTCAGTTTGAGTTTGTGTAGCCGGAATTTCTTCCAGTTCTACCTCATCGCCACTAATTTCTTTTGCAAGAAATTCCTTTTCCAAAAAGGTGGCATGGAGAGAAACAAACACTTTTTGTTCCTCTGTATGGTAGAAAAGATATCCATGTGAATGTTTGGGATATCCCACAAACTTGCATAGAACTGACCGTGCCTCGAGTTTGTACGGATTTTGCCTTTTGACATAGGCCGGGCAACCCCATATCTTAACTCGTTTAAGACATGGTCTCTTCCCACTCCATATCTCATATGGTGTGGTAGGTACAGATTTTGATGGAACTTGATTCAATAGGTATGCTGCTGTCTCCAGCGCATAACCCCAGAAGGAAATAGGTAACTCAGCTGTACTCATCATAGAGCGCACCATATCTAATAGGGTGCGATTTCTCCGCTCCGATACACCGTTGTGCTGTGGTGTATATGGAGGAGTCAGCTGAGAGAGAATCCCATTCTCTTTTAGGAAGTCCAGGAATTCATTGCTTAAGTATTCTCCTCCTCGATCAGATCGAAGGATTTTAATACTTTTTCCGGTTTGGTTCTCAACTTCTTGTTTATATTCCCTAAATTTCTCAAAAGCTTCTGATTTGTGTTTCATCGGGAACACATACCCGAACCTAGAGAGATCGTCAGTGAATGTAATGAAGTATGAAGAATCATCCCTGGCATGTGTAGACATGGGACCGCATACATCACTATGTATCAGTCCCAAGAGTTCGGTAACTCTTTCTCCGTGTCCCGTAAATGGAGTCTTGGTCATCTTGCCTTTGAGACATGACTGGCAAGTGTCATAAGATGAAAATTCAAACGAATTTAAATATCCATCCTTATGCAACTTAGCCAGTCGTGTCGCATTGATGTGACCCAGTCTACAATGCCACAAGAAGGATTCGTTCAATTCTGAACTCTTCCTCTTGTGTGTGTTTGTTATGCTTAGAACTGTTGATTGATTTAGAACATAAATGCCATTGCATAGCGTGCCTGATCCAACCAACTTTTGGTTACGGAAAATGTTCATAACATTATCCTGTAATACAAAATTATATCCCTCTTTACTCAATAAAGAAACAGATATAATGTTGCATATCAGGTTCGGCATGTAATAGCATTCGTTCAGAACCAATGTATTACCAGTTGGTAATGTAAGGTGATATTCCCCGACAGTCTTAGCTGCAACAATTGCACCATTTCCAACTCTAATGTCTTTATCACCTTCTCCAAGTTCTCTACCTTTCCTAAGCCTATGTAACTGATTACATATATGGGATCCTGACCCGGTATCTAATACCCAGGACGTGGAGCAAATGGAGAAACAGTTCTCTGTAACGAACACACCCGAAGAAAATGCATCAACATGTACTTTCTTCATTCGGGTGGCATGGGAATCCTGGTATTCCCCTATTTCCTGTTCATTCCTATAACTCTTACAGGAAAGAACGGAACCAACGTTCCCCAGCACAGTATAACATGCGGGTTCGGTCAATACATCCATATTATTATCTTGATTAAGGCATGAACTGGTCGCTACCTGGAGAGAGAGAGAAGAAAACACTTTAGCGTATGCTCGTGCAAGATCAGATTGGTTATTATCTTATCTAATCAGGATGGCTCCCACTGCTTTTTATCAAATCTTCCTTCAAACCCTAAAAGGAAAGACTAGCCGGGATTAATTACACACTACAGGTTCGCCAATCTTTCAGCCAGGCCAGTGTCGGTACTTTGAGGGAGGTCCCCCGTGCTTTCGCACGAACCTAATTAATGTAAACCTCGTTTTCCCAAAGGCGTAACCCCGTTGACACCTTTCTAGACACCTACTTGATCGGCTAATTGCACTATGTAAAACTCTCCCAGGAGTAACTCTTACTCGCAGCGGGTATCGGGATCCAACTATCTCATAGAAGGTATGCAATCTCATTGCAAATTTCAACACTTGAAATTCCCGATAATATTTTGCCCCTAGTGTCCTATGACCTTGACAAAGGCCAACAAATCACAGGATGCTAGTCAAGTTCAACCCGTCATTTCTTGATTGAATCAAACCCACCCGCACGACCCTTGACAAAGGCCAACAAGGTCGTACGACTACCCTGAAACAATCTGCATCATATGCACAAACAGATAAGCACTATTCAGCTACCGCACACTACGCCTTGACAAAGGCCAACAAACGCAGCACGAATACTAAACAGTCTTTATCTGAAATGACGGAGGGCTACGCAGGTTTTTCATAAAAACCATGAGCGTAATGAACTTGATATCGTTGTAGAATCAAATGAAGTTTTGAAATGGAGCGATTTTGAGGCTTTTCTAGTTTTGCTAAAGGAGTCACTCCCGGTGAAGGGATCTCGGTCCTTTCCTCGTCGAATGAGGTGCAGGATATATCATATATATCGCTGTGCAAAGCAAAAATCCAAAAGCAGTCAAACGCAAACCGAGTGTGTAGCATATGCCAGTTATTGCTAAAGGAGTCACTCCCGGTAAAGGGATCTCGGTCCTTTCCTCATCGAATAAGGTGCGGGGTATATCATATATACCGCTGTGCAAAGCAAGAACTGTAGCTACCTGTTTTATTTTAAAATTCGATTCTACAACATCTTAGGTTTCTTATCTTTCATTAATCACATTAATGAAGTCCCATCATTTAAATACCTAAACATCACAGATAGATATGACGTACACTTATGCCATCCGCATTCGCCTCGATGTCCCCTCGTGCACCGTTAGGTTAGGTAACTAACGACAGAGCAGGGCAGGGCTAGCGCGGGTGTAAAACATAAGTAACGTCTATATAATATATCATATATACTATATACTATATCCATCACAGAGTCACAACACAGATATCGCAGCAGAATAAACATATGAAATATTGGATATACTAGGACGTCCGTGTTTTCAATACGAGCCAGTATAAAACACGGATTCCACGGTCGTGATGAATAGCCAATCCCACACCCCTAGACCCCTACGAGAGCGGCAAGCAACCCTGCCAATTCTAGGGTTAGGAGACCCGTACTCGACTCCTCGAGCTGGTCTCCCACTGGACCCTAGAACCCGGTTACTTGTGCTCCCCTCCTTGGGTCTATCCTAATGCGGAAAAGTAAATAATATACAAAGGGTGACAGCTTCCGCTACCTGGAAGTGCCCCAAATAAAAGAATATTACATACAAGTTTTTACATGAATGAAAATGAAAAACACTCATCTCACATAAAAACCCCCGGCTATTCGAATACGACGATCCAATATAACATATCCAGCAACACATAACATCACATGTCATCAACGTAAGTAAGTATGCATACCCCAATTGTCGTTGACGTATAGCAACGAAACCGGCGATATGAACATACTACACTTACGGTCACAGAAAAGAAAGTGTAAAACTACAACAATTGGAATCCGCAATCTCTTTAGACATCGCATGCCTAACAGATATAAATCCCGCATTTTAGTCTCATTATCGAAAACTCTTTTCAATATCATATGGGACTAAATTGCTAGATTTATAACATTCATTCAGTTATCACATAACTGTTTGTGAATTCCAATTATTGTATCACATTCCAGATAAACAGAAAATGTTAAACTTTCCGATCGAACAGCCGAATACCTAAGTTTTCCCGATACAGCTCAACACATGAAATAAGTCTAACAACATTCAGTTCGTGCCTCAGTACCGACGGTCCAGCCGTAGAAGGGTCAAGCCAACGCCTCACATGTGGCACGCCGTACTGCCCCAAACCCGAAGGTTCAAAGGGCAGTTCAAGACGGTCACATAATCGAGTTAAGGTTTGTTGTCTTCTAGAGGGTCCATCGCGTTACTTGCACTACTTAGAACGTCGTTAAACTTCGGAAAAATCCAACACTTGGAAATTTCCCGACAGGGGAAAAATTGGGTATTTATATCCGGTCGAACCTTTTTAACATATTCTATAAATTATCCGGAAAAACACAAAGACGAAATTTGATACCCCGATCGAAATACCGAATCCCCAAAACAACTCCAGAAAATTTAACTCTTGAAAAATTATTAAAAATTTCCAGAAGACTCAGCACTACAGGAAACGAATTACTGTGCAATCCACGTGGTGTAACACCACTAAGTGGTCGCGGAACCGCCGCTAATCCCATGGTGGGGGCCGCGGTTCCGCACCTACTTTGTGGAGTTATCGACACGTGTTTCACAGTAATTCATAATATTACCTGCTGAATTTTTTGGGAATTTTTAATCTTGAAAAATCCCAGAAATTGGAAAAAGTCCAGAGAGCAAGATAAGTTTAGGGTTTCGGGTTCGTTCGGGCTTCAAATCGCGTCTAGACTTCGCCTAAGGCTCTAGCTAGGCTCTGATACCAGTGAAAGGTTCCTAGGCACCCTATAGAGGTCTTACAAGGCATCGAACATGCCAATTTTAAAAATTATGGTGCCGAGAAACCCTAGTTAACGGATCGTTGCTAGATGTCTAGGCGAAACGGAAAACTAGTTAACTATTTAACTATAGGTTAGATGCTACAACCTTTGTAGATCCGGATTTCCACCTCCTTAGCTCCACGTGGTCATGCCCTCGCTGTCCATCATGAATCCTCGACTCATTCGTCGGCTTCATCGGAAAAACGGGCGAGCAAGGTCGTCGGCTTCGTGTCAAAGACGATCTACGTCGAGGTTGCACTAGTTCAAGCTCCGACTTCACCAAGTAGTGAAACTTGTGAAGAAAACACCCAAAACCACTTGGCAAGAGGTAGAGGATGAAGAAATAGGAGGTGGGTTCACTTTAGATTTGGATTTCTCTCACTAAAACTCAAGTTGCCATTGATGTAGCAAGCTTGAAGAAGAAGAAGATGATGGTTATGATAAGTTCTTTTTAAAAAGAAATAGAAAATCAATACTTATCATAACTTAAACTAGGGTTAAGTGTAGAGAATAAACCATGGTCATTTGAGTGGGTTAGGGTTAAGCATGAAGACAAGAATGGTTAGCAAAGTCAAAGCTTCATGAAGCTTCAACATAAAACAAATAAAGCCACCATTCTTATCTTAAACTTATCCAAATAAATGAATAAACAAATAAATGAATAACTAAATATGCAAAACCCTAATTATCATAATAACCATGGTTTAATTCTATTCACTTAACCATATGATCAAGTATCATCAAACATGATACAAAAAAGTGCACAAAAGTATATCACATATACAATGTGCAATCCAAGTGAGAAAAATCCGTTTAAAGTGAACCAATACTAGTTAATGCAAAGTAATATATCAAATATATAATTATACATTAAATCATTAAATCAACACTTGATTCAATGATCCGGTCATGTCGCACATGACCGACTAGTATTCAATGTATCGGCTTATCGAATCGATCTTCGATTCGATAACTAGGTTATATCGAATATAACCATTCGATACATGTATCGCGAGAATGGAATACGGTATCACATACACGCATTATTCTCGGTCCTGCACATATCTCATATGCGCTCCTATTTCGTTTCGCTTGAGCCAGGAAACCTCTGTGTAGGACTCTTAAGACTCGTCAATACGCCGGTAGCAGATGATGATCATATCAAACATCCACAAGCCGCAAGCGGTCTGCTAAACGTAACGGCCACCCGGGTATTGAGCGATCAGAAGATCGACGAGCTAGCCCGCTCACACTCCTGCGAATCCGACCAGTAACACTTACCGTACAGTCCGGTCTCTTCGTCTGATACGTCGCATATCAAGTCTAGGGGTGGTATACGTCAGACCCCAATAACCGATAAGTCGTGCCGATGTGAGGCTCGTAACGGGTCGAGAAACTACTGGTAACACTTACAAGCAAATCTCTGATCAGCCCTGGCCAGGGAATTCCCTGTTACGGCCAATCGAGCACAGCGCAACATCAACTCCCAATACCGGGAGAGACGAAACCCCTCCTATCGCTCATTGCCTCCATGTGACTCGGGACTGTACCCAAAGACCACCGTTTTGCACGCCCTCATGGACGTGGTAAGGTGGAGATCAAAGCACAGTGGGAATCACACAAGACTCTATGACGATCTCGGGTCTACAGACTAACCTGTACAAGTGTCACCTGAGAACTGCCATCTGACGTGAGGTATAATACCATCTGGGAGTTCTCGGCGAGTCCGTACAGTGTACCCAGTCACCACTGAGCACCCGTACACCATCTCTGATGTCAAACACCAATGGATATGGGATCATCCATCGCCCATCTCATGGGTCGAGAAGCGTATACGCTAGTCTACTCTGGTATATCGATGCCCCGTCTCGATACACCCACGACTAGGGACCTTGAAGGATGTACTTATGGACTACCATGTCCCCACTAGTATGATCTGCATCACAGTCCAGGTAGTCAAGTACATATCCTAAGGGCTTTACCAACATGTAACTATAAGACAGTATAAAGAGACTAGTGTACATGTTAAGATAAAGATCAACCAGATAGCATACTATCATGTCGAGCAAGAAAGTCATCTCTATATATGTCCAAGCATCCAATATAATATACATAATCTGTACAATACTGGCCTCTAGGGCATACATACAACTAACAACAACACCCTACACAAGATAGCTAAGGTTGTGTAGGATGATGAAGTGGTTGCTATTCTTATTTAATACCTTTTCTTTTCTTTCTCTAACTCTATTTTAACATTTAAAAGAGAGATAAGGGTTTTGAGGAAGAAGATGGCTCTCACTTTTTCTTTTGGAGTGAAAATGATAAATGATAAAAAGAAAATGAGAAAGAGAGATATATCTTATCATAACCATAACTATATTTAAATATAATATCTAGATATTTCAATTTAGGTTAAAGGCAAAAGGAAAAGAAACCATGGTTGAGTTAAATTCAACCATGGAAATGTGTAGAAAAGTGTAGAAGAAATGACTCATTAATCTTTTCTTTTGCCTTTAATCTTTATTGAAAATATCCATATATTATTTTATCTACAATATGATTCTTATATTGCCATCCTCTTTGTATCATCAACCATGACACTTTTCATGTATGTATGTATGTATGCACATCATCATGTACATATACATGCATGTATCCATAAGAACAAAAGGATTTAAATAAATAATATAAAAGTCAATATTAAATCAACACTTGATTTAATAAATCGGTCATATCTTATACGACCCGACTAATATTAAATGCCCGATTAAAATACAGTATCATATACTAGTATTTAATCGAGGCTCCGCACATATCTCATATGTGCACCACTTCGTTTCGCCAGAGCCGAGAAACTTCTATGTGGGACTCTAAGACTCGTCAATACTCCAGCAGTAGATGATGATCATATCAAACACCTACAAGCCGCAAGCTGTCAGCTAAACGCAACGGCCACCCGGGTATTGAGCGATCAGAATAAGAACAAGCGAACCTGTCAAAACTCCTGTCAATCCATCCGGCAACACTAACCGTACAGTCCGGTCTCTTCGTCAGATATACTGCATATCGAGTCTAGGGATGGAATCGTCGACCCCAATAACTCAATAAGTCATGCCGGTATATGGTCTATAACAGATCGAGAAACTTACTGATAACACTTATCAGTAATATCTCAGCAGCCCTGGTTAGGGACTTCCCGTTATAGCCAATCATGCACAGCACAGTATCAACCCCCAATACCGGGAGAGACGAAACCCCTCCTATCGCTCACTGCCTCCATATGCCTCGAGACTATACCCAAAATCCACCTGTTTGTACGACTCAGTAGAGCCGCAGTAGGGTGGAGATCAAAGTACAGTAGGAGGACACACAAAACTCTATGACGATCTCGGGTCTACAGACTAACCTGTACCAGTGTCACCTGAGAACTGCTATCCGACGTATGATATAATACCATATAGGAGTTCTCGGTGAGTCCGTTCAGTGTACCCAGTCTCACTGAGCACCCGTATACTATCTTCGGTGTCAACACACCAGACGGATATGGGATCATCCATCGCCCATCATATGAAACAAGAATGGTATACGCTAGTCTAAACTGGAATATCGATGCCCTGTCTCGATATACCTACGACTAGGAACATTTCAAGGATATACTTATAAACTACAGATGTCCCACTAGTATGATCCGCATCATAATGCCAGTAGTCAAGCCAATATCCTTAGGGCTTTATCAACATGCACCAAATGAATATAAACATGATCAAGTGAACATATGATAAAGTAAAACCAGATAGCATACTATCATATCGAGCAAGACTGTCCTCCGAATATATATATATACACATCAGTACATACACTATCTCATAATGGCCTCTAGGGCATACATATATCCAACAAGGGTTTGGCTATTCACATGACCGTGGAATCCGTGTTTCGTTCATGGCTAAAATGAAACACGGAATTCCTAGTATACCCTCTATTTCATTGTGTTTGCTTCTGCTACTGTGTTTGTGATATCATGTCCGAGACGAATGCCTATATATATTTATATATATATATATTAGATGTATATGTTTTGCATCCGTTCTAGTCTAGTCCATGCACTGCCGTAAGTTAAGTAACCTAACGGTGAAGTCCCCGGACCCTGTGGCGAATGCGGATGGCATATACGTACATTCTATTTTCGTTTCTTTTGGTGTGATAGGGATTGATTGATGGGACCGCATTAATCCTAATAAATGCAAGGAAAACAAACTTAAAATGATGTTGTCGGAACCAATTTTTAAAACTACTCGGTTTTCTTCAAAACTACAGTCTTATTCATTTGCTTTGTATAGAGGTATTCGGTCATGAATATCCCGTACCTCATTTGACGAGGGAAGAGCCTTATTCCCTTCACAGGGAATTCAATTTTAAGCAAAAGTTTATGTTACTAGTTTTAAAAGAGGAGCCTAAACCGCTCCATTTCAAAGCCTCTCGGTTTCTCCAACAATATCAAGTTCATTACATTAAATTTTTTTCGCCAAAAACCAGCCGTAGCCCGCCATCATTTCAGATTATTAGTGCTTAGTATTCATGCCGCGTTTGTTGGCCTTTGTTAAGGCATAGTGTGCGGTAGCTTGGTGTTGCTTTTTTGTGCATAGAGATGTGATTATCTAGGACGGCCGTATAGACTTGTTGGTCTTTATTAAGGGCTTATACGGGTGGGGATAAATTAATCAAGATAATGACGGGGTGAACTTGACTTGCAACTTATGATTTGTTGTCTTTTATCAAGGTCATAAGCTGCTTGGGGTAAAAACCACATCGAGAGATTTTCAAATATAAGGAAAACTTACCAAGTATGTGCATACCTTCTGAGTGTGGTCATCTTGGTCGGTTTCCGTCAAAGTTATCATGTGTTGATAGTTGTGTTGGGGTTCCTAGCGTCCTTGCCGCCAACCTCGGCCTTTGCAGAACAAAAAACTTTGACTTTTAAAAAACTTGGCATTAGAAACCACTACATAGAATCTAACCAAACATTAAACTAGCAAACTAAAGAGATCTAGCTACTGTGATAGAGAGTTATACCGAAAGATTCGTGTCCTTTGGTCTTCTACCCTCTTCCTTACCTCCATGGGGTCTCCATGATCGAGCTTGATCTCTGGTCTTCCTCCGTCGAAGATGATCCACCTGAGAGATGTGGTTCATGGTTCTAGCTCCACTCAAAACCTAGTGGAGCAACTAAAAACTCTAGGTTGCTAATCTAGAGTGTTTAGTGATGTAGTTTGTGGTTCTAGTATTTTTTCTATTTCTCTTCACCCTTGAATCTCAACCCATGAGTGTGTAGGGTGAAGACGAAGAAGGAGCTCTAGAAAAAATGGAGATTGAAAGAGAATGGTGAAATGAAAATCTTATTACCAAATAATAATGCAAGCATAGTTTTATCAAAATGAATTTTTGCAAATATAAAATCCAACCATACTTGAATAGTATAGACAAATGAATTATCCTATTCAACCATGCCTCACACTATTCTCCTTTCCACTTCACCCCTCCACCTCATTTCAATTTTTCAATAAAAGAAAAAACCATAGAAATGAGGCGTCCTCCTTCTAGAATGTTTTCTGTATAAATACGGAATACACACTACCGTATATATATACCCGTATTCGTATCAAAATACGAATACTCAAAGAGGTAGAATAATACAAAGAACATAATACTAGAATATACATATCGAAATATGCATATGTAAATTATTAAATCAAAACCCGATTTAATAATCCGGCTTAATCCTAAGCCGGCTAGTATTATCAACCATCTGATCGAAAGCCCGGAAAACACTTGAATATACATACCGAAATATATATATGTAAATTATTAAATCAATACATGATTTAATAATCTTGCTTAATCCTAAGCCGGCTAGTATTATCATTCGATCAAAACCCTGCACGTATCAAAATACGGCTACTACATCATTTCGCCTGAATCAGGAAAACCCTCTGTGTGGGACTCTAAAGACCCGACGGTACGCTGGCAATGGGCTTAACCACAGGCATGTCAGCGGCACTAGCTGTACGTAACAGCTACCCAGATACCTGTCGAAAAGGAAAGCCGACGAGCAAGCTCATCCGGTCCCCTATTGAGCATATCCGTGACAATCTCTATACAGTCTGATCTCTTCATCTAAGAGTATCGCATACCGGGTATAGGGGATGGTAAACGTTAGACCCCTACTGACCCAATAAGTCGTGTTGATGTGGCTCAAGACCAATCCGAGAAACTACTGATCTAACCATCAGTAAATCTCAACTGCCTTGGCCAAGATCTTATGGTTCTGGCCAACCAGACACGGTGCGATATTGACTCCCAATACTCGGAGAGACGAATCCCTGACAATCACTCACTGTCTCCATGTGGCTCGGGACTGTACCCAACCAAAACCTGTTTGCACGACTCAGTAGAGCCGTGGTAGGGTAGTGATCAAAGCACAGTGGGAACTCACACGAGACAAATGATGATCTCAGGTCTAAACTTGTACGCATGTCACCTGAGAACCGCTATCTGACGATAGGTATAATACCATCTAGAGGTTCTCGGTGAGTCCGTCCAGTGTACTCACCCCCAGTGAGCACTTGTATACAATCTTAGGTGATCAAATCAAAGGTCGTGGGACCAACCACCGTCTCTCATCGGGGTCTAGAAACGTATACATAAGTCTACTTTGGAATGTCGATGCCCGGTCTCGATACTCCTACGACTTGGGACCTTTAAGGATGTGCTTATGGACTATCCAGCTCCCATAAGTATGATTGCCATCATAACACTGGTAGTCAAGCAAAATTCTACAGGCTTTATCAACATGTATCCGCCATTTGTGATATCGAGTATAACATATGCACATGTTAAGATAAAGACAAACCAAAATAGTATACTACTGCAATGAGTCTTTATCAACATGTATAAGTAATACAAAGCAGTAAGAAAAACATATACACATGTTAAGATAAAGACAACTCAAATAGTATACCATATAACTGAGCAAGATTGTCCTGTACATACATATCCCTAGCATCCTATACAATACAGGCCTCTAGGGCACATATTTCCAACAAGTTGGGTTCCGATTCCCACTGATGGGTAGGCATTACTGCTTCGGTTATCCCGACTAGTTCTCCTTTTAGGGTTTGAAAGAGAATTCGAGAAAACAGTGGGAGCCATCCAGATTAGATATATTAATAAACCGATCTAATCTAGGTTAAAATGCACGCTGAGTGTTTCTTTTCTCTCTCTAGCAGCGACCATGACCCGCCTTAAACTAAAACTCATAACCAAGTTAACCGAGCTTTTTTACTTCCGGCTTTGGATCGTCTAGATTCACGTTAAAGCCGCAAATATACCCTGCCGCTCGTACTTCCCTTTTTGCATTTCTCCATAACACTCCGTATCACTACGAAGATCCATATTAATTAGATAAACCATTGTATAATTACATACAAACTCGAAGAAAGTTGTTTTAGTCCGAGGATGGTCAACGGTTTTGGAGAAATTGAATAGGATTATTCGGTTGTCTCTTCATTTTACCTTCTCTAAGGTTGCGAGGGCTCCTGGTATTAGAAGAGTACACATATTATGCTTATTGGATAGTTTTCTTTCAAACCTTAGGCTGATGCCGAAAGGTAGAGAAGGAAGAAAACCAATTAGCCTAAGTAAGGAGTACAGAAGGTAAGATATAGAGACATATAAAGGGATTGAAGTGAAGGCAAAAGAAATTGTGATGACTGTCATGAGTCTGGTATTGGAAGAGGCATTACTAGAAATACCCGACCACCCCTTCGAAATATTCCCATGTTTCAGTTTTATCTGTGCAGTTGTAATTGAAAACTGTTTTTCATTTATTCTAACTCCAGGGTATATATATACCGGTTTGGAGTCTAACATATGTATAGAGTTATAAATACTGAGCGGGAGTAGAATATTGGGAATGTGGTGATTATATCCTTAATATTGGAATTCATAGTAATTGGTGATATTGGGGAAATTACCAGGTTTTGCCTAACGAAAAATATTTGGTTTTGAACAGCAGTTGTAGTGTACTATTTTTTAAAATAAAAAATCTGTATCTTTATTTTATAAAGTGAGATATGAATTTTGAAAATATGTCTTAAACATTTACTTTTATGAGTTGAGAATAAGATAAGGTACTGTTTACCGCCAGAGACTGGACAGAGACGCTAAGATGTCTAGCCTGAATTTGGGGGTAGATACTATTTGGACATTATCCATCCACCTCTCCGAAAAATTAAGTTGATTTATGGCACCGTATATCAGAGGTTTAGATAGATGCAATCGATATAGCAGACTTCATCAGATTCCCCCTCATTTAAGAGGGGTTTTTAATTATGAGGACGTTCTTCTCTGCAGGTGCAAACCCCTACGGTTAATTACGTTATCGTATTGCGATAACTTGCTCCTTCTCCGCTGGGTCACTTCGTGTCGTGTTGTATTTTATTTATTTTGGTTGCCCGTAGATTATATACGGAGACTAATTTATATCGTCGCCCGTAGGGCTCGGATTAGTCCAAATTCGTACATATATTTTCATGATTTAGGTCAAGCATTTACTTGACGAGATCTACGTTGGTAGCTTGGTTTGCCAACGAGAATGAACTTAGAACGTATTTCTCACATTAGTGAGGTCCATTCGTTCATATGAAACTTGGGCTTTATCTAAGGGTCGTTAGTCTTATTAAAGACTAAAATCAACTTAGATATTTTGGGTCAAGTATTTACTTGACAGGGTCCGTGTTGGTAGCTTGGTTTGCCAACGGGAATGAACTTATGATGCATTTCTCACATTTGTGAGGTCTATCTGTTCATATGAAACTTGGGCTTTGATCTAAGAATCGTTAGTCATATATGAGACTAAGATCGATTTAGGAACAATGAGCATATCGGCTTAAATATATTAGTTTAAGGACATCACGGTCCTATGTTAGTTTAGAGACATTTCAGTCCATTATCGCCGTGTTTGGGGTGATGCGTTAGTTTAAGAACATTTTGGTCCATCATTTCCGTGTTTGGGATAAATATTAGTTTAAGGACATTTCAGTCCAAAATTCCCATGTTTGGGACGAAAGAGTTGTTGGTTGTTGGGACCCACCACCTCTCTGAAGATATTGAGGAATTACAATGACATATATCCGAGGTGTGGAAACATGTACCCTTAAACCAAATCCCATATTTGAGAGAAAAGATAATGGTGGATCTAAGAATCGTTAGTTTTATATAAGACTAAGATTAACTTAGAAGAAATGGGGATGAAGATCATTCGTCGTATATGGGACTAAGATCAGCTTGGATATCATTGATGAAACATCATCAGTCGTCTGTGGGGCTAAGATCAAATTGGATATCATGAGCATATGGGCTTTAGTTGATTTAAGAAGAAGATTAAGTTTCACAGACTTAGCCAATTTGGGCTAAAATTGGGTTTCTATACCACCAAGCAGTGCTAAGTACTCAGTCATGTAGCACTCACGTGCGTTTCACGTGAGGCGCTGAGTTCTTGGGCGCTCACTGCATTTCACATGATGTGCTATCTTCATGAGCCTTGGGCACTCCCCTGCCTTTCACGTGTGGCGCTTTCTTCATGGTTTCGTTTAAGTGCTCAAGTGCTTTTCACATGAGCTGCTGAGTTCTTAGAGATTTAATCTCTGCTTATCTTTTAAATTTTAGAGAAGATTAGCTTCCGTTAATGGTATTTTGACCATTAACGATCACCAAGATCACTATTTTGAGGATCTGGGATCAGGTTCTTTAAGAACTAAGTTCTTATTTTATGAGGAAACTATGTTCCTAGAGTATTATGGACTCCATCTTCTTCATGTTCTTCTCTCATGTCCTTTTTAACCTTATTCTTTCATGAATCCTTGATTCTCAAGAACAAGATATTCCTGATGAGAATTAATTCTTAACTTATGCGAGACTTGTCTTGTGGATCTCAGATCCAAAGAAAGAACTAAGTTCTTTTAAAGAGTTAAACCTTTAGATATGATATGATAGGTAAAGGAGATGTTTTAATCTTTACTTTTTTCTATACCGAGGGTTTGAGAGGAAGAAGATCTTCTTCTTTGAAGAGAATTAAATTCTCTATTGCCGAAACTTTTTGAGAGCCTTCTGTATTTTTACAGAAGCTTATGAGGGGTTTCCTCTCTTTGAAATTTAATCTCTTTGTTCCTATTTATATGAGAAGAGAAAAATCAATCTGTTTGAGAAAATCTCTCATTGAGAGATCATAATTGATTTCATAATCAATCAAATTGATCTTAAAGATCAACCGGTGAATTTTATTCACCGTTGGATTTTTAATCCAAAGGCCCTATGTTTAACAGAGAAGATATCTTGTTTGTTTTAACAATATTAGGAAAATATTTTCCTAACATAGAATTTTATTCTATCATATGAATATCTTGTTAGTTTAACAAAATTAGGAAGATATTTTTCTAACACAGAATTTTATTCTATCATATGAATATCTTGTTAGTTTAACAAGATTAGGAAAATATTTTTCTAACCATAGAATTTAATTCTGTTTAACAGAGAATATCTTTCTTATTTTAGAAAGATCAAGGAAATATTTCCCATATAGAATTTAATTCTATCATATGAATATCTTGTTTGTTTAACAAAATTAGTAAAATATTTTCCTAATATAGAATTTAATTATATCATATGATATCTTGTTAGGAAGAATTTTCCTAACCATAGAATTTAATTCTGTCAGACGGTTTAATTGGTGATATTTTATCACTATTGGATTTTAAATCCAAACATTCTCTGTTAGAGAAAGATATTTTCATATTAGAAAGGTCAGGAAAAATATTTTCCAAATAGAATTTAATTCTATCACAAAGAATTTAATTCTATTAGATGAAAACGTTTTAAATTTGGGCACTTATGTGCTATCACGTGAGCACTGCCATATACATATATGGCAGCGGAGCTCACGTGTTTTGCATGTGAGCGCTGCCAAAAGAATGCGGTAAGGGAACTCACGTGTTTAACACGTGGGTGCTCACGTGTTTAACACGTGGGGGCCATCATAGGATTTAATCCTATATGAAGCTGGTACTCATGTACTTTGCATGTGAGTGCTCACGTATTTAACACGTAGGTGTTGCTATAGAATTTAATCCTATTTGCAGTGAGTACTCACGTGCTTTGCATGTGATTGCTTATGTGCTTTGCACGTGGGGGCGCTGCCTTCTATTTTTATAAAAATAACAACAAGCTTTGAGCCAAAAGTTTTGGCGGGAACAAATGCCCCCTACTACTTTGCTCACGTAGGTATGTACGTGGGTTAAGTAGTGCAAAATTATGCATCGCCATAGAATTGATGGCTCAGGAGATAGGTTTAGGTCTCTATCGCTTAAGGCTTTGTCCATCTTCATGAGCCATAAGGGTCTCAATAAGGTTTTTTCCCTATGAGTCATGAGGATCTCATAGGTGTATATTCTCCCTAGAAATCGCGAGGATTCCTATGTTTCCATCACTTATGTGAGTCGTAAGGATCTCACTCGGGTATTTTTTCCTTACGAGTCGTAAGGACCCGTAAGTGACTTCTTCACTTCATTGGCATGCAATTTTGACGAATGTGGCCCGTAAGTGACTTCTTCACTTCATTGGCATACAAGAGTCGGTCTTGATCTCCTTGTAGGGCAGCAATGGCTTAGAAAACAGGTTTAGATCTGTCGCCTAAGGCTTTTCATTATGAACCGTGAGGGTCTCATAAAGATTTTTCTCAATAAGAGTCAAGAGGATCTCATCGGTGTATTTTCTTCTTAGAAGTCATGAGGACACCTAAGTGTGTTTTCTCTTCAGAGTCATAAGGATCTCACAAGAGTATTTTCCCCTTACGAGTCGAGAAGACCCGTAAGTGGTTTCTTTTCCTCATTGGATGCAACTTTGTCGAATATGGCCTATGGATAGTATACAAGAGTCAGTATTGACCTCCTTATAGGACAACAGTAGCTTAAGAAACATGTTGATATCCCCGTCGCCTAAGGCTTTTCACCTTCATGAGTCATAAGGGTCTCGAGAAGGTTTTTTCCTACGAGTCGAGAGCATCTTGCAAGTGTATCTTAACATGAAATATAGATAACCCCTTTTCTTTTATGATAGGAGTCCATTAGGTTTGTGTTACTAAGTTAGGTCCATCGTACCGTCGCGTTGGTTGATATATTCTCGACATGCAGTCTCTCAGGTTGCTGCTCGAGTAGCCCTGCATCTGTCGTGTCTCTGATCCCTTCTGAGGCTGGACAAGACATCTTCAAGAAGTTTTCTTTTAAGTCTTTTCCTTAGCACCTCTACTAGGGTTTGGTAGCATCACACATGCCATATTAAAATTTATAGGGTGCTAAAGAAACTATCCTAAGGATCAAACTAGAAAAGCTAGGGTAACAAAAGATTTTGCACAATCCACAAGTAGTAAAGGCTAGGTTTAGAGAATACAACCTTTGTAGCTCCCTTCGCTAGACTCCTTGGCCACTTGAGGGTTGAAATAAGTTTGCTTGAGATCCTCCAAGTCCATGATGATCCACCCGGAGTCCTCTTTGTCCAAGTTCAAGGCTTCACTTGATCAAGAGAAGAAGTAGAAGCCAACACTCTAAACTAATGGGCAAGAGTAGTGTAGAATGGTGATGTGGTTTGTTTTCTCACTTTAGAACCCTAACTTGATCACTCTTTTGTTCACTATCAAAACCTAGAGAGCAAGAGAGTGAGGAAGAAGAAGATGGCAAATGAAAGAGCTCAAGATAATGATAAGCTTAAGGATAAAAATGAGAATAGAATATATATATATTTTCTTCTTCTCATCTTTAACCCTAGTTAATAAATATCTAGATATTTCTTTTGGAGACCTAATGGCCATAAAATAATAACTCATGGTTAAAGAGAGGTTTAGTGGAGGAATAAAATAATCAACCATGAGTAATTATCCATTTCCATTTATCTCAAAAATAAATATCAACATATTTACTAGCATGCGAGTCTTATATTGCCACAATCTAATGTATCAACAACCATGATACAAATGAGTATGCATGTATGTGTGCATGCACATCCATATGTGTATCAATGTAAACATGTGCATACATGCATGCATACACCAAAAGACAAAAGGGTTTAAAGTGAAAATGCTAATGGTTAATGTTAAATCAACACTTGATTTAGCAAACCGGTCATATCTCATACGACCCGACCAATAGCAAACCGCCCGATTAATATACGGTATCATATACACGCATTTAATCGGGTCCCCGCGCATATCATATATGCACACCACATCGTTTCGCCTGGGCTAGGTAACTCTATTGTGGGACTTTAAGACTCTTCAATACGCCGGCAGTGGGTGATGATCATATCAAGCACCCCCAAGCTGCAAGAGGTCAGCTAAACGTAGCGGCCACCCGGGTATTGAGAGATCAGAAGAAAACAAGCGAACCTATCACAACTCCCGTCGAGCCAACCGGCAACACTACCGTACAGTCCGGTCTCTTCGTCAGATATGCTGCATATCGAGTCTAGGGATGGTAACGTCGACCCCAATAACTCAATAAGTCGTGCCGATGAATGGTCTATAATAGATCAAGAAACTACTGATAACACTTATCAGTAAATCTCAACAGTCCTTGCCAGGGACTTACTGATATATCCAATCGAGCACAGCACATCATCAACTCCCAATACCGAGAGAGACGAAACCCTTCCTATCGCTCACTGTCTCCATGTGTCTCGGGACTGTACCCAAAAGTCACCTGTTTGCACGACTCAGTAGAGCCGTAGTAGGGTGGTAATCAAAGTATAGTGGGAGAACACACAAGACTCTATGACGATCTCGGGTCTACAGACTAACCTGTACCAGTGTCACCTGAGAACCGCTATCCGACGATAGATATAATACCATATAGGAGTTCTCGGCGAGTCCGTCTAGTGTACCCAGTCTCTACTGAGCACCCGCATATGATCTCGATGTCAAACATCAATGGATGTGGGAACATCCATCGCCCATCGTATGGGTCTAGTATCATATACGCTAGTCTACAATGGTATATTGATGCCCCGTCTCGATACACCTACGACTAGGGACATTTCAGGATATGCTTATAAACTACAGACGTCCCACTAGTATGATCTCCATCATAATCACAGTAGTCAAGCAAATATCCTCAGGGCTTTATCAACATGTGTAAATGAATAAAAGCATGATCAAGTCAACATGTCATATAAAGTAGAACCAGATAGCATACTATCATGTCGAGCAAGAATGTACACTGAATATATATACATGTATAAATACATCCACTATCATATAATGGCCTCTAGGGCATACATATATCCAACAATCTCCCACTTTCACTAAGGCCAGTTATTGGCGTATCTCATACTCAACATCTCAAAAAGTCGCTCATGTTGCGGCTGAGGGAGGGCCTTGGTGAGTTGATCCGCGGTGTTATTCTTTGTTTCTACTCTCCTAATCTCGATCTCGCGGCGATCTACAATCTCCCGGATCAAATGAAAACTCCTCAGGATGTGTCTGGACCGTTGATGGGACCTGGGCTCCTTGGCTAACGCCATAGCCCCATTATTATCACAATACAATGGTATTAGATCAATAATGGTTGGAACTACTCCTAGCTCCGAGACGAACTTCCTCATCCAGACGGCTTCCTTGGCGGCATCATTCACAGCAATGTACTCAGCTTCCATCGTAGAGTCTGCAACGGTATCCTGTTTGGAACTCTTCCAACTTACCGTCCCTCCATTGAGGGTAAATACAAACCCAGAGATAGATTTGCTGTCATCCTTATCACTCTGGAAGCTCGAATCAGTAAAGGCCTCCATTTGGAGATCTCCGTTACCATACACCAAGAACAATTCTTTAGTCCTTCGCAAGTACTTAAGAATGTTCTTCACAGCTATCCAGTGATTCTCCCCTGGGTTGGATTGATACCTGTTTACTACACTAAGTGCATAAGCTACATCTGGCCGTGTATATAACATCGCATACATTATAGATCATACTGCCGAAGCATAGGGTATAATGCTCATGCGAGCTCTCTCTTCATCGGTCTTTGGGCAAAAGTCCTTCGAGAGAGTGACTCCATGGCAAGCGGGTAAGGCACCCCGCTTGGAGTCTTCCATACAAAACCTTTTTAGGATGGTGTTAATGTACCTGGTTTGGGACAATCCCAATAACCTCTTAGATCTATCCCTATAGATCCGAATGCCCAGAATGTATGTGGCATCACCCAGGTCCTTCATGGAGAACCTTAGTGATAAGAAAGATTTGACCGATTGTAGCATAAGAATATCATTTCCTAACAGAAGAATGTCATCCACGTACAATATGAGAAATGTGACAGCTCTCCCTACAATCTACTTATAAACACAAGGTTCATCTGGATTTTTGATGAAATCAAACTCTTTGATAACATCATCGAAACAGATGTTCCAACTCCGTGATGCTTGCTTTAATCCATAAATGGATTTAAGAAATCTACATGCTTTCCTGCTGCTCCCACTGTCAATGAAGCCCTCTGGCTGATCCATATAAACGCATTCTTCTAAATCTCCATTTAGAAATGCAGTTTTAACATCCATCTGCCAGATTTCATAGTCTTAGTGAGCAGCAATAGCAAGTAGGATCCGAATGGATTTAAGCATGGCTACGGGAGAAAAAGTTTCGTCATAGTCCAGACCTGGTCTTTGACGAAAACCCTTCGCCACAACTCTTTCCTTATAGATCTCTACCTGCCCATCTACACCAATCTTTCTCTTAAAGATCCATTTGCACCCCACAGGTTTTACCCCAGGGGGTACAACGTCCAAAGTCCATACTTTGTTGGTGTACATAGACTCCATTTCAGATCTCATGGCATCCAACCACTTCACAGAGTCTCCACTCGTGATAGCTTGCTGAAAACTGGTAGGATCATCATCTTCCATGATGCAGTCTTCTCTGTCATCATCAGTGAGGAAACCGTAGTACCTCTCTGGTGGGCGAGAAGTCCTACCAGATCTACGGAGTGGCCGAGGTTCATCAGTTTCTGTTGCAACAGCCGGTTCAACCAAGTCACTATTTGTAATTTGTGTTTCTAGAACTTCTTCTAGGTCTACCACACTGCCATCTTTATCATTTGTAGAAAACTCTTTTTCTAAAAATGTGGCATGCTGAGAAACAAACACCTTTTGTTCCTCCTTGTGGTAGAATAGATATCCATAAGAATTCTTTAGATATCCCACAAAATTACACATAACTGACCGTGTCTCAAGCTTGTTCGGATTCTTTTTTTTAACATAGGCCGGACAACCCCAAATCTTAATTCGTTTAAGAGATGGCCTCTTTCCATGCCATATCTCATATGGTGTGGTAGACACAGTTTTGGTTGGGACCCTGTTCAGTAGAAACGCTGCATTCTCCATTGCATGCCCCCAAAATGAGATGGGTAACTCAGTGTCACTCATTATGGAACGAACCATATCTAATAGGGTCGATGTTCTGACACACCGTTGTAATGTGGTGTGTAAGGATGAGTGAGCTGAGAGAGAATCCCATTCTCTTTTAGGAAGTTTGCAAACTCTGTACTGAGATACTTCCTACCTCGATCTGATCGAAGCATTTTGATGCTCAAGTCGGTTTGTTTTTCTACTTCGAGTTTATATTCAGTGAATTTCTCGAAAGCTTCGGACTCGTGCTTTAATAAAAATACATGACCGAATCTTGAGAAATTATCGGTGAAAGTAATGAAATATGAAAAACCGCTTCTAGCCTGTGTAGACATTGGCCCACATAGATCACTATATATGAGGCCTAAGAGCTCAGTAGCTCTTTCTCCGTGTCCTGTAAACGGAGTTTTGGTCATTTTACCCTTGATACAAGACTGGCAAGTTGCATAAGATTTATATTCAAAAGGGTTTAAATATCCATTTTTGTGTAACTTGTTTAGTCTTGTTTCGTTAATATGACCAAGTCTACAGTGCCAAAGAAAAGCTTCATTTATTTCTGAAAGTTTTCTTTTATTAGTGTGTTGTATGCTGAAAAATGTGTGTTGGTTTAGGACGTATATCCCGTTATTAAGTGTACCATACCCAACCGACATTTGATTCAGGTGAATGTTGATAACATTGTTCTGCAATACAAAATTATACCCTTCGTTGTCAAACAAAGAAACAGATATTATATTACAAAGCATACTAGGTACATAATAACATGGGTTCAAAACCAATATACATCCATACGGCAACCCCAAGTGATACTCTCCCGTTGCAACTGTTTGTACATTGGAACCATTTCCAACACGGAGAGTATGGTCACTTGTCTTCAAAACCTTGCTATTTCTCAGCCCCTGCATAGAATTGCAAATGTGAGAACCTGAACCGGTATCTAATACCCAGGAAGCAGAGTTTATTGAAAAACAGTTTTCTGTCACAAACACACCTGAAGCGGAAGCATCCCCATGCTTCTTCTTCTTGAGCTCCAAGTACTCAGTACAATTGCGGTTCCAGTGTCTCGCTTTGTGGCAGTGATAACATTCCCCTTTTCCCGATTCCCCAGCCGTGGACTTGTCTTTCCCCTAGCCTTTTTGACTCCCCCTTAGGTTTGGTGGGTTTCTTCTTCATCTTTCCCTTGTCCTTAGCCTTCGGGCGAGAGGAGGAAGATGGCCCAACACTCAAAACGGTAGTCTTCACTGACTTGAGCGTGCTCTCTGCACTTCTTAACATATTAAGGAGTTCAGGTAGTTCCTTCTCCATATTGTGCATGTTGAAGTTAACTATAAATTGAACAAAGGTGGAGGGGAGAGACTGCAGAATAATATCAGTATATTGCTCATTGTCCATTGTCCACCCAAGGTCCTCAAGCACTTCTATGAGAGCTATCATCTTCAGAACATGGTCTCCTACTGGTGTGCCAGGGGCCATTCGCATCTGAAACAGTTTTCTGGATGCTTCGTACGTAAGACACAAGATTGCTCTCCATACAACTCCTTTGTATAGAGAAATATGACTTGGACGTCCATATTCTCGTGCTGCTTCTGATGTGTGTTATCCATCGATAAAAGCGCAAGGCATTTGGCCGTGGCACAGTCAACGTCCCATGTCTTGCGGACTTCCTTATCCGCAACCGAAGATTTAGGACCTGGGACGGGCGGGGCTGGAGCCGTGAGGACATATGATACCTTATCATAAGTCAAGGCAATGTTAAGGTTCTTCAGCCAGTCTTTATAATTAGTCCCATTCAGTTTATTTTTATCTAGTAGAAACTTGAGTCCTGTCATTAGTATCTTCCATTAAGAGAGAGAAAAGAATACACTCAGCAAAATCTCTTGCAAAGATCAGATTGGTTATTATCTTATCTAATCAATGTCTCCTACTGCTTTTATTAAATTTCCCCTCAAACCTTAAAATGAAAACTAGCCAGGATTAATTACAGTCTACTGTAGGGTTACTAGGCACTCTCACAAGGTTCTATAAAGCATCAACCGTGCCCGATTAAAATTTTAGACGTGCCGAACAACCCTAACCAAGATCTTTAAACTAAAGATTAGGCGAAACAAAGCATGTTAAACACTTTAACATCTAAGAGTTTGGGATTACAACCTTTGTAGTCCGGTCCTTCACTTCATAAGCTCCGTGTTGTGGTCCCTTCGCTGCGATCATCAAGTTCCGGACTCTCAAGAGGCTCCACGAAGAGAAAGATGCATGCTTGCTTCCGATCTTCGATAACAAAGATGATCTACCTTGAAGTTTCTTTAACACAAGCTCTCACTCACTAATGAGGTGAACACCCTAATCTAAATGGCTAGGATAGATTAGGATGATAAAGCAGGAATTTAGCTCTCATTTGTTTTCTTAATCTCACTCAAAATCATCACTTCATAAAATGCTAGAAAGCTTTTCATGCAAAAAGAAGAAGGAAGAAGAAGAAACCATTTCTTTTGTGATGAATAATGAGACTCATGTGTGGTTAGAATTGCAACCATGGGTTAAGTATGAAGACTTAAACCATGTAGAGAGTTAACTATGGTGAAGGGTTGGGTTGGGTTAAGCAAATATCTACACAAAATATCCAAAGTCAAAGTCAAAGCTTCAAGAAGCTTCTTAAAAGCTTCAAGCAAGCTTAACCCTAATCCAAACCTTAACCACATTTAAACTCCACAAAACATGTTGCATTTATAATCATAATATGTTACAATATTATATATCACATATACAATATTTATTGTAACAAAATAAAATAATACAATTAACATATATCGCATATATATCAATGTATTACCCGAGTGAGAAAAAGAATCTTTTAGTGATCTTATATTAGTTAATGTAATTTAATATATCAAATATATAATTATACATTAAATTATCGAATTAACACTTGATCCGATAATCGGACTATTTCACAAATAACCGACTAATATAATCTGTATCAGTTCATCGAATCAACACTTGATCCGATGACCCGGCTATATCACATATACCCGGCCGATATCTCATATCGCGAGAATCTAATACGGTATCACATACACGTATTGTTCTCGGCCCCGCACATATCATATATGTGCTCCTACTCCGTTTTGCCTGAGCCAAGAAACCTCTGTGTAAGACTCTAAAGAATCGTCAATACGCCGGCAGTAGGTGATGATCATATCAAATACCCACAAGCTGCAAGCGGTCAGCTAAACATAACAGCCACCCAGGTATTGAGCGATCAGAAGATCAACAAGCAAGCCTGTACATTCTCCCGTGAATCTAACAGGTAACACTCCAGTACAGTCCAGTCTCTTCGTCTGATATGTCGCATATCTCGCCTAGGGGTGGTAAACGTTAGCCCCAGTAGCTTGATAAGTCGTGTCGATATGAGGTCCATAACAGTTCGAGAAACTACTGATAACATTTAACAGTAAATCTCAGCAACCCTGGCCAGGGATTTCCAGTTATAGCCAATCAAACACAGCGCAACATCAACTCCCTATACCGGGAGAGACGAATCCCCTCCTATCGCTCATTGCCTCTATGTGATTCGGGACTGTACCCAAAAGCCACCTTTTTGCACGCCCTCTTGGACGTGGTATGATGGAAATAAAAGCACAGTAGGAATCACACAAGACTCTATGACGATCTCGGGTCTACAGACTACTCTGTACCAGTGTCACCAGAGAACTGCCATCTGACGTGAGGTATAATACCATCTGGGAGTTCTCGGTGAGTCCGTCCAGTGTACCCAGTCTCCACTGAGCACCCGTATACCTTCTCTGATGTCAAACACCAATGGATATGGGATCATCCATCGCCCATCATATGGGTCAAGAAGCGCATACGCTAGTCTACTCTGGTATATCGATGCCCTGTCTCAATACACCTACGACTAGGAACATTTGAAGGATGTACTTGGCGACTACTCTGTCCGCACTAGTATGATCCGCATCATAGTCCTGGTAGTCAAGTACTTAGGAGGCTTTATCAACATGTAACATAGAGACAATCAGAGTACATGTTAAGATAAAGTGTAACCAGATAGCATATTATCATGTCGAGCAAGAAAGTCCTCCCTATATATATCCAAGCATCCACTACAATATATAACGTATGTACAATAATGGCCTCTAAGGCATACATATAACTAACAATCTCCCAGTTGCACTAGGGCTATCTGTTGTGGTATCGTATACCCAACAATCAGCTGTGGTTGAAGTATCTCATACTCAACCATCCCATAAAAGTCTCTACTGGGAAAAAGGCCTTTGTGAGTGGATCCGCGCTGTTGTCCTCTGTGTCTACTCTCCTAACCTCGATCTCCCTGGAGATCAACCATCTCCATGATCAGGTGATACTGCCTAAGAATTATATCTGGATTTCTGATGGGACGGGGGTTCCTTGGCATAAGCCACAACTCCATTGTCACCAATGGTAGGAACGAAGTTCATCTCATGAACTAATATTTATCCAGACTGCCTCTTTGGTAGCATCCTTGGTAACGATGTGTCTTGCCTTTAATCGTCTAGTAGGTCACGGTATCTAGCTTGGAACTCTTCCAATATACCATCCCTCCACTAAGGGTAAAGACAATGCCTGCGACTGACATTCAGTCGTCCTTATCACCCTGGAACTTTTCCAGTGATTCTCCCCAAGATCGATTGATACTATCTCACTACAACTAGTGAGAATCATAACATCCAATTAGATCTATCTCATAGATCCAAAAACCTAGGATTTAGGAGGTATCATCTTGATTCTATATGGAGAATCCTTGTGATAAGCGGAGATTGACCAAGCTTAGCATAGGAAACTCCTTCCCTATCAAGAGTATGTCATCCACGTGCTCTACGAGGATCATCACCATACTCCCTACTACCTTTTTGTATATACAAGGTTCATCTACCATTTTGATGAAGTCAAACTCTTTGACTACCACATCAAAACAGACGTTCCAACTCCGCGATGCCTGCTTCATCACATAAAACATCTTACACACGTTTCTGCTGCTCCCACTGTCTACGAAGCCCTCTGGCTGTGTACTTATAGACGCTTTTTTCCAAATCAACATTTAGAAAAGCAGTCATGACACCCAACCGCCAGATATCGTAGTCATGGTATGTAGCCGTGGCAAGTAGGATCTGGATGGACTTAAGCATAGCTTTGAAAGTCTCAACTTTTCTATGTACACCAAGTAATCTTCTCAAGATATACTTGCTCCTGATGGGGATTTAACCCTTCAGATAAAGCAACCAAAGTCCATACTTTGTTGGTGTATAAGGATTCCATCTCAGATTGCTAAGCATCCAGCCATTCTTACAGAGTCCCACTCCTGATGGCCAGCTCGAAAATAGTTGGGTCATCATCTCATGATGCAATCCTTGCTCCCACTGTCATAGAGAATACCGAAGTATCTCTCAGGTGGATAAGGAACCCTACCAGATCGGCGGAGAGGCTGAGGTTTGTTGGAAACTATTGAATCCTTTGGTTCTACTAAATCATCAGTTGTAGTTTGTATAGCTGGAACTCTTTCCAGTTCTACCTCATGACCACTAATTTCTTCACAAGAAATTCCCTTTCACAAAGGTGGCATGCTGAGAAACAAAACATCTTTTGTTCCTCAGTTTGGTAGAAGATATTCCCTTGCGAATGCTTGGGATATCCAACAAACTTCCACAGAACTGACCTTGCCTCGAGCTTGTTGGATTATGCTTTTAGACATAGGCCGGACAACCCCAAATCTTAACTTACTTAAGATATGGGCTCTTCCCATTCCATATCACATATGAAGTGGTAGGCAACTGATTTGATTTGAACCCTATTCAATAGGTATGCATCTTCTCAAGTGCATAACTTCCAAAAGGAAATAGGAAACTCAGTAGTACTCATCATAGAGCACACCATATCACATAGGGTGCTATTGCTCTGTCCTGATATACCATCGTGCTATGGTATATTCGGAGGAGTAATGCTGAGAGAGAATCTCATTCTCCTTTAGAAAAGTCCAGGAATTCCGTGCTCAAGTATTTTCCTCCTTGATCTCATCAAAGGACGTAATACTTATACCAGTTTTTGGTTCTCTACTTCTAACTTATATTCTGTGATTATCTCAAAAGTTTCGGACTTATGTTTCAACAGGAACATATGTCTGAATCTTGAGAGATGATCAGTGAATGTAATGAAGTACAAAGAACCGGTCTTGGCATGTGTAGACAGGGGACCTTCATACATCAGCATGTATCAATCCCAAGAGTTCACTAACTCTTTCTCTGTTTCCAATAAACGGAGCTGTGGTCATCTTATCTTTGTGACATGACTGGCAAGTTTTACAAGATGTAAATCCAAACTAATTTCAATATGCATTTTTATGTAACTTTAGCTAGTCGGGTCGCATCGATATGACCTAGTCTATAATGCCTCAAGAAGGATTCGTTCATTTCTGAATTCTTCCTCTTGTGTGTGTTCTGTACGTTAAGAACTGTAGTTTGATTTAGAACGTCTATGCTTTTAGATAACGTGCCTGAACCGATCAACTCTTGATATAGAAAATGTTCAAAACATTATCCAACAATACAAAATTATATCCTTCTTTACTAATAAAGAGACTGATATGATGTTGTATATCAGGTTCGGTATCTAATAACATTTGTTCAGAATCAATGTATTTATTAATACAGGGTGATAATTGCCAACAGACTTGGCTGCAACACTTGCATCATTTCCAACTCTTGAAACTTATCACCCGTTCTCAGTTCTCTACCTATTTGTAGCCCATGTAACATATTACATTTGCGGGATCCTGATCCGGTATCTCATACCCAGGACGTAAAAGATACTGAGAAACAGTTCTCGGTAATGAACACACCCGAAGATGATGCATCAGCATGCACTTTCTTCGTTTTGGGGGGCACGGGAATTCTGGTAATCCCCAATTTCCTGCTCTATCTTATAACAATTATAAGTTGGAGCGGGACCAACGTTCCTTAGCACAGTATAACAAGCAGGTTCGGTCAATACATCCGTATTATTATCTTGATTTAAGGCGTGACATGGTCGCTACCTGAAGAGAGAGAGAAGAAAACACTCAGCGTGCGCTTTTACAAGATTAGATTGATTATCATTTTATCTAATCAGGATGTCTCCCACTGTTTTTGTCAAATCTTCCTTCAAACCCTAAAAGGAAAGACTAGCCGGGATTAGTTACACTCTACAAGTTCGCCAAAATTTCAGCCAGGCCAGTGCCGGTACTTTGAGGGGGGTTCCCCATGCTTTCGCACGGACCTAATTAAAATAAACCTCATTTTCCCAGGGGCGTAACCCCGTTGACACCTTTCTAGACACCTACTTGATCGGCTAATTGTAATGTGTAAAACTCACCCAGGAGTAACTCTTACTCGCAGTGGGTATCGGGATCCTACTATCTCATAGAAGGTATGCAATCTCATTGCAAATTTCAACACTTGAAATTCCCAATAATATTTTACCCCTAGCGTTCTATGACCTTGACGGAGGCCAAACTACCCATAGTCCGCTAGTCAAGTCCAACCCGTTCATTTCTTGATTGAATTAAACCCACCCGCACGACTCTTGACGAAGGCCAAACTACGTCGTACGAATACCCTAATCCAATCGCATCGTATGCTAGCAGATAAGCACTAGTTAGCTACTGTACACTACGCCTTGACGGAGGCCAAACTACCTTAGCACGAATACTAAGTAGTACTTAGCTGAAATGACGGAGGGCTACGACGGGTTTTTAAGAATCCCTTTGCGTAATGAACTTGATATCGTTGTAGAATCGAGTGATTTTGAATGGAATGTTTTTGAGGCTTTTACCAGTTTTGCTAAAGAGGTCACTCCCGGTGAAGGGATCGTCGGCTCTTTCCTCATCGAATAAGGTGCAGGATATTTCACAAATACCACTATGCACGGCAAAAACTATAAAAACAATCAAAAGACAAACCGAGTTTGTAGCATCTGCTAGTTTCACTAAAGAGGTCACTCCCAGTGAAGGGATCTCGGCTCTTTCCTTATCGAATAAGGTGTTGGATATTCTACAAGGAACACCGCTATGCAAAGCAACAACTAGAGCTACCAGTTTTTGAGACAAGTTTCTACAACATCTTTAGGTTTCTTTTAGTTTCATTAATCTCATTAATGAAGTCCCATTTTATTATGCTTCACAAGCATCACATTTGAAATGAAATCTGCAATATAACATATATCTCATATATATAATATAAACATTCGTCTCAGGCAGTAATATGATCTCATCACAGAACAATGCAGCAGAAGAACATATATGAAATATTGGATATACTAGGAGGTCCGTGTTTTAATACGAGCCTGTATAAAACACGGATTCCACGGTCGTGATGAATAGCCAAACCCACATCCCTAGACCCCTACGAGAACGGCAAGCAACACTGCCAATTTTAGGGTTAGGAGACCCGGTCTTGACTCCTCGAGATGGTCTCCCACTGAACCCTAGAACCCGGTTACTTGTGCTCCCCGCCTTGGGCCTACCTAATGCGGAAAAGTAAATAATATACAATGGTGACATCATCCTCATCCCGGAAGTGCCCCAATAAAAGAATATTATATACAATGAATTTTACATGAATGAAAAAGAAAAACTCTCATCTCACATAAAACCCCCGGCTATTCAGAACACGACGATCCAATATAACATATCACAGCAACACATAATATCATATATCATCAACGTAAGTAAATATGCGTATCCCAATTGTCGTTAATTTATAGCAACGAAACCGGCGATACACCACATATTACACTTATGGTCCTAGAAAAAAAAGTGTAAAACTACAACAGTTGGAATTCGCAACTTCTTTAGACATCGCATGCCTAACCAAATGAATTCCTTAGACATCGCATGCCTAACAATTATAAACCCCGCATTTTAGTCTCATTATCGAAAACTCTTTTCAATATCAAGTAGGGCAATTCAACAAGATTCCCGACATCCTGATCGAATGCTTGTCGCAAACTTTAGTAGACGGCCGCACCCCCGATTGCCGTCGACGAAGTGCACTAAGGTGGAACACCGCTGCCGCGAGCACCCGAACGGATGCTTTTGGCGATGGGGTTCTCCTACAGTCACTTGGTCGGGGCTATGGGGCGTGGTTATCTATTAAGTTTACCCGGCGAGTATCCGCGTACACTACGTGATTGCGACGGACTTTTGATCACATCAAAATCCCGTGGCAACCGATCATCTGAGACTAAACTGCTAGATTTATAACATTCAAATTAGTTATCTCATAACTACTTGTGAATTCCAAATATTGTATCACATTCCAGGTAAATAGACAATGTTAAACTTTCCAATCGAATAAACAAACACCCAAAATTTCCCAAATGGCTCAACACTTGAGCGGAGTTTAAAAGCATCCATCACATGCCACAGTACCAATGGTCCAGCCGTAGAAGGGTCATACCAACGCCTCACATGTGGCAACGCCGTACTGCTCCAAACCCTAAGGTTTAGAGGCGGTTCAGACGGTCACATAATCGAGTTAAGGTTTGTGTTCTTCTACAGGGTCCACCGCGTTACTTGCACGATTTTCCGGAAGTTTCAAACTCGAGAAAAAATCCAACTTTTGAAAATTTTCCGACAGTGGAAAAAGTGAGTTATTGATATCCGTTTGAACTTTTTAACACGTTCTAAATTATCCGGAAAAAACTTAAACGAAGTTAAATTAAGCGATCGAATCAACGAATAAAAAAGATCTCCAGAAAACTCAACACTTGAGTAGAATTAAAAATTCCCAGAACTATGAAAAGGGACCCAAGAATTAATACCTGAAGTATCAGGGACCAACTCCAAATTGTGGCCACGGAACCGCCGCCAAACTCTTGGTTTGGCCGCGGTTCCGCGCTCACGTGATCGAGTTGGTGGTCCGTACTTCACAGTAATTCTTAGATTTTCCTGCTTTATTTTCTGAGTATTTTTAATGCAGAAAAAATCACATTTTTAGAAAATATCCAGAGAA
Source organism: Agapanthus africanus (assembly GCA_030015575.1). NCBI lineage: Eukaryota > Viridiplantae > Streptophyta > Magnoliopsida > Asparagales > Amaryllidaceae > Agapanthus > Agapanthus africanus. The sequence continues at coordinate 160,386,544 of CM057350.1, read as the reverse complement.
GGATCTAAACTGGGGTTTCGGGGTTCGATCGGACTGTAAACTTCGTCTAGACTTCGCCTAAACCTCTAGCTTGGCTCTGATACCACTGTAGGGTTACTAGGCACTCTCACAAGGTTCTACAAGGCATCAACCATGCCCAATTTAAATTTTAGACGTTCCGAATAACCCTAACCAAGATCTTTAAACTAGAGATTAGGCGAAACAAAGCATGTTAAACACTTTAACATCTAAGAGTTTGGGATTACAACCTTTGTAGTCCATTCCTTCACTTCATAAGCTTCGTGTTGTGGCCCCTTCGCTGCGATCATCAAGTTCCGGACTCTCAAGAGGCTCCACGAAGAGAAAGATACATGCTTGCTTCCGATCTTCGATAACAAAGATGATCTACCTTGAAGTTTCTTTTACACAAGCTCTCACTCACTAATGAGGTGAACACCCTAATCTAAATGGCTAGGATAGATTAGGATGATAAAGCAGGAATTTAGCTCTCATTTGTTTTCTTAATCTCACTCAAAATCATCACTTCATAAAATGCTAGAAAGCTTTTCATGCAAAAAGAAGAAGGAAGAAGAAGAAACCATTTCTTTTGTGATGAATAATGAGACTCATGTGTGGTTAGAATTACAACCATGGGTTAAGTATGAAGACTTAAACCATGTAGAGAGTTAACTATGGTGAAGGGTTGGGTTGGGTTAAGCAAATATCTACACAAAATATCCAAAGTCAAAGTCAAAGCTTCAAGAAGCTTCTTAAAAGCTTCAAGCAAGCTTAACCCTAATCCAAACCTTAACCACATTTAAACTCCACAAAACATGTTGCATTTATAATCATAATATGTTACAATATTATATATCACATATACAATATTTATTGTAACAAAATAAAATAATACAATTAACATATATCGCATATATATCAATGTATTACCCGAGTGAGAAAAAGAATCTTTTAGTGATCTTATATTAGTTAATGTAATTTAATATATCAAATATATAATTATACATTAAATTATCGAATTAACACTTGATCCGATAATCGGACTATTTCACAAATAACCGACTAATATAATCTGTATCAGTTCATCGAATCAACACTTGATCCGATGACCCGGCTATATCACATATACCCGGCCGATATCTCATATCGCAAAAATCTAATACGGTATCATGTACACGTATGCTTCTCGGTCCCACACATATCATATATGTGCTCCTACTCCGTTTTGCCTGAGCCAAGAAACCTCTGTGTAAGACTCTAAAGAATCGTCAATACGCCCGCAGTAGGTGATGATCATATCAAATACCCACAAGCTGCAAGCGGTCAGCTAAACGTAACAGCCACCCAGGTATTGAGCGATCAGAAGATCAACAAGCAAGCTTGTACATTCTCCCGTGAATCTAACAGGTAACACTCCCGTACAGTCCGGTCTCTTCGTCTGATATGTCGCATATCTCGCCTAGGGGTGGTAAACGTCAGACCCCAGTAGCTTGATAAGTCGTGTCGATATGAGGTCCATAACTGTTCGACAAACTACTGATAACATTTACCAGTAAATCTCAGCAACCCTGGCCAGGGATTTCCAGTTATAGCCAATCGAACACAGCGCAACATCAACTCCCTATACCGGGAGAGACGAATCCCCTCCTATCTCTCATTGCCTCCATGTGATTCGGGACTGTACCCAAAAGCCACCTTTTTGCACGCCCTCTTGGACGTAGTATGATAGAAATCAAAGCACAGTGGGAATCACACAAGACTCTATGACGATCTCGGGTCTACAGACTACTCTGTACCAGTGTCATCGGAGAACTGCCATCTGACGTGAGGTATAATACCATCTGAGAGTTCTCGGCCAGTCCGTCCAGTGTACCTGTAGGGTGTTTTTCGTCACCCCATTGAGATGGGAATACGCGCGCGCTTGTCAGGCGCACTACAGATTCCCCCGGCCTAGGGTAGGCCGGGGTTTATTGATTGTGGGGATCCGAATCTCCGGCAGCCGCGGACTAAGCTGCCGTTAATTACCCCTCGCCTTTGGGGCGAGGGAACCTCCGATTAACGGGTTAAACTGGTCATGCGAACTCAATGTGCAGTGTACGTGTGTTGTGTTTTGAAAGGGGGGTTTTGGATATATCGGGAGCCACGCAGAGTTTTTACGGGGGTCCTGCTACCCGGATAGCGGGCTGAGGGTCAAGGGGGCTAGCAGCCCCCTTGCGGGGTGCGGGGCAGCGCCCCGTTAGAAATTTTTTTCTAACAGGGACAGTGTCGCGGAGTATGTGTATGTGTACATTTATATACATATGTATATATATACATGTAAATATAAGTAAAGGGGAAAAAGACATCCAAAGGATGTGTGGGGCCAGCGTCTAGAGCGCTGTGCGCTAAGGTGCTGTGCGCTCAGGCGCGCGCGCGCCACGTGTCGACACGTGGGCAACTTGCGCATGAGCGCTGCGCGCAGGTGCGCAAGCGCACGCGCCACGTGTCGGCATGCGGGCGTTTTGCGCAAGAGCGCTGCGCGCAGGTGCGCAAGCGCACGCGCCACGTGTCGGCATGCGGGCGTTTTGCGCAAGAGCGCTGCGCGCAGGTGCGCAAGCGAGCGCGCGCCACGTGTCGGCACGCGGGCGCTTTGCGCACTTGCGCAAGCGCGCAGGTGCGCAAGCGCGCGCGCGCCACGTGTCGTCACGCGGGCGCTTTGCGCACTTGCGCAAGCGCGCAGGTGCGCAAGCGCGCGCGCGCCACGTGTCGGCACGCGGGCGCTTTGCGCACTTGCGCAAACGCGCCACGTGTCGGCACGCGGGCGCTTTGCGCACTTGCGCAAGCGCACGCCACGTGTCGGCACGTGGGCGCTTTGCGCACTTGCGCTGCGCGCCGAAGAGGACAAGAGGCTTTTAGCCTAAAAAGATTTCTCTGAAGAGAGATCAAAGAGGAGTTGGACTCCTGAGTGTTTTTTTTTTCTTCTTTCTTGGGGGTTTAGTGAAAGATGTTCTTCTTCTTCCTCCTCTGTTGGCTGGATCTTGATGATCAAGAGATGTGAGATCTAAAAATCTCTCCTTTCTGAGATCTAATGGTAGATCCAAGTTCCCCTTTGTGGGTTTTGTGGTGGAAGACTTCTTAGTTTTTGAAAAGAAAGAGTAAAACTCTTGATTTAATTCAAATGAAATGAGAAGGTTTAGAACCTTGGAGAAGGAGCAGGAGGCACAAAAGATCTCAGATCTAAAAATTTTTTGTGGAGAGAATGAAAAGTTCTTTTTTTTTATTCATCATTATGTTGCCTTTTATAGGCTTACATATTTACATATAGCCCCTTGGGCTTTACAAAAATGGCATTTTGCCTATCCCATGGCTTATGTGTCATTTCATTTTTTGCACATAAGCCATGGGCTTACAAAATATTGGCTTTATGCCCATTTTGCATACATTCATGTATAAAAAATTACATGAAAATTATTTACTACATGATCTATATTTTAGCATGGAGGAGGCTGGCCGCGGGCTCGACTTGGGCATGGGCCCACTTAACCTGGGCTTGGGCCCACCTGGCTTGGGGTTGACCTTGAATTTGACTCGGTCAACGGGGATGTAAATTTTTACCCCAACAAAGTGTCCCCCATCAATAAATGCACACCGCACATTTGAGTTGTGTGCATGAAATTGACGGATCTTGAAGCTGAACTTCAAGGTGGAACATCATTCCGGAGGCGAAGCATTATCCCGGGGAGCATGATTCCCGAGGATCGGAGTATCATTCCGATTCGCGGGGCATAATTCCAACGTCAGAGCATCATTTCGAAGCGCGAAGCATAATTCCAGGGTCGGAGCATCATTCCGATTTGCGGAGCATAATTCCAGGGGATCGGAGCATCGTTCCGATGGGCGGAGCATAATTCCAGAGATTGGAGGATCATTCCGATGATCGGAGCATAATTCCAGAGAGCGGAGCATAATTCCAGGATTCGGAGCATCATTCCGAAGGGCGGAGCATGATTCCAGAGTTCGGAGCATCTTTCCGATGGGCGGAGCATAATTCCAGAGATCGGAGCATCATTCCGATGATCGGAGCATAATTCCAGAGAGCGGAGCATAATTCCAGGATTCGGAGCATCATTCCGAAGGGCGGAGCATGATTCCAGAGTTCGGAGCATCTTTCCGATGGGCGGAGCATAATTCCAGAGATCGGAGCATCATTCCGATGATCGGAGCATAATTCCAGGATTCAGAGCATCATTCCGAAGGGCGGAGCATGATTCCAGAGTTCGGAGCATCTTTCCGATGGGCGGAGCATAATTCCAGAGATCGGAGCATCATTCCGATGATCGGAGCATAATTCCAGAGAGCGGAGCATAATTCCAGGATTCGGAGCATCATTCCGAAGGGCGGAGCATGATTCCAGAGTTCGGAGCATCTTTCCGATGGGCGGAGTATAATTCCAGAGATCGGAGCATCATTCCGATGATCGGAGCATAATTCCAGAATTCGGAGCATCATTCCGAAGGGCGGAGCATGATTCCAGAGTTCGGAGCATCTTTCCGATGGGCGGAGCATAATTCCAGAGATCGGAGCATCATTCCGATGATCGGAGCATAATTCCATAGAGCGGAGCATAATTCCAGGATTCGGAGCATCATTCCGAAGGGCAGAGCATGATTCCAGCAGGGAAGGTAGATATCCCGAGGCGAAGCATGATTTCGACACGGGGTAAATTCCGAGATGGAGCTTGATTCCGGCGCAGAACTTGTTGAATGACTTGATTCCGAGACGAAGCATAATTTCGACAGGGAAGACAGGTACACCGAGGTGAAACATCATTTCAACACGGGGTGCATTCTGAGATGAAATATAATTCCGACGCAGAGCTTGCTGGTTGACTTGATTCCGAGGTGGAGCATAATTCCGACGAGGAGGTCGTTGGTTGATTCCGAGCCGAAGCATAATTCCTACAGGGAAGGCAAATACACCGAGGCGAACCATCATTTCGACACGGGGTGCACATTCTGAGACGAAGCATGATTCCGACACAGAGCTTGTTGATTGATTTGATTTGGGTTGACATCAGTATCGCTACACTGGAATATGGTACCAGGAGCGAATCATCATTTGTCATGAGAGGGTTTGGGGATTGGGGTTTTTATTTGGCATCTGCATTGCTGCACTGGAATAATGCCAGGAGCAACTCATCATGTGCCCCGAGAGGATTTGGATTTGGTTTGTTTGGCATCTGCATTGCTGCACTGGAATCATGCCAGGAGCAACTCATCATTTGCCCTGGGAGGACTTGGGAGAGATTGGGATCGTTTTACGCCCGTGGATTGTATACGGTTTTGCAGGATGTATGATCCAGACCGTAGGGCTAAAAACATTTCGGGACTTTGTTGGCGTCTGCATTGCTGCACTGGAATATGGTACCAGGAGCGACTCATCATTCGCCGTTGGGGTATGGGTATGCTGAGAATTATTTGAGCCCGTGGATTGTATACGGTGGTCAATTTGGGGACTGGCCGTAGGGCTAAAAGAATTTTGGGAAATTGGATTTTGTTTGGCGTCTGCATTGCTGCACTGGAATATGGTACTAGGAGCAACTCATCATCCGCCCCTTGTTTTTTTTTGTTTTTTTTTTGTTTTTTTGTTTTTTTATTTTACCGCGATTACTCTATCATTTCAGCTTTTCTTATCGCGAAGGTCGCGATCGCCCTATCATTTCGGCTATTTATTCGCGGTTGCCCCATCATTTCGGCTTTATTTTCATTTTCATTTTTACTCGCTGATTTTTATTGCGAGTTGCCCCATCATTTCGGCTTTTCTTTATTTTTCTTTTATTTACACATTTTTTTTTTATTTACATTTTTTTTTTACATTCCCAGTTTAACGACTTAGAGGTCGATTGTTCCCAGTTTAATGACGTGGTGGTCGACTGTGTTCAGAGAAAGGCAGATGTCTGAGAGAATTAGTTTCACGAAGAACTTCGGTCTCCGTTTGTATGAAATTGGCGGTCGCATCTTGACTGTTTACTAACACGCCTTTGGACAGTTCTATCTCTCCTGCCTTGTATTGCTTTTCGACCCAATCTTTGAAGACGAAGCAGTCCTCAATGGCATGACCTATCACTCTGTGATAGGGGCAGTATTTGGGGTCGTCGGTCCTATTCGCTTCCTGCGGTCTTTTTGACTCTGGCAGTTGTAGACCGTTCTTCAGGGCGTCTTTGAATATTTTACGGATTTTGTCCCTTCTGAAGGAATAGAACTTATCCAGCTTCTCTTTCAGTGGAGATTCTCCTCCCTCTCCGAACATTGGCTTCCGAGGCTGGTTGGCGCTAGGCCCGCTCAACCCTTGCTTATTTCGGTTGGCCGAGGCATTGAAAGACTCAGAATCGTCGGAATTTCCGCCTTTGCGATTATCGTCCTTTCGGTTTCTCCATGACCTGTTGTTATTTTGGGAATCCGAGGAAGACTCCTGCTTTGAGCGCTCCAGCATCTGAACTTTCCTGGTCAGCTCTTGGAATGTTTTGAGACCCGCAGTGCATAGAAACGGGGCCATCCAATTGTTGAGATTTCCGACGAGGAGACTGACAGATTGGTCCTGCTCTATCGGTGGTTCACATTTGACGGAGAGATTGCGCCATCGGGTTATAAAATCCGTGTCGCTTTCGTTGTTCTTGGGCTTGGTCCTTACGAGCTCGGCAATGGTGATCTTATCGCTGACGCTCATGAACCTTTGTCGAAACAAAGATTCCATTTGGACGAAAGTAGTAACGGAGCCATCTAGTATGCTCGCGTACCAGTCGAAAGCAACATCGGTCAGGCTATTAACGAACTGGCGGAGGAGAAGCGCATCATTGCCCCCAGTATTCCCGCAAGAGGCTTTGAAGTGGGCGATGTGTTGATTCGCATTTCCCGTCCCATCGAATCTTCCGAATTTAGGGATGACATAGCCGCTAGGAAATTCCACCAGATCATACTGAGCAGGATATGGTCTCCCACTACTGCTGATATCTTTTTGCGCTTCAGCTTCGGCCACCAATGTTTTGACTTTGGTGGCAACCAAATCCATGATTTGATCTTGAGTTAGCGGGCTACTGTCATCGGTACCCAAGACATTTGCTGAGATAGGATGCGACTGATTTTCATGCGGTCCGCCCACTTTTGGATTTGAGGGAACGGGAGTCGGCTGTCTCGGGACACCGTTTCCCGGTTCATGAGCTGAGCCCTGTGCTTGATTGGGCGGCTGAGAGGCAAGTTGGGCCGTAAGCCGTAAGACGACATTTGTCAAGTCGTCGATCTTTGAGTAGAGCTTGGCCATCTCCTTATCTTTGCTTCTGAGCTGTTTTCGGAGCTCTTGAAGAAGTTGCTGCTCTGCGGTCTTAGGACGGAAAGTTGGCTCATCTTCGCTTTCCGAGCCTGACTCCTCATGAATTGAGGGCTCTCTCTGCCTATCAGCCTCATCGAGAGGGTTTTCATCATCCAGCGGAGGCGGCTGTTCTTGGGAAGTGGCAACCACATTCAAGCCAGATTGGATTTGAGATGTGGTGGCCCCGTCCTTGCTCTTGCTGCGCGTTCCCACCACGTAGACAGTGTGGATAACACATTCAGCCATCCCCTCATCTTTAGCGGGGTAACCCTGTTCTTCGAACCTCATGAGGTTTAGCCTGGCAGTAGCCTTAGCCCTTTTGTTGGCTCTATATCTGAGCCTTTTCTCCCTCAGCTTGTTGATTTTGAAGGCTTGGCGGGCATCTGCTACCCGGGAAGCCATTGTGAGTTGATCAGAGGGGAGCTTAGAAAGGACACCCGATCGAGCAGTGGTCAAGGGCACCGCTGGAGCTTGCTCGGGACGCGTTGTAGCTTTGTTGGTGTTGATGGCCTTGCCCCCAGCTGGGGCCAAGGAAAGTCGTTCAGACACCGACTTGCGTTTGGGTTGGGGCGCCCTTGAGATCACCACATTTGGTCTCCTGCCTTTCGAGACCGGTTTGTCTGCCACCGTGGCTTGAGGAGCTGGGATGGCGCCAACTGGCATGAACACAATAGAGCCGAATGGTAGCAGCGGCTCTTCCCATTGTCGCCCGAGACTGGCTGGAAGGACCGTCCTAGAGTCTATCCTCATCGTGTAGGAGACGGGAGCTGAGTTCATCATCAAAGACATAGTCGGAAGGTGATTACTTGAAAATCTGCATGAAAAAAAGCATTATTTTTAGTATAAATACAGGTATGTATATTGATTGAGTTCGCATGAACGCTTAACCCGAAATATGGGAAGAGAGATTGGGTCCCACCGGGCGTGCCAGAATCTGTAGGGTGTTTTTCGTCACCCCATTGAGATGGGAATACGCGCGCGCTTGTCAGGCGCACTACAGATTCCCCCGGCCTAGGGTAGGCCGGGGTTTATTGATTGTGGGGATCCGAATCTCCGGCAGCCGCGGACTAAGCTGCCGTTAATTACCCCTCGCCTTTGGGGCGAGGGAACCTCCGATTAACGGGTTAAACTGGTCATGCGAACTCAATGTGCAGTGTACGTGTGTTGTGTTTTGAAAGGGGGGTTTTGGATATATCGGGAGCCACGCAGAGTTTTTACGGGGGTCCTGCTACCCGGATAGCGGGCTGGGGGTCAAGGGGGCTAGCAGCCCCCTTACGGGGTGCGGGGCAGCGCCCCGTTAGAAATTTTTTTCTAACAGGGACAGTGTCGCGGAGTATGTGTATGTGTACATTTATATACATATGTATATATATACATGTAAATATAAGTAAAGGGGAAAAAGACATCCAAAGGATGTGTGGGGCCAGCGTCTAGAGCGCTGTGCGCTAAGGTGCTGTGCGCTCAGGCGCGCGCGCGCCACGTGTCGACACGTGGGCAACTTGCGCATGAGCGCTGCGCGCAGGTGCGCAAGCGCACGCGCCACGTGTCGGCATGCGGGCGTTTTGCGCAAGAGCGCTGCGCGCAGGTGCGCAAGTGCACGCGCCACGTGTCGGCATGCGGGCGTTTTGCGCAAGAGCGCTGCGCGCAGGTGCGCAAGCGAGCGCGCGCCACGTGTCGGCACGCGGGCGCTTTGCGCACTTGCGCAAGCGCGCAGGTGCGCAAGTGCGCGCGCCACGTGTCGGCACGCGGGCGCTTTGCACACTTGCGCAAACGCGCCACGTGTCGGCACGCGGGCGCTTTGCGCACTTGCGCAAGCGCGCGCCACGTGTCGGCACGCGGACGCTTTGCGCACTTGCGCTGCGCGCCGAAGAGGACAAGAGGCTTTTAGCCTAAAAAGATTTCTCTGAAGAGAGATCAAAGAGGAGTTGGACTCCTGAGTGTTTTTTTTTTCTTCTTTCTTGGGGGTTTAGTGAAAGATGTTCTTCTTCTTCCTCCTTTGTTGGCTGGATCTTGATGATCAAGAGATGTGAGATCTAAAAATCTCTCCTTTCTGAGATCTAATGGTAGATCCAAGTTCCCCTTTGTGGGTTTTGTGGTGGAAGACTTCTTAGTTTTTGAAAAGAAAGAGTAAAACTCTTGATTTAATTCAAATGAAATGAGAAGGTTTAGAACCTTGGAGAAGGAGCAGGAGGCACAAAAGATCTCAGATCTAAAATTTTTTTGTGGAGAGAATGAAAAGTTCTTTTTTTTTATTCATCATTATGTTGCCTTTTATAGGCTTACATATTTACATATAGCCCCTTGGGCTTTACAAAAATGGCATTTTGCCTATCCCATGGCTTATGTGTCATTTCATTTTTTGCACATAAGCCATGGGCTTACAAAATATTGGCTTTATGCCCATTTTGCATACATTCATGTATAAAAAATTATATGAAAATTATTTACTACATGATCTATATTTTAGCATGGAGGAGGCTGGCTGCGGGCTCGACTTGGGCATGGGCCCACTTAACCTGGGCTTGGGCCCACCTGGCTTGGGGTTGACCTTGAATTTGACTCGGTCAACGGGGGTGTAAATTTTTACCCCAACAGTACCCAGTCTCCACTGAGCACCCGTATACCTTCTCTGATGTCAAACACCAATGGATATGGGATCATCCATCGCCCATCATATGGGTCAAGAAGCGCATACGCTAGTCTACTCTGGTATATCGATGCCCTGTCTCGATACACCTACGACTAGGAACATTTGAAGGATGTACTTGGCGACTACTCTGTCCCTACTAGTATGATCCGCATCATAGTCCTGGTAGTCAAGTACTCATCCTAAGGGCTTTATCAACATGTAACATAGAGACAATCAGAGTACATATTAAGATAAAGTGTAACCAGATAGCATACTATCATGTCGAGCAAGAAAGTCCTCCCTATATATGTCCAAGCATCCACTACAATATACAACGTATGTACAGTAATGGCCTCTAGGGCATACATATAACTAACATCTACAACTTCGCTAACCGTTCAGCAAGGCCAGTGTCGGTACTTGAGGGAGGTTCCCCGTGCTTTCGCACAGACCTAATTAATATAAACCTCATCTTCCCAGAGGCGTAGCCTCGTTAACACCTTTCTAGACACCATGGGTTAGCTAATTGTAAACTGCAAAACTCTCCTGGGAGCAACTATTGCCCACAGTGGGATCGGGATCCAACCATCATATGGAAGGTATGCAATCTCATTGAAAATTTCAACTCTTGATATTTCCGATATGGTTTTTACCCCTGGCACTCATGACCTTGGCTATGGTCAACAAATCACAAGCACTAGTCAAGTTCAACCCGTCATTTCTTGATTAATTAGACCCGTTCACATGACCCTTGGTTAAGGTCAACAAAGTCATATGCCCGTCCCAATTAATCTGCATCATATGCATTGTAGGAAGACATCACTTAGCTACCGTACACTACGCCTTGGCTAAGGTCAACAAACATAGCACGAATACTAAGTACTCTACTTCCTAAAATGACGGAGGGTTGCGGATGGTTTTTAAGAAAACCTTTAATGCTTTGAACTTGATATCGTCGTAGAATCAAATGGTTTTCAAAAGGAGTGGCTTAAGCTCCGCAGTTTTGAAATATAGCTTTTTCGTAAAAAGCCGAGTTGTTTTCAAATCTGATTCTACAACATCTTTTTAGGTTTATTTTCTTTAAATTAATCATATTAATGTAGTCCCATCATTTAAGTCCTTAAGTCAATCACAGAAAAGAAACAAAAATACAACGTACGCTTATGCCATCCGCATTCGCCACAATGTTCCGTTATGCACCGTTAGGTTACTTAACTAACGGTATACTGGGACGGGACTAGCGCGGGTGTAAAACATAAGAAACGTCTATTATATATCTCATATATAATATAGCATTCGTCTCAGATATATTAAGCGATCACATCACAGAATATAGGCAGCAGAATCACAGATATGATAATATAGGATATACTAGGACGTCCGTATTTAGTATTTAGCCAACAATAGAAAATACGGATTCCACGGTCGTGATGAATAGCCAATCCCACACCCTAGACCCCTACGAGAGCGGCAAGTGACCTTGCCAATTCTGGAGTTAGGAAACCCGGTCTCGACGCCTCGAGATGGTCTCCTACTGGACCCCAGAACCCGGTCACTTGTGCTCTCCACCTTGGGTCTATCCTAATGTTGAAAAGTAAATAATATACAACAATGGTGACATCATCCTCAACCCGGAAGTGCCCCAAATAAAAGAATATTACATTACAAATGAATTTTACATGAATGAAAAGAAAAAACTCTCATCTCACATAAAACCCCCGGCTATTCGACCACGACAATCCTATACATCATAGCACAACAACACATAACATCACATGTCATCAACGTAAGCAAGTGTGCGTACCCCAATTGCCGTTGACATATAGCAACGAAACCGGTGATATGCATACTATGCTTACGGTCGCAGAAACAAGTATCACATACTACCAGGCGATGTTAAACCCTTCGATCGAATTAACGAACACCAATATTCCCCAGAAAGCTCAACACTTGAGTACCGTTAAACAATACCTAAAATCTATGCCACAGTATTTAATGGACCAGCCGTAGAAGGGCAAACCCAAGCCTCATTTGTGGCGCCACTAACTACGGTAAACCCTAAGGTTTAGTCGCAGTTTGGTGGTCACATCTCGAGTTAGGGTTTCATTCTTCTAGAGGGTCCATAAGAATACCTGCATTATATATCGAGTACGTTCAACCTGGAAAATACCAGTGTTTGATAATTCGTTCGACCTGTTTAACGTCGCCAAAGTTACCAATACAATGCTATAAAAATACGAATACGAAATACTCCGCAAAGAACCCATTTCCAAACTAACATCACATGCAAATTTGGACTTCAAAACAATACCAGAAACCCCAAATCATGAGTAAAAGATCACAGGTGCAATACGAGCCAGAGGGGAGACCAACTGGCCGGCGACGCCGGAAAATGTAGTGCCGTCGCCGGATTTTTCTGAGCCCCCCACCTCGTATTTCTCCTGTGTTCTTAAAATACCGTAAATGCCACTCTGCAGTTGCTAAAATAATTTTTGAACCACTATTTAAAAAATTTCCAGAGAGCAATTCTAAGGGTTTCTAAAATCGTATTTTTGCGGAGTTTTTCGCTTTCGGATTATCGTAACATCATCTAGGTTTCTAGTTTGGCTCTGATACCATGAAGGCTTTTCCTTAGCACCTCTACCACGGTTTGGTAGTATCACACATGCCATATTAAAATTTATAAGGTGCTAAAGAAACTATCCTAAGGATCAAACTAGAAAAGCTAGGGTAACAAAAGATTTTGCACAATACACAAGTAGTAAAGGCTAGGTTTAGAGAATACAACCTTTGTAGCTCCCTTCGCTAGACTCCTTAGCCACTTGAGGGTTGAAAGAAGTTTGCTTGAGATCCTCCAAGTCCACGATGATCCACCCGGAGTACTCTTTGTCCAAGCTCAAGGCTTCACTTGATCAAGAGAAGAAGTAAAAGACAACACTCTAAACTAATGGGCAAGAGTAGTGTGGAATGGTGATGTGGTTTGTTTTCTCACTTCAAAACCCTAACTTGATCACTCTTTTGTTCACTATCAAAACCTAGAGAGCAAGAGAGTGACGACGAAGAAGATGGAAAATGAAAGAGCTCAAGATAATGATAAGCTTAAGGATAAAAACGAGAATAGAAAATATATATATATTCTTCTTCTCATCTTTAACCCTAGTTAATAAATATCTAGATATTTCTTTTGGAGACCTAATGGCCATAAAATAATAACTCATGGTTAAAGAGAGGTTTAATGGAGGAATAAAATAATCAACCATGAGTAATTATCCATTTCCATTTATCTCAAAAATAAATATCAACATATTTACTAGCATGTGAGTCTTATATTGCCACCATTTAATGTATCAACAACCATGATACAAATGAGTATGCATGTATGTGTGCATGCACATCCATATGTGCATCAATGTAAACATGTGCATACATGCATGCATACACCAAAAGACAAAAGGGTTTAAAGTGGAAATGCTAATGGTCAATGTTAAATCAACACTTGATTTAACAAACCAGTCATATCTCATACGACCCGACCAATAGCAAACCGCCCGATTAATATACGGTATCATATACACGCATTTAATCGGGTCCCCGCGCATATCATATATGCACACCACATCGTTTCGCCTTGGCTAGGTAACTTCATTGTGGGACTCTAAAACTCGTCAATACGCCGGCAGTAGGTGATGATCATATCAAGCACCCCCAAGCCGCAAGAGGTCAGCTAAACGTAACGGCCACCCGGGTATTGAGCGATCAGAAAAAAACAAGCGAACCTGTCATAACTCCCGTCGAGCCAACCGGCAACACTACCGTACAGTCCGGTCTCTTCGTCAGATATGTTGCATATCGAGTCTAGGGATGGTAACGTCGACCCCAATAACTCAATAAGCCGTGCGGATGAATGGTCTATAACAGATCTAGAAACTACTGATAACACTTATCAGTAAATCTCAACAGTCCTGGCCAGGGACTTACTGATATAGCCAATCGAGCACAGCACAACATTAACTCCCAATACCGGGAGAGACGAAACCCCTCCTATCGCTCACTGTCTCCATGTGTCTCGGGACTGTACCCAAAAGCCACCTGTTTGCACGACTCAGTAGAGCCGTGGTAGGGTGGTAATCAAAGTACAGTGGGAGAACACACAAGACTCTATGACAATCTCGGGTCTACAGACTAACCTGTACCAGTGTCACCTGAGAACTGCTATCCGATGATAGATATAATATCATATAGGAGTTCTCGGCGAGTCCGTCCAGTGTACCCAGTCTCCACTGAGCACCCGCATATGATCTCGATGTCAAATATCAATGGATGTGGGAACATCCATCGCCCATCATATGGGTCTAGTATCATATACGCTAGTCTACCCTGGTATATCGATGACCCGTCTCGATACACCTACGACTAGGGACATTTCAGGATATGCTTATAAACTACAGACGTCCCACTAGTATGATCTCCATCATAATCACAGTAGTCAAGAAAATATCCTCAGGGCTTTATCAACATGTGTAAATGAATAAAAGCATGATCAACTCAACATGTCAGATAATGTAGAACCAGATAGCATACTATCATGTCGAGCAAGAATGTACACTGAATATATATACATGTATAAATACATCCACTATCATATAATGGCCTCTAGGGCATACATATATCCAACATTCTTATGTTGGAATATCCATATTACCATCGGTAGATTAAGCGATAGGTATTGCTGTGGCTCTTTACTTGAAGTTAAGCTTAATTTGAAGCCCCAATGAGTCATAACCGCACCCTTCTGGGGTGAGATGATATCCATGTAGGATTGCTAGGCACGGTAGCAAGGTTTCGGGAGGTATCGTCCATACCATTTTCAAAAATTTGCCATGCTTAACAATACTAACCCTAGAATCTTAACTAAGATTTAGACGAAACAATGTGTACACTACTTTACAACTAAGTGAACTAGGAATACAACCTTTGTAGACGGTCCTTCACTTCAATAGCTCCTTGTAGTAGTCCCTTCGCTCAAGTAGTGATATTGCGGACTCTTGAACGGCTCCACAAGGTGAAAAGAACGAGCTTGCACGAAGTCTTCGAGACCGAAGATGATCTACGTCGAGGAGACACTAACCCAAGCTACCCTCTTCACTAATGTGGGATTAGTGAAGCTAACATCCTATAGTAAAGTGCTAATCTAGTAGAGGATGATGAAGTAGGATTTTTGCTCACTTTAGAACTAATTTTCTCACTATTTTATTACCTCTCATGAAAACCTAGAGAGCTCTTTTGAGCTTTGAGAAAGAAAAAGCAAATAATAGATGAGAGAGTGAATGGAAACCATGGGTGAGAAAATATCTAATATCTCTCATGTAGAGACTTAACCATGAGTTTAGATAATTGTTGGGTTAACAAATATCTAGTATAAGACAAAACTAGTGGACTAGTCAATGGATCTCCAAGCTTCTACAAGTTTCATGCCATGTGACTAATATCCAACTAATAATTGATTTACACTAAATAAATAAACCCTTCATATCTTTATCACAGTGTAAGTCTCATACACCCATGTTGCATGTATCATCAACCATGATACAAAAAATAAATCACAATTAATATATATCACATATATATTAAGTGTGCACATGTGAGAAAAAGAAATGCTTAAGTGAGCTAATATTAGTTAATGTAAATTAATATATCAAATATATAATTATACATTAAATCATTAAATCAACTCTTGATTTAATAATCCGGCTATATATCATATGACCGACTAATATTATTCGTATCAACCTATCGAATCAACACTTGATTCGATAACCCGGCTATATCACATATAACCGAATGATACGAATAAATCGCGAGAATAGAATACGGTATCACATACTTGTACTATTCTCGGTTCCGCACATATCACATATGTGCTCCTACCTCGTTTTGCCTGGGCCAGTGAAACCTCTATGTAGGACTCTAAAGACTCGTCAATACGCCGACAGTAGGTGATGATCACATCAAGCACCCATAAGCTGTCAGCGGTACTAGCTGGACGTAACGGCTACCCGGGTATTGAGCGATCAGAAAATCAACAAGCAAGCCTGCTCTTTCTCCTACAAAAGCCTGTCAGTAACACTACCGTACAGTCCAATCTGTCCGTCTGATATGTCGCATCTCTAGTCTATAGGTGGTAAACATCAGACCCTAATAACCGATAAGTCATGCCGATGTGAGTCTCATAACGGGTCAAGAAATTACTGATAACACTTATCAGTAAATCTCCGTAGCAGCCCTGGCCAGGGACTTCCAGTTATGGCCAATCGAGCACAGCGCAACAAGAACCCCCAATACCGGGAGAGACGAATCCCCTCCTATCGCTCATTGCCTCCATGTGATTCGGGACTGTACCTAAAAGCCACCGTTTTGCACGTTCTTTTGAATATGGTAAGGTGGAAATCAAAGTACAGTGGGAATCACACAAGACTCTATGACGATCTCGGGTCTACAGACTAACCTGTACCAGTGTCACCAGAGAACTGCTATCTGACGATAGGTATAATACCAACTAGGAGTTCTCGGTGAGTCCGTTCAGTGTACCCAGTCTCCACTGAACACCTGTATACCATCTTTAATGTCAAACACCAATGGATATAGGATCATCTATCGCCCATTATATGAGTCAAGAAGCATATACGCTAGTCTACTCTGGAGTATCGATGCCCTGTCTCGATACACCCTCGACCAGGAACAATTAAAGGATGCACTTGTGCACTACCCTGGCCCCACTAGTATGATCTTCATCATAGTCCTGGTAGTCAAGTACACATCCTAAGGACTTTATCAACATATGATAGCAAGACAGTATCACGATACAAGTCAACATATTAAGACAAAGAGCAACCAGATAGCATACTATCATGTCGAGCAAGAAAGTCCTCTCTATATATATCCAAGCATCCACTATAATATACATCTCATGTACAATAATGGCCTCTAGGGCATATTGATTGATGTGGAAAAGTGTATATGTAGAATAACCGCAATCAATAACGGTGTCGCGTGTAGCTAGACCGAGATGAGTACGGGTCGTCCTCTGAAAACGTTGAATCTTTTATTCTTACTTTAGAAGTGTTGAAAAAGAGAGGAGGAAGAAATAAGATTGTAGAATGGTTGTAGGATCTAAATCTACGTTAAACACGGATGCAAAATATAGATCTAGATTAATTACGGATGTAAGTTTATATAAGAAGAGGGCTTGTAGGGTTCATTAGGATTTAGTTGTTATGGATGATTAATTAAAAATTACTCTTTCTATCCTTTAATAGATTTAAAACTAGAACGACAGTGATGCGTGTAGATTAGGGTTTCTGGAGGGAAAAGGAATCCCACTCTTAACCCCTATCTCGACACGGAACTCCGTTCATATCTAGCCTTTACCAAAACAATCATTAATCTAATCTCTAATCGCGGTCAAGGCTAACAATGAATTGGTAGCATGCCCGATTAGGATGTTAATGATTCTTTTGATAAAGTTTATAAACTTTATAGGACGTTAAAAGAGTTTAAGTATTTTCATCATCCATTAACCTACCCTAATCCTACGAACCCTAACAAGCGGAGAATTACTCGCGCATGTTGGGAGAAAAAGAGATGGAGAGAGAATGCATAATTAAACTACAAAGAAATAGAATAGGAAAAAGAGCTACCTTTATTAATCAACAATATTCATTACACTTTGATTCCTTAGAAAATGATTACAAATACTAGTTTGCTTCTCGATCTCTTCTAAGGAGGTAGATGAACCGTTGATGATCAGCCTGGATGCGTGAGCCTGTCTTTGACTTCGTGATCGCGTTGACTTGATAATCTTTTCAAGAGGCTCTCGGTCTTTATTTATAGTCCCAAAGCCAGAAACTTAGCTTCCTAATTTGGAAGCAAGTAGTTAGTATCCAACAGAAAAAATCCCATCTCCTAAGTCTTCAAAACCGCGGCGGATCCGCGGCCAATAGGGGGGTTTGGCCGCGGATCCGCGGCCAAATATGAGGATCATTTGGTGATCTTTCTGGAGATTCATCTATACTGCCACGTGGTGATCTTTTGAATCTCAGAAGCTGAAAATCTTCTCGTAGTTACTGCCAGACTTGATTTCTTTAGTTTGCTTTCTTAATTAGGCAGGTTTGCTCTTAACAACTTTAATTCCCTTGATTTTTAGCCCTGAAAAATTCTGCACAATCTCAACAAATAATATTAGTGGAGTTTTTTTTTATTGAGATATTAATTTTACCATTTAAGATTTGGTCAATGGTATCTTTGCATACATTTTCCAACCAAATGTTAATTATAATATATCAACACATGAAAAATAGTATTTTTACAGATAAACCCTCATATGTATGATATATTATAATAAAGACCTTTTCTAATATAGAAATAGTAGGAAAAATGTAATAACAAAAGTGCAGTTTTATCAACTGAACAAATACCCCCAATCTTATCTTTGATCGTCCCGATCAAACTAGTTTATTCAAGAGAAGGAGAAAAAAGAAAGGAGAAAACTAAGCACACTTTCGTAGGCAGACACGATTGCACTGAGCACGTGCAACAAGCCGTTAAACCTCTAGGTGTCCCTAGTTGGAGGAGTGTTGTCTCCTGAGGGTTTTCAGCGGATTACACCCACAAAATCCTATAATAAAAGAGAGATGGTGAAATTTACATATAAAGATAAGAACCATAAAAGAAATACTTTGAAAATTTAGAGTTTCCAACTACACTAGCTTTTCAGTTGTCATGAGCCCTATCTTAATAGTCATGAAAAGATGTTAGAAATCATATCATCCCTCAATAAAACATCGTCTTTATTCTTCATTCCTACCTTTTATCCAAACATCGATCATATACCCCTACGTGTGTGAATAGAACATCCCTACACTCGGAGAATGCAATTCAAGCTATCATACTCTTGTCCATCTACCTTAGTACTTTTTAATTTGATGAATATTTAGATTTGCTCACACATTTTCATGCGACCATTAATACTTCTTGAGGTAATAACCGACCGATTACTTGTGTGCTTGCTGATTAGGTGATAGTATTTTCCTCGTCTTGCACCATCTAAGGCTTAGCAGTGACTCCCAAACCAGTTGGTCTAAGGCACTAGGTGATGAAGCACCCTCGCTATATTTTTTTATTGCTGCCTTGGCGATAACAAAACCAGTGTTCATTTTTTTTTCTTTTCACAATTTTTATATTTTCTTTATTTTTTTATTTCCTTCATACTTTGGCTTTTAGACAAGTGCATTTCAAGGTATCCTCTACTATCCCGATTTTCAAGACGCGTGTAAGTGCATATAGTAGGGTATCAACATTCAAATGTTTGGCTTCCAGAATAGAAACTATTTTTTAGACTTATTTTTATCCTCAGATTAGTGACTTCTTTCATCTTACTAACCCTTGGGACAACAGCTCATAACTACTTATTACTAGTTCGTTTAAGAAAACTTCTAATTTTCTTGGTTTTCTTAAACTATTCCTATCTTTCAGATGTAATTTTTCACTTTCTACTCTTTTGTTATATAAAAAAAAATTTTGAATGCCCAGTGTCAAAGATAATTCAGTGAATACAAACCTCCCCCACAAACCTGTTTTCAGCAGTGTCCTCACTGATATTGTCTTTTGAGAGCATGAACCTGTATACTAGGGGAGAGACACAAGGGATAAAATAATAGTTAAATAAAAATTACCCCCAAACCTGTATCACTTGATCATGGAGATGGTTGATCTCCAGGGTGATCGAGGTTTGGAGAGTAGACTCAGAGGACAACACAGCGGATCCACTCACAAAGGCCTGTTCCCAGAGAGAGACTTTTATGGGATGGTTGAGTATGAGATACTGCAACCACTGCTATCAGATGGCCCTAGTGCAAGTGGGAGATTGTTAGTTATATGTATGCCCTAGAGGCCATTACTGTACATAGGATGTATATTGTAGTGGATGCTGGGACATATATAGAGAGGACTTTCTTGCTCGACATGATAGTATGCTATCTGGTTGAACTTTACCTTAACGTGTATACTGATTGTCTCTCTGTTACATGTTGGTAAAGCCCTTAGGATGTGTGCTTGACTACCTGGACCATGATGCGGATCATACTAGTGGGGACATGGTAGTCCATAAGTACATCCTTCAAAGTCCCTAGTCGAGGGTGTATCGAGACGGGGCATCGATATACCAGAGTAGACTAGCGTGTACCTTCTCGACCCATACAGATGGGCGATGGATGATCCCATATCCATTGGTGTTTGACATCGGAGATGATATACGGGTGCTCAGTAGAGACTGGGTACACTGGACGGACTCGCCGAGAACTCCCAGATGGTATTATACCTCACGTCAGATGGCAGTTCTCTGGTGACACTGGTACAGAGTAGTCTGTTGACCCGAGATCGTCATAGAGTCTTGTGTGGTTCCCACTGTGCTTTGATTTCCATCTTACCACGTCCAAGAGGGCGTGCAAAACGGTGGTTTTTGGGTACAGTCCCGAGTCACATGGAGGCAATGAGCGATAGGAGGGGATTTGTCTCTCCCGGTATAGGGGGTTGATGTTGCGCTGTGTTCGATTGGCTATAACAGGAAATCCCTGGCCAGGGTTGCTAAGATTTACTGGTAAGTGTTACCAGTAGTTTCTCGAATAGTTATAGACCTCATATCGACACGACTTATCGAGCTATTGGGGTCTGACGTTTACCACCCCTAGGCGAGATATGCGACATATCAGACGATCAGACCGGACTGTACGGTAGTGTTACTGGTCGGATTCACTGGAGTGTGAGCGGGCTTGCTCGTCGATCTTCAGATCGCTCAATACCCGGGTGGCCGTTACGTTTAGCAGACCGCTTGCGGCTTGTGGGTGTTTGATATGATCATCATCTGCTGCCGGCGTATTGACGAGTCTTTAGAGTCCTACACAGAGGTTTCCTGGCTCAAGCGAAACGAAATAGGAGCGCATATGAGATATGTGCGGGACCGAGAATAATGCGTGTATGTGATACCGTATTCTATTCTCGCGATGTATGTGTCGAATGGTTGTATGCGATATAACCTAGTTATCGAATCGTAGATTGATTCGATAAATCGATACATTGGATATTAGTCGGTTATATGTGATATGACCGGATCGTTAAATCAATTGTTGATTTAATGATTTAATGTATAATTATATATATTTGATATATTACTTTGCATTAACTAATATTGGTTCACTTTAAATGGATTTTCTCGCTCGGTTGTGCACATTGTATATTCGATATATTTTCGTGCACTTGATTGTATCATGTTTGATGATACATGTTTAACTATAGTTAAGTGTAATGGATTAAGCCATGGTTAAACTAATGATTAGGGTTTTTCTTTTCTTACTTATTTATTTATTTATTTATTTTGAATAGATAAGAAAAGAATGGTTGCTAATTTTGGAGTTTAGTTGAAGCTTCATGAAGCTTTGACTTTGTAACCATTCTTGTCTTCATCTTTAACCCTAACCATTAATCTAACCTTAGTTAATTCTCTACACTTGACCATGGTTCTAAGATGATAAGTATTCATTTTCTTTTCCAATTATAATTAACTTATCATATCATTTTTCTTCTTCTTCTTCCTTGAACTCAAGAAGAAAAGCTTAGGTCATCAATGGTGATTGATGATAAAGAGTGAGAAATCCAATTCTAAATTGAACCCACTTCCTATTTCTTCATCCTCTACCTCTTGCCAAGTAGTAGAGTGTGTTTTCTTCACAAGTTTCTTGACTTGGTGAAGTCGGAGCTTGATTTAGCGATGCCTCGACGTAGATCATCTTCGGCATGGACATCGACGACCTAGCTTGCCCATTCTCCGACGAACCCGACGCTAGAGCCCGGATTTGATTTGGACAGCGGAGAGGACCTCGTTGCGGAGCTATGGAGGTGGAGCACCGGATCTACAAAGGTTGTATTTCCGTATCTTGTAGTTAAGTGTTAACTAGTTAGCTTTTTCGCCTAGTTTTCTAGCAAACGATCCGTAGTCGGGTCTCTCGGCACCTAGAATTTTTGAAAATGGCATGTTCGATACCTTGTGAGACCTCACTAGAGTGCCTAGGAACCCTACAGTGGTATCAGAGCCTAGCTAGAGCCTTAGGCGATGCGTAGACGGAGTTAGAAGTCCGATCGACCCGAAACCCCGACTTTAAAATGCTCTCTGGACTTTTTTGTAAAATGTGGATTTTTGCAAATTAAAAATATGCAGAAAAATCAGCAGGAAAATCTAAGAATTAAGATGCAAAAATTACCTAATGATCTTTCTAAAGTGCGGCGGAACCGCGGCATTAGTGTGCTAATGCGGCCCTTCCGCGGCCCTTTTGTCTTATCTGCCATTGAATTTTGCACAGTAACTCCTATTTTTCAGTGTTGGTTTTCCTGGGAATTTTTAATATGCAGTAAACAGTTGAGCATTTTTGGGTTGTATTGGGAATCAAAGATTCGATCGGGGTTTCAAATTTTGTCTGTGTGGCTTTCCGGATAAATTTTAGAATATGTTAAAAGTTCGACCGGATATAAATACCCAATTTTTCCCCTGTCGGGAAATTTCCAAGTGTTGGATTTTTCCGTAGTTTAACGACGTTCTAAGTAGTGCAAGTAACGCGATGGTCCCTCTAGAAGACAACAAACCTTAACTCGATTATGTGACCGTCTTGAACTGCCCTTTGAACCTTCGGGTTTAGGGCAGTACGGCGTGCCACATGTGAGGCGTTGGCTTGACCCTTCTACGGCTGGACCGTTGGTACTGAGGCACGAACTGAATGTTGTTAGACTTGTTTCATGTATTGATCTGTATCGGGAAAACTTGGGTGTTCGATTGTTCGATCGGAAAGTTTAACATTTTCTGTTTATCTGGAATGTGATACAATAATTGGAATTCACAAATAGTTATGAGATAACTGAATGAATGTTATAAACATAGCAGTTTAGTCTCACTTGATCGGTTGCCACGGAATTTTGATGTGATCAAAAGTCCGTCGCAATCACGTAGCGTACGCGGATACTCGCCGGATAAACTTAATAGACAGCTTCACTCCATAGCCCCGACCAAGTGACTGTAGGAGAACCCCGTCGCCGAAAACATCCGTTCGGGTGCTCCCGGTAACGGTGTTCCGCCTTGGTGCACTTCGTCGACGGTATCGGGGGTGTGACTGTCTACTGAAGTTTGCGACGAGCATTCGATCAGGATGTCGGAAATCTTGTTGAATTACCCGACTTGATATTGAAAAGTGTTTTCGATAATGAGACTAAAATGCGGGGTTTATAATTGTTAGGCATGCGATGTCTAAGTAATTCATTTGGTCAGGCATGCGATGTCTGAGGTGGTTGCGGATTCCAACTGTTGTAGTTTTACACTTTCTTTTCTGTGACCGTAAGTGTAGTATGTTCATATCGCCGGTTTCGTTGCTATACGTCAACGACAATTGGGGTATGCATACTTACTTACGTTGATGACATGTGATGTTATGTGTTGCTGGATATGTTTTATTGGATCGTCGTGTTTGAATAGCCGGGGGTTTTTATGTGAGATGAGTGTTTTTCATTTTCATTCATGTAAAAACTTGTATGTAATATTCTTTTTATTGGGGCACTTCCAGGTTGCGGAAGTTGTCACCGTTTGTATATTATTTACTTTTCCGCACTAGGATAGACCCAAGGAGGGGAGCACAAGTAACCGGGTTCTGGAGTCCAGTAGGAGACCAACTCGAGGAGTCGAGTCCGGGTCTCCTAACTCTAGAATTGGCAGGGTTTCTTGCCGCTCTCGTAGGGGTCTAGGGGTGTGGGTTTGGCTATTCATCACGACCGTGGAATCCGTGTTTTATACTGGCTCGTATTGAAAACACGGACGTCCTAGTATATCCAATATTTCATATGTTTCTTCTGCTGCGATATCTGTGATGTGATCATGTGATGTTCTGTGATAGATACAGTATATAGTATATATGATATATTATATAGATGTTACTTATGTTTTACACCCGCGCTAGCCCTGCCCCGCTCTGCCGTTAGTTACCTAACCTAACGGTGCACGAGGGGATATCGAGGCGAATGCGGATGACATAAGTGTACGTCGTATTTATCTGTGATGATTAGGTATTTAAATGATGGGACTTCATTAATGTGATTAATGAAATAAAAGAAACCTAAGATGTTGTAGAATCGAATTTCAAAATAAAACAGGTAGCTACAGTTCTTGCTTTGCACAGCGGTATATATGATATATCCTGCACCTTATTCGATGAGGAAAGGACCGAGATCCCTTCACCGGGAGTGACTCCTTTAGCAATAACTGGCAGATGCTACACCCCTCGGTTTGTCTTTTGATTGCTTTTAAGTGTTTTTGCTTTGCACAGTGATATATACGATATATCCCGCACCTCATTCGACGAGGAAAGGACCGACGATCCCTTCACCGGGAGTGACTCCTTTAGCAAAACTAGAAAAGCTTCAAAAACACTCCATTTTTAAAATCATTTGATTCTACAACGATATCAAGTTCATTACGCAATAGGTTTTCAGAAAACCTGTCGTAGCCCTCCGTCATTTCAGATATGTACTGGTTAGTATTCGTGCTGCGTTTGTTGACCTCTGTCAAGGCGCAGTGTGCGGTAGCTGATTAGTGCTTATCTGCATAAGCATATGATGTGATTGATTTAGGGTAGTCGTGCGACCTTGTTGACCTCTGTCAAGGGTCGTGCGGGTGGGTTTACTTCAATCAGGAAATGACGGGTTGAACTTGACCAGCAGCCTATGGTTTGTTGACCTCTGTCAAGGTCATAGGACGCTAGGGACAAAATATTATCGGGAATTTCAAGTGTTGAAATTTGCAATGAGATTGCATACCTTCTATGAGATAGTTGGATCCCGATACCCACTGCGAGTAAGAGTTACTCCTGGATGAGTTTTACATATTACAATTAGCCGATCAAGTAGGTGTCTAGAAAGGTGTTAACGAGGTTACGCCTCTGGGAAAACGAGGTTTACATTAATTAGGTTCGTGCGAAAGCACGGGGGACCTCCCTCAAAGTACCGACACTGGCCTGGCTGAAAGATTGACGAACTTGTAGTGTGTAATTAATCCCGGCTAGTCTTTCCTTTTAGGGTTTGAAGGAAGATTTGATAAAAAGCAGTGGGAGCCATCCTGATTAGATAAAATAATAACCAATCTATTCTTGACAGAGCGCACGCTGAGTGTTTTCTTCTCTCTCTCTCCAGGTAGCGACCATATCACGCCTTAATCAAGATAATAATATGGATGAATTGACCGAACCCGCTTGTTATACTGAGCTGGGGAACGTTGGTCCCGCTCCAACTTATAATTGTTATAAGACAGAGCAGGAAATAGGGGAATACCAGATTTCCTATGCCGCCCAAACGAAGAGAGTGCATGTTGATGCATCATCTTCGGGTGTGTTCATTATACAGAACTGTTTCTCAGTATTCTTTACGTCCTGGGTATGTGATACCAGATCAGGATCCCAGATATGTAATCTGTTACATAGGGCTACAGAAAGGTAGAAAAACTGAGAACGGGTGATAAGTTTCATGAGGCAGAAAACGGGGCAAGTGTTGCAGCCAAGTCTGTTGGTCACTGTCACCCTGTATTACCAATACATTGATTCTGAACGAATGTTATTAGATACCGAACCTGATATACAAAATCATATCAGTCTCTTTATTAGTAAAGAAAGGATATAATTTTGTATTGTTGGGTAATGTTTTGAACATTTCCTATATCAAAAGTTGATCGGTTCAGGCACGTTATCTAAAAGCATTGATGTTCTAAATCAAACTACAGTTCTTACTATACTGAACACACACAAGAGGAAAAGTTCAGAACTGAACGATTCCTTCTTGAGGTATTGTAGACTAGGTCAGATCAATGTGACCCGACTAGCTAGAGTTACATATAGATGCATATTTAAATCAGTTTGAATTTACATCTTGTGAAACTCGCCAGTCATGTCACAAAGATAAGATGACCATAGCTCTGTTTAGTGGAAACAGAGGAAGAGTTAGTGAACTCTTGGGATGATACATGTTGATGTATGTAGGTCCCCTGTCTACACATGCCAGGACTGGTTCTTTATACTTCATTACATTCTCTGATAATCTTTCGAGATTCAGACCTATGTTCCTGTTGAAACACAAGTCCGAACCTTTTGAGATATTCACAGAATATAAGTTAGAAGTAGAGAACCAATACGGGTATAAGTATTATGTCCTTTGATGTGATTAGGGAGGAGAATACTTGAGCACGGCATTCCTGGACTATTCTAAAGGAGAATGAGATTCTCTCTCAGCATTACTCCTCTGTATACACCATAGCACGATGGTATATCGGGGCGGAGCAGTCACACCCTATATGATAAGGTGTGCTCTATGATGAGTACTACTGAGTTACCTATTTCCTTTTGGGAGTTATGCGCTTGAGAAGCTGCATACCTATTGAACAGGGTTCGAATCAAATCAGTTGCCTACCACTTCATATATGATATGGTATGGGAAGAGCCCATGTATTAAGTCAGTTAAGATTTGGGGTTGTCCGGCCTATGTCTAAAAGCAAAATCCGGACAAGCTCAAGGCAAGGTCTGTTATGTAGAACTGGAAGTGTTCCAGCTATCCGAACTACAGCAGATGATTTGATAGAACCAAGGGATTCAGTAGATACCAACGAACCTCAGCCTCTCCGCCGATCTAGTAGGGTTCCTCACCCACCTGAGAGATGCTTCGGTTTCTCTATGACAGTGGGAGCGAGGATTGCATCATGAGATGATGACCCAACTAGTTTCGAGCTGGCCATCAGGAGTAAGACTCTGTAAGAATGGCTGGATGTTTATCGATCTGAGATGGAATCCTTATACACCAACAAAGTATGGACTTTGGTTGCTATATCTGAAGGGTTAAATCTCCATCAGGAGCAAGTATATCTTGAGAAGATTACTTGGTGTAGATGGAAAAGTTGAGACTTTCAAAGCTAGAATTGTTAAAGGTTTTCGTCATCGACCAGGCGTGGATAATGATGAAACCTTTTCCAGTAGCTATGCTTAAGTCCATCCAGATCCTGCTTATCACGGCTACATACCATGACTACGATATCTGGTGGTTGGGTGTCATGACTGCTTTTCTAAATGATGTTTTAGAATAGTGCGTCTATAAGTACACAGCCAGAGGGCCTCGTAGACAGTGGGAGCAGCGGAAACGTGTGCAAGATGCTTTATAGGATAAAGCAGGCATCGCGGAGTTGGAACATCTGTTTTGATGGATTAGTCAAAGAAGTTGACATCATCAAAATGGTAGATGAACCTTGTATAAACAAAAAGGTAGTAGGGAGTATGGTGACGATCCTCGTAGAGTACGTGGATGACATACTCTTGATAGGGAAGGAGTTTCTTATGCTACGCTCGGTCAATCTCCGTTTATCACAATGATTCTCCATATAGGATCATAATGATACCTACTAACTCCTGGATTTTGGATCTATGAGATAGATCTAAATGGATGTTAGGAATCTCACTAGTAGTAGTGAGATGGTATCAATCGATCCTGGGGAGAATCACTGGAAGGGTTCCAGGGTGATAAAGACGACTGAGTGTCAGTCACAGGCATTGTCTTTACCCTCAGTAAAGGGACGGTATGTTGGAAGAGTTCCAAGCTAGATACCGTGACATACTAGACGATAAAGGCATGATACATCACTACTTAAGATGCTACCAAAGAGGCTGTTTGGATGTATATTGGTTCATGAGATGAACTATGTTCCTACCATTGTGAGACAATGGAGTTGTGGCTTATGCCAAGGAACGCCGGTCCCATCAGTGATCCAGACATATTCTAAGGCAGTATCACTTGATCATGGAGATGGTTGATCTCCAGGGTGATCGAGGTTTGGAGAGTAGACTCAGAGGACAACACAGCGGATCCACTCACAAAGGCCTGTTCCCAGAGAGAGACTTTTATGGGATGGTTGAGTATGAGATACTGCAACCACTGCTATCAGATGGCCCTAGTGCAAGTGGGAGATTGTTAGTTATATGTATGCCCTAGAGGCCATTACTGTACATAGGATGTATATTGTAGTGGATGCTGGGACATATATAGAGAGGACTTTCTTGCTCGACATGATAGTATGCTATCTGGTTGAACTTTACCTTAACGTGTATACTGATTGTCTCTCTGTTACATGTTGGTAAAGCCCTTAGGATGTGTGCTTGACTACCTGGACCATGATGCGGATCATACTAGTGGGGACATGGTAGTCCATAAGTACATCCTTCAAAGTCCCTAGTCGAGGGTGTATCGAGACGGGGCATCGATATACCAGAGTAGACTAGCGTGTACTTTCTCGACCCATACAGATGGGCGATGGATGATCCCATATCCATTGGTGTTTGACATCGGAGATGATATACGGGTGCTCAGTAGAGACTGGGTACACTGGACGGACTCGCCGAGAACTCCCAGATGGTATTATACCTCACGTCAGATGGCAGTTCTCTGGTGACACTGGTACAGAGTAGTCTGTTGACCCGAGATCGTCATAGAGTCTTGTGTGGTTCCCACTGTGCTTTGATTTCCATCTTACCACGTCCAAGAGGGCGTGCAAAACGGTGGTTTTTGGGTACAGTCCCGAGTCACATGGAGGCAATGAGCGATAGGAGGGGATTTGTCTCTCCCGGTATAGGGGGTTGATGTTGCGCTGTGTTCGATTGGCTATAACAGGAAATCCCTGGCCAGGGTTGCTAAGATTTACTGGTAAGTGTTACCAGTAGTTTCTCGAATAGTTATAGACCTCATATCGACACGACTTATCGAGCTATTGGGGTCTGACGTTTACCACCCCTAGGCGAGATATGCGACATATCAGACGATCAGACCGGACTGTACGGTAGTGTTACTGGTCGGATTCACTGGAGTGTGAGCGGGCTTGCTCGTCGATCTTCAGATCGCTCAATACCCGGGTGGCCGTTACGTTTAGCAGACCGCTTGCGGCTTGTGGGTGTTTGATATGATCATCATCTGCTGCCGGCGTATTGACGAGTCTTTAGAGTCCTACACAGAGGTTTCCTGGCTCAAGCGAAACGAAATAGGAGCGCATATGAGATATGTGCGGGACCGAGAATAATGCGTGTATGTGATACCGTATTCTATTCTCGCGATGTATGTGTCGAATGGTTGTATGCGATATAACCTAGTTATCGAATCGTAGATTGATTCGATAAATCGATACATTGGATATTAGTCGGTTATATGTGATATGACCGGATCGTTAAATCAATTGTTGATTTAATGATTTAATGTATAATTATATATATTTGATATATTACTTTGCATTAACTAATATTGGTTCACTTTAAATGGATTTTCTCGCTCGGTTGTGCACATTGTATATTCGATATATTTTCGTGCACTTGATTGTATCATGTTTGATGATACATGTTTAACTATAGTTAAGTGTAATGGATTAAGCCATGGTTAAACTAATGATTAGGGTTTTTCTTTTCTTACTTATTTATTTATTTATTTATTTTGAATAGATAAGAAAAGAATGGTTGCTAATTTTGGAGTTTAGTTGAAGCTTCATGAAGCTTTGACTTTGTAACCATTCTTGTCTTCATCTTTAACCCTAACCATTAATCTAACCTTAGTTAATTCTCTACACTTGACCATGGTTCTAAGATGATAAGTATTCATTTTCTTTTCCAATTATAATTAACTTATCATATCATTTTTCTTCTTCTTCTTCCTTGAACTCAAGAAGAAAAGCTTAGGTCATCAATGGTGATTGATGATAAAGAGTGAGAAATCTAATTCTAAATTGAACCCACTTCCTATTTCTTCATCCTCTACCTCTTACCAAGTAGTAGAGTGTGTTTTCTTCACAAGTTTCTTGACTTGGTGAAGTCGGAGCTTGATTTAGCGATGCCTCGACGTAGATCATCTTCGGCATGGACATCGACGACCTAGCTTGCCCATTCTCCGACGAACCCGACGCTAGAGCCCGGATTTGATTTGGACAGCGGAGAGGACCTCGTTGCGGAGCTATGGAGGTGGAGCACCGGATCTACAAAGGTTGTATTTCCGTATCTTGTAGTTAAGTGTTAACTAGTTAGCTTTTTCGCCTAGTTTTCTAGCAAACGATCCGTAGTCGGGTCTCTCGGCACCTAGAATTTTTGAAAATGGCATGTTCGATACCTTGTGAGACCTCACTAGAGTGCCTAGGAACCCTACAGTTTTCACATCCACTCTTGTCTCGGATGACAAGATCAAATTCTTGTAATAATAGGATCCAACGTATTAGCCTGGCCTTCGCATCCTTCTTCGATAAAAGATGTCGTAGGGCGGAGTGATCTGTGTAAACCACAATTGGCGAGCCAATCAAGTACGGACTGAATTTCTCTAATGCAAATACAACTGCTAAGAGTTCTTTCTCAGTAGTTGTGTAATTTATTTATGCATCATTCAAGGTCCTACTTGCATAGTAAATTATATGTGGCATCTTATCAATGTGCTGTCCTAAGACAGCACCAATAGCAAAATCTGATGCATCACACATAAGCTCGAACGGGTGGTTTCAATCCGGAGAAAATAGTACGGGGGCTGTAGTGAGCGATCCTTTAAGCGATTCAAAAGCAGCCTCACAATCCGAATCGAAGTGAAATGTAGTATCCTTGGCCAATAGAAGGGTTAAGGGTCTAGCAATTTTGCTAAAGTCCTTAATAAATCTCCTATAAAATCCTGCATGACTAAGGAAGGATCGTATATCTTTGACGCAATTAGGACGGGGGAGGTTATGAATGACATCTATTTTAGCTCTGTCAACCTCAATGCCTTTTCGTGAAATTATATGTCCAAGTACAATACCTTCTTGGACCATAAAATGACATTTTTCCCAATTTAAAGTCAAGTTCTTATCCTTACAGCGGGTAAGAACCGCGTCAAGATTACGAAGGCAGTCCTCAAAGGAGTCCCCAAAAATGGAGAAATCGTCCATAAAAATTTCCAGAAAATTCTCTACCATATCTGAAAATATCCCCATCATACACCGCTGAAATGTAGCGGGAGCGTTGCATAACCCAAAGGGCATGCGTCTATAAGCAAAAGTTCCGAAAGGACAAGTAAATGTGGTTTTATCTTGATCCTTTTCGGCGATGGGGACCTGATTATAGCCAGAGTATCCATCCAAGAAACAGTAGTATTCGTGTCCAGCTAATCGTTCTAACATCTGGTCAATGAAAGGTAGAGGGAAGTGATCTTTCCTCGTCGCAGCATTGAGTTTTCTGTAATCAATACATACGCGCCACCCAGTTTGGGTGCGTGTTTGGATTAACTCATTAGCCTCATTAGTGATGACCGTGATGCCAGAATTTTTAGGGACCACATGAATTGGACTTACCCATTAGCTATCAGATATAGGGTAAATTATTCCACTATCAAGGCACTTGACGATTTCATTCTTTACCGCCTCCTTCATAACAGGATTTAACCATCTTTGTGGGTCTCGGGTTGGTTTGGCTTCATCCATCAGATGTATGTAATGTTCAACAATTAAGGAACTAATCCCTTTGATGTCAGCCATTGTCCAACCAAATGCTTGCCGATTCGATCTCAACACTGCCAAAAGTGCGTTCTCTTGCTCTAAGGCTAGAGAAGCGGATATAATCACTGGCAAAGTCTCATTCTCTCCTAAATATGCATATTTAAGATGAGAGTAGTAGTTTGAGATCAAGAATTGACGGAGAGACAATAGAAGGCGGGGTAAGGGAATGATATTCGGACTCCCTAAGAGGATCAAAACTTGCATAAGATATTAACTCGGAAAGTGCTGCTGACTTTTGCAACGAGTCAACGGGTTCAAACTCAAGGATGGACTCATTGAACATATCCTCACTGTGAAGTGGTGCAAGATCAAACGATGTCTCATTAGTGTTGTCGAGATCATCAAAGCAAAGTTCCTCATCCATGCAGCTTTCGGGAGCTATCTCGTGGATGGAACAAACATCCAGCAAATGAGCAGAAGGTTCTGATGGCTGAATTCCTAGCTTGTAAATATTAAGCTCAATTGTCATTTTCCCGAAGGATAAGTTCATAGAACCGTTACGACAATTAATTACAGCGTTAGAAGTTGCTAGGAAGGGTCGACCAAGTATCACCGGGATTTGATTGCGTGGGTTTGCCACAGGTTGTGTATCTAAAACAATAAAGTCCACGGGAAATATGAATTCCCCGACTTTAATTAACACATCCTCTAGTTCACCCCGAGGTTTGGTGATCGATCGGTCTGCCATCTGGAGAGTACAATGGGCGGGTTTTAACTCTCCAATTCCTAACTGCTCGTATACTGAATAAGAAAGCAAGTTAACGCTAGCGCCAAGATCGAGTAAAGCACGATTAATATTTTTACCCCCAATAGAAATAGAGAATGTAGGACAGCCGGGGTCCTTACGTTTCTTTGGTATTTGTTGGGTAAAAGATGTGCTAACATTACTCGTCATGAAAACCTTCTTAGGCACTTGAGTTTTTCTCTTCCTAGTGCACAAGTCTTTAAGGATGCTTGTATAAGATGGGACTTGTTGAATAGCATCTAGGAGAGGCATATTAATGCTAACTTGCTTAAACATTTCCACAATCTTCTCCATTTGCGGGTTAGGTCTGTTGGCCCTTAATCTGTTTGGAAATGGAGCTTGATCAATAAGTTTTGGGTCCAACGTTTGTGGAGAAGATTGTGGGGACGGATTCGATCCCAAAATTGGAGTGGGGGTCGACTTAGATAGATTTGGCGAAATGTTCGAGCCTTGGGGAAAATGGAGAATAGGCTCGGATGAAGGTGGGAGACTAGACGAATTAGGGGAAGAAGAAGAAGAAGCTGGGGTATCATTGGTGTCACTAACATCAAATTTCTCACCCACTCGGTTATTCAGCACTTTTCCAGATCTCAACGTAGTAACGGCATTCACATTATGATTTTGTGAATGGCCAGGATTCGGTAGGGGTTGAGATGGGAGTTTCCCTTTCTCTCTCGCACTCATTGCGGCGTTTAACTGTGCAAGTTGGTTTTCTATTGATTTAATACTTTCTCCGTGGGAGGAGAAATCTTGCTTTATGGTATCAATAGAAGACTTCATCTCAGCCGACATTTGAATGGTATGTTTCATAAACATATCCAAAGTTTGTGCGAATGAAGAGTTGTCAGTACCGGCAACTTGTGGTGTAGAAGTGTTAGCCGGATTTTGAAAATTTTGTAACTGAAAGGGGAGCTGACTTTGTAGTTGTGGTTGCTGTGGAGGAGGTCTTTGATAATTGCTTTGGAACTGAATTTGATTTTGGGGTTGGTTTTGGTTCCAAGCAAATTTAGGATGATTCCTCCATCCTTGATTGTACGTGGAAGAATAAGGATCGTTTCTAGGTCGCTGCTGAAAAGCAGCATTAGTTTGAAACGATGCATTCATAGGACATTCTTCCGTTAAGTGTGAAGGATCTGAACAGCAACCACAGACGGTCTTGGGAAGCGTGACCTAATTTAGGGAGAATGATGAGAACTTGTTCTTAATAACGTTGAATTTCTTCTGTATCGCTGCTATTTCGGCTTTTATTGCGATGGAAACATCGAGCTGATGAATACTTCCCTTAGAAGAAGGTGGTCTTACGCTTTCCCACTGCAAAGTGTGTTCAGCAAGGTCTTCCAGATATTTCCAAGCTTCACCGTCGTCTTTAGACATGAAATTGCATTGACAATTTGTTTCAAGCATCTGCTTTGTCGCTGGATTAATGCCCTCATATATAATTCGGCATAAATCCCATCTATTGATTCCATGATGAGGACATTGGACAAGCAGATCTTTGAAACGTTCAAAGCACTTCCAAATTGGTTCGTTGGGAAGCTGGGTGAACTGGTTGATCTCGCTCCTAACACGGGCAGTCTTATGGTTTGGGTAAAACTTCTTAAGAAATGCTATTACGAATTCGTCCCAATTAGTGATAGAGTGTGTGGCAGTATTATAAAGCCATTTTTCTGCCAAGTCGCACAGAGTGAATGGGAGAAGACGCAAGCGCATAGCATCCACAGTTAGTTGTGAAGTGCCCATCATTACGCATACGATTTCGAATTTGGTGATAAAAACGTACGCGTCTTCCGACTCAAGCCCATGAAATTTGGGCAACAGATTGATGTAGTGGGGTTTAATTTCAAAATTATCCCCGTTGGCTGGTGGAATGGATAGACAAGTAGGAAGGGGACCACGGATAGGATAGCATCTCTTTTGGAGAGAGATGCGAGGTGGATTCTGCACACCTGCGGGCGGTGGCAGCGTGGTGTTATAATCTGATGGAGTACCGTCCATCTTGGTCGTTGTGTGTGGTGGGGGAAAAGAAGATGAAGAAGTACCGACTTCGGCGTCGATAGCAGGAACGCGGACAAGATGGGCACTAGAATCCCGTGTCCAGCCAAGCATGCACTAAGCAGGTTTAGTGCAAGTGGCAGCGTGTGTGTGCTTTAAAAATGGTTTGTTTTGAAAAGAAAAAAAAGTGGGACTCAAGACAAATCACACAAAAAATGCACAAACAACCCTAGAACTAAGGTTACCTAGGTCCAGTCTCTAGACCGCTCCTAGACTTCCAAAGGACAAGCCGCAGGATCAATCCTCTACTGCCTCTTTACTACTCTTGTAGCCAGGTAAATGCCAGGTAAGTGGGAGGTATCCGCTATACGAATCACCAAAAAAAGCGGGCCTAATTAAGTAACCACTTACCTTAGACACACTTGCCTAAGCACCACAAAAGTAATGCGGATAAGCGATAGATTACCCACGACCTTCCTCTGTCTTTATTAAGCGCGACAGTCCTTAGAGTCTGGTCTAGATATTTTTTAAATTAATGTAGGGTTGATGCAGATACTCGGTTTGTGATTTGTGGGGCTTAGGAAGGGTGATGAAATCCTCACCTAATCTGGATTTGGTCATTGCCCCTTAAAGTCCGTATTAAAATATGCAAAACAAAACAAATCACAAAACTTTTGCAAAAAGATTTTTTAGCGGCGCTATTTTTGCAAAGAATCCTGCAGAAAATAGATTTTATTGGATTTTAGAGCAAAGAGAAAGAGTTTAGAAAGATACCAGAGAAGTTTGAAACCCTAGATCTCCTAGACCTCCAAAGGACAAGCTGCAGGATCAGCCGCAAGAAGGAAAGATCTGTTGATAAAAAATTTTCTGTTCCCTTCTGTGCTCCTCTGGATCTCGATGAATATCTCTGGCTCTCTGTTTCCTCAAGTCTGTGACTCCAGATCTCCTTGCAAAATTCACACACAAATCATTAAATATGCAATTTGCAGTTTTCTTTTAATTTTGATATGAATCGAATAAGAATTCAACACAAATAGTAATAATAAAAAATTACGCACGTATCCCCGGCAACGGCGCCATTTGATTGATGTGGAAAAGTGTGTATGTAGAATAATCGCAATCAATAACGGTGTCGCGTGTAGCTAGACCGAGATGAGTACGGGTCGTCCTCTGGGAAACGTTGAATCTTTTATTCTTACTTTATATGTGTTGAAAAAGAGAGGAGGAAGAAATAAGATTGTAGAATGGTTGTAGGATCTAGATCTACGTTAAACATGGATACAAAATATAGATCTAGATTAACTACGGATGTAAGTTTATATAAGAAGAGGGCTTGTAGGGTTCATTAGGATTTAGTTGTTATGGATGATTAATTAAAAATTACTCTTTCTATCCTTTAATAGATTTAAAACTAGAACGACAGTGATGCGTGTAGATTTGTGTTTCTAGAGGGAAAATGAATCCCACTCTTAACCCCTATCTCGACACGGAACTCCGTTCATATCTAGCCTTTACCAAAACAATCATTAATCTAATCTCTAATTGCGGTCGAGGCTAACATTGAATTGGTAGCGTGCCCAATTAGGATGTTAATGATTCTTTTGATAAAGTTTATAAACTTTATAGGACGTAAAAAGAGTTTAAGTATTTTCATCATCCATTAACCTACCCTAATCCTACGAACCCTAACAAGCGGAGAATTACTCGCGCATGTTGGGAGAAAAAGAGATGGAGAGAGAATGCATAATTAAACTACAAAGAAATAGAATAGGAAAAAGAGCTACCTTTATTAATCAACAATATTCATTACACTTTGATTCCTTAGAAAATGATTACAAATACTAGTTTGCTTCTCGATCTCTTCTAAGGAGGTAGATGAAATGTTGATGATCATCCTGGATGCGTGAGCCTGTCTTGGACTTCGTGATCGCGTCGACTTGATAATCTTTCCAAGAGGCTCTCGGTCTTTATTTATAGTCCCAAAGCCAGAAACTTAGCTTCCTAATTTGGAAGCAAGTAGTTAGTATCCAACAGAAAAAATCCCATCTCCTAAGTCTTCAAAACCGCGGCGGATCCGCGGCCAAATATGAGGATCATTTGGTGATCTTTCTGGAGCTTCATCTATACTGCCACGTGGTGATCTTTTGAATCTCAGAAGCTGAAAATCTTCTTGTAGTTACTGCCAGACTTGATTTCTTTAGTTTGCTTTCTTAATTAGGCAGGTTTGTTCTTAACAACTTTGATTCCCTTGATTTTTAGCCCTGAAAAATTCTGCACAATCTTAACAAATAATATTAGTGGAGTTTTGTTTTATTGAGATATTGATTTTACCATTTAAGATTTGGTCAATGGTATATTTGCGTACATTTTCCTACCAAATGTTAATTATAATATATCAACACATGAAAAATAGTATTTTTACAGATAAACCCTAATATGTATGATATATTATAATAAAGACCTTTTCTAATATAGAAATAGTAGGAAAAATGTAATAACAAAAGTGCAGTTTTATCAACTGAACACATATACATAACTAACAATCTCCCACTTGCACTAAAGCCAGTTGTTGTAGTATCTCATACCCAACATCCCGAAGAGTCTCTCAAATTGTATCTGGGGTATGGCCTTCATGAGTGGATCCGTTGTGTTGTCTTTCATGTCAATTCTCCTGATCTCGATCTCCCGGATCAGGTGATACCGCCTTAGAATATGCCTGGATCGCTGATGGGACCTGGGTTCCTTGGCCAACGCCACTGCTCCATTGTGATCACAATACAACGGTATTGGATGCTCAATGGACGGAACCACACCAAGTTCAGTTATGAATTTCTTCATCCAGACAGCCTCTTTGGCAGCATCGTTGGCAGCGATGTATTCAGCCTCCATCGTCGAGTCTGCCACAGTTTCCTGTTTGGAACTCTTCCAATAAACCGCCCTTCCATTAAGGGTAAAGACAAATCCCGAGACCGACTTAGAGTCGTCCTTATCACTCTGGAAGCTTGAATCGGTAAAGGACTCTACTTGGAGTTCTCCATTACCATAAACAAGAGCATCTCTTTAGTCCTTCTCAAGTACTTGAGAATGCTCTTCACAGCTGTCAAGTGACTCTCTCCTGGATCTGCTTGATACCTACTCACTACACTTAGTGAGTATGCTACATCGGGTCTGGTACAAAGCATCGCGTACATGATAGAGCCTACTACCGAAGCATAGGGTATCCTTTGCATGCGAGCTCTCTCTAAATCAGTCTCGGGAGACATCTCTTTGGAAAGAGCGAGTCCAGAGATCATGGGTAAATTCCCACGCTTGGATTCTTCCATACTAAACCTCTTTAGTATGGTGTCGATGTACTTGGATTGGGACAATCCCAGTATCCGTTTAGATCTATCTCTATAGATCTTAATTCCCAAGATGTAGGAGGCATCACCTAGATCTTTCATTGAGAATCTTTGTGATAAGAAGAGATTGACCGAGTGTAACAAAGGAATGTCATTTCCTATCAAGAGTATGTCATCCACATACAATAAGAGGAAAACAACCTTACTCTCTGCCACCTTCTTGTATATACAAGGTTCATCTACGTTTTTGATGAAGTCAAACTCTTTGACTACAACATCAAAACAGATGTTCCAACTCCGCGATGTCTGCTTCAACCCATAGATGGATTTAAGCAGCTTGCACACCTTCCCACTGCTCCCACTAGCCATGAAGCCCTCTGGCTGAGTCATGTACACGGTCTCTTCTAAATCATTGTTTAGAAAGGCGGTCTTAACATCCATTTGCCAGATTTCGTAGTCATGGTATGCAGCGATGGCAAGTAGGATCCGAATGGATTTAAGTATAGCCACTGGAGAAAAGGTTTCGTCATAATCCACACCTGGTCGTTGACGAAAACCTTTTGCAACAAGTCTAGCCTTGAAAGTCTCCACTTTCCCATCTACACCATGTTTTTTCTTGAAGATCCACTTGCTCCCAATGGGTTTTACTCCTTCAGGAGCATCTTCCAAAGTCCATACTATGTTGGTGTACATGGATTCCATCTCGGATCGCATTGCATCCAGCCATTTCACAGAGTCACCACTCGTGATGGCCTGCACGAAGCTAGTTGGGTCATTATCAACCATGATGCCATCCTTGATCCCACCATCAATAAGAAAACCGCAGTATCTCTCAGGTGGATGAGGAACCCTACTAGATCGGCGGAGAGGCTGGGGTTCGTTGGAGACTACTGAATCCTTTAGTTCCACCAAATCTTATGTCGTAGTTTGTATAGCTGGAACTTCTTCCAGTTCTACCTCCTTGTCACTAATTTCTATCATAAGAAAACCTTTTTCTAAAAAGGTGGAATGTCGAGAAATAAACACCTTTTGTTCCTCGAAATGGTAGAGGATATACCTACGCGAATGTTTGGGATATCTTATAAACTTGCATAGAACTGATATTGCCTCGAGCTTGTCCGGATTTTGTGTTTTCACATAGGCCGGATGTAAATCCCCGTTTCCTTCAATGAAAATCTTTCTATGTTATCCCGTTTTTCCCGTATCATTATTTTGTGTGAAGATTAGTGCGTAAGTTGTAGTATTTGTTCTTTCTAAAACCATAACAAAATTAATCAAAGCCTAACCGATATTTTTTAAACTAAACATATTAATTAAAACCTCAATTAAATCCCTCAGCCCAAAGATATTCCTATCAAATAAATTTTATCAAACCCTTTCCCCCGCCACATTTCCCTTAGCCCAACACCAACTAAACCAAATAATAAAATCATGCATCCCCCAAAGCCCAAACAATTAATAAACCAAGAAAATAAATATTAAATCCCGGCCCGTCCCTCCTCAGCCCACACTCCCTTACCCCGGCTCAGCCTCCATAAACCCGCTCCCGCAGCAAACTACCCAACCCGCTACTGTATCCCCTAACGTCTCTTTTTCCCGCTCACTCTTTTTTCGCCTACCCACGCGGCCACGTCGTCGTGGCGTTGCCACACGACCCGCGCACCCCTCGCGATCCCCTTAAACCCCTCGTCGCTTACTCCTTACTTCTCTCTCCCTCAACCTCAAACCCTTACTCCTCTATCCCTCACACTCTTCTCAAATCTCCCTCTCTCGTCCCCCAAAACCGACCTCGAGCCACTGCCAACTCCACCGCTCAACCCTCATCGACGACGATGTACAACCCCTCAAACTTCCTCCCTCGCTCTCTTCTCTCCACAACTCACCCCCACCGAGCTCCCTACACCTTCAGCCGCCACCGAGCTCCTCTGCACCCGAGCTCGAACGCCACCTACACCTCTTCGCCGGCGAGCCCCACCGCCCTGAACCGCCCTCTTCGACGCCTCTGCACCCACCGCATCATTATCCCCACACCCGAGCCCCACTACCTACTCTCTCTCTCTCTCCAAAACAGCAAACCCTAACCACCAAGCTCCAACACCCCCTGCTGCCACCGCCAGAGCAATGCAGCCGGCCGTCGTCGACCCCAGCGCACTCACTGAGATCCACTGAGCACCCCCTCCGCTTCCAGCAAGCACAAGCCATCTCCGGGCAACTCCGACGTCGCACCCGAATCGCGAGCCGAGGCCGTGAAACCAAACCACGCCGTTCGTCGCGCGTTCATGATGTTGCCGCAGTCGTGCATCGCTAAAACGTTTCCAGGCAAGTACCCTACTTGCTACATGCTAATTTATTTCTGTTACAAACTGAAATCGTACAAATTCCGTGTTTACAATTCACGATAAATCATAGGACGTAACTGTTCGATGCAAGATCCCAATGAAAACTTTCGTTTAATTTGACGGAACTCGATTGCATATTTTGGCCCGTCTGGCAGTGAACCTTGTGTAGAAATTTCACTGGAAAATATGACTGTTAATGACTAAAACGAACACCCCCAAGTACACCCGTAAAAACTGGAAATTTCCCGTATCTGAAAATTGTTAAAATCACCATAAATTGTGTACATATTGAAATAATGTGTTCGAGGACTCAAATCGAAGCCGACTTGACAACCTATAACCCTATGCAAGTTTCTAATAGTCTCTATACTGAAATTACGACAAGAATTGGTTCGGAGAGCGGCTCTGGACTGCAGTCCAGAGCGGCTCTGGTTATTGTTTTCTGTCCCGTAATGTTTAATACCTTGTTTCCTGAACTCGTATGTTACAGAACCATACACCCTATTAAAGATGAATCTGTTAGATAAATAACACAAGTGGTTTCATCCCGTTTTATCGTTGTTTGCTATTTAATCTGTAATTTAAAAGAACAGGACGTATAACAGTCCAAAACAGAACCAGAATTGACATACTAGCGTTGAACAGTGCATAACTTTTGACGTACAGACGCGATTGAGAATATGTCTATTGCGTTGAAATACCTATTGAAAACCCTAGATTTTATTCAACTGTAGCGTCGCTAAATTCTGATCCCAACTGGGTAAAATTTGTGTCGCGAAGCGGATGTTCAGTTCAGAAACTGGATTTCCTACAGCGAGCACTTAAAATGAATCGGCCGTAACTTGATTACCGGAAACCCGATTGAACTGAAACAAATTTTGATGAAATGATGACAGAATGTACTTGTTATCGTATTTATATCATTTCGTTGAATTCTGAACATATGAATTACTGTAATTTTTGTAAACTTATGACGTGCATATTGGTTCATATCATACATGACTTGTTAACTGCATATATACACATACCTTACCCAATTGATATATACATAGTATTAGTGCGCGTCATTATTCGGTGGACATTGCATTATCGTGCATGATTGATATTTGTTTAGGAGTGTCAAGTACGCCAATGAAAAAGAAAGTGAATAATTCGTGACAGTGATTAATACAGTGAACAGTGACAAAACCGTACTATTGGCATACTTGTACACGACTAAATCATAATCATAAATAGTGTAAACCTGGGGGAAAAGGGGAAATCAAATTGGAAAGAGTATCGTATTTAGCGGGACCGTGTTTTAGAGGATGATCATTCGAGCAGTGGTATATATATTAGGTAGGATCTAGCGATCCGGCTGACAGGGTTATGTCCCGGGCATGTGGACCGTTGTCTCGGGTATGTACGAGACTCCTATTAAACATGATCCTCCTTTCCACTATACGATTTCAAACATGACCTAGAGACCGATAGGGACACAGATCATACTTGCATCATTTAGTGACATAGTGATTAACCGCATTTTACTTTCACTGTTATTACCCTATTTACCTGTTTCACATCATTATTATAACATTGCTATTACGTCGCTCTGACGACCTGAGTGTGCATGCTCAGACCTCGAGGAAGGACCAGCGCAGGAGTCGGATTTACCCTTTGAGCTGGCGGAGATCTAGGCTGGAGTACCTTTTCTTTCTTTTCAGCTTTCCCTAAAAGAGATCGTGTAATTGAACTTGGTTAGTAGCTCTTCTTGTTTATTTGTAAATTTGTGAACAATGGACTTTAATGAAATAATTTAGTGATGTATTTCCTTTACTGCTGTGCTTTGTTTACTGATTACCATATAATGCTAGAAGCCGAAGTGTGACTACGGCGGGATTATTCCTTGACCGTAGGAGCATGGCTGGCTTAGTCATCCCTCGTTTTCCGGATTTTGGGAAGCGGGGCGTGACACCGGACAACCCCATATCTGAATAAAATTAAGATATGGTCTCTTCCGATTCCATATCTCATATGGAGTGGTAGGCACTGATTTGGTGGGAACTCTATTCAATAGATATGCTGGTGTCTTAAGCGCATAACCACAAAAGGAAATAGGTAACTCAACGGTGCTCATCATAGAGCACACCATATCTAATAAGGTGCGATTCCTCCTTTCTGATACACCGTTGTGCTGTGGTGTATACGGAGGAGTAAGCTGAAAGAGAATCTCATTCTCTTTTAAATAATCCAGGAACTTATTGCTCAATTATTCTCCTCCCCGATCAAATCGAAGGATTTTAATACTTTTACCCGTTTGGTTCTCGACTTCGTGCTTATATTCTTTGAATTTCTCAAAAGCTTCAGACTTGTGTTTCAACAGGAACGCATGTCCGTATCTTGAGAGATCGTCAGTGAATGTAAGGAAGTACGAAGAACCATTCCTGGCATGTGTAGACATGGGACCACATACATCACTATGTATCAGTCACAAGAGTCCTGTAACTCTTTCTCCGTGTACAGTAAACGGAGTTTTGGTCATTTTGCCTTTGAGACATGACTAGCAAGTGTCATAAGATGAAAATTCGAACGAATTCAAATATCCATCCTTATGTAACTTAACTAGTCGTGTCGCATTGATATGACCTAGTCTACAATGCCACAAGAAGGATTCGTTCATTTCTGAACTCTTCCTCTTGTGTGTGTTTTGTACATTAAGAACTGTGTTTTGATCTAGAACGTATATGCCATTATTTAACGAGCCTGATCTAATAAACTTTTGATTCAGGAAGATGTTCATAACATTATCCTGTACAACAAAATTATATCCTTCTTTACTTAATAAAGAAACTGATATAAGATTGCATATTAGGGTCGGTATGTAATAGCATTCGTTCAGAATCAATGTATTACCATTTGGTAATACAAGGTGATATTCGCCAACTGCTTTGGCTGCAACATTTGCACCATTCCCTACTCTTACGGAATAATCACCCATTCCCAGTTCTCTACCTTTTCTTAGCCCATGTATTATATTACATATGTGGGATCCCGATCTAGTATCTAATACCCAGGATGTAGAGTGAACCGAGAAACAGTTCTCGATAACAAACACACCCGAAGAAGATGCATCAACATGCTTTTTCTTCGTTTGGGCGGCGTGGGAATCCGGATATGTCCCTATTCCCTGCTAAGTCTTATAACAATTATAAGAAAGAACGGAACCAACGTTTCCCTTCTCAGTAAACAAGCGGGTTCAGTCAATACATCCATATTATTATCTTGATTAAGGCCTGACATGGTCGCTACCTGGAGAGAGAGAGAAGAAAACACTTTAGTGTATGCTCTTGCAAGATTAGATTAGTTGTTATCTTATCTAATCAGGATGGCTCCCACTGTTTTTATCAAATCTTCCTTCAAACCCTAAAAGGTGAGACTAGCCGGGATTAATTACACCTTACAAGTTCACTAATCTTTCAACCAGGCCAGTGTTGGTACTTTGAGGGAGGTTCCCCGTGTTTTCGCACGGACCTAATTAAAATAAACCTCTTTTTCCCAGAGGCATAACCCCGTAAACACCTTTCTAGACACCTACTTGATCGGCTAATTGT
This sequence comes from Agapanthus africanus, assembly GCA_030015575.1. Classification (NCBI taxonomy): domain Eukaryota; kingdom Viridiplantae; phylum Streptophyta; class Magnoliopsida; order Asparagales; family Amaryllidaceae; genus Agapanthus; species Agapanthus africanus. The sequence goes on along the minus strand of CM057350.1, from coordinate 160,342,906 downwards.
CATGTGTAAAACTCTCCCAGGAGTAACTCTTACTCGCAGTGGGTATCGAGATCCAACTATCTCATAGAAGGTATGCAATCTCATTGCAAATTTTAACACTTGAAATTCCCGATAATAGTTTTTACCCCTAGCGTCCTATGACCTTGACGGAGGCCAAGCTACCCATAGGGCGCTAGTCAAGTTCAACCCGTTCATTTCATGATTGAATTAGACCCACCCGCACGACCCTTGACGGAGGCCAAACTACGCCTTATGAATACCCTAATCCAATCACATATCATGCTACAAATAAGAACTAATCAGCTACCATACACTACTCCTTGACGGAGGCCAAACTACCGTAGCATGAATACTAAATAATATTTATCTGAAATGACGGAGGGCTACGCAGGTTTTTAAGAAAACCATGAGCGTAATGAACTTGATATTGTTGCAGAATCAAGTGATTTTTAAAAAGGAGTGTTTTTGAGACTTTTACTAGTTTCGCTAAAGAGGTCACTCCCGGTGAAGGGATCTTGGCTCTTTCCTTATCGAATAAGGTGCAGGATATTTCACAAATATCACTATGCAAAGCAAGAACTATAGAAGCAATCAAAAACAAAACCGAATGAGTTGTAGCATCAGCTAGTTTTGCTAAATAGGTCACTCCCGGTAAAGAGATCTCGGCTCTTTCCTTATCGAATAAGGTGTTGGATATTCTATAAGGAATACCGCTATGCAAAGCAAAAACTAGAGCTACCCTTTTTGAAAATTTGATTCTACAATATCTTTTAGGTTTCTTTCTTTTTATTTATCTCATTAATGAAGTCCCATCATTTAAAGCTTCTTAAGCATCACAGAAAATGAAACGAAAATATAACGTACGCTTATGCCATCCGCATTCGCCACAATGTCCCGTTATGCACCGTTAGGTTACTTAACTAACGGCATACCGGAACGGGACTAGCGCGGGTGAAAAACATAAGCAACGTCTATTATATATCTCATATATAATATATAGCCATTCGTCTCAGAATCCACAGTGATCACATCACAGAATATCAGCAGCAGAAGATAACATATGAAATATTGGATATACTAGGAATTCTGTGTTTTAATTTAAGCTAGTGTAAAACACGGATTCCACGGTTGCGATGAATAGCCAAACCCACATCCGTAGACTTCTACGAGAGCGGCAAGCAACCCTACTAATTCTAGAGTTAGGATACCCAGTCTCGACTCCTCGAGATGGTCTCCTACTGGACTCTAGAACCCGGTTACTTGTACTCCCCTCCTTGGGTCTATCCTAATGCGGAAAAGCAAATAATATACAACAATGGTGACATCATCCTCAACCCGGAAGTGCCCCAATAAAAGAATATTACATACAATTGATTTTTACATGAATGAAAATAAAAACTCTCATCTCACATAAAACCCCCGGCTATTCAAAACACGACGATCCAATATAACATATCCCAGCAACACATAACATCACATGTCATCAACGTAAGTAAATATGCGTATTACAATTATCGTTGACATCAGCAACGAAAATGGTGATACACCACATATTACACTTACGGTCGCAGAAAAGAAAATATCAAACTACAACATTTGGAATCCACAATCACCTTAGATATCATAAACCCGAAATATCACATACTTCGGATTTCATGCCTAACTATATGAATTCCACATATTGTATCACATTGCAGAAATAGCTAGACGACGTTAAATATTCTGATCGAATTAACAAACACCCAAAATTACCTAAAAAGCTCAACACTTGAGCGCAGTTTAAAAATACTCATCACATGCCACAGTACCAATGGACCAACCGCAGAAGGGCCAACCCTTGCCTCACTTATGGCGCTGCAGATCTACCGCAAACCCTAGGGTTTGGCGGCGGTTCTTACGGTCATAGAATCGAGTTAGGGTTTTGTTCTTCTAGAGGGTCCACCGCATTACTTACATGATATTTGAGTGTTCTTTAACTCGGAAAAAATCCAACTCTTGGAAAATTTTCCGGCAAGGGTTTAAATGGGTATTTGATATCCGTTCAAACTTTTTAACACCATCTAAATAACCCGAAAACATGTTAGAATTATGACTATGAAACACTCCGAATTGCCTTTGCAGAAAGTTAACATCATGCAAATTTAGCAAAAACAAACAACACCTGAAACACCAAAACCCAGAGACTGGAACACAGAAAAAATTTGAAGCCAAAACTCCTCACTAAAACCGAGCACACCGGATTTTTAGCACATGTGGCCGGCCAACTTCCGGCCAAACTGCTTCAATTTTCTTCTGTGTTCATGTTATATCACATACAACATTCTGCAGTTGTTTAAAAAATTTTTAGAGCATTTTTAAAAATCGACAGAAACCAGTTTTTCGTGTTTCAAGTTTCGGAGTAGTTTCAATTCGTAATCTAACAAACATTGTCTAAATCTCTAGCTTGGCTCTGATACCACTATAAGATTGCTAGGCACGGCAACAAGGTTTCGGGAGGCATCGTCCATGCCATTTTCAAAAAATTTCCATGCTTAACAATACTAAACATAGAATCTTAACTAAAGATTTAGACGAAACAATGTGTAAACTACTTTACAACTGAGTGAACTAGGAATACAAGCTTTGTAGACCGGTCCTTCACTTCAATGGCTCCTTGTAGTAGTCCCTTCGCTCCAAGTAGTGATATTGCGGACTCTTGAACGGCTCCACAAGGTGAAAAGAACGAGCTTGCACGAAGTCTTTGAGGCCGAAGATGATCTACGCCGAGGAGACACTAACCCAAGATACCCTCTTCACTAATGTGGGATTAGTGAAGCTAACACCCTATACTAAAGTTCTAATCTAGTAGAGGATGATGAAGTAGGATGTTTGCTCACTTTAGAATTAATTTTCTCATTATTTTATCACCTCTCATGAAAACCTAGAGAGCTCTCTTGAGCTTTGAGGAAGAAGAAGCAAATAATAGATGAGAGAGTGAATGCCAACCATGGGTGAGAAAATATCTAATATCTCTCATGTAGAGACTTAACCATGAGTTTAGATAATGGTTGGGTTAACAAATATCTAGTATAAGACAAAACTAGTGGACTAGTCAATGGATCTCCAAGCTTCTACAAGCTTCATGCCATGCGACCAATATCCAACTAATAATTGATTTACACTAAATAAATAAACCTTTCATTATCTTTATCATGGTGTAAGTCTCATACACCCATGTTGCACGTATCATCAACCATGACACAAAAAATAAAACACAATTAATATATATCACATATATATTAAGTGTGCACATGTGAGAAAAAGAAATGCTTAAGTGAAATAATTTTAGTTAATGTAAATTAATATATCAAATATATAATTATACATTAAATCATTAAATCAACTCTTGATTTAATAATCCGGCTGTATATCATATGACCAACTAATATTATTTGTATCAACCGATCGAATCAACACTTAATTCGATAACCCGGCTATATCACATATAACCGACTGATAAGAATAAATCGCGAAAATAGAATACGGTATCACATACTCGTAATATTCTTGGTCCCGCACATATCACATATGTGCTCCTACTTCGTTTTGCCTGGGCCAGTGAAACCTCTGTGTAGCACTCTAAAGACTCTTCAATACGCCGGCAGTAGGTGATGATCATATCAAGCACCCACAAGCCGTCAGCGGTACTAGCTGGACGTAACGGCTACCCGGGTATTGAACGATCAGAAGATCAATAAGCAAGCCTGCTCTTTCTCCTGCAAAAGCCTGTTAGTAACACTACCGTACAGCCCGGTCTGTCCGTCTGATATGTCGCATATCCAGTCTAGGGGTGGTAAACGTCAGACCCCAATAACCGATAAGTCGTGCCGATGTGAGGCTCATAACAGGTCGAGAAACTACTGATAACACTTATCAGTAAATCTCCGTAGCAGCCATGGCCAGAGACTTCCAGTTATGGCCAATCGAGCACAGCGCAACATCAACCCCCAATACCAGGAAAGACGAATCCCCTCCTATCGCTCATTGCTTCTATGTGATTCGGGACTGTACCCAAAAGCCACCGTTTTGCACGTTCTCTTGAACGTGGTAAGGTGGAAATCAAAGCACAGTGGGAATCACACAAGACTCTAAGACGATCTCGGGTCTACAGACTAATCTGTACCAGTGTCACTAGAGAACTACTATCTGACGATAGGTATAATACCAACTAGGAGTTCTCGGCAAGTCCGTTCAGTGTACCCTGTCTCCACTGAGCACCCGTATACCATCTTTGATGTCAAACACCAATGGATGTGGGATCATCCATCGCCCATCATATGGGTCAAGAAGCGTATACGCTAGTCTACTCTGGAGTATCGATACCTTGTCTCGATACACCCTCAACTAGGAACAATTAAAGGATGCACTTATGGACTACCCTGGCCCCACTAGTATGATCTCTATCATAGTCCTAGTAGTCAAGTACACATCCTAAGGGCTTTATCAACATGTGAGAGCAAGACAGTATCACAATACAAGTCAACATGTTAAGACAAAGAGCAACCAGATAGCATACTATCATGTCGAGCAAGAAAGTCCTTTCTATATATATATATATCCAAGCATCCACTATAATATACATATCATGTACAATAATGGCCTCTAGGGCATATACATAACTAACAATCCAATGGTCTCTCTATTTTTTTATTTCAAATTTTTTACTCTCTATTTTTTTATTGCAAGTTGCCCCATCATTTCGGGTATTTCATATGCATTTTTTTTGCTCGCTGATTTTTATTGCGAGTTAGGGAATTGGGTCCTGATACCAATCTTGGCATCAGTATCGCTACAACTGGAATATTGTCAAGAGCAAATCATCATTTTCCGTAAGAGAACTTGAAGTTTGACACCTGTTTAGGCATCAGCATCGCTACAACTGGAATATTGCCAGGACCGAATTATCATTTGCCTTTGTTGATTTGAACAAAGGTGGCTTAGTAAACAGGGCTAGGCTCTTGTCGACTGAGGCTTTTTGACTTTATGAGCCGTAAGGGTTTCACAAAGGTATTTCTCCCTACGAGTCGAGAGGATCTCAAAAGTGTATTTTCTCTTTAGGAATCATGGGGATTCCTAAGTGTGTTTTCTTTTGCAAGCCGTAAGGATCTTACAAGAGTATTTTCTTCTTGTAAGTCGAGAGGAATTATAAGTGTCGTTCACCATATTGGAATATTTCTCGCCATTGGCATATTTTGTTCGTGCCCGTGGATCGTATACAAGCGTCAGTATTGAACTACTTGTGGGGCAACTTGGGGGATATGATGGCTTAAGAACAGGTTTAGATCCCTATAACTTAAGGCTTTTGAATTCTATGAGCCGTGAAGGTCTCATAGGGGGGAATTCTCCTTACGAGTCATGAGGATCTCACAAGTGAGTTTTCTCCTTAAGAATTGTGGGGATTCCTAAGTGTGTTGCACTTTTGTGGGTCGTAAGAATCTCACGCAGGTATTTTCTCTTTAACAAGGTCGAGGGGACCCTGCAAGTGTACACAAATTTTTTTTTACTAGATTTCGCTCTTTCGGGTTTTCACAAGCTCGCCGGTAGCCCTGCTGTTTTTACTCACGGCGCCCTTTCGAGTTTTCATCCATGCCTATTTCTCTTGTGGACATATTGTTTTTTAATTTTTTTTAATTTTTAATTTTATTTTTTTTGCGAACGGTAGAACTCTCGAAAATAGTTTCGCCGCAGGTGACCTATTTATTTGCCGGTGGGACTTGAGGGTGGATTCATCGCTGGAGTAGCTATGTAGCCGGTGGGACTTGAATTGCATTCTTTGCCGGTAAGACTTCAACAACAATATAGATCTCAAGGCGAATATTAGTTTTAGGTACGTTGCGGTCCATTATTGTCGTATTTAGGGCGACGCGCTAATTTAGGGACGTTTCAGTCCATTATCGCCGTGTTTAGGGGGAAATGGTAGTTTAGGGGCATTTCGGTCCATCACCGCCATGTTTGGGGCGAAATGCTAGTTTAGGGATGTTCCGGTCCATCATCGCCGTGTTTGGGGCAAAATGCTAGTTTCGAAATGCTAGTTTAGGGATGTTTCGGTCCATTATCGTCGTGTTTGGGGAGAAATGCTAGTTTAGGGATATTTTGGTCCATTATCGTTGTGTTTGGAGCGATGCGTTAGTTTAAAGACATTTCGGTCTAATCATAGTTTAAGGACATTTCGGTCGGGGAGTTACATAACTCATCCCTTCTAACGCTTGCTTGCTTAGGCGCTGCTTTCTGGCCGTTGTATGAGTGGCCACATCACACTTTAGGCTATCTTCACTCTTTTGGACTGCTTCATTTATCATCGTACCAATCGGCTTGTTTTTGCGGGCAATACCGGGCACTTTACACGGCAGCTTCCCCTTGCTCATTTATATCACCATCTGACGTTGACGGAACATCTTCATTTGTGAAGGAACCAGATTTTACGTCACTCCTTCTGCCGCGTCTTCTTCTTCCTTGGAAGAATAAATCTGACTTGGGGGCTTTTCCCCTCATCATCCATTTTAGGAGCAGGACATGGTTTTTACATCCCTTCCATAATTTCTGGTTCAAGTGGGCTATTCCACTTGATTGCAGGACCCATTTGTAGGTCCCTTAATATCCTTTCTGTTCTTTGAAGAAAGGACTATCTCACGTGGAGATTCCTTCGCCAGCGAGCAAGATGCTCCCTGCATATATTTCGGGGGAGCGAGTATTCGCGTCCCAATCTTTTCCCAAGGGTGGGACCGGCGTTGTCTCAATTTTAGCGACAGGTTGATTCGAAACCGCTCATTTTTGTTGAGCTTTGACGACAAACGCCGCCTTGCCTATGCTTTTCAAATATCTTCATCGGAAGAGAAAGGGTCTTGACCCATCTGATCCAATCGAGCCATTTTATCTATGAGCTCTTGAAAGGTCTTCGGCTGGAAAAGGGCCATATATGGGAACACCTTTGAATTTGGGTCAAGGGTGTCTATGAACATTCCCATGGCTGGAGTTTCGTCGATGCGCTGCTCGCATTTTGATCAGAGATTTTGCCATCGGGTAACATATTGAACCTAAGTCTCATTTGGTCTAACCCTTTCGTTGACCAATGCCGCCATTGTTGTGCGTTTATTTGCACGGGAGAATCTCTGACAGAAGAGAATCTCCATCTCGTCGAAGGTATTCATAGAGTCATTCGGAAGTTCCGTATACCATTCGAAGGCAATGCCCACTAGACCGCTAACAAACTGGTGGAGGAGTAGTATATTATTTCCTCCAGTATTGCCATACATGGATTTAAAACGCGCGATGTGCTGGCGAGGATTCCTGGTTCCTTTGTATATGTGGAACGTTGGAAGTATGTAATCTAGCGGGTACTATACTTGATCATAGCATGCCGGATACGGTCGACCAGTCTTGATCGACCTATCTGCAGCCTTACTGGCATAGTGAGCTTTGACTTATTGAGAGATATATGCGTCCATCTTTGCTTATGGGTTCATTTCCTCCTTATCCGTTGATGAGACTTATAGAGGATTTGAAATATCACCCTTGTCTTTAAGAGCGACTACTGGCGGTTCATCTACCAGTGGTTCTGAATGGATCATCATTCCAGCCATATTCTGGATCAGAAGGGCCATCTAGTTCATTTTAGCGGACATCGCTTCCGCTTCTTCATCTCTCTTCTTGAGAGCACGCTTCAAGAAGTCAATATCCGACTCTTACCCTACTCTTTCTTCGGGTGCGTCCTCAGGATTTTCTTTAGGCAGTGGACTAAGGAGTGCTGCCACCTGAGCAAGCATCTCCTGGAGCTTTTCATGTTGCTGCTGAACTTTTGTCAGAGACCGAGTATGCGGCCTGTGACTAGTAGAAGCACGACCTTCGTCTTTGGAGTTCACCATGTGGACTGTATGAAGTACCATGCCCCCAGGCTTGGGGTGTTTGGAATCTTGACCCTCAGAGTTTGCATCGGGCACTTGGGCTTTATCGAGCCTCTCTTTTTTATGGGAAGCTGCTTTAGGAGGAACCGTCAGAGCAAGAGCCGTCTTGGGAGGGGTCCCCTTGTATTTGGAAGAGAAGTTGTCAGAGTTTAGCTGACGCTTAGGGGAAGGGCCGTGGATGACTACCGAGTCCTTTACCTGCTTCCACACCTTATATTTAGATAAAGAAAGTTCTTTTAGGGAGTGAACTAGTTTCTGCTCTCCTTGGATCTTCATGGTTTGCAGAGACTTTTTAATACCGTGATAGGGGAGTTTTGTCTGACCCTTCACAGCAGATCAAAGTTGTTTTCGGTTAGAACAATAGCATTCTCCATTAGAGTTGAAGCAGGGGGAGTCAACACGGATGGAGAACTACCCTCAGCTTGTCTTAATTGCTGAGCTTGCCCCTTGTTTCTTTTGAAAGATTGACCATTCTGCCCCATGTGTTGACCTTGGTCTTCGGCAGGTGCCAGTCGCATGAATATTAATGCTGTCGGCAGGGCTAAAGCTTGAGGAACCAGCCTGTGAAAGACAGACTTCTTCTGGGCTTCCTCCTTCGGCGTTGAGGTACCGAGGGTAGGAGGTGGGGAATCGACCCAAAGAAAAGCCCACTGATTTCTTGAAGAGCCGGATTGTAGAGATTTGAGGCTGCAAGTGGCCCATACTTGACTCCACCAGATGTGACAGAGTCTGAGTTGTGGTGAGTGGAAGCAAACGCCATTCTACAAAGAGACGAAACACCAGCTTTAGTATCTCATCACCCAAGGGAAACTACATTTATACTGCGATTATTTGATCGCGGAAAAACATGACATACAAAGTATGGAGTGGAAAGAGGAAAAGGTCCCACCAGGCGTGCCAGAATCTATTTATCGCCGGAGACTGGATTGAGACGTCTATCCTAAATTTAGGGGCAGTTGCTATTTGGACATTATCCATACACCTCTCCAAAGATACAAAATTGATTTATGGCACCGTACATGAAAGGTTTGGATAGATGCGACCAATGTAGCAGACTTCATCAGATTCCCCCTCATTTGTCAGGGGTTTCTGATTGTGGGGATGCTTTTCCCTGCAGGCGCAAGCCACTGCAGTTAATTACGTTATCACATTGCGATAACAACTTTCTCCTTCTCCGGTAGGTCATGTCGTGTCTTGTTGTGTTTTATTTATTTTGGTTGCTCGTGGATTGTATACAGAGACTAATTTATGTCGTCGCCTGTAAAAAGCGGACTAGTTCGAATTCGTACATATATTTTCATGATTTATGTCAAGCATTTGCTTGACGAGGTCCACGTTGGTAGCTTGGTTTGCCAACGGGAATGAACTTAGGACTCATTTCTCACATTTGTGAGGTCCATCCGTTCATATGAAACTTGGGCTTTATCTAAGGGTCGTTAGTCTTATTTGAGACTAAGATCAACTTAGATATTTTGGACCAAACATTTACTTGACAAGGTCCATGTTGGTACCTTGGTTTGCCAACAGGAATGAACTTAGGACGCATTTCTCAGGTCCATCCTGTTTCCCGCCAAAAAAAATTTGCGCAAAAGAGCCCAAGGTATCAAATGGCAGCGATACGTTTAAGAAAATGTGAACCAGTATTTTCCAGGCTGTATTTTGACAAACTCCCGAATGAGAAACAGCTAAATTCTGATGGTATCAAAAGTGTCTCAAAAAATCCTTCGATTTGATATATTATGGGCCTCATAATTCATCCGGTATCAAAAGTTATGAGGCATCACGTGCTCACACGTGACCGGGCATCATGTGCCCACATGTGACCGGGCATCACGTGTAGACACGTGACCATTTACTAGCAAAACCTATAGGCACTGAATAAAATAAACAATTGGAAATAATTAATCAGTGGGGTTACGTGCCAACACGTGATGGGCCTTTAAACCAACTGAAAAGAATTAAAGGTATAATAAAATAATAAGGAAAAATCCCAATGGGGCATCACGTGCCAACACGTGACCAAAGGTCACGTGCTGACACGTGATAATTCCTGGGTTCTCTAAAACAACAGAATTAAATTCTGGTCAAATGCTTAATCGGGGGGTCGCGTGCCAACACGTGATGGGTTCCTAAAGATCTATGAATTAATAGAATTAAATTCTAATTAAGAGGGAATCAAAAACCCTAACTGGAAAAATATTTCTCTAAATCTTTCCAAACAAAAAAGATGGTGCTCTATAAAATGGAGCACCATTGGATTAAAAATCCAATGGTGATTAAAAATCACCAATTTATAGAAAGATTTTATACAAGGAAATATTTCCCTGAAATTTGCCAGGAATAACAGATAAAAGATCTTTTGGATTAAAAATCCAGTGGTGAATAAAATTCACTGGATGATCTAAAAGATCATGTTGGTTACAAAAAACAACTAAAATCTTTCAATGAAAAATTGACAAAACAAATTGACTCTTTTCTTTCTCTTATAAATAGGAGCCAAGGAGAGAAGAGAGGAGGATCTATTTTTTTGGGAAATATACAACAACAGAGAGAAAAAAGAGAGGAGAATTTAATTCTCAAGAGAGAAAAAGAAGATCTCTTCAGAAAAAGAAAACCCTAGGTGAGAAAGGGAAAGAGATCTAAGCTCCATAAAACAAAAAGAGAATTTAATTCTCAATTTAAGAGTTTAACTCTTCTGAATAAGAACTTAGTTCTTTCTTTGGTTGAAGATCTGCAGAAGCAGATCTCCCCACAAGTTGAGAATTTAATTCTCATCGGGGAGATTCTGCCATGCAGATCCAAAACTTAGAGGGAGAATTGAGTTTTGAGAATTTAATTCTCCCAAATTCATAGGAATTTAATTCCTCCAAATGAAACTAGGGTTTAACCCTATATAAGAATTTAATTCTCCCAAATTCATAGGAATTTAATTCCTCCAAATGAAACTAGGGTTTAAACCTATATAAGAATTTAATTCTTCCAAATACACAGGAATTTAATTCCTCTAAACAGAACTAGGGTTTAACCCTATAAAAGAATTTAATTCTTTAAAACAAGAGACTTAAAACTCTCCATGCACATAAAGATCAAAGTATCCAACGTGATCACATGGTAACATGTGACCCTCATCCTCAATGAGTAAAAAAAGAATGAACAAGACTAGGTCACGTGTCCCCACGTGACCCTTAAACAGACCCCTCAAAATAAGAAAGAAAAAGCTTGGAGGCAATGCCTCACGTGCTCACACGTGACCCTCAAAACTAAAGGGAATAAAGCCAAAGGCAATACTGATTTAGGGCGCCTCACGTGTCCCAACGTGACCCCTGACAAACACCTCTTTAAAAAAAAGAAGATGGAAAGAACCGAAGGATTAAAATCCAACGCATGGGCGCCCTCACGTGTCCCCACGTGACCCATAGCAAATCCCTTCAATATCCAGTGCATGGATGCCCATCACGTGCCCACACGTGATGGCCTGGAAGATTGAAAGTGTTTAACACTTATTTAAATATTCTGAGAATAAAATAAATGAAGCTTAGCCCAATCCAAGGGCGCCTCACGTGTCCTCACGTGAGCGCTTCATCTTTTTAGTGTTTAACACTATTTTAAGCACTGCATCCTTAGTGTTTAACACTATTTTATGTGCATCACGTGGGAACACGTGACCGCCAGATATGTGCTAGTGTTTAACACTATATTTAAACCAGTCTTAGCCAAAATTGGCTAAGTCTTCTAGAGGCAAGACTCCCCTTTGACTGAGCCTCAAACACACTTTTGTCTTCCAAAATTGATCATCTCATATGAGTGCTCAGCACTCAATAAAAGACAAAATGTTGTCAGAGTCCCAAAACCCCTGTTTAGCATTACTAAATAATGGGGGGCTGAACCCAGACAAATGTTCAATAGTCCAACAAAGGGCCAACATTTCAAACTTAATTGGACTTAGCCTAAATTGGCCATAAGTCCTCAAATCAGATTTAACTGAGCCAATGTGCTCATAATCTAATTAATTGATCTTAGTTCCAAATTGGACTACAGATCTCCCAATCAACTTTGGTTCAAGGGTACATCTCTGAACTCCTCTGATATTTGTCGTTGTAATCCTTCAACGTCTTCAGAGAGGTGACGGGTCCCGACAACCATACATTTCATAGACTATGACGTCTTTAAACTGGACTGTGGGGTCCCTTTAAACCCACGGACTATGATGTCCTTAACCTCGGACTGTAGGGTCCCTTTAAACCCACGGACTATGATGTCCTTAACCACGGACTGTGGGGTCCCTTTAAACCCACGAAGTGACCATCTGGAGAAGGAGAAAGTGGTTACCGCGATGCGGTAGCGTAATTAACTGCAGGGGCTTGCGCCTGCAGGGAAGAGCGTCCCCACAATCAAAAACCACTCAAATGAGGGGGAATCTGATGAAGTCTGCTACATCAGCCGCATCCGTCTGAACCTTCGATACACGATGCCATAAATCAACTTGGAATCATCGGAGAGGTGGACGGATAGCACCAATTAGCATCTGCCCCGAAATTCAGGCAAGACGTTTATCGCGTCTCATGTGTTTCGGCGGAGAACAGATTCTGGAACGCCTGGTGGGACCTTTTCCTCTTTCCACTCCACACTTCGTGTGTCGTGTTTTTCCCATGATCAGATAATCGCGATGTGTATGTTTGTAGTTGCCCTTAGGGGAGTGGATACTGAAGTTGGAGCTTCGTCTTTATGAAGAATGGCGTTTGTTCCCACCTTAGCAACACAGGCTCTGTCATATCTGGTGGAGTCAAGTACGGGCCACTTACAGGCTCAAATCTCTGCAATCCAGCTCTTCAAGAAATCAACGGGCTTCTCTTTGGGTCGATGCTCCCACCTCCCACCCTCGGTGCCTCAATGCCGATGGAGGAAGCCCAAACGATGTCTGTCGTCCACAAGCAGGCTCCCCAAGCAGCAGCTTTGCCGACGGAATCAGTCCTCAAACAACTGGCACATGCTAAGGACTAAGGTCGACGCAGGGGAAAGAATATTCAAGCTCTCAAAGGAAACAAGGGGCAGGCTTGGCAAAATCCTGAAGCTAATCAAATCCCGGCCGTAAGAAATGGTCGACGTCGATATTGGCATCATACAAAATGAGCTGGGGGCAGTTCTCCGTATGGTTCTATTTCAACCGCAGTGGTGAATGTTGTTCCAACCAGGAACAACTTCAAATTGGTACGAAGAGTCAGATAAAATTTTCCTGCCATAATATTTGAGAAATCTCTGCAGCCCATGGAGATCTCAAGAGAGCAGAAACCAGTTCACTCCCTGAAGAAACTTTCCTCATCTATATATAAAGTACGGAAGCGAGTGAAGGTCTCTGTCGTCAACCGCGGCTCTTCCCCTAAACGCCAGCCAAACTCTAACAAATCCTCTTTCAAATACAAGGGGACTCATCCCAAGATGGATCCCGATACAGCGATTCCTCCTAAAAGCAAAGCGGCTTTCACAAAAAAGAGAGACCCAATAAAGCTCAAGTGCCCAAAGCAAACTCCAAAGGCCAAAACTCCAAACGCCCCAAGCCTGGGGGCATGGTAGTTCACATAGTCTATGTGGTGAATTCCAAAGACAAAATTCGAGCTTCTACTAGTCATCGACCTCAAACTCGGTCCTTAACAAAAGTTCAACTGCAACGTGAAAAGCTGCAGGAGATGCTTGCTCAGGCGGCAGCAAACGCTAATCCATCGTCTAAGGCAAATCCCGAAGACGCACCTAGAGAAAGAATAGAGAAGGGGTCGGATATTTATTTTCTAAAGCGCGCTCTAAAAAAGGGAGACGCAGAAGCGGCATAAATGTCCACTAAAATGAACCAGATGGCCCTTCTGATTCAGAATATGGCTGGAATGATGGTTCGATCGGAACCACTGGCGGATGAACTGCCGGTAGTCGGTCTTAAAGATAAGGATGACATTTCAAATCCTCTGCAAAGCTCATCTATGGCTGAAAAGGAAATGATTCCTAAAAGCAAAGCTGAACGAATATATCGCTCAGCAAGTCAAAACTCACTATGCCAGTAAAGCCTCAAATAGGCCAATCAAGACTGGTCGACCGTATCCGGCGTGCTATGATCAAATACAGTACCCGCCAGAATACATACTTCCGACTCCACATATACAAAGGAACCGGGAATCCTCACTAGCACATCACGCGATTTAAATCCATGTGCAGAAATACTGGAGGAAATGACATACTCCTCCTTTGACAGTTCGTCAGCGGTCTGGAGGGCATTGACTTCGAATAGTATGCGGAACTCCCGAATGACTCCGTAAATACCTTCGACGAGATGGAGATGCTTTTCTGTCAGAAATTCGACCTTAGTTGAGCATTCAGTTAGAGACAGCGATCGCAGGTTTGCCAGAGGAGAGGTGTTGCGAGTCAACTCATACTCGAAGCCTATGTTCACTAGAGCAATTGAAAAAAGTATGGTAGTGATCTCACTCCACGCATTGCACGCTTTTTTCATGCGCTAGTGTGAATAAACGCACTATCGTAATGACACTGGTCAAATACAAGAAACTCATCGATGAAGTTGCAGCCATGGGAATGCTCATAGCCACCCTTGACCCAAATTCAAAGGTGTCCTCGTATATGGCCCTTTTCAAGCCGACAGCCTTCCAAGAGCTCATGGATAAAATGACTTGATTGAATCAGCTGAGTCAAGACCCTTCATCATCTGATGAAGATGAATGAAAAGCGGAGGTAAGGTGGTATTTGTTGCCGACGCTCAACAAAAAAATGAGCGACTTTGAAACAACCTGTCACCAAAATAGCAACGGCGTGGGTACTCGCTTCCCCCGAGGTATACACAGGGGGCATATTTCTCACTGGAGGAAGAATCTCTACGTAAGATGGTCCTTTCTTCTCAAAGAATAGAAAGGATATCAAGGGGCTTACAAACAAGTCCTGTAGTCAAGTGGAATATCCCACTTGAAACCAAAAAAAAAACAAAAAAAAGGTATGTCCACAAGCAAAATGGGCACGGATGAAAACCCGAAAGGGTGCCGTGAGTAAAAACAGCAGGACTACCGGCGATATTTGTGAAAACCCGAAAGGGCGCAGACTCATAACAAAAAAGGGTACGTCCACAAGCAAAATGGGCATGGATGAAAACCCGAAAGGGCTCCGTGAGTAAAAACGGCAGGACTACCGGCGAGTTTTGTGAAAACCCGAAAGGGCGCAATCTCGTCAAAAGACACTTGCAAGGTCCTCTCGACCCTGTAAGGAGAAACCACCTGCGTGAGATCCTTACGACTCACAAAGGAGAAACACACTTATGGATCCCCACGAGTCCTAAGGAGAAATTACACTTAAGAGATCCTCACGACTCGTAAGGAGAACCCTCTTATGAGACCCTCACGGCTCATAAGATTCCAAAAGCCTTAAGCTACAGGGATCTGAACCTGTTCTTAAACAGTCATACACCCTGATTTTGCCCTACAAGTGGTTCAATATTGACCCTTGTGTACAATCCACGGGCATGAATGAACATTTCCCTAACAGAGTCCCACCAGCGACTAGGGATATGCTTACACGGTGAACAAACACTTGTAGGTCCTCTTGACTTGCAAGGAGAAAACACTCTTGTAAGATCCTTACGACTTATAAGAGAACACACACTTAGGAATCCTCACGATTCCTAAGGAGAAAACGCACCAACGAGATCCTCACGACTCGTAGGGAAAAACACCTTTATGAGACCCTTACGGTTCATGAAGTCAAAAGCCTTAGTCGACGGGATCCTAACCCTGTTTACTAATCCACCTTTGTTCGACATCGACAGAGGAAAATGATGATTCGCTCCTGGCAATATCCCAGTTGTAGCGATGTTGATGCCTAAATCGGTATCAAATTCCAAGTCCTTTCATGGCAAATGATGATTCGCTCCTGGAAATATTCCAGTCGCAGCGATGCTGATGCTGAGATTGGCACCAGATTCCAAGTTCCACACTCGCGATAAAAAATCAGCAAGCCAAAAATGCATATGAAATAGCCGAAATGATGGGGCAGCTTGCAACGAAATCAGCAAGTAAAAATGTATGCATACAAAAACAGCCGAAATGATTAGGCAACATGCAATAAAAAGCAGCGAGTAAAAAGAAAAATAGCCGAAATGATTGGGCACCGCGAAAAATAGCCGAAATGATTGGGCAATCGCAATTTTTACGATGTAAAAAGCTGAAATGATAGAGCATCGCGGAAAGAATTTTAAAAAAATGAAAGAATGAAATTTCTTGCCCTGCAGGTGAGGTCGCATTGACCCCTATATACAATCCATGGGCACAAACAAGAAGGGAACCATATCGTCCCACCAGGCTTCATCGAAGTGAAGCCAAATCTCGACGGTTCATAGACAACCCAAAGACAATCTCGACATTCGTTGCAATATTGCAGACACAATGTCAACAAACGAAGTGAAGGAAGATCCCTATCTTCAGGGTCTCAACGTCAACATCGACAACTTACAGATCAACACTGGCGTTCTTCCTCCCTCCAATCGGATCCAGACGCAACATCAACAAACGGAGCCACGACAAAGCCCCTTAGTTCCAAATCTCGATGGTTCACAGACAGCCTAGAGGCTACCTCGGAACCATAGCAAAGTCCCCTAGTTCCAAATCTCGACGGTTCACAGACAGCCTAGAGATCACCAACGGCGTTTCTCCTTACTCCAGCAGGATACAGATGCGACGTCAACAAACAACCCCAGGGAAATCAGTGTCCTTGGCAAATACCTCGATTCAGGGAAATCAGCATCCTTGACGAGAGCACCTCGATTCGCATCGACCCTCAGAGAAATCAACGTCTTTGCAGGAATACCTCGATTCGTTTCAACTCCGAGGAAATCAGTGTCCTTGGCAAAAACCTCGATTCAGGGAAATCAACGTCCTTGACGAGAGCATCTCGAATCGCGTCGACCCATAGAGAAATCAGTGTCTTTGCAGGAGTACCTCGATTCGTCTCAACCCCAGGGAAATCGGTGTCCTTAGAAAAACCTCGATTCGCGTCGACCCGCAGAGAAATCAGCGTCTTTGCAGGAATACCTCGATTCGTCTCAACCCCAGGGAAATCAGTGTCTTTGGAAAAACCTCAATTCGCGTCGACCCACAGAGAAATCAGTGTCTTTGCAGGAATATCTCGATTCGTCTCAACCCCAGGGAAATCAGCGTCCTTGGCAAAATCTCGATTCAGGGAAATCAGCGTCCTTGACAAGAGCACCTCGATTCGCGTCGACCCGCAGAGAAATCAGTGTCTTTGCAGGAATACCTCGATTCGTTTCAACTCCGAGGAAATCAGTGTCCTTGGCATCCTCCTCGATTCAGGGAAATCAGCATCCTTGACGAGTGCATCTCGATTCGTGTCGACCCGCAGAGAAATCAGCGTCTTTGCAGGAATACCTCGACTCGTCTCAACCCTAAGGAAATCAGTGTCCTTGGCAACCTCCATGATTTAGGGAAATCAACGTCCTTGACGAGAGCATCTCGATTCGCGTCGACCCGCAGAGAAATCAGCGTCTTTGTAGGAATACCTCGATTCGTCTCAACCCCAAGGAAATCAGTGTCCTTGGTAACTTCCTCGATTCAGGAAAATCAGCGTCCTTGACGAGAGCATCTCGATTCGTGTCGACCCGCAGAGAAATCAGCGTCTTTCCAGGAATACCTCGATTCGTCTCAACCCCAAGGAAATCAGTGTCCTTGGCAACCTCCTTGATTTAGGGAAATCAGCGTCCTTGACGAGAGCATCTCGATTCGCGTCGACCCGCAGAGAAATCAGTGTCTTTGCAGGAATACCTCAATTCGTCTCAACCCTAGGGAAATCAGTGTCCTTGGCAAAACATCGATTCAGGGAAATCAGTGTCCTTGACGAGAGCACCTCGATTCGCGTCGGCCCACAGAGAAATCAGTGTCTTTGCAGGAATACATCGATTCGTCTCAACTCCGAGGAAATTAGCGTCCTTGGCAAAAACCTCAATTCAGGGAAATCGGTGTCCTTGACGAGAGCATCTCGATTCGCGTCGACCCGTAGAGAAATCAGCTTCTTTGCAGGAATACCTCGATTCGTTTCAACTCCGAGAAAATCAGTGTCCTTGGTAACCTCCTCGATTCAGGGAAATCAGCGTCCTTGACGAGAGCATCTCGATTCGCGTCGACCCGCAGATAAATCAGCGTCTTTGCAGGAATACCTCGATTCGTCTCAACCCCAGGAAAATCAGTGTCCTTGGCAAAAACCTCGATTCAGGGAAATCAGCGTCCTTGACGAGAGCATCTCGATTCGCGTCGACCCGCAGAGAAATCAGCGTCTTTGCAGGAATACCTCGATTCGTCTCAATCCCAGGGAAATCAGTGTCCTTGGCAAAAACCTCGATTCAGGGAAATCAGCGTCCTTGACGAGAGCATCTCGATTCGCGTCGACCCACAGAGAAATCAGCGTCTTTGCAGGAATACCTCGATTTGTTCAACTCCGAGGAAATCAGCGTCCTTGGCAAAAACCTCGATTCAGGGAAATCAGCGTCCTTAACGAGAGCATCTCGATTCGCATCGACCCGCAGAGAAATCAGCGTCTTAGCAGGAATACCTCGATTCGTTTCAACTCCGAGGAAATCAGCGTCCTTTGAAAAAATCTCGATTCAGGGAAATCAACGTCCTTGACGAGAGCATCTCGATTCGCATCGACCCGCGGAGAAATCGGCGTCTTTGCAGGAATACCTCGATTCGTTTCAACTCCGAGGAAATCAGTGTCCTTGGCAAAAACCTTGATTCTGGAAAATCAGTGTCCTTGACGAGAGCACCTCGATTCGCGTCGACCCGCAGAGAAATCAGTGTCTTTGCAGGAATACCTCGATTCGTTTCAACTCCAGGGAAATCAGTGTCCTTGGGAAAACCTCGATTCAAGGAAATCAGCGTCCTTGGCGAGAGCATCTCGATTCGCATCGACCCGTAAGGAAATCAGTGGCTTTGCAGGAATACCTCGATTCGTCTCAACTCCGAGGAAATCAGTATCCTTGGCAAAAACCTCGATTCAGGGAAATCAGCGTCCTTGATGAGAACATCTTGATTCGCGCCGACCCGCAGAGAAATCAGTGTCTCTGCAGGAATATACAACGTCAGCAAAGCGGAGCCACGGCAAAGTTCCCAGTTCCATGACTCGACGGTGCACAAACAACCCAAAGTCAACCCTCGACCTCCCTGTTGAAGCAATGCTTTGACTCGAGAGTAGGTAAACTCATCAATCACTTATGAGTCCTCTTGACTTGTAAGGAAGAACATTCTCTTATGAGATCCTTACGACTCTCAAGAGAAAACACACTTAGGAATCCTCACGATTCCTAAGGAGAAAATACACCTATGAGATCCTCTCGACTCGTAGGGAGAAATAATCTTTATGAGACCCTCACGGCTCATAAAGTTGAAAAGTCTTAGGCGGCAGATCTGAACCTGTTTCCTAAGCCATCGCTTCTTATCTCGATTCAGGGAAATCAGCGTCCTTGGCGAGAACCTCTCGATTCGTTTTGACCCGCAAGGAAATCAGTGACTTTGCGAGAATCTCTCGATTCGTCTCAACTTGCGGGGAAATTAGTGTCCCAACGCATAAAGAAAATTCTCTTGTGGGATCCTTACGATTCTCAGGAGAAAACGCACTTAGGTGTCCTCACGACTCCTAAGGAGAAAACACCTACGAGATCCTCACGACTCGTAGGGAGAAAAGCCTTTGTGATACCCTCACGACTCATAAAGTTGGAAAGTCTTAGGCAACAGATCCTAACCCTGTTTCCTAAGCCATCGCTACCTTATAAAGAGTTCAAGATGAACTGTTATCTACCATCTATAGGCCACACTTGCTAAAGCTACATGCCACTGAAATGGAGAAGTTACTCATGAGCATATAAACTACTTCACGCTAGAGTAAAACATAAAGAAATAGAAGGGTGCGGCTCATGGAGCTGAGGGTTTGGAACTATGTCCCTTAAGAGTCGAGATTTGAGTCAATGATAAATGACGACGCTTGTGTCCGCTCGTTATCTTCTCAGATCAAGATTCTGAAAATTATATACCAAACCGAAACTGGTCATAGGCTATGAATTACTCTGCACTACTTCACCATCGTATATACTTACGTGGGCAAAGTAGTGGGGGCATTTGTTCCCGCCGAAAAAAATTTTGCGCAAAAGAGCCCAAGGTATAAAATGGCAGCGATACATTTAAGAAAATGTGAACCAGTATTTTCCGGGCTGTATTTTGATAAACTTCCGAATGAGAAACAGCTAAATTCTGATGGTATCAAAAGTGTCTTGAAAAATCCTTCAATTTGATATATTATGGGCCTCATAATTCATCCGGTATCAAAAGTTATGGGGTATCACGTGCCCACCCGTGACCGGGCATCACGTGCCCACACGTGACCGGGCATCACGTGCAGACACGTGACCATTTACAGGCAAAGCCTATAAGCATTGAATAAAATAAATAATTGGAAATAATTAATCAGTGGGGTCACGTGCCAACACGTGATGGCCCTTTAAACCCACTGAAAAGAATTAAAGGTATAATAAAATAACAAGGAAAAATCCGAATGGGGCATCACGTGCCAACACGTGACCAAGGGTCACGTGCTGACACGTGATAATTCCTGGGTTCTCTAAAACAACAGAATTAAATTCTGGTCAAATGCTAAATCAGGGGGTCACGTGCCAACACATGATGGGTTCCTAAAGATCTATGAATTAATAGAATTAAATTCTAATTAAGAGGGAATCAAAAACCCAAACTGGAAAAATATTTCTCTAAATCTTTCCAAACAAAAAAAATGGTTCTCTGTAAAATGGAGCACCGTTGGATTAAAAATCCAATGGTGATTAAAAATCACCAATTTATGGAAAGATTTTATACAAGGAAAGATTTCCCTGAAATTTGCCAGGAATAACAAATAAAAGATCTTTTGGATTAAAATTCCAATGGTGAATAAAATTCACTGGATGATCTAAAAGATCATGTTGGTTACAAAAAACAACTAAAATCATTCAATGAAAGATTGACAAAACAAATTAATTCTTTTCTTTCTCATATAAATAGGAGCCAAGAAGAGAAGAGAGGAGGATCTATTTTTTTGGGAAATATACAACAACAGAGAGAAAAAAGAGAGGAGAATTTAATTCTCAAGAGAGAAAAAGAAGATCTCTTCAGAAAAAGAAAACCCTAGGTGAGAAAGAGAAAGAGATCTAAGCTCCATAAAACAAAAAGAGAATTTAATTCTCAATTTAAGAGTTTAACTCTTCTGAATAAGAACTTAGTTCTTCTTTTGGTTGAAGATCTGCAGAAGCCGATCTCCCCAAAAGTTGAGAATTTAATTCTCATCGGGGAGATTCTGCCATGCATATCCAAAACTTAGAGGGAGAATTAAGTTTTAAGAATTTAATTCTCCCAAATTCATAGGAATTTAATTCCTCCAAATGAAACTAGGGTTTAACCCTATATGAGAATTTAATTCTCCCAAATTCATAGGAATTTAATTTCTCCAAATGAAACTAGGGTTTAACCATATATAAGAATTTAATTCTTCCAAATACACAGGAATTTAATTCCTCTAAACAGAACTAGGGTTTTACCC
Organism: Agapanthus africanus; assembly: GCA_030015575.1. NCBI lineage: Eukaryota > Viridiplantae > Streptophyta > Magnoliopsida > Asparagales > Amaryllidaceae > Agapanthus > Agapanthus africanus. The sequence continues at coordinate 160,321,331 of CM057350.1, read as the reverse complement.
AATAAAAGAATTTAATTCTTAAAAACAAGAGACTTAAAGCTCTCCATGCACATAGAGATCAAAGTATCCAACGTGATCACGTGGTAACACGTGACCCTCATCCTCAATGAGTAAAAAAAGAATGAACAAGACAAGGCCACATGTCCCCTCGTGACCCTTAAACAGACCCCTCAAAATGAGAAAGAAAAAGCTTGGAGGAAATGCCTCACGTGCTCACACGTGACCCTCAAAACTAAAGGGAATAAAGCCAAAGGCAATACTGATTTAGGGCGCCTCACGTGTCCCTACGTGACCCCTGACAAACACCTCTTTAAAAAAGAGAAGATGGAAAGAACTGAAGGATTAAAATCCAACGCATGGGCGCCCTCACGTGTCCCCATGTGACCCCTAGCAAATCCCTTCAATATCCAGTGCATGGATGCCTATCACGTGCCCACACGTGATGGCCTGGAAGATTGAAAGTGTTTAAAACTTATTTAAATATTCTGAGAGTAAAATAAAGGAAGCTTAGCCCAATCTAGGGCGCCTCACGTGTCCTCACGTGAGCGCTTCATCTTTTTAGTGTTTAACACTATTTTAAGCATTGCATCCTTAGTGTTTAACACTATTTTATGTGCATCATGTGGGAACACGTGACCGCCAGATATGTGCTAGTGTTTAACACTATTTTTAAACCAGTCTTAGCCTAAATTGGCTAAGTCTTCTAGAGGCAAGACTCCCCTTTGACTGAGCCTCAAACACACTTTTGTCTTCCAAAATTGATCATCTCATATGAGTGCTCAGTACTCAATAAAAGACAAAATGTTGTCAGAGCCCCCAAACCCCTGTTTAGCATTACTAAATAATGGGGGTTTGAACCCAGACAAATGTTCAATAGTCCAACAAAGAGCCAACATTTCAAACATAATTGGACTTAGCCCAAATTGGCCATAAGTCCTCAATTCAGATTTAACTGAGCCAATGTGCTCATAATCTAATTAATTAATCTTAGTTCCAAATTGGACTACAGATCTCCCAATCAACTTTGGTTCAAGGGTACATCTCTGAACTCCTCTGATATTTGTCGTTGTAATCCTTCAACGTCTTCAGAGAGGTGATGGGTCCTAACAACCATACATTTCATAGACTATGACGCCTTTAAACTGGACTGTGAGGTCCCTTTAAACCCACGGACTATGATGTCCTTAACCTCGGACTGTGGGGTCCCTTTAAACCCACGGACTATGATGTCCTTAACCTCGGACTGTGGGGTCCCTTTAAACCCACGGACTATGATGTCCTTAACCTCGGACTATGGGTTCCCTTTAAACCCACGGACTATGATGTCCTTAATCTTGGATCGCAATGTCCCTAAACTAATCGACCGCAATGTCCCTAAACTAAACAACAGAGCCCAAATGCTCTCTTGTTGGATCTAAACGATCCCGTTAAGTTGATCTTAGCCTAAAAATTAGACTAACGTATCCTTAACAAACGTTTAAGTTGATCTTAATCTCAAATGAGACTAACGTATCCTTAAACCCAACCCCCAAACCCAAATCTAAGAAGATACGGATTTGGACTAATCCACGCCCTGCAGGAGACAACATAAATTAGTCTCCATGTACAATCCACGGGCAACCAAAAACAAAACAAACACACACGGCACGAAGTGACCATCTGGAGAAGGAGAAAGTGGTTACCGCGATGCGGTAGCGTAATTAACTGCAGGGGCTTGCGCCTGCAGGGAAGAGCGTCCCCACGATCAAAAACCCCTCAAATGAGGGGGAATCTGACGAAGTCTGCTACATCGGCCGCATCCGGCTGAACCTTCGATACACGATGCCATAAATCAACTTGGCATCTTCGGAGAGGTGGACGGATAGCACCAATTAGCATCTACCCCGAAATTCAGGCAAGACGTTTATCGCGTCTCCTATGTTTCGGCGGAGAACACATCCATTCATATGAAACTTAGGCTTTGATCTAAGGATCATTAGTCGTATATGAGACTAAGATCGACTTAGGAACAATGAGCATATGGTCTCAAATATATTAGTTTAAGGACATCGCAGTCCCATGTTAGTTTAGGGACATTTCGGTCCATTATCGCCGTGTTTGGGGAGATGCGTTAATTTAAGGACATTCGGTCCATCATTCCTGTGTTTGGGGACGAATATTAGTTTAAGAACATTTTGTTCAACATTCCGAAGTTTGGGATGAAGGAGTTGTTGGTGGTTAGAACCGACCACTTCTCCGAAGACGTTGAGGAATTACAACATATATTAGAGGTGTGGAAAGATGTACTCTTGAACCAAATCCTGTATTTGAGGGAAAAGATCGTGATGGATCTAAGAATCGTTAGTCTTATATAAGACTAAGATTAACTTAGAAGATATGGGATGAGATCATTAGTCGTATATAAGACTAAGATCAGCTTGGATATCATTAATGAAAAATAATTAGTCGTATATGGGACTAAGATCAAATTGGATATCACAAGCATATGAGCTCAGTTGATTCAAGAAGAAGCTTAAGCTTCACAGACTTAGCCAATTTGGGCTAAAATTGGGTTTCTATTGTTAGTTATATGTATGCCCTAGAGGCCATTGTTGTACATGAGATGAATATTATAATGGATGCTTGGACATATATATAGAGGACTTTCTTGCTCGACATGATAGTATGCTATATGGATGCTCTTTGTCTTAGCATGTTGACTTGTATAAGTGATGCTGTCTTGCTCTCAAATATTGATAAAGCCCTTAGGATGTGTACTTGACTACCAGGACTATGATGGAGATCATACTAGTGGGGCCAAGGGTAGTCCACAAGTACACCCTATAATTGTTCCTAGTCGAGGGTGTATCGAAACAGGGCATTGATATTCCAGAGTAAACTGGTGTATACGCTTCTCGACCCATATGATGGGCGATGGATGATCCTATATCCATTGGTGTTTGACATCAGAGATGGTATACGGGTGCTCAGTGGAGACTGGGTACACTGAACGGACTCGCCGAGAACTCCTAGATGGTATTATACCTATCGTCAGATAGCAGTTCTCTGGTGACACTGGTACAGGTTAGTCTGTCGACCCGAGATCGTCATAGAGTCTTGTGTGTCTCCTACTGTGCTTTGATTTCCACCCTACTACGGCTCTACTGAGTCGTGAAAATAGGTGGTTTTTGGGTACAGTCCCGGGTCATATGGAGGCAATGAGCGATAGGAGGGGATTCGTCTCTCCCGGTATTGGGGGTGGATGTTGCGCTATGCTCGATTGGCCATAACAGGAAATTCCTGGCCAGGGTTGAGATTTACCGGTAAGTGTTATCAGTAGTTTCTCGAACCGTTATGGACCTTGAATCGGCATGACTTATCAGGCTATTGGGGTCTGATGTTTTACCACCCCCAGGTTGTGATATGCGACATATCTGACGAAAATACCGGACTGTACGATAGTGTTACTGATTGGATTCGCAGGAGTATAAGCAGGCTTGCTTGTTGATCTTCTGATCTCTCAATACCCGGGTGGCCATTATGTTTAGCAGACCGCTTGCGGCTTGTGGGTGTTTGATATGATCATCACCTACTGCCGAAGTATTGACGAGTCTTTAGAGTCCTACACGGAAGTTTCCTGGTTCATGCGAAACGTAGTAGGAGCACATATGTGATATGTGTGGGACTGAGATTAATGCGCGTATGTGGGTGTAATACGCTGAAAACCCTCATGAGACAATATTCCTCCTACTAGGGACACCTAGAGGTTTAACGGCTTGTTGCACATGCTCAGTGCAATCGCGTTTCCCTGCGAAAGTGCGGTTAGGTTTTTGTCGAGAAAAAAAAAATAAGTTTGCTCGAGGACGAGCAAAAGATAAGTTTGGGGGTATTTGTTCACACCATAATATTGTATTATTATATTCCCCATTCTCATTCGTTTTATAAATAAACAGGTGCTTTTGACGCATGTCTGCTACATATTACAGGTTCTTGGACAGAAAACAGTGAAAACGATGAAAAGACGATACAAAAGTGGACTTTGACCAACAAACAGAAGACTCATGATCAAGCCTACATCAAAGATAAAATTCACAAAGTATAAGGCAATGCAAGGTCCAAGATTACAAAGCAAACGGTTAAAAGTCCACCGCAATTGTTCACTGGAGATCTGGAAGAAACATAGAAGCTATTTTAATAAAAGAACCAAATAATAAGGAAGCCCAAAAACAGAAGAGCCAACAAAGGAAATTTCAAGGCCCAATACTTCCTTTTAAAGAGACAGAGACATAAAATTTTACCAAAGCTTGGAATCTACTTTGACTAGGTCATCCTAAGGATATTTTGGTAAATGTAGACGTGCGAATCAATTGTAATATAGGGTTTCTATATCCTATAAATAGAACCCAAATCATTGTATTCTTTTCATGCCTCCCTATGCCTCTTTCTATGAATAAATTCAGATTTCTTTTGGAGAGCATCAATACCTCTTTTCATTTCAGAAATTCAGATCTGAGAAGTCTTGTGTTGATGTTTGGAGAGAGCCATCTGCAAAGAAAGTAGGTAATTTCAATTCTTGCCCTAGGTAATTTTTCATTCTCTGCCCTAGTATAAATTTAATTCCTTGCCCTAGTTAGATAGTTAGATCTTTAATTCAATTGCCCTAGATTAATTTAGTTTTTAGATTTAATTAATCCATTCAAACCGTTTGGAATTAACTCGTAAGAGCGATTAGGAAATTCACAACATCCCTGTGGACCGAACCGTATTCACCGGCTAGCTGCAAAGCGGCGCCGTTCTTAATTGCGGTTAATAGATAGTTTTTGAGATCAACCAAATGGCGCCATTGCCGGGGATCGAACCCGGGTCACCCGCGTGACAGGCGGTAATATATTTTTGATCGTTAAAATCCAATCCAAATCAAATGGCGCCGTTGCCGGGGATGGTGTGTTATTTCCTTTTTGCAATTTCGGGTTAATCTAAAATTAAAAAATGATAAAAACTGAAAAATCAAAAAAAATATATAAAAATTTATCTTTTTTTTATTTTGTGAAGGGTATCTTTGTTTGAATTTTGCAGGATCTACAATTAAGTTCGGATCTGGAAATCTTCAGAGATCAAAACAGCAAATATCAAATCTGAATAAACAGAAGAATATCACAACAGACAACAGAAGAAATTTGGAGGACCGAGTCAACAAGTCAACCGCGGTGATCTGGAGAGAGAGAGAGAGAGAGAGAAATCCGGAGAATTGATCCGTTCCTGCCACCGCGGAACCGCCGCGCGAGCCTACCTGCGACCGCGGAACCGCCGCGTTTTGGTCGAGGCAAAAAAAAAGACGGCAGAAGCACGGCAGAAAAAAAAAACCTGTAAGTCTTCTGATCTCCTCCTCTGCAAATCTCTGATATCTCTTCTAAAAAAATCTCCTACAGGATTCTTTGCGCTTAAAAATCTTTTCCCTTCAAAATAACAAATCTTTTGCAGGATTCTTTGCGCCGCGCATAAAATAAAAAAGATTTGATTGCAAGTGATTTACTGTTTTGCATATCTTTAAAACTGACTTTAAGGGGCTTTTGACCAATTCAAATTGGGTGGGGATTTCATCACCCTTCTCAGGACCCCAGAAATCACATAAGGCATTTGCATTGACCATATCTTAATTAAAAAATACTAGACTCAGCCCTAAGGAGTTCGAGCTCAATAGGACAGAGGACTAGTTATAGGCATCAGCTGTTTATCCTAATCTGACTTTGCGGTGTCTAGGCAAGTGTGTCAAAGGCTAGTGGTTATTAATTAGGCCCACTACTGTAGTTCTTTCCCACTTACCTGGCCCTTACCTGGCCGCAATTGGCGGTGAAGAGGTGGTTTGAGGTCCTATCTCTAGCCCTTTGGAAGAGTTAGGAGCTGTCTAGCTGACCTAGGTGACCCTAGATCTAGGCCTGATTGTGCATTTTTGGTTGATCGAAAGTGTGTCTTAGCCCTTTAAAAAAAAATTTTTTTGCAAACAGTTCCAAATAAAAAAAAAGTGGAAAAAGGAAAAATCTTTTATAAACAACTTGCAAATTTTTGCCGCTAAGAAATCCTTGCACCACCTACCTTCTTTCTCTTCTCTTTGTTCCATCATGGGTACCCCACCTCATAAATCTCTTGCCGAACTTTGGTATCCTGAACCTAACTTTGCCTCTTACGCGAATTGTTTCAGTCGATTTAAGGACGACCCCTCTGTGCCTAAAATTTCTTTGAAAGATCAAATAGAAGCGTCTAGGAGAAACAGTTTGACTTTGCAACCCACTTTGTGTCAACCTTATCAACCTTCACCACCTTCATACGTTGATACCACTTTTTTAAGTCCTGCTGTAACTCCTAAACCGATGTCCATTGCTGAGCATATTGCTCAATCTCGTAGCCGATCTTTCACTCCTCTCCACACATCCAGTTCTAGGGATCAACAAGTCTATTCATCTTTTTATCCACATGTTGACCCTACCCCTGTCCAACCAACCACTTTCTACCAGTCCTGCCCGACTTTCCCACCTTCACTAGACACTATTTCTACACAGCCTTTTGGGAGTTTCACGTCTCCAAACAATTTCGAATCTTTTACCGAAACCCCCTTACCACCCAAGTCTAGTTTGGAAGAGTCGTTGGAGGCTTATATCTTAGCAACTAACAAAATGACTAGGAATGTGGAAGCGTCTGTGGCCGCCCTTATGCAACCTAGTGAACCGGTAGTTAGTTTCCCGCTAGCTCAAAAATTTTCAATGTATAAGGAGGCTGTTGGACAGAGTGAGAATGTGAGAGGATTTCCAAATCAAACCTACCCATACCCTATTGAATCCAACAACTCCAAGTTTCAAACATGTGTCCAAAATGATGAGTTGTGCGACTTTGTAGTGTTTGATTTGCCAGATTGTGAAGAACCCCTTTCGAGTGAAACCGCACCTAATCCGTTTGACCTTTACACCTTCACTCTAGAACCTAAATTGATAAATATCCATGCTTTTGATGAGATGTCAGAAAATATTGATTTTCACTTGATTGAGGATATAGACGCCGGGAATATTTTGGATGATGAACCTGTCGATTTGATTGAAATTTTATGTTCAACTCATCATCCCGAGTCATTAGATGTTTCTCCCGAACTTCATATGCGTCTTTATTTTGATGATAATGGCATGGATAGGCTAAATTTCGAGGAGAATTATGAGGATAGTATTGAGGAGAGTTTTGAGGATCATATTGAGGTTGAACCATTTTTCTTTGATGTGTCTGATTTTCCAATTCATCCTCCTGAACCTTTAACTGTTATATCACCCTCCCTCCTTTCCATCGTTCCGACCACGCTTGAAGACTGTGAGCTTGAAAAATTTTCCTTTGAATCTGACACAGTTCTCACAGCCGATAACACGTACGAGTGTTTCACTTTTTCGGACGATGTTGATGACTCACCGCCCGAGTTTGAGTCCTTTATATTTTCAGATGAGTTAGTTGAACCATCAGACTCGGTTGCTTACAGTCGTTTCGAACCATTGATGGAATCTTTTAAGTTCGAGACAGTTTACTACGGTGAGAATGAAACTATCCCTAATTCACTCCCTTTTGTCCTTCCTATCGTTCCGACCTTATAAGAGACCGTTACGCTTTCATCTCCAATACCAGGTTCGACGGACCCATGTTTTCTTGCGAATCTTGAGGGATTTGACCCCATTTCTCGACAGGTTGATAGGTTAGCACAATCGCTTTTAACACATTGGTCATCACAAATTACGCTAATTTATTCACTCGATTTACACCCTCAAGATCGTACTCCACTCCTTTCTCCTTTCCGCCATTCTTCTCCTCCACCGAGACCATATTCTACCCTTCTTCCCATTCGGTCTCATGTGCTTCTCATTTCTTTCCTCTACACCCCATTATTTCACCAACTCGGCCATTACCACGATAAGATTTTTGAATGGTTGGTGCTAACATTTGGCTTGTGTAAGGCCAAGCTTAAGTTTGGGGGGAACCTTGTTGTATATATGTATGTATAATTTTTGTTTTCTTTTTCTATAAAAAATAAAAAAATTTAAAAAAAATAAAAATGAATAAATAAATTATAAATAAATAAACAGGAGAGTGCCGACATTTCAACCCTCTTGGTATAGCATGACAGTGAGGACACTGTCAAGTTTAAGTTTGGGGGTATGCTCAGTAAGTCTTCTTCCTTCGCATTCATTTGTACATATTTTTGCATTTGTATACTTATTTTAAAATCCATAAAAATTGAAAAATTTCAAAAAAATTATAAAAATTAAAGTATTCAATTTTGGCCTAAGTGACTTGAGTCTAACAAAAAGGTCAACTAGCTAGGAACCACTAGATCTTAGACTTAGTAAATTAAAAACCCTAAAAATAACCTTCCTTAAAGTTTAACGGTAGAAAGTATATGTCTTTGTAGTTTATTTAGAAATAGGCAAATTTTGAGTTAACTTTTTGGGCTAAGTCGAAACAAGGAAGAGTATTGATATTTTTATTAGAATATAAGTTTGAAAAATAGTTCCCAGCTTAAGTCTAGATTCTGAAAACGTATACCCTACAAATTGCACAAACACGCACCATGAAACTTGGAATAGTAGAGGAGACCTTGAAATGCTCTTGTCTAAAGTCCTTAGTACGAAGAAAATAAAATGAAAAATACAAGTGTGAATGAAAAAAAAAATGAACATTGGTTTTTGTGATTACTTAAGGCTGCAAAAATAGAAAAATATTTAGCGAGGGTGCTTCATCACCTAGTGCCTTAGACCAACTGGTTTGGGAGTCACTGCTAAAGCCTTGGGTGTTGCAAGACTAGGAATTACGCTTTAATGTGCAAACACATCTTGTAATCGGTCGTTGGTACCTCAAGAAGTATTAACGGTCGCATGAAGGATGTGTAAGCAAAATTCATTTAAAAATTCACCAATTAATAAGTGCTTTGGACAAAAGGACAAGAGTATGATTGCTTGATTTGAATTTCCAAGTGTAGGGGTGATTTATAAACACACGTAGGGGTATGTGATTGGAGTTTAGATAAAAGAAAGGAGTGAAGAATAGAACTTGTATCTTTAATAGAGTTGATAAAAAATCCTAAGTTGAGATGGAACCCTAGAAGTAAAACTTAAGAGATGCCGAAAGCTAAGTAAGTCTATATAACATATATAATCTTAAGTTAAATGATGAGGAAGCATGAAGAATATGGGTGGATAATTTACGAGTCGACGATAATAGAATTCCTTGTTAGAAAACCTAATTGGAGAATAAAAGTTGAAAAAGCCAAATTGATAGGATTTTGTGGGTGTAATCCACTGAAAACCCTCAGGAGACAACACTCCTCCTACTAGGGACACCTAGAGGTTTAACGGCTTGTTGCACATGCTCAGTGCAATCGCGTTTTCCTGCGAAAGTGCGGTTAGGTTTTGTCGAGAATAAAAAAATAAGTTTGCTCGAGGACGAGCAATAGATAAGTTTGGGGGTATTTGTTCACACCATAATATTGTATTATTATATTCCCCATTCTTATTCGTTTTATAAATAAACAGGTGCTTTTGACGCATGTCTGCTACATATTACAAGTTACAGGTTCTTGGACAGAAAACTGTGAAAACGATGAAAAGACGATGCAAAAGTGGACTTTGACCAACAAACAGAAGACTCTTGATCAAGCCTACATCAAAGATAAAATTCACAAAGTACAAGGCAATGCAAGGTCCATGATTACAAAGCGAACGGTTAAAAGTCCACCGCAATTGTTCACTAGAGATCTGGAAGAAACATAGAAGCTATTTTAATAAAAGAACCAAATAATAAGCAAGCCCAAAAATAGAAGAGCCAATAAAGGAAATTTCAAGGCCCAATACTTCCTTTTAAAGAGACAGAGACATAAAATTTTACCAAAGCTTGGAGTCTACTTTGACTAGGTCTTCCTAAGGATATTTTGGTAAATGTAGACGTGCGAATCAATTGTAACCTAGGGTTTCTATATCCTATAAATAGAACTCAAATCATTGTATTCTTTTCATGCCTCCCTATGCCTCTTTCTATGAATAAAATTCAGATTTCTTTTGGAGAGCATCGATACCTCTTTTCATTTCAGAAATTCAGATCTGACAAGTCTTGTTTTGATGTTTGGAGCGAGCCATCTTCAAAGTAAGTAGGTAATTTCAGTTCTTGCCCTAGGTAATTTTTCATTCTCTGTCCTAGTATAAATTTAATTCCTTGCCCTAGTTAGATAGTTAGATCTTTAATTCAATTGCCCTAGATTAATTTAGTTTTTAGATTTAATTAATCCATTCACACCGTTTGGAATTAACTCGTAAGAGCGATTAGGAAATTCACAACATCCCTGTGGACCGACCCGTATTCACCGGCTAGCTGCAAAGCGACGCCGTTCTTGATTGCGGTTAATAGATAGTTTTTGAGATCAACCAAATGGCGCCGTTGCCGGAGATCGAACCCGGGTCACCCACGTGACAGGCGGTAATATATTTTTGATCGTTAAAATCCAATCCAAATCAAATGGCACCGTTGCCGGGGATGGCGTGTTATTTCCTTTTTGCAATTTCGGGTTAATCTAAAATTAAAAAATCATAAAAACTGAAAAATCAAAAAAAAATTATCATTTTGTTATTTTGTGAAGGGTATCTTTGTTTGAATTTTGCAGGATCTACAATTAAGTTCGGATCTGGAAATCTTCAGAGATCAAAACAGCAAATATCAAATCTGAACAAACAGAGAAATATCACAACAGACAACAGAAGAAATTTGGAGGACCGAGTCAACAAGTCAACCGCGGTGATCTGGAGAGAGAGAGAGAGAAAAAAATCCGGAGAATTGATCCGTTCCTGCCACCGTAGAACCGCCGCGCGAGCCTACCTGCGACCGCGGAACCGCCGCGTTTTGGTCGAGGCAAAAAAAAAAAGGCAGAAGCGCGGCAAAAAACAAACAAACCTGTAAGTCTTCTGATCTCCTCCTCTGCAAATCTCTGATATCTCCTCTAAAAAATCTCCTGCAGGATTCTTTGCGCTTAAAAATCTTTTCCCTTCAAAATAACAAATCTTTTGCAGGATTTTTTGCGCCGCGCATAAAATAAAAAAGATTTGATTGCAAGTGATTTACTGTTTTGCATATCTTTAAAACTGACTTTAAGGGGCTTTTGACCAATTCAAATTGGATGGGGATTTCATCACCCTTCCCAGGACTCCAGAAATCACATAAGGCATTTGCATTGACCATATCTTAATTAAAAAATACTAGACTCAGCCCTAAGGACTTCGAGCTCAATAGGACAGAGGACTTGTTATAGGCATCAGCCTTTTATCCTAACCTGACTTTGCGGTGTCTAGGCAACTGTGTCAAAGGCTAGTGGTTATTAATTAGGACCACTACTGTGGTTCTTTCCCACTTACCTGGCACTTACCTGGCCGCAATTGGCGGTGAAGAGACGGTTTGAGGTCCTATCTCTAGCCCTTTGGAACAGTTAGGAGCTGTCTAGCTGACCTAGGTGACCCCAGATCTAGGCCTGATTGTGCATTTTTGGTTGATCGAAAGTGTGTCTTAGCCCTTTAAAATTTTTTTTTTTTTGCAAACAGTTCCAAATAAAAAAAAGAGGAAAAAGGAAAAATCTTTTATAAACAACTTGCAAATTTTTGCCGCTAAGAAATCCTTGCACCACCTACCATCATTCTCTTCTCTTTCTTCCATCATGGGTACCCTACCTCATAAATCTCTTGCCGAACTTTGGTATCCTGAACCTAACTTTGCCTCTTACGCGAATTGTTTCAGTCGATTTAAGGACGACCCCTCCGTGCCTGAAATTTCTTTGAAAGATCAAATAAAAGCGTCTAGGAGAAACAGTTTGACTTTGCAACCCACTTTGTGTCAACCTTATCAACCTTCATACGTTGATACCACTTTTTTAAGTCCTGCTGTAACTCCTAAAACGATGTCCATTGCTGAGCATATTGCTCAATCTCGTAGCCGATCTTTCACTCCTCTCCACACATCCAGTTCTAGGGATCAACAAGTCTATTCACCTTTTTATCCACATGTTGACCCTACCCCTGTCCAACCAACCACTTTCTACCAGTCCTGTCTGGCTTTCCCACCTTCACTAGACACTGTTTCTACACAGCCTTTTGGGAGTTTCACGTCTCCAAACAATTTCGAATCTTTTACCGAAACCCCCTTACCATCCAAGTCTAGTTTGGAAGAGTCGTTGGAGGGTTATGTCTTAGCAACTAACAAAATGACTAGGAATGTGGAAGCGTCTGTGGCCGCCCTTATGCAACCTAGTGAACCGGTAGTTAGTTTCCCGCTAGCTCAAAAAAATTCAATGTATAAGGAGGCGGTTGGACAGAGTGAGAATGTGAGAGGATTTCCAAATCAAACCTACCCATACCCTATTGAATCCAACAACTCCAAGTTTCAAACATGTGTCCAAAATGATGAGTTGTGCGACTTTGTAGTGTTTGATTTGCTAGATTGTGAAGAACCCCTTTCGAGTGAAACCGCACCTAATCCGTTTGACCTTTACACCTCCACTCTAGAACCTAAATTGATAAATATCCATGCTTTTGATGAGGTGTCAGAAAATATTGATTTTCACTTGATTGAGGATATAGATGCCGGGAATATTTTGGATGATGAACCTGTCGATTTGATTGAAATTTTATGTTCAACTCATTATCCCGAGTCATTAGATGTTTCTCCCAAACATTATATGCGTCTTGATTTTGATGATAATGGCATGGATAGGCTAAATTTCGAGGAGAATTATGAGGATAGTATTGAGGAGAGTTTTGAGGATCATATTGAGGTTGAACCATTTTTCTTTGATGTGTCTGATTTTCCAATTCATCCTCCTGAACCTTTAACTGTTATATCACCCTCCCTCCTTTCCATCGTTCCGACCACGCTTGACGACTGTGAGCTTAAAATTTTTTCCTTTGAATCTGACACAGTTCTCACAGCCGATAACGCATATGAGTGTTTCACTTTTTCGGACGATGTTGATGACTCACTGCCCGAGTTTGAGTCCTTTACATTTTCAGATGAGTTAGTTGAACCATCAGACTCGGTTGCTTACAGTCGTTTCGAACCATTGATGGAATCTTTTAAGTTCGAGACAGTTTACTACTGTGAGAATGAGACTATCCCTAATTCACTCCCTTTCGTCCTTCCTATCGTTCCGACCTTATAAGAGACCGTTACGCTTTCATCTCCAATACCAAGTTCGACGGACCCATGTTTTCTTGCGAATCTTGAGGGATTTGACCCCATTTCTCGACGGGTTGATAGGTTAGCACAATCGCTTTTAGCACATCGGTCGTCACAAATTGCGCTAATTTATTCACTCGATTTACACCCTCAAGATCGTACTCCACTCCTTTCTCCTTTCTGCCATTCTTCTCCTCCACCGAGACCATATTCTACCCTTCTTCCCATTCGGTCTTGTGTGCTTCTCATTTCTTTCCTCTACACCCCATTATTTCACCAACTCGGCCATTACCACGATAAGATTTTTGAATGGTTGGTGCTAACCTTTGGCTTGTGTAAGGACAAGCTTAAGTTTGGGGGGAACCTTGTTGTATATATGTATATATAATTTTTGTTTTCTTTTTCTATAAAAAATAAAAAAATTTAAATAAAAAAAAATAAATTATAAATAAATAAACAGGAAAGTGCCGACATTTCAACCCTCTTGGTGTAGCATGACAGTGAGGACACTGTCAAGTTTAAGTTTGGGGGTATGCTCGGTAAGTCTTCTTCCTTCGCATTCATTTATACATATTTTTGCATTTGCAAACTTATTTTAAAATCTATAAAAATTGAAAAATTTCAAAAAAATTATAAAAATTAAAGTATTCAATTTTTGCCTAAGTGACTTGAGTTTAACAAAAAGGTCAACTAGCTAGGAACCACTAGATCTTAGACTTAGTAAATTAAAAACCCTAAAAATAACTTTCCTTAAAGTTTAACGGTAGAAAGTATATGTCTTTGTAGTTTATTTAGAAATAGGCAAATTTTGAGTTAACTTTTTGGGCTAAGTCGAAACAAAGGAAGAGTATTGATATTTTTATTAGAATATAAGTTTGAAAAATAGTTCCTAGCTTAAGTCTAGATTTTGAAAACGTATACCCTACAAATTGCACAAACACGCACCTTGAAACATGGAATAGTAAAGGAGACCTTGAAATGCTCTTGTCTAAAGTCCTTAGTACGAAGAAAATAAAATGAAAAATACAAGTGTGAATGAAAAAAAAATGAACACTGGTTTTTGTGATTACTTAAGGCTGCAAAAATAGAAAAATATTTAGCGAGGGTGCTTCATCACCTAGTGCCTTAGACCAACTAGTTTGGGAGTCACTGCTAAAGCCTTGGGTGTTGCAAGACTAGGAATTACGCTTTAATGTGCAAACACATCTTGTAATCGGTCGTTGGTACCTCAAGAAGTATTAACGGTCGCATGAAGGATGTGTAAGCAAAATTCATTTAAAAATTCACCAATTAATAAGTGCTTTGGACAAAAGGACAAGAGTATGATTGCTTGATTTGAATTTTCAAGTGTAGGGGTGATTTATACACACACGTAGGGCTATGTGATTGGAGTTTAGATAAAAGAAAAGAGTGAAGAATAGAACTTGTAGCTTTAATAGAGTTGATAAAAATTCCTAAGTGGAGATGGAACCCTAGAAGGAAAACTTAAGAGATGCCAAAAGCTAAGTAAGTCTATAGAACATATATAATCTTAAGTTAAATGATGAGGAAGCGTGAAAAATATGGGTGGATAATTTACGAGTCGACGATAATAGAATTCCTTGTTAGAAAACCTAATTGGAGAATAAAAGTCGAAAAAGACAAATTGATAGGATTTTATGGGTGTAATCCGCTGAAAACTCTCAGGAGACAACACTCCTCCTACTAAGGACACCTAGAGGTTTAACGGCTTGTTGCACATGCTCAGTGCAATCGCGTTTCCCTGCGAAAGTACGGTTAGGTTTTTGTTGAGAATAAAAAAATAAGTTTGCTCGAGGACGAGCAAAAGATAAGTTTGGGGGTATTTGTTCACACCATAATATTATATTATTATATTCCCCATTCTTATTCGTTTTATAAATAAACAGGTGCTTTTGACGCATGTCTGCTACATATTACAGGTTACAGGTTCTTGGACAGAAAACAGTGAAAACGATGAAAAGACGATGCAAAAGTGGACTTTGACCGACAAACAGAAGACTCTTGATCAAGCCTACATCAAAGATAAAATTCACAAAGTACAAGGCAATGCAAGGTCCAAGATTACAAAGCGAACGGTTAAAAGTCCACCGCAATTGTTCACTAGAGATCTGGAAGAAACATAGAAGCTATTTTAATAAAAGAACCAAATAATAAGCAAGCCCAAAAATAGAAGAGCCAATAAAGAAAATTTCAAGGCCCAATACTTCCTTTTAAAGAGACAGAGACATAAAATTTTACCAAAGCTTGGAGTCTACTTTGACTAGGTCTTTCTAAGGATATTTTGGTAAATGTAGACGTGCGAATCAATTGTAACCTAGGGTTTCTATATCCTATAAATAGAACCCAAATCATTGTATTCTTTTCATGCCTCCCTATGCCTCTTTCTATGAATAAAATTCAGATTTCTTTTGGAGAGCATCGATGCCTCTTTTCATTTCAGAAATTCAGATCTGACAAGTCTTGTGTTGATATTTGGAGAGAGCCATCTGCAAAGTAAGTAGGTAATTTCAATTCTTGCCCTAGGTAATTTTTCATTCTCTGCCCTAGTATAAATTTAATTCCTTGCCCTAGTTAGATAGTTAGATCTTTAATTCAATTGCCCTAGATTAATTTAGTTTTTAGATTTAATTAATCCATTCACACCGTTTGGAATTAACTCGTAAGAGCGATTAGGAAATTCACAACATTCCTGTGGACCGACCCGTATTCACCGGCTAGCTGCAAAGCGGTGTTGTTCTTGATTGCGGTTAATAGATAGTTTTTGAGATAAATCAAGCTTGAGTTTTCTCGACGTAGATCATCTTCGGCCTCGAAGACTTTGAGCAAGCTTGTTCATTTCTTCATGTGAACCCTTACTAGAGTTCGTATGTTCACTACTTGGAGCGAAGGGACTACTACACGGAGCTTTAGAAGTGAAGGACCGGTCTACAAAGGTTGTATTCTTTGTTCTTTTCTATGTAATGTTTGATTACATGTTTATGTTATCCTAACTTTCTAGTTTGATTCCTAGGTTAGTTTGCTTAGCACCCACTAAAAATTTTGTTGTGGCATGTTTGATGCTTGCAAACCCAAGGCATGGTGTTAAGGAAACCCAACAGTGGTATCAGAGCCAAACTAGAAACTTAGACGATGTTAAATTTAATGCGAAACCGAAACAATTCCGAAACTACGATATTCTGAAACCCTGAATTTTGCTCTCTGTCGTATTTTTAATGGTTTGTAAAAATTATTTTAGCAACTGCAGAAGCTTGTATATGATACATATAGAGCACAGAAAAAAATTGAGGCCGTTCCATTGGTTTTGACCCAATGAGAACCTTCCAAAAACCGAGCAGGCCGGCCTGGAATGCTCCAAATCACCTCAATTTTCTCCTGTGCTATGTTATGTAGGTATTAGGGTTTCAGGTACTGTTTGTTTAGTCCAAAATTTCATGTGATGTTTATTTTGATATAGGGCTAATACGGAGTGTTTCGTAGTCGTATTTTAACATTATATTGGTAACCTAGACTATGTTTAACAGTTCGAACGAACTTCAAACACCACATCAATAACCCTTCTGAAATTTTCCAAGAGTTGGAATTTTCTAAGTTTAAAATTTCCAGAAAATCATGCAAGCGATTCTGTGAACTCTCTAGAAGAACGATACCCAAACTCGACTTTTTGGATCGCGGAACCGCGGTCATACCCTAGGGTTTGCGAAAGTTCCGCGGCGACTTGAGTGAGGCATGGGTCGGCCTTTCTATGGATGGTTCATAGGTGCTGTGGCATGTTCTGGGTACTTTTTGAACTCCGCTCAAGTGTTGAGCTCTTTGGGAAATTATGGGTGTTTGTTTGTTCGATCGAAAAGTTTATCATCTAGCTATCTGTGATTATGATACAATATTTAGAATCCACAATAATTAGTTATGTGATAACTAGTTTGAATTTTATAAATCTAGCAAGTTAGTCTCATTTGATCGGTTGCCACGGAATTTTGATGTGGATCAAAAGTCCGTCTCAATCACGTAGCGTACGCGGATACTCGTCGGGTAACCTTACTAGATGGCCACGCCCCATAGCCCCGACCAAGTGACTGTAGGAGAACCCCGTTGCCAAAAACATCCGTTCGGGTGCTCGCGACCGCGGTGTTCCGCCTTAGTGCACTTCGTCGATGGCATCGGGGGTGTGGCCGTCTACTAAAGTTTCCGACGAGCATTCAATCAAGTTATCGGGAATCTTGTTGAATTAACTGATAGGTTATTGGAAAGTGTTTTCAATATTGAGACTAAAATGCGGGGTTTATAATTGTTAGGCATGTGATGTTTAAGGAATTATTTTGGTAAGGAATGAAATCCGAAGTATGTGATATTTCGGGTTTATGATGTCTAAGGTGTTGCGGATTCCAACTGTTGTAGCTTTTTACTTTCTTTTCTGCGACCGTAAGTGTAATATGTGGTTTATCGCCGGTTTCGTTGCTATACATCAACAACAATTGGAATACACATATTTACTTACGTTGATGACATGTGATGTTATGTGTTGCTGTGATATGTTATATTGGATTGTCGTGTTTGAATAGCCGGGGTTTTATGTGAGATGAGAGTTTTTCATTTCCATTCATGTAAAATTCAATGTATGTAATATTCTTTTATTGAGGCACTTCCGGGTTGAGGATGATGTCACCATTGATGTATATTATTTACTTTTCCGCTTTAGGATAGACCCAAGGAGGGGAGTGTAAAGTTAGTCTAGCACCCTATGAAGAGTTTTGAAGCATCACATGTCTCAAAGTTTGTATTTTTTAAGGTGTTAAGCTAACATGCAAAGGATAGATCCTAGAAAATTAGGGTTATCAAAGCTTTAAGCTAGTAAAGACTAGGGTTTGAAGGCTACAACCTTTGTAGCTCCCCTTTGCAAGACTCCTTGGTGTCTTGGGTGTTGAATCGAGGTCCTCTTGAACTCCCCTTGTGTCCACGACGATCCACCGCGGAGATCTCCGTCCAAGCTCGCTACTTTGTAAAACCGAAGGAAACACTCTAATCAAGTTGGCTAGACTTGAGTAGAATGGTGTTGTGGCTTTGGATCTCACTTCAAAAACCTTTCTTTGATTGTATTTAACTCACTAGAAAAACCTAGAGAGGAAAAGATGAAGGAAGATGAAGATGGTGGCCTTTCTTTGCAAGAGGTAAAAAGATAACCTTGAGTTAAAAAACAAGAGAAAGAAATATATATCACTATATATATATAATTCCTTCTTGACTTCAACCATGATTAAATGATAGATAGTTAATTTAACTTGGGTTTAGAATGATAAAGAGAAGGATAACCATAGGTTAGTGGTAGTTGAGCTAGGTTAGGTTAGAAGAAGAGTGTGGAAACTAACATGATTATCCTTTCCTTTTTCATTTAACTTTAAAACCAAAATTAAATAATTATCCATTATTTAATCCATGGTGTGAGTCTTGCATTGCCACCATTTCCATATGCTAACAACCATGATGGATGGGTGTATGTATGTATGCATGTATGCACATCCACATGTGCATGAAACTAGAAAGAAAATAAAGAAACGCATGCATGCATGCATACATCCATCAAACCCTAGAAAGGTTTCAAGTGAGATAACTAATGGTTAGATGATAAATCAACACTTAATTTATCAATTCGGTCATATCTCATACGACCCCACCAAAAGTAGGCCACCCGATCAATGTTCGGTATCATATACGCACATTTCAATCGGGTGCAAGTGCATATCGCATACGCGCACCACAACGTTTCGCCTGGACTGGGTAACTCGTTTGTGGGACTCTAAGACTCGTCAATACGCCGGCAGAGGGTAATGATCATATCAAGTACCCTCAAGCCGCAAGCGGTCAGCTAAACGTAACGGCCGCCCGGGTATTGAGCGATCAGAAGACAACAAGCGAACCTGCTACAACTCCCGTCGAGCCATCCGGCAACACTACCGTAAAGTCCGGTCTCTTCGTCAGATATGCTGCATATCGAGCCTAGGGATGGTCACGTCGACCCCAATAACTCAATAAGTCGTGTCGGTGAATGGTCTATAACAGATTGAGAAACTACTGATAACACTTATCAGCAAATCTCAGCAGCCCTGGCCAGGGACTTGCTGTTATAACCAGTCAAGCACAGCACAGCATCAACTCCCAATACCGGGAGAGACGAAACCCCTCCTATCGCTCATTGCCTTCGTGTGTCCCGGGACTGTACCCAACGGCCACCTGTTTGCACGACTCAGTAGAGCCGTGGTAGGGTGGCAATCAAAGTACAGTGGGAGAACACACAAGACTCCATGACGATCTCGGGTCTACAGACTAACCTGTACCAGTGTCACCTGAGAACTGCTATCCGACGATAGATATAATTCCATATAGGAGTTCTCGGTGAGTCCGTCCAGTGTACCCAGTCAGCACTGAGCACCCGTATATGATCTTGATGTCAAACATCGATGAATGTGGGAACATCCATCGCGCATCACATGGGTCTAGTATCATATACGCTAGTCTACTCTGGTATATCGATGCCCCGTCTCGATACACCTCCGACTAGGGACATTTCAGGATATGCTTATAGACTACAAATGTCCCACTAGTATGATCTCTATCATAATCAGAGTAGTCAAGCAGATATCCTTGGGACTTTATCAGCATGTATGAATGAATAAAAGCATGATCAAATCAACATGTCAGATAAAGAATAACCAGATAGCATACTATCATGTCGAGCAAGAATGCAAACTGAATATATATACATGTATAGATACATCCACTATCACATAATGGCCTCTAGGGCATACATATATCCAACAATCTCCCACTTGCACTAAGGCCAGTTATTGGCGTATCTCATACCCAACATCTCAAAAAGTCGCTCATGCTGTGGCTGAGGGAGGGCCTTGCTGAGTGGATCCGCGGCGTTGTTCTTTGTGTCAACTCTCTTAATCTCGATCTCGCGGCGATCTACAATCTCCCGGATCAAATGAAAGCGCCTCAGGATGTGTCTGGACCGCTGATGGGATCTGGGCTCCTTGGCTAACGCCATCGCCCCATTATTGTCACAATACAAAGGTATTGGATCAATAATGGTTGGAACTACTCCTAGCTCCGAGACGAACTTCTTCATCCAGACGGCTTCCTTGGAGGCATCATTTGCAGCAATGTACTCAGCTTCCATCGTAGAGTCTGCAACGGTATCCTGTTTGGAACTCTTCCAACTTACCGCCCCTCCATTGAGGGTAAATACAAACCCTGAGATAGATTTGCTGTCATCCTTATCGCTCTGGAAGCTCGAATCGGTAAAGGCCTCCATTTGGAGATCTGTATTACCATACACCAAGAACAATTCTTTAGTCCTTCGTAAGTACTTAAGAATGTTCTTCACAGCTGTCCAGTGGTTCTCCCCTGGGTTGGATTGATACCTGCTTACAACACTAAGTGCATAAGCTACATCTGGGCGTGTACATAACATCGCATACATTATAGACCCTACTGCCGAAGCATAAGGTATAATGCTCATGCGAGCTCTCTCTTCATCGGTCTTTGGACAAGAATCCTTGGAGAGAGTGACTCCATGGCAAGCGGGTAAGGCACCCCGCTTGGAGTCTTCCATACTAAACCTCTTTAGGATGGTGTTGATGTACCTGGTTTGGGACAATCCCAATAACTTTTTGGATCTATCCCTATAGATCCTTATGCCCAGGATGTATATGGCATCACTCAGGTCCTTCATGGAGAACCTTAGTGATAAGAATGATTTGACCGACTGTAGCATAGGAATATCATTTCCTATCAGAAGAATGTCATCCACGTACAATACGAGGAATGTGACAGCTCTTCCTACAGCCTTCTTATAAACACAAGGTTCATCTGGATTTTTGATGAAATCAAACTCTTTGATAACATCATCGAAACAGATGTTCCAACTCCGAGATGCCTGCTTCAACCCATATATGGATTTAAGCAATCTACATGATTTCTCGCTGCTCCCACTGTCAATGAAGCCCTCTGGCTGATCCATATAAACGCATTCTTCTAAATTTCCATTTAGAAATGCTGTTTTAACGTCCATCTGCCAGATTTCATAGTCGTAGTGAGCAGTTATAGCAAGTAGGATCCGAATGGATTTAAGCATGGCTACGGGCGAAAAAGTTTCGTCATAGTCCAAACCTGGTCTTTGACGAAAACCTTTCGCCACAAGTCTTGCCTTATAGGTCTCTACCTGCCCATCCACACCAATCTTTCTTTTAAAGATCCATTTGCACCCTACAGGTTTTACCCCAGGGGGTACAACGTCCAAAGTCCATACTTTGTTGGTGTACATAGACTCCATTTCGGATCTCATGGCATCCAGCCACTTCACAGAGTCACCACTCGTGATAGCCTGCTGAAAACTGGTAGGATCATCATCATCCATGATGCAATCTTCTCCGTTACCATCAATGAGGAAACCGTAGTACCTCTCCGGTGGGCGAGAAGTCCTACCAGACCTACGGAGTGGCCGAGGTTCTTCAGTTTCTGTTGCAACAGCCGGTTCAACCAAATCGTCATTTGTAGTTTGTGTCTCCAGAACCTCTTCTAGATCTACCACCTTGCCATCATCTTTATCTGTAAAAAACTCTTTTTCCAAGAATGTGGCATACTGAGAAACAAACACTTTTTGTTCCTCTTTGTGGTAGAACAGATATCCATAAGAATTCTTTGGATATCCCACAAAGTTACACATGACTGACCGTGTCTCGAGTTTGTCCGGATTCTGTTTTTTAACATAGGCCGGGCAACCCCAAATCTTAATTCTCTTAAGAGATGGTCTCTTCCCATTCCATATCTCATATGGCGTGGTAGAAACGGCTTTGGTTGGAACCCTGTTTAGCAGAAACGCTGCAGTCTCCAATGCATGTCCCCAAAACGAGACGGGTAACTCAGCGTCACTCATCATGGACTGGACCATATCTAATAGGGTCCTATTCCTTCGTTCTGACACACCGTTGTGCTGTGGTGTGTAAGGAGGAGTGAGCTGAGAGAGAATCCCATTCTCTTTTAGGAAGTTTGCAAATTCTGTACTGAGATACTTTCCACCTCGATCTGATCGAAGCATCTTAATACTCAAGCCGGTTTGTTTTTCTACTTCTTGTTTATATTCAACGAATTTCTCGAAAGCGTCGGACTTGTGTTTTAATAAAAATACATGACCGAATCTTAAGAAATCGTCGGTGAATGTAATGAAGTATGAAAAACCGCCTCTAGCCTGTGTAGACATTGGTCCACATACATCACTATGTATGAGGCCAAGGAGCTGAGTAGCTCTTTCTCCGTGTCCTGTAAACGGAGTTTTGGTCATTTTACCCTTGATACAAGACTGGCAAGTCGCATAAGATTTATATTCAAAAGAGTTTAAATATCCATCTTTATGTAACTTGTTTAGTCTTGTTTCGTTAATATGACCAAGTCTACAATGCCAAAGAAAAGCTTCATTTAATTCTGAAAGTTTTCTTTTATTAGTGTGTTGTATACTGAAAACTGTGTGTTGATTTAGGACATATATTCCGTTATTAAGCGTACCATACCCAACCAACATTTGATTTAGGTGAATGTTCATAACATTGTTCTGCAACACAAAATTATATCCTTCATTGTCCAACAAAGAAACGGATATTATATTACATAGCATACTTGGTACAAAATAACATGGATTCAAAATCAAAATACATCCAGATGGCAACCCCAAGTGATACTCTCCTACTGCGACTGTATGTACATTGGAACCATTTCCAACGCGGAGAGTATGGTCACCTGTCTTCAAAACCTTGCTATTTCTCAGCCCCTGCATAGAATTGCAAATGTGAGAACCTGAACCGGTATCCAATACCCAGGAAGCAGAGTTTATAGAAAAACAGTTTTCAGTCACAAACGCACCTGAAGCAGAAGCATCACCATGCTTCTTCTTGGGACTTAGGTACTCCGTGCAATTGCGCTTCTAATGTCCAGTCTTGTGGCAATGAAAACACTCGCCTTTCCCTGGGTCTCCAGCCGTGGACTTTCCCTTTCCCTTCACCTTTC
Source organism: Agapanthus africanus (assembly GCA_030015575.1). NCBI lineage: Eukaryota > Viridiplantae > Streptophyta > Magnoliopsida > Asparagales > Amaryllidaceae > Agapanthus > Agapanthus africanus. The sequence continues at coordinate 160,298,039 of CM057350.1, read as the reverse complement.
TGACTCCACCCTTAGGATTAGTGGGTTTCTTCTTTTTCTTTCCCTTGGCCTTAGCTTTTGGGCGAGAAGAAGAAGACTGTCTAATGGTCATAACGGGAGTCTTTGCTGACTTCATAGTGCTCTCTGCACTCCTTAACATATTAAGGAGTTCAGGGAGGTCCTTCTCCATGCCATGCATGTTGAAGTTCACTATGAACTGAGCAAAGGTGGAGGGGAGGGACTGCAGAATAATATCTATATATTGTTCATTGTCCATTGTCCATCCAAGGTCCTCAATCTCTTCTATAAGAGCTATCATCTTCAACACATGGTCTCCTACTGGTGTGCCAGGGGCCATTCGCATCTGAAACAGTTTCTTTGATGCTTCGTATCGTAATACGCGGGATTGCTCCCCATACAACTCCTTTGTATGGAGCAGTATCCCGTGAATGTCCATGTCCTCGTGCTGCTTTTGATGTGTGTTATCCATCGATGCAAGCGCGAGGCATGTGGCCGTGGCACAGTCAGCGTCCCATGTCTTGCGGACTTCAATGTCCGCAACTGAGGATTTTGGGCCTGGGACGGGCGGGGCTGAAGCCGTGAGGACATATGATACTTTATCATAAGTCAAGGCGATCTTCAGATTCCTTAGCCAGTCTTTATAGTTGGTCCCATTCAGTTTGTTTTTATCTAGTAGAAGCTTAAGTCCAGTCATTGGTATCTGCCATTAAGAGAGAGAAAAGAATACACTCAGCGAAAGCTCTTGCATAGATTAGATTGGTTTATTATCTTGTCTAATCGATATTTCCCACTGCATTTTATCAAGTTTTTCTTTCAAACCTTAAAAAGAAAAACTAGCCAGGATTAATTACAGTCTACAACTTCGCTAACCGTTTAGCCAGGCCAGTGTCGGTACTTTGAGGGAGGTTCCCCGTGCTGTCGCACGGACCTAATTAGAGTAAACCTCGTTTTCCCAGAGGCGGAGCCCCGTTAACACCTTTCTAGACACCTAATGAGTTAGCTAATTGTAAACTGTAAAACTCTCCTAGGAGCAACTATTGCCCACAGTGGGATCGGGTTCCAACCATCACATGGAAGGTATGCAATCTCATTGCAAATTTCAACACTTGAAATTCCCGATGTAATTTTTACCCCTAGTACTTATGACCTTAACTATAGTCAACAAATCATAAGTACCAGTCAAGTTCTACCCGTCATTTCTTGATTAATTAGACCCACCCATATGACCCTTAACTATGGTCAACAAAGTCGCATGAATGTCCTAATTAATCTGCATCATATGCAGTGTAGGAAGACATCACTTAGCTACCGTACACTACGCCTTAACTAAAGTCAACAAACGTAGCACGAATACCAAGTACTCTACTTCCTAAAATGACGGAGGGTTGCGAATGATTTTTAAGAAAATCTTTAACGCTTTGAACTTGATATCGTTGTAGAATCAAACAGTTTTCAAAAGGAGTGGCTTAAGCTCCGCAGTTTTGAAATGTAGCTTTTTCACAAATAGCCGAGTAGTTTTTAAATCCGATTCTACAACATCTTTTTAGGTTTATTTTCTTTACATTAATCACATTAATGTAATCCCATCATTTAATTCCTTAAGCCAATCACAGAAAAGAAACGAAAATAACACGTACGCTTATGCCATCCGCATTCGCCGCAATGTTCCGTTATGCACCGTTAGGTTACTTAACTAATGGCATACCGGGATGGGACTAGCGCGGGTGTAAAACATAAGCAACGTCTACTATATATCATATATATAATATGTCATTCGTCTCAGATATCACAGAACACAGGCAGCAGAAACATAGATATAACGTGGGATATCCTAGGACGTCCGTATTTAGTATTTAGCCAGAATAGAAAATACGGATTCCACAGTCGCGATGAATAGCCAAGCCCACACCCTGGACCCCTACGAGAGCGGCAAGTGACCCTACCAATCCTGGAGTTTAGGAGACCCGGTCTCGACTCCTCGAGATGGCCTCCCACTGAACCCCAGAACCCGGTCACCTGTGCTCCCCTCCTTGGGTCCATCCTAATGCGGAAAAGTAAATAATATACAACACTGGTGACACAACCGCAACCTGGAAGTGCCCCAAATAAAAGAATATTACATTACATTTGAATTTACATGAATGAAAATATAAAACTCTCATCTCACAAAAAACCCCCGGCTATTCGATCGCGACAATCCTGCACATCATATCTCAGCAACACATAATATCACATATCATCAACGTAAGTAAGTATGCGTACCCCGATTGTCGTTGATGTATAGCAACGAAACCGGCGATATCTGACATACTACACTTACGGTCACAGAAAAGAAAGTGTAAAATAGTATCACATTCCGGATAAACAGACAGTATTGAATTTTTCGAACGAACTATCAAATACCCAGGATTCACTAAAGCCCAACACTTGAGCAGGATTCAAACACCTAGAGTGTGACACAGTAGTAGCGGTCCAGCCGTAGAAGGGTCAAGCCAACGCCTCACATGTGGCACGCCGTACTGCCCCAAACCCTAAGGTTCAAAGGGCAGTTCAAGACGGTCACATAATCGAGTTAAGGTTTGTTGTCTTCTAGAGGGACCACCACAAAAAGACTTGCACGTATTTCCAAAGTATTCAAACCCCGTGAATAGTGAGCAAATGACATTCGTTCAAACACTTCAATACTTCCTAATTTACCCGGAAAAGCTACGAAAACAAAATTCCGATCGAATCGACGGGTCCAAAATTATCTCCAGAATTTTTCTAAACTAAATACAAATCAAAAATATCCAAAAATATGTACAAGCAGATTAATGAATTACAGAAGAAAAATGATCCATCAATTTATATATATGGCCGCGGAACCGCGGCCTAAGCAATCTTAGACCGCGTGTCCGCGGCGGTTCTAACTGTTCATGTGATTATTTTTCTGCCGTAATCCTTATATTTTCCTGCTATGATTTTTACATATTTTTAATTCTGCAAAATGTCAATTTTTAGAAAATTTCCAGAGAGCCCCTTAAAAAGCCGTATTTCGGTTCGATCGGAGTTTTGACTTCGTAAAAAGGTCGCCTAATGTTCTAGGTCGGCTCTGATACCAATGTAAGGTTAGTCTAGCACCCTATGAAGAGTTTTAAAGCATCACATGTCTCAAAGTTTGTATTTTTTAAGGTGCTAAGCTAACATGCGAAGGATAGATCCTAGAAAATTAGGGTTATCAAAGCTTTAAGCTAGTAAAGACTAGGGTTTGAAGGCTACAACCTTTGTAGCTCCCCTTTGCAAGACTCCTTGGTGTCTTGGGTGTTGAATCGAGGTCCTCTTGAACTCCCCTTGTGTCCACGACGATCCACCGCGGAGATCTCCGTCCAAGCTCGCTACTTTGTAAAACCGAAGGAAACACTCTAATCAAGTTGGCTAGACTTGAGTAGAATGGTGTTGTGGCTTTGGATCTCACTTCAAAAACCTTTCTTTGATTGTATTTAACTCACTAGAAAAACCTAGAGAGGAAAAGATGAAGGAAGATGAAGATGGTGGCCTTTCTTTGCAAGAGGTAAAAAGATAACCTTGAGTTAAAAAACAAGAGAAAGAAATATATATCACTATATATATATAATTCCTTCTTGACTTCAACCATGATTAAATGATAGATAGTTAATTTAACTTGGGTTTAGAATGATAAAGAGAAGGATAACCATAGGTTAGTGGTAGTTGAGCTAGGTTAGGTTAGAAGAAGAGTGTGGAAACTAACATGATTATCCTTTCCTTTTTCATTTAACTTTAAAACCAAAATTAAATAATTATCCATTATTTAATCCATGGTGTGAGTCTTGCATTGCCACCATTTCCATATGCTAACAACCATGATGGATGGGTGTATGTATGTATGCATGTATGCACATCCACATGTGCATGAAACTAGAATGAAAATAAAGAAACACATGCATGCATGCATGCATACATCCATCAAACCCTAGAAAGGTTTCAAGTGAGATAACTAATGGTTAGATGATAAATCAACACTTAATTTATCAATTCGGTCATATCTCATACGACCCCACCAAAAGTAGGCCACCCGATCAATGTTCGGTATCATATACGCACATTTCAATCGGGTGCAAGCGCATATCGCATACGCGCACCACAACGTTTCGCCTGGACTGGGTAACTCCTTTGTGGGTCTCTAAGACTCGTCAATACGCCGGCAGAGGGTAATGATCATATCAAGTACCCTCAAGCCGCAAGCAGTCAGCTAAACGTAACGGCCGCCCGGGTATTGAGCGATCAGAAGACAACAAGCGAACCTGCTACAACTCCCGTCGAGCCATCCGGCAACACTACCGTACAGTCCGGTCTCTTCGTCAGATATGCTGCATATCGAGCCTAGGGATGGTCACGTCGACCCCAATAACTCAATAAGTCGTGTCGGTGAATGGTCTATAACAGATTGAGAAACTACTGATAACACTTATCAGCAAATCTCAGCAGCCCTGGCCAGGGACTTGCTGTTATAACCAGTCGAGCACAGCACAACATCAACTCCCAATACCGGGAGAGACGAAACCCCTCCTATCGCTCATTGCCTTCGTGTGTCTTGGGACTGTACCCAACGGCCACCTGTTTGCACGACTCAGTAGAGCCGTGGTAGGGTGGCAATCAAAGTACAGTGGGAGAACACACAAGACTCCATGACGATCTCGGGTCTACAGACTAACCTGTACCAGTGTCACCTGAGAACTGCTATCCGACGATAGATATAATTCCATATAGGAGTTCTCGGTGAGTCCGTCCAGTATACCCAGTCAGCACTGAGCACCCGTATATGATCTTGATGTCAAACATCGATGAATGTGGGAACATCCATCGCCCATCACATGGGTCTAGTATCATATACGCTAGTCTACTCTGGTATATCGATGCCCCGTCTCGATACACCTCCGACTAGGGACATTTCAGGATATGCTTATAGACTACAAATGTCCCACTAGTATGATCTCTATCATAATCAGAGTAGTCAAGCAGATATCCTTGGGACTTTATCAGCATGTATGAATGAATAAAAGCATGATCAAATCAACATGTCAGATAAAGAATAACCAGATAGCATACTATCATGTCGAGCAAGAATGCAAACTGAATATATATACATGTATAGATACATCCACTATCACATAATGGCCTCTAGGGCATACATATATCCAACAGGGAGCACAAGTAACCGGGTTCTAGGGTCTAGTGGGAGACCATCTCGAGGAGTCAAGACCAGGTCTCCTAACTCTAGAATTGGTAGGGTTGCTTGTCGCTCTCGTAGGGGTCTAGGGATGCGGGTTTGGCTATTCATCGCGACCGTGGAATCCGTGTTTTTTATTGGCTTAGTTAAAACACGGAATTCCTAGTATATCCAATATTTCATATGTGTTCTTCTGCTGCTGATATTCTGTGATGTGATCACTTGATATGTTCTGAGACGAATGCCTATATTATATATATGATATATAATAACTATTGATGCTTTCGTTTCTTCTGTGATGCTTGTAAAGCATAATTAATGGGACTTCATTAATGAGATTAATGAAAGAAAATAAACCTAAATAATGTTGCAAAATCGGATTTGAAACCCACCCGGCCTTTTTATGAAAAAGCATGTTTCAAAATGCGGAGCTTAAGTCACTCCTTTTAAAACCATTTGATTCTACATCGATATCAAGTTCAAAGCGTTAAGGGTTTTCTTAAAAACCATCCGCAACCCTCCGTCATTTTAGGAAGTAGAGTACTTAGTATTCGTGCTACGGATGTCGACCATAGTTGAGGCGTAGTGTACGGTATCTAAGTGATGTCTTCCTACACTGCATATGATGCGATTAGTTAGGACATTCATGTGATTATGTCGACCATAGTTGAGGGTCATATGAGTGGGTCTAATTAATCATGAAATGACGGGTAGAACTTGACTAGGACTTATGATATGTTGACTATAGTTAAGGTCATAAGTAGTAGGGGTAAAAACCATTATCGCGAGTTTTAAGTGTTGAAATTTACAATGAGATTGCATACCTTCTATGAGATAGTTGGATCTCGATACCCGCTGCGAGTAATTGTTACTCCTAAGAGAGTTTTGCACTTTATAATTAGCTAACCTCTTAGGTGTCTAAAAAGGTGTCAACGATTACGCCTCTGGGAAAACGAGATTTACTTTAATTAGGTCCATGCGAAAGCACGGGGAACCTCCCTAAAAGTACCGACACTGGCCTGGCTGAACGGTTATCGAACTTGTTGTAAGTGCACGGCGGCGCCCCGGCCGTCTGAACGAGGCCAAAATGCGGAAACGATACTTTTACAGAACTTGTAAACCGGCACCACCGCGCACAAAAACCCCGGATCGGGCCATTAACCTACTCCTAGCTAACAAGAGAAGGGGTAGAGAGATGTACCGAGCGATCCGTGTCCTTCGGTCTTCTCGTCGTCGTCCCGATCTCCCCGCGGAATCTCCAGTCTTCATCTCCTCGTCGGAAGGGCACCACATCGCCGGGTTCTTTTACGGGCTCCCACCTCTGGACCGAGGCAACTCGGGCACGAAGTTGGCTAGTCGACGTGTCCAAGAAATGTTGTAGGCTAGTGTAGAGTGCTTTGTCTCTATTGGGGTTGAAGTTGCCATGGTTTTTGGTGGAGGAATGAGATATGAAATTTTGTGATGAACTAGAGAATTTTCCAAGCCAAATGAGAGCTCAAACCCACACCAAAAATAATTTCAGCCCCCCTTACAATTGTGGCCGGCCCTCTCTTGAGGAATGAGAGAATAGAGAAAGAATGAGTGAGCCAAATAATGCTAGAGAGAGAAAGGGTTATCATGAGAAAAAATCATTACTACAAAGCCTCCACTCCATCACCTAATCATAACCCAAAAGTCAAGCAATGATGATGCCCAATGAAGTCAATGGATGGTGCACAATCATGAAACTATAATGTGCCATAAAAAGTCTTTTCTTTTGTTAAATGCACAATTGCAAATAACCCCCTCCACCAAATTTCAGCCAAAGAAAGGAAACAAAGGAAAATGGCCGAAACGGAAAGCAAACTGGCAACTTCAGAAAAACGATCCCGTAATAAATTACAGGAAAACCACGCGACTATGTATACAAACCCGCATTTGTAATCCGACCGAATACAAATGCAATGAGACAAAATCTACACTGTACAATACTAGGATCCGGCTTAAACCAAAGCCCGCTAGTATTATCCGTCCGATCAAGATCCATGCAATACCGCACGTATATGATCGAACCCTGCCTTATCTCAATACGGCCTCTACAGCGTTTCGCCCGAAACTTGAGAAACTGTCTGTGGGGGACTCTAAAGACTCGTCAATACTTTGGCTGTGGATTTAACCACTAGCACGTCAGAGGTATTAGCCATACGTAACGGGCTACCAGGTATTGACCAAAAGGGACGTCGATGAGCGAACTCATCCTGACACCCTACTGAGCCTGTCAGTGACAATATCCGCACAGTCTGGTCCGTTCGTCTATGAGCATCGCATGGCGGGCCTAGGGGGTTGGTAAAGTCAGACCCCCAAAAGCGGTATAAGTCGTGTCGGAGTGTAGCCCAGAACACCCTGAGATACTACTGGAATACCTACCAGTAAATCTCCTGCCTTGGCCAAGGACTTCGTGTAATGGCTCTCCTAGACACAGCGCGACCTCACCCCAATACCGGGAGAGACAAACCCCTGCAGATCCGCTCACTGCCTCCATGTGGCTCGGGACTGTACCCAACTAAAACCTGTTTGCACGACTCCTTTGAGCCATGGTAGGGTAGTAATCAAAGTACAGTGGGAACTCACACGAGACAAATGACGATCTCAGGTCGATGAACTAACCTGTACACATGTCACCACGGAACTGCTATCTGACGTCAGGTATAAGACCAACTAGCATGTTCCCGGCGAGTCCTGTCCGGTGTACTCATAACCCAATGAGCACCTGTATACATCTTAGGTGAACCAACTGACACCAGTGGCTTTTGAGACCGGCCACCGCCCCTCGTCAGGGTCTCGACTGTATACACTAGTCTACTCTGGAGTATCGATGCCCTGTCTCGAAACTCCCACGACTAGGGACCGTTTAAGGATGTGCTTATAGACCCCAGCTCCCACGTATATGATCGCCCTCATACTGCTGGCAGTCAAGAAAGAATCCTAGGGGCTCTATCAACGTGCAATAGTGACCTGTATGGTCACCTAAAGCAGTACACGATGATAAAGATAAACCAGATAGCATACTATCATCTTGAGTAAGACTGTCCTACCGGCATAGGTCCTCCCTCAATCATTGCAATCACGTGCCTGTGATCCAATAATTGACTCTGAGGGCACTATATCCAACAATCTCCCACTTGCACTCAAGGCTATGTGATGTCGCATACTCACAGCCCGTGTTATACCGAACACCCAACTCCTCTACTAGTCAGTCTCACAAAACCCGTTTGCAACACTATTGCGTTCGAGGAATAGCCTCAGTGAGTGGATCCGCTTTGATGTTTCTTTCTATGTCTCTCTATATCTCAAGTTCGCGGAGAAAGCCATCTCCCGAAATGAGCAATACCTGTCTTAGAATGTGTCTGGATGTCTAATGAGACTTAGCTCATAAATGAACTCCAAATCGAAACTTCTTAGACTGTATCGTCAACTGAACTTAATCAGTATCCTGCGCCATGCCTCCCTCAGCATCCACCTGGACCACCTGTCCAAAATACTGCCCCTCGTCAAGGGGAAAACTATAACTCTGACAGCCACTCTGTCATCCAGGTCACCTTGGAAGCCTGGAATGATAACTGTCTCCCGAGAGAGGCTGTTGTTATCATATCCCTAGAACATCCACTTATGTTCTAAAACTGCTTCCGAATGTTTCTCCAGGATTGGATCAATATTAACTTACTGCATCTCGTGCAAAAACAACATCTGGTGTGGTACTTGACATCTCATGATTGACTCAATTGCCTAAGCAACTGATCTGCCAATCATGCACATCCCTCTCCCCTTTAGTCTGTAAGACACCTTCAGAGAGGGTGACTCCACCACCTGCCGGTACACTACCGTGCATGGAGTCGTCCATTCTAAAACATCTGTAGAATACTGTCTAAGTACCCATATTGGGACACTTCCCAAATCTAGATCTAAAACCATAGATCTAGTAACCAGAATGTCTGATATAATATCCAAGTCCCATTTGTGACAACCAAAGTATAACCGACCGTAGTATAGGAATTTCACTTCCTACTCTGTGTATGTCATCCAAATACCAGGACATCACACCATACTACCTTCTTAACAGATCCATCCCCTATTCCGATGAAGTCAAACCTATGACTGTCACATCAGAAATAGATGATCTATCTCCGCTGCATCTGCTTTAGTCTATAAACAGACATAAGCCACTTGTCCACCAATGCTTCCGCTGCTCCCACTGACTACGACAACCCTCTGGCAGAATCATATACACGTACACTTCTAAAGCTAGTTTAGAAAGACGCTATACTCATCCTCCTGCCGGGTCTCACAGTCTGGAACAACAGCAATGGAAAGTCAGGGTAAAGAAGAACCTCCCTGTCACCGTCTTTAAGCATACCGAAGTACCTCTCGGGTGCCTGAGGTTACCCACCATATCTGCGGAGTGGCCAATGGAATGTCAATCCAGATTGAATCTTTAGGTTCTTATCAAATTTTCAGTAATCGTTTGCGGTTCTGGAATCACTTCCAGTTCTACCATACTCCCACTACTGTTTTCTGAAAAAAATCCATTTTTATTAAAACTGTGGCGAGTCAAGAACAATATCACTATTGATCTTCCTGATGGTAGAAAGTCAACCCTCGTCATAGCCTGAGTCAACCCACAAACAGCCATTACAGAAACGTGCCTTGAGTTATCCAGAGTCTGGTTTAAGCATAAGCCGGACAACTCCCCGTACCTTAACATCGTTAAAATACTAACTGTTCCATATCCAATATAGAAATAGAGGCACTGATTTAATTGGAACCAGATTCAAATCATGCAACTGTCTCCAGTGCATGTCAACAAAATGGAGAGAGGCCGATCAGCATTACTCAACTTAGGAGTACTTCCAATTATGAGTAACCTGAAAGAGAAGCAAGTTCTCTTAAAACCATTACTATCAACTGAACACCATACACAAGTATCTACATCTTCGATCACCTTGAAGAATCCTGATACTTGCAATACCAGGTTCTCTACTTTACTCTTATACCTATAACTTCTCAAAACTTGGACCTTGTGTTTCTACGAAACACTTATCTAAGAACTAGAGAAGTCACAAGTAAACAGAATATAGTACGAGGACCATCCCCTCTGTCCTAATGGACACTGGACAATATGCAATCCTCTGTATAAGTCCTCTGAGTCTAATAACTCAAACCCTGTGCGTCGTAGGTTGAAAACTGTACTTATGGTTAAGAAGAATTACACCGCTGTTTAATGCTCCTTACCTAACCATCCACTGATATAGGTAAATGTCATCGACATAATTTCAAAAGGTTATATCTCACTTCATAAAAATGAACATACAGATATATCAATTTGAAATTGGTGCATAACAACGGATATTCAAAACCAAATATTTGTCGTCCGGCAAACAACCCAGGTGACTTCCTCAAATATCACCAATTACAATGAATTCCAATATAATGAGGATAATCATCTAATTCCCAATAGCTTACTCCCACTCATCATCTGTAAAACCATACAAATGTGAGAATCACACCTGGTAAATACATACTCTGGAGCAAGGGCTAATTGGGAAATCAGTTTTCTTTTAACAGTACACAGTGAAACTGAAACATTGAAATGTTTCGAAGGGGTATCCGGGTATTCCCAGTAATGCCTTTTCCATTATCAGATTCACAACTGTAACCGTATATTTCTTTGCCATCTCTCCAAATCCCTTTATATGTCTTTAGTCATTATCTTCTGTACACCCTCTTAGGCCAAATGGTTTTCTTCCTTTCCTACCGTTCGGCACCAGCCTATGGTTTGGAAGAAGACTATCCAATAAGCATAATGAGTGTACTGTCCTAATCCTAGGAACACTCACAATGCGAGAGAAGGTGAAGATAAAAGACATCTGAATAAACCTTATTCTTATTTCTCTTGAACCAGAATCCATCCCCGAACTGGAACAAGTTCCTTTCGAGTTCGTATATAACCATACGATGGAGTATCCAAATAACTGTGGATCTTCGTAGTGATACGGAGTGTCCTGGAGAAATACAAAGGTGAAGTAGGAGTGGTGATGAAATACTTGGTTTGGTCTTAAATAGTAGTCGCAATTTACTTTGCCCTCCTTCTAATCCCTTTATTTGTCTTTACATAATACTTTCTGTACACCATCGTTAGGCTAATTGGTTTTCTTCATTCCCTACCGGTCGGCACCTGCCTTATGGTTTGGAAGAAGACTATCCAATTTGCGTAATAGGTGTACTATCCCCTAATCTAAGGGGCACTCGCAACCTGAGAGAAGGAAAAAGGAAAAGACAACTGAATAGTCCTATTCGTTTTCTCCAGAACCAGAAACCATCCTCGAATAAATTCCTTCGAGTTCGTATATAACCATACGATGGTTTTATCCAATGGAAGTGGACGTTCGTAGTAATACAGGGTGTTCTGGAGAAAAGGGTAAAAGTAGGAGTGGCAATGAGGTAAGCAACTCTGACAATTCAAAAGCCAGTGTTTTAAGAAGGTTCGGTTAATTTTGGTCACTGAGTCATAGTCAAGGGTCGGGTCAATGGTCGCTGCCAAAGAGAGAGAGAAAAGAAACACTCAGCGTGCACTCTAACCTAGATCAGAATGGTTATCACTTTATCTAATCAGGAAACTTCCCACTGTAACGTCAAATTCTCCTCCAAACCTGAAAGAAGAATTAGTCGGGATCACCCGAGGAGTAAACCAGCTCATCAGTGGGAATCGGGATCCAACTATCATCGCATGATAACGTGATGGAATCCGCTCACGTTATCACACTCCAGAAGGTATGCGCATATCTGGCAAGTTTCAGTTTCTTTAGAAACTCCCGATGTGATTTTTGCCACATGCTCTTATGACCTTGACATAGGCCAAAATATCATAAGTCACATGTCAAGTTCTACCCGTCATTATCCAGGTTAATTTGAACCCACCCGTACCTACCCTTGACTTTGGCCAACAAGGCAGTACGACTGTCCCAAACCAACGCATTTATCTATGCAACAGATAAATATCCGGTAGCTACCAATCATTATGCCTTGGCGTAGATCAAAATACATAGCTTGAATACTACCGAACATTTAACTGAAATGACGGAGGGCTACGAATGGTTTTTGGCGAAAAACCTTTAACGTAATGAACTTGATATCGTTGAAGGAACTGGATAGCTTTATAAAAATATAGTGACGAAAACCTTTGCTAAAGAGGTCACTCCTGGTGAAGGGATCTCGGCTCTTTTCCCGCAGAATGAGGTGCAGGATATTCCAACTGAATACCACGATGCAAAGCAAAAGTAAACGACTATAGTGAAGTTATTGCCGTGACGCAAACTTCTGTCCAAGGGGTCACTCCCGGTGAAGGGATCTCGGCCCTTGCCTCGTCGACTGAGGTGCTGGATATTCATAACCGAATACCACTGTGCAAAACAAAAGAGAACGTCCTTGCAATAACAGCTTTTTAAAAAATTGTTCCAACAACATCAGAATAGGTTTGTTTAGCTTGCATTGATCCGAATCAATGCAGTCCCATCAATTGATCACACCACAAAGAACGAAAATAATGATGTACGTATATGCCATCCGCATTCGCCATTGGGTCCCGTCATCACTCGTTAGGTTACTTTACTAACGACAGAGCGGGGACTGGACTAGCGCGGATGCAAAACATATACAACATCTACTAGTATATATATATCAATATATAATATTTGCTCAAGGCGTGATAAAATGCAACATCACAGAAATGTAATAAGCATCACAGAACAATACAGATAAAACCCGACGTTCCCCTGGTCGTGTGGATAGCCTGTGCAATGAAATCCTAGACCCCTACGGGTGCGGCAAGTTACCCGCCAAAACCTGAAGCGAGGAAGCCCCCTTCAGCAACATGAATGGACCACCCAGCACTTCACGGAATCCGGTAACTTGGGCACCCCTCCTTGGGTCAACCTGTACCCCCTACGAGTGCGGCGAATAGCCCGCCAATTCTAGAGTGAAGCTCCCTCCGTCTCAACGCCATAAGATGTGGGCTCGTTGCCCTCTAGAACCCGGCTATCCGTGCACCCCTCCGCGGGGTAATCCGAGTACAGAAAGTAAAATATACATACAATGGGTATATCGACCTCAGTCCGGTCGTGCCCCAAAAGAATAATATATAAGCTGGCAGTGATGGCAGTCCACATGTCGGACGCTCGCCCCGCAATATCAAATGTACATAATACAACCAAACTGTACTAACATTGCATCCAGGCTATCTACCACGACAATCTGCAACATCACAGCACAACACAGAACATCAACGTGAATGTCACGTTCGCAAATCCGTCTAAAAGGGCTATAGCAGTTAGACAGGATTTACCGATCAAGTGACATTCACGGTCGCAGATATAATGTAAATACTGTGAACTAACATGTTTAAAGTTTTTGATCGACTAAATTTACCGAAGTGGGCCCCAAGCACTACTGTAGCACTCAAAAAAATCTGGGCCCAAACATAACTTCCCAAAAACCCTATTTCCAAGTCCAAGACCCTCTGTAAAAATTTGGTGCTACAAAGAGTCATTATGGCCGCGGAACCGCGGCCAATGCATGGGTTTGGTCGCAGTTCTGCGGTGGAACAGTAAATTCAAGCCACCAAATTTTTGCAGAACTCTTAGAATTGCCTGCACGTTTTTCTGCAATGCTCCAAATAATTTTTCGAGCCAAAAAAAATTCGACAGAAAACTGATGCATGAAAAATGCGGTTTTTGGAATTTTCGTTCGATCGAACTTGTAAACACGTTAGAGCAAGCTAGACTAGGTTAATGGCGTGGCTCTGATACCAGTGTAAGTGCACGGCGGCGCCCCGGCCGTCTGAACGAGGCCAAAATGCGGAAACGATACTTTTATAGAACTTGTAAACCGGCACCACCGCGCACAAAAATCCCGGATCGGGCCATTAACCTACTCCTAGCTAACAAGAGAAGGGGTAGAGAGATGTACCGAGCGATCCGTGTCCTTCGGTCTTCTCGTCGTCGTTCCGATCTCCCCGTGGAATCACCGGTCTTCATCTCGTCGTCGGAAGGGCACCACATCGCCGGGTTCTTTTACGGGCTCCCACCTCATGACCGAGGCAACTCGGGCACGAAGTTGGCGAGTCGACGTGTCCAAGAAATGCTGTAAGCTAGTGTAGAGTGCTTTGTCTCTATTGGGGTTGAAGTTGCCATGGTTTTTGGTGGAGGAATGAGATATGAAATTTTGTGATGAACTAGAGAATTTTCCAAGCCAAATGAGAGCTCAAACCCACACCAAAAATAATTTCGGCCCCCCTTACAATTGTGGCCGGCCCTCTCTTGAGGAATGAGAGAATAGAGAAAGAATGAGTGAGCCAAATAATGCAAGAGAGAGAAAGGGTTATCATGAGAAAAAATCATTACTACAAAGCCTCCACTCCATCACCTAATCATAACCCAAAAGTCAAGCAATGATGTGCCCAATGAAGTCAATGGATGGTGCACAATCATGAAACTATCATGTGCCATAAAAAGTCTTCTCCTTTGTTAAATGCACAATTGCAAATAACCCCCTCCACCAAATTCCAGCCAAAGAAAGGAAACAAAGGAAAATGGCCAAAACGGAAAGCAAACTGGCAACTTCAGAAAAACGATCCCGTAATAAATTACAGGAAAACCCCGCGACTGTATATACATACCCGCATTTGTATTCCGACCGAATACAAATGCAATGAGACAAAATCTACACTGTACAATACTAGGATCCGACTTAAACCAAAGCCCGCTAGTATTATCCGTCCGATCATGATCCGTGCAATACCGCACGTATATGATCGAACCCTGCCATATCTCCATACGGCCTCTACAGCGTTTCGCCCGAAACTTGAGAAACTGTCTATGGGGGACTCTAAAGACTCGTCAATACTTTGGCTGTGGATTTAACCACTAGCACGTCAGAGGTATTAGCCATACGTAACGGGCTACCAGATATTGACCAAAAGGGACGTCGATGAGCGAACTCATCCTAACACCCTACTGAGCCTGTCAGTGACAATATCCGTACAGTCCGGTCCGTTCGTCTATGAGCATCGCATGGCGGGCCTAGAGGGTTGGTAAAAGTCAGACCCCCAAAAGCGGTACAAGTCGTG
Source organism: Agapanthus africanus (assembly GCA_030015575.1). Taxonomy (NCBI): domain Eukaryota; kingdom Viridiplantae; phylum Streptophyta; class Magnoliopsida; order Asparagales; family Amaryllidaceae; genus Agapanthus; species Agapanthus africanus. Next base: position 160,282,653 of record CM057350.1, on the reverse strand, counting down.
TCGGAGTGTAGCCCAGAACACCCTGAGATACTACTGGAATACCTACCACTAAATCTCCTGCCTTGGCCAAGGACTTCGTGTAATGGCTCTCCTAGACACAGCGCGACCTCACCCCCAATACCGGGAGAGACGAACCCCTGCAGATCCACTCACTGCCTCCATGTGGCTCGGGACTGTACCCAACTAAAACCTGTTTGCACGACTCCTTTGAGCCGTGGTAGGGTAGTAATCAAAGTAAAGTGGGAACTCACACGAGACAAATGACGATCTCAGGTCGATGAACTAACCTGTACACATGTCACCAGAGAACTGCTATCTGACGTCAGGTATAAGACCAACTAGCATGTTCCCGGCGAGTCCTGTCCGGTGTACTCATAACCCAATGAGCACCTGTATACATCTTAGGTGAACCAACTGACACCAGTGGCTTGTGAGACTGGCCATCGCCCCTCGTCGGGGTCTCGACTGTATACACTAGTCTACTCTGGAGTATCGATGCCCTGTCTCGAAACTCCTACGACTAGGGACCATTTAAGGATGTGCTTATAGACTCCATCTCCCACGTATATGATCTCCCTCATACTGCTGGCAGTCAAGCAAGAATCCTAGTGGCTCTATCAACGTGCAATAGTGACCTGTAAGGTCACCTAAAGCAGTACACGATGATAAAGATAAACCAGATAGCATACTATCATCTTGAGTAAGACTGTCCTACCGGCATAGGTCCTCCCTCAATCATTGCAATCACGTGCCTGTGATCCAATAATTGACTCTGAGGGCACTATATCCAACACTTGTAGGGTGTAATTAATCCTGGCTAGTATTTCCTTTTAGGGTTTGAAGGAAGATTTGATAAAAACAATGGGAGCCATCCTGATTAGATAAAATATATAACCAATATAAATCTTGCAAAGAGCGCACGCAGAGTGTTTTCTTCTCTCTCTCCTGGTAGCGACCATATCACGTCTTAATCAAGATAATATGGATGCATTGGCCAAACCTGCTTATTATACTGAGCTAGAGAACGTTGGTTCCGCTCCAACTAATAATTGTTATAAGTCCGAGCAGGAAAAAAAGGGAAATACCAGGATTCCCATACTACCCAATCGAAGAAAGTGCATGTTGACGCATTTTCTTCAGGTGTGTTCATTACCAAGAAATGTTTCTCAGCATCTTCTACGTCCTGGGTATGTGATACCGGATCAGGATCCCGTATATGTAATATGTTACATGGGCTACTGAAAGGTAGAGAACTGGGAATGGGTGATATTTCTCTAAGTGTAGAGAATGGTGCAATTATTGTAGCCAAGTCAGTTGGCAAATATCACCTTGTATTATCAGAATATATTGATTCTGAACAAATGTTATTACATACTGAACCTGACATACAAAATTATATTAGTATCTTTATTTGATAAAGAAGGATATGATCTTGTATTACAGGATAATGTTGTGAACATTGTCCTGAATCAAGAGTTGATTAGGATCAGGCACGTTATGAAATAGCATTAACGTTTTAAATCAAACAACAGTTCTAAGTATGAAGAACACACACAAGATGACAAGTTCAGAAATGAACGAATCCTACTTGTGGCATTGTAGACTAGGTCATATCAATGCAACACGACCAGCTAAGTTACATAAGGATGAATATTTGAATCCGTTTGAATTTTCATCTTATGACATTTGCCAGTCTTGTCTCAAAGGTAAAATGACCAATACTCCGTTTACTGGAAATAGAGAAAGAGTTATTGAACTCTTGGGACGGATGCATGATGATGTATACGGTCCTATGTCTACAAATGCTAAGGTTTGTTCTTCGTACTTCATTATATTCACTGATCTTCTCTCAAGATTCGGACATATGTTCCTGTTGAAACACAAGTCTGAAACTTTTGATAAATTCAAGGAATATAAGCTTAAATTTAAGAACCAGAAGGGTAGAAGTATTAAATCTTTCGATGTGATCGAGGAGAAGAATACTTGCGCATAGAATTCCTGGATTTTCTAAAAGGAGAATGGGATTCTCTCTCAGCTTACTCCTTCGTATACACCACAGCACAACGGTGTATCGGGACGGAGGTATCGCACCTTATGAGATATGGTGCGCTCTATGATGAGTACTTCCGAGTTACATGTTTTCTTTTGGAGTTATGCACTTAAGAAGCTGCATACCTATTGAATGGAGTTCCATCCAAATTAGTGCCTACCACTCCATATGAGATATGGTATGGGAAGAGACCATTTCTTAAACGAGTTAAGATATGGGGTTGTCTGGCCTATGTTGAAAGGCAGAATCTGGACAAACTCGAGCCAAGGTCAGTTCTGTGTAAGTTTGTTGGATATCCTAAACATTCGTGAGGGTATATAATTTACCACACTGAGGAGAAAAAGGTGTTTTGTTTCTTAGCATGCTACCTTTTTAGAAAAGGAATTTCTTATGAAGAAATTAGTGGTCATGAGGTAGAACTGGAAGGAGTTCCAGCTAGACAAACTAACAGCTGATGATTTGGTGAAACAAAAGGATTCAATAGTCTCCAACGAACCTCAGCCTCTCCGCCAATCTTGTAGGGTTTCTCATCCACTTGAGAGATACTACGGTCTTCTCGGTGACAGTAGGAGCGAGGATTGCATCATGGTAGATGATGACCCAACCAGGTTCAGGCAGGCCATCACGAGTGGTGACTCTGTAAAATTGCTGGATGCTGTGCAATCAGAGATGGAATCCATGTACACCAACAAAGTATGACTTTGCATGTTGCACCTAAAGGGGAAAAACCCATCGGGAGCAAATGGATCTTGAGAAGATTCTTGGTGTGAATGAGACTTTCAAAGCTATGCTTAAGTCTATCAGGATTAAAGCAGGCATCGCGGAGTTGGAACATCTGTTTTGATGTGGCAGTCAAAGAGTTTGACTTTATCAAAAAGGTAGATGAACCTTGTGTATACAAGAAGGTAGTAGAGAGTAAGATTGTCTTCCACGTATTGTACGTAGATAACATACTCTTGATAGGAAATAGTTTCTTATGCTACACTCGGTCAAGCTCCTCATATCACGAAGATTCTCCATGGAAGATCTGGATGATACCTACTACATCTTGTGAATATGATCTATGGTGATAAATCTAAGTGGATATTGGGAGTGTCCCAAATCCAGGTACATTAACACCATACTAAAAGGGCTTAGTATGGAAGATTCTAAGCGTGGTGGTTCGTCCACTTACTCATGGATCACTCTTTCCAAAAAGATGTCTCCCGAGACTGATTTGGAGAGAGCTCGCGTATAAGGGATACCCTATGCTTTGGCAGTAGGCTCTATCATGTATGCGATATTATGTACCAGACCAGATATAGATGACTCACTAGGTATAGTGATCAGGAATCAATCGGATCTTAAGAGAATCACTGGACAGCTGTGGAGGACATTCTTAAGTACTTGAGAAGCACTAAATGAATGTTCTTGGTTCGAGCATCCAGAGTGATAAGGTCGACTGAAAGTTAGTCACAGGCATTGTCTTTACCCTCAGTGGAGGGACGGTATGTTGGAAGAGTTCCAAGCTAGATACCGTGGCATACTAGACGATAAAGGCTAAATACATTGCTACCAATGATACTGCCAAAGTGGCTGTCTGGGCATTTCTTGTTCATGAGATGAACAAGGTTCCTACCATTGAGTGTCCAATAACTGTTATTATGATAACAATGGAGTTGTGGCTTTGTCCTAGGAACACAGGTCCCATCAGCGTTCCAGACATATTCTGAGGCAAGTATCACCTGATCAGGGAGATGGTTGATCTCCAAGGGATCGAGGTAAGGATAGTAGATTTTGAGGTTAACACAGCGGATCCACTCACCAAGGCCTGCTTCCCCAAATACTATTTGAGAGATTTTGGGATGGTTGAGTATGGGATACTACAACCACTTCTATATTGTTGGGTATTGGATACTACAACAGATGGCCTTAGTGCAAGTGGGAGATTGTTGGTTATATGTATGCCCTAGAGGCTATTGTTGTACATGAGATGTATATTATAATGAATGCTTGGACATATATAGGGAGGACTTTCTTGCTCGACATGATAGTATGCTATCTGGTTGCTCTTTGTCTTAACATGTTGACTTGTATAAGTGATGTTGTCTTGCTCTCACATGTTGATAAAGCCCTTAGGATGTGTACTTGACTACCAGGACTATGATGGAGATCATACTAGTGAGCCAAGGGTAGTCTACAAGTACACCCTATAATTGTTCCTAGTCGAGGGTGTATCGAGACAGGGCATTGATATTCTAGAGTAGACTAGCGTATACGCTTTTCGGCCCATATGAAGGGCGATGGATGATCCCATATCCATTGGTGTTTGACATTAGAGATGGTATACGGGTGCTCAGTAGAGACTGGGTACACTGAACGGACTCGCCGAGAACTCCTACATGGTATTATACCTATCGTCAGATAGCAGTTCTCTGGTGACACTGGTACAGGTTAGTCTGTTGACCCGAGATCGTCATAGTCTTGTGTGTCTCCCACTGTGCTTTGATTTCCACCCTACCATGGCTCTACCGAGTCATACAAACAGGTGGTTTTTGGGTACAGTCCTGAGTCACATGGAGGCAATGAACGATAGGAGGGGATTCGTCTCTCCCGGTATTGGGGGTGGATGTTGCGCTATGCTCGATTGGCCATAACAGGAAATCCCTGGCCAGGGTTGCTGAGATTTACTGGTAAGTGTTATCAGTAGTTTCTCGAACCGTTATGGACCTTGCATCGGCATGACTTATCAGGCTATTGGGGTCTTACGTTTTACCATTCCCAGGCTGTGATATGCGACATATCTGACGAAGAGACCGGACTGTACGGTAGTGTTACTGATTGGATTTGCAAGAGTATGAGCAGGCTTGCTTGTTGATCTTATGATCGCTCAATACCCGGATGGCCGTTATGTTTAGCAGACCGCTTGCAGCTTGTGGGTGTTTGATATGATCATCACCTACTGCCGGAGTATTAACGAGTCTTTAGAGTCCTACACAGAGGTTTCCTGGTTCATGGGAAACGAAGTAGGAGCACATATGTGATATGTGCAGGACCGAGATTAATGCGCGTATGTGATACCGCATTCTATTCTCGCGATATGTGATATCGGTCGGTTATATGTGATATAGCCGGATTATCGAATCAAGTGTTGATTCGATGGATTGTTACATTTGATATTAGCCGTTTGTATATGATATAGCCGGATTATTAAATCAAGTGTTAATTTAATAATTTAATTTATAATTATATATGGGATATATTAATTTACATTAACTAATATTAGCTCACTTAAACATTTTTTTTCTCACTTCTGTGCATATAGTATATATGTGATATATATTAATATACATCTTTTGTGTCATGCTAGATGCCACATGCTACATGGGTGTATGAGACTTACACCATACTTATTAATAATTAAGGGTTTTATTTATTTAAAGTAAATCAAAAATGGTTGGAAATTGTCATATGGTTGAAGCTTGTAGAAGCTTGTAGAACCATTGACCAAGTCCACTCTTTTTGTTTTACTTGAAGATATTTATTAACCTAACCATTATTGTTAGCCATGGTTTATTCTCTACATGAGTTAGTGTATGACACTAACTCACCCATGGATGTTATTCTTACCTCATGAGTTCATTCTCATCTTCATCACTTCATATTCTTCTTCATTGAGAAAGCTTGCTAGCTTTTCTCAAGGTGAGAAAATATTGTGAGAAAAACAAATCTAAAGTGAGCCCGTTTTCTACTTCATCATCCTCTACTATTAGCCATTTAGTTTAGGGTGTTTGCTTCATTAAACCTAATTTAGTGAAGAGATAGCATGATCTTGAGTCTCCTCGACATAGATCATCTTTAGTCTCGAAGACTTCGAGCAAGTTTGTTCATTTTTTCATGTGAACCCTTACTAGAGTTCGGATGTTCACTACTTGGAGCGAAGGGACTATTACACGAAGCTTTAGAAGTGAAGGACCGGTCTATAAAGGTTGTATTCCTTGTTCTTTTCTTTGTAATGTTTGATTACATGTTTGTGTTACCCTAACTTTCTAGTTCGATTCCTAGGTTAGTTTGCTTAGCACCCCCTAAAAATTTTGTTGTGGCATGTTTAATGCTTGCAAACCCAAGGCATGGTGCTTAGGAAACCCAACATCTATAGCACCCAGTAGTGCTAAGCACTCAGTCACGTGGCACTCATGGTGCTGTCTTTATGAGCCTTGGGCGCTCCCGTGCCTTTAACGTGAGGCGCTTTCTTCATGGTTTCTTTTGAGTGCTCAAGTGCTTTTCACATGAGCTGCTGAGTTCTTAGAGATTTAATCTCAGCTTATCTTTTAAATTTCAGAGAAGCTTAGCTTCTGTTAATGGTATTTTGACCATTAACGATCACCAAGATCGCTATTTTGAGGATCTGGGATCAGCTTCTTTAAGAACTAAGTTTTTGTTTTATGAGAGAACTAAGTTTTTAGAGTATTATGGACTCCATCTTCTTCATGTTCTTCTCTCATGTCCTTTTTAACCTTGTTCTTTCATGAATCCTTGATTCTCAAGAACAAGACATTCCTGATAAGAATTAAATTCTTAACTTATGCGAGACTTGTCTTGTGGATCTCAGATCCAAAGAAAGAACTAAGTTCTTTTAAAGAGTTAAACCTTTAGATATGATATGATAGGTAAAGGAGATGTTTTAATCTTTACTTTTTTCTTTACCGAGGGTTTGAGAGGAGGAAGATCTTCTTCTTCGAAGAGAATTAAATTCTTTGTCGCCGAACCTTTTTGAGAGCCTTCTGTACTTTTACAGAAGCTTATGGGGGTCTCCTCTCTTTGCGATTTAATCGCTTTGCTCCTATTTATTGGAGAAGAGAAAAATCAATCTGTTTGAGGAAATCTCTTATTGAGAGATCATGATTGATTTCATAATCAATCAAATTGATCTTAAAGATCAACCGGAGAATTTTATCCACCGTTAGATTTTTAATCCAAAGGCTCTATGTTTAACAGAGAAAATATCTTGTTTGTTTTAACAATATTAGGAAAATATTTTCCTAACATAGAATTTTATTCTATCATATGAATATCTTGTTAGTTTAACATGATTATGAAGATTTTTTCTAACATAGAATTTTATTCTATCATATGAATATCTTGTTAGTTTAACAAGATTAGGAAAATATTTTCTAACCATAGAATTTAATTCTGTTTAACAGAAAAGATCTTTCTTATTTTAGAAAGATCAGGAAAATATTTTCCACATAGAATTTAATTCTATCATATAAATATCTTGTTTGTTTAACAAGATTAGGAAAATATTTTTCTAACATAGAATTTAATTCTATCATATGATATCTTGTTAGGAAGATATTTTCTTAAACATAGAATTTAATTCTGTCAGATGGTTTAATTGGTGATATTTTATCACCATTGGATTTTAAATTCAAAAATTCTCTGTTAGAGAAAGATCTTTCCATATTAGAAAGATCAGGATAAATATTTTCCAAATAGAATTTATATCTATCATATAGAAATTTAATTTTATCAGATGAAAGCGTTTTGAATTAGGGCACTCACGTACTATCACGTGAGCGTTGCCATATACATATGGCAGCGGCGCTCACGTGCTTTGCATGCGAGCGCTGCCAAAAGAATGCGGTAAGGAAACTCACATGTTTAACATGTGGGGGCTATCATAGGATTTAATCCTATCTGAAGCCAGTTCTCATGTGCTTTGCATATAAGTGCTCACATGTTTAACACGTGAGCACTGTTATAGAATTTAATCTTATCTACAGCAAGTACTTGCATGCTTTGCATGTGAGTGCTCACGTGCTTTGCACGTGGGGCGCTGCCCTCTATTTTTATAAAAGGAACAGTATGCTTTGAGCCAAAAATTTTGGCGAGAACAGGTACATTGAATAACGGCTTAGACGTTCTTGACAAAAATACAGTTTTCAGCTAACAACACACATAGTTTGAGTTAGTAAACCCTTGGGACTTATAAATTATAATGTATGTTGTCCAGTGTCCATTAGGACAAAAGGTTTGGTGCTCGTACAATATTCTCTTTACTTATGACTTCTCTAATTTTAGACACTTATTTCGTTGAAATCCATTGTTTAAAGATTTTGAGAAGTTCATAGGTATAAGAATAGAGAAGAGAACCATGCGTTATTAGGATTCTTTGAGGTGATCGAAGTTGTAGATACTTATGTTAGGTACTCCGTCATAGTAATTTTGAGAATTGGATTCTCTCTTAGATTACTCATCTGTGAGTGCGCTCCTTGATGAGTAATGTTGTATGGCCTTTTCCTTTTAGGTTGTGCACTGGAAACGACTGCATAACTTATGAATTTAGTTCCATCTAAATTAGTGACTTTGTTTCTATATTAGATATAGAATGGATTCATATCTTAAAGATGTTAAGGTATATGGAGTTTTTTGGCTTATGCTTAAAACCAGAATCCGGATAAACTCAAGGCATGTTTCAGTAAAAGAAGTTTATGGGTTTTCCCAGGCATTGATGAGTGTTCAACTTTCTACCATTTGCAAGTTTAATAGTTATATTTTTCTTCACTCGCCATCTTTTTATAAAAGGACTTCTTTTCAAAAGATATTAGTGGGAGTATGGTAGAACTGGAACTAATTCCAGAACCACAAACGGTTACTGAAAATTTAGTAGAATATAAGAATTCAATTGGATTTGACAATCCATTAGCCACTCCGCAGATTTAGTGGGTAATCTCAGACATCTGAGAGATACTTTAGTTTCCTCGAGGACGGTGATAGGGAGGTATGCATCATGACGATGATGACCCTATCTTACCACTGCTGCTGTCCTTGACTATGAGAGCTGGCAGGTGGATAACTATAATGTCATTCTAAATTGAATTTAGAAGTGCACGTGTATATAACTCTGTCAGAGGATTATTATAGTCAGTGGGAGCAGCGGAAGCGTGTTGGGCATGTTGCTTATGTTTATTTATAGACTAAAGCAAGCAGAGCGGAGATGGATTATCTAATTTTTGATGTGACAATCATAGTGTTTGACTTCATCAAGAATAACAGATGGACCTGGTAAGAAAGTTGTGTACGGAGTATTGTCCTGGTTTTTAGATGACATAATCCTGATAGGAAGTGATGTTTCTATACTGCGATCGGTTAAACTGTGGTTGCCACAGGTGTTTCTCCACACAGGATCTGGATAAAATATCAGGGATTCTGGTGACTAGATCTATATTTTTAGATCTAGATTTGGGAAGTGTCCCAATCCGGGTAATTTGAAACTATTCTAAAGTGTTTTAGAATGGATGAATCCTGACATGGTGGTGTACCCGCAGGTAATGGAGTCACCCTCTCTAAAGAGATGTCTTCTAAACTGATGAGGAGAGGAATTTGCATGAATGAAATATCACTTGCTTAAACAATTGAGTCAATCATGAGATGTCAAGTACCAAACCAGATATTTCTTTTGCACTAGCTGCAATAAGAAGATATTAATCCTATTCTGAAGAAACAAAGAGAAGCAGTTATGAACATAAGAGGATGTTCTAGGTATATGGTAACGGCAGCCTCCTGCAGGAGGCGGTTATCGTTTTAATCTTCCAAAGTGACTTGCATGACAAAGTGGTTGTTAGAGTTATAAATTTACCCTCTTCAGAGAGACAGTATATTGGACAGGGATCCAAGGGGATACTGAGGTAGGCATGGCACAGGATACTGATTATATTCAGTGGAAGATACAGTCTAAGAAGTTTGTTGGATTTGGATATTCATTTATGAACCTGGTCCCATCAGCTATCCAGACAAATTCTAAGGCAGGTATCGCTTATTTCGGGACATAGTCATTTTCTGCGAAGTTAAGATATAGAGAGATAAAGATATAAACATTGGAGCGGATCCACTCACTGAGGCTATTTCTCGAACACGGATGTTTCTCAAACATGGTTTGCGAAACTGATTAATAGAGAAGTTGGGTATTCGGTAGCACACGTTTTGTAGGTATGTTATGCCGCAATAATTGACCTTAAGTGCAAGTGGGAGATTGTTGGCTATAGTGCCCTCAAGGAAATTATTGTGATTGCAGGCAGGTGATTATGATAATTGAGGGAGGACTTATACGGGTAGAACAGTCTTACTCGAAATGATAGTATGCTATATGATTTGTATTTATCATCATGTGCATGTCTTATGCGATATAGCGTATCACTATTACATGTTGATAGAGCCCATAGGATTCTTGCTTGACTACCAGGGTGATGATGGCGATCATACTAATAAGGCCTGGATAGTCAATAAGCAAATCCTTGAATGTCCCTATTCGTGGGAGTATCGAGACCGGGCATCATATTCCAGAGTAGACTGGTGTATACGTTTCTTGACCCCGACGAGTGGCGATGATCGGTCTCACAGCCATTGGTGTTAGTCATTCACCAAAGATTGTATACAGGTGCTTATTGGGTTATGAATTACACTAGATGGACTCCCCGGAAACATGCTAGATGGTATTATACATATTGTCAGATAGCAGTTCTCTGGTGACATGAGTACAGGTTAGTCTATCGACCTAAGATCGTCATTTTTTTCGTGTGAGTTCCTACCATGCTTTGATTACTACCCTATCACGTCTCTACTGAGTCGTGCAAATAGGTTTTAGTTGGGTACAGTCCCGAGCCATATGAAGGCAGTGAGTGAATCGTTGAGGATTTTTCTCTCCCGATATTAGGGGTAGATGTCGCGCTGTACACGGATGGCTATCACTATAAATCCCTGGCCAGGGTGGATGAGATTTATTGATTGCAGATCAATAGTTTCTCGGAGGGTGATGTGCTTAACACCGACATGAATTATCGCGTTATTAAGGGTATGAATTTATCCACCCCTAGACAGGTATGCGATACTCTTAGACGAACAAACTAGACTGTATGGAGACTATCACTTATAGGCTCAGTAGGGTTTGGACGAGCTTGCTTATCGACCTTCTTTTTGTTAAATACATAGGTAGCCGTTACGTACAGCTAGTGTTGCTGATGTACTTATGGTTAATCCCACTACCAGCGTATTGTCGAGTCTTTATAGTCACACACAGAAGGTTTCCCGATTTTGGCGAAATGATGTAGTTGTGGTACATTGGTATGCGCTTGGGTTCGATTAAAATAGTATATTTCATACAATGACAGTAATCGGACATTTGGTAATACTAGCCGGTTTTTGAAAAGACGGATATTAAATCTAGTGATGGATTAATATATTAATACATATATTAGTATATGTATTTACTAGTATTATGTCACTTTATATTTATCTCACTATTGTATTAAGAATTAAGAAAAGGTTATGTTAAGTATTAATTACTTTCTTTTCTTTATTTCCTTTTTTGGTCCACTTTTGGTTATATTATGCCATTGGCTTAGCACAACTTAATTCATTCTTTTAGGAGTGATAAGTGGAGGGAAGAGAAGAGTATGGACACTTGAAAACTTGATTAAATTCTAAGGTTAGGATTTTGTAGAGAAAAAATATTAGTATCCATTTTCTTTGAGAATGGTTCATAACTAATGTTAGCTTCTCTATTAAAAAGTTCCACTCTCTTCTTCCTCCTCCTATTTAGTTAGTGGATAAAGGAAATTAATTAGTGAGAAAAATAATTAGTGAACAAACTACAGCTCCTAGCAAGCTAGATTAGCATATTAGCTTCATAGGTTACTTCAAGTGAGGAATCGAAGCCATTGGAAGGAGCTTTTGAGATGGATCATCTATGATGAGGAAGATCAACTTGTAAGCATGTACCATAGACTTTCAAGGAGCCTACATTGGAGTTCAACACAAATTAGAGCATATGAAGATTCTGCAAAGTTTGTATGATTCTAACCTTGGATGCAAATCTTGTTGCTAGTTCAATTCTTTAGCTTGTATCCTTGTATGTGTACTTAGAGCTCTCTTGAATTTTTAAAATCCTAATTATGCATGTTCTAAATTCCATGTAGAGATCCCTAGGTTCCCTAACATGTGCAATAGGCAAGGAGGAATGTGCCAATGCATCAGGGATTCACAATGTCAGTCGAAGAGGCCGAAGCCACAGGGCAAGTTATTACCGGTAAATTTTGCTACCTATCGTTTCAACTTTTTCAGTTCTAGTATACTTTTTCCCTTTCCATACCTTAAACTTATCCTAAACAACTTAGATATTATACTATTAGCCACACTACTTGCACTCGCACTTTTCGATACTGGGGCTTCACATTGTTTCATGTCACAAAAATTTGTTAGAACTCATGTGATCCCAGTGAAGCCTCTCGTTTCAAACTGGAACATCAGTTCAGGGAATGGAATTCTGAAGGCAACTATGGGGTATGATCGGTGCCCAGTTGTAGTTTGCGGCCGAGAATTCTAAGCAAATTTCCAAGTGCTGGATATACCCAATTTCGACGTTGTATTATGAATGGATTGGCTGGGAGTATTATATGCTACCATTGACTGCCGTCAAAGGAGGGTAGTTTTTAAGGTATCAGATCACCTATTCTTCTATTTTAAGAGTGGAGACAGAACCTTGGAACCAAGAAGCTACCGAGCCAGACCGAGGAAAGCAGAAGTTTCCTCTTTACAAGCTGATGGAGAGAAACCCGAACTAGTTTGAGAGTTCAAGGATGTTTTCTTTTAAGATATATCAGGTTTGCCTCCCGATCGAGCTCTTAAATTTAGTATTGATTTACAACCCGGTGCGCAACCCTTAATAAAAGCTCCATATCAATTAAGTCCGGAAGGGTTAAAAGAACTCCATATCCAATTAGACGAACTTCTACAGAAAGGTTGGATCAGACTCGATACCTCAACTTGGGGATCCCCGGTGTTACTAGTAAAGAAGAAGGAATGTACTTACCGGATGTTTGTTGATTATCGAGCACTGAACGAGGTTACTATTAAGAACAAGTATTCGCTACCTCGCATCGACGGCCTTTTCGATCAGCCGAGTGGATCTTGTGTCTTCTCTAAGTTAGATCTTCAATCAGGATATCACCAAGTGAAAGTCAAGGAGTCCGATATTCTGAAGACGACGTTCAGGACCCGATATGGTCATTATAAATATCTTGTGATGCCATTCGGAGTAACTAACGCACCGGCTATTTTTATGAACCTGATGAACCTAGTCTTCCACGAGCACTTGGACAAGTTTGTTGTCATCTTCATAGACGATATCTTGGTCTATTCGAAGACCCGGGAAGAACACGCCGATCACCTACGTATAGTTCTGGAGACGCTATGACAGCATCAATTCTATGCCAAGTATAGCAAGTGTGAGTTTTGGCTAGACAATGTCGGTTTTCTCAGGCACATCGTATCAGGAGAAGGTATTTCGGTAGACCACGCTAAGGTGTCAGCTGTTAAGGAATGGCCAACACTAATGTCAGTCAAGAACATCAGAAGTTTCTTGGGCCTAGCTGGGTACTACCGACGCTTCATTAAAGGATTCTCGATGATTGCAGCACCTTTGATCAAGGTTACTCATAAGGATGAAGCCTTCGTATGGTCGGAAGCATGTGAAAAAGTTTTTGTGGAGCTGAAGATAAGACTAACTTCTACACCCGTTCTCACTATACAGGACAAATTCGGCGGTTTTGAAGTTCACTGCGATGCCTCGGGGAAAGGATTGGGATGTGCGCTACATCAATGTGGCAAAGTTGTGGCTTTTGTGTCAAGGCAGCTAAAGGCGCACGAGTGCAATTATCCCACCTATGATCTAGATTTAGCAGTGGTTATCTTCGCTCTCAAGATTTAGCGGCATTACTTGGTAGGTGAGCGAGTTAATATATACGCCGACCACAAGAGTCTAAAGTATATATTTACTCAGAAGGAGCTTAACATACGGCAAAGAAGATGGCTAGAATTCACGGCAGACTTCGACATCAACCTTCAGTACCATACAGGGAAGGTAAACATAGTTCCATATGCCTTGAGTTGCCAGCCTTCCGTGATGAATCTCACCTCACAGTGGAAATTATAGCAGGAGCTTCATGGATTGGAGATTGAAGTATTGGTTCTAGGTATTATATTATCCTTGATGAATCTACAGATTTAGTCCACGCTTGTAGATCAAATAAAAGCAACACAAGCAGGCGATACCAAGTTGCAGAAGATCAAAGAACAAGTAGAGAGTGGACTTCGAACCGACTTCATCATTCACGAAGATGGATCCTTGCAATATGGAAGCTATTTATGCGCGCCAGCCGGCCCTGTTCGAGAAGAGTTGATGAAAGAAGCTCACAGATCCCTTATTATGTACACCCCGGCGACACAAAAATGTACAAGGATCTTCGACAATATTACTGGTGGCACGATATGAAAATAGAATTAGCTCGGAGCATAGCTAAGTGCCAAGTCCATCCGCAAGTGAAGGCTGAGTATCACAGAACTGATAGTCTACTGCAACTGTTATCTATCCCAGAATGGAAATGGCAGCATATTACCATGGACTTCATGACTGCATCCCTCGCAGCACAAAGGTAACGACACAGTTTGGGTTATTGTGGATCGACTCACCAAGTCGGCTCACTTTATTCTATTTCGAATTGGCTAGTCAATAGAAGTTTTGGCAAGGAAGTACATGGAGGTAAATCAAATCTAAAGTAAGATTTAAAACTTCAGATTGTACCCTCACTTGTTTTGATACTCATGAATCATGCAGAAGATCATGAGACTATATGGAGTACCAGTTTGTATCGTCTCAGACCGGGAAACTAGATTTCGATCCCAGTTTTAGCAAAGTCTTCAAGCCAGTCTGGGCACGAATCTGAGTTTCAGCACAACTTATCATCCTCAGACAGAAGGACGGTCGGAGCGAACAATTTAGATACTAGAATACATGCTAAGGGCTTGTGTGCTTGACTTCGGAGGATTGTGGGAAGATCATCTGCACCTCGTGGAGTTTGTATACAACAACAGTTACTAAGCTAGCATTAGAATGGCTCCATCTGCAGCAATTTATAGTCAGAAGTGTCGCTCACATCTGAGTTGGGATGATGTAGGAGATCGAGAACTCCTTGTGTCAGCGATGATCGTGGCAACAGTTGTTGTAGTGTTCCCTCCAAAATAATAATAATAATTAATGTAACCCATGGGACTTAAGTCCATGCGCCAGAAAGATGGGCGCTGCTAAAAAGCATGCACCAATAATTCATAGCACCGCGCCAATCTTTGAGGCCCTCGCTTCTTTGATAGCTTAAGTTATATTTGGAAAATATTTTTCCTATCTTTCTCAAACAAAAAAAATTGAATCTGGTTAACCAGAAAATCTCCAAATAAAAGATTTAAATATATAGCTTAAGTTATTTAAGATATTCTCAATCTTTCTAAAAACAAAATGATAATGGTGTTAACAAGAGATAAAATATTTTATAATCTTCTAAACAAAGAAAAATATAAACTTTGTTAATAAAGACCCTCAGATCTATAATCCAACAGTGCTTAAGCACCTGGGCTAATATTAGCTCTTTTTATATTTTCTTTTAAAACAAAAGAATCAATTGAATATCTTATTTAAATAAGAAAGATATTAATCATATCAGCAGATAACCTTTAGATCTAAAATCCAACGGTGCTTAAGCATCCAGGCTTGATCTTAAGATAAATTAGAGAAACCTCAAAAAGAGATTGTCTTTACCTGCCCAACAATATTTACACCCTATATAAAGGACCCCAGATGTCAAGAAACAGATATATAATACCCCCCCCATAAGCTTGATCGGGAACTTAAGTTCTCTGCAATCACAACTTTCGCCTTCTTCATCACCATCATCGATCAAGGTGAGAAAAGGAGAATGATCTCCATAATATAATAGGCTTAGCCTCATCCATGAGATGGTTAACCTTCATATTCAAAACTTAAGTTCTTTCCGATGATCTGGATCTCTAGATCAAACTTCGCCTCGAGAAAACTTAAGTTTCATCAAAGGGATTTCTTTGATCTTAACATTGAGAGAAAAACTGAACCCCTGCATAAAAATATAATGATGATGGACAAGGAAATTTAAATTTCCAAAGAATAGATCAGATGATCTATATATAGAAAGAAAGGGAGATTCTAGATCACAAAAGTTGCGATCTTGATGTCGTTAATGGCCAAAATAGCCATTAACAAAAGTTTAAGCTTCATGAAACTTAAGTTTCAAAAGGAAAGAGATTAATCTCTATGAAAAACCCTAAGTGGCCATGCGTCAGAGGCATATGCGCTCATGGGCATACGACACATAGAGATGTGCCAATATGAAGGCCATGCGTCAATAAAGGCTACGCGCCAATGAAGAATATTCTAATAAAGATATGCGTTAATATGGGCATACGAGAGACCCGCTATGTGGCATGCGCTAAAACCCATGGGCGTTAATATTTAACGCACCGGAGACAAAATAGTCATATTCATGCACCAATACCCATTGTATACATGACATGCGCTATAACCCTGATGCGCCAATGATTCAATATGTCAGATCCATGTAACTTTGTCTGTGTGACACGTGGCATGGGCCAGAACTTCAGGACGCCATTACATATGTTCCAGAGCCAATTCTTAGTCCAAATTGACTGAGTAGCTTAAGCTTCCATGATATTTCTTGAGCCCATATATTTTAAGTTGACTTTAATCTAAAACAAGATTGACGACCCTTAAATATATTTTTTAAGTCGATATTAGTCCTATATACGAATAATGGTCTTTAGACATATACCCTGAACTGATGGAACATATGACCTTGGTTCAACCCAAATTAGAGATTTACGGAATTGGACTAATTCGCGCCCTATGGGTGATGACATATTAGTCTCTGTATACAATCCAAGGGCAACCCCAAATAAACAATATATATAACACGACACATGATGATTCATGCAGTAGGGAAAGTTGTCATCGCTTGATGATAATGTAATTAACTGCAGGGGCTTGTGCTTGCAGGAAAAGGTGTCCCCACAATCAAAAACCCCTCACATATGAAGGGGAATCTGATAAGTCTGATACAATGGCCACATCCATCCAAACCTCCTATATGCGGTGCCATAAATCAACTTGGTATCTTCTGAAAGATGGAAGGATATGTTCCATATAGCATCTGCCCCCAGATTATGTCCTGGATGTGCTCTCCACGTCTCAGTCCGGTTTCTGGCAGTAAACAGGTAGTTCGCACGATCAGAGAAAAGATGTTCATAACTCAGGACAGGCAGAAGCATTGGGCAGATGCCAAGCCCCGACACCTGGAGTTTCAACCTAGAGATCATGTATTCCTCAAGATCTCTCTGAACAGAGGATTCATTCGTTTTGGACGAGAAAAACTTAGCCCAAGATACATAGGCCCATTCGATATATTGGAACGGGAAAGAGAAGTGGCGTATTGTTTAGCACTACCACACCCATTGGAAGGAGTGCACAACGTATTTCATATATCTTAACTACGCCGTTATGTATGTGACCCCAGCTATATACTTGATCACTCGAAACACACTGTGTACACTGATCTAACTTGCGAGCAACAGCCAGTTAAGATACTAGATCGAAAAAGAAGATATTGCGAAACAAGGTGGTCAAGTTAATCCGAGTGATGTGGAGAAAGGATTCACTAAAAGAATCAACTTAGGAAAGAGAAGATGATATGCGTACACGATACCCTCATCTATTTGAAATTTAGTCATTTGTGTAAATTTTGAGGATGAAAATTTTTATAAGGAGGGTAGGATGTAACAACCCTGAAATCCCTGTATATTTGTATCAAGTTCAATGTATATATGAAGGTGTATTTCAGCTCTGACTATGAGTTATAAGTAATTTTTGTTAAATAAAATCAAAAAATTCCTTATAGCCCATTGGTTAAGACTCTCCATTACCGTCCTTAGCCCGCGTGTTCGAATTCCATCAGCCCTCAATTATTTTAATATTTTTCTTTTCGACGTTTTATAAGCCCAAAAGTTTGTAAAAGCTTCACATGGGTTTACGAAAAGTCACAACTAAAAAGAGATATTTAAATAAGACTCTAAACCAAACTCAAACCCAGACCCCGAGCCTTGAGCACAAAGCTCGAGGCCTGGACGCCGAAAAGCTGCAAATAGCAGCCTGGGTGTTCCCAAATTGGCCCGTGCTTTGCACGGGCGACCCTTTGACTCCCCACTACTTATTTTAATACTTTAAAATTTTTGAAACCACCCAGAGAACTGTCAGACCTTTCATCTACCCCTTTTACTCTCTTTTAATTCATTTTAATTATATTTAATCCATCATACTTCTCACTTTTTCTCCTATAAATTCCTAGACCAGTCCTAGCTCTATTCCTAGGCATACCTCTTTTAAATTTAACTCTCAAATTCCTCAAGTAGCTGATCAAGTCTCTAAGTGAAGTGCCAAGATCCCGAAGTCGAAAGCGCAAGCTCGCTAATGCTTCGTATACCGTCGGCCTCGGTTCTTCAAACCGAGACTACCTCGCTTCTATTTCTCTCTCGTACAAGTACGAGCGGTATGGGTAAGTCTGCCTTCTAATCCACTTCCCTTTGAATCCACCATCAACTTCTCTCCTTGACTCTTCTCTCATGTACTCCATATACAATCGATACTGGACTAAACTTCATAAAGAAATTTTGTATCACAAACATTTGACTTGTTAACCATAATTTTCATGCTAAAAGGTTAAGAAAAACAAACTGTCAATTTTACCTTTCTTGCAAACCTTATACTACACTTAATCCATGAAAATTTCTTTCTCTTTAAGAATGTATTTTTGTGACATATTAGCCTAGGAATTAAATACCATAGACTTTTATTTTCGTATACATCATGCACAGGGTAACAACCTGCCCCTCACGTACACATGGAAAACATAGCACGATACCATATTTATAATTTTCGAAAGAAATGTATTTCATTAAAATACCCTCAAGATAAAAATACGACTTTATCGATATTCATTCCTTTGCAAATACACATCTACAACCCTCGTTATGAGGCCCGTTTATGGATAGTGCGGATTATCACATATCCTGAGAATAGTAGAATAAGATGCAGAACTTCTCACGGAGAATTCGGTCTCGAAAGGAATAAAATTACGGTTTTAAAGAAATTACAAAATTTTAAAGCAAAGTTAAATAAAATGAAAATAACTTAAATCCTATATTCGCAAATTCAAAGAAAAACAAACTTGTGAAAATTAGATTTTTTAAAACATTCTAAAAGGAAAAGATTAATGTTTTTAAGAAAATACCCTCAAGTTTCCAAAAGATAGATTTTCATAAAAATACCATAATCTTTTAAAAGCTAGGTTTTATCACTAAAATACCACTAAATCAAAAAATATTTTTTATAAAAACTCTTGACATTTTAATTAACATGTTTTTTTTATCAAAAACACCCTCGAGGTTTATTTTTTAAAAAAATTAAAACATTTTACAGAAACCCCCCGAGAAATGCAATCATGTAAATACATATAATAAACAAATTGATAAATCTTTAAAGACTTTAGATTAATAATGGGTTTAATCAGTATCAATTCTCTAGGCCTCGGCGAGCTGAAGAAAGTGAGTGTTTGCCCAACTAGTTTAGATAACAATGCAAATTAAATAAATTATCATTGGCAATCGCTTTTGAAATAGTGACAAATCCTGCCACCCATGTGCAGGGGTTGCTTGATTATTCCTAATCTTAAGAATTTCAAAAGATAAATCATTTTAATAAGATATGATCAGAACTTGAACTCGAATTCTAATTTGACTTGAATTCCAATCGAACTCGAACTCGAACTCAAACCGAAACTCGAACTCGACCTGAAATTGAACACTTGAAATTGACTTGAATTGACCCAAACTATGAATATGACTTGATATGAACTTGACATGAATACTTGCATACAACCTGAACCAGAACTTGTACTCTCTATATACATGGATTCGGTCAAGACATGAAAACTTGAAATATACAATAAAATACGCGGGGATAAGGATTAAATTGGTAAGGAACGCATATCGTGACACGAGAGGTCACTTTAAAAGACACACAACCTGAATACCGAGTGATGTTGTCCTGTGGGTTATGACGAGACCTTATACTTCCTCTTTACTTTGGTCCACAGGGTAAGCTTTACTACTCTCGTATACATGCATACATTCTTTATCATACTACAAATAACCATGTTAGAGTAGAATAACCATATACATGTGCCAGTCATGCTTGAGATATTTTTTCCTACATTCATACCTGTTCATTTTTACATACACGTCATTACTTATTTTCTTTCGGGGACTTACCGAGCGCTAGTTCGCTGACGACATTCCTTTCTCTTTTGTTTCCTTCGAATGTTTGTCAGGAGGAAATGATTCAGAGGAAATCGAGCCAAGTCAGAAGAACTTCGATCATCTTACCGCTCAGCCTACTAGTTTCCTTTTCTGCATTTATTTCCAGTATGCCATTATTTAGGAACCTTTTAATTATTGTATCTTTTATTTCAGAGATCTGTACTTGAAATTTGAATGTAAATAAATTTGCTGTTGAATTTTAATTACTCTTGTTAATTCTTGCATGTTGTTATATTGCTTAAAAACGCTTAACGTTCTTATTAAGGGAAATGACTTTCTCGTAATAAATATGTTGTGGACCTCGTCACGTGCCGTTACCATCTTCTGGGAAGCGGGGTGTGATACAGTTACTTATATATTATAGGCAATTGGTTTGATATTGCACGCAACTGTTTAGATTTTATATGAAAGTAGAAAAATATTTTAGAGGCTTTTGGTGGAAAGAAGTATATTCGGTGGGAAATTAGATTTTTGGTGGGAAAAAATTATATTTGGAGGGAAAAATGAAAACATAATAAATGTTACAAGCAAGTCTTCAGATATTACAAGAAACTTCCATGTATTATACCTGCCTTGAATCCGGCCGTAAAAGGACTGTCAGAGCATATGGGACAGAGGCATTTTTGGGTTATACGGAAATACAAGTGGAGGAATGTATGCCAGGACTTTTTTTTATTGGGCCCAGGGTTTGTTTAACAAGACCAAAAAGCCGAAGGTTTTTACACAAGTCTGGAGCAAGCCAGTTTTTTTTAACAATTCACCCTAAGATATATTTGTTGTAATGAATCATTGAGAAAACAGTTGAAATCAAAACAGGCAGAAAACATTCTCATTCTATTCTGTTCAAAACACAAAGCTACTATTTTCTTGATTTCTCTCTTATTTTTATCTATGATTACAGATATTCTTCTTTATAGTTCCTGAAACCATACAAGAAGATGAATACAAATCTTTGTGTAATTTGCAGTGGAAGAATAAGAAAAGCCGATGAGTGTTGTATCCTGAGAGCATATCTTGGCGAAAAAACTCACATGATCGAAAGTTACAATTATTTTCTGAAAGACTTCCCATGGTCTACAAAAAGCTGTAAACTTTTATTCAAATTAAAATTTCCAATACATATTTTTTAACCTGCAAATTCTCTCTCCACGTGTGATGCGCGTGCAAAAATTATAAATCTAATGTTCAGTACGTAACAATTTTTAGGAAGTAGCGACTTTTTCGAAATATTTAGCAAAATGGTGTTCTTCCAGAAATATTTAACAAAATGGTGTTGGGAAGGGGATAAGGCCAATTTAGCGAATTTTAACCAAAGTCGCATTTTTAAAGTGCGGTTTTGGGCAAGAAATCAGCCATCCTCCAAGTGTTGAGTTGGTGGGATGTGCTGGGCTGTTTTCCCTAAGAACCTCAAAACCTCACTTTTAAAGTGCGGTTTTAGGAAAAAGCACTCAAGTGCATTTCTTGTGAACTGCACATTAAAAGTGGGTTCTTAGGCCAACTTAAAATCGGCCATACAACTACCAGCACTTAAAACCCTATCTTTTTCCCTCGACCCGAGAACACTCTCTAAATTCCCCGTATCCTCTTTATTTTCTCTCCTCTCTCCATCCATACAACCCAAACCCAAAATTCTTCAAACTCCCAACCTTTCCATCTCTCAAACTCCTAAATCCCTAACCCTAACCCATTCTCCCCTATTTCATCCTCAAAACTCTCATACCCCTAACCCATTCACCTCTCTCTCTCCCCCAATCTCAACAATCTCAAACCTTAGCTCTACCATCGTCGGTTGTTGCAAAATCATGCCACTTTTGGATCTCTCTTCTCACCATCGGTTGTTCCAAATTCAAGCAAAGATAATATCGATCTCCTCTTTAGATTTAAACTTTATGGTGTTGTATGGAAATTGTTTACTTTGTGGATTTTGACTTTGATGATTGATCTTTTCTATTAAATTTGTAAAATTAGGTATGATGACAAATAATCATGTTCCTATTGTAAGTGCATGGCGGCGCCTCGGCCGTCAATCCGACGCCGGAAATACGGAAACGAAAAACTTTACTAAAACTGTAAACCGGCACCACCGCGCACTATAAACCCAGGATCGGGCCATTAACCTAACGCTAGCAAACTAGAAAAGGGGTAGAGAGCTATACTGAGCAATCCGTGTCCTTCGGTCTTCACCTCCACTCCGATCTCCTCACGGAATCTTCGGTCATCACCTCCTCGTCGGAACGGGCACCACATCGCCGGGTTCTTTTACGGGCTCCTACCTCTAGACCGAGGCAACTCGGGCGCGAAGTTGGCGAGTCGACGTGCCTAAGGATGCTGTAGATGAAGTGTAGAATGTATTCTCTCTTGGGGTTTATGAAGTTGCCTTTGATGATGGAGGAGAGAAGAAATGATCTTTGAAAAGGAATGGAGCTCTCATTTTTCAAGCATGGAATGAGATGATAAATTTTCCCTCATACAAAATGAACCTCTCTCTTCTCCTCTAGTGGCCGGCCATAATAAAATGGTGGAGGGAAAAAAAGAATCAAACATGAAGGGAGGTGAGTGTAGGAATCAAAAGAGGTGACCACATCCAAAAGTGATGATAACAAAGTCATATCAATTTCTAATCCTTTCTTATCTCATTAATGCTAGAAAGTTGATTCAAAAAGAATCTCATGATGATAACAACCATCATGAAGCCACAAACACAAATAAACCCCTCCATATTTGCTAATTTGCAAACTTGCAAATTAGCCCCTCCATCGGAAAAGTCCGGCCGGGAAGGAACAAAGGAAAACTGGCCGGAACGGAATGCAAACTGGCCACTTCATAAAACTGATCCCGTAATAAATTACAGGAAAACCCCGTGACTGCATACATATGCCCGCATTTCTATTCCCACTGAACACAAAAGCAAAGAGACAAAACTACACTGTCTAATACTAGGATCCGGCTTAAACCAAAGCCCGCTAGTAAAATCAGTCCGATCACGATCCGTGCAGTACCGCACGTATCTGATCGAACCCTGCCAAATCTCCATACGGCCTCTACAGCGTTTCGCCCGAAACTTGAGAAGACGGTCTGTGGGGGACTCTAAAGACTCGTCAACACCTTGGTTGTGGATTTAACCACTAGCACGTCAGAGGTATTAGCCTATACGTAACGGGCTACCAGGTATTGACCAAAAGGGACGTCGATGAGCGAACTCATCCTGACACCCTACTGAGCCTATCAGTGACAATATCCGTACAGTCCGGTCCGTTCGTCTATGAGTATCGCATGGCGGGCCTAGGGGGGTGGTAAAAGTCAGACCCCTAAAAGCGGTACAAGTCATGTCGGAGTGTAGCCCAGAACACCCTGAGATACTACTGGAATACCTACCAGTAAATCTCCTGCCTTGGCCAAGGACTTCGTGTAATGGCTCTCCTAGACACAGCGCGACCTCACCCCCAATACCGGGAGAGACGAACCCCTGCACATCCGCTCACTGCCTCCATGTGGCTCGGGACTGTACCCAACTAAAACTTGTTTGCACGTCTCCTTTGAGCGTGGTAGGGTAGTAATCTAAGTACAGTTGGAACTCACACGAGACAAATGACGATCTCAGGTCGATGAACTAACCTGTACACATGTCACCAGGGAACTGCTATCTGACGTCAGGTATAATACCAACTAGCATGTTCCCGGCGAGTCCTGTCCGGTGTACTCATAACCCAATGAGCACATGTATACATCTTAGGTGAACCAACTGACACCAGTGGCTTGTGAGACCGGCCACCGCCCTTCGTCGAGGTCTCGACTGTATACACTAGTCTACTCTGGAGAATCGATGCCCTGTCTCGAAACTCCCACGACTAGGGACCTTTTAAGGATGTGTTATAGACCCCAGCTCCCACGTATATGATCGCCCTCATACTGCTGGCAATCAAGCAAGAATTCTAGGGGCTCTATCAACGTGCAATAGCGACCTGTAAGGTCACCTAAAGCAGTACACGATGATAAAAATAAACCAGATAGCATACTATCATCTTAAGTAAGACTGTCCTGCCGGCATAGGTCCTCCCTCAATCATTGCAATCACGTGCCTGTGACCCAATAATTGACTCTGAGGGCACTATATCCAACAATCTCCCACTTGCACTCAAGTCTAATTATTGCGATGTCGCATACTCACAGCCCATGTGATACCGAACACCCAACTCCTCTACTAATCAGTCTCACAAAGCTCGTTTGCGAAACTATTGCGTTCGAGGAATAGCCTCAGTGAGTGGATCCGCTGTGATGTTTCTTTCTATGTCTCTCTTTATCTCAAGTTCGCGGAGAAAGCCATCTCCCGAAATGAGCAATACCTGTCTTAGAATATGTCTGGATATCTGATGGGACCTAGCTCATAAATGAACTCCAAATCCAAACTTCTTAGACTGTATTGTCAACTGAACTTAATCAGTATCCTGGGCCATGCCTCCCTCAGTATCTGCCAGGACCACCTGTCCAAAATATTTCCCCTCGTCAGAGAGAAAACTATAACTCTGACAGTCACTCTGTCATCAAGGTCACCTTGGAAGCCTGGAATGATAACTGTCTCCCGAATGAGGCTGTCGTTATCATACCCCTAGAACATCCACTTATGTTCTAAAACTGCTTCCGAATGTTTCTCCAGGATTGGATTAATATCAACTTACTGCATCTCGTGTAAAAACAATATCTGGTGTGGTACTTGACATCTCATGATTGACTCAATTGCTTAAGCAAGTGATCTGTCAATCATGTACATCCCTTTCCCCTTTAGTCTGTAAGACACCTTCAGAGAGGGTGACTCCATTACCTGCAGGTACACTACCGTGCCAGGAGTCGTCCATTCTAAAACACCTTTAGAATGCTGTCTAAGTACCCAGATTGGGAAACTACCCAAATCTAGATCTAAAACCATAGATCTAGTAACCAGAATGTCTGATATAATATCCAATTCCTATGTAGAGAAACCACTGTGTGACAACCAAAGAATAACCGATCGTAGTATAGGAATATCACTTCCTACTCTGTGTATGTCATCAAAATACCAGGACATCACACTCTACTACCTTCTAAACAGATCCATCCCCTGTTCTGATGAAGTCAAACCTATGACTGTCACATCAGAAATAGATGATCTATCTCCGCTATATCTGCTTTAGTCTATAAATAGACATGAGCCACTTGTCCACTATGCTTCCGCTGCTCCCACTGACCATGACAACCCTCTGGCAGAGTCATATACACGTACACTTCTAAAGCTAGTTTAGAACGACGCTATACTCATCCTCCTGCCGGGTCTCACAGTCTGGAACAACAGCAATGGAAAGTCTGGGTAAACAAGAACCTCCCTGTCACCGTCCTTGAGGCTACCGGAGTACCTCTCGGGTGCCTGAGGTTACCCACCATATCTGCGGAGTGGCCAATGGAATGTCAATATAGATTGAATCTTTAGGTTCCTATCAAATTTTAAGTAATCGTTTGCGGTTCTGGAATCACTTCCAGTTCTACCATATTCCCACTACTGTTTTCTGGAAAAAAAATCCATTTCTTTTAAAACTGTGGCGAATCAAGAACAATATCACTATTGATCTTCCAGATGGTAGAAAGTCAACCCACGTCATAGCCTGGGTCAACCCACAAACAGCCATTACAGAAACGTGCCTTGAGTTATCGAGAGTCTGGTTTTAAGCATAAGCTGGACAACTCCCCGTACCTTAACATCGTTAAGATATGAACTGTTCTATATCCAATATAGAAACAGAGGCACTGATTTAATTGAACCAGATTCAAATCATGCAGCTGTCTCCAGTGCATGTCAACTAAATGGAGAGAGGCCGATCAGCATTACTCAACTTAGGAGTACTTCCAATTATGAGCAACCTGAAAAAGAAGCAAGTTTTCTTAATCATTACTATCAACTGAATACCATTCACAAGTATCTACATCTTCGATCATCTTGAAGAATCCTGATACTTGCAATACCTGGTCCTCTACTTTATTCATATACTTATAACTTCTCAAAACTCAGACCTTGTGTTTCTACGAAACACTTGTCTAAGAACCAGAGAAGTCATAAGTAAACTGAATATAGTACGAGGACCAACCCCTCTGTCCTAATGGACACTGGACAATATACAATACTTTGTATAAGTCCCCTGAGTCTAGTGACTCATTCACTATGTGTCGTAGGTTGAAAACTGTACTTATGGTTAAGATGAATTACACCGCTGTTTAATGCTCCTTACCTAACCATCCACTGATATAGGTAAATGTCATAGACATAATTTCAAAAAGGTATATCTCACTCTATAAAAATAGACGTACAGATATATCAATTTGAAATTGGTGCATAACAACGGATATTCAAAACCAAATATTTGCCGTCCGGCAAACAGCCCAGGCGATTTCCTCAAATATCACCAATTACAACGAATTCCGATATAATGAGGATGATCACCTAATTCTCAATAACTTACTCCCACTCATCATCTGTAAAACCATACAGATGTGAGAATCATACCTGGTAAATACATACCCTGGAGCAAGTGTCTAATTGGGAAATCAGTTTTCTTTTAACAGCACACAGTGAAACTGAAACATTGAAATGTTTCGATGGGGTATCCGGGTATTCCTAGTAATGCCTTTTCCATTATCCAGATTCACAACTATAACCGTATAAATCTTTGCCACCTCTCCAAATCCCTTTATATGTTTTTAGTCATTACCTTCTGTACACCCCTTTACGCCAAATGGTTTTCTTCCTTCCCTACCGTTCGGCACCAGCCTATGGTTTGGAAGAAGACTATCCAATAAGCATAATGGGTGTACTGTCCTAATCCTAGGAACACTCGCAATGCGAGAAAAGGTGAAGATAAAAGATAACCGAATAAACCTTATTCCTATTTCTCCTGAACCAGAATCCATCCCCGAACTGGAACAAGTTCCTTTCGAGTTCGTATATAACCATACGATGGAATATCCAAATAACTGTGGATCTTCGTAGTGATACGGAGTGTCCTGGAGAAATACAAAGGTGAAGTGGGATTGGTAATGAAATACTTGGTTTGGTCGTGAATAGCAGTCGCATTTTACTTTGCCCTCCTTCTAATCCCTTTCTTTGTCTTAACTTAATACCTTCTGTACACCGTTTAGGCTAATTGGTTTTCTTCATTCCCTACCGGTCGGCACCTGCCTATGGTTTGGAAGAAGACTATCCAATTTGCATAATAGGTGTACTGTCCTAATTCAAGGAGCACTCGCAACCTGAGAGAAGGTAAAAGGAAAAGACAACTGAATAGTCCTATTCGTTTTTTCTAGAACCAGAAACCATCCTCGAATAAATTCCTTCGAGTTCATATATAACCATACGATGGTTTTATCCAATGGAAGTGGACGTTCGTAGTAATACGGGGTGTCCTGGAGAAAAGGGTAAAAGTAGGAGTGGCAATGAGGTTTGCAACTCTAACAATCCAAAAGCCAGTCTTATAAGAAGGTTCGGTCAACTTGGTCACTGAGTCATAGTCAAGGGTCGGGTCATGGTCGCTGCCAAAGAGAGAGAGAAAAGAAACACTCAGCGTGCACTCTAACCTAGATCAGAATGGTTATCACTTTATCTAATCAGGAAACCTCCCACTGTAACGTCAAATTCTTCTCCAAACCTGAAAGAAGAATTAGTCAGGATCACCCGAGGAGTAAACCAACACATCAGTGGGAATCGGGATCCAACTATCATCGCATGATAACGTGACGGAATCCGCTCACGTTATCACACTCCAGAAGGTATGCGCATATCTGGCAAGTTTCAGTTTCTTTAGAAACTCCCGATGTGATTTTTGCCCCATGCTCTTATGACCTTGACTAAGGCCAACAAATCATAAGTTACATGTCAAGTTCTATCCATCATTGTCCAGGTTAATTTGAACCCACCCATACAAGCCCTTGACTAGGGCCAACAAGGCTATACGACTGTCCAAAACCAACGCATCTATCTATGCAACAGAAAGGTAACAAGCAGCTACCATACACTATGCCTTGGCTAAGGCCAACAAACATAGCATGAATACTACTTGCTACCCGTCTGAAATGACGGAGGGCTACGAATAGTTTCTGGCGAAAAACCTTTAACGTAATGAACTTGATATCGTTGAAGGAACTGGATAGCTTTATAAAAATATAGTAACGAAAACCTTTGCTAAAGAGGTCACTCCCGGTGAAGGGATCTCGGCTCTTTCCCCGTAGAATGAGGTGCAGGATATTCCAACTGAATACCACGATGCAAAGCAAAAGTAATCGGCTATAGTGAAGTTATTGCCCTGACGCAAACTTCTGTCCAAGGGGTCACTCTCGGTGAAGGGATCTCGGCCCTTGCCTCGTCGACTGAGGAGCTGGATATTCATAACCGAATACCACTGTGCAAAACAAAAGAGAATGTCCTTGCAATAACAGCTTTTTGAAAAATGTTCCAACAACATCAGAATAGGTTTGTTTAGCTTACATTGATCCGAATCAATGCAGTCCCATCAATTGATCACACCACAAAAGAACGAAAATAATGATGTACGTATATGCCATCCGCATTCGCCACTGGGTCCCGTCATCACCCGTTAGGTTACTTAACTAACGACAGAGCGGGGACTAGACTAGCGTGGATGCAAAACATATACAACATCTACTAGTATATATATCAATATATAATATTCGCTCAAGGCATGATAAAATGCAACATCACAGAAATGTAATAAGCATCACAGAACAATATAGATATCTGGGATCCCCGGGTTTCACAGAGCCGCTACTGAAACCCGACGTTCCCCTGGTTGTGTGGATAGCCTGTGCAATGAGAATCCTAGACCCCTACGGGCGCGGCAAGTTACCCACCAAAACCTGATGCGAGGCAGCCCCCTTCAGCAACGTGAAAGGACCACCCAGCACTTCACGGAATTCGGTAACTTGAGCACCCCTCCTTGGGTCAACCTGTACCCCTTACGAGTGCGGCGAATTGCCTGCCAATTCTAGAGTGAAGCCCCCTCCGTCTCAATGCCATGAGATGCGGGCTTGTTGCCCTCTAGAGCCCGGCTATCCGTGCACCCCTCCGTGGGGTAATCCTAGTACAGAAAGTAAAATATACATACAACGGGTACATCGACCTCGACCCGGTCGTGCCCCAAAAGAATAACATACAAACAGGAAGTGACGGCAATCCACATGTCAGACGCTCGCTCCGCAATATCAAATGTACATATAAAACAAAACTGTACTAACATTGCATCCAGGCTATCCCCCACGACCAATCCGCAACATCACAGCACAACACAGAACATCAACGTGAATGTCATGTTCGCAAATCCGTCTAAAAGGGCTATAGCAGTTAGACAGGATTTACCGATCAAGTGACCTTCACGGTCGCAGATATAATGTAAATACTGTGAACTAACATGTTTAAAATATTCGATCGATCAAATTTACCGAAGTGGTCCCCAAGCACTACTGTAGCACTCAAAGAAAATCTGGGCCCAAACAGAATATCCCAAAACCCCTATTTCCAACTCAGAAGCCCACTGTACAAATTTGGTCAAATGAACAGTTAAAGTCGCGGCGGAACCGCGGCCAATGCGTGGGTTTGGACGCGGTTCCGCGGTGTAATGGTGACGTCACTCGACCAACTTTTCACAGATTGCTTAGAATTCCTTGCACATGTTTCTACAATGTACTGAAAAAAATTTCGAGGCCAAAAAAATTTCGACAGAAACTTATGCATTTGAAAATACGGTTTTTGGAATTTTGTTCGATCGAGTTCTAAACATTCTAGAGCAAGCTAGACTAGGTTAATGGCGTAGCTCTGATACCAATATAAGTGCACGGCGGCGCCCCGGCCGTCAATCCGAAGCCGAAAATGCGGAAACGAAAAACTTTACTAAAACTGTAAACCGGCACCACCGCGCACTATAAACCCCGGATCGGGCCATTAACCTAACGCTAGCAAACTAGAAAAGGGGTAGAGAGCTATACCGAGTGATCCGTGTCCTTCGGTCTTCGCCTCCA
Source organism: Agapanthus africanus (assembly GCA_030015575.1). NCBI lineage: Eukaryota > Viridiplantae > Streptophyta > Magnoliopsida > Asparagales > Amaryllidaceae > Agapanthus > Agapanthus africanus. Next base: position 160,252,265 of record CM057350.1, on the reverse strand, counting down.
CTCCGATCTCCTCGCGGAATCTCCGGTCGTCACCTCCTCGTCGGAACGGGCACCACATCGCCGGGTTCTTTTACGGGCTCCCACCTCTGGACCGAGGCAACTCGGGCACGAAGTTGGCGAGTCGACGTGCCCAAGGGTGCTGTAGATGAAGTGTAGAATGTATTGTCTCTTGGGGTTTATGAAGTTGCCTTTGATGATGGAGGAGAGAAGAAATGATCTTTGAAAAGGAATGGAGCTCTCATTTTTCAAGCATGGAATGAGTTGATAAATTTTCCCTCATACAAAATGAACCTCTCTCTTCTTCTCTAGTGGCCGTCCATAATAAAATGGTGGAGGGAAAAAAAGAATCAAACATGAAGGGAGGTGAGTGTAGGAATCAAAAGAGGTGACCACATCCAAAAGTGATGATAACAAAGTCATATCAATTTCTAATCCTTTCTTATCTCATTAATGCTAGAAAGTTGATTCAAAAAGAATCTCATGATGATAACAACCATCATGAAGCCACAAACACAAATAACCCCCTCCATACTCCATCGGAAAAGTCCGGCCGGGAAGGAACAAAGGAAAACTGGCTGGAACGGAATGCAAACTGGCAACTTCATAAAACTGATCCCGTAATAAATTACAGGAAAACCCCGCGACTGCATATACATGCCCGCATTTGTATTCCCACTGAACACAAAAGTAAAGAGACAAAACTACACTGTCTAATACTAGGATCCGTCTTAAACCAAAGCCCGCTAGTAAAATCCGACCGATCACGATCCGTGCAATACCGCACGTATCTGATCGAACCCTGCCATATCTCCATACGGCCTCTACAGCGTTTCGCCCGAAACTTGAGAAGACGGTCTTTGGGGGACTCTAAAGACTCATCAACACCTTGGTTGTGGATTTAACCACTAGCACGTCAGAGGTATTAGCCTATACGTAACGGGCTACCAGGTATTGACCAAAAGGGACGTCGATGAGCGAACTCATCCTGACACCCTACTGAGCCTGTCAGTGACAATATCCGTACAGTCCGGTCCGTTCGTCTATGAGCATCTCATGGCGGGCCTAGGGGGTTGGTAAAAGTCAGACCCCCAAAATCGGTACAAGTCGTGTCGGAGTGTAGCCCAGAACACCCTAAGATACTACTGGAATACCTACCAGTAAATCTCCTGCATTGGCCAAGGACTTCGTGTAATGGCTCTCCTAGACACAGCGCGACCTCACCCCCAATACCGGGAAAGACGAACCCCTGCTGATCCGCTCACTGCCTCCATGTGGCTCGGGACTGTACCCAACTAAAACCTGTTTGCATGTCTCCTTTGAGCGTGGTAGGGTAGTAATCTAAGTACAGTAGGAACTCACACGAGACAAATGACGATCTCAGGTCGATGAACTAACCTGTACACATGTCACCCGGGAACTGCTATCTGACGTCAGGTATAATACCAACTAGCATGTTCCCGGCGAGTCCTGTCCGGTGTACTCATAACCCAATGAGCACCTGTATACATCTTAGGTGAACCAACTGACACCAGTGGCTTGTATGACCGGCCACCGCCCCTCGTAGGGGTCTCGACTGTATACACTAGTCTACTCTGGAGAATCGATGCCCTGTCTCGAAACTCCCACGACTAGGGACCTTTTCAGGATGTGCTTATAGACCCCAGCTCCCACGTATATGATCGCCCTCATACTGCTGGCAGTCAAGCAAGAATCCTAGGGGCTCTATCAACGTGCAATAGCGACCTGTAAGGTCACCTAAAGCAGTACACGATGATAAAGATAAACCAGATAGCATACTATCATCTTGAGTAAGACTGTCCTACCGGCATAGGTCCTCCCTCAATCATTGCAATCACGTGCCTGTGACCCTATAATTGACTCTGAGGGCACTATATCCAACAATTATAATTTATCATTATAATGGAACACTCACTATTGATTCCAATAGACCTAATTATATCGGTGGAAGTCATAAAATGTTGAATGTTGGCAAATCTTCAACATTTGAACAATTGAAGGAAAAAATCTACCGATGTACACGGATAAATCGAGCGGAGTTTGCTTTGAAATTTGTGTTCAAATGTCTGCTAACAATGCATGATTATACAAATTTTAAAATATCCGATGATGAGGATACAGTTGGTATGCTTAGCATGTATCATGGATTACCATCGATCACTTTATTATGGTGAAAATAGTCGTGTAATTCGATGAAAATATCAGACATAAAGAAGCATTTCCATCAAAAAAATCTCATGAACAACATGGCCAATATACTAACATGATCAATCTCGCCAATGATTCTACAGGGTTTTTAACTTCTATAAGGGAAGTGCCTTATACGGATGAAGGCACATCATTTATGCAAGTATTGTAATAAAAATAATTTCTTTTGAAGTTACAATTCAATTAATAGTTTTGTTTGCTAATCATGATATCTGCCTACAACTAATTCATGCACGCCTGACGTTGGATATACGTTTCCAGCCGCCACATACATGCCTTTTTTTAATGCCAATGGCATACACTTCGAAATTGGCCGTCAATGATACGATGGACGCAAAACTGTAATTGAAGATTCAATTCATCGATGAAATGATTCGTGTTTGACAACAAGTTTATTTGGCATGTTTTTTAAATATGTCATGCAGATCCTCTTTTAGTCAAGACGATCAAGGTGGAATTGTTATGGGCGGGCAAAGTTCTATGAAAGGAGGTGTCAATGCTTTTTGAAAGTATTCCTAGAGGAGGAGTAAATAGGAATATATGACTAATATGCCCAAACTAAAAAAAATATATTACACTTGCTAATAGTGAACACAATTGCAAAGCTTAACAAATGATATTCTAATATGATAAGAGGCTAAGCAAGGTACAATTGTGAAACAATGAATAACAAGCAAGCAACAATATCAAGTAATGAGCATATAGAGCAAGTAGGGAACAAGCATGCAATTTCTAAACTATGGATACTTACAAGCAATTAGACACAAATATAAAAGGCAAGCAATAAAAGAGAGAGAGAGAGAAATTGAAAATGCAAACACGCAAGGTTTTAGAGATGTTCGGAAGATCCCCTAGTTCTCTTTCTTTAGGCACACGAGCTCGTTCCACTAAACACGTCTCTACCGAGACTTTCACGTTGCGCACCCGCAACTTCTTATACCATGTCTCTACAGAGACCACCACGTTACACACTTGCAACCTCTCATGATCACATCTCCACTGAGACTGTAAGTTCTCTTTCTTTACAAAAGCACCCTTGCACTCAAAGATCCTCACACAAAGAAAAGAAAAACTTCTCTCACTCAACTCCCTTACAAAGACACTCTAGCACCCTGGAGTTCTCATACAAAAGAAGATGAGGGTTACAATTGAAACACAAATACTATCAAATAAGTTTCTCAAGCTCACTTCTAATACTCTACAGAGTATGGATAATCAATTTGAGCTCTTGAATGTGTGAGAGTAAAAATGGATAAGCAAATCAAAACTTAATCAAACTCTCACACACTACTACAAATAAGGGTTGCCCCTACGGCTACATCCGTAGGGGGCAAAAAAATAACCTGTAGGTGCAAATACCGTAGGTGCAAGTTGAAGTCCTGAACTTGCCCCTACGGGCAAAATCTTGCCCCTACGGAGTTCTGTGTAGGGCCCGTTTCACCTACGGCGTAGGCCGTAGGGTAAAAAAAGTTATTTTATTTACGGTTTTTTTAAATATATTAACTGCCCCTACGGCCATATCTGTAGGGCCATGTTATATCCCTTACGGATATCTGCGTAGGTACCTATCCGTAGGGGCAAAATATCAGAAATCCTGATATTTTGCCCATACGGATAAAGCCGTAGGGGTCTTTGTGTGCCCCTACGGATATGTCCGTAGGGGCACTCCCAACCCCCCTGGTACTGAGATCAGGGGGAAATATCAGTTACTGCTGATATTTTGCCCCTACGGCTACATCCGTAGGGGCAACATGTGTACCTATGGATTAATCCGTAGGTACATATTATCCTGGTTTTTTTTTTTAAAAAGGGCTGCCTGATTTTTTCTCGCCCTGTGCACAATAATATATATATATATATCAATAAAATATAAAATTAATCATCACACGATATATATCGCAGTATTCATAATCACATCTCACGCATATAATATACAAAAGAAACCCAAATACTGAATATGATATAAATATAAACCAATATCAATACCAATATCGTTTCAAAATGTAGTACAATATGTATGATATAAATAAATACATGTTTCAAAAAATAAGAATCAAAAAGCTACCCTAGTTCGGTCCAGCTCCACTTTTGATAAACGATAGAATAAGGCGCGCCTGCTCCTCGGTCAATAAACCATGCAATTCGGCGCGAGCGGGAGTCTGAGCGTCCTGTGGAGCTGGCGATATGGTCTGCGCAGCCGCCGTCGAGGTAGTAGCTTGCGGAGCCGCGGCTGCGGGAGTCTGAGCGGGCGGTGGAGCTATAGGAGCTGTCTGCGGAACCGCAGCCGATGTAGTGGCTTGCGGAGCCGCAGTCGAAGGAGATGCATGTGGAGGCTCGGCCGATGTACCCTGTCGCATCTGGACCTAACGTGTATAAGAAGCGTTTAAGAACTGTGTATTATTTGAATTCGTATCATTATCAAGTTATTTCAAAATCCCATTTGGATATCTAGTTTGGAAAACCGTTGTTTATTTTAATTACATATGTATGTATGATTAATCAAACCTAAGTCTAAAACCAAATAAGCTCAAGCTACGTACTAATTATGGATATGTTGATATCTATAATATGACATGATATTTTACTATAAACTAGTATACATACCAGCATCTCCTTCAACTCCTGAACGGTGGCCCCCAAGCTCTCCAGTTCCTGCTGGACACGTGGCTCACTGGAGACGAAGGAAGTAACCACCGGGGTGGAGTCCAACCTCATATGGGCCCTGCTAGGGCCCAGTCCCCGGCCTCTCTCCCAACCTCCGTGGTGCCCTCCATGTGCGGCGTCCAAAACTGGGGTCAGCAGCCTCGGATCGCTCTGTCCGGTAAAATCGATCCCCGAGGCCTCGGCCTGCTCAACCACCCGCTCTTACACCCACATTAAGCAGTAAAGTATAAGTATAAAATTTAAACTTGAACCTTCCAAAACTAAAATTTCAAATATGGGTAGAATAAATATTAACACTTACGCAATACTCCTGGGTAGCGACGTCGGGATATCGAAGCTCGCCCGTGGCGGGATCTGTCGAGGTGCCGTGGACGGTAAGATATGCGGACAGCACGCTCGGTGTACCACCTGACGCCACGGTCCGAGCTGTCTGCAATATTAGAAAATGACTCTTAATATTAGAAATATTAGAAAATAACTCTTAATATTGCAGAATATCACAAAGGTCGGTCTATTGTAATTTACCGATAACTCCATGTCTCGAGTAATATTCCTCGAGCCACCTGTGTAAGTAGGGCGACCCCTCTTCGCCGACTTCCTGTTCTCTGTATTCTGAGCGGCCTGTTTCTGCACAACGCATTAACATTTAGTTTTCTAATTAAGGAACACAAAAAAATAAATTATATCCTAAACAATGAATTACATTTAAAATGCATACCTATTTGCGTTGGGAGTCGAAATATTCGCACAATAGAGGCCATGTCTCTACGTCGACTCTCGCAAACGCCGGAGTAGATAGGAGGGCCGCTCTCTCTGCCTCGGGGGTCACCATCCACAGGGAGTAGCAGTCAGCCTTCAGCTCATTCCTGTTGTATTGGACCTTAGCCTGCATGTTCTTCATCAGGCCATTGTACAGAGCATGAAGGTCGAGCACCCTCCCCGGGTGATCAGGGTCGGCTACAGGCTGAAAATCGTAATCCAACTGAAAATACAAAAAAAAACATTGTTATTAGATTGCAAGTGTTAATAATAAATATATTGGATAGATCAAATGAAAATATATATTAATACGTACCCGAGCCTGATCAAAGAAGAGGGCGAATGAGCGCTGGTGCTGCTCGCCCCACTCAACGTGAAGTGGATTGTTCTTCACGAGCCGGCTCTCGTCCCCCATATACCGGCCGAACCTCTCGGCATGAGGACCGGTATAGCGATAGTCAAGGGTAAAAAAGAGGGGGAATCCTGCCTCCCCCCAAGCTCTGTCAGGCCTCAGCCTATAGGACTGATTCGGGCCTCGAGTCCCCCTCTGGGGATGGGGAGGCCCTGCGTCTGCACGAAATATCAAGACAATCAATATTAAGACAAAGTTGTATTAAGAAATCAAGGTTAAACGAAAATTGAAGTGTGATATATACCTCCGGTGACTATCGCACGAGCCTGGGCCCGGGCAGCAGCACGAGCGGGACGATAGTTCCTCCGGTGAGGAACAACCGGGGTCCCGGATGCGGACGCATCCCCTCTAACTAGAAAATAAACATTGACGCTAAATTTCCATGAAGTTCATATTTATTCTATAGAGCATATGTAAAATGAATAAATATTTTATATTTATTCATACTAACCTGCAGACGATGCGAAGGGTATGGAAGCGGTAGGAGTGGCCCCTGCGGAAGATGTGGACGCACCATCTATAATTAGACAATTAAAAATAGATTATATAAGTAATTGCAAAAAGAATGTGTAGATCAATAATATAACGTTCTAAATCAATATGCATGCAGTATAGGATATATAAACATACCCGCAGGTGCGGTGGTGTCACCACCTACAGCTAGACAATAATAAAAATTGCTAAGTAAGAGCAAAAGGAATGTGTGAATTTATGATATAGCATTCTAAATCAATATACATGCACTATATGATATATAAACATACCTGGAGGAGCGGGAGTGGCCTCTATCCCAGATGTGGACGCATCACCAACAACTAGACAATCAAACATTGACAATATAAGTAATTTTGACATAAACATGCATGAATATCTGTAATATTACATTCAAAATAGATATGCGTGCAGTATACCTGGAGGTGTGGCAAAATCCACACGGAAGGAGGCATCCGAAGGGGTCTCCGATCTGGGTGCAAGACCGGCTTTCTGAAGCTCCCTACGGAGCTCTCCGGGCGGCAGAACCGCTCTGCCTCTGCCTCTGCCGCGGCTGGAGCTCCTGCCTCCCCTCGCTGCTCCCGACATCGTCATCAAATCTAGATAAACGGTTCGTGGACGCATTAGACAATCATTAAAAGTATTAACTATATATGTATAGAGCGTAAAATGTGAAGTAATAATATAACATTACTGATAACCTTTTTCGTTTTGTGGGCGCATTATACATATCTACTTGGATTTCATCGTCGATATCATTTCTAACCCACGTAACTTCATGATCGGTCGAAGACAACCCGTCCTTCGAAACAGACGGTCGGAGCACTTTAAGCCTTCTCTCTTCTTCGTCCTCATCGCTGTCCTCGAATTCTGGGACATCGTAGACATCTCTGGGTTTCCATCGGCCTACAACACTCCATCCCGGATGCTTCAAACACTGTGAGTAGTATATTTGGAACGCTTGGTTCGGAAAGATAAACGGATCTTCCTGACCGTAAAATCGAAGTGTGTTCACACTGGTCAATCCATATTCATCTTTCCAAGTCCCAAGATTGCTTCTCCACCTGTCCGTATCGGTTCGCGTATCGTACCAAGTACACTGGAATATATAAAAAGGTTCTGATCGTCCGGGATAGTGAATGCCGAGTATACAATTTAAGTACCCATAATAAATCACACCGTCCGATCCTACCGTCGCAATCCCACTATTCTGAGTGTTCTAGATGTTTCTATGTCCTTAACTTCGAATTTGTATCCAAGGACACCAAATCCTTTGTAATATGCAACCTCCATACTAGGAAATTGAGCTAAACATCTTGAATCACTCTCAAATGATGCAGACAAGTTCGGATCGTGGATCTAACAAAACAAATTTTACGACAAATACATAACGATACAAGTTTAGATTAAAACTGATAGCAATAAAATGTTATTCGAATAACTTACATGATCTGTGACCCAATCACAAAAATTATCCTGATGATATTTTTCCAAACGTTCTTCGTTCCAATCAGGATGCCTCTCACGTACCTCATTAAAATGAATTCTGTTTTCGATAAATAATTGTGACATTAATATTATATCATTTCATACACACACAAACACAGATATAACAATTAATCCAAAAAAACTTACTCTCTAATTTGTTCAAGACATGCGCAATTAAGCAAGATAAACCGGTATATCTTGTTGATAAACATAGTGTCTACCCTCTTATACTCGGCTTTACCATATGGCCCGTCTTGAATTCTTCGTGGTCGGTTAAGCCTTGTCTCAATGTTCTCGTCCAGATAGCGGGAACAAAATGTGGTTGCTTCATCAAGAAGATAACCTTGCATGATGGAACCCTCTGGTCGATTTTTATTGCGTATATACTTCTTAAGAGTGTAGAGGTACCTAATGAAAATATGTTGAATAAATAAATACGGGCATACGGGACAACAATAAATTTATAAATTGTGCGAAACGAAAAATTACACGTATCTCTCGACGGGATACATCCATCGATATTGTACCGGTCCGGCTAACTTCGCCTCAGTTGCAAGATGAACCGTCAAGTGTATTATGATATCGAAGAATGACGGTGGGAAAATACGCTCAAACTTGCAAAGTATCAACGCAATAGAATTTTCTAGTTTATCCAGCGTCACAACCTCCAGTGTTTTAGCATACAACTCCCTGAAAAAACAACATAGGTCGTTGATTACTAGACCAACCGAGTCGGGGAGAGAAGTCTTGAGGGCTAATGGAAGAAGGTGCTCCACGATAACATGGTGATCATGACTTTTCAGCCCATCGATCTTGCCCTTCACAATTTTTATTTTCTTGCTGAATGATCCTGAGAAACCTGTGGGGACTTTCAAATCATGCAACACCTGCAGGAATCTTTTCTTCTCCGGTTGTGACATATGATAAGTGGCATTGGGAAGTACAAACTTGCCCGGTTTACCCGCTACCGGTCTAGGGTGAAATTCACTTCTTATTCCCCACTCTTGTAGATCCATCCGAGCATTCATGTTGTCTTTCGATTTCCCATCTTTACAAAGAAGCAAGTTAAGTATGTGCTCTGATACTCCCTTCTCTATATGCATGACGTCCAGACAATGACGCACTGAATTTGTAGACCAGTACGGAAGCTCGAAGAAAATGCTTAACTTGTTCCAATATGGTGGTTTGACCTGTTTCGTCGGATCCATCCCGAAGGTCACATTATTGTAACCATCCCATTTAGCAGTCACGTCCTCTCCAGACAATGGGGATGGAGGTCCAAGAAGCTCCTGATGACCATCAAAGTGAACCGTGTCTAACCTATAGGGGTGGTCTGGAGGCAGAAAACGTCGATGGCCGCAATAACAAACCTTCCTGCTAAAATTCAAGAATTTCGATGTTGTGTGTTCATGGCAATGAGGACATGCTTTGTGACCATGTACGGACCAACCTGATAGCATTCCATACGCAGGAAAGTCATTAATTGTCCACATTAAAGCCGCACGCAGTATGAAGGTTGTATTTGTGTTTGCATCATATGTCTCTACACCATCAATGAACAAAGATTTCAACTCCTCGATCAGAGGTCGGAGATAGACGTCGATACCCGGTGAGTTTGGTCCGTCGATAAGAAGAGGCATCATAAAGTATGATTGGTCCATAGCCAACCAAGGCGACAGATTATAAATTATCATTACAACGGGCCATGTGCTGTGACTTCCAGCCATATAGTTGAATGGGCAGAAGCCATCAGTAGCCAGTCCGAGCCGGACATTGCGAGGATCGCTACTGAATATTGCGTGCCTCCTATCAAAATCCTTCCATGCCGGTGAATCTCTTGCATGGCCCATTTTTCCATCTTCACTTGGAGGAGCACGGTGATGCCAAATCATTGCCTCGGCTGTTTTCTTGCACTTGAATAGCCTCTGTAGCCTCTGTGTTATGGGAAAGTATTGTGCTATCTTCACAGGTATATCAGGCTTCTTATTAGAATCTTTCGGCTTATACCTGGCCTCTCCGCATGTTGAACACTCTTTCAAATCTGAATTCTCTTTCCGGTACAACACGCAATTTTTAGGACATGCTTGAATCTTCTCGCACTTTAGACCCAAATCAGACATCATCTTCTGGGCTCCGTACCAGCTGTCGGGCACGTTATTTCCTTGCGGCATAGAATCTTTCAAGAACGAAAGAAGCATTGTGAATGACTTGTTGCTCCATTCATTTAGGCACTTAATCTGGAAAAGTTGGACGAACCATGAGAGCGTGGAATACTTCGCATTCTCATAAATTGGTTTTCTAGCATCATTCATGAAATTTTCATATTTATCCGCACGCGGTCCTTGACCGGAAGGAATGTCATCTTCGGTACGAATAGATTCACCTAGGGCAGCCTCTACCATATCCTCCATTTCTTCTGATGGAAATAAATTACCGTCTTCTCCTTCTGCCGCATTATCGAATTCTTCTTCTTCTCCTGCCGCATTATCGTGTTCTCCTTCTTCTTCTTCTGCCGCAGTACTGCATTCTTCTCCTTCCCCGTGATATTTCCAAGTTGTATAAAGTCTAGTAAACCCATGTTTTACAATATGAAGCTCTGCCAATTCTACCTTCTGCCAGTACTTATTGCCACATCTATCGCACGGACAGAGAATCTTCTCTATTATGATCTTATTATGTGCGCGTGCAAATTCAATGAAAGCAGCAACTCCTGCGACAAACTTAGGTTGCATACGTTGTTTCCAATCCACATACATCCAGTCCTTAACTCTGACGTACTCATGGGCCATGTTAGACTGTATAACATATAAATTGTAGGTTATGGTGACTATATTGAGAAATATAAGAACGGGATAGTTACTGACAAAGGAGAAAATCCATGTATATGCTTTGTGTGTGCGTTTGTCGTTGAAAAGAATAAATTATCGAACGTATGTTAACCGATAGACGGGGACTAAGTGGCGCTTTTAGTTTCATATATGAGTATCGATGAGAATATGAAGGTTTCATATTATCATATATTGGTTTTAACTTGAACATCTCGAATCACTCTCTAATTATGCGTTTGTTGTGTATTCTTGATGTATGTGTGTGTTCCGGCTGTCGGGGGTAGGCTTTTATCCCATTAAGAATGTATAGAGAGAACTCCCATCACTTGTGGTTTCAACCGTTTCGAGTAAATTTCGGCAGCACCTCCCCGCTGTTCTCCGAGTACACTGTAATAGAATAGATAATCATTTCAAAGCTGTGAAACAACGTTGAAATGAACATCTAATTTATCTTTGTACACGGAGAACCAGCGGAAAGGTACAAACATAATATCTCGAAACAGATGAAAACATAAGTGAATGAAGGCGTTTGCTTTATACATTCTTAACTTGTCCACACGGGACAAATCTATGGGTTACCATACGATTGAATTTTCTCGTCGCGTAGACTATACGACGGTTGTTAGTATCGAGCTATACTGTCCGATATTTAACAACTTCCGTATAATTCTATGTCACGACGAGCATCGCACGTATGTTAACCGATAGACGGGGACTAAGTGGCGCTTTTAGTTTCATATATGAATATCGATGAGAATATGAAGGTTTCATATTATCATATATTGGTTTTAACTTGAACATCTCGAATCACTCTCTAATTATGAGTTTGTTGTGTATTCTTGTTGTATGTGTGTGTTCCGGCTGTCGGGGGTAGGCTTCTATCCCATTAAGAATGTATAGAGCGAACACCCATCGCTTGTGCTTTCAACCGTTTCGAGTAAATTTCGGCAGCACCTCCCCGCTGTTCTCCGAGTACACTGTAATAGAATAGATAATCATTTCAAAGCTGTGAAACAACGTTGAAATGAACATCTAATCTATCTTTGTACACGGAGAACCAGCGGAAAGGTACAGACATAATATCTCGAAACAGATGAAAACACAAGTGAATGAAGGCGTTTGCTTTATACATTCTTAACTTGTCCACACGGGACAAATCTATGGGTTACCATACGATTGAATTTTCTCGTCGCGTAGACTATACGACGGTTGTTAGTATCAAGCTATACTATCCGATATTTAACAACCTTCGTATAGTTCAATGTCACGATGAGCATCGCACGTATGTTAACCGATAGACGGGGACTAAGTGGCGCTTTTAGTTTCATATATGAGTATCGATGAGAATATGAAGGTTTCATATTATCATATATTGGTTTTAACTTGAACATCTCGAATCACTCTCTAATTATGCGTTTGTTGTGTATTCTTGTTGTATGTGTGTGTTCCGGCTGTCGGGGGTAGGCTTCTATCCCATTAAGAATGTATAGAGCGAACACCCATCACTTGTGCTTTCAACCGTTTCGAGTAAATTTCGGCAGCACCTCCCCGCTGTTCTCCGAGTACACTGTAATAGAATAGATAATCATTTCAAAGCTGTGAAACAATGTTGAAATGAACATCTAATCTATCTTTGTACATGGAGAACCAGCGGAAAGGTACCGACGAAATATCTCGAAACGGATGAAAACACAAGTGAATGAAGGCGTTTGCTTTATACATTCTTAACTTGTCCACACGGGACAAATCTATGGGTTACCATACGATTGAATTTTCTCATCGCGTAGACTATATGACGGTTGTTAGTATCGAGCTATACCGTCCGATATTTAACAACCTTCGTATAGTTCAATGTCACGACGAGCATCGCACGTATGTTAACCGATAGACGGGGATTAAGTGTCGCTTTTAGTTTCATATATGAGTATCGATGAGAATATGAAGGTTTCATATTATCATATATTGGTTTTAACTTGAATATCTCGAATCACTCTCTAATTATGCATTTGTTGTGTATTCTTGTTGTATGTGTGTGTTCCGGCTGTCGGGGGTAGGCTTCTATCCCATTAAGAATATATAGAGCGAACACCCATCACTTGTGCTTTCAACCGTTTCGAGTAAATTTCGGCAGCACCTCCTCGCTTTTCTCCGAGTACACTGTAATAGAATAGATAATCATTTCAAAGCTGTGAAACAACGTTGAAATGAACATCTAATCTATCTTTGTACACGGAGAACCAGCGGAAGGTACCGACGAAATATCTTGAATCGGATGAAAACACAAGTGAATGAAGGTGTTTGCTTTATACATTCTTAACTTGTCCACACAGGACAAATCTATCGGTTACCATACGATTGAATTTTCTCGTCGCGTAGACTATACGACGGTTGTTAGTATCGAGCTATACCGTCCGATATTTAACAACCTTCGTATAGTTCTATGTCACGACGAGCATCGCACGTATGTTAATCGATAGACGGGGACTAAATGGCGCTTTTAGTTTCATATATGAGTATCGATGAGAATATGAAGGTTTCATATTATCATCGAGTATCATATATTGGTTTTAACTTGAACATCTCGAATCACTCTCTAATGATGCGTTTGTGTGTATTCTTGTTGTATGTGTAACATGATTTTAAACCATTGAGATCAAGATTGATAGAACTGATCATCTTATATTGCAATGGCATTCATCAACCAAAAACTATTATTGCAATGGCATTCATCTATAACAATCAACAATTAAAACTACAAATGTAGGATACTGATATCATAAAGCGTTATACGCAACATATGAATTCACATGACTGAAACATTCATCAAAAAAACATGTTCATCCAAAAGATAGGCCACTATCAACAAATATAGACAAATACGTCATAAAAACAGTAACTAATTAACAAGTTAATTAGCATCTGGATCAAGAAAATGATAGGAAAAACAATTGACTATGATCTATAATGACAAGTCTATTATCATGACTCTCGACTAACAAAGGTGGCTTTTCGTCCTCGGTAGCTTGATAATTGGGATTTCATGGCGAATAAAAATATGCATATGCCGTTTGACCGGGAACTTCAATAGGAAACTCAATGAGGTCGGGTGTACTGAAGTACGCTTTTTATTTCGCTATATCAGGTGATGAAGCCCAAGCCCTAGCTAGCCCCAGCCCCACCCCAACCGAACCCTATCGAAGGCAAAGAACGTCCTTACACTTTCATATTTCTATTAATGATGCAAGTCTCCACCAAGTCAAATTCTTGCAATATCATTCTTTTTAGAGTATGTCTAATTTAATAGATAGAATTTTCAAAGTTGGGCAGCCAAGAAAAAGTAACAAGGGATTTTACATATATGCCAAAGCTTTGATTATTTATTTATTTATTTTCCATTTCATATTAGTACTTTTATATGTTTGATGATGGCAAGAAATACAAATTATATTAGAACATTGTACATACCTAATTTCCAGTTGAAATCGGTTTTTTCTTTTATCAGTACTCGTTGACATATAGTAACAAACAATGTTTGATTCGGAGGACCCAAGATTTTCTCGATCAACAATAATTTTAGCAATCAAACTAGGGTAAAATTGCTGGAAATTCCTCTCAGGTTTGCCAAATTCAGCAAACCCCAACCCCAACCTAACCCTAACCCCAGACCCAGCCCCAGCCGAGCCCCACCCCAACCCCAACCTAACCCTAGCCCCAGCCCCAGCCCCAGCCCCGCCCCAGCCCAGCCCAGCCCAAACCTAACCCTGACCCCAGCCCTAGCCCCAGCTAAACCCCAACCCCAACCCTAACCCTAACCCTAGCCCCAGCCCCAGCCCCAGCCCCAGCCGAACTCCAACCCTAACCCTAACCCCAACCCCAACCGCAACCCCTGCCGAACCCCAACTCCAACCGCAACCCCTGCCGAACCCCAACTCCAACCGCAACCCCAGCCCCAGCTATGAACCCTAGCCCTAAATAATCAAAAATTTGTTTAGTTGAAGATTTACTAACCTGATCGATGGAGAAGACGATCGATCGGTGGCGACGACGAAACGGAGGCGACGACGAAAACGGCGACGAGGAAGAACGGTGACGAGAACGGCGGTGGCGACGACGAGAACGGCGGTGGCGACGACGAGAACGGCGGGAATGATTTTGGGATTTTGGTTCGCGCGCAATCGAGAGAGAGAGAAAGAGATAATCAGCGTAGGCGATCTGTGCCTTTTTAATTAAATTGCTATTTAGTTGCCCCTACGGATATGTCCGTAGGTTCTTGGTTTGCGGCTCCGTAGGGGAAAAAACCAAATTAAGATTTAATATTTTTACTCTTGAACGTCTTGGACCGTAGGGGCAACCTTCTAGCCCTACGGCTTAATCCGTAGGGCCAACATAAATCTGCCCCTACGGATTTCAATATCCGTAGGGGCAACCCCCTATTGTAGTAGTGACAAGAGATGGGATTTTTTTCTTTTTCAAATCACTCAAGAATAAGTAAGTAAAAATCTATGAGTGAATAGTGCCAAAAATCCAAAGCAAAAACCAATTTATAACCCCAATAGAAACTAGTCGTTATGGGTCAAAATCACAAATCAACAGTATCGATTGAGGTCTGAAGGTCATTAGGCCAGACGTCTGTCCTTTTATAAAAATCAACACAACGGCTATATAACGGCTATATTTTTGAAAACATTTTATATCCAGACGTCCGAAGTTAAAAGAGAAAAACGTCTGAAAAAGAAGACTTTTGGCCAAAACAATACATCAAATGCCAGCCCCGATGAACTGTAGACATCTGTTTCTTAATGCAAAAACATAGAGCGCAAGGTGAAGCTCGGCAGACGTCTGAAGTTCAATTGGTAAACGTCTGAAGTTTAAAAATACCATTTTGAAACACTTCATCAGACGTCTGGTCCATTGATCTTCAGACGTCCGTCTTATCTTAATTTTGAAAAACATATCTGATTTATCAGATATCAACAGTGCACAGACGTTTGAACTTCAACGAGGCAGACGTCTGGCCATGCACAAAAAGCAAAAGGTTGGGTTTTTATAAAAGCGAAAACTTTAAACTCGAAAACCCAATGATTATAAAACTTTTGTGCTATCATGTATGAGTGTTCAAGAGCTCTAATTGATAATAATCATATTCAATAGAGTACTTACATAGAATCCTTTATCGATGTCGTATTTCTTCGAAATCTTTAATCTTCAACACTTCAACACGAGCTCTTGAAACTTTAGCGCTTCACTTGAACCTTGCGTTGGTCGATTGATTTTCAATTAGTTTCAACACTTGATGCTTCAAACCTGAATACGCCATTCCACTCACTTGCGTCTTGAAGTCGATATTTGATCTTTAAAAGAACTTCGCTTCGGCTTCGATCTTTGACGCTTCAAATTTAGACTTGGCTTGTAGCTTCTTGGCTATTCGTAGGTTGAATTCTTGAATCCTTATTTCTTGGTTACGTAGCTTGAACTCATGAAACTTGATATGAAATTTTTGAAGCTCTCATCTGTATCCTCCAACCTCCATTAGATTTGCCGTTTATGTTCAATATCCTCCGTCCTCCGTTAAACGCTTGTACCGTGAAATATCCGATATCCTAAAAAATCAATCTCAACACGACCAAACTTATCATATACATTGTTATAAAATATAAGTAAGTTAATAAACACAAGTATATGATCATTCATTGTTTGATATCATAATCATGAATAGTATATTAATATTAAGATATAAATCAAACTCAAAGCATGAGATATTGAGATAAACACACACACACACACACATGATATATGAAAACCAAGATAGATGAGCACACGTGTGTGTGTTGTGAATTACCAAAATAATGAATGATAGGTGATGTGGCGGTAATAGGGGAGCGCTGCTAGAGATAGGCGCTACTTCTGCAGCTCTTGTGCCTGCTGAGGGTTCTGGGACGGTCTCGTCGATGGGTATGGATCGACTCAGAATATCCTGTAGATGATGTCTTTTGTGGCGTTTAGTGCCTTTGCCTGTGCCCATGATCAAATCCTACATATATATAAACGTTATTTCATTACTTATAATCATTATACAATTTAGAACATTCAATTTAACTTCATCACCTAACACGTTTATATAGTACATTATCTGAAGATTTGTTGGGTGGATTCTCAAAATCTTGATCCGTGACAATCAATTGGCCGATGTCACTTCTTAAAAACGTATGGATGGGCGGCACAGAATAGTTTGGATCCCTGGTACGTTTAATAGATGGACTGAGACGTGTTATCACGAGATCTTCATCGTCGCTCTCATTTTCATAGCCATTCAACATCAGCGCGTTATAATAATCTCTCGGTTTCCAACGACAAATAACATCCCAGTCAACCTTCTGCAAGTCCCGAGAATAATATATTTGTGTTGCCATTGTGGGAAAGATAAAGCTGTCGTATTTTGGTAACATCCGTTTGGTGTTTACCAAAGTCAGACCGTATTGATCGACCTTCATACCCCAGTCAGTCTCGGTATCATACCATCTGTATTGGAATATATGAAATGGGACAGTCTTATTTTGGTATGAGACCGCTATAACTTCCTCAAGAACACCGTAGTAGGGATTTCCATCTTCATCGACGGTTGCGATACCACTATTTTGCGTAGCCCTAATACGTTCCGTACATTCTACCTCAAATTTATATCTGGATACCCCATACCCGTTATAAAACCTAGCTGCAATTGTTAGACCGTTTAAAAGATCGTGGACCTCTCTATCAACGTGCTCTCCACCATTCAATTGTTCGTTCACTTCTTTTATAGACCAAGTGGCGAAAGTATGCATATGTTCTTCTTTGATCCTATCATTCGACCACGTCCTAGGATTCGATCTCGTGAGTATATCTTTATGTGCTCTGTTCGTTAATATACAGTTATATTAATTAGATTAAATTTAATTTTGAACGTTTAAAACGATGAAATAATAAACACTTATTCTACATGTTTTGCAAAACAATCATTGTTTATCAAGATATACGCATGTACACTGGCCGCGAAATCGTAAGACATGTTCTTTAGCCTTCTTGCTTCAATTGGACCATCAGTAACACTCTGCGGTTTGTTTAGCTTCGTCCTGACATTGTCGTTCAGGAAACGAGCACAGAAAGACGTGACTTCTTCTAGGAGACAATCTTGAGCAATCGAACCTTCAGGACGATACTTATTGCGGATATAGGTTTTTAAAGTTAACAGATATCTGTTGAAAATGAAATAAATTAATAATTCATGATAATTCTTTGCAATTTAAATGATGAATAATAACGTCAATAATATCTCTCGATTGGATACATCCAATGGTAATGGACCAGACCACCAATCCTGACCTCGGTTGCTAGATGGACGGATAAGTGAACAATAATATCGAAAAAGGAAGGTGGAAAGATAGTTTCGATCTTGTAGAGGATCAAAGGAATGTCTTTTTCGAGCTCTGCTATCTCATTGACGCTCACGTTTTTGGAACACAATTAGCGAAAATACATGCAAAAGTCGTTAAGCACGAGACCAACTTTTGGTTTTACCGATGCTCTTAGACATAAAGGAATAAGATGCTGTATCAATATATGGTAATCATGGCTCTCAAGTCCTACGATTTTTCCGTTTTCTACTTGCACCTGTTTGGAAATATTTGATGAGAAACCATCGGGGACTTTCAATTCTTTCAACACACGTAAGAACCACCGCTTCTCCTCTTTGTTCATGTTATAGATTGCCGGTGGGATCTCATAATAACCCGGTTTTCCAGCCACATCCCATGGTTGCAATTCTTTTCTAATGGACAAACCATCCAAATTCATCAAATCACGAAAGGCGTTGAGATTGTCCTTCATTTTTCCATCCTTACACAGCAGAAGATTGATGGTGTGCATGGAGACGCCCTTATCGATATGCATGGCATCTAAATTGTGGCACAGCGGTAGATCGGATCAGTACAGAAGTTGAAATAAACCACTAAACTTCTTCCAGCCAGATGGGCATGTCATTGCATCTTTGTTCTGTTTCTTTCCGAATGTGATATTCTGATAACCTCTCCATTGTTGTAGTATGTCGTTACTGGACAATGATTTAAGCGGCATACCGGTCTCCGTCTTTCCATTAAACATTTCTTTATTCCTTCTGAATCTATGAGTTATAGGCAAGAATCGTCAGTGACCCATAAACAACTCTTTTCCGCTAAACTTCAAGCGTGCGTTGCTCGTATGAATATGACAACCAGGGCAAGAAAACTTACCTTGAGTTGTCCACCCCGATAGTATGTTATAGGCAGGAAAATCATTAATCGTCCACAACAAAGCAGCACGCATCTGAAAAAATTGTTTACCATCTGCGTCATAGGTTTGCACACCAGGTTTCCACAGCAACTTTAACTCATCGATCAAGGGTTGAAGGTACACGTCGATGTTTTCTCCAGAAGATGAGGGACCGTCGATTAAAAGCGCCAAAGTAAAATAAGACTGCATCATAGCCCTCCATGGCGGCAGGTTGTATATAGTCACCCCAATGGGCTAAGTACTGTGAGTACGCCCGCCGCGAACCATCCCAAATGGAATGAAACCGTCGCTCGCAATCCCCAGCCTCACATTATGAGGGTCTGCGATGAATGAAGAATGTTTTTCATCTAAAACTTTCCACGATATCGAATCTCTAGGATGACTCATTTTTCTCTCTTCACGAAGCATTTTATGGTGTTACTGCATTTCGGACGCCGTCTCATCACACATAAATAATCGTTACAGCCTCGGTATTAACAAAAAATGACGAAGAATCTTCATAGTTACATCACTCAAACGGGAGTCTTTCTTAGGTTTGAATCGGTTTTTCCCGTACACCGGGCAGCTTTTGAGTGCGGCGTGTTCTTTCCGGAACAAAACACAGACATTCTCGCATGCATATATCTTCTCACACTTTAGGCCGATATTTGTGATTATCTTTTGCACCTCATACCAGCTCGGTGGAACTTCATTTCCGTCAGGAAAAGTTTCCTTCAGCAATACTAGGAGATCGGTGAAAGACTGGTTACTCCATCTGTTCTTGCACTTGATCTGGAAGAGACGTACGAAAAATGATAGTATCGAAAACCCTTTGCAATTTTGATATAGAGGGATTCTCAAGGAAGCCTTGTACTTCTCCAATAACGCAGGTCTAGTGCTTTCCGTATCATAAGGAATTCTAGCGGCATTTATAAGCCCATCCATGGCATTGACCGGTGTGAACACAGTATCATCATCTTCGACGGCTTTAGCTTCTTCAAACTGCCATTCCTCCTCTTCTTCTACTATCCCTTGCCACTCTTCGGTTTCCACTTCAATGAATTTGTTTTCCGTCTCTTGCACTGGCCCTCCATCGTCCTTTTCTCCGTGAATATCCCACTTAGTGTAATCTCTAACAAAACCGTTTTTCATGATGTGTAACTCAACATCCGACTTCTTCTACAATCGCTTGTTCATACATTTATAGCAAGAAAATTAGATTTCATTCTCTTTCGGTATCCCAAGACGTGCATTGGCAAAATCGGTGAGAAAGTAAACACCGTTAAGGAAAAAATCGGTGGCTCTCGAAGAAACATCGACGTACAATGCGGTACTCTATTTAGGTAATCGGGAGTCCTATTTTGATTCATTTTCTTGACTTATGGTCGTTGCATTACCTTGTTTCTTCTCGGCGTCATTGCTTACGAGTTTATGTCATATCGCGAGCTTGAATCCAGCAACCACGTTATATCTTTCCTCTCGTCCCGTAAGAACCAATCAGTTTGCGTTCGAAGAATAAGGAGAAATACAGGAGAACGTATGATAATTGCAGTAGTACAGACTGCTTCAAGACCGATCAGATGTAAGATGTTTTGATTAAAAAAGTTCTGACAAACCCGCCTCAGTTTATCAGAGTAGTGCAGCGGAAGGGTGGTTAGCTGTTAACCTACGAGCCGTAGAACAGACCTGTAAATTCATGATGAAGAAAACTGTTTGTGTATGTGTGCCGAAAGGTGAAATTCGTAAACAAGATGCAGATAAAGCGCTGATAGCAGTTCGAGATTTCATGGATGTGTTTAAGGATATCTTGAGTTTACCGTCAAAATGAGATATGGAGTTCGTGATTGATCTTATTTCTGTAGCAGCGCTAATTCAAAGGCTTTTATCCGATGTTACTGGTGGAACTGGAAGTGGTAAAGAGACAAGTTTCCGAGTTATTAGAGAAGGGTTAGATTCGCAGCAGCGGTTCACCATGGGGAGCTCTAGTTCTTCTAGTTAAAAAGAAAGATGGCACGCGGAGAATGTGCATCGATTATCGAGAGTTAAATCGAGTGACTATTAAGAATAAGTACACAATCCCTTGCATAGGCGAACTATTTGATCAACTCAGTGGCGTGAGGGTATTCTCGAAATTGGATTTTCGATCCGGATATCATCAAGTTCGGGTGAAAGCAGAATACATTTGCAAGATGGCGTTCTGAACACGATATGGGCATTACGAGTACTTAGTGATACCATTTGGAGTTATTAACGCACCGGCAATATGTATGAACTTGATGAACTGAATCTTTTCACCATATCTGGACCAGTTCGTAGTGGTGTTTATTGATGATATTCTGGTATATTCGAGAAGCAAAGAAGAGCATGAAGAACACTTGAGGATCGCACTGCAAACATTGAGACAAGAAAAGTTATATTCTAAGGTGAACAAGTATGAGTTTTGGCTCGAAGAAATGAAGTTCTTGGGTCATGTTGTATCTGGAGATGGAATTGTCGTTGACCCAGAAAAGATTGCAGTTGTTCATGATTGGCCAATTCCAAAGAATGTGGGGGAGATCAGAAGTTTCCTTGGGCTTGCCGGATACTATAGAAAGTTTGTGGAGAACTTCGCTCGAATAGCAGAACCATTGACCAAGCTAACACGAATAGAGGTACCGTTCGTATGGACTGAGAAGTGTGCGTCGGCTTTTGAAACGCTGAAGCAAAGATTGACCACCGCTCCTATTTTGACAGTGTCGGATGGTTTCGTAGGGCTAGTTATTCATAGCGACATATTTGAGAAAGGTTTGAGATGTGTTCTAATGCTGCATGGGAATGTCATAGCATATGCGTCGAGATAATTGAAGTCCCATTAGAACAACTACCCAACTCATGATCTGGAGCTAGCAGCAGTGATTTTTGCTCTGAAGATTTGGAGACACTGCTTATTGGGCGAAATGGTAGAAGTATTTACCGATCACAAAAGCCTAAAATATGTGTTCACACAGAAAGAGCTCAACATGAGGAAGCGTAGATGGTTAAAGCTGATGGCTGACTATGATCTTGATCTAAAATACCATCCGGGGAAAGTTAATGAAGTACCGGATGCTTTAAGTTGGTTGCCAGCGATGCGGATGATGACTGTACAGAAGGATATTATAGCTGATCTTCAGATATTCGAATTGGAGATTGTACCACCAGATTCTCCGGGACAGTTGATGCAGTTGTAAGTACAGTCATCCTTGATCAATAATATTAAAGCAGCACAGTCGCACGATCCAAGATTGCAAAAGTTTCGAGAACAAGTAGAAGAGGGACTTCAAACAGATCTGTTGATTCATGAAGATGGTTCATTATGATATGGAGGTCATTTATGTGTGTCGAAAGGAGATATTCATGAAGAAGTCATGAAGGAGACACATAGTTCCGCGTATTCCGTACATCCGGGAGGCATGAAGATGTACCGAGACTTACGACAACATTTCTGGTGGGAAGGCATGAAAAGAGAGATTGCTCGCTACGTATCAAAGTGCTTGGTGTGTCGGCAAGTCAAGGCTGAATATCAAAGGGTAGCCGGTTTGTTGCAACCACTTTCGATTTCTCAATGGAAGTGGGAACATATAACTATGGATTTCGTCACAGCTTTACCACGGTGTCCAAAGGGTAATAACGCAGTTTGGGTGATTGTTGATCGATTGACCAAGACAGCTCATTTTATACCATTTCGAGTTGGTCAGTCGACGGAGACTTTGGCAGAGCGGTACATGCAGGAGATTGTAAGATTGCATGGAGTACCCGTGAGCATCATTTCCGATCGTGATATTTGATTTCTATCACACTTTTGGAGGAGTCTACAGGAAAGTTTGAGAACTCGCTTGAAATTTAGCACGGCCTATCATCCTCAGACAGATGGCCAATCTGAAAGAACGATCCAAACTCTTGAAGATATGTTGAGGGCATGCATGTTAGACTTCAAGTGTTCATGGGAGGATCATTTGCACTTAGTGGAGTTTTCATACAATAATAGTTTTTAGGTGATTATACAGATGGCTCCATTCGAAGCATTATACGGTCGTAAGTGTCGCTCGCCTGTCTATTGGGATGATGTCAGAGAAAGAAAATTATTGGGACCGGATATTATTGTGCAAACGGTGGAGAAAATTAATGTGATCCAAAATCATATGAAGGTGGCACAGGATCGACAGAAAAGTTAAGCTGATACTGGACGAAGACCTTTGAAGTTCGTGGTTGGTGATCTTGTGTTCTTGAAGATATCACCGACTAAAGGAGTAATCCGATTTGGTAGTCGAGGCAAATTTAGCCCTCAATTCGTGGGGCCTTTTGATATCATCGAGTGTGTCGGAGAGGTAGCTTATCCATTGGCTTTACCACCATCCTTGGTGAGTGTTCATGATGTGTTTCATGTATCTCAACTCCGCAAGTATGTTCGAGATGAGACGCACGTCCTAGATCACTCGGAACTGACAGTAAGAGAAGATTTAACTTATGAAGAGTGACCAATGATTGTTATGGATCGACGAGAAAAGTTCCTCAAGAATAAAGTAATCCCACCAGTACTCATTTCGTGGGGAAATCGTTCGCATGGAGAATCTACTTGGGAACGTGAAGGCGAAATTCGACAAAAGTTTCCACACCTCTTTTCTTAGATCCGTATCTTTTGTCGTTTCCCTGTTCCGTGAATTTCGAGGACGAAATTTTTTTGTAGTTAGGTATAATGTAATACCCTAGTATATTTATACTATATATTTTGGCGTTTCAAATCTTTCTTTAAAACTTTTTATTCTTTTGCGAGTGGGTTGCGAATGATTCAATTAGCAGCAGTGGTCATTATTCGACTCGACCCGCATAATTAAAACCCGAAATGACGCAAGGTTGTATCTAATATTTGCTAGTACAGTGTATCCATGCGAATCGAGAATATATATATATATATATATATATAATATTTTAACCTTCACATATCTCTTTATAATACAAGATAAAAACAAATAATATCATTTTTCTATCTAGCATTGCATGGCAAATTACCCCATATCAGGTTGTTGCGCCTATATATCATGTTCCTATCCTCAGTTTTAGACAGTCAAATAATTTAAAATCCTCACGAATATTTACATAGATTTTAGTGGGGGTATGGGTATTTAATTATAGATATTTGCATTATGGTTGAAATTCTTACGTATGCTTTTTATATTTAAAAACTATATTTTTGAAGGGATACGGGTAATATTTGGAGTAATCTGGTATATCCTGTAAAAATCCTACAATATATATATATATATATATATATATATATATATAATATTCCCTAATATTCCTATAACTATACATATATACAACTGTTATATATATATATATATATATATATATATATATATTAATAATTATCTTATAAAACACTCTTTCTCTCTCTCTCTCTCTCTCTCCCCCCCCCCCCCATTTCTATCTCTCCTTTCGCGCCGAACCCCACCTCGTTGTCGTCCCTACCTCGTCGCCGACACCACTTCTTCATCTTCACCTCCTCATCACCACTACCGGCCACATCCCCTCCTCCTCCTTCCCCAAAGGCCCATCCGAGCCGACCCCGACGCCGAGAACCCCTTCCTTTCCCCCCATCGACCTCGCCGCCTAACCCGACCACCACCCTCACCCTCCATCGCTTTCCCCTTCTTGTCAACATCACCAGAGCACCCACACCACCACCGTACCTTCTTCTTCTTCTCTTCGTCGTTTCCCCGATCATCAGCCAAACCCTCACCGCCCATGGCACGTCGCCATCGACCTTGGTCCTTATCACCTCGACGCCGACCTAATCTCGCATTTCTCCTCTCCTTGCCCTCGCTAACCCTCGAGCCCAGCCACCATCATCTCCCGATATCATTTCCTTCTTCTTATTTCTTTTCGGTTCTTACCTCGTCGGAGCCGATCGCCGCCGCCTCCGTCCACTTCCCTTCGCCGACGAGCACGGCCCCAGTCACCACCTCCTCAACATGCAGCCCCATCATCTCTCTCTCGCTTCTCTTCTTCACAAGTTCAAACTTCGACTCCGTTTCGTAGCCGGCGAAACTCCAACTCGTCGCTTTCGCCTTCAACGGCATCCGAGAATTCTACAGAGTACCGGTGTGCATCCCAAAGCAGTACAAAGTTGCTTGTAACCAAGGTCATGAGTACGTAGTGTTTTTGAAACGTCGCCGACGTGTGAATATCCGTATCTCATCGTGAGTTTTCGATCAGGCAAGTTCTAAATTTTCAACATGCTACTTTGTTTATATCAATATTTATATGATTAATTATAGTACATGTACTTTAATGTTCAACAAATATTATCAATTTACAGTGTTATAGCATTAGTCTGCATCCGTATCAATAATGGTTTTATCTAGTTGCATGTCGGTTCACCACAACATTATTATAATTTTATATCAGTTCATTAATCTTTATCTAGATTGTCATATACCTGATAGCATACGAAAAATAGTTATTACAGATAGATACATATGCATCCTGGACATTAGTCTTGTTTACCATATTTAGATATTGGTCACGGTTCTCCATCTTATATCTATTTTGTTTAATATACATTGCCTGACATGTTCATAAGGCATTACCATACCTGTTAGTTAGATTATTACTAATGCTGACAATCCTGACTTGTTATCCTTACGGACGTAACTTGTTGTCTACATAGACAAGACCTGTACCTGCTTGATCCTGTGTTGACATCAGTTTGATATCATCAATACCTGACTTGAACACAATACCTGGGGGTAAGGGGAAATCAATAATGAAATCTGACTTGTAACTCAACAGTTCGATACTTTCCAAAGACTGATCAGTCGATACGGGCTTCGGCCCCGGAATGATGATGCTGACATCATTTGTCTGTGCATGATACCCTGTTTTTACTGCTTAGAGGCATGTCTCGGTTTCAGCCCCGAGGGTCTTGACCGTATTCCCGGGCACGCATGAGATACTATTGAGTTATATTGACGATTCCATTAACTGTTTTCAAAGACTTATAGAATAAATAAACTAGAAACACATATTTTAGGATACATATAACATACCTATAGCTCATTGTTTTACACCTGTGTTTATTATTTACACTCATGTTTAATCATAGCATTCTATTCTGGTTATAATTATTATTTTGATATTTATGACGCTCTGACGTCTGGGTTTTGCATGGTCCAGATACTTGACATAGAATGTGAGTATTTGACCGGATCGCCGATCAGTGAGGACCACCTCATTGATATAGCTCTTATGCGGATTAGTTATTCCTTAGATCCTTATTGCTTCCGCTACCTTTTCCAGTTATTGTTCTTATGGCTATTAGACATGTGATGGATAGATTTAGTATTTTATTGTTCTTGATATCTGATTGACAGATGTAATGTGACTATGGAAGGATCTTTCCTCATCATAGGTAGTACAGTTGACTCTGTCACGTGCCGTATTTACGTATTTTGGGAAGCGGGGCGTGACACGTGCGTTGGCAAAATCGGTGAAAAAGTAAACACCGTTAAGGAAAAAATCAGTGGCTCTCGAGGAAACGTCGACGTACATCCAATTCTTGTCGTGGAGGTATGAGAATGCCTTATTGGAAGAAAACGGAATATAACAAGGTTCTTATAGATAAGAGTCGTGGAATTAAGATTTCGTAACAAATACGAGATATACGGATAATAAGAAGCGTTAGTGTTAGGTTTAATTGACGACTTCGTTAAGATTGGTTTCAATTGTTATTGGATTGAGCTCTCATCAAACTCCTATTGAGAACTTTCTCCTTCTAATCTCAAAGCTCTCGATTGGATTCTTCTTCCGAGTAAATGATGATAATATTAAATGCTCTTTATTAGATGTCGAGGGTAAAGGCTGTAAGGGTAAAGCACCTATCCCATTAAGAATGCATAAAGTATACATCCATTCACTTGTGCTTTCATCCGTTTCGAGAAAATTTCGGCAGCACCTCCCCGCTGTTCTTCGAGTACACTGTAATAGAACAGATAATCATTTCAATACTGTGAAACACCGTTAAAAGGACTATCTAATCTATCGTTGTACACGGAGAACCAGCTGAAAGGTACCGACGAAATATACCGAAACGAATGAAAAACACAAGTGAATGCAGGTGTCTGCTTTATACATTCCTAACTTGTCCATACGGGACAAATCTATCGGTTATCATACGATCAAATATTAATTCTCGTCACATAGACTATGCGACGGTTGTTAGAAACTGAACGATAACGTCCGATGTTTAATAACTTTCGTATAGTTTTATGTCACGACGAACACCGAACGCATGTTCACTGATAGACGAGAACTAAGACACGTTTTCATTTTCACATATGATTAATTATCGATGAGAATATGAAAATTTCATATTATCATCGAAAATCATACACTTAGTTTAGGATTTGATTTCAATTAGTTTTACGTTTACATTTCAAATACAAGATTTTGAAGTTCTAAGTTTAGCGTAATTTTTTTTAAAGATGAGGGTTTTCTTAATCGAGTTTAAAAGTTTGGATTTAGGGTTGGTGGGATTTGAAAAGAGTTCAATGTAGAGAAGAATGATGATGAATCAAGATTTGTGTATATTTGTATTTGTGTGTGTGTGTGTATGCATGTATGCTTGTGCACGCGCGCATGCGCGCATGTGTGCATGTCTATGTATGTGTGTATGTGTATGTGTGTGTATGCTTGTGTATGTGTGAGTATTGTGTGTGTATGCACATACACACATACACATACACATACATAATATATAATATGTATTGGGTAACGGTTATAACCCTAACCCTAATTAACCCTAACCCTAACTATTAACCTTAATCATAACCCTAACCCTAATTAACCCTAACCCCCTAAACAATTCATCTTCTTAAATTAACTAAATTATTATAAATTTCACTAAAATACCCTTAGCCATTAATGATTTTCCACTAAACTACCTTAATATTTTACTACAAAACCTAGTTTGCTCAATTTTACCTTTTTTACACTAAAATACTCTTAATTATTGTTGCAATTTCACTAAAATACCCTTAACTACTATTGTTGCAATTTTACTCTAAAATACCCGAACCCCTAATCCTAACCCTAAACCCTAACCCTCCCTGGCGGTAATCCTAACCCTAACCCCCTCGGCTCTAACCCTCAACCCAAACCCTAACTCTCCCGGCCCCAATAGCTACAACAACAACACCAACATCACCACCAACATCAACAACTACATTAGCAGCATCAACAACATCACCACCAACACCAACAACATCAAAACCAACACTAAAATAGAACATTGAAAACCGATGCAGCAACAACAATTCAACAACAGAAATTTTAATTTAATTTTGTGAAAAGTATAATTAAACAAAAATAAATAAATTCATACTTACCTCTTTACAATCGGAGGCGAGGTTTTCGACGGGGGCTCAACGACGAAGGTTACGACCTTCAGCGACGACGACGACCTCACTCCAGCGAGCTCCGGTGACGACGACGAGGACGACGGAGGCTTCGATCCAAGGCCGGGCTTGATGACGAAGGAGAGGAAGCGAAGGCTTCGAAGGGGACAGCCACGGCGGCGAGGGTAGACAGCTCCGGCGACGGGCGAGGTGATGACGGCAAGTGATCGAGGAGAGGAGCGATGCGAGAGGTATTTTTGGGAGGGAAAAATTAGGGATCGGGGAAAAATGGGGGGAAGATTTGGGATTTATCATGAGTAGGGAGTGGGCCCGGCCGCTTATAGGATTGTGTCACGGTTATAACCGTGGCTATAGAAAAAAAAAACGTGACTAAATTTAGGTCACGGTTTAAACCGTGACGAATTCCTCGTTACTTTAGCCCCTTTTGTAGTAGGGATACAATTAGTTTGAACGCTATATCTATATCTATATCTATATATATATAACATTTCTTAACACAAAGGAAGAGTGCAAGGTTCGAACTCTAAGAACCCCAGGAGCTGAAGTGGCCACAAATTAATGTTTCTAGGGCAAATTCATAGGTCCCCTGGGTACGTGTGTATTGTTTTGTGTGCTTATGTGTCATGCGTGCATGCTTGTGTGCATAGGTTAGGGCTTACGGGCCAGTGTCCAAAAAAAGAAAAATACTAAAAGAAATATTTATTTTCTACATAAGCCTCACACATGCAAAAAGGAAAAAAAAAACCTAGTTTTCAGTATTGCCCAATTATTTGGTGCTCAGAATGCTAAACATTAATATTCTTTACATGTGACCATGCAAGACCTTTGCAATACATTGCACCCTACCACTGAGATAATTATCTCAAAAATCTCGTGCAAATCGTTTGAAAACAAGTATATGTGTCAAGGTGACACTCAACATAAATCATCAGGTTAAACAAATGCAAGGGTTAATTCGTTAAGTTCAAGGGGCCAGGTCTAAGGTTGGATCATGAACGGGTAATGAAAATAGGAAAAGTACCTCGAAAACGGGCAGCACCCTGGGGAATCCTTTAAAATGAAATTGCATGATACTGTTTAGTTGCTATGCTTCGCGGCAATTAAATAAGAAGCCAACATTGCGATATTGGATACGGTCCAAACCAATTTTAGCCAAATAAACCAATTTTAGCCAAATATTATTCAGGTTTCGAGTTTTATCTTTACCTCGAGTACATCCCCAATGAAACCATTCTTTGACACCTAAATCTTTCATCTCTTATCCATTTAACCTAAACCATTTTATTCTCTCTTGGATAGGAACTCACATGATTAAAACCCATCCATTCTCTCCTAAATTAAAACTCATTCTAACAAAATCTACTCCAATCCTCTCTTGGTTAGATACCCTGATGGGGGTCAGAATTTTCCTCAGATGTTGTCCTCCGTCGATCTTACTGCCAATGGTGCTAAACGGTTGAGATTTGAGAAGAAGGTTGAACGTGTGGATCTTAATGGGCCGTCGGTTGTTCTTGATTCCGAGCTACCTGCAAGGGAAGTCTCGGGGTGGGTAACCACCATAGGTCCCTCTGACGATCAAGTATGTACCGAGAAATATTAGGGCAGAATAGTGGCATATTGGAATGAGTTCGAGATACCTGAGTCATCTGGAATAGGGGTTTATATAGCGTCGCATGGAGCAAGCCGATACGAGATTCTCGCCGTCCATTACGCCCCCGCGTCTTGCTCGCGCTAATGACGGAATACGCTCATTAATGGCAAGATACGCTAACGTGGGATGCAGGATGTGGAGCGGCGGAAATCTCGTCAAGGCGAGATATACGTAGCCGTTACTGAGGTGCTCGGGCTCTGTGCTCCCGGCCAAACAGGGACACTGAAGAATCTCAGATACAGGATAGCTCGTAGACGAGCAAGTGAGCTGAGGAGTCTCAACTCCGTGATAGCTCAAAGACAAACGAAGGGGCTGAAGACAGCTCGAAGGCGAGCTGTTGGCTGGCCCCTAGACGAATAAGGAATGTACTCCGGGAAGGTCTCCGAAGGGTCGGATGCAACCTCGGAGATGAGATATTGAGGAATGTCCCTAAGGCGTCGTATTTATTCTAGCTCCTCAACCCCCAGAAACCTAGCGGGCTTACATGGACGACACGTCAGCAGCCACGTGCCGTGATCTGGGGAATTCCTTCTTAGGAGTATCATCATTAGCCCCCTACTCTCGTTCCGACCTATTTATGGATCGGGTCGAGAGTGGTCAGTTCAGTCTTCACCGTCAAGCTTGGCGCCGAGGATTCTTCATAGTGGGTTGTCCGGGAACGATGAGGTGTTCGGTGGCCGTGTCTCTTCGATTTCCGGATCCATGTGGCGTTTCACGGAACGCCTTAATTTACGCGTGTATTTACAATGACGTCAGCGGATCAGCGAAACGGCGGCGCTATAAAGGAGACGTCGCTTCGCTTGGTTAGGCCATCAATCTTCACATCATGTAGCTACAAATAGGTGGTGGATCGTAAGCTGTCGCTTCCGCTAGCTTGATCCGTGTGAGGGGGAGACATCCAGTGGTTGGCTGCCATGTGGCGTCATCGGGACTGTGGGGTGTTCACACCATAATATTGTATTATTATATTCCCCATTCTTATTCGTTTTATAAATAAACAGGTGCTTTTGACGCATGTCTGCTATATAGTACAGGTTACAGGTTCTTGGAGCGAAAACAATGAAAAGGACAAAAGACGACACAAAAGAAGGACTTTTGACCAACAAATAGGAGGATCTTAGTCAAGCCTAGACGAAGAACAGTTCACAATATACAAGGCAACGCAAGGTCCAAGAATACAAAGCGAACGGTTAATAATCCATTGCAAGTTGTTCACTGAAGATCTGGAACCAATGTAGAAGCCCAATTGATAAAAGAACCAAAGAACCAGAAGACCAAAAAGACCCAGAACAAAACCCTAAAGTTTCAGCACCCAATCTTGTCAAAGGGCCGCGGAACCGTGGCCCAAGCCTGCCATTGCCGCGGTTCCGCGGCCATCTGGTGCCCGGGCTTCGATAATTTTTTACCAAAATATTGGGCGGCGCTGAATACTTAACCTAAGGGCAAATTTGTAAATTTAGACATGCGGATCAAAATGTAACCTAGGGTTTCCTATTCTCTATAAATAGGAACTCTAATCATTGTAATTTCCTATGCCTCCTTTTAATAATAAAATACAGATTTCTTTATGGAGAGCATCGGTGCCTCTTTTCAATTCAGAAATTCAGATCTGACAAACCTGCGTTGATGATTGGAGAGAGCCATCTGTAAGTAGATTTATTTAATTGCTCTAGTTTAGATTTTAATTCTTTGCCCTAGGTAGATTTAATTCATTGCCGTAGATAATTGTTTAGAGTTAGCTTTGGGGAAGGCTTTTGAGAGATGAGATCTCTCATCCCTTTCTTGCCCATTATATATTTTCAATAGGACTCCATGCATACACGCACACACCGCGCCCTACGGCATCCTACCCCTCGAGGTAACGATGACACCGTAGTATAAAGGCCCGGTTGCGCGCGTTTTCCATGGAGGTTAGGATAAGGATCTCTAAAGGAAGGACAAGAACCTAGAGGAAGGAACACCTTCCCGAATGGATCTAATCCCCTTTATTGATAATTACCATAACTCCTCTTAGATCCTAAATTGGGTATAGAAAGCGTTGAGATTTACTTGCATTTCTAAACCATCCCTAAACATAACCCTAACAAGACTAGATTTAGATAATCGTAGTATAGAATAATTAGGATTTTAGATTTAATAATCAATCTGAACACCCCTCGGAATTAACTCGTAAGCGCGATTAGGAGATTCACAACATCCCTGTGGACCGACCCGTACTCACCGGCTAGCTTCATGCGACGCCGTTCTTGATTGCGGTAAATATTTTTTATCGTTAAAAACATACACAAATCAAATGGCGCCGTTGCCGGGGATCGAACCCGGGTCACTCGCGTGACAGGCGGGAATATTTTTATTTTAAGTTTGCGGTAAATATTTTTGATCGTTAAAAACATACACAAACCAAATGGCGCCGTTGCCGGGGATGGCATGAAATTTCCTTTTTGCAATTTCGGGTTAATCTAAAATTCAAAAAATCATAAAAATCTGAAAAATCAAAAAAATATAAAAATATATCAATTGTTATTTTTTGGAAAGGATACTTTGTTTTTTGAATTTTGCAGGATATACAAACTCGGATCTGGAAATCTACAGAGAGAAACAGAAAACCAAATATCAAAACAGAAGGGGAATTCAAAATCAGAGCAGCAGAATTTTTCCCGAGACCCGAGCCCTCCATTGCGCCGCCTTTCCTCCGCGCTAACCCACTTTAGACCGTGGATCCGCCCAGTTTTGGAGTTTCAGAACGTCGAACAAAATCTTAGGAACCGTGCCTGCTTGTTGACAGCGAAAACGCGGCATTAAGGCTCTTAGACCGCGGAAACTCGGCGGGACAGTGACATCATCTCGTGGAATTTCCTCTGTAAGTTCCTCTGTTCTTTCTCTGGAGATCTAGATGTATCTTTTCTGAAATATTCCTGCAGAATTTTGTGCGCTTTAAAAATATTCTCCCTTCCAAATAACACTCTTGTGCAGGATTTTTAGGCCCCGCTTAAAATAAAAATTGATTGCAAGTAATATTTTTCTGTTGCATATCTTTTATCAACAATCTTTTTGCAACAATTTCCAAATAAAGAAAAAGGAAAAAGGACAAATCTTTTATAGAAACTTGCAAATTTTTGCCGCAAACAAATCCTTGCACCACCACAAACCTTCTTTCTTTTCCCCTTTCTTCTAACATGGGTACCCCACATAATAAATCACTTGCCGAACTTTGGTATCCCGAACCTAATTTTGCGTCGTACGTCAATTTGTTCGGTCAATTTAAAGATGATCCTTCCTTGCCTAAAATATCTTTGAAAGATCAAATAGAGGCGTCTAGGAGAAACAGTTTGACTTTTCAACCACTTTGTGTCTACCGAGTCAACCTTTACCACCTCTATATGTTGATACCACTTTTTCAAGTCCTTCTGTCACTCCTAAGCCGATGTCCATTGCTGAGCATATTGCTCAATCTCGCAGCCGATCTTTCACCCCTCTTCCCTCATCTAGTTCTAGGGATCCGCACGATTATTCACCTTTTTATCCACATGTTGACCCTACCCCTGCCCAACTACCCACTTCCTACCAGTCCTACCTGACCTTCCCACCTTCACTAGACACCGTTTCTACACAGTCTGTTGGGAGTTTTGCATATCCACACGATTTCGAATGTTTTACCGAAACCCCCTCACCACCCAAGTCTAGTTTGGAAGAGTCGTTGGAGGCTTATATCTTAGCAACAAACACAATGACTAGGAATGTGGAAGCGTCCATGGCCGCCCTTATGCAACCTACTGAACCGGTAGCTAGTTTCCCGCTAGCTCTAAATTTTTCAATATATAAGGAGGCGGTTGGACAGAGTGAGAATGAGAGAGGATTTCCAAATCAAACCTACCCATACCCAATTGAATCCAACAACTCCAATTTTCAAACATGTTTCCAAAATGATGAGTTGTGCGACTTTGTAGTGTTTGATTTGCCAAATTGTCAAGAACCCCTTTCGAGTGAAACTACACTTAATCCTTTCGATCTTTACACCTCCACTCTAGAACCTAAATCGATAAATATCCATGCTTTTGATGAGGTGTCTAAAGAAATTGATTTTCGCTTGATTGAGGATATAGACGCCGGGAATATTTTGGATGATGAACCTGTCGATTTGATTGAAATTTTATGTTCAACTCATCATGCCGAGTCATTAGATGTTTCTCCCGAACTTCATATGCGTCTGGATTTTGATGATAATGGCATGGATGAGTTGAATTTTGAGGAGAATT
The DNA here is from genome assembly GCA_030015575.1 of Agapanthus africanus. Taxonomy (NCBI): domain Eukaryota; kingdom Viridiplantae; phylum Streptophyta; class Magnoliopsida; order Asparagales; family Amaryllidaceae; genus Agapanthus; species Agapanthus africanus. The sequence continues at coordinate 160,217,772 of CM057350.1, read as the reverse complement.
ATAAAGATAGTATTGAGGAGAGTTTTGAGGACCATATTGAGGTTGAACCATTTTTATTTGATGTGTCTGATTTTCTAATTCATCCTCCTGAACCTTTGACTGTTGTATCACTCTCCCTCCTTTCCATCGTTCCGACCCCGCTTGAAGACTGTGAGCTTGAAAAATTTTCCTTCGAATCTGACACAGTTCTTACAGACGATAACACTTACGAGTGTTTCACTTTTTCGGATGATGTTGATGACTCACCGCCCGAGTTTGAGTCCTTTACATTTTCAGATGAGTTAGTTGAACCATCAGACTCGGTTGCTTACAGTTGTTTCGAACCATTATTGGAATATTTCAAGTTCGAGACAGTTTACTACGGTGAGAATGAGACTTTCCCCAATTCACTCCCTTTCGCCCTTCCTATCATTCCGACCGTACAAGAGACCGTTACGCTTTCATCTCCAATATCAAGTTCGGCGTACCCATGTTTTCTTGCGAATCTTGAGGGATTTGACCCCATTTCTCGACGGGTTGATAGGTTAGCGCAATCGCTTTTAACACATCGGTCATCACAAATTGCGCTAATTTATTCACTCGATTTACACCCTCAAGATCGTACTCCACTTCTTTCTCTTTTCCGCCATTCTTTTCCCCCACCGAGACCGTATCCCGTTTCTACCTCCACACGGTCTCGTGTGCTTCTCATCTCTTCTCTTTCCACTCCATTCTTTCACCAACTCGACCATTACCACGATAAGATTTTTGAATGGTTGGTGCTAACCTTTGGCTTGTGTAAGGCCAAGCTTAAGTTTGGAGGGAACCTTGTTGTATATATGTACATATATTTTTTTTTCTTTTTCTATAAAAAATAAAAAAAAATTCCAAAAAATAAAAAATTATAAATAAATAAACAGGGGAGTGCCCGCATTTTGACCCTCTTAGTGTAGCATGACAGTGAGGACACTTTCAAGTTTAAGTTTGGGGGTATGCTCGGTACGTCTTCTTCCTTCGCATTCATATGTATATTTTTGCATTTGCATACTTATTTGAAAACCCATAAAAATTTGAAAATTTCAAAAATTATAAAAATCAATGTATTCAATTTTGGCTATATTTGACTTGAGTTTGACAGATAGGTTAACTAGCTAGGAACAACTAAATCTTAGACTTAGTAAATTAAAAACCCTAAAAATAACCTTCCTTTTAATGGTAGAAAGTGTATGTCTTTGTAGTTTATTTAGAAATAGGCAAATTTTGAGTTCAATTCTTGGGCTAAATCGAAACAAAGGAAAAGTATTGATATCTTTATTAAAGTATAAGTTTGAAAAATAATTCCTAGCTTAAGTCTAGATTCTGAAAATGTATACCCTACAATTTGCACAATCACGCACCTTGAAACTTGGAATAGTAGAAGAGACCTTGAAATGCTCTTGTCTAAAGTCCTAAGTACAATGAAAATAAAAGAAAAAAAAGTGAATAAAGAAAAAAATGAACACTGGTTTTTTTGATTACTTAAGGCTGCAAAAATAGAAAAATATTTAGCGAGGGTGATTCATCACCTAGTGCCTTAGACCAACTGGTTTGGGAGTCACTGCTAAAGCCTTGGGTGTTGTAAGACTAGGAATTACGCTTTAATGTGCAAACACATCTTGTAATCAGTCGTTGGTACCTCAAGAAGTATTAACGGTCGCATGAAGGATGTGTAAGCAAAATTCAATTAAAAATTCACCAACTAATAAGTACTTTGGACAACGGACAAGGGTATGATTGCTTGATTTGAATTTCCAAGTGTAGGGGTGATTTATACACACACGTGGGGATATGTGATTAGAGTTTAGATAAGAGAAAGGAATGAAGAATAGAACTTGTATCTTTAGTAGAGTTGATAAAAATTCCTAAGTGGAGATGGAACCCTAGAATGAAAACTTAAGAGATGCCGAAAGCTAAGTAAGTCTATAGAACATATATAATCTTAAGTTAAATAATGAGGAAGTGTGAAGAATATGGGTGGATAATTTACGAGTCGACGATAATAGAATTCCTTGTTAGAAGACCTAATTGGAGAATTAAAATTAATGGGCCGAATTGATAGGATTTTGTGGGTAGTATCCGCTGAAAACCCTCAGGAGACAACACTCCTCCTACTAGGGACACCTAGAGGTTTAACGGCTTGTTGCACGAGCTCAGTGCAATCGCGTTTCCCTGCGAAAGTACGGTTAGGTTTTGTGTAGAGAATAAAAATAAGTTTGCTCGAGGACGAGCAAAAGATAAGTTTGGGGGTATTTGTTCACACCATAAAATTGTATTATTATATTCCCCATTCTTATTCATTTTATAAATAAACAGGTGCTTTTGACGCATGTCTGCTATATAGTACAGGTTACAGGTTCTTGGAGCGAAAACAGTGAAAAGGACAAAAGACGACACAAAAGAAGGACTTTTGACCAACAAATAGGAGGATCTTAGTCAAGCCTAGAAGAAGAACAGTTCACAATGTACAAGGCAACGCAAGGTCCAAGAATACAAAGCGAACGGTTAATAATCCATTGCAAGTTGTTCACTGAAGATCTGGAACCGATGTAGAAGCCCAATTGATAAAAGAACCAAAGAACCAGAAGACCAAAAAGACCCAGAACAAAACCCTAAAGTTTCAGCACCCAAGCTTGTCAAAGGGCCGCGGAACCGCGGCCCAAGCCTGCCATTGCCGCGGTTCCGCGGCCATCTGGTGCCCGGGCTTCGATAATTTTTTACCAAAATATTGGACGGCGTTGAATACTTAACCTAAGGGCAAATTTGTAAATTTAGACATGCGGATCAAAATATAACCTAGGGTTTCCTATTCTCTATAAATAGGAACTCTAATCATTGTAATTTCCTATGCCTCCTTTTAATAATAAAATACAGATTTCTTTATGGAGAGCATCGGTGCCTCTTTTCAATTCAGAAATTCAGATCTGACAAACCTGCGTTGATGATTGGAGAGAGCCATCTGTAAGTAGATTTATTTAATTGCTCTAGTTTAGATTTTAATTCTTTGCCCTAGGTAGATTTAATTCATTGCCGTAGATAATTGTTTAGAGTTAGCTTTGGGGAAGGCTTTTGAGAGATGAGATCTCTCATCCCTTTCTTGCCCATTATATATTTTCAATAGGACTCCATGCATACACGCACACACCGCGCCCTACGGCATCCTACCCCTCGAGGTAACGATGACACCGTAGTATAAAGGCCCGGTTGCACGCATTTTCCATGGAGGTTAGGGTAAGGATCTCTAAAGGAAGGACAAGAACCTAGAGGAAGGAACACCTTCCCGAATGGATCTAATCCCCTTTATTGATAATTACCATAACTCCTCTTAGATCCTAAATTGGGTATAAAAAGCGTTGAGATTTACTCGCATTTCCAAACCATCCCTAAACATAACCCTAACAAGACTAGATTTAGATAATCGTAGTATAGAATAATTAGGTTTTTAGATTTAATAATCAATCCGAACACCCTTCGGAATTAACTCGTAAGCGCGATTAGGAGATTCACAACATCCCTGTGGAGCGACCCGTACTCACCGGCTAGCTTCATGCGACGCCGTTCTTGATTGCGGTAAATATTTTTGATCGTTAAAAACATACTCAAATCATGGGGCGCGACGCTTTATTTTGACGGGAACGGATTTGGGCTATTGGATGGCCTTCATTAAGTGTATAAATAGGGGAGACCCTTCCTTAGGAAGCACCTTTGCTTCACTTGCCTCCTATCTTCTGAGGATTGCTCGGCGCTTGATCTATTAGGTTAGATCCTCATCCCAAATCCATCCCCAGCCACTTTTTCCTTAAATCAGGTTAGATGTCATCCTCTGATGCTTCTGTTGATGTACTTATGGTCGAGTCGGACGATGATGCTTCAGCCTCTGAAGCCGAGCACAGTGCATCATCTTCTTCTTCCTCAACTTCCGATAGCCGAAGAAGTTCTTCTTCTTCCTCCGCGTCGGGCTCGCCCCTGAGGGGTGGTGATGCCCTTGTTCTTCATCATCGGGTGGCAAAAAGGGCCCCCAAGGTGCGCATCAAGAATACTCATGATGCGCCCTCGATGTTGAATAGGCCAGGGAGGGTGAGCGGGAAGACCAGGTAATGAGATTACCCTGTACTTGGAGGCGTTCCGAGCATGGATGCGTCTGCCCTTTTCACCTGAAGTTTGTGTTGTCCTCCATTGCTTCCAACTTGCCACGGGCCAGCTAGCGCCGAACTCGTGGAGAATTCTCCTTGGGTTCCTGGTCCGACTGAAACTTGATCGGATCCCCTTCAACTTAATTCTTCTCCTCTCCTTCCCTTGCTACAAAAATCACCCCGGTACTCGTAAGGACGAGTCGACCTGGGTTTATCTTTCTTTTAAAAAGCATAAGGGTAGGGCGACCGGGTCAGGGGTTATGGTCGTTCCTTCTTCTATCCATGAGTGGAAGGAGAAGTTTGTATTCATTGGCCCTCCGAAAGGAGAGGAATGGCCAGTGCCCACCAAGTGGCATAGGGCAGATTTTCCAAGGGCCAAGCAGTTAAGCGCCCCGGAGGCAGGGGTCGTGTCGCGGTAAGAGCCAATCCAGCGGGCCGACGCCTTACTTTCCGAGCAGGCTCTAAGTTGGGCGGAACTCAGTCCAGCATGCTTCGAGGGTAAGTTAGGACTTCGCCGATTAATTTAAGCTTAGCGTAGTTTTTCATTCTTGTTGGTGATCTTTTCTTTTATTTTATTTCGCACAGCCTATGGACCAATCGAAGATCATGGCCGCCCTGGCCGCTAAAGTGCAGGGAAGGAAGAGTAGCGGGGCTAGTTTTTCCAAGCCCATGCTGGGGGTGGAGCCCTAGCAGGGTCTTCCCACTAAGGTCGTCGCCGCTCCTCCCATCCCGGAAGAGCGTAGAAGCATAGGGCAAAAGTATGCCCGGAACAGGCTCCTTGGGCCAGACCGGAGGCTCTCTCATCTGCCGAGTCTCCGGCCAAGAGACTTAAGAAAGTGGTTTCCTGGCCGCCCCCGGCCGGGATACAGGTGTAGGAGGGCATCTGTATTGAGGTGCTGTTGGGGCTTTCTGTGGCCGACAGCTTGCTGGCGGACATGGAGATAGCGGTGGAGGCCAAGATTCCCCAGGATACCATGAAGGCCCAAGTCACGACGATACCTCAGGAGGCCGTCCATGTTGGTAATCCTCAAGAAAAATAAAAAATTCCAAATGATTTTTTCTCTGTTTAGTTTCTGACAAATTTTATTCGTACTTTTCTGCAGGTCCTTCAACATTGTTCCTTCCTTGCTGCCATGGAGGCCGAGGAGGTCGTCCCGGCGATGAAAAAAGCCGGAGAGTCATCCTCTCATGAGAAAGAGATCCTCGCTAAACTGAAGGAGGCTGAGGAAAACGTTGCCTCCTTTGAGTCGAGGCTGGAATCAGAGGGCTTGAAGGCTACGAGGCTGAAGGAGTCTCACCGGGACTTGACCGAGTCTAACCGGGTTCTTTAGGCCCGGGTCGGCGAGGTTAACGAGCTTTTTGAGGCCATGAGGAAGAAAAAGGACCTGTGCAAGGGGGATGCCCGAGCGGCTCATGAGGCGGTGAAGCGGGCTGAGGATAGAGCGGAGAAGGCCGTGGAAAACTACAAAGCGTCTGACCAATTCTACATCGACCTTGCAGATTCCGCGGCCATCGGGTGGCACAACACCCTCGACGCCTTCAAGGAGATGGTGCCTGGGTTAGACGACTAGGAGCTTCACGCGCGGTATCCTTTTGGTGAGGAAGGGCTCCAAGGCGGCGGCACCGAGCCGGCGGGCAGAGGCGAAGCTGCTGGCGGAGGTGCCGAGCAGGCAGGTAGAGCAGAGGCAGCCGACGGAGGTGCTGGGCGGGCAGACGACGAGGAGGCCTTGGTCAAGAAGGTGGTTTAAAGCCATCGTTTCTCTTGCTCCTCACTCCTTTCGACTTTGCGTAGCTCATTTTTCCTTGATGGTCGGCCATGCATACACCATCCGAGGTATTTTATCTCACGACGACGTCTACCATTACAACTTTGACCGTTCCGAGGCAACATATAAGGCCGTGATAGGTCGTCTGGAGCATCACTGTGGGCGTTTGCTACCGCACTGATCTTCCGTCTTATAGGTACTTATCTATGCGATATGGAGATTCTCCCCCAATCTTTTTGGGGCATTGTCTCAGCAAGCTCTAGAGGAGGCTTTTGACAAGATGCGCACCACCTATGAGTTGGGCCTGATCTCGAAGAGCAGGAGGAACCGCTCGATAGATATCCTTTGCCAAACCTTCCAACAACGGCTGATCATAGCCTCATGGTTGGCAGTAGAAGTCCTTAGCGGAGCCGTAGCTACTCAGGTCCATGGGCATCGACAGAAAGAGCGATGGGATGCCTCTTGGGCTCGGTTGGAGGATCTCTACTACGAATACCACAATCAATGCTTTCTCGATCCTCTTCCCCCTTTGTTGTAATAGTTAAGGAATATTTTCCCTTTTCTTTTTGCGTGCGACCGGGCGCTTTTGTAAGGCTGAGGAGCCGAGAATACCTCTTATCAACAAAATTTTATCCTTTGTTCACGAATTTCTTTATGAATTTCTCTTTGCTTAGAGTGTCGATCGTAGAATATTTTTTTCTTTACAAACGTAAGCATGGGTAGGCCGGTGCTTCATATCCTCTCTTGCACCCCGGAGCAGGGGTAAGACCGGCGGGGCGAGACTTAGGTTGGTTGCCTGCAGGCATAGTCATGCTTTTTTGCACTTGGGCAAAGCACTAGCCAGGAGATCCTTTCTCGCCTCTAAGTCAGGCTGAAGACAGCCTGCATGCTTGTGAGAGGGGGTTTGGATGGATAGGAATTCACCCTTTGTGAGCGGATGCGGCGAATAGGAGGCTGTCCGTCGGCCTCAAGACGAAGCAGGAATCTACTCGCATAAGGGCTTAATTCTGAAGTTAATCACAAATTTAATTGCAGGAAAAGATTAATTTTATTATTCAAGAGAGTATAAGTCCATCTATACAATTTGAGCTTTTTGGCGTTATATGGCCACGGAAAGATGCGTCCCAAGGAATCTTGGAGGCGGTAGGCTCTTCCGAGCAACGCCTCGGTCATGAGGAAGGGACCGCCCACATCAGGTAGAATTTATGCACGTTCCCTTGGTCCTGGAACTCATTTCATCGTAGGAATAGATCTCCTATCTTGAATGCTTGGTGCTTGACCCGGGCATTGTAATTCCGGGTGGTCTGTTGCTAATATGCGGCCATCCTTATTTGCATCCGATCTCACTTTTCTAATAGGATATCCAAGTTGCTTCGAAAGGCCAAGATATTGGCCTCGTCATCGAAGTGCTCGACTCGATAACTGGGAAGGCCGATTTCCACGGGGACTATTGCCTCCGTGCTATAATAGAGACTGAACGGGGTTCCCCCATGGATGTCTTTTTTGACTTTCTCAATGCCCACAGCACCCATGGTAGTTCCTCGACCCATCCGCCCCGTCTCCCTTTTAGACGGGCTCGGAGGCCCCGGATGACACCTCGGCTTGCCCATTGCACCGGGGATGTGCGACCGCGGAGAACTTCACCAATATGTGATAGTCACTGCAGAATTCCCTGACTTTGTCATTTTCAAAGTTGGTTCCGTGATCGGTGATGATGCATCTTGGAATTCTAAATCGGGCAATTACGGTGTTCTGCAGGAACCTCACTGTGGAGGTGGCATCCAGTTTCCTGATCGGTGTGGCTTCGACCCATTTCATAAAGTAGTCCACAGCGACAAGGATGTATTTATGCCCATCTATGCCAGTGGGGAGTAGGCCAATCATGTCTATCACCCACTGTGCGAATGGCCAAAGGGAACTCGGTGGTGTTAACTTGGTGGCTGGTAACCTAGGAGTACTGCCGAAGAGTTGACATGTCTTGCATCTTATTAGTAGCTTTCCTCCATCTTGGTGGATAGTTGTCCAGTAATACCCCTGTAGTAGTGTCTTTTGAACAAGGCTGCGGACCCCTTGATGCGCTCCATCGACCCCTTCGTGTATCTTTCAGAGAACGTACTCTGCTTCGTCGGAATCGACACATCTGAGTAGAGGTTAGGTGTATGACTTTTTGTACAGGTTTCCCATTCTCCATATGGAGAACTTTTATGTGGAGCCGGCGTGATTCGATTCGTTCCTCAAGGAGTACTTTATCCTTGAGGAACTCCACTATGAGATTTCTCCAATCCGGGATATCCCCTTAAGTGGTGTATATCCGGTGTATCACTTCTTTATCTTCGATACTGGGTCATGGCAGGACTTCGAAAAGGATGTTTCTATTGTGATTGGCTGAATAAGAGGAGGCAAGCTTGCTCAAGGCATCCACCTCGGTGTTCAAACTCCAGGGAACCTGTTCCACTTGAACCTCGTCGAAATTCATCCATAACGTTTTTACATCGTCTAGGCATTTCATCATCAGTGGTTTTCGGGCTTCGAAACGTCCGGTCACTTGGCCGATGACCAGCGCAGAGTCGTTGTGGATTTTGATCTTCTTTAGCCCTACATCAAAGGCGATTCATAGGCTGGCTAATAAGGCTTCGTATTCTGCGACATTGTTAGAGACCTTGAAGTCGAACCGCAAGGAGTATTCTATCTCGGCTTCATTTGGACCGCGGATAACTATCCCCGCCCCACTCTCCTCTTCTGTAGAGGATCCGTTCACGTAGAGTACCCATTCCGGAATCGGACCGAGCTTTTCTTCGACCTAGGGTCGTGGGTTCGGATCCCGTGTCGGCACTTCTTCTTTGTTAGGATTGGTGTATTCGACCACGAAATCGGATAGGGCTTGTGCTTTAATAGCTTGCCTTGGCCGGTATCGAACGTCAAATTGTCAATTCCTATCTACACTTCTCCAATCCGCCCGACGCTCGGGGAATCGAGAACCCAGGGGTCGGTCGGTAAGAACTATGATCGTGTGAGCTTGGAACTAGTGCCATAGTTTCCTAGAGGTGACAATGAGCGTCAGGACTATCTTTTCAATAGACGGATACCTGCACTCCGCGTCTTTGAAAACGTGGCTGACGCAGTAGACTGGTCTTCGTATCCCCTCGGATTTTTTGATGAGCACATAGTTGTTGGATATAAGTGCCATCAAGGTAATTATCGTAGTTGCAGGAAGGCAATTATCATAGTTACTGAATTCGAGGAGGGCCTATACCAAGAACAATTTTACTTGAGATGACAGTATGATATATGGTTTGTCTTTATCTATCATGTAAATACGTGTTACTAGTTATCGCGTATCGCTAATACATGAGATAAAGCCCATAGGATCTTTGCTTGAAGGATTATGATAAGGATCATACTAGTAGGGCCTGATAGTTTATAAGCACATTCTTAAATGTCCCTAATCGTAGGAGTATCGAGACTGGACATCGGTGCTCCAGTTTAGACTAGTGTATACGTTTCATGACCCTGTACGGGGCAATGGATAATCCCATAGCCATTGGTGTTTGACACTGATGATTTTATACAGGTGCTCATTTGATGAGTTACACTGGACGGGCTCGCCGAGAACTCCTATATGGTATTATACCAATGTTAGATAGCAATTCTCTGGTGACATGAGTACAGGGTAGTCCCTAGACCTGAAATTGCCACAGTTTCTCGTGTGTGTTCCCATTGTACTTAGATTACTACTCTACCATGGTTCTACTGAGTCGTGCAAACATGTTTTAGTTGGGTACAGTCCCGAAACACATGGAGGAAGGGAGCGGTCAAAGGAATTCATCACTCCCGGTATTGGGAGTCGATATCGCACGGTGCAGGACACGACTATAACCTGAAGTCCATGACCACGGCATCAGAGATAAACTGGTAAGTGTTACTAGTTGTATCTCTTAGGTTATGAGTCCTCTATTAGCAGGACTTATTGGGTTATTGGGGGTCTGACAGATTCCACCCCCCAGACCCGGTATACGATACTTTTTGATAAAGAGACCGGACTGTACGGTGACTGTCACTTATAGACTTTTATTGGGTCCGGATGAGTTCGCTCGTCAACCTGCCTTTTTCTTTCTCATACTTGGATAGCCGTTACATATAGCTAGTGCCACTGACGAGCTTGTGGGTTAACCCGTAAGGGGTTGAATCTGAAAGTGTTTTAGATTCAATCAGATACGATCTTGTATAACCTACTACCAGTGTATTGACAAGTCTTTAGAGTCCCGCAACGAAAGTGCCTGCCCGGGAAAAACGCGATGTGACGTACGTATAGGGATATGTACATAAGTTCGATAAAACATGTATATTGGATATACGTGTTCAATCGGACGACTGTTATACTAGCCGGTTTCAATGCCGGGATACCAAGTCAAGTGTTGACTTGATAAACGTATTAATGATACGGTTTCTTGTATAGTGTATATGATACACTGTTGGTGATAGTGCCCTCAGAGTCAATTATTGGATCACAGGCACGTGATTGCAATGATTGAGGGAGGACCTGTCCCAGAAGGACAGTCTTACTCAAGATGATAGTATGCTATCTGGTTTATCTTTATCATCGTGTACTGCTTTAGGTGACCTTACAGGTCACTATTGCACGTTGATAGAGCCCCTAGGATTCTTGCTTGACTGCCAGCAGTATGAGGGCGATCATATACGTGGGAGCTGGGGTCTATAAGCACATCCTTAAAAGGTCCCTAGTCGTGGGAGTTTCGAGACAAGGCATCGATACTCCAGAGTAGACTAGTGTATACAGTCGAGACCCCGACAAGGGGCGGTGGCCGGTCTCACAAGCCACTGGTGTCAGTTGGTTCACCTAAGATGTATACAGGTGCTCATTGGGTTATGAGTACACCGGACAGGACTCGCCGGGAACCTGCTAGTTGGTATTATACCTAGCGTCAGATAGCAGTTCCCTGATGACATGTGTACAGGTTAGTTCATCGACCTGAGATCGTCATTTGTCTCGTATGAGTTCCCACTGTGCTTTGATTACTACCCTACCACGCTCAAAGGAGACGTGCAAACAGGTTTTAGTTGGGTATAGTCCCGCGCCACATGGAGGCAGTGAGCGGATCTGCAGGGGTTCATCTCTCCCGGTATTGGGAGTGAGGTCGCGCTGTGTCTAGGAGAGCCATTACACGAAGTCCTTGGCCAAGGCAGAAGATTTACTGGTAGGTATTCCAGTAGTATCTCAGGGTGTTCTGGACTACACTCCGACACGACTTGTACCGCTTTTGGGGGTCTGACTTTTACCAACCCCCTAGGCCCGCCATGCGATGCTCATAGACGAACGAACCGGACTGTATGGAAATTGTCACTGACAGGCTCTGTAGGGTGTCAGGATGAGTTCGCTCATCGATGTCCCTTTTGGTCAATACCTGGTAGCCCGTTACGTATAGGCTAATACTTCTGACGTGCTAGTGGTTAAATCCACAACCAAAGTATTGACGAGTCTTTAGAGTCCTCCACAGACCAGTTTCTCAAGTTTCGGGTGAAACGCTGTAGAGGCCATATGGAGATATGGCAGGGTTCGATCAGATACGTGCGGTATTGCACGGATCAAGATCGGACGGATAATACTAGCGGGCTTTGGTTTAAGCCGGATCCTAGTATTGTACAGTGTAGATTTTATCTCTTTGCATTTGTATTCAGTGGGAATACAAATGCGGGTATGTATGTACAGTCGCGGGGTTTTCCTGTAATTTATTACGGGATCAATTTTCTGAAGTTGCCAGTTTGCATTCCGTTCCGGCCAGTTTTCCTTTGTTCCTTCACGGCCGGACTTATCTGTTGGAGGGCTAATTTGCAATTGTGCAAATTAGTATTTGTGGAGGGGGTCCTTTGTAAACTTGAGGCTTCATGATGGTTCATGCATCATGAGATTCTTTTTTAGTCTCTTCCATTGCATTAATTATGATAGGATTTGGATTTGAAATGGTGTAACCATTTTTCTTATTATTATCATAGCTTTTCCCCACTTGATTAATTCCATTCTTTTTCCCTTCTCCAAGAGAGGTGTGGACGGCCACACTTGTGAGTGGATGAGGTTTTCATTTGGAGAGAAAAAATTGATTCATCCCATTTTTGCTTGCTACACAAATTCATCAACCTCACTCCAAAGTCCATTGTTCACCTCCACATCACCAAGGCAACTTCATAACCCCAAAGAGACAAAGTGTTCTACACTAGCCTACAGCATCCCTTGGGCACGTCGACTCACCAGCTTCGTGCCCGAGTTGCCTCGGTCCAGAGGTGGGAGCCTGTAAAAAAACCCGGCGATGTGGTGCCCGTTTCGACGAGGAGGTGACGACCGGAGGTTCCGCGAGGAGATCGGAGTGGAGGCGAAGACCGAAGGACACGGATTGCTAGGTATAGCATTCTACCCCCTTCTCATGTTTGCTAGAGTTAGGTTAATGGCCCGATCTGGGATTTTAGTGCGCGGTGGTGCCGGTTTCTAGGTTCTAGAAAATTTTCGTTTCCGCATTTCGGCGTCGGATTGACGGCCAGGGCGCCGCTGTGCACTTACACTAGTATCAGAGCCACGCCATTAACCTAGTCTAGCTTGCTCTAGTATGTTTAGAACTCGATCGTACAAAATCCCAAAAACCGTATTTTCAAATGCATAAGTTTCTGTCGAAATTTTTTTGGCTCGAAAATTTTTTCAGTACATTGCAGAAACATGTGCAGCGAATTATAAGCATTCTGCAAAACTTTGGTTAGGTGATGCTTCAGTTCGACCGCGGAAACGCGGCCAAAAACCTAGTTTGGCCGCGGTTCCGCGGTGGAAGAAAGTCAACGCCGTACCAAAATTTTACAGAGGGCTTCATACATGGAAATAGGGTTTTTGGAATATTCTTTTTGGGCCCAGATATTTTTGAGTGCTGCAGTTGTACTTGGGGGCCCACTTCGGAAAATTTGATCGATCGAATATTTTAAACATGTTAGTTCACAGTATTTACATTATATCTGCGACCGTGAATTTCATTTGATCGGTAAATCCTGTCTAACTGCTATAGCCCTTTTAGACGGATTTGCGAACGTGACATTCACGTTGATGTTCTGTGTTGTGCTGTGATGTTGCGGATTGGTCGTGGGGGATAGCCTGGATGCAATATTAGTACAGTTTCGTTTTATATGTACATTTGATATTGCGGGGCGAGCGTCCGACATGTGGACTGCCGTCACTGCCTGTTTGTATATTATTCTTTTGGGGCACGACCGGGGTGAGGTCGATGTACCCGTTGTATGTATATTTTACTTTCTGTACTAGGATTACCCCGCGGAGGGGTGCACGGATAGCCGGGTTCTAGAGGGCAACGAGCCCGCATCTCATGGCGTTGAGACGGAGGGGGCTTCACTCTAGAATTGGCGGGCTATTCGCCGCACTCGTAGGGGGTACAGGTTGACCCAAGGAGGGGTGCCCAAGTTACCGGATTCCGTGAAGTGCTGGGTGGTCCATTCACGTTGCTGAAGGGGGCTGCCTCGCTTCAGGTTTTGGCGGGTAACTTTCCGCGCCCGTAGGGGTCTAGGATTTCATTGCACAGGCTATCCATACGACCAGGGGAACGTCGGGTTTCAGTAGCGGCTCTATGAAACCCGGGGATCCCAGATATCTGTATTGTTCTGTGATGCTGGTTACATTTCTGTGATGTTGTATTTTTTTCACGCCTTGAGCGAATATTATATATTGATATATATACTAGTAGATGTTGTATATGTTTTGCATCCGCGCTAGTCCAGTCCCCGCTCTGTCGTTAGTTAAGTAACCTAACGGGTGATGACGGGACCTAGTGGCGAATGCGGATGGCATATACGTACATCATTATTTTCGTTCTTTATTGGTGTGATCAATTGATGGGACTGCATTGATTCGGATCAATGCAAGCTAAACAAACCTATTCTGATGTTGTTGGAACAATTTTCAAAAAGCTGTTATTGCAAGGACTTTCTCTTTTGTTTTGCACAGTGGTATTCAGTTGGAATATCCTGCTCCTCAGTCGACGAGGCAAAGGCCGAGATCCCTTCACCGGGAGTGACCCCTTGGACAGAAGTTTGCGTCAGGGAAATAACTTCACTATAGCCGATTGCTTTTTCTTTGCATCGTGGTATTCAGTTGGAATATCCTGCACCTCATTCTACGGGGAAAGAGCCGAGATCCCTTCACCGGGAGTGACCTCTTTAGCAAAGGTTTTCGTCACTATATTTTTAAAAAAGCTATCCGGTTCCTTCAACGATATCAAGTTCATTACGTTAAAGGTTTTTCGCCAGAAACCATTCGTAGCCCTCCGTCATTTCAGACGGGTAGCACGTAGTATTCATGCTATGTTTGTTGACCTTCGTCGAGGCATAGTGTATGGTAGCTGCTTGTTACCTTTCTGCTGCATAGATAGATGCGTTGGTTTGGGACAGTCATATAGCCTTGTTGACCTTCGTCAAGGGCTTGTACGGGTGGGTTCAAATTAACCTGGACAATGACGGGTAGAACTTGACATGTGACTTATGATTTGTTGACCTTCGTCAAGGTCATAAGAGCATGGGGCAAAAATCATATCGGGAGTTTCTAAAGAAACTGAAACTTGCCAGATATGCGCATACCTTCTGGAGTGTGATAACGTGAGCAGATTCCGTCACGTTATCATGCGATGATAGTTGGATCCCGATTCCCACTGATGAGTTGGTTTACTCCTCGGGTGATCTCGACTAATTCTTCTTTCAGGTTTGGGGAAGAATTTGACGTTACAGTGGGAGGTTTCCTGATTAGATAAAGTGATAACCATTCTGATCTAGGTTAGAGTGCACGCTGAGTGTTTCTTTTCTCTCTCTCTTTGGCAGCGACCATTGACCCGACCTTTGACTATGACTCAGTAACCAAGATTGACCGAACCTTCTTTAACACTGGCTTTTGGATTGTCAGAGTTGCAAACCTCTTTGCCACTCCTACTTTTACCCTTTTCTCCAGAACACCCCGTATTACTATGAACATCCACTTCCATTGGACAAAACCATCGTATGGTTATATACGAACTCGAAGGAATTTATTCGAGGATGGTTTCCGGTTCTGGAGAAAACGAATAGGACTATTCAGTTGTCTTTTCCTTTAACCTTCTCTCAGGTTGCGAGTACTCCTTGGTTTAGGAGATAGTACACCTATTACGCAAATTGGATAGTCTTCTTCCAAACCATAGGCAGGTGCCGAACGGTAGGGAATGAAGAAAGCCGATTAGCCTAAGTGTGGTGTACAGAAGGTATTAAGTTAAGACAAATAAAGGAATTAGAAGGAGGGCAAAGTAAGTTGCGACTGCTATTCACGACCAAACCAAGTATTTCATTACCACTCCCACTTCACCTTTGTATTTTTCCAGAATACTCCGTATCACTACGAAGATCCACAGTTATTTGGATATTCCATCGTATGGTTATATACGAACTCGAAAGGAACTTGTTCCAGTTCGGGGATGGATTCTGGTTCAGGAGAAATAGGAATAAGGTTTATTCGGTTGTCTTTTATCTTCACCTTCTCTCGCATTGCGAGTGCTCCTAGGATTAGGACAGTACACCAATTATACTTATTGGATAGTCTTCTTCCAAACCATAGGCTGGTGCCGAATGGTAAGGAAGGAAGAAAACCATTTAGCCTAAGAGGGTGTACAGAAGGTAACGACTAAAGACATATAAAGGGATCTGGAGAGATGGAAAAGAAATATACGGTTACAGTTATGAATCTGGATAATGGAAGAGGCATTACTGGAATACCCGCATACCCCTACGAAACATTTCAATGTTTCAGTCTCACTGTGTACTGTTAAAAGAAAACTGATTTCCCAATTAGTCCTTACTCCAGGGTATGTATTTACCAGGTATGATTCTAACATCTGTATGGTTTTACAGATGATGAGTGGGAGTAAGCTATTGGGAATTAGGTGATTATCCTCATTATATCGGAATTCGTTGTAATTGGTGATATTTGAGGAAGTCGCCTGGGCTGTTTGCCGGACGGCAAATGTTTGGTTTTGAATATCCGTTGTTATGCACCAATTTCAAATTGATATATCTGTACGTCTATTTTTATAGAGTGAGATATAACTTTTTGAAATTATGTCTATGACATTTACCTATATCAGTGGATGGTTAGGTAAGGAGCATTAAACAGCGGTGGAATTCTTCATAACCATAAGTACAGTTTTCAATCTACGACACACAGGGAATGAGTTATTAGACTCAAGGGACTTATACAGAGTATTGTATATTGTCCAGTGTCCATTAGGAAAGAGGGGTTGGTCCTCGCACTATATTCGGTTTACTTATGACCTCTCTAGTTTGACAGGTATTTCGTAGAAACATAAGGTCCAAGTTTTGAGAAGTTATAGGTATAAGAGTAAAGTAGAGAACCAGGTATTGCAAGTATCGGGATTCTTCAAGGTGATCGAAGATGTAGATACTTGTGTATGGTATTCAGTTGATAGTAATGATTAAGAGAACTTGCTTCTCTTTCAGGTTACTCATAATTGGAAGCACTCCTAAGTTGAGTAACGCTGATCGGCCTCCTTCCATTTAGTTGACTTGCACTGGAGACAGCTGCATGATTTGAATCTGGTTCAATTAAATCAGTGCCTCTGTTTTTGTATTGGATATAGAACAATTCATATCTTGACATTGTTAAGATACGGGGAGTTGTCCGGCTTATGCTTAAAACCAGACTCTGGATAACTCAAGGCACGTTTCCGTAATGGCTGTTTGTGGGTTAACCCGGGCTATGACGAGGGTTGACTTTCTACCATCTGGAAGATCAATAGTGATATTGTTCTTGACTCGCCACAATTTTAATAAAAATGGATTTTTTCAGAAAACAGTAGTGGGAGTATGGTAGAACTGGAAGTGATTCCAGAACCGCAAACGATTACTGAAGATTTGATAAAGAACCTGAAGATTCAATCTGGTTTGACGTTCCATTGGCCACTCCGCAGATATGGTGGGTAACCTCAGGCACCCGAGAGGTACTCCGGTAGCCTCAAGGACGGTGACAGGGAGGTTCTTGTTTACCCAGACTTGCCATTGCTGTTGCTCCAGTCAGTGAGACCCGGCAGGAGGATGAGTATAGCGTCGTTCTGAACTAGCTTTAGAAGTGTACGTCTATATGACTCTGCCAGAGGGTTGTCGTGGTCAGTGGGAGCAGCGGAAGCATTGGTGGACAGGTGGCTTATGTCTATTTATAGACTAAAGCAGATATAGCGGAGATAGATCATCTATTTCTGATGTGACAGTCATAGGTTTAACTTCATCAGAATAGGGGATGGATCTGTTAAGAAGGTAGTAGGGTGTGATGTCCTGGTATTTGGATGACATACACAGAGTAGGAAGTGAAATTCCTATACTACGATCGGTTATTCTTTGGTTGTCACACAGTGGTTTCTCCATATAGGAATTGGATATTATATCAGACATTCTGGTTACTGGATCTATGTTTTTAGATCTAGATTTGGGTAGTTTCCCAATCTGGATACTTAGCTTGCATTCTAAAGGTGTTTTAGAATGGATGACTCCTGGCACGGTAGTGTACCTGCAGGTGATGGAGTCACTCTCTCTAAAAGTGTCTTACAGACTAAAGTAGAGAGGGATGTGCATGATTGGCAGATCATTTGCTTAGGCAATTGAGTCAGTCATGAAATGTCAAGTACCACACCAGATGTTGTTCTTGCAGTAGATGCAATAAGTTGATATTGATCCAATCCTGGAGAAACGTTCGGAAGCAGTTTTAGAACATAAGTTGATGTTCTAGGGATATGATAACGACAGCCTCGTTCGGGAGACGGTTATCATTCTAGGCTTCCAAGGTGACCTGGATGACAGAGTGACTGTCAGAGTTATGGTTTTCCCTCTGACGAGGGGCAGTATTTTGGACAGGTGGTCCAGGCGGATACTGAGGGAGGCATGGCGCAGGATACTGATTAAGTTCAGTTGACGATACAGTCTAAGAAGTTTGGATTTGGAGTTCATTTAAGAACTAGGTCTCATCAGACATCTAGACACATTCTAAGACAGGTATTGCTCATTTCGGGAGATGGCTTTCTCCGCGAACATGAGATAAAGAGAGACATCAGAGCGGATCCACTCACTGAGGCTATTCCTCGAACGCAATAGTTTCGCAAACGAGCTTTATGAGACTGATTAGTAGAGAAGTTGGGTGTTCGGTATCACACGGGCTGTGAGTATGCGACATCGCAATAATTAGCCTTAAGTGCAAGTGGGAGATTGTTGGTGATAGTGCCCTCAGAGTCAATTATTGGATCACAGGCACGTGATTGCAATGATTGAGGGAGGACCTGTGTAACATTTTCAGAAATATAAAATATTAATTTTGGGAATTTTTATAATTTAATATTATTTTATTGATTATTTTAATATTAAATCTATAATTAAATGCAAATAAATAGGAAAAAAATTGAGAAAAATTATGGAAAATTCTAAAATAGGGTAAATTAGTGAATTATGACATTTTTAAGTTTTTGTGATTAGTTTGACACTAATTTAGTGCTAATCGCGATTAAAATCGATAATCGGGTTTTTTGGCAATTTTGTGCAAAACTTGCACATATCACTTTTTCTACACTTGTGCATTTTCCTACCATGTTATTTTGGAATCACTATTCTTGTGAGAAGGATTATGGTTTAAAAAGAAAAGGAAAAAGAAAAGAAAAAGAAAATGAAATGAGGGTAGGTGAGAGAGAGAGGTGGACCTTTGACTACATACCCTTAGCCATTCTTCTTCATTCTCATTTCTCTTCCTCTCTCACCTTCCTTGCTGCTGCTGCCCTAGCCCCCATTCTCCCCCTCTTCAATCCCTCTCTTCATCTCAAAAACCATCCCAAAACCCCATGTCGGTTTCATTAAAAATGTGCACGAGCCCGAGATCTACAAGATGGACCAAGAAAGCGTGGATTTTGGCCACTTGGGGCAACTCAAGAAAATTCTTGAGTTGCCCATTGAGGTAATTTCTGAACCATTAGCTTAGTTTTATCCTTACTTATACCCCTATGCAAGTTTAGAATCGAAATCGGGTGATTTGTGGTTTTTGGTAAAAAACTAGTAAGGGTTGAGGGAATTGTGAGTTGTGATGGGGAAATTGAGTTCAATGGAGATCATATGAGCACCCTAGAGCTAGAAACCCAGTCCAATCCAACCTGAAACCAAAAATACGGAATTTCGGGACTTTCATGTCGGTTTGTGAGTGTTTAGAGTGTGCAGGGAAATCTGGAATGTACTGGGACTGTTTCAGGCAAATTCAACAATACCAGGGACCAAATTGAGACCATAGGAGGCCACCCTGACCAAACGGACCCCATTGGGCATAGGGGGGCCGGCGAGGCCGGTTTTGGGAGGGTTGTGGCCGGCCAAGTGGTGAGGGAATGCTTCGGGGTTGGTCCAGTAGCTCAAATACATCATATATAGCACCCTAGAGTTGTTTATTTGTCCTGATTTGGCCTGCGATGAAATCTGGGATCGTTTTCTTGGGTTGCTGCCTTACTTTCAGTATTTGGTGTTACGTATTTTGATTTCCACATTTTGGTGTTTGTACGTTATCTCGATCGTGTGACGTTTGTACGACTGCATCGAGTGATTTCGGGTTGTTTTGCGAAGGCTAACCGTAGGTTCTAACCTATAAGCCTTTTGGCGTATCGTGTTGGTTTTAGCGTATCGTTTTGGATTTAGTGTGTCGTTTCAAGTGTTGATTTGGTTTTGATGCGATGCGATACGTGTGATATGTGTAGGTACACCGCAACGATCTGAGGCGATGCGGAAGATGACGCTGACATCGACACCGACACGCAGGATACAGGTGAGTAGATTATATCTACAGGGGGAAGTCGGGTGGATGGCGTATAGCACCCCCGCAGTCCGTAATTAGTACTATGTAGTATAGTTATATGTGTGATAGCTATAGTGTGTATGGTTAGTTAGGGGTAGAAATAACCAGCATAGCTCCTAGTTGCGAACCATAGGATAGATTTGCACCCACACGTATACACTTGTGTGTTTCTTGTACTTGCACTGTGGTTGATGATATGGGATGACTTTGGAGATGAGTCGATGATGTGGGCTTTGTGCCGCGAGATCGGTGATTTGATATGATTCGTTTTTGGGATTCGAAATGTGATTCTTGCGGGCTTGGGATATGTGTTTACCCCCGCATGCATACTTCATTGATGGTATCGATTTGTACTAGACATAGAGTAGTGCCCCCAGACTATATGATCTGATGATAGTGATACCTGTTATGTGACGAGATAATGAGATGTTGACCCATACCCAGCTATTGGGATGCCGTACGACGATTTACCGTACGAGCCTATATTGATGATAGATCCGCGCTCATGACTCGAGGATGTCAGATGATATACTGTATCGTACGCGATACTATTGAGGCGGGATCACCGACTTATATATATTTATATATATATCGACTCAGATGTTAGGCGGTTTCCTTACCTGTAGTTCAGCTTGCTAGTTTAGCCGTATAGTTTAGTGTAGTTGTTAGAGTAGCTTAGACTTCTTACCTATTTCAAAAACTGACGAATCGTGGGTATTTTTAAAGACAGCTCAAGGGAATCTACGGATATTTCAAAAATGACGTATCTTTTCATAAAAACACCGTAGCCCCTATTTTCAAAACCCCATGATTCGTGTTATTTCAAAAGGCACCATTCGTAGGACTTATATTAGATTAATGCAGATAAGTTTTGGTTACGTCTAGTTTCAGCTCCCACTCCCTTTTTGTGGTTCGGTTTGCATCGCATTCTTATTTCATGCTTCATACTCCATTATTAATATCATGCTGATAGGACACCGGCACCATTACCGATGATGCGTATGTACCACGTACACTTACTTGCCGGCTCACACACATCTTCATCGGTAATTGCCATGCCACGTACACTTTAGAAATACTATTGCATTGATATAGGTTGTTAGCTAATAATTTAGACAGGTTGTAAGTGTACTCGCCTTATATGCTAGATTAGACATTGTAGTTATTGCCTGCTACTTCCTGCACACTGTTATTCATTGTTATACCGCATTCATGGATTCTCATGCATATATTCATTATTTTACGTGCTATTGAGGTTTGGATTTGGATTTCTATGAGATTTTCTGGATTTGGGGGAAAACCGCAAAGGCACAAATAATCTTATTCTCTCTTTTAAAATAAAAAGTGCGGTTTTCCCATGATGTATGAGTCGTCCACCATGAGTTTGCTGATGGATTTGGAAACCCGATTCGAGGAGACGGATGAACCGTTTCGGGTACATGGTGGACCCGGTAAGGTACCCCGGGGCAAGAAGCGCGTGGTGATGACGATGTGAGCCTGGCAGGGGAGCACTACCTACCGGTGATTTTACCCGACGCGTCGGATATCCGGAGGATACCGTCGTGGTCTTGAGATGGATGGTAGGGGCCGGTCTGGACTGACGGCGCCCTAGATATTGTGGTTGAGACTTTGAGATATCGAGATATTGGGATTTCGTTTGTGCCGATGCTAGGCACAGTTTTATGCTGATTTCATTATGGTACCTCATTTTAAAAATACAAGGGAAATCTCACTAAAGTATGAAAACAGTTGCTTCATGTAAATGTATTCTGTTTTCTCGCATTCATATCTCATTCATATGCTATATTGTTATCTGAGGCACTAACACAGACACATGAGATTGCACTCGGGTTAGATATTTACCCTAGCCTTGCTATAGGCTGCATGTTTTTATATTGAGGATTTTCTATACTGATCGTATTGACCTAGGATTATGTCTTGCTTTCGGTTTCTGCTTGTAGATATTTCTATTCACGAGTTGGCAACTCACCCCCGTTGTGCCACAGTTCTTGCAGGTTTTGCCGTGCAGGTTCCTTGCAGCATTTCTGGCACATTGCTTCCTTGAGGGTGAATTGCATTTGGTAGGTGGTTTCTTTTGCTTCAAGAACCACCATTGTATTTATTTATTTCATTGTATCTAGAATTTCCATCAACCAAAACTTGTATATTGTTCAGACTTAGAGACAGTGTTGTATTATTCGACCTTAGAGTCGCGCTAGTAGTAATACGGTTTTGAGTTTCTTTTTGAGTTTGATCCTCGCCCTTTGGCGTTGTATATTATTATTGCTTGCGTGGTTGTGACCGTCGATTGACGAAGAGCTAACTCCCGCTTGGGGATGCCTTTTATCATTGCATATTTATGTTATTCTTGTTGTACCCCGTTCGGGGCCAGTTTTTACAAAGGAAACTCTGCCGAAATTTTCAGGAAAGGTTACACATTTTAAAAATGCATATTCGGCTTAGTTATTTAAAAACCTTGATTTTCGAAACACGTTTCCTTCACTTCTTTTAACCAGTTCTCTTTATTTACTCTTAAAATGGTTTTAGATTTCTGGGCTTTTGGCTTACTTGGATCAGATGGAGTCCTATAGACTTCATATGGTTCAAGTGCCAGTCACGTGCTCTTTCGGTTCGTGACAAAGTTGGTATCAGAGCGCTAGGTTGACCTTGGTTCGAGTCTAAGTTGGACTATGTGGAGCCTAGGGCGTTTGTATATATACGGAACTTAGGCTTGACCTTACGGAACTTAGACTTGGTCGAGGGGGTATTAGACCCGAACTTTTGTCGTGTAGGATGACCCTTGGTTGATGGAATAGGTGACTAAAGTAGAGTGACGTACCGTTGGTATGTTCCGCGGCATACTTACGACACGCCACTCCGCTTAAGGAACCTTAGGATGTGCATACTTTCGAGATCAGTGATTCTCTTCATATCCAGGATTATACATCCATTTGAGATCCCCGATTTTATTAGTTTCATGATCATACCTTCATTGATGCTGTTCCTTCCTATGATCATGTATCCACTCTGGATCTGTTGTTTCCTTTCTTGCCATTGATGTGCTCTCTTTGATACTCGATTGAGGTTCCTGTCACCATGTTTGAGCGCAGTTTGGGCTGCTGCTAGGGTTTCGGCCGGTGTGAGCTCGTATGGTACGAGGGCCGACCATTGTGTTTTCTGGTGACATGGGAACGTCTCGAGTTAGTATTGGTGATTTTGACCTCTAGTAGAGGCGAGTGCTTGGTCTTGCACCGGATGATCGGGCCATTATTAGAGCTGCCAGTTGAGAGAGGACTGTTGATGTACAGCATACCTCAGAGATTGTGATGTCGCGTACCGTGCAGACAGATGGACCAGCTGTTGCTGAGATTGACAGGATGTTGCTTTCGGAGCTTACGAACTGAGATTGCCGGAGCTTTCAGGCAGATATGCGACAGATGATAGCTAGTCTACCCGATTTGAGAGACGAAGGTGATTCGTCCGATTTTGCGCCGGAGCGGGCCCAGTTGAGTTGAAGATTTCCAGTGTGGAGAGTCTTACTCAGATCTAGAGCAGACCGATTCAGAGATGACCGCCAATGTGTTGCCTTTCCTGGAGGATTGAGGCGCTGTTCGGCGTACAGGCGAATGAGCCAGTTGCTGCAGCAAATGATGAGATATCGCCCAGATGGTCGGAGCTACTGCAGCATGAGCATGTTCTTGGAGAGATGATAGTGAGTCGCTAGTCACCTGAGGATGAATGACTAGGGCATGTGGTTCGTTCGTTTACCGATGCGAGGTCATCAGATAGATTGTTTCCAGCTAGAGACGACTTCACGCAGGTTCGTTGAGAGTCGATAGAGACGATCGAATGTCAGGAACCTATTTTCCAAGTTTAAAGTATACGGAAAGACATGCAGGTGATTCTATGGACCCTCTAGAAGAATGAAACCCTAACTCGACTTAATGACCGTGTGAAAGCCTTTGAACCTTCGGGTTTGCGGCGGTTCCTCGGCGCCATTAGTGAGGCTTGGGTTTGCCCTTCTACGGCTGGACCACCGACGCTGTGGCATGTACTCGATACTATTAAACTGCACCCGAGATGTGAGCCCTTGGGGGATTATGAGGATCTGACGAGTCGATCGGATGGTTCGACATCTTTCGGATATCGTGATGGGACACTGCTTGGGAGACTCCAGATGCGAGCATAGCCGTCGGAGCGCAGTTCGTGCAGCCATGACGAGACGAGTCCGAATCAGTCGACATTTGAGCAGAGTGAAGAAAAGAGTTCGTACGAGATTTCGACGAGATGACGTCCCACTCCGCTGACATTAGAGATGTGATATGCACCCAGAGGCGTGGTATATGGACATATCTTCCAGAAAGAAGCGCGATAAGTATGCAGCCGTTCCGGAATAAGCTTTAGCTTCAGCATTGGATGATGACTTCCGGGCATTTCGGCAGGGTGAGATTTGAGAAAGGAACCTCGACAGGACCTTTCTGGAGTACGATACGAGAAGACCTAGACCCAGGAGTGGTCGTATTGCGCACACCCAGCAAGACAGAGTTCAGCATTGTCGACGAGGTAGTTGACCAGGTTCGGATAAAGGAACTTACCTAGATTCGTTGCGAATTGATCAAGGACGGACGAGTGATGAGTATTCCTCCGATGGTTGGGACGTGTTCCCGAGAACCAGTTCGGCCTGACATCTGCTACAGAATGATGAAGCTACAGAGTACGCGATTTCGAGTCCGTGCGAGAGACTTCAGATTGACCGTGGCCGAGAACAGTGCAGTGCGTAGATAGCATGGCGTGACGTCATAGTGGACGATGATAGAGACAGGTGGAACCAGAGGTTCGGGCGAGACACTGATGAACTGTCATTATTTTCCGTCGAGACCAGAGGTCAGATATGCTTACAGAGACGTTGGGATGTGACCAGTTTCTGAGAAAATATTGTGTTGAGGACACAGATGTCTCTCCAGTGTAAAGAGGTTATGTAAGAGAGCCAGCCTCTGTACAGATCGGCATAGGCATGATTGGAAGAGACCTTGAGTAGGATCCCTTCTAGGACATTGCTGCAATGATGTTTGCACCCAGGATCAGATGTGTGACGTGCTTTCAGAGAGCCAGAAGCCGACGCCAGTGATATGCTGCCTTACAAGTGGTCGTGAGGATTGACCGAGAGATGACCAGAGAAGTGCCAGAACGGAATCGTCCCCGTTAGCACATCTGACAGGGCCGATGAGCCGATTGACTGTGAGATTGGTAATCCGCAGAGAAGATAAGGACCCAGAGTCAGAGGACGCCAGACCATGAGCAAGAGGCAAGTAGATATCCTGCGCCGCTAGCAGTGGATGTACCGACTCCTTCTCGATCTCGAAGGAGGAACTACCGACGACGGTATTTATGATTTGTGATTTTGTGATTCGATTATCACGTATCCGTCATTTTGGATTTCGGTATTTGGGCGTTCTGTTTGCATGAATTAGTTTTGATGACTGAGTTTCATGATATTGGTTTCATGCACCCACTGGATATTTATATATTTTGCGCAGAGTTTTTACATTTGGATATTGATTGAGATTTCATGCCTACCGTATGCAGTGATTTGATTTGCATTTCCAGCATGGTTTTCATGCACCTTTAGTGTTTTGATATACGATTTTGGTGCACACCAGATGCACTAAATCGGGATTCTTCGTGCATGTCACATGCACCTGATTTTTCTGTCAGGCACACACGTTGCCTACGACAGATGTTCCGTGCACACCAGTTGCACGCGGATGTTGTTTTGTACACCTGTTTGACACATATATGGATTTTGATTCCTTGCGCACCAGACGCATAGGATATTCTTATATATGCATTTTGGGGATTGATTTCTAGTAGAGCAGTACATTTTTATGATATTCTCTATGTGTTGATGTTTTCGGAGCCCCGACAAAATGGATTATACTGAAATTGTTTTTGTATTGGGGGTTTTAAATTTAAATTCGGGGACCGAATTTCTTTAAGGGGGGTAGATTGTAACATTTTCAGAAATATAAAATATTAATTTTGGGAATTTTTATAATTTAATATTATTTTATTGATTATTTTAATATTAAATCTATAATTAAATGCAAATAAATAGGAAAAAAATTGAGAAAAATTATGGAAAATTCTAAAATAGGGTAAATTAGTGAATTATGACATTTTTAAGTTTTTGTGATTAGTTTGACACTAATTTAGTGCTAATCGCGATTAAAATCGATAATCGGGTTTTTTGGCAATTTTGTGCAAAACTTGCACATATCACTTTTTCTACACTTGTGCATTTTCCTACCATGTTATTTTGGAATCACTATTCTTGTGAGAAGGATTATGGTTTAAAAAGAAAAGGAAAAAGAAAAGAAAAAGAAAATGAAATGAGGGTAGGTGAGAGAGAGAGGTGGACCTTTGACTACATACCCTTAGCCATTCTTCTTCATTCTCATTTCTCTTCCTCTCTCACCTTCCTTGCTGCTGCTGCCCTAGCCCCCATTCTCCCCCTCTTCAATCCCTCTCTTCATCTCAAAAACCATCCCAAAACCCCATGTCGGTTTCATTAAAAATGTGCACGAGCCCGAGATCTACAAGATGGACCAAGAAAGCGTGGATTTTGGCCACTTGGGGCAACTCAAGAAAATTCTTGAGTTTCCCATTGAGGTAATTTCTGAACCATTAGCTTAGTTTTATCCTTACTTATACCCCTATGCAAGTTTAGAATCGAAATCGGGTGATTTGTGGTTTTTGGTAAAAAACTAGTAAGGGTTGAGGGAATTGTGAGTTGTGATGGGGAAATTGAGTTCAATGGAGATCATATGAGCACCCTAGAGCTAGAAACCCAGTCCAATCCAACCTGAAACCAAAAATACGGAATTTCGGGACTTTCATGTCGGTTTGTGAGTGTTTAGAGTGTGCAGGGAAATCTGGAATGTACTGGGACTGTTTCAGGCAAATTCAACAATACCAGGGACCAAATTGAGACCATAGGAGGCCACCCTGACCAAACGGACCCCATTGGGCATAGGGGGGCCGGCGAGGCCGGTTTTGGGAGGGTTGTGGCCGGCCAAGTGGTGAGGGAATGCTTCGGGGTTGGTCCAGTAGCTCAAATACATCATATATAGCACCCTAGAGTTG
Source organism: Agapanthus africanus (assembly GCA_030015575.1). Classification (NCBI taxonomy): domain Eukaryota; kingdom Viridiplantae; phylum Streptophyta; class Magnoliopsida; order Asparagales; family Amaryllidaceae; genus Agapanthus; species Agapanthus africanus. The sequence continues at coordinate 160,190,806 of CM057350.1, read as the reverse complement.
TTTATTTGTCCTGATTTGGCCTGCGATGAAATCTGGGATCGTTTTCTTGGGTTGCTGCCTTACTTTCAGTATTTGGTGTTACGTATTTTGATTTCCACATTTTGGTGTTTGTACGTTATCTCGATCGTGTGACGTTTGTACGACTGCATCGAGTGATTTCGGGTTGTTTTGCGAAGGCTAACCGTAGGTTCTAACCTATAAGCCTTTTGGCGTATCGTGTTGGTTTTAGCGTATCGTTTTGGATTTAGTGTGTCGTTTAAAGTGTTGATTTGGTTTTGATGCGATGCGATACGTGTGATATGTGTAGGTACACCGCGACGATCTGAGGCGATGCGGAAGATGACGCTGACATCGACACCGACACGCAGGATACAGGTGAGTAGATTATATCTACAGGGGGAAGTCGGGTGGATGGCGTATAGCACCCCCGCAGTCCGTAATTAATACTATGTAGTATAGTTATATGTGTGATATCTATAGTGTGTATGGTTAGTTAGGGGTAGAAATAACTAGCATAGCTCCTAGTTGCGAACCATAGGATAGATTTGCACCCACACGTATACACTTGTGTGTTTCTTGTACTTGCACTGTGGTTGATGATATGGGATGACTTTGGAGATGAGTCGATGATGTGGGCTTTGTGCCGCGAGATCGGTGATTTGATATGATTCGTTTTTGGGATTCGAAATGTGATTCTTGCGGGCTTGGGATATGTGTTTACCCCCGCATGCATACTTCATTGATGGTATCGATTTGTACTAGACATAGAGTAGTGCCCCCAGACTATATGATCTGATGATAGTGATACCTGTTATGTGACGAGATAATGAGATGTTGACCCATACCCAGCTATTGGGATGCCGTACGACGATTTACCGTACGAGCCTATATTGATGATAGATCCGCGCTCATGACTCGAGGATGTCAGATGATATACTGTATCGTACGCGATACTATTGAGGCGGGATCACCGACTTATATATATTTATATATATATCGACTCAGATGTTAGGCGGTTTCCTTACCTGTAGTTCAGCTTGCTAGTTCAGCCGTATAGTTTAGTGTAGTTGTTAGAGTAGCTTAGACTTCTTACCTATTTCAAAAACTGACGAATCGTGGGTATTTTTAAAGACAGCTCAAGGGAATCTACGGATATTTCAAAAACGACGTATCTTTTCATAAAAACACCGTAGCCCCTATTTTCAAAACCCCATGATTCGTGTTATTTCAAAAGACACCATTCGTAGGACTTATATTAGATTAATGCAGATAAGTTTTGGTTACGTCTAGTTTCAGCTCCCACTCCCTTTTTGTGGTTCGGTTTGCATCGCATTCTTATTTCATGCTTCATACTCCATTATTAATATCATGCTGATAGGACACCGGCACCATTACCGATGATGCGTATGTACCACGTACACTTACTTGCCGGCTCACACACATCTTCATCGGTAATTGCCATGCCACGTACACTTTAGAAATACTATTGCATTGATATAGGTTGTTAGCTAATAATTTAGACAGGTTGTAAGTGTACTCGCCTTATATGCTAGATTAGACATTGTAGTTATTGCCTGCTACTTCCTGCACACTGTTATTCATTGTTATGCCGCATTCATGGATTCTCATGCATATATTCATTATTTTACGTGCTATTGAGGTTTGGATTTGGATTTCTATGAGATTTTCTGGATTTGGGGGAAAACCGCAAAGGCACAAATAATCTTATTCTCTCTTTTAAAATAAAAAGTGCGGTTTTCCCATGATGTATGAGTCGTCCACCATGAGTTTGCTGATGGATTTGGAAACCCGATTCGAGGAGACGGATGAACCGTTTCGGGTACATGGTGGACCCGGTAAGGTACCCCGGGGCAAGAAGCGCGTGGTGATGACGATGTGAGCCTGGCAGGGGAGCACTACCTACCGGTGATTTTACCCGACGCGTCGGATATCCGGAGGATACCGTCGTGGTCTTGAGATGGATGGTAGGGGCCGGTCTGGACTGACGGCGCCCTAGATATTGTGGTTGAGACTTTGAGATATCGAGATATTGGGATTTCGTTTGTGCCGATGCTAGGCACAGTTTTATGCTGATTTCATTATGGTACCTCATTTTAAAAATACAAGGGAAATCTCACTAAAGTATGAAAACAGTTGCTTCATGTAAATGTATTCTGTTTTCTCGCATTCATATCTCATTCATATGCTATATTGTTATCTGAGGCACTGACACAGACACATGAGATTGCACTCGGGTTAGATATTTACCCTAGCCTTGCTATAGGCTGCATGTTTTTATATTGAGGATTTTCTATACTGATCGTATTGACCTAGGATTATGTCTTGCTTTCGGTTTCTGCTTGTAGATATTTCTATTCACGAGTTGGCAACTCACCCCCGTTGTGCCACAGTTCTTGCAGGTTTTGCCGTGCAGGTTCCTTGCAGCATTTCTGGCACATTGCTTCCTTGAGGGTGAATTGCATTTGGTAGGTGGTTTCTTTTGCTTCAAGAACCACCATTGTATTTATTTATTTCATTGTATCTAGAATTTCCATCAACCAAAACTTGTATATTGTTCAGACTTAGAGACAGTGTTGTATTATTCGACCTTAGAGTCGCGCTAGTAGTAATACGGTTTTGAGTTTCTTTTTGAGTTTGATCCTCGCCCTTTGGCGTTGTATATTATTATTGCTTGCGTGGTTGTGACCGTCGATTGACGAAGAGCTAACTCCCGCTTGGGGATGCCTTTTATCATTGCATATTTATGTTATTCTTGTTGTACCCCGTTCGGGGCCAGTTTTTACAAAGGAAACTCTGCCGAAATTTTCAGGAAAGGTTACACATTTTAAAAATGCATATTCGGCTTAGTTATTTAAAAACCTTGATTTTCGAAACACGTTTCCTTCACTTCTTTTAACCAGTTCTCTTTATTTACTCTTAAAATGGTTTTAGATTTCTGGGCTTTTGGCTTACTTGGATCAGATGGAGTCCTATAGACTTCATATGGTTCAAGTGCCAGTCACGTGCTCTTTCGGTTCGTGACAACCTGTCTCAATCGGACAGTCTTACTCAAGATGATAGTATGCTATCTGGTTTATCTTTATCATCGTGTACTGCTTTAGGTGACCTTACAGGTCACTATTGTACGTTGATAAAGCCCCTAGGATTCTTGCTTGACTGCCAGCAGTATGAGGGCGATCATATACGTGGGAGCTGGGGTCTATAAGCACATCCTTAAAAGGTCCCTAGTCGTGAGAGTTTCGAGACAGGGCATCGATACTCCAGAGTAGACTAGTGTATACAGTCGAGACCCCGACGAGGGGTGGTGGCCGGTCTCACAAGCCACTGGTATCAGTTGGTTCACCTAAGATGTATACAGGTGCTCATTGGGTTATGAGTACACTGGATAGGACTCGCCGGGAACCTGCTAGTTGGTATAATACCTAGCGTCAGATAGCAGTTCCCTGGTGACATGTGTACAGGTTAGTTCATCGACCTGAGATCGTCATTTGTCTCGTGTGAGTTCCCACTGTGCTTTGATTACTACCCTACCACGCTCAAAGGAGACGTGCAAACAGGTTTTAGTTGGGTACAGTCCCAAGCCACATGGAGGCAGTGAGCGGATCTGCAGGGGTTCGTCTCTCCCGGTATTGGGGGTGAGGTCGCGCTGTGTCTAGGAGAGCTATTACACGAAGTCCTTGGCCAAGGCAGGAGATTTACTAGTAGGTATTCCAGTAGTATCTCAGGGTGTTCTGGACTACACTCCGACACAACTTGTACCGCTTTTGAGGGTCTGACTTTTACCAACCCCCTAGGCCCGCCATGCGATGCTCATAGACGAACGGACCGGACTGTACAGATATTGTCACTGACAGGCTCAGTAGGGTGTCAGGATGAGTTCGCTCATCGACGTCCCTTTTGGTCAATACCTAATAGCCCGTTACGTATAGGCTAATACCTCTGACGTGCTAGTGGTTAAATCCACAACCAAAATATTGACGAGTCTTTAGAGTCCCCCACAGACCAGTTTCTCAAGTTTCGGACGAAACGCTGTAGAGGCCGTATGGAGATATGGCAGGGTTCGATCAGATACATGCGGTATTGCACGGATCATGATCGGACGGATAATACTAGCGGGCTTTGGTTTAAGCCGGATCCTAGTATTGTACAGTGTAGATTTTGTCTCTTTGCATTTGTATTCAGTAGGTATACAAATACGGGTATGTATGTACAGTCGCGGGGTTTTCCTGTAATTTATTACGGGATCAGTATTCTGAAGTTGCCAGTTTGCATTCCGTTCCGGCCAGTTTTCCTTTGTTCCTTCACGGCCGGACTTATCTGTTGGAGGGCTAATTTGCAATTGTGCAAATTAGTATTTGTGGAGGAGGTCCTTTATAAACTTGAGGCTTCATGATGGTTCACGCATCATGAGATTTTTTTTTAGTCTCTTCCATTGCATTAATTATGATAGGATTTGGATTTGAAATGGTGTGACCATTTTTCTTATTATTATCATAGCTTTTCCCCACTTGATTAATTCCATTCTTTTTCCCTTCTCCAAGAGAGGTGTGACCGGCCACACTTGTGAGTGGATGAGATTTTCATTTGGAGAGAAAAAATTGATTCATCTCATTTTTGCTTGCTACACAAATTCATCAACCTCACTCCAAAGTCCATTGTTCACCTCCACATCACCAAGGCAACTTCATAACCCCAAAGAGACAAAGTGTTCTACACTAGCCTACAGCATCTCTTGGGCACGTCGACTCGCCAGCTTCGTGCCCGAGTTGCCTCAGTCCAGAGGTGGGAGCCCGTAAAAGAACCCGGCAATGTGGTGCCCGTTTTGACGAGGAGGTGACGACCGGAGGTTCCGCGAGGAGATCGGAGTGGAGGCGAAGACCGAAGGACACGGATCGCTAGGTATAGCATTCTACCCCCTTCTCATGTTTGCTAGAGTTAGGTTAATGGCCCGATCCGGGATTTTAGTGCGCGGTGGTGCCGGTTTCTAGGTTCTAGAAAATTTTCGTTTCCGCATTCCGGCGTCGGATTGACAGCCGGGACGCCGCCGTGCACTTACATACACAAACTCTCTACAATATATGATACTGAGAAGATATTGATGGCATTTCGTGTATGTGATACATGATGTGCACGTGTATAGGTGCCACGACCCGGAAAAGGCACGTGACTGGCACTTGAATCATGTGAAGTCTATAGGACCACACCTAATTCAAGTAAACCAAAAGCCCAGAAATATAAACCTTTTAGGGAAAATAGTGGAGGTGAAGTTTTGAAATAAAAGTTTAATGAATCGGGTTCTTTCTTTAAAACATGTAAGTGCACGGCGGCGCCCCGGCCGTCAATCCGACGCCGGAATGCGGAAGCGGTGAAAAACTTTAATTTTTGCGGACTTAGCAAACCGGCACCACCGCGCACTAAACACCCGGATCGTAACCATTAACAAGTCCTAGCTGTCTACAAGAAAGGGAATAGAGATATACCGACGATCCAAGTCCTCCGGTCTTCTCGTCATCGTCCCGATCTCCTGCGGAAGCTCCGGTCTCCTCCTCGTCGCCGGAAGTGCACCACATCGCCTACTTCTTTTACGGGCTCCCACCTCAATGCCGAGGCAACTCGGGCACGAAGCCGGCTACTCGACGTGCCCAAGGTTCGCTGTAGAATATGTAGTCCTCAAGTCTCATTTGGGGTTTTGGAGCTTTGCCATTTGGTGGAAGAAAAAGAGAGCTTGGAGAGAGGTGGGGAAAAATGTAGCATACCAAAATGAGAGTAACATTTTTCCACTAATCAAATGAATCCCCTTCCATTCCCCTCCTAGGAATGGCCGGCCCCCTACCTCACAAGTGTGATTGGAGAGAGAAAAAGAAAGGTCAAGGGGGAGTGGTGGAACCATCATACAAGGGAGTGTCAAGTTATGATGTGAAGAAATGATAGCTAGGAAAGTCCAACACTCAAAACAACCATCAACATAACCAAAGTCAATCCATCATGAGAAGGAGAAGTCCATGATGGTGCTCATCATGAAAACCATCATGATACAAAAATAAGCAAAGAACCCCTCCACAAATGCCTATTTGCAACAATGCAAATAAACCCTCCTCCACCAATCTTCGGCCAATGAACGGAACAATGGAAATTGGCCGAAACGGAAAGCAAACAGGCAACTCCAGAAAACTGGTCCCGTAATAAATTACAGGAAAAACCCCGATACTGTGCATACACACCCGCATTTGTATTCCGACCGAAATACAAATGCAATGAGACAAAATCTACACTGTACTATACTAGGATCCGGCTTATACCAAAATCGGCTAGTAATATCTGTTCGATCCTGATCCGTGCAATACCGCACGTATCTGATCGAACCCTGCCATATATGCATACGGCCTATAGTACAGACTGTCCGATCCTGATCCGTGCAATACCGCACGCATCTGATCGGACCTTGCCATATCTCCATACGGCCTCTACAGCCTTTCGCCCGAAAGCTGAGTAACTGAAATGTGGGGGACTCTAAAGACTCATCAACACCTTGGTTGTGGATTTAACCACTAGCACGTCAGAGGTATAAGCCAATACGTAACGGGCTACCAGGTACTGACTAAAAGGGATGTCTGTGAGCGAGCTCGGCCTGACAACCCTACTGAGCCTGTCAGTGACAATATCCGTACAGTCCGGTCCGTTCGTCTATGAGTATCGCATGGCGGGCCTAGGGGGTTGGTAAAAGTCAGACCCCCAAAAGCGGTACAAGTCGTGTCGGAGTGTAGCCCAGAACACCCTGAGATACTACTGGAATACCTACCAGTAAATCTCCTTGCCTTGGCCAAGGACTTTGTGTAATGGCTCTCCTAGACACAGCACGACCTCACCCCCAATACCGGGAGAGACGAACCCCTGAAGATACGCTCACTGCCTCCATGTGGCTCGGGACTGTACCCAACTAAAACCTGTTTGCACGACTCCTTTGAGCCGTGGTAGGGTAGTAATCAAAGTACAGTGGGAACTCACACGAGACAAATGACGATCCCCAGGTCGATGAACTAACCTGCACACATGTCACCAGGGAACTGCCATCTGACGTCTGGTATATGACCAACTAGCATGTTCCTGGCGAGTCCTGTCCGGTGTACTCATAACCCAATGAGCACCTGTATACATCTTAGGTGATCCAACTGACACCAGTGGCTTGTGAGACCGGCCACCGCCCCTCGTCGGGGTCTCGACTGTATACACTAGTCTACTAATGGAGTATCGATGCCCAGTCTCGAAACTCCCACGACTAGGGACCTTTTAAGGATAAGCTTATAGACCCCAGCTCCCACTTATATGATCGCCCTCATACTGCTGGTGGTCAAGCAAGAATCCTAGGGGCTCTATCAACGTGTAATAGCGACGTGTCAGGTCACCTAAAGCAGTACACGATGATAAAGGTAAACCAGATAGCATACTATCATCTCGAGTAAGACTGTCCTACCGGGATAGGTCCTCCATCAATCATTACAATCACGTACCTGTGACCTAATAATTGACTCTGAGGGCACTATCTCCAACAATCTCCCACTTGCACTCAAGGCTAATTATTGCGATGTCGCATACTCACAGCCCGTGTGATACCGAACACCCAACTCCTCTACTAGTCAGTCTCACAAAGCTCGTTTGCAAAACTATTGCGTTCGAGGAATAGCCTCAGTGAGTGGATCCGCTTAGTTGTTTCTTTCTATGTCTCTCTATATCTCAAGTTCGCGGAGAAAGCCATCTCCCGAAAAGAGCAATACCTGTCTCAGAATATGTCTGGATGTCTGATGGGACCTAGCTCATAAATGAACTCCAAACCCAAACTTCTTAGACTGTATCGTCAACTGAACTTAATCAGTATCCTGCGCGCCATGCCTCCCTCAGTATTGCCTTGGACCACCTGTCCAAAATACTGCCCCTCATACTAAGGAAAACTATAACTCTGACAACCTCCTTGTCGTCCATGTCACCTTGGAAGCCTGGAATGATAACTGTCTCCTGAATGAGGCTGTCGTTATCATCTCCCTAGAACATCCACTTATGTTCTAAAACTGCTTCTGACTGTTTCTCCAGGATTGGATTAATGTCAACTTATTGCATCTAGTGCAAGAACAACATCTGGTGTGGTACTTGACATCTCACGATTGACTCAATTGCCTGAGCAAATGATCTGCCAATCATGCCCGTCCCTCTCCCCTTTAGTCGGTAAGACACCTTTGGAGAGGGTGACTCCATTACCTGCAGGTACACTACCGTGCCAGGAGTCGTCCATCCTAAATACTCTTAGAATGCTGTCAAGTACCCTGATTGGGAAACCACCCAAATCTAGATCTAAAACCATAGATCTAGTAACCAGTATGTCTGATATAAAATCCATTTCCTTTGTGGAGAAACAACTGTGTGACGACCAAAGTATAACCGATCGTAGTGTAGGAGTTTCTTTTCCTACTCTGTGTATATCATCCAAATACCAGGATATCACACCCTACTACCTTCTCAACAGATCCATCCCCTGTTCTGATGAAGTCAAACCCATGACTGTCACGTCAGAAATAGATGATCTATCTCCGCTACATCTGCTCTAGTCTATAAATAGACATAAGCAACCTGTCCACCAATGCTTCCGCTGCTCCCACTGACTACGACAACCCTCTGGCAGAGTCATATAGACGTACACTTCTAAAACTGGTTTAGAACGACGCTATACTCATCCTCCCGCCGGGTCTCGTAACCTGGAACAACAGCAATGGCAATTGTGGGTAAACAAGAACTTCCCTGTCACCGTCCTTGAGGCTACCGTAGTGCCTCTCGGGTGCCTGAAGTTACCCACCTTATCTGCGGAGTGGCCAATGGAATGTCAATCCAGATTGAATCTTTAGGTTCCTTATCAAATCTTCAGTAATCGTTTGTGGTTCTGGAATCACTTCCAGTTCTACCATACTCCCACTACTGTTTTCTGAAAAAATCCATCTTTAATAAAACTGTGGCGAGTCTAGAACAATATCGCTATTGTTCACCCAGATGGTAGAAAGTCAACCCTCGTCATAGCCTGGGTCAACCCACAAACAGCCATTACAGAAACGTGCCTTGAGTTGTCCAGTGTCTGGTTTTAATCATAAACCGGACAACTCCCCGTACCTTAACATCGTTAAGATATGAACTGTTCTATATCCAATATAGAAACAGAGGCACTGATTTAATTGAACCAGATTCAAATCATGCAGCTGTCCCCAGCGCATGTCAACTAAATGGAAGGAGGCCGATCAGCGTTACTCAACTTAGGAATACTTCCAATTATGAGTAACCTGAAAGAGAAGCAAGATCTCTTTATCATTACTATCAACTGAATACCATACACAAGTATCTACATCTTCGATCTCTTTGAAGAATCCCGATACTTGCTATACCTGGTTCTCTACTCTATTCAAATACCTATAACTTCTCAAAATTTGGACCCTGTGTTTCCACGAAACACCTGTCTAAAAACTAGAGAAGTCATAAGTAAACCGAATATAGTACGAGGACCAACCCCTCTGTCCTGATGGACCCTGGACAACATACAATCCTTTGTATAAGTCCCTTGAGTCTGATAACTTATTCACTGTGTGTCGTAGGTTGAAAACTGTACTTATGGTTAAGAAGAATTACACCGCTGTTTAATGCTCCTTACCTAACCATCCACTGATACAGGTAAATGTCGTAGACATAATTTCAGAAAGGTATATCTCACTCTATGAAAATAGACGTACAGATATATCAATTTGAAATTGGTGCATAACTGCGGATATTCAAAACCAAATATTTGCCGACCGGCAAACAGCCCAGGTGATTTCCTCAAATATCACTGATTACAACGAATCCCGATATAATGAGGATAATCACCCAATTCCCAATAACTTACTCCCACTCATCATCTGTAAAACCATACAGATGTGAGAATCGTACCTGGTAAATACATACCCTGGAGTAAGTATCTAATCGGGAAATCAGTTTTCCTTTAACATTACACAGTGAAACTGAAACATTGAAATGTTCCGATGGGGTATTCTGGTATTCCTAGTAATGCCTCTTCCAGATTCACGACTGTAACCGTATAGTTCTTTGCCACCTCTCCAAATCCCTTCATATGTCTTTAGTCTCTACCTTCTGCACACCCCTTTATGCCAAATGGTTTTCTTCCTTCCCTACCGTTCGGCACCAGCCTATGGTTTGGAAGAAGACTATCCAATAAGCATAATGGGTGTACTGTCCCAATCCTAGGAACACTCGCAATGAGAGAGGGTGAAGATAAAAGACAACCGAATAAACCTTATTCCTATTTCTCCTGAACCAGAATCCATCCCCGAACTGGAACAAGTTCCATTCGAGTTCGTATATAACCATACGATGGAGTATCCAAATAAACTGTGGATCTTCGTAGTGATACGGAGTGTCCTGGAGAAATACAAAGGTGATGTGGGAGTGGTAACGAAATATTTGGTTTGGTCGTGAATATCTGTTGCAATTTACTTTGCCCTCTTACTAATCCCTTACTTTGTCTGAACTTAATACCTTCTGCACACCATCGTTATGCTAATTGGTTTTCTTCATTCCCTACCGGTCGGCACCAGCCTAAGGTTTGGAAGAAGACAATCCAATTTGCGTAATAGGTGTACTACCCCTAAACCAAGGAGTACTCGTAACCTGAGAGAGGGTAAAAGGAAAAGACAACTGAATAATCCTATCCGTTTTCTCCAGAACCGGAAACCATCCTCGAATAAATTCTTTCGAGTTCGTATCTAACCATACGATGGTTTTGTCCAATGGAAGTGGACGTTCGTGGTAAAACGGGGTGTCCTGGAGAAAAGGGTAAAAGTAGGAGTGGCAATGAGGTTTGCAACTCTGACAATCCAAAAGCCGGTGTTAAAGAAGGTTCGGTCAACTTGGTCACTGAGTCAAAGTCTTAGGGTCGGGTCAAATGGTCGCTGCCAGAGAGAGAGAGAAAAGAAACACTCAGCGTGCACTCTAACCTAGATCAGAATGGTTACCAATTTATCTAATCTGGAATCCTCCCACTGTACCTCAAATTCTCCTCCAAACCTGAAAGAAGAATTAGTCGGGGTCACCCGAGGAGTAAACTAACTCATCAGTGGGAATCGGGATCCAACTATCATTGCATGATAACGTGACGGAATCCGCTCACGCTATCACACTCCAGAAGGTATGCGCATATCTGGCAAGTTTCAGTTCTTTTGAAACTCCCGATGTGATTTCTGCTCCATGCTCTTATGACCTTGACGAAGGCCAACAAATCATAAGTCACATGTCAAGTTCTACCCGTCATTCTCCAGGTTGATTTGAACCCACCCGCACAAGCCCTTGACGAAGGCCAACAAGGCTATACGACTGTCCCAAACCAACGCATCTATCTATGCTGCAGAAAGGCAACAAGCAGCTACCATACACTATGCCTTGACGAAGGCCAACAAACATAGCATGAATACTACGTGCTACCCGTCTGAAACGACGAAGGGCTACGAATGGTTTCTGGCGAAAACCTTTAATGTAAAGAACTTGATATCGTTGAAGGAACTGATAGCTTTTAAAAATATAGTGACGAAAACCGTTGCTAAAGAGGTCACTCCCGGTGAAGGGATCTCGGCTCTTTCCCCGTAGAATGGGGTGCAGGATATTCCAACTGAATACCACGGTGCAAAGCAAAAGTAATCGGCTATAGTGAAGTTAATGCCCTGACGCAAACTTTTTGTCCAAGGGGTCACTCCCGGTGAAGGGATCTCGGCCCTTGCCTCGTCGACTGAGGAGCAGGATATTCTAAATGAATACCGCGATGCAAAACAAAAGTGAACGTCCTTGCAATAACAGCTTTTGAAAAAGTGTTCCAACAACATCAGAATAGGTTTGTTTTTAACTTGCATTGATCCGAATCAATGCAGTCCCATCAAATGATCACACCAAAAAGAACGAAAATATACTGATGTACGTATATGCCATCCGCATTCGCCACTGGGTCCCGTCATTACCCGTTAGGTTAGCTAACTAACGACAGAGCGGGGACTGGACTAGCGCGGATGCAAAACATATACAACATCCACTAATATATATACCAATATATTATATTCGCTCAAGGCGTGAATAAAATGCAACATCACAGATATGTACAGCATCACAGAAACAATACAGATATCTGGGATCCCCGGGTTTCACAGAGCCACTGCTGAAACCCGACGTTCCCTTGGTCGTGTGGATAGCCTGTGCAATGAAATCCTAGACCCCTACGGGCGCGGAAAGTTACCCGCCAAAACCTGAAGCGAGGCAGCCCCCTTCAGCAACGTGAATGGACCACCCAGCACTTCACGGAATCCGGTAACTTGGGCACCCCTCCTGGGTCAACCTGTACCCCCTACGAGTGTGGCGAATAGCCCGCCAATCCTAGAGTGAAGCCCCCTCCGTCTCAATGCCATGAGATGCGGGCTTGTTGCCCTCCAGAACCCGGCTATCCGTGCACCCCTCCGCGGGGCAATCCTAGTACAGAAAGTAAAATATACATACAACGGGTACATCGACCGCAACCAGGCCGTGCCCCAAAATAATAATACAAACAGGCAGTGACGGCAGTCCACATGTCGGACGCTCGCCCCGCAATATCAAATGTACATATACAACAAAACTGTACTAGCATTGCATCCAGGCTATCCCCCACGACCGATCCGCAACATCACAGCAAAAACAGAACATCAACGTGAAAGTCACGTTCGCAAATCCGTCTAACCGGGCTATAGCAGTTAGACCGGATTTACCGATCAAGTGACATTCACGGTCGCAGATATAATGTAAATACTGTGAAAAATGTGTTTAAAATATCCGATCGATCAAAAATTAACAAGTGGGCCCCCAATCAAAACTGTAGCACTCACAGAAATCCTGGGCCCAATTTTAATATTCCAAAACCCATATTTTAAACCCAGAAGGCCTCTGTAAAAAATTGGTGAAGTGATCTCCACAGTGTGCGGCGGAAGGGCGGCGGGAAGGGAGTTTTCGCGGCGGTTCCGCGCTCCCACTGTGGAGTTACTTCGACGAATTTTTACAGAGCTCTTAGATTTTCCAGTACATCAATATTTTACAACCTGAAAAAATTTTCGACACCAAAAAATTCCAACAGAAAACTGATGCTAACAAAAATGTAGTTTTGGAACATTCGATCGATCGAAACAGAAAAACACACTACACCAAGCTAGACTAAGTTAATGGCGAGGCTCTGATACCACTGTAAGTGCACGGCGGCGCCCCGGCCGTCAATCCGACGCCGGAATGCGGAAGCGGTGAAAAACTTTAATTTTTGCGGACTTAGCAAACCGGCACCACCGCGCACTAAACACCCGGATCGTAACCATTAACAAGTCCTAGCTATCTACAAGAAAGGGAATAGAGATATACCGACGATCCAAGTCCTCCGGTCTTCTCGTCATCGTCCCGATCTCCTGCGGAAGCTCCGGTCTCCTCCTCGTCGCCGGAAGTGCACCACATCGCCTACTTCTTTTACGGGCTCCCACCTCAATGCCGAGGCAACTCGGGCACGAAGCCGGCTACTCGACGTGCCCAAGGTTCGCTGTAGAATATGTAGTCCTCAAGTCTCATTTGGGGTTTTGGAGCTTTGCCATTTGGTGGAAGAAAAAGAGAGCTTGGAGAGAGGTGGGGAAAAATGTAGCATACCGAAATGAGAGTAACATTTTTCCACTAATCAAATGAATCCCCTTCCATTCCCCTCCTAGGAATGGCCGGCCCCCCACCTCACAAGTGTGATTGGAGAGAGAAAAAGAAAGGTCAAGGGGGAGTGGTGGAACCATCATACAAGGGAGTGTCAAGTTATGATGTGAAGAAATGATAGCTAGGAAAGTCCAACACTCAAAACAACCATCAACATAACCAAAGTCAATCCATCATGAGAAGGAGAAGTCCATGATGGTGCTCATCATGAAAACCATCATGATACAAAAATAAGCAAAGAACCCCTCCACAAATGCCTATTTGCAACAATGCAAATAAACCCTCCTCCACCAATCTTCGGCCAATGAACGGAACAATGGAAATTGGCCGAAACGGAAAGCAAACAGGCAACTCCAGAAAACTGGTCCCGTAATAAATTACAGGAAAAACCCCGATACTGTGCATACACACCCGCATTTGTATTCCGACCGAAATACAAATGCAATGAGACAAAATCTACGCTGTACTATACTAGGATCCGGCTTATACCAAAACCGGCTAGTAATATCTGTTCGATCCTGATCCGTGCAATACCGCACGTATCTGATCGAACCCTGCCATATATGCATACGTCCTATAGTACAGACTGTCCGATCCTGATCCGTGCAATACCGCACGTATCTGATCGGACCTTGCCATATCTCCATACGGCCTCTACAGCCTTTCGCCCGAAAGCTGAGTAACTGAAATGTGGGGGACTCTAAAGACTCATCAACACCTTGGTTGTGGATTTAACCACTAGCACGTCAGAGGTATAAGCCAATACGTAACGGGCTACCAGGTACTGACTAAAAGGGATGTCTGTGAGCGAGCTCAGCCTGACAACCCTACTGAGCCTGTCAGTGACAATATCCGTACAGTCCGGTCCGTTCGTCTATGAGTATCGCATGGCGGGCCTAGGGGGTTGGTAAAAGTCAGACCCCCAAAGGCGGTACAAGTCGTGTCGGAGTGTAGCCCAGAACACCCTGAGATACTACTAGAATACCTACCAGTAAATCTCCTTGCCTTGGCCAAGGACTTTGTGTAATGGCTCTCCTAGACACAGCACGACCTCACCCCCAATACCGGGAGAGACGAACCCCTGAAGATACGCTCACTGCCTCCATGTGGCTCGGGACTGTACCCAACTAAAACCTGTTTGCACGACTCCTTTGAGCCGTGGTAGGGTAGTAATCAAAGTACAGTGGGAACTCACACGAGACAAATGACGATCCCCAGGTCGATGAACTAACCTGCACACATGTCACCAGGGAACTGCCATCTGACGTCTGGTATATGACCAACTAGCATGTTCCCGGCGAGTCCTGTCCGGTGTACTCATAACCCAATGAGCACCTGTATACATCTTAGGTGATCCAACTGACACCAGTGGCTTGTGAGACCGGCCACCGCCCCTCGTCGGGGTCTCGACTGTATACACTAGTCTACTAATGGAGTATCGATGCCCAGTCTCGAAACTCCCACGACTAGGGACCTTTTAAGGATAAGCTTATAGACCCCAGCTCCCACTTATATGATCGCCCTCATACTGCTGGTGGTCAAGCAAGAATCCTAGGGGCTCTATCAACGTGTAATAGCGACGTGTCAGGTCACCTAAAGCAGTACACGATGATAAAGGTAAACCAGATAGCATACTATCATCTCGAGTAAGACTGTCCTACCGGGATAGGTCCTCCATCAATCATTACAATCACGTACCTGTGACCTAATAATTGACTCTGAGGGCACTATCTCCAACAAAACATAAGTTATATTCTATAGAAATGCAATATTTTATATCTGTCTTGAAAACATTTTCGTCATTATAAATTCCAGCAGCACCTCCTTTGTGATTTTTAACCCGAAAACGATACAAACAAGTAATAATAATAGGTATCCCCAAGCGGGAGCTAGCTCGTCGCCAATTGGCGAAAACAACCACGCAATGATATAAATATACAACGCCGAAGGCGAGGATCAAAACATAGTAAATAAGTCAGAAAACAAATATCGATCAAGAAAACCAGAATAAAGCATAATACATGAGCATGACTCTACGGCCGAAAGAATATACAACAAAAATCTCTAAGTCTACGAATATACATAGTCTGGTTGATAGAGCTTTTAACTAGATACAACTGAAATAAAATAATAAGTATAATGGTGGTCACGATGCAAGTGTATCCTACATAAACAATACAATCACCCGGAAGAAAGCGGTGTGCTAGCAAGCCGCAACGGAACCTGTGCGGTCAATCCTGCAAGAAAACTGTGGCACAATGGGGGTGAGTTGCCAACTCGTGAGTAGAAAACATCACCGAGTAGAAACCGAATGTATGATTATCTCCTAGGTCATACAGTACAGTAATAATATATAAAGACATCGAGTGGTGGCAAGGATAATAAGATATGCATATGTATAACAATACTCAAGTAATCATGTCCAATACTCGTGTTCATGCCACAAAGTGACTACATGGCAAGTGTATCATGTGTAAATACATCATCCAACGTGTATCCAGCAACGACACATAAAATCATGATAAAACTTGAGTGCCCAGCATCGACACTCGAAAACATCATGAAAACCGTGTCCGTCAACGATACATAATACTCGTATCTCGGGCTCCGTCAGTCCGGATCGGCCCATATCATCTGATCTTATGACTACGGTCGGTATCGTCCGGATATCTGCCACGCCAAACTATCATCGGTCGGTAGTGCTCCCCTATCGGGATCAACGTCTCAATCTCTATACGGCCTTCTTGCCCCGGGGTACCGCACCGGGTCCACCATGTATCCGCAAATGATGTCGCCCTCGCTACTCATGAGGGGTAATCATATATCATATATGCTCCAGAGCCGAGAAATCTCATGGTGGACGCCACACATCATATCAAGAAAAACCGCATTTTTCTTTTTAAAGGAGCTTAAATTTTTAGTTTCACATGTGGTTTCCAAATCCAGAAATCTCATGAAAATCAGAATCTCATAATCATGAGCTAATAGTGAACAATGAATATCGGCATAGAGCCCAACCGCAGTACATAACCGGAATGTATATATGTGAAAGCATGCGGCATCTAAATAAGAAATACAAAGTCTAAACTAGCATATGATATCATGAATGCAAAACAGTACTACTTAACTACAATTATCTGGGTATACGCATGAAGTAACGGTTACTAAAGTGTACGTGACATGGCAATCACGGATGCTGATGTATGAGCCGGCAAGCAAGTGTACGTGCAACATATGCATCATCGGTAATGGTGCATGTGTCCTAGCAGACGGGATCATAAAAGCTAATGAAAGCACATGTATATATATGCAATGAAATGGAATCAACATAAACATAGCAGAAAGGTAAATAGTAAACGCATCAAGATAAGATATACGTAGCTATATACGAGCCATACGGTTACCGTATTTGAAATAGTACGAATCGTTGTTTTTAGAAAAGTAGCGACTACGGTGTTTTTGAGAAAAGAGTTATCCTTTTGAAAATCCGTAGCGTCCCTCGGATTGTCGTTTGAAATACATACGATTCGCTAGTTTTGAAAATAGGTATGACTCGAGCCTAATATAATATCTACCTAAGCTACTAAAAGACTAAACTAAGAACCGAGTCGAAAGTAATAAGAAAGTCTATAGTATTTTCCAAGTCGATATATCTAGTTGTCGGCGATCCAGCCTCATAGCATCACGTACGGTAATATCTATCGTACGGCATCCTCGAGTCAAGAGTGCAGATCAATCATCATATATATATCTCGTACGGTATAGTCCGTCGTACGGCATCCTCAAAATCGAGGGTACGGGTCAAATATCATATATTTCATAGTTCGTACAGTATCATTCGTCGTACAATATCATAGTCAAGTGTACGGATCTAAGGTCACGTACAATCTATTATATAATCAAGTCACATGTTATCGCATGTTATATGTATAATGCCCAACGATCCTTTAATATATCGCATCATAAACGATGTCTCATCTCAAATCACATATCGAAATCTCTTAACATCCTGTTCGATCGTATCGACTCATATCCGTAAAACATATCATATTCTCATCTTACATGTATATGTATACTATATATATATCAACACACACACACATACGCGCACACACATGCACACATCATAACAAGAGTGTGTGTGTGTGCGCGCGCAAAAAACAAAACTAACGGCTCACAACTAAGGAAATAACACTAGGGGTAGACCTTCCTATGAGTACGCATTATCTAACCTAAGGTCTCCTAGAAACCTATCTGCTAACTAATCCATATATCACATTACTATATATACATATCATAAATAATATCCTATTTTACGGTTGCGGGGGTGCTATACGCCATCCACCCGACTACCCCGTAGATATACATCTACTCACCTTCGATCCTCGCTTGCTGAAGTCGATGACGCCTTGCTCTCCTTTGTCCTTCCGAAATCCATGCGAAAATAACTACAGTTTCAAGGGATATCGTATCGTAAACAAGAATCAATACAAGAAAAGCCGACACGGCACACGAAACACACATAGGTTAGAACCTATGGTCCACGCATGCAAAAACAACCAAACAACTCTCGACATCGACGTACGAACGTCAAACGACCGAGATAAAACACAAATACCATAATTCAAGTTAACAAAACTCGAAAACCGAAATCAGAAACTTTGAAAAACACTTCCAGATTTTGCCTCAGGTGAAATTAGCCAATTTTGCATATATGATGGGTCAAATTAACTGATAAGGAAGCCATGAACCAAGCACGAGGCAATTTGCTCATACCCAGGCCGCAATTTGCGACCAAACTAGTTAAATCTGCGGCCATGGTTTTGAATTAGGGGCTCGAGTCTCTAAGGTAGCTTTCTAGTCACCTGCATACCTCACTGTAATCGCTATATATTTTTCAGGTCCTCCGGGTCATAGCAGATCCTTAAATATCATCACAAAATCCACAAAAACCCGATATCGACAAATCCAAAGTTCAAGTCTTTGGGTTTAGTCTCTGGTTTGTCCATAAAACTAATACTACAGGGGTTATGGTCACTAATTACATCTCAAATACACCTTCACAAGTCATACTATACCCTAAACCTCATCTTGGAATTTTCCAAGATCACTAAACCTCATTAGTTGTGCTCTAAACTACAATAGGACATTAGGAAACTAAAACTTGATTAAAGGTGTAAGGATTACCTCATGTAGCAGGTAGGGAAAATTTTAGGGTTGCCCAAAAAGCCCAAAGTTCCAACTTGATGCATCCAAGTGCTTAGTAGTGAGGTTGGGATCATTTTTTATGAAGGAAGTATAATATTTTGGCTAAGTTTTGAGGGTGTTTGTGGATGATAGAGAGGAGGTGGAGGGTGAGGAGAATGAGATGAAGAAAATGAAGATGAAAGATGAAGAAAGATAAGGAAATGAGCCATGAGTGCAGAATCTTCCCTTTTCTCTCTCTCGCTCTCCCCCTCTCTCTCTCTCTCATCCAAGGCCCATGCCTCCATGTCTCATGGTCCCCCCTCTCTCTCCAAAATATCTCTCATATTAAAATTCCTTTTTCTTTTTATTTTATAAAAACAAAAACCATATAAATGAAATGAAGTATGTTTCAAATTAATGTAACAAGTGTTGCAACATGTCATGGTGCATGACCTAACACATAAACAAGATTAATGCAAAATTAGTGAAATATTAATCAAGTTTAGTATTAACTTATATACAATTAATTGTATAATAATTTATAAAATGTCCGAATCAACTAAATACTTTCCAAAATCAATAATTTATATAAATTTTCCAATTATTTTCCAAACTATAATTATATAACCATACTATTTCATTAAAACCAATATCTATATTTTCATAGAATACATGTACTAGTAGTTATTTAATATATATATATTAATTCCCACCATTATAAATTATGTATAATAAATATACAAATAAATATATATATGTAAATGTATATATATCTTTATATATATATTAATGTGTGTGTGTGTGTATATTATTAATTTTATATACTTAATTAAATGGTGGGGCCCACCCTCTTTCTTATGTGTTGACACACAAATGAGATAGAGTAGGAGAGAAGGGTATGTGTCATGTTTAAACATGACATGGTTGGAAATAAGATGAGACACAATTCTTTTTCAACAAGCCATCATTTTTCATATATCTTCTTCTTCCTCACAAAAGAAAGCTCAAGCTCTCTAGGTTAATGGCAAGTGTTGCCATGGTGAGGGAGTGTAAAAAGTAGAGAGTATCAATCGTTCGCATCGCCTTCCTCCAAGCCCAGCAAGCCTCTAAAGGAACTTTCTCCGACTGGTGACAGAGTTGAAGTCCGGTCAGCCCGCATTCAACGCGGATCATCTACGGTAAGGCAGTCGGCTTTCAGACGCGTTTGAGAGCTCGCGAAGTTTAGATGGATTCTTCCGGGATCAGCCAGATACGCTACAAAGGTTATAGCATCTATACCCTTTTCATTTTGCTCTTAAGTTTAGCTTGATACTAGCGCTTGGACGATTTTTGGCATACGGTCGATCGCGCTTCTACGAAATTTTTTGTTTTCTGACCAGTCCCACTTCCGCTGCGTGCACACGCGGAGCGCGCCCGGCCTTACAATAGCTGGCAGCCTGGCCGGAGACGACCAAATACAGCAACAGCTCATCTTTTATGCAGGTTGGGTGGGAAGTGGGGGTGTCGTTAGGTGAGTCTTAAGCTGCTCAAAGGTGACTTGACATTTCTCAGACCACTCGAACCCGGGGATCTTCCTTAAGGCTCTAAATAAAGGCGGGCATTTTTCGCCGGATCTAGACTTGAACCGACTCAAAGCGACTACTCTGCCCGTAAGCCGCATGATTTCAGTATTGCACTTGGGCATCGCCATGTCAATGATGGCCTTGATCTTTTTAGGGTTTGCCTCGATTCCTCGATGTGTGACCATGAATCCAAGGAATTTTCCGCCCGTGACCCTGAAGGCACACTTGGCTAGATTCAGCTTCATTTTGTACCACCGCAGGACCTTAAAGGTCTCGCCGAGGTCCGTGGTATGCTCGTCCAACAGGGTGGACTTTATGAGCATATCATTGACGTAAACTTCCATATTTGTCCCAATTTGTGGCTTGAATAGCATGTTGACCAGCCATTGGTACGTTGCCTCAGCGTTTTGAGGCCGAAGGGCATTACCTTGTAACAATAGACTCCTCGATCGATGGTGAAGGCGGTGAGCTCTTCGTCGGCCGGGTTCATCCGGATTTGGTTATAACCGGAGAAGGCATCCATAAAGCTCAGCATCGTGACCGACCGAGCTGTCAACTAGCTGATCTATCCGAGGGAGCGGGTAGTTGTCTTTGGGGCAGGCTTTGTTCAGACCGGTAAAATCGACGCACATGCACCACTTTCCATTTTCTTTCTTGACCATGACTACGTTGGCTAGCCAAGCCGAATAGTCTAAATTCCTAATGAAGTCTGCCGTGAGTAGTCGGTCCACTTCCTCCTCCATCGCCTTTTGTTTTATAAGCGCGAAACTTCTTTTCTTTTGTCAGATCGGTCGGGCTTTTGAGTCAACTCCGAGTTTGTGGGAGAT
Source organism: Agapanthus africanus (assembly GCA_030015575.1). Lineage (NCBI taxonomy): Eukaryota > Viridiplantae > Streptophyta > Magnoliopsida > Asparagales > Amaryllidaceae > Agapanthus > Agapanthus africanus. The sequence continues at coordinate 160,169,433 of CM057350.1, read as the reverse complement.
CACCTTAGGGTTGTGTAATGCCTTGAAAAGTCGTTTTGGTGTTTTCCCGAAAATAGGTGAAAATTTGGTATTTTTCCGTAAATCGTCTTTTTTGTTATTTTGCAGTTTAGGCCTAATTATACCTAATTTGGATAGGTAATTGCTAGTTTTTAGTAGCTAATGAGTTACTTATAAAATTCTGGTCGTTTAAAATTTTTCCCTAATTTTTCAATTTTTAATATTATTTTAAGCCGGTAAAAATACATTAAATTAGCGATAAATACAAAATTTTTTGGGCTAATTTTAATCTATAGAACCATGACAAATAAAATCTAGTTTGTAATATAAATTTTTAGTATTTTATTTTCAGTTCTATTTAGTTATAATCGAAGGAAATTAAAATTTTAATTATTTGAACTAAAACTTGCAAATATGATATTGTGAGGGGTCTTTTTGCATGGAATTCCTTTTGTAATCACTCACACACACCCTCACCCCTCCATGGCCGAGCCCACCATCAGCAGCCCACTTCTCCCCCTCAAAAATTTTCTCCATCTCATTTGTATGTGTGAAATAGAGTTTAAAGGTATAGGTTAAGATGTATTGTTTTGGAGGCTTAGTGTACCTTGATTTGAGGGGGGTTGACTTGGAAAATTTTGCACAACACCCACACCATTCCCCCCATCACCTCCTGGCCGAAAATCTACAGCCCCTCCCCCTTCACTTTCCTCTTTTCATTTCCTTCAATTTTAATCAAAAAATTGCTCCAAAATCCAATTTAAATCTCACAAATTAATTTCCATTCTTCATCCCATTCTCCTTAGCTTTTATAACTTGAATCATGGTGCTATGAAGCCATCATTGGAGGCGAATTCTTCTTGCTAGATCTCTAGATTTTTAAGGTATAATTTCTACCCATTTAAATTCTTATGGTTAGATTTCTTTAATTGAGTTGTTTTAGTGTTAATTTTAGTGCTATTTGCATACTAGTTTTTTTTAAAGTTTATGGCTTGAGTTGAATTAGGGTTTGGAAAACCATTATTAGGTTAATTAAGTTATTTTGTTATCTAGTTATTATACAAACCAAATTTAAGAGGTTACTTTGCTTAGTGGGCTCAAATTAGTGTTAATTTAGTGTTTTCATGTATAGTTTAGATTGGAATTGCTCATTTTGAAAAATCAAGAAAGGGTTGTGTATGGAAAATGGGTTTTGAAGCATGGTAATTGGGTTAATTTAATTGTAGTGGCTTTCTAATGGTTAACTTGGGTGTTTGCGCGATATTGTGTGCACTTTATCGCAAATCCGCGATGTTTGCACAAATTTGGAATTTTTTTTGTGCTTACTAGGTTTTAAAAATATTTATAAATTGATGCGTTTAATATATGAAAGTGATTTGTATGACCTAATTATGTTATTTAGTGAGCATGTTGGCCACAAAAATTGTTGAAATGTTTTTATTGGTTAAAACTTCAAGTTTTGAACAAAAAGGGTATTTGTGCTAACTAGGTTTTGGTTTAAGGGAATTTTGGCAAGATTAAAAATATAATAAATGTTTATGTGGCCTATTTAAGCTAATTAGTGAATATTGTAACCACTAGTTTTGCTAAAACATCAAGATTTATATTAAAAACGGTTAACGACCGCTAACTAGGTTTTTGGAAAATAAAACGATATGTTTAATTTGATGGTTTTGATGAATTAAAACCTATTTCTTATCTAATTAATGAGTTTTGAAACCACGATTGGTGCGTTTGAGTTTTTCGCGACCACTCGGCATTTGTACGCCGATGTCGAGGGTTTTTGGGTTGATTTGAGAAAGCAAACCATAGATTTTGACCTATGTGAGATTCGTGTGTCGCTTTGGTCATGAGTCGGATTTTAATGCGATGCGGTGCGTTATGATATGTAGGTACCCTTATGAAAACTTCGAGACGACAAGCAAGCGCGTGGCGGCGTCGGCACCGGTGAGTGAAGATCAGGTGAGTAGATTTATATCTACGGGGAGAAGTCGGGTGGATGGCGTATAGCACCCCCGCAGTCCGTAGTATAGTTCATATATATATGTTTATATAGGTGTTTTATGATACGAGAATGTTTATTCATGATATAATTATGTGTTCATGGATTAGCTTTGGGTTAGTTGCGAAACCCTAGAGTAGTTGTTATACCCACATACGCACACACAGACTTGCATACATTACTTTCTTGTGCGTAGATAGGGATGTGTATATATGTATATACGCATGGGTATGGGACTATGCATATATACATTCATATACACATGCATGGATGATGAGGATAGTACTTGGGATTTGAGATGAGTCGATGAGATTTGATTTAAGGCCGTGAGATCGGTGATATGGCAGGGTTCGTATTTGAGATACGACATGACGTTGTAGCGGGTCCTTGACGTAGTGTTTCACACACGTGCATGCATACTTAGGCGGTATCAGTATTGTACCAGACGTAGATAAGTACCCCGATCATGATATTTGATAAAGAGGATACCAGATGAATAGTATGATGAATGTGATATTGACCCGTACCCAGATTTGGGATGCCGTACGACGGATTTACGTACGAGCTATATATTGATGTTTGATCCCCACTCTTGACTTGGGAATATTTGATTATAGATATGGTATCGGATGTGATATTATCGAGGCGGGATCACCGACTAATATATATATACATATGTATCGACTCAGGTGTTAGGCGGTTTCCTTACCTTTAGTTTAGCTTGATAGCTCAGCCCTATAGTTTAGTGTAGTTGTTAGCCCATATTAGTTGTCGTTGTGTCTAGTATTCAGCTCCCGCTCATTATTGCTGTTCGCTCCGCATCGCATACTTATATTATAATTTCTTATTGCATTGTTGATATCATACTCTTAGGACACCAGCACCATTACCGATGATGCATATGTACCACGTACACTTACTTGCCGGCTCACACACATCTTCATCGGTAATTGCCATGTCACGTACACCTTAGAAAATATTATTGCTTGACTTAGCTTGTTAGTTAGTAATTTGACATGATATTAGTGTACCTGCCTTATATGCCAGCTTAACATTGTAGTTATTACTTGTCACTTTATGCATACTATTATTCATTTTTATGCCGCATTCATGGATTCTTATGCCTATATTCATGGTTTTACATGCTATTGATGATTTGGATTCGGATTTCCATGAGATTTTCTGGATTTGGGGCGAAAACCGCAAAACTTATATAAACTGCTTTCTCTCTTTTTAAATAAAAAGTGCGGTTTTTCCCATGATGTATGAGTCGTCCACCATGAGTTTGCTGATGGATTTCGAGACCCGATTTGAGGAGTGGAGGAACCGTTTCGGGTACATGGTGGGCCCGGTGCGGTACCCCGGGGCAAGAGGATCGTGTTGTTGACGTTGAGCCTGGCAGGGGAGCACTACCGACCTGTGATTTTACCCGACGCGTCGGATATCCGGAGGATACCTTCGTGGTCTTGAGATGGATGGTAGGGGCCGGTCTGGACTGACAGCGCCCTAGATATTGTGATTGAGACATTGAGATTTTGAGATATTGAGGTACAGAGATTGTGACATAGAGATATCGAGATATTTGGACACTTGTTTTGTGTCGATACTGGGCACTGTTTTATGCTGATTTCATTTATGGTACCTCATTTTTAAAATACAGAAATCTCACTGATTTATGAAAGCAGTTTTATTCAGTACATGCATTCTGTTTCATGCATTCATACATCATCCATATGATATATTGCTACCTGAGGCACTGACACGGGCATATGGGATTACACTCGGGTTAGATATTTACCCTAATCATTGTTATAGGCTGCATGTTATATATATTTGAGGATTTATTATGATCGTTGACCTAGGATTGCGTTGTTCATGCGGTTTCTGTTCGTAGATGTTTTTCTACTCACGAGTTGGCAACTCACCCCCGTTGTGCCACAGTTCCTTGCAGGTTTTGCCGTACAGGTTTCATTACGGCTTTGCTGGCACTGCTTCTTTCGGGTGACTTGCTAGTAGGTGGGTTTATTTGTATCGTACCCATCATTATACATTGTATATTATTATTCAGTTGTATCTAGAAGTTCCATCAACCAAACATGTATTTATTTTTGAGCTAGAGACAGTGATGTTATTCTTTCGACCTTAGAGTCGCGCGTTATTTTTCTGTGGATTTCTTGTTGTTTTGAGTTCCTTTTGAGTTTTGATCCTCGCCCTTGGCGTTGTATATTATATTGCTTGTGTGGTTGTGACCGTCGATTGACGAAGAGCTAGCTCCCGCTTGGGGATGCCTTTTATTGATTTCGTATACTATTCATGTTGTATCCCGTTTGGGGGCCAGTATTTACAAAGGAGACTCTGCCGAAATCTTCAGGAAATATTTGATGTTTTTAAAAACACATAATTCGGCTTATGCTTTTAAAACTACTTGATTTAAATTGGTTTTCCTTCACTCTACTACTTTTCTTGGTTTGGATTTCTGGGTTTTCGGCTTGCTTAGATTATGTACGCCTCGAGACGTTTCATAGTTTAAGTGCCGGTCATGTTCCGTACTTTCGGGACGTGACAAAGTTGGTATCAGAGCGTTAGGTTTTACCTTCGGAGCGTAGGATGACCTTTGGTTGATGGAATAGATGACTAAAGTAGAGTGACGTACCGTGGGTATGTTTCGCGGCATACTTACGACACGCCACTCCACTTAAGGAGCCTTAGGATGTACATTTCTTTGCTCAGTATTATATTCATTCCGATCTAGCCTCATCAGTACCAGTTATGGTTTTGCTGCCACGATTACGGGCAGGGAGAGCTACGGCTAGAGTTGCGGTCAGCACGAGCTCGTTACGAACGAGGACTGACCAGAGCATAATTCTGGCGACACACGATTGTAGAGATGTGTCTTTTGATTGTGCTTTTGCGCCACGAGCGTTGGATGGATCGCTGTATGAGATTACTTAGACGTGCCGATCAGCACTAGAGGATTGAGCCACTGATAGAGGCCAGCCAGATTTTGATGACCGTTGGTGTATTGCTTACTCATGATGATTGAGGCACTGTTCAGCGTGCGGACGAGTGAGCCAGTTGTTGCTGCGGACGACGGGATATCGCCCCAGATGTTGGAGCTATTGCAGTACGAGATTGTATTAAGAGATGATAGAAGGTCGCTAGTCACCGAGGATGAATGACTAGGACATGTGATTCGTTCGCCTACCCCAATGAGAGGTCATCAGATAGATTGATTCCAGCTAGAGACGACTTCACGCGGAGACGTTGAAAGTCGACAGAGACGATCGAATGTCAGAAACCTACTATTCCAAGTTTAAAGTAATCGGAAGGACATGCAGGAAATTCTATGGTCCCTCTAGAAGAATGAAACCCTAACTCGACTTAATGACCGTGTGAAAGCCTTTGAACCTTCAGGTTTGCGGCAGTTCTGCGGCGCCATTAGTGAGGCTTAGGTTTGCCCTTCTACGGCTGGACCACCGATGCTGTGGTATGTACTCGATACTATTATACTGTACCCAAGATGTTGAGCTCTTGGAGGACTATGAGGTTTCGACGAATAGATCGGATGGCTCGACTTAATTCGGATGCTAGGTGGTGAGATGCATTCCTTGGGAGACTCCAGGTACGAGGATAGCCGTTGGAGCTCAGTCCATGCAGCCGCGATGAGACGAGTCCGAAGCAGTCGACATTAGAGAAAAGTGGAGTAAGTGGTTCGTACAAGATCTGGATATGATGACGTTCCACTCCGCCGACATCAGAGATGCGATGAGCATGCCGAGGCATTGTACTTGGATATATCTTGCAGAAGCAGTCGTGATGAGTATACAGCCGTTCCGGAGCAAGAAGCAGATGTAGTAAAGGGTGATGACTTCCGGACAGTTAGGCAGAGACGAGACTTGGAAGAGACCTTGAGCAGGAATCTTTCCAGGCCACTGCTGCAATGATATTTGCACCCAGGATCAGATGTGTCACGTGCATTTAGAGAGCCAGAGGCCGACACCAGTGATATACTGCCTTACGAGTGGTCGCGATGATTGACCGAGAGATGAACAGAGAAGTGCCAGAACGAAATCGTCCCTGTTAGCACACCTGACCGGGCCAATGAGCCGATGGATCATGAGATTGGTAATCCACGGAGAAGACTTGGACCCAGGAGTGGTCATGTTACGCACACCAGCAGGCCAGAGTTCAGGATCGCTGACGAGATATGTTATGAGTGATCACGACAGTTGGCCAGAGATTCTTAGAGGGTGTACTTGAGCGGGGCTATTCTGCCATTCTTGATTTCGATGTTTTGGGCGATCTATTCACATGACTGATTTTGATGATTGAGTTTCGTGGTGTTTGTTTTCATGGACCATGGTTGCACCTATTGAGTATTTACGATTTTGCACAGTTGTTTCACTTGATATCGCTTTCGTGCCTTGGTTTATCATATTTATGATTTTATGGGTTTCATACGGTTGAGTTGATTCCGTGCGTATGCACGCACACGATTTGGTTTTTGCACTCGGTATAGTTCACGTATGCTGCAGTGCAGTGATTCGTATTTTGTGCACTTGGATGCACTGGACTTCGATTTCGAGGGTGATGCTCGATATTTGTTTTGTGCATTTTATGCACCTGATTGGATTTTGCGCGTGTTCGACGCTTGATATTGGATTTCATGATTTCGTGCATGATGAATGCACCAGATTTGGATTTTTAGCGTATGTCGGGCGCATGTTATGAGATGCGATTTTGGTGCACACCAGATGCACTAAATCGAGATTTTTCGTGCATGTCAGATGCACGTGATTTTTCTGTCAGGCACACACGTTGCCTATGACCGATGTTGTGTGCACACTCGTTGCACCTTGATATTGTTTCTGTGCACATGTATGGCACATTCATGGATTTTGATTTCCGTGCGCACCGGACGCACAGGGTTTTCATATGCACTTTTAAGATTGATTCTTATGGAGCAGTACATTTTTATGATATTGCGATTTGTTTCGTACTGAGCAGGACTAGTCAAAGGACAGTACCTGAGTGCGTTTTGCACGCATTTCCTTCAGATATTTACATGTATAGTTCCGAATTATAGCATATCGGTTTTGCTTTGGATTTGGCATTCGTGTCTTCACCTTGACTCCAATGATTGCAGGATACTTGACGAAGTTTTGATTTTGAGTTATATGCTCATTTTTCATGCGCATGCGCTGCGCTACGATTTGTTTTATGTACTTATGATTTCGGAGCCCAGACGACCTGATGGTTTTGCTTAGATGTTTTAGTATTTGGGGGGGGGGGTTTAATTTAAATTCGGGGACCGAATTTCTTTAAGGGGGGAAGATTGCAACGCCTTGAAAAGTCGTTTTGGTGTTTTCCCGAAAATCAGTGAAAATTTGGTATTTTTCCGTAAATCGTCTTTTTTGTTATTTTGCAGTTTAGGCCTAATTATACCTAATTTGGATAGATAATTGCTAGTTTTTAGTATCTAATAAGTTACTTATAAAACTCTGGTCGTTTAAAAATTTTCCTTAATTTTTCAATTTTTAATATTATTTTAAGCCGGTAAAAATACATTAAATTAGCGATAAATACAAATTTCTTTAGGCTAATTTTAATCTATAGAACCATGACAAATAAAATCTAGTTTGTAATATAAATTTTTAATATTTTATTTTCAGTTCTATTTAGTTATAATCGAAGAAATTAAAATTTTAATTATTTGAACTAAAACTTGCAAATATGATATTGTCGGGGGTCTTTTTACATGGAATTCCTTTTGTAATCACTCACACACACCCTCACCCCTCCATGGCCGAGCCCACCATCAGCAGCCCACTTCTCCCCCTCAAAAATTTTCTCCATCTCATTTGTATGTGTGAAATAGAGTTTAAAGGTATAGGTTAAGATGTATTGTTTTGGAGGCTTAGTGTACCTTGATTTGAGGGGGGTTGACTTGGAAAATTTTGCACAACACCCACACCATTCCCCCCATCACCTCCTGGCCGAAAATCTGCAGCCCCTCCCCCTTCACTTTCCTCTTTTCATTTCCTTCAATTTTAATCAAAAAATTGCTCCAAAATCCAATTTAAATCTCACAAATTAATTTCCTTTCTTCATCCCATTCTCCTTAGCTTTTATAACTTGAATCATGGTGCTATGAAGCCATCATTGGAGGCGAATTCTTCTTGCTAGATCTCTAGATTTTTAAGGTATAATTTCTACCCATTTAAATTCTTATGGTTAGATTTCTTTAATTGAGTTGTTTTAGTGTTAATTTTAGTGCTATTTGCATACTGGTTTTTTTTAAAGTTTATGGCTTGAGTTGAATTAGGGTTTGGAAAACCATTATTAGGTTAATTAAGTTATTTTGTTATCTAGTTATTATACAAACCAAATTTAAGAGGTTACTTTGCTTAGTGGGCTCAAATTAGTGTTAATTTAGTGTTTTCATGTATAGTTTGGATTGAATATGCTCATTTTGAAAAATCAAGAAAGGGTTGTGTATGGAAAATGGGTTTTGAAGTATGGTAATTGGGTTAATTTAATTGTAGTGGCTTTCTAATGGTTAACTTGGGTGTTTGCGCGATATTGTGTGCATTTTATCGCAAATCCGCGATGTTTGCACAAATTTGGAATTTTTTTTGTGCTTAATAGGTTTTAAAAATATTTATAAATTGATGAGTTTAATATATGAAAGTGATTTGTATGACCTAATTATGTTATTTAGTGAGCATGTTGGCCACAAAAATTGTTGAAATGTTTTTATTGGTTAAAACTTCAAGTTTTGAACAAAAAAGGTATTTGTGCTAACTAGGTTTTGGTTTAAGGGAATTTTGGCAAGATTAAAAATATAATAAATGTTTATGTGGCCTATTTAAGCTAATTAGTGAATATTGTAACCACTAGTTTTGCTAAAACATCAAGATTTGTATTAAAAACGGTTAACGACTGCTAACTAGGTTTTTGGGAAATAAAACGATTTGTTTAATTTGATAGTTTTGATGAATTAAAACCTATTTCTTATCTAATTAATGAGTTTTGAAACCACGATTGGTGTGTTTGAGTTTTTCGCGACCACCCGGCATTTGTACGCCGATGTCGAGGGTTTTTGGGTTGATTTGATAAAGCAAACCATAGGTTTTGACCTATGTGAGATTCGTGTGTCGCTTTGGTCATGAGTCGGATTTTAATGCGATGCGGTGTGTTATGATATGTAGGTACCCTTACGAAGACTTCAAGACGACAAGCAAGCGCGTGGCGGCGGCGGCACCGGTGAGCGAAGATCAGGTGAGTAGATTTATATCTACGGGGAGAAGTCGGGTGGATGGCGTATAGCACCCCCGCAGTCCGTAGTATAGTTTATATATATATGTTTATATAGGTGTTTTATGATACGAGAATGTTTATTCATGATATGATTATGTGTTCATGGATTAGCTTTAGGTTAGTTGCGAAACCCTAGAGTAGTTGTTATACCCACATACGCACACACAGACTTGCATACATTACTTTCTTGTGCGTAGATGGGGATGTGTATATATGTATATACGCATGGGTATGGGACTATGCATATATACATTCATATACATATGCATGGATGATGAGGATAGTACTTGGGATTTGAGATGAGTCGATGAGATTTGATTTGAGGCCGTGAGATCGGTGATATGGCAGGGTTCGTATTTAAGATACGACATGACGTTGTAGCGGGTCCTTGACGTAGTGTTTCACACACGTGCATGCATACTTAGGCGGTATCAGTATTGTACCAGACGTAGATCAGTACCCCGATCATGATATTTGATAAAGAGGATACCAGATGAATAGTATGATGAATGTGATATTGACCCGTACCCAGATTTGGGATGCCGTACAACGGATTTACGTACGAGCTATATATTGATGTTTGATCCCCACTCTTGACTTGGGAATATTTGATTATAGATATGGTATCGGATGTGATATTATCGAGGCGGGATCACCGACTAATATATATATACAAATGTATCGACTCAGGTGTTAGGCGGTTTCCTTACCTTTAGTTTAGCTTGATAGCTCAGCCCTATAGTTTAGTGTAGTTGTTAGCCCATATTAGTTGTCGTTGTGTCTAGTATTCAGCTCCCGCTCATTATTGCTGTTCGCTCCGCATCGCATACTTATATTATAATTTCTTATTGCATTGTTGATATCATACTCTTAGGACACCAGCACCATTACCGATGATGCGTATGTACCACGTACACTTACTTGCCAGCTCACACACATCTTCATCGGTAATTGCCATGTCACGTACACCTTAGAAAATATTATTGCTTGACTTAGCTTGTTAGTTAGTAATTTGACATGATATTAGTGTACCTGTCTTATATGCCAGCTTAACATTGTAGTTATTACTTGTCACTTCATGCATACTGTTATTCATTGTAATGCCGCATTCATGGATTCTTATGCCTATATTCATGGTTTTACATGCTATTGATGATTTGGATTCGGATTTCCATGAGATTTTCTGGATTTGGGGGGAAAACCGCAAAACTTATATAAACTGCTTTCTCTCTTTTTAAATAAAAAGTGCGGTTTTTCCCATGATGTATGAGTCGTCCACCATGAGTTTGCTGATGGATTTCGAGACCCGATTCGAGGAGTGGAGGAACCGTTTCGGGTACATGGTGGGCCCGGTGCGGTACCCCGGGGCAAGAGGATCGTGTTGTTGACGTTGAGCCTGGCAGGGGAGCACTACCGACCGGTGATTTTACCCGACGCGTCGGATATCCGGAGGATATCTTCGTAGTCTTGAGATGGATGGTAGGGGCCGGTCTGGACTGACAGCGCCCTAGATATTGTGATTGAGACATTGAGATTTTGAGATTTTGAGGTACAGAGATTGTGACACAGAGATATCGAGATATTTGGACACTTGTTTTATGTCGATGCTGGGCACTGTTTTATGCTGATTTCATTTATGGTACCTCATTTTTAAAATACAGAAATCTCACTGATTTATGAAAGCAGTTTTATTCAGTACATGCATTCTGTTTCATGCATTCATACATTATCCATATGATATATTGCTACCTGAGGCACTGACACGGGAACATGGGATTACACTCGGGTTAGATATTTACCCTAATCATTGTTATAGGCTGCATGTTATATATATTTAAGGATATATTATGATCGTTGACCTAGGATTGCGTTGTTCATGCGGTTTCTGTTCGTAGATATTTTTCTACTCACGAGTTGGCAACTCACCCCCATTGTGCCACAGTTCCTTGCAGGTTTTTCCGTACAGGTTTCATTACGGCTTTGCTGGCACTGCTTCTTTCGGGTGACTTGGTAGTAGGTGGGTTTATTTGTATCGTACCCATCATTATACATTGTATATTATTATTCAGTTGTATCTAGAAGTTCCATCAACCAAACATGTATTTATTTTTGAGCTAGAGACAGTGATGTTATTCTTTCGACCTTAGAGTCGCGCGTTATTTTTCTGTGGATTTCTTGTTGTTTTGAGTTCCTTTTGAGTTTTGATCCTCGCCCTTGGCGTTGTATATTATATTGCTTGTGTGGTTGTGACCGTCGATTGACGAAGAGCTAGCTCCCGCTTGGGGATGCCTTTTATTGATTTTGTATACTATTCATGTTGTATCCCGTTTGGGGGCCAGTATTACAAAGGAGACTGCCGAAATTTTCAGGAAATATTTGATCTTTTTAAAAACACATAATTCGGCTTATGCTTTTAAAACTACTAGATTTAAATTGGTTTTCCTTCACTCTATTACTTTTCTTGGTTTGGATTTCTGGGTTTCGGCTTGCTTAGATTACGTACGCCTCGAGACGTTTCGTAGTTTAAGTGCCGGTCATGTTCCGTACTTTCGGGACGTGACAGGTTGATACCCGGCATGTCCTCAGAAGTCCAAGCAAATACGTCTGAGTTTCTTCGGAGAAACCAAATAAGCTTTTTCCGAGTTTCCCTGGTCAAGAGGGAGCCGATTTGGACAGTTCGGCTGTTGTCTCCCTCCTTAAGAGGAACATCGGACAAGGCCTCCACCGGGGAACCCCGAATCTCCTTTTTGTCATCCCATGTATCCAGAGATTCCCGAGAATCACACGGTTCCTCGAAAACATCAACTCCTTTGTCCCCGGGGACCGTCGAGGCGAGACAAACCCTGGCGGTTTGCTGATCTCCGTATGCCCGACCTATTCCCCCATTGCCCAAAGGGAACTTGAGCGCGAGGTGGTAGGTCGAGATTTTAGCTTGGAGTTCGTTCAAAGTGGGGCATCCCAAGAGTATGTTATAAGACGAAGGAACCCGGGCGACAAGGAAACTCATCGATATGGTTCGGGTTCCTCCGCCCCCTATGTTGAAAGGTAGGGTGATCGTTCCCTCGGCCTAGACAGAGTGGTTTGTAAATCCAGAGAGGACGTATGAGGTCGGTTGGAGATCGGACGGGTTCAATCCCATAAGCTGAAAACAGTCGTAAAATAGGATATCCGCCGAGCTTCCTGAGTCAACTAGGATTTTCCAGACTTCGTACTGATTTACCTGGGATATCACCAGGGCAACATTGTGTGGGAGGGATATATCGTGAAGATCTTCATCGATGAAGGTGATGGGAACAACCTTCTTGCACTTCTTGGAAGGAAGATCATTCAAGGTCATGACCGGACGGATGCAGCAGGTGTCCTCATTGCTCGGAGCCGAGTCAACAGAGACGGCCATGATTTGCCCAACCATCAACTCTCCGGACGGAGGTTGGTCTGCTTGCTCCCGATCCGCTTGACGTTTGTCCCGTAGGTATTTTGCTAGGTGACCGGAGCGGATCAGCTCTTCGATATAATCACGGAGTTGTTTGCAGTTCTCAGTAGGGTGCCCCTATGACCGATGCAAGGCACAATATAGGCCGTGGAGTCGCTTGCCTGTCCTTTGGATCATCAGCGGGAACTTGAAGAACCTCTTGCTCTTTGCTTCCTCTAGGTCTGGGAGACCTTTAGAGGGGTGTGCTCATAAAACCTCGGAGAATAAGATTTCGGACGATTGGTATTTTTTTTCTCCTCCCAGTCCCGTTTCTTTCAGTCTTTCCGGTCCCCGCGGGGTAGGTCGGCGTTCATTTCAGATTCGAGTTGGATCTCCCGCTCGGTCCAGACTTTTACCTCGGCCATAGTCTTGGGTTACGCTAATGCAAAAGAGTGGAGCCACTCTTTGTGGTTAAGACCCGATCTCAAGGTGGTGATGACCGTTTTGTCACGGTGCTCGGATACTTTCAAAAGGGCATTATAGAACCAGGTGACGTAATGTCACGCCCCGCTTCCCAGAGTACGCTAAAATGGGCACGTGACATAGCCAACCATGCTACCTGTGGGTAGGAAGCATCCATCCACAGTCACATTACGGCTGTAGAGATATCAAGAACAAAATAAAACTATCTAAAACATGTCCAAAATCCAAGATAACATGAGTCAATAATAAATAAATGCGGAAGCAAAAGATCCAATACAAAATAACTGGAATGTATGTCCCATAATGCGGGCTCACATCAGGAAATAAATGCAGGAAATAAAACTAACTACTGCTGACACTCACAGCTCAGCCTGTCGGCTGAAGTACTCCTGCTCGGACTGTAACAGCGGTACGGAATCTGGGCCATGCAAAACCCAGACGTCAGCGCGTCGTGCCATCAAGTAATATAATATAAACAGGGTAACAGGCAATGCAATCTAAACATGGATAAAACAAGGGTAACAATAATATAAGTCAGAGCAGTGCAGGGTAGTATGCTGTGGGTAACCTAAACTGTTCTATCAGGTTTTCTATTCTAAAGTCTTTGAAACCAAATTGATGAATCATCGATGTAACTCAATAGTATCCCGTGCATGCCCGGGACCACGGTCTAAGACTCTCGGGCTGAAACCGAGACGTGCCGCTAGGCAGTAAAGGGTAGCAGGTATAGGCGAGTGATGTCAGCATCATCACTCCGGGGCTGGCCTAGCCCGTAAGACTGATCAGAACAGGTAACGAACTGTTGAGTTACAAGTCAGGTTTCACCTTTGATTTCCCCATACCCCCAAGTTATGTATGTCAAGTCAGGTATTCAGTAATCAAGAACTAATACCAACACAGGATCAGGTAAAAGCAGGTTTGTCTGGATAGACAACAGGAACGGTCCATGAGGAGTACATGTCAGGTTTGTTGGCATTAGACATGAGATCAGGTAACGGGTCAGGTCATGGTACATCAGGTCAAGTCAAGCAGTGCACGGTACCATGTCGGGTCAATCAATATGCGTATAGCAAGTCAGGTCAAGATGTGAACGATACATAGGTGTGCTCACAATCAGTTATATAATCAAGCATGGTTATCAACAACATGATATAAGTAATGAATTAAGCAATAGGCAGATTCATTCGATTTGCAATACAGTTATCAATGGTGTCGCAGAGATGATTACAAGAGTGCATTAAGACAATTATAGCAGTTTAGTCATGTTAACAAGTTTTAAGAACTTTTAGAGGTGCAATGATTTATATAACGGTTCAGTACAGCTATTACAGGTTAAAATGCATACGAGTGTCCGAATGGAACAAAACTACAGAGATAGATGCCATATGCTATGTCAATATTAAAAATGTGATTAAACAGGTAAATATGGTTATTAGGTTCAATTGCAAATTGTAGGTTCCAAGTTTAAGGATAAAATGATATAATACAATATTGTACAAGAAAATGAGAAATGATTGTACCAAGCTAAATTTACAGGTTTAGGGTGTCATAATATATATGTAAATATTGTATAGCATGTAGCAAGGGGTACTTGCCTCGACGAGTCGCGAACCGGGTAAAACGGAACGTAAAATGTCGGCGGGGAAACTCGCGACGGGCGCACGGTTCACGGAATGAACCCAAACGACGAACAATGGAACCACGCGGGTCGGGGCACCTCGCTGGAACGTCGGATCACGTCGTCGGCATCGTCGGATTCCGGCCAAATTGTGAACAGTGAACGATCAATACATGTAAACAAGAAGAGAAGAGAAAAACAGAGAAGGAAGGGAGTAGGATCTGAGAAGGGGTGCTCACGATGATCCGTGGGATGGATGGTGACGGTCGACCTCGTCGACGGAGCTCCGGCGGTAGCCTACGACGGCAGCGAAAAGTTTTCAGATCAAGAAAATATTTACAGAGAAAGAAGAAGAAATGAAAAGAGGAGAGAAGCTAGCTCACCGAGGGAGGCTTGCGAGGCCGGGGACAAGAAGACAGGGGTCACCGGCGGCGACCCACGGCGGCGCAACGCGCACAGGGGTGTGTGCAGGTGGCCGCGGCTGGTTCAGGGTGCACGGGGGTTGAAGAGGGAGGAAGGAGATGGACGTGGCTGCGACGAGGGCGAGGAGACGACGACCCCGGCGGTGCTGGCGCCGGCGCTGGGGCTGCAGCGGCGAAAGGGGAAGGAGGCGGCTGGTTGCGCGATGGGTTAGGGTTTTTTAAAAAAGAAAAGTGGAGGGAGGTGGTTTAAATATATATAGAGAGAGAGAGATTTTTGGGGAGAGAGAGAAAGAGTTACGGGAGAGAGAGAGAGAGAGAGAGAGACGGTGAGAGAGGGAGGAGAGAGGAGATAAAGGATGAGGGCCCACGGGAAAAGAGCGATGATTGGTTGAGGGGAAAACAATTGATAAAGATTTAAGAATCTAAAAAATCTTAAACAGTTAACAAATATGAGATTGGTAAAGAATGAAATATACGAATGGTTTAAAATAAATTAAAATTTGGGATTTTGGCG
Organism: Agapanthus africanus; assembly: GCA_030015575.1. NCBI lineage: Eukaryota > Viridiplantae > Streptophyta > Magnoliopsida > Asparagales > Amaryllidaceae > Agapanthus > Agapanthus africanus. Next base: position 160,153,665 of record CM057350.1, on the reverse strand, counting down.
CAAAACAAAACATTTCCAAATCGCGCCCGGGTCGGGTCCAAAAATTTGAAATTGAAATAATAGAATTTTAAGCGGGATCCAAAAGTGAGAATGAAGTGTTTTATGATCCAAAAAGCATACCCCCAAAACGGACACACGTACGTGCACGTAACCATCCAAACTCACCCGTTTCACTGAACGGGACGAGAACACGATGCACGGACGCTACAACGGGGTTAGGGGTGCCAAGTGGGCCAAGATGAATATTTTTAATTTTATTTTAAATGCCAAAAATTGTTATATGCAGAAATGAATTTGCCGGATAAAATTTACAGTAAATAACAATCAAGCAAGATAAGTGAAAAGAGTACCACATTACGCTCAAACAGTAACTGAAATTAGTAGCATTGGGCTCGGGTGTTATATTATACCCAACTACAAAAAGAATTTCGTCCTCGAAATTCCAAGAATACAAAGATAGAAAACTACAGGAAAAGGTGAGGAAACTTCTGCCGGATTTCATCTTCTCGTTCCCAAGTGGACTCTCCATGCGAGCGATTACCCCAAGAAACAAGTACAAGGGGGATAACCTTGTTCTTAAGAACCATTTCCCTTCGATCCACGATTTCAATCGGTCGTTCCTCAAAAGTCAAGTCTTCTCGTACAGTTAGCTCCGAATGATCCAATACGTGCGTTTCATCTCAAACATATCTTCGTAGTTGAGATACGTGAAACACATCATGCACACTCGCCAAGGACTGCGGTAACGCCAAACGATACGCTACCTTACCAACACGCTCCAAGATTTCAAAGGGTCCAACGAATCGAGGACTAAGCTTTCCTCGACTTCCAAAACAAATCACCCCTCTAGTCGGTGATATTTTCAAGAATACCAAATCACCCACGGCGATCTCTAGAGGTCTTCTTGACGTGTCTGCCCAACTCTTCTGTCGGTCTTGTGCTGCCTTCATATGATTCCTGATAGTGTTAACCTTCTCAACGGTCTGCACAACTAAATCTGGTCCCAATAATCTTCGTTCACCGACATCATCCCAACAAACAGGTGAACGGCATTTACGACCATACAAAGCTTCAAATGGAGCCATCTGGATAGTTTCCTGAAAACTGTTGTTGTAAGAAAACTCCACCAAATGCAGATGATCCTCCCAAGAACCCTTGAAATCCAACATGCATGCTCTCAACATATCCTCAAGAGTTTGGATTGTTCTCTCCGACTGACCATCAGTTTGAGAATGATAAGCTGTGCTAAACTTTAATCGAGTCCCCAAACTTTCTGGTAAACTCCTCCAGAAGTGTGATAAGAACCGAGTGTCACGATCGGACACGATGCTCACCGGTACTCCATGCAATCTTACAATCTCTTGCATGTACCGCTCAGCCAAAGTCTCTGTTGATTGACCAACCCGGAAAGGAATAAAGTGAGCTGCCTTGGTCAATCGGTCAACAATCACCCTTACAGCATTGTTGCCTTTTGGACTCCGCGGTAAAGCCGTCACGAAATCCATGGTTATATGTTCCCACTTCCACTGAGGAATCGGAAGTGGTTGCAATAAACCAGCAACCCTTTGACGTTCAGCCTTAACTTGCTGACACACCAAGCACTTTGCCACAAAGCGAGCAATCTCCCGTTTCATGCCTTCCTACCAGAAATGCTGTCGAACAACTATGTACATCTTTGTGCCTCCAAGATGTACAGAATAAGCTGAACTGTGTGCCTCCTTCATAAGCTCTTCACGAATGTCTCCCTTTGGCACGCACAAACGGCTACCATACCTCAACGAACCATCTTCGTGGATCAATAAATCTATTCGTAGTCCGGCTTCAACCTGCTCTCGAAACTTTTGCAGTCTAGAATCCTGCGATTGTGCTGCCTTAGTATTCTCGATCAACGATGAATGTACTTGCAGCTGCAACAATTGCCCCGTAGAATGCGGTAGCACAACCTCCAAGTCAAATCTTCGAAAATCTGCAACGATCTCCTTCTGCGTAGTTAACACCTGAATTGCTGATAACCGACTAAGCGCATCCGGTACGACATTAACCTTTCCCGGATGGTACTTAAGATCAAGATCGTAGTCAGCCATCAGCTCCAACCATCTACGCTGCCTCATGTTAAGCTCCTTCTGTGTGAATACATACTTCAAGCTCTTATGATCAGTGAAAACTTTGACCCTTTCACCTTAAAGGTAGTGTCTCCAAATCTTCAATGCGAAAATCACTGTCGCAAGCTCCAAGTCGTGCGTTGGGTAATTCTTCTCATGGGTCTTCAGCTGTCTCGATGCGTACGCTACAACCTTACCATGCCGCATCAAAACACATCTCAATCCTTTCCCAGATGCGTCGCTGTGAATTACCAATCCTCCGGAATTGTCTGGCACGGTCAGAATAGGGGCGGTTATCAACTTCTGCTTCAACGTCTCAAAAGCTATCGCACATCTGTCCATCCATACAAAAGGTACCTCCTTGCGCGTAAGCTTGGTTAACGGCTCTGCCAGACGAGCAAAGTTCTGCACAAATCTCCTGTAATATCCGGCGAGTCCAAGAAAGCTTCTTATCTCCGCAACATTCTTTGGAATCGGCCACTCTCGAACTGCTGTAATCTTATCTGGATCGACAGCAATTCCATCGCCAGACACAACATGCCCCAAAACTTTACTTCCTCCAGCCAAAACTCGCACTTACTCATCTTCGCATATAACTTCTCTTGTCTCAATGTCTGCAGTGCGATCTTCAAATGCTCAGCATGCTCCTCAAAACTCTTCGAGTAAACCAGAATATCGTCAATGAACACCACAATAAACTGGCCCAAGAAAGGTGAAAAGATTCGGTTCATCAAGTCCATGAATACTGCCGGTGCATTCGTTACTCCGAAGGGCATCACTAAGTATTCGTAATGTCCGTACCGAGTTCGAAACGCCGTCTTGCAAATATCTTCTGCTTCCACTCGAACCTGATGATATCCGGATCGTAAATCCAGCTTCGAGAATACCCTCGCGCCACTAAGCTGCTCAAAAGTTCTCCAATGCGAGGGATAGGGTACTTGTTCTTAATAATCACCCGGTTTAATTCTCGATAGTCGATGCACATCCTTCTTGTGCCATCCTTTTTCTTTACTAGAAGAACTGGAGCTCCCCAAGGCGAGTTACTGCTTCGAATCCAACCTTTCTCGAGTAATTCAGCAACCTGTTTCTTTACTTCTTCCAACTCTACTGGTGCCATTGGATAATACGCTTTAGATACTGGCGCTGCACCAGGAATAAGATCAATTGCGAACTCCACGTCTCGCCTCGGCGGTAAACCCGATATATCTTCAAACACGTCCATAAAATTGTGAACGACGGCCGGCTCTTCACTTAAATCAACTTCCATTGCTGCAAGAATATTGTTTGTCGGCTTAGCCCTAAACTCGACTGGCCCGACAGAACTGCTTCCTTACCGCAACTGCTGTCTGCTGCAAACTCCCCTTCATCCCAGATAACTCTGCTGCTCTCGGCTGCCGCAAGTACTTGTGAGAAAGTGGTCAAACCCAGGGAGACAATCTGCCCCTGGATGTCCACATCCAAGCTGCGCATGAACCCCCGTGCCCTGTCTGCATCGTTGGCAACCAAAGGTCCAGCGAATCTGCTGAGTCTTGTCCATTCTGCTGCATGCACATCTACGGGTGCTCCCTTCTATTTTAGCCTGATGAATTTCTCTTCCATTTCCTCTCGTGCAGTCCGCGGGAAGAACTTCTCCAGGAAACTCTTTGAAAAATCCGCCCACTTGATCGGCTTGGGCAAACGGTTCTCCTCCACAAGCCACCATTCTCGGGCGTAGTCCACTAACTGAATGCGTACCATATCAACTCTTTTCTCATCTGGAATCTGTGCCGCAACAAGAAAATTCTCTGTGTCAACTAGCCACTGCTCCGCTGGCAACGGCTCCTCCAAACCAGTAATTTTAGACGGACCCAAACGTCTGAAATCTGCTACGGTCCCTACTCGGTCAACTGGTTTAGCTCCAACATTGTTCACAGACTGCTGAATGATCTGCAAACCTTCCTGAAACGAGTCTGCTTGCTACTGATCAGCTCGGTCTGTTTCCTTTGATTCTCCAGCATTCCCCTTGTTACTCCAAGCATGGCGGCTTCGTCCACACGCCTCTGGTACGTCTTCAAATTCTTACCGGCCATATCAAACACCCAACATTTGCATGATGATAGATTCAAAATATAAATCAAGGCTAGAACTCCAAGATACTTAAATAGAGTACCGCATTGTAACTATGCCGCGGTATCATAGCCACAATTACATAACTCCACCCAAGTCGCCTAAGTCCTAGAGATAACAAGAAATCAGGTTTTCGAGTCGATATGCAAAAGAAGTTTGTACATCGTAAAAGATGTAATCAGGAAGAATGTGATTCAAGAATGGTTAAACGGCAAGGTGGCAGGACATGTTTCCTAAACGCGGGTATTCTGATTCGTGTATTGGGTACAATACCCAACTACAAAAGAATCAACCCAACTAACCTATGCTCTGATACCAAAAGAACCATGACACGCCCCGCTTCTCACAGTACGCTAAAATGGGCACATGACATAGCCAACCATGCTACCTGTGGGTAGGAAGTATCCATCCACAGTCACATTACGGCTGTAGAGATATCAAGAACAAAATAAAACTATCTAAAACATGTCCAAAATCCAAGATAACATGAGTCAATAATAAATAAATGCGGAAGCAAAAGATCCAATACAAAATAACTGGAATGTATGTCCCATAATGCGGGCTCACATCAGGAAATAAATGCAGGAAATAAAACTAACTACTGCTGACACTCACAGCTCAGCCTGTCGGCTGAAGTACTTCTGCTCGGACTGCAACAGCGGTACGGAATCTGGGCCATGCAAAACCCAGACGTCAGCGCGTCGTGTCATCAAGTAATATAATATAAACAGGGTAACAGGCAATGCAATCTAAACATGGATAAAACAAGGGTAACAATAATATAAGTCAGAGCAGTGCAGGGTAGTGTGCTGTGGGCAACCTAAACTGTTCTATCAGGTTTTCTATTCTAAAGTCTTTGAAACCAAATTGATGAATCACCGATATAACTCAATAGTATCCCGTGCATGCCCGGGACCACGGTCTAAGACTCTCGGGCTGAAACCGAGACGTGCCGCTAGGCAGTAAAGGGTAGCAGGTATAGGCGAGTGATGTCAGCATCATCACTCCGGGGCTGGCCTAGCCCGTAAGACTGATCAGAACAGGTAACGAACTGTTGAGTTACAAGTCAGGTTTCACCTTTGATTTTCCCATACCCCCAAGTTATGTATGTCAAGTCAGGTATTCAGTAATCAAGAACTAATGCCAACACAGGATCAGGTAAAAGCAGGTTTGTCTGGATAGACAACAGGAACGGTCCATGAGGACTACATATCAGGTTTGTTGGCATTAGACACGAGATCAGGTAACGGGTCAGGTCATGGTACATCAGGTCAAGTCAAGCAGTGCACGGTACTATGTCGGGTCAATCAATATGCGTGTAGCAAGTCAGGTCAAGATGTGAACGATACATAGGTGTGCTCACAATCAGTTATATAATCAAGCATGGTTATCAACAACATGATATAAGTAATGAATTAAGCAATAGGCAGATTCATTCGATTTGCAATACAGTTATCAATGGTGTCGCAGAGATGATTACAAGAGTGCATTAAGACAATTATAGCAGTTTAGTCATGTTAACAAGTTTTAAGAACTTTTAGAGGTGCAATGATTTATATAACGGTTCAGTACAGCTATTACAGGTTAAAATGCATACGAGTGTCCGAATGGAACAAAACTACAGAGATAGATGCCATATGCTATGTCAATATTTAAAATGTGATTAAACAGGTAAATGTGATTATTAGGTTCAATTGAAAATTGTAGGTTCCAAGTTTAAGGATAAAATGATATAATACAATATTGTACAAGAAAATGAGAAATGATTGTACCAAGCTAAATTTACAGGTTTAGGGTGTCATAATATATATGTAAATATTGTATAGCATGTAGCAAGGGGTTCTTGGCTCGACGGGTCACGAACCGGGAAAAACGGAACGTAAAATGTCGGCGGGGAAACTCGCGACGGGCGCACGGTTCACGGAATGAACCCAAACGACGAACAATGGAACCACGCGGGTCGGGGCACCTCGCTGGAACGTCGGATCACGTCATCGGCATCGTCGGATTCCGGCCAAATTGTGAATAGTGAACGATCAATACATGTAAACAAGAAGAGAAGAGAAAAACAGAGAAGGAAGGGAGTAGGATCTGAGAAGGGGTGCTCACGATGATCCATGGGACGGGTGGTGACGGTCGACCTCGTCGACGGAGCTCCGGCGGTGGCCTACGACGGCAGCGAAAAGTTTTCAGATCAAGAAAATATTTACAGAGAAAGAAGAAGAAATGAAAAGAGGAGAGAAGCTAGCTCACCGAGGAAGGCTTGCGAGGCCGGGGACAAGAGGACGGGGGTCACCGGCGGCGACTCACGGCGGCGCAACGCGCACAGGGGTGTGTGCAGGTGGCCGCGGCTGGTGCAGGGTCTATGGGGGTTGAAGAGGGAGGAAGGAGATGGACGTGGCTGCGACGAGGGCGAGGAGACGACGACCCCGTCGGTGCTGGCGCCGGCCCTAGGGCTGCAGCGGCGAAGGGGGAAGGAGGCGGCTGGTTGCGCGATGGGTTAGGGTTTTTTAAAAAAGAAAAGAGGAGGGAGGTGGTTTAAATATATATATAGAGAGAGATTTTTGGGGAGAGAGAGAAAGAGTTACAGGAGAGAGAGAGAGAGAGCGCGACGGTGAGAGAGGGAGGAGAGAGGAGATAAGGGATGAAGGCCCACGGGAAAAGAGCGATGATTGGTTGAGGGGAAAACAATTGATAAAGATTTAAGAATCTAAAAAATCTTAAACAGTTAACAAATATAAGATCGGTAAAGAATGAAATATACGAATGGTTTAAAATATATTAAAATTTGGGATTTTGGCGCAAAACAAAACATTTCCAAATAGAATTTTAAGCGGGATCCTAATGAAGTGTTTTATAATCCAAAAAGCATACCCCAAAACGGACACACGTACGTGCACGTAGCCATCCAAACTCGCCCGTTTCACTGAACGGGACGAGAACACGATGCACGGACGCTACAACGGGATTAGGGGTGCCAAGTAGGCCAAGATAAATATTTTTAATTTTATTTTAGATGCCAAAAATTGTTATATGCAGAAATGAATTTGCCGGATAAAATTTACAGTAAATAACAATCAAGCAAGATAAGTGAAAAGAGTACCACATTACGCTCAAACAGTAACTGAAATTAGTAGCATTGGGCTCGGGTGTTACACGTAACCTTTGAAAGATTCCATGTCCTCGCTTTTGATGGTGAATAGGTAGTCGTCCATCCTTTTCTGCCGTCGGTTACAGAAGAAATGACCGAGAAACTGAGTATCCAGCTCGTCAAATGTTTATATTGAACACGGAGCAAGGCTGCGGAACCAATCTCGTCTGGCCCGAATAAAGGTGGTAGGAAAGGCTCGGCACTGAGCCGCGTCCGAGTTGTCCTGGAAGCTCCTGCCCGCTGTGAACGCGTCCAAGTGGTCCTTTGGGTCGGACTTCCCATTAAAGAGAGCCACCTTGGGCGGTTTGTTTCGAGACGAGACGCGCTCACGTAGTAGCTGCTCTTAGAAGGGTCTCGTGAGAGAATCCGCCAAGTATTTCGCCGAACCTCCGGACGAACGGGTAGCGAGCTGCATGTCTTCAATCTTCTTCTCTAGAATCTCGATTCGCTGTTGGTACCCCGAGGATTCTCCACAGTCGGAGTGCCTGCTATCTCTGCTTCGGGTTTGTGCGATAGAGCCGTTTCGGCTTCATTCTATCACGTTCCTCAGATCCTCAGGGTGGACTCTTCATGGTGGCCCCGACGTTCGCCATTTGCGCAGTCTCGATAAGTGTGGTGACATCGGTTTTGCCTGGAATCAGGTGACCTGACCGACGTCTCTTCAGGAGACGAGAGAGTGCGGCGAGCGTTGAAGCGATAATCTGGTCGCTCCTGAGATCTCGGCGTCGGACTTTCCGGCGCCCAATGAGTCATGGAATCATTCCTCGTATGGGGGTCGTGACTGCTGGAATCGACACGCCAGTGCTCCGTGACATCGAGATGGGCGTGAGCAAGGTCGAAGGCCTGAATGCGCCCCTCCGTCGTCCGGCGCATGCCGTCGTTTCGGGAAGTGAGGACGGCATTTTGGCGGGCATGGCCGGCAGTTTGAACACGAGCGAGCGTGTCCACCATTGCCGTGAGCATGTTGATCCACACAGATAAGGCGTCGATGATATTGGGAGGTAGAGTAGAACTGACCCCGCCTCCGTTGTAGAGGACGAGACGGCTCGTGCTGAGATCGTTGCGATTATCGCTGACCATCGAATCGAAGACAGAAGATCAACTTTCTTAGATAGAAAGCGTTCCCACAGACGGCGCCAACTCATGGAGGTCAAAATCTCTCCCAGATGTTGTCCTCTATCGATTTTGCAGTCAACGCTGCTGAACGGTTGAGATTTGAGATGAAGATTAAACATGTGGATCTCAATGTGTTGTTGGTTGTTGTTGATGCCGAGCTACCTGTAAGGGAAGTCTCGGGATAGGAAACCACCGTAGGACCCTCTGACGATCAAGTAAGTACCGAGAAATATTAGGACAGAGTAGCGGCGTATTGGAATGAGTTCAAGATACCTAAGTCATCTGGAAAAGGGGTTTATATAGCGGTCGCATAGAGCGAGCCGATGCGAGATTCTCTCCGTCCGTTACGCCCCCGCGTCACGCTCGCGTTGATGGCGAGATATGTCCATTAATGGCAAGATACGCCAACGTGGGATGAAGGGTGTGCGGCGGCGGAGATCTCGTCAAGACGGGATATACAGAGCCGTTACGGGGACGCTCAGGCTCTATGTTCCCAGCCAAACAGGGACACTGAGAAATCTCATATACAGGATAGCTCATAGACGAGCAAGTGAGCTGAGGAGTCTTGGCTCCGTGATAGCTCGGAGACGAGCGAGGAGGCTGAGGATAGCTCGGAGGCAAGCTGTTGGCTAGCCCCTAGGATAATAGGGAATGTACTTCGGGAAGGTCTCCGAAGGGTTGGATGCAACCTCGAAAACGAGGTGTAGAGAAATGTCCCTAAGGCATCGTATTTATTCCAGCTCCGCAGCCCCAGGAACCTAACGGGCTTACATGGACAACACGTCGGCTGCCACGTGCCGTGATCTGGGAAATTCCCTCTTAGGAGTATCATCATATCCATTTAAATAGATGTGAGAGATATGTATTAGTTAATATTAAGAGGTGAGCGGAGAAAGGTGCTACACAGGTCATGGGAAAAAGCGTATAACATTCCAAAACTTCACTTGTACCTCTTAAGTTCAATTGCAATTTTAAATAGATCAGTGACTTTTTGTTGAGACAGAAAGATGTGAATTTTCTGTGAAATCAGGTATAAATGAAATATTAAACAAATTTAATAAAAAAACATTTATACCCAATTTTTTAGATAACCTTAAAAAAATATAAACATGACGAGATAACCGCCATCATATTATATATATTTATAATCCTATCCCACATTAGAGGAAGGTTGTGTATTCATTACATTTACACGCATATAATTCCACAATGTTATATCGTGTGTGAATTAAAATCCAAACCCAACCAAGAAAGCTAGGTCAGATATCAGGTAAAATATAGGTCTGCATTAACAAATTTAATTAAAATGTGGTGGGGGTGGAAGTTGCAATATATAACTAGCATAACCTGGAAGAAGCCCCACTGCTGACAAGCACGACGGAGTTTTGCAGCTTTTGCCGATTCTTCCTGCGCGTGTTAGGGATCAAGAATTCGGCCTAAATCAATAATTGGAAGCCCATTATCATCATCATTGAAATCCCTAACTATCGGACTGCGCCCATTGGGAACATGAACATAACTTGCAGAACTCTCCATTTCTTATCATATAATTAACATTCTGATCTGAAACCTGTAAGGATCAGTACAAGGACAACCAAAATTATATAAACTGAAGGGTCTAAATGAACCATATTACTTTAGTTGCCTCCGCATATGTCTGGGAATAAGTGACTTGTATAAACAGAAGGACCAACTGACCAATTCAATTCTAATGTTCGAAGTATCAGATATGGACATGGAGGATACAAATGGAAGAGAAATTTAAGCAGTATCCTAATTGTTTCATTGACTATAAAAGTAGAACAAGTGTTTCGGTTGAAATGCAATTCACCAAAATAGAAATAATGAAACATCCCAGAAGAAAGCTCTTTATTTGTGAAATTGGATCTTCATATTGAGTACACATAGTAATCATATAGAAAATATCGATATAGACAGAACGGGGCTTCAATTTTCTAACTTCATGTTCTCCATGTTTTTCCCATTCTTCCCATCACCTAGTAAGAGAGTAATTCTTCAAGTAGTCTCCGAGCCTTGTCGTCTTGTAGTGCTCCTTGCCACATTTCACAATATCACGAAGAGGGCCGATTATGACTTCAAGATTGGGATTATGGAATGCAGCGATCGAGAGGCGATGTTGTTTGTCAGAGTTTATTACTACTCTGCTCAATGCTCTTGTACTTTCCATTGCTAAATATCTATTTCAGAGAAAAAGGTGCACATTAAAATTAGAGATTTTACAATAACTTATACACAACTACATATCGCTAAGATCGAATTTGTTAATATCCAGTTTGTTGGATAGTGCATTTCACTAAATGAACAAATTCGGTACTTGCAAGCCACTGAAAAAATTGCAATCAAACACTAACAATTAAATACAATATATACCCTTATATATGAAAATTATCGTTTCTTAGAAAGGATAAGATAAACTTTAATTCTCAGAGAATTTTAAGGCTAGACTCTAGAAATAATTAATAACCTATATATCTCCTCCATATTTTTAAGGGGAGATGATGGAAGATACCAATCTTTAGAATTTAAAAAAAGGGAAGAGAAGTACCTGAACTCTTGTACATGTAAAGTACACCCTACCTATTCATTTATTAATTCTAACACATGAAAACAAATACTACGGAAAAGAAAGGAAAAGAAAAAAGAACATAAACCAATAAGTTTGAAACTCTAAAATAAACAAGAAATTAAATGTAGTTAACATAGGTCAAATTGAGGCATGATGTTCTCAGCTTGCTGTTTGTAAAAATAGATCCACTCCTCGTTGTACATCCACTGACAACTACTTTGTATACATTTCCCCTTTCTTTGTGGAGTTTCTTACATTTAATTTTGCTCCTTTTAACTTTCTTCGTAATTACTGTCAAGTTCATTAATTAGATTTGCATGAGACAGACTCTCCTTGAGTCCTGCTCTTTTCTCTTTGCATGAAGAGTTTAACTCTTCTAATATGTAAGAAATCATAGATGTGAGCTCCCTTATTTTACCCTTCATTAATTCTTTTGAACCTTGAACAACCATAAAGAAAATCCATAACTTCGTTAATATTTAGGGATAGATTTGGAACTCCATATTTAAAAGCATTTGTTCTAGAAGTTGGAGTAAACATGTTTCTTGATTTCGTTAGCTTGTAAGAGCAATGTCAAGGCGGTGGCATCAGTGTGTGGGATAAGGCCTATCACCTCATCTTCAATTCCATGTCTTGCTGGATAAAAACCAATTCTCATGTCTTGTTTTTGCGTCCTGAGCATGCTAAAGAAGACTTGATCTGAGTGAAGTCCCAACTTTGTTGCCATTGCGCCTAATAGACAGTTTGCCACTTCGTTCAAAGCATTCAAGTACTTCTCCAGCGTGTCCCTGAAAATTGTTTTTGAACAAGTTAAGAAGAGAAGTTAAAAAATCAAAAGAATAAATCAAGACTATAATTTATATTTACATTTTGCAAGGAAAGAGGATTGTCATTGCCCTGCCAGTGCATTTCTATTACAATTATTTGTTTATAGTTGGCCAATCAAACATTGCGCGAGCCTTAAGTATATCCGCACCTGTCAATTGTCAAGTAAAGCTTCTCTTGGAGCAACCTAGTTGCAGGTCGTAGGTTTGAAACACAATACCGACTACCGGGTAGTCAAATGCATATATAAACTTCCTTAAAACTATATGAACAGATGGAAATATGTTTTGTGCTCCTAGATTTCAATAAATAGCTGTATATTTAAAGAGAAATGTGGGGGCAATGGGAATTTCTCCTAGATTGGTCAAAAAGTCAATTTTTTTTATATGATTGGCATCGTCCATCTTGATCATGACCTAAATCATATTACAACAATTTTCATATGATTATGACATTCTTCGACCATTTGTGTTTATAGAAAATGTTCTTATATTGGTAAACCATTAAAGTTGCAACTTGCAACCCTCCGATTCAAGTGCCTAACTTTTTATGCATGTATGTCTTAAAATATGCTGATCAAGACTGGTCATAAGATGTTCCTATTATTCGAATCCAAGACATATTACACAACAAGAGGGTTGACAATAAATTCAGGGAAGAAAACATAATTTGTGCACTTGTATCTACAAAAGAGAAAAACTAAAAATACGCAATGCTTATGCCTGCCCTGTATCTACTTTATCTATATATCTAATATAATTGTATACGTTCACCAACATCCCTATATGCAATCTGATGCAATATCAAACAATAAACGAAATGACTTCCACACATCAAAAATAGGCATGACCCAAGTACCTTCAGCATGCACCAGTATGTTTAAAGTGTTATGTTTGCTTGATATACTTGTTATCCCACAACCCAACAGCTTAAGCGTTTGAGTAAAGCATTTTTTCACATCGTATCAGAGCACACCAGGTTTCAAAAATTCTTGATTTCAAACCTCGTCATTGTCAATTTTGTAATGTATTTATTTACCCCATTTATTCTGATTTTACAAATGAATTATGCCCAAGGGTCTTTCACATGGCTCAAAGACCCACATGAGGGGAATGTTAGGCACTACATGTTGTAACCCTACAACCCAACATCTTAAGCTTTTGGGTAAAGTGGTTTTCGACATGTCATCAAACCGCAACAGGGTGGTCCTGGATTCAAACTTCATCCTCTTTAATTTAAAGTATATTTACTTACCCCAATTTATTCTGCCTTAACAAGCAAGAGTTTTCGCTAAAGGTCTTTTCGAGTGGGGCAAAGGCCCACATAAGGGTGAGAGTTAAATGTTCTGTTAGCTTGATCTATGTTGTTGTCCCATAACCTAACAACTTAAACTTTTGGGTCAAGTGATTCTTGACAAATTTTTTGACTAAATTGTATTACTCATAGGGGACGCAAGGTGTTATAGTTGATATAAACTATATCACTAATACACTCTAAAGAGTAATACTTGGCCTGATTATTTCCGTCCCTATTCATTTCCAAACACAGGCTGAAAGGTCACAGAAAAATCGGTGGTATGCTAGTGGGCCAAGGGTATCAACCTACACATTGGTAAACCAGTAGATTCTAAGCTTAGTGTGTTTGTTTTTGTGGCAATCCCATGCATAATGAGGTTGAATATGTGGTGGAAAAATTAACTGTCAATTAACATCCTCACCCTCATTTCTACCACGTTATGTGTGAGAGTATAAATAAAGAGGTTATCGAGGTATGCACACAACACCTGTCCCTGGTGTCATGGCATGTGTTTGTTGCTAGAATCAAATAGATTAGTTAAACACTCAATTTATCATATGCAGCAAGTTTTAAATGAAGAGGTAACTGAGACCTGGAATTTACGACAATAAAACACAGGGATGTTACAAACCTGAATGTGGGAGGATTAGTAGGCCAGAACGTCATGTCATTGGCAGTCCTTGCGAGAGTATGGATGACTAACTTTTCTCCAAAATCTACTTGATTATTTGTTTGTGCTCCAAAGGTATGCTGATAGCCAGAAATGCTGCCGGTTTCTTTTGATGATAGCTGTTCCTTTTCCTTCAAAGGGAGCTTAAAGAATTCGATAGCCTTTACATTATCCAGTAATTCAGATGAAATCACATGATTTATTAGCTGCAATGCAATATAAAGATTTTTAAATATAAGATGTAAGCCTTAAATTAATATACAGGTACATTACTTTAGAAAACAATTATTTTATAGCCGAATTTAAGAAAAGTCACTCCATCAATTTCTCCCAACATGTCACCCTGTTCAAATAAAATGATCTATCACTAGGTCATCTGTTAGCTTCTTAACAGAACTTGGTCTGGTGATGAATTCCTCATTTCTAAAATTATGTTCATTCGTTAAGTTTTTATATAACTTGGTCCTGTAACAAATGCCTCACAACTTAAATTCTCTTTCTTAATATTTTACCCAAACAAGTCGATATTAACCATAATCTCATGTCAAACCAAACTTAGCACCGTGATTACTTCTTCCCTTCCCCTTTCAGTTGCCCTTGAAGATCAGAACCCACCACGGGATGCTTTGTGGAAAGACCTCTCTACCTCAGCCTAAACCTTATATATTTGTTTCTCTCTTGAATATGAACCCTTTCTATACAAGATACGGGCTCATAAGAGAATCCCAAGTCTGAAAAGAATAAAGGATAATTGACTCCAAATGGTGTCATTAAGGTTGGCCATAGGTGGAGGCGACGGTTCAAAGCTAGGAGCAATGTTTAAAATAGCTCGCTACGTAGCTCTCTATTTTACGTTACGTAGTTTAGCCCCTTCGCTACGTAGCATCAGTAAATAGCTTAAATACAAAGTAACTTATGCTTTTTAACAAATAGCTTACACTTTTTAACAAATAGTATATACTCATACGCTATTTTCATATAATATTTTCTATTCAGGTTTGTTAAGATTTCAGTATCTAATCCTAAACTATATGAAGCCAATCTTATTGAAGTTCTAAACTCTCAATTTAAAATCATATTTAGTAGACATGTTTCTCAAATAGAGATTATTTGATTGATTTTTGATATATTTAATACAATTATGAATCATACATATGAACTCAAGATTTGAAAATTAAGAAAATAATGTTATGTTATTAATTGTTGTATGTTTTTTATCTATAAAATATATAATTTACTATAAATACGATAATAATATAATAATAATTAATAATTCGTGTAGGTTACGCTATGCGCAACGCTGTTTGCGCTTTTCGCCATTCAGTAGTGGAACGCCATGCCACATGCTATCGCTATTTTGAACATTGACTAGGAGTCTGAGTGAAGACTATAGATTTGTCGGAAGATGTAAGAAGCATTTGCTTGTAAAACTAGCTGGAAAACTAAATGGCATATTTATGCATTTGATCTATCGGTACAAACTTTTGATTGAAAAGGGAATCCTCTCCTCTTAAGAGGACACTGTGAAGATTACGAGCAAAATGACAAGTCACGAAACTTACCAAAGGAGGCAGCTAATAGCTAATAAAGTAATAATTAGGCTATTTGGAAGTTGTAAATTGTTCATGTTGATCTCCATCCCCTAAATAACAAATCTGTAAAAAGTCTCATAATTTATCGATGTATTACTTGCTCATTAAATGGAAGCTAAATGAACATTTTAACAGGAGAATAAATGCAACCACTTGATGAGGGGACAACAGCCGAAATATTGTGTTTACCAATATGTTTCCATAGATAACTCAAGATGAATGTTTTAGATCTACTGTAAAAATTCATCCATTCAGTGTTATCTACTGTAAAAATTCATCCATTCAGTGTTTGTGGTCTGTATTAACAACTTTAATTAATACAGACCATAAACTTATCAAGGAAAACTTATTAAGCTTTAGTGGTGGGAATGAATTTTCTTTCCTTCCTTTTTTGGTTAGAATTAGAATGACCTGGAAGAAGCCCCACTGCTGGCAAGCAGGATCGAGCTTTGAAGACTCTTCATGTGAGTGTTGGGGATCAAGCAATCGACTCAAATCAATAACTGGAAGCTGCTCATCATCGTATGCACTGCTACCGATAGTGTTATGGCCATTAAAAACAAGCGGGTAACTCGCATACTTCTCCATTTTGTTTCTTATAATATGGATTCTGATTTGTAGCTAGCAATCCAAACTTGTATAAACTAGGGGGCCAAGCCAAGTCTCATGTACAAGACAGCAAATCTAGATGGCATAGTTACAAGATTTATAACACTGGAACAGAAATCTGAGCCTACTCGGCTTATTTCTAGGAATGGCTGTTCTTTAAAAATTAATAGATGTAACAAGGTCCATTGAAAGTAAAAACAGCAAAAGAAGTGATTCAGTAGAAATGCACTTGAACCAAATAAAAGTAATGAAAAATTCCAGTTGAAAAAAACTACCATATACTACAAAATGCAGTAAACTACTTACCAAATTCTCTTGATGAGCCATTTTGGAATTTGATGAAGGAAAAATACCTTGGAAGTTATCGCAACTGAAATGAGAAAGAAAGGGTTAAGTTTGAACGTGCTTCAAGAAAATAATAGTGCTACATAACTTCCCAGCAAAAGAGGAAAAAAAATAGCATCCAACACACAAAGAAGGATGTTTTGTTAAAGTAAATTACTTCCCAGAAAAAGAAGTGGTTCAGTTGGCACACATTTTAAAATAATCCTGATTTTGGTGGTAAGCATAAAATTAGAGATATTCATTAAAAGTTTGTGATATCCTCAGAATTTCGGAAAATCATTCTGGATTCTTCCTGATGTATATATTCATCTCACTGGAGGTCACATCATGATATAAATATGATCGTGGGATCAGATCTGAAATTTTTCATATCATTCTTCTACTTCTTCTTGCATTATGGAAAGAAACACTATCTTAATCGCCCTCTTCTTCCTTGATACACCTATAATAAAAAAAACAGCAGTGTTTTAAAATGCTGAGGCGTGAGGCGAAGTGTTCGACCCTCGGCAAGGCGAGACGTTAGACCTCGAGGCATGAGGCGTAAACTTCATGATTTTTGTATTTTTATTAATTATAAATATAAATAAATAGAGAAAATTCAGAATATAAGATAATATTATGGTCTTGCTTCACTCATATGCCAAAACAAAGATATCCTTAACATAATAAATTATGGATATTAGTTAATATTTAATAATAATATAGTTTTATAGTATAGTTTTAATTTTTAAATTATCGATGACCACCGAATCTTTTTTTACTTGTGTAGGAACATAACTGAAATGTTATGTGCTGTCTTATTAACCCAAAACCCAAACTCAATAACCTATCCTGTTGTAACTCTCTTATTACAGCACCAAAAAGAAAAAAACCTAGTGCTTTCTCGCGTGGGTGCCTTGCGCCGCCAACAATGGAAGAACAAACCTTTCTTCTCTCGCAACACTTCGATCCTCGCCTTCTAGCCTTGATCTCGCTGCCAACTTGTACATCACCTTCGATCTCGCTGCATAACCTCGATTTCGCTGCCAACTTGCAATCTAAAAGACAAAATCCACGATCCATATTAGAATTTAAGATTTTTCAACTTTTTTCCAAACAAAAGAAGCGTACGCTTCAAAACGCTTCACGATTGAAGCGTACACTTCGTCCGCCTCAATAGAGCCTCGTGAATGAAACGTACGCTTCAAGGGAAGGTCTCGCCTCTCCTTTGCGCTTTAGGGCGAAACCATATCCATTCGCCCTAAGGCGCTCTTCAAGACGCGCCTCAGAAACGCCTTCAAAAATACTGAAAAACACCATTCATTAAAAAAAGTCTCATCTCTAAATTCTTATCAAACCATTAACCAAGGGAAGAAAAACAAAGATTCTGTCAGCAACATCAATGTCAACCTTTACTACCAACAATCAACATCCCAACACTTCTAATCCTGAGATCGAGTCCTCTTTATCTAAAGAGGATAAGGGTAAATCCGTAGATCCATATTTTGATTTTCAAATTTCAACAAATTTGGCAATCGCATGGTCCAATTGCATGAATACTGATGTTGACTTGCTGTCGTCCGTTTCTCCCCATATTATGACAAATGATTTGGATGATAAGGTTTTACCCCAAGGATCATTATCTCAGAACATGCAAAATTCTATAAATTCGGTAAATTCGATAGCCGGACCTACTAACTCAGATAATATAATTGTGCAAAATGAACCTACTATCTCGACTGAGTTAGACTCGGATGGTGATCCCATGATCCCTCCTGTATTCAAACCATCTCGTGCCAAGAAGATAACCGCTAAAAGAAAATTGATTACCATTGCTTTTAATAAATATCTTTCTATGTCACGTGGTACTACCTCTTCTTTCAGGGATTCTAAGCAGAAATCAGGTTCGAAATACTTCACTAAAGCTTCTATTAAATCACTTGACGATATCGATGATAATGCTATTATGAATGTTGCAATTTCCTGCGGTGTTATTATTAAGGATGGAAATACTATTAGTAGCATTCGTCTATTGGATAAAAACAAAAGTAAGGGAGGATCTTGATACTTTTTGGAGGTCTCGGAGTACATATTTTATCTTCAAAAATCGAGATTTGCAATGCATTCAATTTAGCGGCAGTGAACGCGTTTGAGATAAACTATAGAAGCATATTTTTGTTTTTTCTGTTTATTTAAATGATGTATCGAGAATTGTTTATCTCGATGCACAAGTTTGTATCTTGTAAATATTTTGTTTATTTAATTTATTGAGTAGGGCTCTTGCTCTGCTTTTCCCTTAAAAACATCAATGTCAACCTAACATGATGATCACTCTCCGACATCTACAACATCGACATCAATACAACACATTTTTCTCTTGGGAAGAGTGCAGGGTTTGAACCTCAGGAACCCCATGAGAGGAAGTGGTCACAAATTAACGCTTCAGGGGCAAATTCGTAGGTCCCCTGCTTGTGTGATGTGTGCTTGTGTGTGGTGTGTGTGGGTGTATTGTGTATGTTGTGTGTATAGGTTAGGGCTTACGGGCCAGTGCCAAAATAAAATAAAAATACAAGCACATTTTCCTGCCCTTCTTTTGAATAGTGTAAAGAAGAAGCTATAGCCCAAGTCCCAGGGGACATCTCTTGATCTGACAAACATCACTCCTTCGAAGTAGCAAGTGTGTTGTCAATCAGACCCTCCTGAACCATGCATCACTCAAATTCGAAACAAATCACCACACCGAGTGCATACTTCATTGCTCATGTATGAAATATATCACCGACCTTGGTTGAGAAATGTGTATATGTGCCTTCTGCCAAAGGCACCATGTGTGTCATCATGAAGCAAATCTACCATCGGTCTGTCTGTAACCAAGATCATGGATGTCATTCTTTCTCCAGATCCGGTCGGCCCCGGTTATGCTTGCTCTTGCTGACATTTGTCATCGGCATTCATTTACCATGCTACTCATTAAGTAACCCCGATATCTACAATCGACGCTGACTGATCACTTACTATGCAGATCCAGCATTTATCATTGGTCCTGATGTGCCACACATTGCATAAAACGACATCTCTCAGTTTAATCTCGGGGTTGCCCGGTTCTAACATAAATTCGGCATCTGTTGATGCCCCGACTACACTACTCATAACGCAAAGTCCTCTATCAGTGACCCTAACATGTTACTTGTTGTCAGATCCATTATATGCTAACAACAAAAAAAACAAAAAGAAGGGAGGGAGGGAGGGAGGGGGGGGGGGGGGGGGGATCACACATTTATGGGAAATTTATGAAGAAGCTATATTGATTGAGGAAAATTAGGTAATCTTCTAGGCTATTCGTTCAGATAATCAAATAGGAAACTCAAAGGGTTAAGTGAGAACCTGACACTCATTGAACTGAAGCCACAAACTGCATAAAAATGGAGTCCTTGTTTCTGAGAATCCCTCATATTTTGTTGAATGAGCAAAACGTCGAATAGTTGTTGGGTGTGGTTGCTGGAGGGATAAACTGAGCCCAAATTTTATCGTAGAAAAGGTTTGTTTTCTAGTGAAGAATTCCAATCCAAAGTGGCTGCTATAAAAGCATGTATATGGAATTGGAGAAATTATGGATGAAACCAAGAGACTTCGCAATGGGAGAAATATTGCAAGCCAAGCCAAGCCAAGCCAATTTGTAACTACTTTAGATCATGTGCATTGCACTCGTCCCATATAGAGTGAGACGGTCTTGAAATTGACGCTTCATCCAATTTTATTTACGGTCCACGCTCAAAATAATAATAATAATAATAATAGAAGAAGAAGAAGGTAATCCAGTGCTAATCCTATATTTCTATAAAATATTGGTTTTTTTAATATATAGCCCTCATAAAATATTGCCATTTTGAAAATCACCGCCAAAACTTCATATTTTTAAATACACCCCTAAAACCTACCCTTAACTAAAAACACCCATTTAACATACATATGGGATTATGAATTATGAATTATGGATAAAAAAATCTTATATACCCTTATCATATTTTACGAAACTCTCCTCTTTTTTTTTATTTAATGTAAAACCCATCATTCTCATTTTTTTCAACTTGCATCTTCAAAATCTTCCATTCTCTCCCACTCCCCACCCCCACACAAAACCCACTTTGATCTCTTTCCAATTCTTCATGCAAAACACATAGTTTCTCATTTAATCCTTGACAGCAT
Organism: Agapanthus africanus; assembly: GCA_030015575.1. Lineage (NCBI taxonomy): Eukaryota > Viridiplantae > Streptophyta > Magnoliopsida > Asparagales > Amaryllidaceae > Agapanthus > Agapanthus africanus. The sequence continues at coordinate 160,133,081 of CM057350.1, read as the reverse complement.
TACATAATAAACCCATCCTCCTCCCCCTCCCCAAAAAATTGCATAATCCATTTTACTCTCTTCTCAATTCTTAAATATAATACCGTATTTTCTCCTTCAATCCTTCATATTACTTGATAATCTCCCCCTCCCCCCCCCCAACCCCCCCTCTCCCTTTCTCTCTTCAATACAAATATAAAGCCATTACAAGGACAAATTTGTCATTTTAGCTTCATAATAGAGATTTTTATGGTATTAAGGATGATAATTGGTCATTATATGACCCCTTTCATTGGAATCCTATTCTCTACAAACAAGTGTCTATCCTACATTACCATCAAATATTCACATCTGTCAGGAGATGCACTATTACCGTTTGTCACCGGCCTCCGGCATCTCTCATCGCCCATGCCGTCGGCCCCGCCGTCGATTAGTCATTCCTCGCCGGCCACCGCCGGCCGTCGACCTGCCGCCGGTCAGCCATTCGCCGTCGTCCGTCGGCCGAGCGTTCACCGGCGGCCTCGTCTCCCGTCGTCCATCGGCCACCGCTGGTCGACGTTTGCACAAACATATATTACTGGGTATGAGTAAAATATGTTAAGCACGTTAATACAAGATTTCTTGGAATTAGACGGTCGGTCATCATATTCCTGGAAATACGACGATTCCCGATAATATTTCATTCCGTGTACCTAGCGTAACCTTACAGATATATATGGGATCTTGGGTTAAGTTGGAACCGGGCATCAAATATTTTACTTTTCCCGATTCAAATACCCATAGATTTTTTGTTTACTTACTAGCATGTGATTCAAAAAACACTAGTTTTCTTGAATTCTCTTGCTCATATCTTTTATCAAATGCTATTATAATCTATTACGTTACTTTAGCAGAGCCCTAATCTCCCTAATCTCTAAGGCTGGGTAATGCTATCGCAGCCATGGATTACAGCCCCATTTAAACTTTCTTTCATTTTGTTTAATAAAGTCTTTGCCCAGAATGGTTTATTTTTTAGATAATAAACTAATGCACCGTCTACTATTGATAATCTATAGCAAATATATGCAGAAAATATATTCTATGCTTATAACTGGTACTAATCTTCTGCTTTTCCAAAAAAATAATCCCTGTTGAACTTTATATAGGATACAGTGTCAGTATTCCTTTATCAAAACATTAAATTTATGATGAGGAAGGAGAGATTTATTTTATATTTTAACATACATTGTACCTATTATTAATATTTTCCCTCCATATACCGTAGCTGTTGGTTATACTAATTTCCAAGGGTTTCATGACAATATTAACCAATAACCGCTCGTATCTACTATTGATGAACTGATATGTTATATCAATAGGTATAAGTTAGACGTGCGTAAGCTCGCCACATATCCACTTCAAAACTTAATCATCCATCATTGATACCGTTTTTCCTGGCCAGCATAACATTTTGTCCTTCTCACTTCCTTCTCACTACTACAATGAGGGGTTGCCCCTACGGATAGAGGAATTCGTAGGGGCAACTTTTTATTGTCCCTGACCCTACGGTGCTCACCGTAGGGGTATAAATAAATTTAAAAATATTAAAATATAATCTCTTTATTTGGTCCTACGGTGCCGCAAAAGAAAGCCCTACGGATTAATCCTTAGGGGCAATAAAGGGTTATTTTAAAAAAATAAAGCTAAATAATTTCTCACCGTATACCCAAAATTTCCCAACAACCTTCTCTCTCCCGCGCCCTTGATCGTCGATCAATCCCTCATCGTCGAAAGCGTCGTCGACTTCGTCGTCCCTCGTCGTTGACTTCCTCGTCGCCGATCAAGATCGTCAGCGAGTTCCTTTTCCATTGCCGTCGATCGAGCTCGTCGTGGAGTTCCTCGTCGCCGCCAATCGATATCGAGGTCCTCGTCGACGCCGCCTCCACCTCTTCGAGCTCCATCTTCCCGGGCTCCTCCACCTCCTCGAGCTCTTGCTCCCCACCTTCTCGAGCTCTTTGGCAGAGATGATTTTATATATATAAACAGTGCTTGAATTTTCCTAATTAGTTATGTTTTTAATTTCTGTAAATTAATTAGGAATTTAATTTATAATTTTGTTGTTTTGGTGTTATTGTTGTTGATTTTAGGGTTAGGGTTAGGGTTATAGGGCCGAGTTAATTAGGGGTTAATTTGGGTTAGGGTTAGGGTTTGGGTGATGATTAGGGTTAGGGTTAATTTGGGTTAATTAGGTAAAATAGGGTTAGGGTTAGGGTAATGATTAGGGTTAGGGTTAATTTGGGTTAATTAGGTAAAATAGAGTGGGTTAGGGTTAGGGTTAGGATTAATTAGATTAATTAGGGATAATTTTGGTTTGGGTTAGGGTTAATTAGGGTTTGGGTTTGGGTGATTATTAGGGTTAGGGTTAGGGTTAATTTGGGTTAATTAGGTAAAATAGTGTTGGTGATGATTAGGGTTAGGGTTAATTAGATTAATTAGGGTTAATTTTGGTTTAGGTTGGGGTTAATTTGGGTTAGGTTTTGGGTGATGATTAGGGTTAAGATTAGAGTTAATTAGATAAAATAGGGTTAATTTGGGTTAGGGTGTTGATTAGGGTTAATTTGGTTTGATTGGCTTAATTTTGGGTTAATTAGAGATAATTTGAGTTAATTAGGTTAATTTGGGTTAATTTGGGCTAATTTTGAGTTAATTAGAGTGATGATTAGGGTTAATTTGGGTTAATTGGGTTAATTTGGGTTAGGGTTTAGGGTGCACTAGTTCCTTCAGTAGGATACTCGATGATAACGTAAACGTAAAATTTTACCGTAAACGTAAGAAAACTTTACCCTAAATTAAAAACTTCAACCCTTAAAAACGAAACGTAAACGTAAAACCTATTCAAGTTAAATGTTCAAGTTAAAACCAATATATGATACTCGATGATAATATAAAACATTCATATTCTCATCGATACTCATATGTGAAAATCAATGCGCGACTTAGTCCCCGTCTATCGGTTAACATACGTTTGATATTCGTCGTGATATAGAACTATATGAAGGTTGTTAAATATCGGACGGTATAGTTCGGTGCTAACTACCGTTATATAGTCTATGTGACGAGAAGATTCAATCATATGATAACCGATAGATTTGTCCAGTGTGGACAAGTTAGGAATGTATAAAGCAAACACCACATTCACTTGTGTTTTCATTCGTTTCGAGTTATTTCGTCGATACTTTTCCGCTAGTTCTCCGTATACAAAGATAGATTAGATGTTCATTCCAACGTTTTTTCACAGCATTGAAATGATTATCTATTCTATTACAGTGTACTCGGAGAACAGCGGGGAGGTGCTGCCGACATTTACTCGAAACGGATGAAAGCACAAACGAATGGATGTCTGCTCTATACTTCTTAGTGGGATAGAAGCCTTACCCCCGACAGCCGAAACACACACATACAACACGAATGTACAACAAACGCACACACAAAACACATACACACTAACAACCCTACACTTAAGCGAAATCATAAATTAAAACACGCATACACAAAATACAACTCATACTTGGGTATCTTCAAATCTAACATTGTTAATCGATAATTTATTCTTTTCAGCGACAAACTTGCCTCTACGAATTTTCTTCTTTGTCATTAACCATCTCGTTCTTAGATTTCTCAATATAATCACTATAACCTACAATTTATATATTATACAGTCTAACATGGCCCATGAGTACATCAGAGTTAAGGACTGGATGTACGTAGATTGGTAACAACGTATGCAATCTAAGTTTGTCGCAGAAGTTGCTGTTTTCATTGAATTTGCACGTGCACATAATAAGATCGTGTTAGAGAAGATTCTCTGTCCACGCGATAGATGTAGTAATAAGTTCTGGCAGAAGATAGAAATCGTAGAGTTTCACATCGTTAAACATGGTTTTACTAGATTTTATACAACTTTGCTATATCATGGAGAAGGACAAGAAGAAAACGGTAATGCGGTAGATGAAGAAGGAGAAGACGGTAATACGGAAGAAGAAGAAGAAGACGATAACTTCTTTCCAGGAGAAGAAATGCAGGATTTGGTAGAGGCTGCCCTCGATGATAGTATTTCTATCGAAGATGACATTCTTTCCGGTCAAAGACCGCGTGCGGATAAGTATGAAAAGTTCATGAATGATGCTAGAAGACCAATTTATGAGAATACAAAGTATTCCACTCTATCATGGTTCGTCCAATTTTTCCAGATTAAGTGCCTAAATGGATGGAGCAACAAGTCATTCACGATACTTCTGAAGTTCCTGAAAGAATCTATGCCCCCGGGAAATAATGTGCTCGATAGCTGGTACGAAGCCCAGAAGATGATGTCTGATTTGGATCTGAAGTGTGAGAAGATTCATGCATGTCCCAAAGATTGTGTGTTGTACCGGAACGAGAATTCAGATTTGAAAAAGTGTCCAACATGCGGAGAAGTCAGGTATAAGTCGAAAGAATCTGATAAGAAGCCTGATATACCTATCAAGATAGCACGATACTTTCCCATAACACAGAGACTGCAGAGGCTATTTAGGTGCAAGAAAACAGCTGAGGCAATGATTTGGCATCACCGTGCTGCTCCAAGTAAAGATGGAAAAATGAGTCATCCAAAAGATTCACCGGCATGGAAGGATTTCGATAGGAGGTATAAAATATTCAGTAGTGATACTCGCAATGTCAGGCTCGGACTCGCTGGTGATGGCTTCTGCCCATTCAATTATATGGCTGGAAGCCACAGCACATGGGCCGTTGTAATGATAGTTTATAATCTGTCACATTGGTTGGCTATGGATCAATTCTATTTTATAATGCCTCTTCTTATTGACGGACCAAACTCACCGGGAAACAATATTGACGTCTATCTCCGACCTCTGATCGATGAGTTAAAATCTTTATTCATTGATGGTGTAGAGACTTACGATACAAACACAGATACAACCTTCACAATGCGTGCGGCTTTAATGTGGACAATTAATGAATTTCTTGCATATGGAATGCTATCAGGTTGGTCCGTACATGGTGACAAAGAATTCCCTTATTGCCATCAATATACAACATCGAAATGGTTGAATTTTAGCAGGAAGGTTTGTTATTGCGGTCATCGGCGTTCCTTCCACTAGACCATCCCTACAGGTTAGACGCTACTCACTTTAATGGTCATCAGGAGTTTCTTAGGCCTCCAGCCTCATTGTCGGAGAGGACGCGATTGCTCAGTAGGATGATTACAATAATGTGACTTTCAGGATAGATCCGGAAAAACAGGTTAAACCACCCTACTAAAACAAGTTAAGCATTTTCTACGAGCTTCCGTACTGGTCAACAAATTTAGTGCGTCATTATCTGGACATCATGCACATAAAGAAGGGAGTCTTCGAGAACGTACTCAACTTGCTTCTTTGTAAAGACGGAAAATCGAAAGACAACCTTCATGCTCAGATGGATCTTCAGGACTGAGAAATTAAAAGTGAATTGCATCTTAAATCGATAGTGGGTAAATCAGGCAAGTTTGTACTTCCCAATGCCATGTATTATATGTCACAAGCAGAGAAGAAAAGGTTCCTGCAGGTGTTGCATAATTTGAAGGTTCCCATAGGTTTCTCAGGATCATTTAGCAAGAAGATAAAAATTGTGAAAGGCAAGATTGATGGGCTATGATCACCATGTTATTATGGAGCACCTTCTCCCATTAGCTCTCAGGATTTCCCTTCTCGAATCGGTTGGTCTAGTAATCAATGACCTTTGTTACTTTTTTAGAGAATTGTGTGCTAAAACCTTGGATGTTGTGATGCTGGAGAATCTAGAAAATTCTAATTCATTGATACTTTGTAAGCTTGAGCGTATTTTCCCACTGTCATTCTTCAATATCATAATTCACCTGACGGTTCATCTTGCAACCGATGCTAAGTTTGTCGGACCGATACAATATCGATAGATGTATCCCGTCGAAAGGTATGTGGGATTTTTTGTTTCACGCAATTTATAAAATTATTGCAGTCTTATATGCCCGTATTTATTTATTTAACATATTTTTCTTTAGGTACCTCTACACTCTAAAAAAAGTATATACGCAATATAAATCGATCAGAGGGTTCTATCATGCAAGGTTATCTTCTAGATGAAATAACCACATTTTGTTCCCGCTATCTGGACGAGAACATTGAGACGAAGCTTAATCGGTCTTGGAGAATTCAGGCCGGGCCATATAGTAAAGCTGATTATAAGAGAGTAGACACTATGTTTATCAACAAGATATATCGGTTTATCCTCCTCAATAGCACATGTCTTGAAAAGAATCAGAGAGTAAGTTTTTTTGGATTAATTGTTATATTTGTGTTTGTATGAAATGATATAATATTAATGTCATAATTTATTGTTGAGAACATAATTCATATTGATGAGGTACGTGAGGGACATCCTGATTGGAATGATGAACGATTGGAAAAATATCATCAGGATAATTTTTACGATTGGGTTGCAGATCATGTAAGTTGTTCGAATAACATGTTATTGCCACCAGTCTTAATCTAAACTTATATCGTTATGTATTTGCCGTAAAATTTGTTTTGTCAGATCCACGATCCAAACTTGTTTGCATTATTAGAGAGAGATTCAAGATGTTTAGCTCAGTTTTCCAGCATGGAGGTTGCATATTATAAAGGATTCGGTGTCTTTGGATACAAATTTGAAGTTAAGGATATAGAAACATCTCGAACCACTCAGAATAGTGGAATTGCGACGGTAGGATCGGATGGTGTGATTTATTATGAATACTTAAATTGCATACTTGGCATCCAATATCCCGGACGATCAGAACTGTTTTATATATTTCAATGTATTTGGTACGATACACGAACTGATACGGATAAGTAACGAAACAATCTCCGGACTTGAAAAGATGAATATGGATTGACTAGTGTGAACACACTTCGATTTTACGGTCAGGACCATTTATCTTTCTGAACCAAGCGTTCCAAGTATACTACACACAGTATTTGAAGCATCCAGAACGGAGTGTCGTATGCCGTTAGAAACCCAGGGATGTTTACGATGTCCAATAATTCGAAGATCGTATGGAGGACAGCGATGATGATGAAGAAGAGAGAAGACTTAGAGTGCTCCGACCGTCTGTTTCAAAAGACAGGTTGTCTTCGGCTGATCGTGAAGTTGCGTGGGTTAGAAATGATATCGATGATGAAATCCGAGTAGATATGTTTAATGCATCTACGAAACGAAAAAGGTTATCAGTAATGTTATATTATTACTTCACATTTCTACGATCTATACATATATTGCATGCATATATAATAATTGTACTCTTATCTAGGTATGACGACGACGCCCGGAGCAGCGAGAGGCGGCAGGAGCACCAGCTGCAGCAGAGGCAGAGCGGTTTTGCCACCTGGGGAGCTGCGTAGGGTGCTCCAGAGGGCTGGTCTTGCACCCCGATCGGTATCCTCTTCGGATGACTCTTTCCGTGTGGATTTTGCCATACCTCCAGGTATATTGCACGCGTATTCATTTTGAATATAATATTATAGATATACACGCATATTTATTTCAAAATTACTTATATGGTCAATGTTTAATTATCTAGCTATTGGTGATGCGTCCACATCAAAGGCAGATGCCACTACCGCACCTGCAGGTATGTTTATATATCCTATAGTGCATGCATATTGATTTAGAATGTTATATCATAAATATACGCACATTCTTTTTGCTCTTACTTAGATAATCATTTTTTGATTGTCTAGCTATAGGTGGTGCCTCCACATCTCGGACAGAGGCCACCACCGCACCTGCGGATATGTTTATATATCCTATATTGCATGCATATTGATTTAGAATGTTATATTATAGATATATACATTCTTTTTTCAATTACTTATATAATCTATTTTTAATTGTCTAATTATAGGTGGTGCATCCATATTTAGCGCAGAGGCCACTCCCGCCACTTCCGTACCCTCCGTTTAGTCTGCAGGTTAGTATGAATAAATATAAAATATTTATTCATTTTACATATCCTCTAAGAATAAATACGAACTTCATGTAATTTTATCATCAATGTTTATTTTCTAGTTGGAGGGGATGCGTCCACATCCAGGTCATCGGCTGTTCCTCACGGGAGGAACTATCGTCCCTCTCGTGCTGCTGCCCAGGCCCAGGCTCGTGTTGCTGCCGCCGGAGATATATATCGCACTTCAATTTTCGTTAATCCTTAATTTCTTAATACCTTTTTGTCCTAATATTGCTTGTCTTGATATTTCTTGTAGATGCAGGGCAGCCCCATCCCGAGAGGGGGACTCGAGGGTCGAATCAGTCCCACAGGCTGAGGCCCAATAGAGCTAGGGGAAGGCACCATTCCCCCTTTTTTTACACTCTATTATCGCTATACTGGCAATTATACCGAGCGGTTCGGCCAGTATATGGGGGATGAGAGCCGCATCCAAAAGAAGTATTCACTTCATGTTGAGTAGGGCGATCAGCACCGGCGCTCATTTGCCCTCTTCTGGGATCAGACTCGGGTATTAATATATATTTTCATTTGACTTATCCAATAAATTTATTATTATTTAACTCTTGTAATTTAAATAGATTATTTTTTTTGTATTTACAGTTGGATTACGACTTTCAGCCTGTACCCGACCCTGATCACCCTGACAAAGTGCTCGATCTTCATGCTATGTACCTGGGCTTCATGAAGAACATGCAATCTAAGGTTCAATACAATAGGAACGAGCTGAAGATTGATTTCTATTTGGTATGGCCGGCGACCCCTGAAGCAGAGAGAGCGGCTCTCCTACATACTCCAACCTTTGCCTGAGTCGACGTAGATACATGGCCTCTCTTGTGCCAATATTATGACTCTGAGTGCAAAAAGGTTTTTAATTTATATGTAATTCATTGTTTAGTATAATTTATTTTTTTGTGTTGCTTAATTAGAAAACTAAATCTGATTGTGTTGTGCAGAAATAGGCCGACCAAAATAAGAAGAATAGGAAGTCGGCGAAGAAGGGTCTCCCCACTTATACAGGTGGTTCGAGAAATATTACTCGTGCCATGGAGAAATCGGTAAATTACAATAGATCTATTTTGATATAATGCAATATTAAGAGTTATTTTATAATATATGTAAATTTTTGGTGAATTGCAGAGAGCTCAGACCCTGGCGCAGGGTGGTACACCGAGCGTGTTGACCGCGTATCTTGCCGTCCATGGCACCTCGACAGATCCCGCCACGGGCGAGATTTGATTCCCCGACACCTCTACCCAGGAGTATTGCGTAAGTATTAATATTTATTCTAATTCGAATGAAATTTTTGTTTTGATAAGTCCAAATTTAAATGATATACTTATATTTTAATCGTTAATGTGGATGTAGGAGCGGGTGGTGGAGCAGGCGGATGCATCGGGGATCGATTTTAGTGGACAGACCGATCTGATGCTACTGACCCCAATCCTAGATGCCGCACACGGAGGGCACCATGGAGGTTGGGAGAGAGGCTGGGGGCTGGGTCCTAGAAGGGCCCATATGAGGTTGGTCTCCATTCCGGCGGTTACTTCCCCTACCCCCGTGAGCGACGTCTAGAGCATAATGTTGTCACCTTGAAGACTACCGTTAAGAAGTTGAAGGAGATATTGGTACGTATATTACTTAATAGTAAAATATTATATCACATTATAGATAGCAACATGTGCAATATTAGTAGCCTGAGCTTATTTGGTTGTAGACTTAGTTTTGATTAATCATACTTACATAAAACTATCTAATTAAAATAAACTACGGTTTTCCAAATCAGATACCAAAACTAGGCCAAGTCCCTAAGTATTCTTAGATTGGGGTTTCACAATAATCTGATAATGATACGAATTCGACTAAAATCTAATACACCTTCTTACCCGTTTATTACAAACAAAATTTTACAGATTCGGCAGGCTACTTCGGCTGCAGCTCCACATGCATCTCCTTTGGCTGCGGCTCCGCAAGCCACTATCTTGGCTGCGGTTGCGCGGCCGCTCCTACAGCTCCACAGCCCGCTCAGACCCCCGCACAGTCCGCTCCTTCATTAGTCGAGTTTTTGATGACTCAGGGTTGCACCGAAGAGCAGATGCGCCAGATTATGGCGATTATCAGAGGTGGAGGAGCTGGACCGAGCTAGGGTAGCTTTATTTATATTTTTGAGGATGTATGTACTTATCTGATACATATTGTATATATTTTGGACGATATTGGTGGTTGTTTGCTTGTTCACGATGATTTAGATTGATATCGTATTCTGTTTGTTTATTTTTTTATATATTATGCGTGAGATATTGATTATGAATATTTATGTATTTGGTTATATGATGTATATATTATTGTGCACAGGGCGGGGCAAAAACGGGAAGCCCCTTTTTAAAAAAAAACCCTGATATTTTTTCCCTACGGATTAATCCGTAGGTGGAACTGTTGCACCTATGGATTTATCCGTAGGTGTAAGCCTCGCCCCTACACATTTCGCCGTAGGGACACAATATCAAAATATCTGATATTTTGTCCTTATGGACTTAGTAACAGGGGTAAAACTTGCCCCTACGAATTAATCCGCAGGGGCATTTATCTGGACCTACGGATAAATCTGTAGGGGAATTTATCAGGCCCTACGGTAGGTACACGTATTTTATTTTATAAACCAATAAATTAAATAAAGATTATGTCCCTACTGAGTAATCCGTAGGGATAAATGTTCCTACGGAATAAGGCGTAGGGGCAATTATTGCTCCATAGAGACATGTTCAGGGCGAAAACTTGCACCTGCGGCCTTTGGATCTACAGAGGAATTTTATGTCCATACGGATATATCCGTAGGGGCAATGGTTTTCCCTTACGGTTAAATCCGTAAGGGAAAGCGATTACTGTAGTAGTGTCTTAATTTGATAAAGACACTAGATCCATTCTTAGATGATTGGACCAACATGACTGGTGATGATCATCAAAACAAACGCCGAAACAAATGTTGGATAATTAAGCTTTTGAAGCTGCCCCAAGCCCTAGGCACATTTAATCCTATGTATATATGACTAAGTGGTTCTGTATTAATATTGAGAATATAAGTGTTTATATCGTTCAATCACATACGTGGTTCTTGCCTCTTATGTTAGAAATTTAGTGTAGAAATCGGAAAAATGATGGATACAAGTAAATGAATTTATTGATTCCAAGACGCAATCGGTTTCTTTAAGGATTTACTTGTCCCCACTCAAATCGAGTTTGCTAAAGAGTTGCAGACAAGAATCCCTCAGGATACAATAGAGTCCGAAGTTCCTGCGATCAGCAAAAATCTAAGAAACTTCAAAATTCTATTCGAAATAATAAGGGAATAGTAGAGAAGAAGAAGTTGTAAAGTTCTTAAGAAAATCGGTTCTATTTATAGATTCTCAAAGGTTATTAAAAGCGGTTGTAATTTTTTGAAAGAACAAAAATTCAAAATTCACAACTGCTCAAAATCGAATTTTCGAAATTGAAATTTCAAAATTCACAACCGCTCAAAAACTCCAACAATGCTCCACTTTTTGAGCTTATATTTTTTCCTTCTCATCTATATTCTCTATTGATATAATTATGCATAATTAAAGGTTCCTTTCGGTTTAAACATTTAATTAGTGTTAAATATCACAAGGTGATACGAAGTTTCTGGTTGCTAAGCATTAAACTAGCTACTCCTTGATGTTTAACCGCTAACATAACATACATATTTATATCATATTTTCTTAAGAATTTCATTCTAACTCAACACTATTAATGGCCTTGTGTTATCCTTATTCAGAAAACAATCCTGGAAGCAAATTCTAAACTTACATGAGAAGCGACACCACTTCTATGTTTTTATAGGTGAAGTTCTTTTTGCGTTTCTGTTTTCAAACAAATTTCCTACACGAGCGAACTTCCTTAAGAGTTATAAAACCATTCCTCAATTTTGATGGCATCACTAGTTTCCAAATGCGGGACTTAAACAACTAGTGCTCATAGTTATATAATAATTTGTTATTACCCATTAAACCTTATACTAGTAGAATTCTATTTGAAGGTTGGATTACCATCATCATTAACTTTTATTTAATGGATTTCAGTCTCATGTCAATTGACGTTGTCCGTACTAAGTCTCTGACCAGTCCCTCGGTAAAAGGATCTGACAAGTTTTTACTTGACTTTACATATGTAATTATGATAACCTCTTCATTAATTAATTGTCTCACATACTCATATCTTAAGCTTATATGTCTTGATTTTCCATTATAAATACTACTGTGGGATCTTGACAATATTGCTTCGTTATCACAATATATGGATATTGAAGACATAGAATTTGGCCAAAATTTAATATCCAATAATATATCCTTAATCCATTTGGCCTCTTTGCCCGCTGCCGCCAATGCAATAAATTCAAATTTCATGGTTGAATGAGAAAAACATATTTATTTCTTTGATGCCCATGAAATGGCACATCCTCCAAGAGTGAATATCCATCTGGATATAGATTTATTATCTCATGAACCAGTTATCCAGTTTGCGTTAGAGTGTCTTTCTAATACCGCTGAAAATTTATTACAAAATAATCTATATTTCAAAGTTTCTTTCAGATATCCAAATATTCTGCCAATAGCTTTCCAATGTTCTACTCCTGAATTATTAGTGTATCTACTAAGTTTAGAAACAACGAAAGCTATATCTGGTCATGTGCAATGAGTTGCATATATTAAACACCCAATAGCACTTGCATATTCAAGTTGTGTTATTTCTCTACCAGGGTTCTATTTTAGTGTAGCACTAGAATCAAAAGGAGTATTATATGTCTTGAAAACAAGATGATTAAATTTGGAGATTATCTTCTCAATATAATGAGATTGAGATAACGTATAACGCCGACTATGTTTTACCACCTTAATTCTTAAGATTGTATCAACTTCTCCTAAATCTTTCACTTTAAATATAGAAATTAGATACTCTTTAGTTTCAGTTACATCCGACATATTGTTATTAGTAATTAATAAATCATCTATGTATAAGTATATAACTATACTATACTCTTTAGTATATTTCATGTATATACATTTATCAGCGCTAATGTGATGGAAACCATTCGATAGTATAACCGAATCAAATTTCTCATGCCACTGTTTGGGTGCCTATTTTAAACCATAAAGAGATTTAACTAATTTGCAGACTTTGTTTTCATTTCCTGAAAGTACAAACCCTTCGGATTGCTCCATGTATACCTCTTCTTCTAACTAACCATTTAAGAATGCAGTTTTCACATCCATTTGGTGAATATACAAATTATATATAGAGCCTCGAGCAAATAATATTCTGATAGATGTTATGCGTACTATAGGCGCATAAGTGTCGAAATAATCGACACCATATCTTTGTTTGAACCCTTTCTCCATGAGCCTAGCCTTAAACATTCGCAAAGATCTATCAGAATTGTACTTTTTATTAAATACCCACTTATATCTTATAGCTTTTGTAACAGCCCTAAACTTTCTGTATAAAATTTTTGTAAAGTACAGAAAAGAGTACCTTAGCCTGAGCACAACTTAAAAGTATTTCTCATTTAAGAATAACAAGAAAGCACTTGTAGCTTATTGGTAAAGCCTTACACTGCTGTGACATAGCCCTTGTATTCAAATCCCCCTAACCACATATTAATTTTAATGATTTTTCTTTTAAACTTTTTGGAAGCCCAAAAGTTTACACGTGCAATACACGTAAAAATGAAAAGTCACTAAAATCAAACATGTGGAAAATGTTATATGAACAGATAGAGATACGTGGCACCAACCCAAGCCCCAACCCCCTTGAAACGACCGGCGAGATAGCTCTTTAGGCCGGCGCCGCCAGGCCCCCCGTGGGGAATGCTCCAAAATTTCCCCCTAACACCCCTTGGCATTCCTCCACCACTCCTCTTCTGTTTGTTTTTCCTGTAATTAACCAGAGAATTAAAAATCACCATTAAACCAATGTTTTAATGCATTTTAATTCTCATTTTAATTCCCTAAAGCCTAATTCTATCCTATAAATACCACCCCATACCTAGCCCTCTCTATTCTGAAATCCATTGTCAAAACTTTCAAATTTTTCCAAGTCAAATAAGTTATACAAGTAGTGTTAGCCAAGTTCAAGTTCCGGCGACGATTCGGGAAGATTCCGGCAATCCCACGACTCCACGAAGCTCTCAAAGCCTTCCTCCACCTATTCTCTCTACACTAATCCAATATGTTTCCTCTCCTCCTCTCTCTTTCTATTCTAAAAAGTTCTCTTTTCAAAACTCGTCGGTAGTGGAGTTAATCCGACATCCGATTCTAAATTGTTAAAAAACCCAACTTTTCTTAATAACAAATCAACCATTTCTTTATATATTGTTTAGAAACCATAAACCAATATTGAGAATAAGTTTCAATTTAAAATACCATGCTATACAACTTGTATTACACTTTTACAGTTAAATACTACAAAGTTTACCTACGACATTCTTTTATCATAATTGCTCATATTACCTTTAGAAAAAATCTCACGAGGTAATGACCTACCTCTCACAACACTCATCATGACATAACACGATTGCTTGAAAACCATATTTTTGTGGCTAATACAATTTTACATTAAAATACCATAAACTATTAAAAACCGTATTCTTTAAATTATTTTAAATCAAATTCCTTATGATTACGTTTCTACAACCCACTTTTGGGAAACCCGATTTGGATGGTGCGAGTTATCGCACATCCTTGGAACTAGTAGAGCGAGATGCAGACCTCTTCACGGAGCGTCCGATCTCGATGGAATTTTTAAATACATCATGAATCCATATATACTGGAACTTGAACATGAATACCCGAATACTATCAAATATCAACATGACTCGACTGGACCAAACTATGGATATATATTGACTTGATTACATGATTATCCGTTTACATCCTTATCCGTTTACATGAACAAATGATATCATGGTTTCGACAAATTTTACATCTATAAAACAACACAATATACATTACGGGGTTTTTAAAGGGGTAGACTGGTACGAAATGTGTTAAAAGTGGCACGAGATGGTCATTAAAAGACGTAACTAAATATCCATTGCCATTGTTCCATGGGGTTTGACGGAGCCTTGTACTACGTGTTACCTTAGTCCACGGGATAGATGGACTCCTCTCATAAACACCAATATCTTCTGTACCAAGGTATAAACAACTACGGTAGTATAGTGAACATAATCTTTTATACTTTACATGTTCTATTCTCTGTCTATTCTTCTCTACCTCTTGGGACTTACTGAGTGATTGTTCGCTCACGACATTCCTTTTCTATTCTTTCTTTGGAATGTTGTCAGGAGGACCCGACTTTCTGAAGATCGAGCCCAGCTCAGAAGGCTTGGAGCAGTTCATCGAGGACCCCGAGCTCTAGTTCACTTGTATATAGTTTTACTTGCAGTTCATGCCATTGTTTAGGCATCACTTTCCATTATTGTATTTACTTTCCAGTTGTATTGTAAAGAATATTTAATCAATAAAAAGTTGCTGTTCATTTATATCTCATGTCTTTCTTGTGTATATTTATTATATTACTTATTTACACTTAGCGTGCTTATTTCTGAGTAAATACGTCGCGGGCCTTGTCTCGTATCCTTATCCGTACACCGGGAAATGGGGCATGACAGCTTTAGATACTTAAGGTAAATCAGTTAACACCCAAGTGTTATTGGACATAATGGAATCCATTTCATTGTTTATGGTTTCTTTCCAAAATGCGGAGTCTTTCAAAACCATTGCATCACTATAGTTTTTAAGATCATCTTCTATATGGAGAACAATAGGTATTTTATTAATCTCCATATTTCTATCTTTTTCTATTAGAAAGACAATAGAATTAGGATCAACAAAGTCAGAATCTAGTGTTTTCTATTTTCTTATTCTTTGACTTTTTCTAACTTCTATAGGAGATTCAATAGATTTCTCTTTTATTTTCGTTTTTTTATAGATGACTTATGTTGAACAGTATCTGACTTGAAATTTGTTTCTAAAAATTC
Organism: Agapanthus africanus; assembly: GCA_030015575.1. NCBI lineage: Eukaryota > Viridiplantae > Streptophyta > Magnoliopsida > Asparagales > Amaryllidaceae > Agapanthus > Agapanthus africanus. The sequence continues at coordinate 160,117,011 of CM057350.1, read as the reverse complement.
AATATCTCTTGATTCAACTATTATATTATATTCCAAATCAAGAAGACTATAAATTTTACAATGTTCGGCATATCATATAAATACACTTTTGAGTGCTCTAGGACCTAATTTAGTCTGTTTAGGTTCAGAAACCCTATAATATGCCAAACACCCTCACACTCTTAAATAAACCATATTTTTGCATAATTCGTATTGACTAATTTTTGACTTCCTTGATGGAATTCTATTATGTAAATGGCAAGCCGTCAATAAAACTTCTCCCAATAAATTTAAAGACAATTTTGCATGTAACAACATAGAATTCACCATTTCCACAATAGAACGATTTTTCCTTTCCGCTAAACCATTTTGTTGAGGAGTATATGGTGCTGTCATTTCATGCACTATACCATATTGCTCACAGAAATTTATTTTAAACATAGAAAATGCTTCGTCTTTGCTTTTCATTAAGTATACATACATATATTTAGAGTGGTCATCTATAAAAGTAATGAAATACTTTTCCCCTTCTATAGTAACCATTCCATTAAGTTCACATATATCAAAATAGATTAAGTCTAAATTCCTGAATTTCTTTCAACCCTTGGAAAAGGCCTTTTAGACATTTTTGATTGTATACAAATCTCACATTTATGATCACTATTAAAATCATAAAAAATAACCAAGTTTATGTATATTATTTAAATATCGAAAATTTAAATTTCCTAATCTATGATACCATAAATTAAAAAATTCCGAGACATAAGCAGAAGTCACTTTATTTTCATTAATGCTAAATGCAAACATTCTATTACAAGAGTAGCCATTTCCTACAAAGGTCTCATTCTTCGACAAAATTAATTTGTCGGATTTAATTACAACTTTAAAGCCCATTTTACATAATAAATTAGCAGACACTAAATTCTTTCTCATATCAGGAACATAGAGAATATTCAATAATGTCATTTTCTTTCCAGAGATGAAGTGAAGATCAACATAACATTTTCCTTGTACAGGTGCACGGTGCTAGTTGCACATTAAGGCATCCTGGTCATCAGTTACCTCGTCAAAGTTCTTGAACATTGACTTATCTATGCAAATGTGGACTGCTGCGCCTGAGTCGAGCCAACAACTAGAATCTGAGTCTGCTATATTCACTTCAGAGATCATACCACTATTTACAACAATAAGTATGGCATAGTATGCCTTCTTAACGTTGTTCGCATGCTTCATTTCCTAATTTCCTCTTTTGTTGAAATCAGTTTTGCAGTACCTACATTTACGAGCAAAATGCCTTTCCTTACCGCAAATATAACAACCTTTATACTTTTTCAGGTTGTTATTGAATTTTTCTTTGCTGGGCTTGGAATAGTTTGGCTTAGCCTTCTTCTGAACAACACCTTCTATATGGTTAGTCTTAGGATCGTTTTCAATCTCATCTTTCTTGTCCCTTAGAAGAGCTTTCTCTTCAATTCACGGATTTCTTTGAATTTACTCGAGAGTGAAGTTTTCTGTCTTAGGAAGCAATTTCTTTTGGTAATTTTTCCAAGTATGAAATAGTTTCGATATGATTACTCCAACTTGGAAGGTTTCAGGCAATTTTATATTCAGAGCATTCATTTGATTGACAAGTAATTCAAGTTCATGACATTGGTTTAAAATAGACATTTTGTCAACTATACGATACTCAAAATATTTTGAAATTAAATACTTGTTTGTACCTTTCTCCTCCACTTTGTATTTGAACTTCAGAGCCATCTAAATTTCTTTTGCTGAAGTCGTTTTGGTGTAGTTATCAAAGAGGCAATCCGACAGGGTGTTAAGAATGTGACCTCTGTAGAGACATTCATCCTCTTCTCGTTTCTTTCTGGCCTTCACAACCGCTTCACTGTCAATATCCATAGGCGCTGGAATCGGTGTAAGATCGTCGTCAAGTATATAAAATATCTTCAACGCCGTCAGAAGGAAGCACATCTTGTCTGACCATCAGGTATAATTTGTCCCGTCAAACCGATCAAGTTTAACAATGTCTTGGTTCATAATTTTAAACGAGGTTAGGCTGGAATCCGACTTCATTATAGACGAAGATAAATCCTTGAAATTGTTAGAAATTTAGTGTTGGAATCGGAAAAATGAGGGGTACAAGTAAATGCATTTATTGACTCTGAGACACAATCAACTTTCTTCAAGGATTTATTTTTCCCCACTCAAATTGAGTTTGCTAAAGGGTTGCAGAGAAAGATCCCTTAAGATCCAGCAGAGTCTGAATTTCCTGCGATCAGAAAAAATCGAAAAACTTCGAAATTCTAACTAGTAAGCGAATAGTAAAGAAGAAGAAGTGGTAAAGTTCTTAAGAAAATCGGTTCTATCTATAGATTCTCAAAGGTCATCAAAAAAAGATTGTAACTTTTCAAAAAGACAAAAGTTCAAATTGCAAAATTCACAACCGCTCAAAACTGAGTTTTCGAAATTCAAATTTCAAAATGCACAACCCCTCAAAAACTCCATCTTCTTATCTTCTTATCTTATTATGACATGCATACTGGTGGAGTGGGTAGATATTGTTTTCCAAAGGTGGAGTATTAAATGTTGTGCTATAAGATAAGAAGGGAGAGGTAAACCCTAAATTTTTTTAGCTAGAGATAAAGAATCTCAATTTTATTCAAACACAAAAATTTGACTACATAAAATTGGCAAAACATCTTTAAATGTCAACTCAGCAAACCATAATAATCCAAAAGTTAAAGGTATTTTCAAGTTGGAAATAAATTTTTAGGGAAACATCGGAAAATAACTAAACTAATAAAACTGTCAAATCTGTACAGTAAACTTTAGAGCATCTGTACGTCCTTCAAACTACTTCAAATGCCCATTCAACAACATTGTTGAACGACTTTCAATTCAATATCATTTCCAAAAATGTATAATAATAGCTGTTCTAATGCCCAATTCAAAAGTCATAGCTTTCGAAAGTTGACCTAAAATCAATACCTCATTTCTGGATGTTTGGTGATGGAGCTCCTTTTCAGGCCTCCGTCAGATGTTGTCTTCCGTTGATCTCGCGGTGAACTTAGCTGACTATCCTTCGCTGCGTGTGGGTCTCAATGGGTTTTTGGAGGAAGAAGTGAGGTGAGGAAGTTGTTGCCGAGTACCTGCAAAAGAAGTCCCGGGATGGTTTGGTACCACCGAGGACCCTCCGACGCTCAAGTTAGTGATCAGATCCGAGCAGAGTAACGGCTTAAAAGTGTAAAGAATTGCTTACCAGACCCCTCTGTGGTGGGGGTTTATATAGCGGCGGTGGCACGCAGCAGCAGGTGCGAGGATCTTGCCGGCAGTTACGCCCCTGACGTCACGCCCGCGTAGAAAGCGGATCGCCCATTAATAGGGATTGATGGCGTGGAACGTGGGATGTTGCTGGCGTAGAATCTGCGCATGGCGAGATTTGCGGAGCGGCGGTTACGCCTGTGAGCGGTGACTTTGGTCGGAGGGCCGAGGAAGACGGCCATGGCTTGGAGCTCGGGACGAGCGAGGAGGCTGAGGAGTCCAGGTCTTGTGGCAGCCCGGTGCGAGCCACGGGGCCGAGGAGGCCAATTTGCAGGGGCCCCGATGGAGGCCAGCTTGTGCTTGCAGGTTGGGCACGGGGCGGCCTGGTCGGCCCCTGCGGGCCCTTTCTTCTGAGTTCTGGGACATGTCATCTGCCACGTGTCATGATCTTGGGGATCGCCAATATTGAGCGCTATCATTAGCCCCCCACTCTTGTCCCGACCAACTAGTGGTCGGGTCAGGAGTGGACTGCTGGGCCTCCCGAGGTGAGATCCTCTCTATGGTTTCGTCAGGACAAGTCCTCGGGCCGTCGGTTGTCTTTTCCGCTAGCGAATCAGGGCGAGATCTTTGCATTTAAAGAAGGTGCGCCGGTTCATGCACTCTGTAGTCGAAGCGATGGCCCACGTGTCGAGCGCCGATTAGCCGATGCGACGTGCGCAGGTCTGCGGCGTCTGATGGGACGCGGTCCAGCACTGGGATGCCACATGGAACGACCGTATCCGCTCGGCGCGAGGAGCCATTTTGGTGGGAGACGATGGGTATGCGGCAATAAATACGGGTGGGGCCCGTCCTAGGGCCCTTACTCTTTCATATTTTCCTCTCTCAAGCCTCAGCTGCTCGGCGCTCGTCTCCCCTGTTTCGTTTCCAACCTTTGAAGAATTTCTTTTCCCAGGTTAGATGTGTTCCTCTGTAGAATCGGTAGACATTGTAGGAGTAGATGCTAAGGTTCCTTTAGATGTGTCTGAGTCTCCTCGGGGAGCAGGGGCTGGGCCCTCTCCCCGGGGTCGTGAGGCGGGGGCCGCCTCCAGGGAGGAGGCGGCAGATGTGGCCCCCAGCACCTCGTGCTGGGTGAAGCATGAGGACGAGCTCGCCAACGCTCGAGCTCGTTTACACATTCCCTCGCGTTACACGCTTCGTCTGGCCGAGGAGGGAGAGGGGGCAGACCAGGTACGGGGCAGGGAGATTTCCCTGTATTTGGAAGCTTTTTGGGGCGAAATGCGCCTGCCCTTCTCTCCTGAGGTCATCGCCGCTCTGAATTTCTTCTGTTTGGCCCCCGGCCAGTTAGTGCCGAACGCGTGGAGGATCCTCCTTGGGTTCTTGATCCGCCTGAGGCTGCAGGCGGTTCCTTTCAGTCTTTCCCTTCTCGATTCCTCCCTTGTTTTCAAGAGTCACCCTGGCGGTCGAGCTGGCGACCCGAGGTTGATTTACTTTACTTTTAGGAAGCGGCCCGGGGTCGCTGCCGGGACCGGGGTCGTGGCCTTGCCCTCCTCCATTCACGATTGGAAAAAGAAATTTTTCTTCATTTCCCCTCCTGAGGGCGAGGACTGGCCGGTGCCCACTAAGTGGTCGAGGGAGAAGTGTCTGCCGGGGAACCTGTCCGATGACCCCGCTGCGGTGAGAGTGGCGTCATGGGAGCCCGTCCCTCGACATGACGTGCTGCTGTCCGAGAGGGTTTTGAGTTAGGTTGGGCTTAGCCTGTTGAGTTTGTCGGTAAGTTGGGCTTGCTTTTTGGGTTTACACTTTACTCGTGTTGCTGATCTGTTGGGTGTTTGTTTCATGCAGGATCCATGGACTTCGGCGTTCTCCGAGATGCTATGAGCCAGCCGAGGCAGCCCACTCGGGCCGGGGGCGCCAGCTCTTCTCGGGCGTAGCCCACTTCGTCCCCTACTGCCCCGGTGGCGGCGCCTCGAGGGCGCTCGGCGGCGGATCCCACCCCGGGCCCCAGCAGAGCATCGGGTCGGAAGCGGGCCCTGATTCTGGAGGACATGGCTTCGGAAGAGGAGACCGGCTCCCTCGGAGCCGCTTAAGAGGAGTTCCCGGAGACCCTCCCATTGTTAGTTATATGTATGCCCTAGAGGCCATTACTATACATAGGATGTATATTGTAGTGGATGCTTGAACATATATAGGGAGGAATTTCTTGCTCGACATGATAGTATGCTATCTGGTTACTCTTTACCTTAACGTGTACACTGATTGTCTCTCTGTTACATGTTGGTAAAGCCCTTAGGATGTGTACTTGACTACCTGGACTATGATGCGGATCATACTAGTGGGGACATGGTAGTCCATAAGTACATCCTTCAAGGTCCTTAGTCGTGGGTGTATCGAGACGGGGCATTGATATACCAGAGTAGACTAGCGTATACCCTCTCGACCCATACAGATGGGCGATGGATGATCCCATATCCATTGGTGTTTGACATCAGAGATGATATACGGGTGCTCAGTAGAGACTGGGTACACTGGAGGACTCGCCGAGAACTCCCAGATGGTATTATACCTTACGTCAGATGGCAGTTCTCTGGTGACACTGGTACAGGTTAGTCTGTAGACCCGAGATCGTCATAGAGTCTTGTGTGATTCCCACTGTGCTTTGATTTCCACCTTACCACGTCCAAGAGGGCGTGCAAAACGGTGGTTTTTGGGTACAGTCCCGATTCACATGGAGGCAATGAGCGATAGGAGGGGATTTGTCTCTCCCGGTATAGGGAGTTGATGTTGCGCTGTGTTCGATTGGCTATAACCGGAAATCCCTGGCCAGGGTTGCTGAGATTTACTGGTAAGTGTTATCAGTAGTATCTCGAACTGTTATAGACCACATATCGACACGACTTATCGAGCTACTGGGGTCTGACGTTTACCACCCCTAGGCAAGATATGCGACATATCAGACGACGAGACCGGACTGCACGGTAAGTGTTACTGGTTGGATTCACAGGAGTGTGAGAGGGCTTGCTCGTTGATCTTCTGATCGCTCAATACCCGGATGGCCGTTACGTTTAGCAGACCGCTTGCGGCTTGTGGGTGTTTGATATGATCATCACCTACTGCCGGCGTATTGACGAGTCTTTAGAGTCCTACACAGAGGTTTCCTGGCTCAAGCGAAACGAAATAGGAGCGCATATGAGATATGTGCGGGACCAAGAATAATGCCAGTATGTGATACTGAATTCTATTCTCGCGATTTGAATCATCAGACGGTTATATAAGATATAGCCGGGTTACCGAATCAAATGTTGATTCGATATATTGATGCACTTGATATTAGTCGGTTATATGCAGTATGACCGGATCATTAAATCAAGTGTTGATTTAATGATTTAATGTATAATTATATATTAGATATATTACTTTACATTGACTAATATTGTTCACTTAAGATTCTTTTTCTCACTAGATTGTGCACATTTTATATATGATATATGTTTGTGCACTAGTTTGTATCATGTTTGATGATACATGCAAACTTGGGTGTGTGTATGCTTTGAACCATGTTTAAGTTTATGGTTGGGTTTTATTTTATTTATTTTATTTTGTTTTTGGCAAAAACAAAATGGTGGCTTTATTTGTTTTCTTGCCTGAAGCTTCATGAAGTTTCTTTTAAGCATCTTTGAAAAAAATCTTAACCATTTTGTTTTTTCCTTTAACCTAACCATTACACCTAAACCTTAGTTTATTCTCTACATGTGTTTACCTCACCCATGATTGCTATATGATAGACTTCACTTGAATTTTCTAATTAGATAATTCATTCTTTTCTTTCTTCTTCATCTTCTTCAAGTGAAGAAGAAAGCTTTCTTGAAAATTCCAAGTGTTGAAATCAAGTGAGAAATCCAAATCCAAAGTGAACCCACTTCCTATTTCTTCATCCTCTACCACTTGCCATGTTGTATAGAGTGTTTTCTTCACAAGGTTCATGACCAAGTGAAGATGGAGCTTGAGTTTGAGTTGCCTCGACGTAGATCATCTTCGGCATCGAAGTCAACGACCTAGCCCGATCATTTCTCCGATGAAACCATCGCTAGAGTCCGGGATCCCGATGATCGCAGCGGAGGGACGTTATCACGAAGCTAAAGAAGTGGAGGACCGGATCTTCAAAGGTTATAATCCCTTTCACTTAGAGTTAAGTTGTTAACTTGCATTGTTTCGCCTTTACCTCTAGTTAACGATCTTGCATTAGGGTTTCTCGGCACATGAAAAATTTGATTTTGGCATGGTCGATGCCTTGTGGAACCTCTTGAGTGTGCCTAGGAACCCTACACCTCCCGGGGCCGGTCCTCGCCGACCGTAGTGGAGGAAGGGGGGCACCGGTTCGCGGTGCCTTCGGGGCTGTCGGTCGCGGACAGCCTCCTGCACGAGATAGAGACCTCGGTCGGGGTCGAGTTCCTGGAAGGACCCTCAGGGCCCAGCTGGCGTCGATCGCGCAGGAGTCCGTGCAGGTAAGCCCCTAGTTCATCGTGAGATTTGGCGCCTCTTTCTTTTTCTTCTTTTTGATCTTTTTGTGTCTTCCCAGGTTCTCTAGCACGTGGCCTTTGCCCTCCGCGTGGAGACCGAGGTGGTAACCTCGTCATTGGAGGCCGCGGGCCAGCTTGCCGCGCTGCAAGAGAGCTCCAGGCGTGAGCAAGAGGCGATTTCGGCGAGGATCGCCACCCTGGAGGGCGAGGTAGACGCCAGAAAAAGGGAGGTTGCCTAGCACCGCGAGGCCGCCCAGCACCGCGAGGCCGCTGTGATCGCCGAGGGCAAGCTCGAGGTCTCCCAGGTGCTCGCCGGCAACCTGAAGAAGACGGTGAAGGCCCTCCGAAAGGAGCTGGGGGCAGCGGCCGAGGCGTTTAAGTCGGCTGGATCGAGGGCCGTGGCGAGCTACAAAGGGTCGAAGGATTTTTATAACGACCTGGCCGTGGCCATGACCCGCATTTGGCACGACGCCCTCGATGCCGTTAAGTCTCGGATGCCAGATTTCGATGACGCGGACCTCCGGGCTGAGTTCTCCCTTGTGGGCGCCGACGAGCAAGGGGAAGAAGTCCCCGGCGATGAGGTGGTCGAGGACTCAGCGCCCCAAGTGGTGTAGGTCGAGGATCTCGAGGTCGCGCCCGGCCCCGAGGTGTAGAGCCCTCGTTCTCCTATCTTCATTTTGTTTTCCTTTTGAATTTTGTAAGGATGGGGAGCCAAAAAATACCCTTTGTAAAATAACTTTTGTCTTTGGCAGTAGTAATAAAGTTTTTTCTTAAAGTTTTTTCTTCAGCTCCATAGAATTGTGTTCTGCCATCTGTTTGTGAAGAATGCTCGTGGAATATTTTTGCCTGTATCGTTGTGCTTTTGCATCAGGTTAGCCATCTATCTAGCGATCGTCTGTCGAGTTGTCCGCAATCACTTGCCGACGAGCGCCTGTGAGGAGGTATCTCCCTGGGCCCCAGAGTCGAAGGAAGATCGTTTAGACTTGGACAGGCCTGACGCCCCTCACTGGGGTCTCGGGTCCGCGGCCACAGAGCATCTCTGCTTCCGAGCATTGGTCACCATCCGAGGTTGACTGGGCAGGGTAGCTGCCCCGTCACCTTTTGCAAAGGCTTCATGCTTCCTGGTTCGGGGGTTGGAGAGTTGCCCACTAAGGATGGCCGAGCAGGGCAGCCGCTCGGTTGCCCCTTGCGAGGGCTTGTGTCTTGGTGTTTGAGGGGCTGTGAGAAGTCCACTAAAGATGTCCGGGCAGTGGAGCTGCGCGGTGGCCTCTGGGTGAGGGCTTTGACCTCGGGCGTCGTGGGTAGGCAACTACCAGCCGGGGATGACTGAGCGGGGTAGCCACTTCTATCCCAGCGTCGCGGGTAGGGAGCTACCAGCCAGAGTTTTTACCGAGCAGGGTAGCTGCTCGGTTGCTTCTTGCGAGGACTTTGATCCTTCAGGACGGGGACCGAGCAGGGTTACTACCCAGTGCCTCTTGGCGAGGACTTTGATCCCTGTCGGTTGTGGTAGGAAGCTACCGGCCGGGGATAGCCGAGCGAGGGCCCGACTGCCTTTGGGAGGACTTTGGTCCTTGGCGCGGGGAGAGCTATAAGGTTGTAAGAAGCCTACCAAGGACCCTTGGCCGGGAAGGGTTACTGCCTGGTGCCTCTTGGCAAGGGCTTTTGTCCTGAAAGATAGCCAGGCGAGGGGACCTCGGGCCCGACTGCCTCTGAGAGGGCTTTTTGATCCCCGGCGTTGTGGCAGGGAAGCTGCCCGCCGGGGATAGCCGAGCGAGGGAACCTCGGGCTCGACTGCCTCTGAGAGGGCTTTTTGATCCCCGGCGTTGTGGCAGGGAAGCTGCTCGCTGGGGATAGCCGAGCGAGGGGACCTCGGGCCCGACTGCCTATGAGAGGGATTTTTGATCCCCGGCGTTGCGGCAGGGAAGCTGCCCGCTGGGGATGACTAAGCAGGGAGGCTGCTGGGCCGAATCTTGACGAGGTGTAGCCCGACCTTTCGGCTGTAGGTGTGGGGGATGGGAACGGTCGGGGTAACGGCGCGCGCAGCTAGCGTATTGAATGCGGGGGGAGGCAAAAAGACAGGGGCGCATCGCTTCGTTCCCACCGGATAATGCTCGATGGACGCCGCATGGCGGCGACTCCCTAGGCGAAAGCGGGCGGCTGTTGGGTAGCGCAGCGGGCTATATAAGGAGTACTGGTTCTTCCCCCCTTCGCAGACAGGCCATCGAGAATGGAGGATTTCCCGTTTACCATCCCCGACATCGTCAGCTTCGAAGATGTGTACCTTTACGACCCCTATTGCACCGAGGACACGGTGCAGTTGGTTTACGGGCGCATCGAGGATCATTTTGGCCGGCTGCTCCCCAGACGCTCCTCCCAGCTGTAGCTACTGATGTACTCCATCTGGAGGGCATCGCCGGGGATTTACAACCCTCTGTCGGAGCTGCTCTTCGATGAGGCTGTAGGAAAGCTGCGGTCTTTGAGGCGCTTCGGCTTAATCTCCGCGAACTGGCTGGCCAGCTCAGAGGCGCTCGTCCGCGAATGCTACGAGTTGAGACTCGGGGTTGATGCCCGCGGGGGGAACCGAGGACAGCGGTTAGACCTTGCGCGGCCCCGGTTGGCGGAGATTTTCGCCGAGTACCACGAGCAGTGCTTGATGCACCCCCTTCCCCCCTTATTATAATTTTCTTTCCTTTTTGCATGTATGGCTGGGGAGCCCATAATACCCTTTGAATAAACAAAGTTTTCCTTTCTTTTTTGCAATGCTCCATTGACCTTTATTTAATTAACAATAGATCCTAGGGCGAATTTACATTGCTTTAAAAGAAAGGTACAGGCTAGTAGATGCCTTTATTGACTTGGGCGGGGCTCCCTGAAGGGCTGTCTGCCCCCACGCTTGGTGTAGGGCATAGGGCTCCCTGAGCTCCGAGCTGGCCGTCCTCCGAACCAAGCATGATCAGACCGATGGTCAGGTCGGCGGGAGGGCGATGCTGCTCCTGCTCGCGGTCGGTCTGCTGTTTATCCCTCAGGTAGGCGGCGAGGTGCCCAGACCGGATGAGCTCTTCGATGTAGTCCCTCAGTTATTTGCAGTCCTCCGTGGCGTGGCCCAATACCCGATGGAAAGCGCAGTAGGGGCCCCGGGTTCACTTTGCGGCCTGACGCGGGACTGGAGGGAACTTGAAGAACCCCTCGTTCTGGGCCTCCTCCAGCAACACCGCGAGGGAGGCGTTGAGGGGGGTATACTCCTGGAACTTCGGGTGGTAGGGCTGGTGACGCTCCGGCCTCTCCTCCTGAGTCCTCTTCTTCTGGTCAGGACGTTCTGCCCGGGGAAGGTTAGCGTTCACCTCGGATTCCAGCTGGACCTCGCGCTCGGTCCACACCTTGACCTCGGCCATGGTCTTAGGTTGCGCCAACACGAAGGAGCGCAACCATTCCTTATGCCTCAGACTAGATCTGAGTGCCGTTATAACGGTTTCGTCTTGGTGCTCGGGTACCTCGAGAAGGGCATTGTAGAAATGGGTAATGTAGGCCTTAAACATTTTCTTGTCCCCACTCTTAACCGTGAAGAGGTAGTCGACCGTGCGCTTCTGTCGACGGTTCCCTACGAAATGGCCGAGGAACTGAGTAGCCAGCTCGTCGAAGGTCGAAATCGAGGGGGGCTCGAGCCCCCGGAACCAGTCCCGACCTGCACGGATGAGGGTGGCCGGGAAGGCTCTGTACTGGGCGGCGTCGGAGTGATCCTAGAAGCTCATCCCTGCGGTGAAAGCATCCAAGTGGTTCTTCGGGTCAGTTTTTCCGTCAAGCAAAGAGACCTTTGGGGATTGTTGCTCGAGAAGACGTGGACGGGGAGCAGTTCCTCGGTGAACGGCTTCGTGAGCGAGTCGGAGGCATACTTAGCTCCGTCGCTCGAGAGGTGAGCTTCTCGGCGCATGCCCTCGATCTTCTTCTCGAGGGCGTCGAGCCGACCGTGGTACCCCGAGGAATCGGCGCCTCAGGATCCCTGGCCCCCGCTGTGGGTGACCTGCGTCTAGGAGCGGCCCCGGTTCTTCTCAATGAGGTGCCTCAGGTCTCGGGGTGAGGTAGCTCTTGAGCCGCCTGGGCGGACCTCTTCTGTGTGGCCCCGCCGATGGTGGTGGGGTCGACCACGCCCGTGGATAAGCGAGGTGACTGACATCTCCTCAGGGGGATAGTGGTCACGAGGAGGCTCGAGGCGAGGCGCCCTGGCGGCGGATCTCGGTGTCGAGCCCTGGGGCTCCCAACGGGCCTCAGGGAGCACCGGTTCGAGAGACCGGCGGCCAGGGGACGCGGCCTGTTGGTGATCGGCCATCTAGACAGGGACAGAGCCTTCTGGAGGCGGTGGAGCGGCGATATAGGGCCCGGGCGCGGCCGTTTAGACGCGGACGTGGGCCTCCACGAGGGATTGCAGGCGATTTATCCGGCCTGCGAGGGCGTTGATGACTGTCATAGGAGGAGGTTCGTCCCCGCCTTCAGTGAGTGGAAGACCGCGGCTGGTACCGGGATCCCTAGGATGGTCGTCTGCCATGAGGGTGGAGATAGGAAGGCCAACTTTGTATTTAGTGGAGTTGTGTTCCTACAGACGGCGCCAACTGATGGAGCTCCTTTTCAGGCCTCCGTCAGATGTTGTCTTCCGTTGATCTCGCGTTGAACTTAGCTGACTATCCTTCGTCGCATGTGGGTCTCAATGGGTTTCTGAAGGAAGAAGTAAGGTGAGGAAGTTGTTGCCGAGTACCTGCAAAGAAGTCCTGGTGTTGTTTGGTACCACCGAGGACCCTCCGACGCTCAAGTTAGTGATCAGATCCGAGCAGAGTAACGGCTTAAAAGTGTAAAGAATTGCTTACCAGGCCCCTCTGTGATGGGGGTTTATATAGCGGCGGTGGCACGCAGCAGCAGGTGCGAGGATCTCGCCGGCAGTTACGCCCCCGACGTCACGCCCGTGTAGAAAGCGGATCGCCCATTAATGGGAATTGATGGCGTGGGATGTGGGATGTTGCTGGCGTAGAATCTGCGCATGGCGAGATTCGCGGAGCGGCGGTTACGCCTGTGAGCGGTGACTTTGGTCGGAGGGCCGAGGAAGACGGCCACGGCTTGGAGCCCGGGATGAGCGAGGAGGCCGAGGAGTCCAGGTCTTGTGGCAGCCCGGCGCGAGCCACGGGGACGAGGAGGCCGATTTGCAGGGGCCCCGAGGGGGGCCAGCTTGTGCTTGCAGGTCGGGCACGGGGCGGCCTGGTCGGCCTCTGCGGGTCCTTTCTTCTGAGTTCTGGGACACGTCATCTGCCACGTGTCATGATCTTGGTGATCGCCAATATTGAGCACTATCATTTGGATTTGTTTATGTTCTAACGACACATAAATTCTTGCACTACCCGCACCGCGTCATATTAGAAGAAGTTGGCCACCATATTGATCCCTCTAACATTGTCACTCACGAAAGACACTTTTTCCAAATGCTTACAAAGACAAGCAACTACCTGATCCTCAAAACCTAACCACACAAATTTAAAATGACATGCAAGTTAAGAGCTATTATATATTGTTGCATGCATGTCATCGTGTGGTGCTCAAGTTAGTTAATGTTTGTTAGTGTTTGGTTTGTTTTAAGGACCCCAATTCCTCAAAAAGAGAAATAAAATTGTTCCTTGTCCCCATTCTTGATAAGATCTAACGCCACGCTGCCACGTGTGCTCCTCTAGGTGAGCTGATGGTTCTAATCTGATGTTGATGCACAAATTAGATATTATTTAAAATTATTAGATTGATTATGGTTTTCTTATTATCTAATCCTTTTGATCCCGATAGAAGAGTTGTGATAATTAAGAAGACACGAGGAGAGAGGAACATTCCTAAACAAATGGAAGCCTGGATCCCTTCCATCTACAAATAGAATTCCACACGTGTGACTGGTGGATGGAATTTAAAAGAAGGATTTGAATGGCATGTGTGAGAGCGCAGATGGAGATGGGAGGGGCAGGAAGGTTTCATGCCGGGATGGAACCAGGTTTGGGGCGGGCGGGGGCGGGGGGGGGGGGGGGGGGGGAGACTAGTATAAAAGCCGATTGATGCTTAATCAAAGAGGGAAAAAAGTCAGATTAACGTCATCGTAACCTATTCTATTGTAAAAAATTGAATATCTCAATAGGGACTATTTGATTCTAATAAAACAAAAGATTATAAATCAAGCATTAGATTATGATAACTCATTATCAAAGGATCATAAATGTTAGAAAACATGAATTTTCATAGAATTAGACCTCTCCTTCTGGTGGTTTGTTTATTCTTGCTCATTCCTTGGTGCATAATTAGTTTATTTTTCGTTCTCTCCATTTTTCTTAAGTAGAGAAGACTTTGTTTATATTTTCTTAATAAGGTTTGAAACTGAAAATCCAATCTTTTTCTCTAAATTTTATATAGATTAATGAGATCTAAGGTACATACTATGTATTATAAGAACTTGGATTATGTTAAACTAGAATTTAACAATAGGATTTATATTATAAAAACTAACCTTTTCTATAAACATGATCCTGACATAAGTTTTAAATTGTTTATTTAAATGGATTGCAAATAAATCAAAGATTAATTGTTGCCCTATAAATTAGGAAAAAACTAGAAGCTCTTTCGAATCTTGCATTTCTTTTGAAGTTCAATAATTTTTTATGTACACAATATGAACTGAATTTATTGTCTTAACCATACAAAATACTTATACCTCCTTAAATTAACATGATTACGTGGAGATCTGAGAGAAAATAGGAACGAGGGAGGGGCAAGATTTGATCAAACCCATATAGATTCTCGGAAATTGGGGTGGGGGGGGGGGGGGGGGGATCGCCCCCTATCTCGAAGATGGTTCCATCCCTAGTTTCATGCTAGTTATATCGGAAGCATAAAATGGAACTAGTTATTCCATCCAATCCAGAAGAATTCATATAAGCTACCAGGTTGATTCGAAAATGGTTAAGCATTTCTCAAATGAAAATATGAGACGTACGGACTTTTTTGTTTGGTTTATTTTTTTGTTGTGTTTTCTAGATTCAAATTTAAATCGTTGAGAGTAATTTCAAAAGCGAATACGAAGTCCTAAATCCTGAATGATTATTTTCCCAATTTATTGCAGAAAATTTATTTCTAGAGTTGGCTATGGACCAATTTCAAGTAACAGAAATAATATTTTATTATATTATCACTATTTATTTTGTTGAAAAAGTTGTTTTTGGTCTATTTTCCTTGAAATAATTGTTAGTGTATATGCCCTAGAGGCCATTACTGTATCATACTGGTTTGTATATTACTTAATGGATGCTTGGGATATTCACCTTGTATATACAATCTTGCTCAAAATAGTAGTATGCTACTTGGTTTGTTTCTACTTCAATGTGTACATGTGTTTATTTTTGTATATCGCCTATACACATTAGTAGAGCCCTTAGGATCTTTGCTTGATTACCAGCGATGTGATGGCCGTCACACTAGTGGGGCTGGGTAATCTATAAGCACATCCTTATGCAGGTCCCTGGTCGCAGGACTATCGAGACAGGGCATCGATACTCCGGAGTAGACCAGCGCATGCGCTTCTCATCCCAGTGTGGGAGACGGTCTGTCCCACAGCCGTCAGTACGTCGTACTTGAGATAGTATGCGGGTGCTCGTTAGATTACGGGTACACTGGACAGGACTCGTCGGGAACTGACTAGTTGGTATTATACCTATCGTCAGTTATCAGTTCCCAGGTGATATGAGTACAGCTTAGTCCGCTGACTTGACACTGTCACTTCGCCTCGGGTGTGTTCCCACTGTACTTTGATCACTACCCTACCACGGCTCAAAGGAGTCGTGCAAACAGGTGGTGGTTGGGTGCAGTCCCGAAGCACTTGGAGGCAGTGACGGTTAGACAGGATTCGTCTCTCCCGGTATTGGGGGTTGACATCGCGCTGTGTCTAGGAGAGCCATTACACGAGTAGTCCCTGGCCAGGGCAAACGAGATATACTGGTAGGTTTCCAGTGTTATCTCAGGGTGTATTGGGCTTCACTCCGGCACGACTTGTACCGCTATTGGGGGACTGACGTTTACCGCCCCCTAGGCCCGCCATGCGATGTATCAGACGAACAGACCGGACTGTACGGAGAATGTCACACTCAGGCTCAGTAGGAGTTCAGATGGGTTTCGCCTCGTCGGTCTTCTTGTCGGCATTACCTGGGGACCGTTACGCACAGCTAGTGCCGCTTGCGGTCTGTGGTTAAACCCACTGCCAGCGTAGTGTCGAGTCTTTAGAGTCCCACACAGAAAGCTTTTCGCCTTTAGGCAAAAGAGTAGAGGTCGCATGGTATTGCGACAGGTCGCATGGTTTTGCGACAGGGTTCGGTCACATCCGTGCACTTGTGCACGTACAGTGTCCGGACAGTTTACACTAGCGGGCTTTGGTTTAAGCCAGATCCTAGTGTACCTTATGGGATTGGATTTATCCAGTTTGCATTCGTGTTCCTCGGAACGCGGATGCGGGTGTGTATGCACAGTTGACAGGGAGGCAGAGGCAGCGGATTCTCATTAGGGTTGTTGACAGTTGACTGTTGACTTTTTGACTTTATGCTCAACCCTAATGAGAATATGATATGTGATTAACTATTATATTAATTAAGTATTATGGTGATATGGTTGTTGACTTGTTGACTTTTGTTGACTTGTTGACTTTGGTGACTTGTTGACTTTTGTTGACTTGTTGACCGGTTGACTAGGCTTGACTAGTTGACCATCATGATAACCATGGTTATCATTTCATGCCAAAGACTTTTTCTTGCTTGCTCATTTGAGTAAAATGAGTGCATGACATGATAAGGTTATGGTTGCTTCTAACCATCACATAAGACTTTTTTGATATGATGAGTTATGATCACTTTGGATTATGAGAGGGTGAGAGACAAAATACTTGCTCATTCTTTCTTGCTCATTCTCTCTCTTGTTCTTGAGCTCTCCTCTTGCTCTCACCCTCAACCTCTTGCTCCCTTTCTTGATCTATGGTTCTCTTGTCTCATGAGTTGAGAATCAAGAACCATAGATAAAATCCCATTCTATTTCCTCTCTACTCATTCTAGTTCACTAGGTTTAGCAAACCAAGTGAACTAGTTTCTTCAAAGAACGAAGAAGGAGCTAAAGGTTGGAGCTTTCAAGTGGATCTATCTTCGGCGTACGGAGACAACGAGAAGGAGCCATCGAACCACCATCGGAGCTTGAAGAGAAGGAGTTCAAGTTTAGGTATAACCATCTTCATCCGAGTAGCTAAATATCTTTAGCTTAGTTTGCTAGTTTTAGTTTAGGTAAAGATCCCGACCTAGTTTAGTCCATGTTGCCTCTTGCGTTAAAATTTTGATTTTATACCGTTTCCGCCTCCCCGTAAGAACCGGGGGTCGCAACGTGGACTTACAGTGGTATCAGAGCCTAACTAAACTTAAACTAGCTTGGTAGTGAAGTGTAACGAAGTTCGGAACCGGAAAAATCCAAAAACCAAACTTTTACAAAAACTGAGTTTCTGTTGAAATTTTTTTGGCTCAAAATGAAAAACTTTACACTTGTAAATTCGGCTCAGGCTTTTGTGTGAACACCCAAGAAAAACGATACAGTAATTCGTCCAAACCGCCGCCCATCCGCCGCGTGATCTAGGCATCCACCGCGGAAGCGCCGCGCGTTGTCGCCTTCTGTGCATCGTTTTTCGTGCAGTGTGTGTCTGTGTTGGTTTTGGGATTTTTGATATATATTATATGTGCCCAGATTTTCCAGAAAAGATATTTCCTTTTGGGGTCCTATAATTCCGTATTTTTTCCGAACTTCACTGCACTTTGACTATGATGGTTATATCTGTGATGTTTGCATGTATTGAACGTCGGCCAATCGCTATAAGTCGATTGGTCGGGGTTATACATGATCTGTAATGTGCTGGAATGTGTATATAAATATGTTGGATTGTCGCGGGTGAATAGCCGGGGGTTGTGAGACGAGAGTTTTCTTTTCTTGCAATTCATGTAAATTTGTAAATTGATGTAATAATTATTTGTATGGCCGCACAACCGGGTCGGGGTTGTAGCCGTCATTGTATAATTTCTTTTTACTGTTTTTGCTCCTAGGATAGACCCATGGAGGGGTGCACAAACTACCGGGTATGCCGAAGTGTCGAGTGGCCTACTCATGGAGATGAGGGAGGTTGCTACGCTTCGGGTACTTGGCGGGTAGTTTGCCGCACCCGTAGGGGTCTTGGGTGGGGTTTTGGCTATTCACCGCGACCGTGTAATCTGTTTTTGTTACAGGCTCGTACAAATTACAGATTCCTAGTATATCCAATGTATTTATCTGTGATCTGAAATGTTTATCATTGCAGTATATCTATATATGATATTATTTAGGCGTTGCTTATGTTTTACAGACGCGCTAGCCCAGCCCCCGCTCTGTCGTTAGTTAAGTAACCTAACGGGTAATGACGGGGCCCCGTGGCGAATGCGAATGGCATAAGCGTACGTCATATTTTGGTTGTTTTCTGCGATGGTAGGATTAAATGATGGGACGCATTAAAAGAACTAATGCAAGAATATCACGCATTAAAAGAACTAATGCAAGATAATAAACCAAGTTAAAGTCGTTGGAACACTTTCGAAAAACCACTCGGTTCTTTTCAAAAACAACTTTTAAATGCGGAGCTTGAGCCACTCCTTTTAAAAGCTATCTCGTTCCATCGACCAAATCAAGTTCACTACGTTCACGGTTTTGCCAAAACCATTCGTAGCCCTCCGTCGTTTCGTATGAATATTCAATAGTATTCAAGCTGTGTTTGTTGACCTTCGTCAAGGCATAGTGATTGGTAGCTATTGGGTATTCATATGTAGCATAGATAGATGCGTTGGTTTGGGACATTCGCATTACCTTGTTGACCTTCGTCAAGGGTATATACGGATGGATTCAAATTAACCTGGATAATGACGGGCAGAACTTGACATGTGACTTATGATTTGTTGACCTTCGTCAAGGTCATAAGAGCATGGGGCAAAAATCCACATCGGGAGTTTCATAAGTACTGAAACTTGCTAGATTTGCATACCATTTGGAGTGTGATGATTCTGGTAGGATTCCTTCAGTTTCGTCACGCGATGATATTTGGATCCCGATCCTACTGTGAGTATATGCTACTCCTCGGGAAATTTCTCACTTAACGATCAATGCTATAAACCTAGTAGGTGCCTAGAAAGGTGTTAGCGGGGCTACGCCCCCAGGGAAAAGAGGTTCTCTAATTAAGGAACTTCGCGAAAGCGTTGGAAAACCTCCCTCGAAGTACCGACACCGGCCTGGCTGAACGGTTAAGCAAGTATTGTACGGTGGGATTGATCTTGACTAATTCTTCCTTTATGGTTTGAGGAGGGATTCGAGAAACAGTGGGAGCCATCCTGTTTAGACAAACTAAAAACCACTCTAAACTTGCAAGAGCATCATGCTGAGTGTTTCTTCTTCTCTCTCCTAATTGCAGCGACCAATCAACATGACTGGACTTAAGTTACTCCTAGATAAAAACAAACTGACAGGGCCAAACTACAAAGATTGGCTCAGGAATGTCAAGATAGCAATCACTTATGACAAGCTGGGGTATCTTCTTACCACCAAAGCTCCCCCTGTCCCTGGTCCAACTTCCAGCGTCGCGGATAAGGAAATCCGCAAGACTTGGGAGATTGATAGCGCGAAGGCCAAGTGCCTCCTGCTTGCCTCGATGGACAACGAACATCAGAGGAGGCATGAGAATATGGACATGGAGTCCATATTGCTCCATACAAAAGAACTGTATGGAGAGCAATCACGTATCGCAAGATACGAAGCGTCGAAAAAGTTATTTTCGACAAGAATGGTCGTCGGATCATCAGTAGCCGAGCACGTGCTAAAGATGATCGGCTTCATTGAGGAGCTCGCTGACCTAGGGATCACATTGGAGAGTGAGCTATATACGGATATAGTTCTCCAGTCCCTTCCTTCCACTTACGCCCAGTTTATACTGAACTTCAACTTACAAGAAAAAGAGGTTGAACTTTCAGAGCTCCTCAACATGCTGAGGAGCGCAGAGGGCACCCTACAGAAAGGTAGGGATACATCCACTTTGTTTGTAGGAGGATCATCTTCTTCTAGGTCCAAGGCGAAAGCCAAGGGAAAGAAGAAGAAGGCCCCCGCCAAACCAAGGGGCGGTGTTAGTAAAGTGGATACGAAGGGAAAAGCAAAAGCAACAAAGATAGCGGGGAAGCTTGTGGATAAGGAAGAATGCTTCTATTGTCATAAGAAAGGACACTGGAAGAATGATTGCAGGGCCTGGAAGGCCAGAACACAGGAATTGAAGCAGGTTGCAGCTTCAGCTTCAGGTGTGTATGTTATTGAAAACTGTCTTTCAATAAACTCTACTTCCTGGGTATTGGATACCGGATCAGGATCTCATATCTGTAATTCTTTGCAGGCGTTGAGAAACCGTAGGGTTTTGAAGGCAGGTGACATGACCCTCAGAGTTGCAAACGGAGCTAGCATGGATGCTAAAGCCGTGGGGGACTATCACCTGGGAATGTCAGATGGACATGTTTTGGTTTTGCGTAATTGCTTTTTTGTACCCAACGCAACTTGTAATATCATTTCTGTATCTTTAGTTTCTAAAGAAGGTTATGAATTTGCGTTTGTAAGTAATGTTGTAAACATTCACCTTAATCAAGTTTTGATTGGGTCAGGTACATTGAGTAATGGTGTATACGTGTTAAACCAACCACAGATTTTTAATGTCCAGAATACACACAAAAGAAAGTCTCCAGAACTAAATCAGACTTTCTTATGGCATTGTAGATTGGGTCACATCAATGAGAGAAGGTTGACTAAGTTACATACAGAAGGATATTTGAATGCGTTCGAATATCAATCGTATGCCACTTGTCAATCTTGTCTCAAAGGAAAGATGACAAAGACTCCATTTACTGGACAAGGAGTAAGAGCGAGCGAGCTCTTGGGACTCGTACACAGTGACGTGTGCGGTCCAATGTCTACACATGCCCGAAGCGGACATTCTTACTTCATTACTTTTACGGATGACTTCTCAAGGTACGGTTATGTCTTCTTAATGAAACATAAGTCCGAGGCCTTTGGAAAATTCCAGGAGTATAAGAATGAAGTAGAGAAACAGACCGGCAAAAGTATTAAGATTCTAAGATCGGATCGAGGTGGAGAATACTTAAGTGCCGAATTCCTGAATTACTTAAAAGAGAATGGTATTCTCTCTCAGCTTACTCCTCCATACACTCCGCAACATAATGGTGTATCGGAGAGACGGAACCGAACCCTATTGGATATGGTTCGGTCCATGATGAGTAACGCTGAGTTACCGCGATCATTCTGGGGATATGCACTAGAAGCAGCTGCGTATCTCTTGAACAAGGCTCCCACCAAGACTGTGCCTACCACCCCATATGAGATGTGGACTGGGAAGAAACCCTGTCTTAAGTATCTCAAGGTATGGGGATGTCCAGCTTTTGTAAAGAAGCAGCATGCGGACAAACTTGAGGCACGTTCAGTACAGTGTAAGTTTGTGGGATACCCAAGGAACTCCAGGGGGTATCTTTTCTATTCCGCTGAGGAACAAAAGGTTTTTGTTTCTCAGCATGCCCGCTTCTTGGAAACTGAGTTTTTGGAAACCCAGATAAGTGGGAGCACAATAGAACTGGAAGAAGTTCCAGAACCACAGACTGTTACTGAAAGCTTAGTGGAACCAGAGGGTTCAACAGAACAGGACATTCCTGCGCCACTCCGCAGGAGTAGTAGGCAGTCTCATCCGCCCGAGAGATACTACGGTTTTCTCATAGACGGGGATAGAGAGGATTGCATCATAGATTATGATGAGCCTACTAGCTTCCAGCAGGCCGTTCAGAGCGTTGACTCAGTGAAATGGCTGGATGCAATGCGGACCGAAATGGAGTCCATGTACACCAACAAGGTATGGACGTTGGACATTGCTCCAGACGGGGTAAAACCCGTAGGATGCAAGTGGATCTTCAAAAGGAAGATTGGTGTAGATGGACAGGTTGAGACCTATAAAGCTAGGCTGGTAGCGAAGGGTTTTCGTCAAAGACCTGGCTTGGACTACGACGAAACCTTTTCTCCAGTAGCCATGCTGAAATCCATTCGGATCCTTCTTGCCATTGCTGCCTTCCACGATTATGAGATCTGGCAAATGGACGTAAAGACAGCTTTTCTAAATGGAAATTTAGAGGAGTGTGTCTATATGGACCAGCCAGAGGGTTTCATTCAGAGTGGGAGCAGCGGAAAGGTGTGCAAGTTGCTTAAGTCCATCTATGGACTAAAGCAGGCATCGCGGAGTTGGAACATCTGCTTTGATGAGACGGTCAAAGAATTTGGCTTTATCAAAAATCCAGATGAACCATGCATCTATAGTAGATTTGTAGCGAGAACTGTAGTATTCCTCGTTTTATACGTGGGGACATTCTCTTAATAGGAAATGACATTCCTATGCTACAATCTGTCAAGGGGTTCTTGTCACACAGGTTCTCCATGAAAGACCTGGGTGATGCCTCATACATTCTGGGTATCCGGATCTACCGTGACAGATCCAAGAGGATATTAGGACTTTCTCAGTCCAGGTACATCGACACCGTGCTGAAAAGATTCAGTATGGAAGATTCCAAGCGTGGTAACCTACCGGCTTGTCACGGGATCACCCTCTCTAAAGAGATGTCTCCCAAGACTGATTTGGAGAGGGATCGCATGTCTATTATACCCTACGCTTCTGCGGTAGGCTCTATAATGTATGCGATGTTGTGTACCAGACCGGATGTAGCTTATGCACTGAGTGTGGTAAGCCGGTATCAGTCTAACCCTGGGGAGAAACACTGGATAGCGGTAAAGAACATTCTCAAGTACCTGAGAAGGACTAAGGAGATGTTCTTGGTGTATGGCGGAAAAGACCTCCAGATCGAGGCCTTTGCTGACTCCAGCTTCCAGAGTGACAAGGATGATTCCAAGTCCATGTCGGGTTTTTTCTTTACCCTCAATGGAGGGGCGGTGTGTTGGAAGAGTTCCAAACAGGAAACCGTTGCAGACTCGACGATGGAAGCGGAATACATCGCTGCATCTGATGCCGCAAAAGAAGCTGTCTGGATGAGGAAGTTCTTGAAAGAACTTCAGGTGGTTCCGTCCATTGTTGATCCAATACCTCTGTATTGCGACAACAACGGGGCTATAGCTTTAGCGAAGGAACCCAGGTCCCATCAGAGATCCAGGCACATCTTAAGGCGGTATCACCTGATCAGGGAGATCGTAGATCGCCAGGAGATCGAGGTTCGGAGAGTCGCTTCAGAAGATAACACTGCTGATCCATTCACCAAGGCCCTGCCCCAGACTCAGTTCGAGCGGCTGATCGAGATGATAGGTCTTCGATACGCCAGTACATGGCCTTAGTGCAAGTGGGAGATTGTTAGTGTATATGCCCTAGAGGCCATTACTGTATCATACTGGTTTGTATATTACTTAATGGATGCTTGGGATATTCACCTTGTATATACAATCTTGCTCAAAATAGTAGTATGCTACTTGGTTTGTTTCTACTTCAATGTGTACATGTGTTTATTTTTGTATATCGCCTATACACATTAGTAGAGCCCTTAGGATCTTTGCTTGATTACCAGCGATGTGATGGCCGTCACACTAGTGGGTCTGGGTAATCTATAAGCACATCCTTATGCAGGTCCCTGGTCGCAGGACTATCGAGACAGGGCATCGATACTCCGGAGTAGACCAGCGCATGCGCTTCTCATCCCAGTGTGGGAGACGGTCTGTCCCACAGCCGTCAGTACGTCGTACTTGAGATAGTATGCGGGTGCTCGTTAGGTTACGGGTACACTGGACAGGACTCGTCGGGAACTGACTAGTTGGTATTATACCTATCGTCAGTTATCAGTTCCCAGGTGACATGAGTACAGCTTAGTCCGCTGACTTGACACTGTCACTTCGCCTCGGGTGTGTTCCCACTGTACTTTGATCACTACCCTACCACGGCTCAAAGGAGTCGTGCAAACAGGTGGTGGTTGGGTGCAGTCCCGAAGCACTTGGAGGCAGTGACGGTTAGACAGGATTCGTCTCTCCCGGTATTGGGGGTTGACATCGCGCTGTGTCTAGGAGAGCCATTACACGAGTAGTCCCTGGCCAGGGCAAACGAGATATACTGGTAGGTTTCCAGTGTTATCTCAGGGTGTATTGGGCTTCACTCCGGCACGACTTGTACCGCTATTGGGGGACTGACGTTTACCGCCCCCTAGGCCCGCCATGCGATGTATCAGACGAACAGACCGGACTGTACGGAGAATGTCACACTCAGGCTCAGTAGGAGTTCAGATGGGTTTCGCCTCGTCGGTCTTCTTGTCGGCATTACCTGGGGACCGTTACGCACAGCTAGTGCCGCTTGCGGTCTGTGGTTAAACCCACTGCCAGCGTAGTGTCGAGTCTTTAGAGTCCCACACAGAAAGCTTTTCGCCTTTAGGCAAAAGAGTAGAGGTCGCATGGTATTGCGACAGGTCGCATGGTTTTGCGACAGGGTTCGGTCACATCCGTGCACTTGTGCACGTACAGTGTCCGGACAGTTTACACTAGCGGGCTTTGGTTTAAGCCAGATCCTAGTATACCTTATGGGATTGGATTTATCCAGTTTGCATTCGTGTTCCTCGGAACGCGGATGCGGGTGTGTATGCACAGTTGACAGGGAGGCAGAGGCAGCGGATTCTCATTAGGGTTGTTGACAGTTGACCGTTGACTTTTTGACTTTATGCTCAACCCTAATGAGAATATGATATGTGATTAACTATTATATTAATTAAGTATTATGGTGATATGGTTGTTGACTTGTTGACTTTTGTTGACTTGTTGACTTTGGTGACTTGTTGACTTTTGTTGACTTGTTGACCGGTTGACTAGGCTTGACTAGTTGACCATCATGATAACCATGGTTATCATTTCATGCCAAAGACTTTTTCTTGCTTGCTCATTTGAGTAAAATGAGTGCATGACATGATAAGGTTATGGTTGCTTCTAACCATCACATAAGAATTTTTTGATATGATGAGTTATGATCACTTTGGATTATGAGAGGGTGAGAGACAAAATACTTGCTCATTCTTTCTTGCTCATTCTCTCTCTTGTTCTTGAGCTCTCCTCTTGCTCTCACCCTCAACCTCTTGCTCCCTTTCTTGATCTATGGTTCTCTTGTCTCATGAGTTGAGAATCAAGAACCATAGATAAAATCCCATTCTATTTCCTCTCTACTCATTCTAGTTCACTAGGTTTAGCAAACCAAGTGAACTAGTTTCTTCAAAGAACGAAGAAGGAGCTAAAGGTTGGAGCTTTCAAGTGGATCTATCTTCGGCGTACGGAGACAACGAGAAGGAGCCATCGAACCACCATCGGAGCTTGAAGAGAAGGAGTTCAAGTTTAGGTATAACCATCTTCATCCGAGTAGCTAAATATCTTTAGCTTAGTTTGCTAGTTTTAGTTTAGGTAAAGATCCCGACCTAGTTTAGTCCATGTTGCCTCTTGCGTTAAAATTTTGATTTTATACCGTTTCCGCCTCCCCGTAAGAACCGGGGGTCGCAACGTGGACTTACAGTGGTATCAGAGCCTAACTAAACTTAAACTAGCTTGGTAGTGAAGTGTAACGAAGTTCGGAACCGGAAAAATCCAAAAACCAAACTTTTACAAAAACTGAGTTTCTGTTGAAATTTTTTTGGCTCAAAATGAAAAACTTTACACTTGTAAATTCGGCTCAGGCTTTTGTGTGAACACCCAAGAAAAACGATACAGTAATTCGTCCAAACCGCCGCCCATCCGCCGCGTGATCTAGGCATCCACCGCGGAAGCGCCGCGCGTTGTCGCCTTCTGTGCATCGTTTTTCGTGCAGTGTGTGTCTGTGTTGGTTTTGGGATTTTTGATATATATTATATGTGCCCAGATTTTCCAGAAAAGATATTTCCTTTTGGGGTCCTATAATTCCGTATTTTTTCCGAACTTCACTGCACTTTGACTATGATGGTTATATCTGTGATGTTTGCATGTATTGAACGTCGGCCAATCGCTATAAGTCGATTGGTCGGGGTTATACATGATCTGTAATGTGCTGGAATGTGTATATAAATATGTTGGATTGTCGCGGGTGAATAGCCGGGGGTTGTGAGACGAGAGTTTTCTTTTCTTGCAATTCATGTAAATTTGTAAATTGATGTAATAATTATTTGTATGGCCGCACAACCGGGTCGGGGTTGTAGCCGTCATTGTATAATTTCTTTTTACTGTTTTTGCTTCTAGGATAGACCCATGGAGGGGTGCACAAACTACCGGGTATGCCGAAGTGTCGAGTGGCCTACTCATGGAGATGAGGGAGGTTGCTACGCTTCGGGTACTTGGCGGGTAGTTTGCCGCACCCGTAGGGGTCTTGGGTGGGGTTTTGGCTATTCACCGCGACCGTGTAATCTGTTTTTGTTACAGGCTCGTACAAATTACAGATTCCTAGTATATCCAATGTATTTATCTGTGATCTGAAATGTTTATCATTGCAGTATATCTATATATGATATTATTTAGGCGTTGCTTATGTTTTACAGACGCGCTAGCCCAGCCCCCGCTCTGTCGTTAGTTAAGTAACCTAACGGGTAATGACGGGGCCCCGTGGCGAATGCGAATGGCATAAGCGTACGTCATATTTTGGTTGTTTTCTGCGATGGTAGGATTAAATGATGGGACGCATTAAAAGAACTAATGCAAGAATATCACGCATTAAAAGAACTAATGCAAGATAATAAACCAAGTTAAAGTCGTTGGAACACTTTCGAAAAACCACTCGGTTCTTTTCAAAAACAACTTTTAAATGCGGAGCTTGAGCCACTCCTTTTAAAAGCTATCTCGTTCCATCGACCAAATCAAGTTCACTACGTTCACGGTTTTGCCAAAACCATTCGTAGCCCTCCGTCGTTTCGTATGAATATTCAATAGTATTCAAGCTGTGTTTGTTGACCTTCGTCAAGGCATAGTGATTGGTAGCTATTGGGTATTCATATGTAGCATAGATAGATGCGTTGGTTTGGGACATTCGCATTACCTTGTTGACCTTCGTCAAGGGTATATACGGATGGATTCAAATTAACCTGGATAATGACGGGCAGAACTTGACATGTGACTTATGATTTGTTGACCTTCGTCAAGGTCATAAGAGCATGGGGCAAAAATCCATATCGGGAGTTTCATAAGTACTGAAACTTGCTAGATTTGCATACCATTTGGAGTGTGATGATTCTGGTAGGATTCCTTCAGTTTCGTCACGCGATGATATTTGGATCCCGATCCTACTGTGAGTATATGCTACTCCTCGGGAAATTTCTCACTTAACGATCAATGCTATAAACCTAGTAGGTGCCTAGAAAGGTGTTAGCGGGGCTACGCCCCCAGGGAAAAGAGGTTCTCTAATTAAGGAACTTCGCGAAAGCGTTGGAAAACCTCCCTCGAAGTACCGACACCGGCCTGGCTGAACGGTTAAGCAAGTATTGTACGGTGGGATTGATCTTGACTAATTCTTCCTTTATGGTTTGAGGAGGGATTCGAGAAACAGTGGGAGCCATCCTGTTTAGACAAACTAAAAACCACTCTAAACTTGCAAGAGCATCATGCTGAGTGTTTCTTCTTCTCTCTCCTAATTGCAGCGACCAATCAACATGACTGGACTTAAGTTACTCCTAGATAAAAACAAACTGACAGGGCCAAACTACAAAGATTGGCTCAGGAATGTCAAGATAGCAATCACTTATGACAAGCTGGGGTATCTTCTTACCACCAAAGCTCCCCCTGTCCCTGGTCCAACTTCCAGCGTCGCGGATAAGGAAATCCGCAAGACTTGGGAGATTGATAGCGCGAAGGCCAAGTGCCTCCTGCTTGCCTCGATGGACAACGAACATCAGAGGAGGCATGAGAATATGGACATGGAGTCCATATTGCTCCATACAAAAGAACTGTATGGAGAGCAATCACGTATCGCAAGATACGAAGCGTCGAAAAAGTTATTTTCGACAAGAATGGCCGTCGGATCATCAGTAGCCGAGCACGTGCTAAAGATGATCGGCTTCATTGAGGAGCTCGCTGACCTAGGGATCACATTGGAGAGTGAGCTATATACGGATATAGTTCTCCAGTCCCTTCCTTCCACTTACGCCCAGTTTATACTGAACTTCAACTTACAAGAAAAAGAGGTTGAACTTTCAGAGCTCCTCAACATGCTGAGGAGCGCAGAGGGCACCCTACAGAAAGGTAGGGATACATCCACTTTGTTTGTAGGAGGATCATCTTCTTCTAGGTCCAAGGCGAAAGCCAAGGGAAAGAAGAAGAAGGCCCCCGCCAAACCAAGGGGCGGTGTTAGTAAAGTGGATACGAAGGGAAAAGCAAAAGCAACAAAGATAGCGGGGAAGCTTGTGGATAAGGAAGAATGCTTCTATTGTCATAAGAAAGGACACTGGAAGAATGATTGCAGGGCCTGGAAGGCCAGAACACAGGAATTGAAGCAGGTTGCAGCTTCAGCTTCAGGTGTGTATGTTATTGAAAACTGTCTTTCAATAAACTCTACTTCCTGGGTATTGGATACCGGATCAGGATCTCATATCTGTAATTCTTTGCAGGCGTTGAGAAACCGTAGGGTTTTGAAGGCAGGTGACATGACCCTCAGAGTTGCAAACGGAGCTAGCATGGATGCTAAAGCCGTGGGGGACTATCACCTGGGAATGTCAGATGGACATGTTTTGGTTTTGCGTAATTGCTTTTTTGTACCCAACGCAACTTGTAATATCATTTCTGTATCTTTAGTTTCTAAAGAAGGTTATGAATTTGCGTTTGTAAGTAATGTTGTAAACATTCACCTTAATCAAGTTTTGATTGGGTCAGGTACATTGAGTAATGGTGTATACGTGTTAAACCAACCACAGATTTTTAATGTCCAGAATACACACAAAAGAAAGTCTCCAGATTTAAATCAGACTTTCTTATGGCATTGTAGATTGGGTCACATCAATGAGAGAAGGTTGACTAAGTTACATACAGAAGGATATTTGAATGCGTTCGAATATCAATCGTATGCCACTTGTCAATCTTGTCTCAAAGGAAAGATGACAAAGACTCCATTAACTGGACAAGGAGTAAGAGCGAGCGAGCTCTTGGGACTCGTACACAGTGACGTGTGCGGTCCAATGTCTACACATGCCCGAAGCGGACATTCTTACTTCATTACTTTTACGGATGACTTCTCAAGGTACGGTTATGTCTTCTTAATGAAACATAAGTCCGAGGCCTTTGGAAAATTCCAGGAGTATAAGAATGAAGTAGAGAAACAGACCGGCAAAAGTATTAAGATTCTAAGATCGGATCGAGGTGGAGAATACTTAAGTGCCGAATTCCTGAATTACTTAAAAGAGAATAGTATTCTCTCTCAGCTTACTCCTCCATACACTCCGCAACATAATGGTGTATCGGAGAGACGGAACCGAACCCTATTGGATATGGTTCGGTCCATGATGAGTAACGCTGAGTTACCGCGATCATTCTGGGGATATGCACTAGAAGCAGCTGCGTATCTCTTGAACAAGGCTCCCACCAAGACTGTGCCTACCACCCCATATGAGATGTGGACTGGGAAGAAACCCTGTCTTAAGTATCTCAAGGTATGGGGATGTCCAGCTTTTGTAAAGAAGCAGCATGCGGACAAGCTTGAGGCACGTTCAGTACAGTGTAAGTTTGTGGGATACCCAAGGAACTCCAGGGGGTATCTTTTCTATTCCGCTGAGGAACAAAAGGTTTTTGTTTCTCAGCATGCCCGCTTCTTGGAAACTGAGTTTTTGGAAACCCAGATAAGTGGGAGCACAATAGAACTGGAAGAAGTTCCAGAACCACAGACTGTTACTGAAAGCTTAGTGGAACCAGAGGGTTCAACAGAACAGGACATTCCTGCGCCACTCCGCAGGAGTAGTAGGCAGTCTCATCCGCCCGAGAGATCATATACGTGGGAGCTGGGTCCTATAAGCACATCCTTAAATGGTCCCTAGTCAAGAGAGTTTCGAGACAGGGCATCGATACTCCAGAGTAAACTAGTGTATACGGATCGAGACCCCGACGAGGGGCGGTGGCTGGTCACATAAGCCATTGGTGTCAGTTGGTTCGCCTAAGACGTATGCAGGTGCTCATTGGGTTATGAGTACACCGGACGGACTCACCGGGAACATGCTAGTTGGTGTTATACCTATCGTCAGATAGCAGTTCCCTGGTGACATGTGTACAGGTTAGTCTATCGACCTGAGATCGTCATTTGTCTCGTGTGAGTTCCCACTGTGGTTTGATTACTACCCTACCACGGCTCAAAGGAGTCGTGCAAACAGGTTTTAGTTGGGTACAGTTCCGAGCCATATGGAGGCAGTGAGTGGATCGACAGAGGATTCGTCTCTCCCGGTATTGGGGGTGAGATCGCGCTGTGTTTGGAGAGCCATTACATGAAGTCCTTGGCCAAGGCAAGTGAGATTTACTGGCAGGTATTCCAGTAATATCTCAGGGTGTTCTGGGCTACACTCCGACACGACTTATACCGCTATTGGGGGTCTGACGTTTACCATCCCCCTAGGCCCGATATGCGATACTCATAGACAAACGGACCGGACTGTACGGATATTGTCACTGACAGGCTCAGTAGGGTTTCAGGATGAGTTTGCTCATCGGTCTCCCTTTTGGTCAATACATGGGTAGCCGTTACGTACAGCTAGTACCACTGACGTGCTTATGGTTAAACCCACCGCCAGTGTATTGACGAGTCTTTAGAGTCCCCCACAGAAAGTTTCCCAAGTTCGGGCGAAACGTTGTAGAGGCCGTATGATATTATGGCAGGGTTCGATCATATACGTGCACTTGTGCACGGATCATGATCGGGATCATACTAGTGGGCTTTGGTTTAAGCTGGATCCTAGTATTAGATTTGTTGGATTATTTTAGTCTCATCGCATTTGCATTCAGTCGGAATGCGGATGCAGATATGTATATATAGGTGAGGGGTATCGTTGTGATCCGTCACAAGTTTACTTTAGATTTTGCCATATTTTTTTGTTGGACTAAACATTTGGGTTAATGTTTAGATGGTGGAAATTGTGAGTTGATGTCATGATTTAGTCCATTAAATGTGCCATGTGCTTCATTGGTGAGTCATGGTATTATTTTTTGTGCTGATGTCACATTTGTGATTGATTATTGTGTTGAAATGAGAGGTGGAGAGAGAGTGGACAGCCACTATGGCTTGGTCTAGCTCTTGGGATTTATGCTATTGCTCTCACTTTTATCTCAACACAATAGAAAAGAAAATCTCTTCTTCTTCTTCTTCCTCTAGCTCACAAGTTCCACCATGGCTTCATCTTCAACCTCCATCCATACACTCTCATGTGTTGAGAATCAATAGATGCTTGAGATAAAGTTATCACACACATTCTCTACATCACCTTGGACATGTCGGCTAGCAAACTTCATGTCCGAGTTGCTTTGGTTTGAAGCGGGAGCCCGTAAAAAGACTTCTTGACGTGGTGCCCTTCCGACGAGGAAACCGGAGATCGGAGATGCCGCGAGGAGCTAGGGATGGTGGCTAAAGACCGAAGGACACGGATCGATCGGTATAGCTTTTCTAACCCTTCTCTAGTTGCTAGTTTAGCGTTAATGGTTCGATCCGGGTGAAAGACTACGATAGTGCCGGTTTAGTAAAAAGTTTTTGTTTCCGCGTTTAGCCTCAGAATGACGGCCGGGGCGCTACCGTAGACTTACATGGTATCAGAGCCATGCCATTAACCTTTACTAGCTTATTCTAACATGTTTAAAATATCGATCGATCAAAATTTCCGAAACCACATTTTCATTTTCTGAGTTTCTGCCGAATTTTAAAAGTCGTCGAAAAATTATTTTAGGTGTTTCAGAAAATCATGCAGGCTTTTCTAAAACCCCTGTAAAAATTTGAACGCATGATTCAATCATTACGCCGTGGAACCACGGCATAACTGGCATGTTTGCCGCAGATTCGCGGCGGGAATGTGTGCCCAGAGCTTCATTTTTCTTCTGGTGGTCTTTCTCTTGGAATTGTGGTTTCTGGAATATTTTGTTTGGGCCCAGATTTGTTAGAGTACTGGATTTGTGCTTGGGGCCCACTTCGGTAAATTTTGTCGATCGGAATTTTAAATATGTTAGTTCACAGTACTTACATTACTATCTGCGACCGTGAATGTCATTCAAGCGGTAAATCTTGTTTAATTGCTATAGCTCTTTTAGATGGATTTGCGAATGTGACATTCACGTTGATGTTCTGTATTGTGCTGTGATGTTGCGGTTTGTCGTGATGGATAGCTTGGTGCAATGTTAGTACAGTTTAGTTTTATTTGTACATTTGATATCACAGGGCGAGCGTCTGACATGTGGACTGCCGTCACTGCCTATTTGTATATTATTCTTTTGGGGCACGACCGGGTTGAGGTCGATGTACCCGTTGTACATATTTTATTTTCTGTACTAGGATTACCCCGCGGTGGAGTGCACGGATAGCCGGGTTCTAGAGGCAAACGGGCCCGCATCTCATGTCTTTGAGACGGAGGGGGATTCACTCTAGAATTGACGGGCTATTCGCCGCACTCGTAGGGGGTAAAAGTTGGCCCAAGGAGGGGTGCTTAAGTTACCGGATTCCGTAAAGTGCTGGGTGGTCCATTCACTTTGCTGAAGGGGGCTGCATCGCTTCAGGTTTTAGCGGGTAACTTGCCGCACTCGTAGGGGTCTAGGTTTCATTGCACAGGCTATCCACACGACCAGGGAAACGTCGGGTTTCGCTTGCGGCTCAAAGGAAACCCGGGGCTCCCAGATATCTGTATTGTTCTATGATACTTATTACTTTTCTGTGATGTTGCATTTATCACGCCTGGAGCGATTTTTATATATTGATATTTATACTAGTAGATGTTGTATATGTTTTACACCCACGCTAGTCCAGTTCCCGCTCTGTCGTTAGTTAAGTAACCTAACGGGTGATGACAGGACCCAGTGGCGAATGCGGATAGCATATACGTATATTTTATTTTCGTTCTTTTCTGGTGTGATTAATTGATGGGACTTCATTGATTCTAATCAATGCAAGGAAAACAAACCTATTCGATGTTGTTGGAACAATTTTCAAAAAGCTGTTATTGCAAGAACGTTCTCTTTTGTTTTGTACAGTGGTATTCGGTTATGAATATCCATCACCTCATTCTACGAGGCAAGGGCCAAGATCCCTTCATCGGGAGTGACCCCTTGGACAGAAGTTTGCGTCAGGGTAATAACTTCACTATAGTCGATTACTTTTTGCATTGCGTCGTGGTATTTGGTTATGAATATTCAGCACCTCATTCTACGAGGTAAGGGCCGAGATCCCTTCATTAGGAGTGACCCCTTGGATAAAAGTTTGCGTCAGGGTAATAACTTCACTATAGTCGATTACTTTTTGCTTTGCATCGTGGTATTCAGTTAGAATATCCTGCACCTCATTCTACGGGGAAAGAGCCGAGATCCCTTCACCGGGAGTGACCTCTTTAGCAAAGGTTTTCGCCACTATATATTTGTAAAAAGCTATCCGGTTCCTTCAACGATATCAAGTTCATTACGTTAAATGTTTTTCGCCAAAAACCATTCATAGCCCTCCATCATTTCAGACAGGTAGCACTTAGTATTCATGACTGTGTATGTTGGCCTTCGTTAAGGCATAGTGTATAGTAGCTATTTGTTATTTTTCTGTTGCATAGATGGATGCGTTGGTTTGGGACGGTCGTATACTATTTTGGCCTTCGTCAAGGGTACGTACGGGTGGGTTTAAATTAACCTGGATAATGACGGGTAGAACTTGACATGCGACTTATGATATGTTGGCTTTCGTCAAAGCCATAAGAGCATGGGGTAAAAATCACATCGGGAGTTTCTAAAGAAACTGAAACTTGCCAGGCATGCGCATACCTTCTGAAGTGTGATAACGTGAGTGGATTCCTTCACGTTATCATGCGATGATAGTTGGATCCTGATTCCCACTGATGAGTTGGTTTACTCTTCGGGTGATCCCGACTAATTCTTCTTTCAGGTTTAGAGGAGAATTTGAGGATACAGCGGGAGACATCCTGATTAGATAAAGTGATTAACCATTCTGATCTAAGTTAGAGTGCACGCAGAGTGTTTCTTTTCTCTCTCTCTTTAGCAGCGACCATAGCCTGGCCTTAGACTATAACTGAGTGACCAAGTTAACCGAACTTTCTTAAAACACTGGCTTTTGGATTGTCTGAGTTGCATACATCATTCCCACTCCTTCTTTTACCCTTTGCATTTCTCCAGAACACCCCGTATTATTACGAACGTCCACTTCCATTGAATAAATCCATCGTATGGTTATATACGAACTCGAAGGAACTTGTTCCAGATTCGAGGATGGATTCTGATTTTGGAGAGATTGAATAGGACTATTCAGTTGTCTTTTCCTTTTACCTTCTCTCAGGTTGTGAGGGCTCCTAGGATTAGGAGAGGGTACACCTATTACACTTATTGGATAATCTTCTTCCAAACCATAGGCAGGTGCCGAAAGGTAGGGAATGAAGAAAACCAATTAGCCTAAATGTGGTGTACAAAAGATAATAAGCAAAGACAAATAAAGGGATTAGAAAGAGGGCAAAGTAAATTGTAACTGCTATCATTCACGACCAAACCAAGTATTTCATCGTCACTCCTATTTCACCTTAGTATTTCTCCAGAACACCATGTATCACTATGAATATCCACTTCCATTGGATAAATCCATCGTATGGTTATATACGAACCCGAAGGAACTTCTTCCAGTTCGGGGATGGATTCTGGTTCAGGAGAAATAGAATAAGGATTATTCAGTTGTCTTTTATCTTTACCTTCTCTCAGATTGCGAGTACTCCTAAGATTAGGAGAGTACACCTGTTACGCTTATTGGATAGTCTTCTTCCAAACCATAGGCTGGTGCCGAACGGTAGGGAAGGAAGAAAACCATTTAGCCTATGGGGGTGTACAGAAGGTAATGACTAAAGACATATAAAGGGATTTGGAGAGATGGCAAAGAGATATACAGTTACAGTCATGAATCTGATAATGGAAGAGGCATTACTAGGAATACCCGGAAACCCCTTCGAAACATTTTACATGTTTCAGTTTCACTGTGCATTGTTAATAGAAAACTGATTTCCCTATTAGTCTTTGCTCCAGGGTATGTATTTACCAAGTATGATTCTCACATCTGTATGGTTTTACAGATGATGAGTGGGAGTAAGTTATTGGGAATTAGGTGATCATCCTCATTATATCGGGATTCATTGTAATTGGTGATATTTGAGGAAATTACCTGGGTTTTTGCCGGACGGAAAATATTTGGTTTTGAATATCCGTTGTTATGCACCAATTTCAAACTGATATATCTGTACGTTTATTTTATAAAGTGAGATATAACCTTTTGAAATTATGTCCATGACATTTACCTATATCAGTTGATGGTTAGGTAAGGAGCATTCAACAGCGGTGTAATTCTTCTTAACCATAAGTACAGTTTTCAACCTACGATGTACAGGGTATGAGTTATTAGACTCAGGGTACTTATACAGAATATTTTATGTTGTCCAGTGTCCATTAGGACAGAGGGGTTGGTACTCGTACTATATTCTGTTTACTTATGACTTCTCTAATTCTTAGACATGTGTTTCGTAGAAATACAAGGTCCAATTTTGAGAAGTTATAGGTATATGAATAAAGTAGAGAACCAGGTGTTGCAAGTATCAGGATTCTTCAAGGTGATCGAAAATGTAGATACTTGTGTATGGTATTCAGTTGATAGTAATGGTTTTGAGAACTTGATTCTCTTTCAGGTTACTCATATCTGGATGTATTCCTAAGTTGAGTAATGTTGATCGACCTCTCTCCATTTAGTTGACATGCACTGGAAACAGATGCATGATTTGAATCTGGTTCCAATTAAATCAGTGCCTCTATTTCTATATTAGATATAGAATGGCTCATATCTTAACTATGTTAAGGTATACAGAGTTGTTCGGCTTATGCTTAAAACCAGACTCTGGATAACTCAAGGCACGTCTTTGTAATGGCTGTTTGTGGGTTAACCCGGGTTATGACGAGGGTTAACTTTCTACCATCTGGAAGAACAATAGTGATATTGCTCTTCACTCGCCACGGTTTTAGTAAAATGGACTTTTTCAGAAAACAGTAGTGGGAGTATGGTAGAACTGGAAGCGATTCCAGAACCACAGACGATTACCGAAAATTTAATAGGACCAAAAGATTCAATCAGGTATGGAATTCCATTAGCCACTCTGCAATTATGGTGGGTAATCTCAGGTACCCGAGAGGTACTCCAGTATCCTCAAGGACGGTGACAGGGAAGTTCTTGCTTACCTAGACTTGCCATTACTGCTGTTCCAGACTATGAGACCTGGTAGGAGGATGAGTATAGCGTTGTTCTAAACTAGCCTTAGAAGTGCATGTGTATATGACTTTGCCAGAGGGTTGTTGTAGTCAGTGGGAGCAGCGGAAGCATAGTGGATAAGAAGCTTGTGTCTATTTATAGACTAAGGCAGATATAGCGGAGATAGATCATCTAATTTTGATATAATAGTCATAGGTTTTGACTTCATCAGAATAGGGGATGGATCTATTAAGAAGATAGTAGGGTGTGATGTCCTGGTATTTGGATGACATATACATAGTAGGAAGTGAAATTCCTATACTATGATCGGTTATACTGTGGTTATCACACAGTGGTTTCTCCACATAGGATATGGATATAACATCAGGCATTCTGGTTACTAGATCTATAGTTTTAGATCTAGATTTAGGAAATGTCCCAATCTGGGTACTTAGACAGTATTCTAAAGGTGCTTTAGAATGGACGACTCCTGGCATGGTAGAGTACCTGCAGGTGATGGAGTCACCCTCTCTAAAGGTGTCTTACAGACTAAAAGGGAGAGGGATGTGCATGATTGACATTTCACTCGCTTAGGCAATTGGGACAATCATGAGATGTCAAGTACCACACCAGATGTTGTTTTTGCACTAGTTGCAATAAGTTGATATTAATCCACACCTGGAGGAACGTTTGGAACCAGTTTTAGAACATAAGTGGATGTTCTAGAGATATGATAACAGCAGCCTCCTTCGGGAGACAGTTATCATTTCAGGCTTCCAAGGTGACCTAGATGACAGAGTGACTGTCAAAGTTATAGTTTTCCCTCTGACGAGGGACAACAGTTTGGACAGGTGGTCCAAGCAGATACTGAGGGAGGCATGACGCAGGATACTGATTAAGTTCAGTTGACAATACAGTCTAAGAAGTTTGCTGGATTTGGAGTTCACTTGTGAACTAGGTCCCATCAGATATCCAGACATATTCTAAGACAGGTATTGCTCATTTCGGGAGATGGCTTTCTCCGCGAACTTGAGATAAAGAGAGACATAGAAAGAAACATTAGGGCGGATCCACTCACTAAGGCTATTTCTCGAACGCAATAGTTTTACAAACGAGCTTTGTGAATCCGATTAGTAGAGGAGTTGGATGTTCGGTATCACATGGGCTATGAGTATGCGACATTGCAATAATTAGCCTTAAGTGCAAGTGGGAGATTGTTGGATATAGTGCCCTCAAAATCAATTATTGGATCACAGACACGTTATTGCAATGATTGAGGGATGACCTATACTGGTAGGACAGTCTTACTCGAGATGATAGTATGCTATCTGCTTTGTCTTTATCATCGTGTACATGATTCAGGTACAGATCACTATTATACGTTGATAGAGCCCATAGGATTATTGCTTGACTGCTAGCAGTATGATGGCGATCATTTACGTGGGGACTGGTGTCTATAAGCACATCCTTAAATGGTCCCTAGTCGAGGGAGTTTCGAGACAGGGTATCGATACTCCATAGTAGACTAGTGTATACGGATCGAGACCCTGACGAGGGGCGGTGGCTGGTCTCATAAGCCATTGGTGTCAGTTGGTTCACCTAAGACGTATGCAGGTGCTCATTGGGTTATGAGTACACCGGACGGACTCGCCGGGAACATACTAGTTGGTGTTATACCTATCGTCAGATAGCAGTTCCCTGGTGACATGTGTACAGGTTAGTCTATCGACCTGAGATCGTCATTCTTCTCGTGTGAGTTCCCACTGTGCTTCATTGGTGAGTCATGGTATTATTTTTTGTGCTAATGTCACATTTGTGATTGATTATTGTGTTGAAATGAGAGGTGGAGAGAGAGTGGACAGCCACTATGGCTTGGGCTAGCTCTTGGGATATGCTAGCGCTCTCACTTTTATCTCAACACAATAGAAAAGAAAATCTCTTCTTCTTCTTCTTCCTCTAGCTCACAAGTTTCACCATGGCTTCATCTTCAACCTCCATCCATACACTCTCATGTGTTGAGAATCAATAGATGCTTGAGACAAAGTTATCACACACATTCTCTACATCACCTTGGATATGTCGGCTAGAAAACTTCATGTCCGAGTTGCTTTGGTTTGAAGCGGCAGCCCGTAAAAAGACTTCTTGACATGGTGCCCTTCCGACAAGGAAACCAGAGACCAGAGATGCCGTGAGGAGCTAGGGATGGTGGCTAAAGACCGAAGGACACGGATCGATCGGTATAGCTTTTCTAACCCTTCTCTAGTTGCTAGTTTAGCGTTAATGGTTCGATCCGGGTGAAAGACTACGATAGCACCGGTTTAGTAAAAATTTTTTGTTTCCGCGTTTGGCCTCGAAATGACGGCCGGGGCGCTACCGTAGACTTACAGTTTGCTAGGTGAATGTGGAAAGTACTCAGGGAGGTCTCCGAAAGGTTGGATGCATCCTCGGAGACGAGGTCCCGAGGAACGCCCCTAATGCATCTCATTTATTCCACCTCCGTAGCCTTCAGGATGCGTCATCTGCCACGTATCGTAATCTGATGAGATACCACTTGTGAGTATCATCATTATCCCCCCACTCTTGTTCCGACCTATTCATGGGTCGGGTCGAGAGTGGCCTGCTTGGTTTTTCTTCTGCTCAGTTTGGTGCCGAGAATCATAGTGTGGGTTTCCCCGGAACGACATGGCGTTTGGTGGTTGCGTCGTTTCGATCTTTGGGCCCACGTTTCGTCTCGCCGTGCGCCTAAATTTTCACGCGTATCCCCGATGGCATCAGCGGATCAGTGAAATGATGGCGCTTTAAAGAGAGGGCGCCGTTTCAGTCGATCGTCAGTTGGGGTACGGGCCACGTATCGGACGTCGGTTGGCGGGCGAGACAGGCAGTATTGGACTCCTGCAATTGAAGAGACCTCCTCAATGGTCGACTAACACGTGGAGCTTCGACTGCAGCTAGGCGCGACGTTTCGTTTTGGTGGGAATCGATCTGGGCCGTACGATGTCCTCTTTGGGGTGTATAAATAGGAGGGGACCATCCCAGGGCCAACACTTTGCCTTAATTCCCTTCCGCTGCTTGAAGATTACTCGGAGCTCCTCCGTGTAGATCAGATCATCCGTTGATTTTTCTTCGGCGAGTCTTTTTCTTTGAATCAGGCGAGATGTCTTCTTCCGAGGTGTCTATAGATGTAGTAGGGGTAGAGTCGGGCGATGAGGCTCTAGTTGCTTGGGCCGAGTCCAGTGGGTCTTCTTTCTCTTCGGCTTCAGATAGCCGATAGGGTTCTTCTTCTACAGCGTCTTCTGTGTCAGGCTTGACCCTTAGAGTCAAGGCTGCCCGAGTCACTCGACGTCGGGCGGCGACAAGGGCTCCCAAGGTGTGCATCGAGAATACTCGCGATGCGCCCTTCATCTTGAATCACACGGTCGAGCTCTCCGACATCCGGACTCGATTCCATATTCCCTCCAATTATTCACTCTGTCTGGCTAGAGAGGGTGAACGGGCAGACCAGGTGCAGGGCAAGGAGGTTGCCCTGTATCTGGAAGCATTCCGGATAGGAATGCGTCCGACCTTCTCACCAGAGATTTATGTGGTGCTTCATTACTTCCATCTTGCCCCGGGCCAGCTAGCGCAGGATCTTCTTCGGGTTTCTGGTCCGGTTAAAACTTGATCAGATCCCCTTTAGTTTGACCCTCCTTTTGTCTTTTCTTTGCTATAAATATCACCCCGGTACCAGTAAGGAGGAGCCGAGCTGGGTGTATTTTTCGTTTAAAAAACGTAAGGGAAGGATGGCCGGGTCGGAGGTAGTGGTTGTCCCTTCTTCTATCCATGAATGGAAGGAGAAGTACGTATTCGTCAGGCCACCGGAGCGCGAGGATTGGCCTGTGCCTACACAGTGGCACAGGGCCGACTGCCCGAGGTCAAAGCAATCAACCCCTCTCGAGGCGAGGGTGGTGTCCCAGTGGGAACCGATCCAGCGGGACGACGTCCTGCTTTCCGAGCGGGTATTGAGCTGGGCTGGGCTCAGTCCTGCGCATTTCCTGGGTAAGTTAGGGTTTTTGAAGATCTGTTTAGACTTTGCTTAAGTTTCTTTTGCCTTTTCAATGCCGCTGACCTTATTCTCCTGTGTGTTCTTTTTTTTTTGCAGAGCCCATGGACCGATAAAAAATCATGGCTGCCATGGCCGTGAAGGCCTAAGGAAAAAAGGCTGGCGGCGCCGGCTCGTCCCGACCCAGTTCAAGCGCGGCCCCAAGGCAAACTCCTCCGGCCAAGCCTTCTGCAGCATCCTTAGTCCCGGAGGAGCGCTGTAGCGGGGGGGTGGGGGGTGGGGTGGGGTAGTGTCAGAAGCATGTGCAGGACCCGGAGCCCCGGGTAAGGGAGTAGGAATCTCCCCCGCCGAGGAAATCCCCCCGCCGAGGAAATCCCCTTTAAGAGACAGAAGCGGGAGGTCTCTCGGCCGCCCCCTACCGGGATATAAGTGCAGGAGGAGGACTTCTGCATTAAGGTGCCCTTGGGGCTATCCGTGGCCGACAGCTTACTGGCGGACATGGAGAAAGCGGCGGGGACCAAGATTCCCCGGGGCACCATGAAGGCCCAAGTGGCCGCGATTGCCCAGGAGGTGGTTCACGTCGGTAGTTTCTTTCATAAGGAATCACTCAAGTTTTATTTCCTCGGTTTCAGTTTTCTAACACGTTTGTTGTTTTCCTTAGGTCCTCCAGCACTGTGCTCTCCTCGTCCACATGGAGTCTAAGGAGATAGCACCGGTAATGAAGAAGGCGGACGAATCCTCTTCGCGGGAGGAAGAGCTTCGCCTTCAATTGCAGCAAGCGGAGGAGAAGGCGACCATTATTGACTCGAGATTGGTCGCCGAGGGCTGACGAACTCCAAGCTGAAGGAGTCCTATCGTCTTCTAACCGAATCCAACCGGGCTATTCAAGCCAAGATGGAGGAGACTAACGGCCTTTACAACTCCATGAAAATGTCGAGGAACGCCTTCAAGAAGGATGCTTTGGACGTGGCGAAGCTTGTCGAGAGCTGGGTGGCGAAGGCCGTGGAAGATTACAAGGCATCCGATCAGTTTTACCTTGATCTCGCCGAATCCGCGGCCATCGGGTGGCACAAGGCCCTCGACGCCATCAAAGAGACTATGCCGGAGTTTTTCGATGGCGAGCTCCGTGCTAAGTTTTCTCTCGCCGAGGAAGAGCCGCAGGGGGAGGTGCTGAGCTGGCTGCAGAAGGCGAGGCTGTTGGCAGAAGCGCCGAGCCTGAGGTCGCCATTTTGTCCCTTGATGGTGGCGTCGAGCAGGGAGAGATCCTGGCCGAGCAGGCGGTCTAAGCTATCCCCCCTCCTCGATTTTCTTGTATCTATTTTTGTTTTAGATTTTTGTAAGCCTCTAGGAATTTTTGTAAGGCTGAGGAGCCCACAATACCTTTGTATATAATTTTGATCATGAATAAAATGTACTTTTTCTTCGCTCAGATATCTGATCAATCTGCAAGTATTTTCGCTCATATACTTTCCATTATTCGAATCTTTATTCTGCAAGTATTTTTGGCTCGTAAGTCTCTTTATCCTGCTAACGTAAGGTCGGTGTCCTCCCTTTCCACGGAGTCGAGGTGGCTATCGCTCATCGAGTATGAATCGATTGATAGCCAAGTATCGAAAGGTCGGTATCCTCCCTTTCCCCGAAGTCGAGGTGGCGATCGCGCATCGTGTATGAATCGATTGATAGCCAAGTGTAGGAAGGTCGGCGCTATTCGATTCTACCCGGTTGTCTCGTGGTGAGGGTTTTGGATCCACGGTGTTTGTTTGGGCAGGAAGCTACTCCTTTGTGGATGAGCCGAGAAAGAAGCTACCCGGCCACCTCGTGATGAGGGCTTTTGATCCACAGCGTTTGTTGGGTAGGAAGCAACCCGCCGCGGATCGGCCGAGTAGGAATTTTCTCGGCGGTCTCGTGATGAAGGCTTTAGATCAACTTCTTTGTAGGGCAGGAACCTACCCTTTGCGGATGAGCCGAGCAGGAAGCTACCCGGCCACCTTGTAAAGAGGGAATTTGATCCACAGCGTTTGTTGGGCAAGAAGCTACCCGCTGTGGATGGGTCGAGCAGGAAGCTGCGCGGCGGCCTCATGATAAGGGCTTTAGATCCACAGCGTTTGTTGGGAAGGAATCTACCCGCTGCGGATGGGCCGAGCAGGAAGCTGCACGGTGGCCTCATGATGAGGGCTTTAGATCCACAGCGTTTGTTGGGCAGGAATCTACCTGCTGCAGATGGGCCGAGCAGGAAGCTACACGGTGGCCTCGTGATGAGGGCTTTAGATCCACAGCGTTTGTTGGGCAGGAAGCTACCCGCTGCGGATGGGCCGAGCAGGAATTTTCTCGGCGGTTTCGTGATGAGGGCTTTAGATCCACAGCATTTGTTGGGAAGGAATCTACCCGCTGGGGATGGGCCGAGTAGAAAGCTGCACGGCGGCTTCGTGATGAGGGCTTTAGATCCATAGCGTTTATTGGGCAGAAAGCTACCCACTGCAGATGGGCCGAGCAGGAATTTGCTCGGCGGCCTTGTGATGAGGGCTTTGTTAACTCTCTAGTATGTTCTTGGGGCGTCGTTCAACCTCCCTTGACCCGTAAAGCAGGGGAAGGGTGACCGTTATGAGTGACATGTGGCCGTTCCCTATCGGGAAAGTGCGA
The DNA here is from genome assembly GCA_030015575.1 of Agapanthus africanus. Taxonomy (NCBI): domain Eukaryota; kingdom Viridiplantae; phylum Streptophyta; class Magnoliopsida; order Asparagales; family Amaryllidaceae; genus Agapanthus; species Agapanthus africanus. Next base: position 160,074,014 of record CM057350.1, on the reverse strand, counting down.
TATTCCGTGAATCGCGTCGTTTGCGCAAGTAAATCTCGGCCGTTGGAAGATTCTTATTGAGGCTATAAATGCCGAAGGCATGTTGGTTTCTTCTTAGTCTTGTATCCTCTGAAGATGATCGGCTGCGTGTATACCATCAGGGAGATCGTTTCTCCTGATGATGTATACTTTTACAACCTTGATCGTTCCGAGGAGACGTACGAGGCGGTTATAGGCAGTCTAGAGGGCCATTGTGGGTGCCTTCTTTCCCGGCGATCTCCTCTCCTTCAGGTGCTGATTTATGAGATATGGAGGACTTCCCCAGGTCTGTACAACATGCTGTCTCCGCAGTTAATGGACGAGGCGTTTGACAAAATACACACTGTCCACGGGCTTGGTCTGATCTCAAAGAGTAGGCGGGAGCGCTCGGTGGACCTCCTTCTTGAGAGTTTCCAGTAATGGTTGGTCATCGCATCTTGCTCGGCGGACGGGGATCCCGGGGAGTCCGTGGATTCTAGGGTCCGAGAGTACCTTCGGAGGGAGCGGGTCGAGGCTGCTTGGGCTCGGCTGGAGGAGCTTTCTTCGGTGTACCATCGACAATGTTTCCTAAATTTTCGCCTGTTTCCCCCAATCAGAGCAAAGCTCTATTCAAAATTTGAAATTTAAACCGAGGCAGCGCCTCACATGCAAAGCACGAGAGAGCTAGCGCCAAGTGCGCCAGCTCTACGAGTCAAAGACTCTGAGGCAGCGCCTCACGTGCAAAATATGAGAGCGCTCGCGCCAAGTGCGCCAGCGCTAAGAGTCAAAGGCTCTGAGGCAGGGGCTCACGTGCAAAGCACGAGAGCGCCAAGCGCTCGAACTAAATGTTCTCCACCATTAGATCAAAGATCCAATTGAGATGAATGAATCCTCAAATTACAAAATCAAATTCTGTTGAGGAAATACTCCTCAAATCTTTCCAAACAAGAAAGATTGTGATCTATAAATCAAAGCACCGTTGGATCAAAGATCCAATGGTGATTAAAAATCACCAAGATACAGAACAATCTCTGTATGGGAAAATATTTTTCCAATCTTGTTAATAACAAGAAAGATGTCTTCTGTAAAATAGAAGCCCTTGGATCAAAGATCCAACGGTGGGAAACATTCCCCAAATCAATCAAAAATCTCTCAATGAGAGATTTCCTTAACTGATTCAACAAATCAGCCTCCCCTATATAAAGGACCCAAGACTTCAAGTCTTGCACAGAGGAACCTCCCTATAAGTTTCAAGTTCTAAGAAGAAAAAAAAGAGAAGAGCAAGCTATAGAAGAAGAATCTTCTTCAAGGTAAATAAAAAGAACAGAGATCATAACATCTCCTCCATATTTGAGAGTTCAACTCTCACATCAGAAGAACTTAGTTCTTTTTCTAGATCACAGATCTATAAGACCAAGTCTTTCACAAAAAAATAGAAAAGATCAAAGCATCTCTTCACAAAAAGAAGAACTCAGTTCTTAGATCCATGAGACAAAGTCTCTTATAAACCGAGAATTTAATTCTCAGAGCACATAACTAATCAGAGCTGCCAAAGAAGCGCCTTAGCGCTCCAATTTAAAAGAAGCGCTTTAAGCGCTCCAAGTTTGGCGTACAGTGCCAAGCACGCCACGTGCTCCTCACGTGGGCCCTATTTTATAAGAAGCGCCTTAGCGCTCCAATTTAAAAGAAGCGCTTTAGCACTCCAAATCTGGCGCTCAGCGCCAAGCGCGCCATGTGCTCCTCACGTGGACGCTATTCTAAAAGAAGCACTTTAGCGCTCCAAATCTGGCGCTCAGCGCCAAGCGCTCCACGTGCTCCCCACATGGGTGCTATTTCAGAAGAAGCGCCTTAGCGCTCCAAGTCTGGCGCTCAGCGCCATAAAGAGTGTTCAACACTCAATAAAAAACAAAAAGAAAGTGGGTGTCAGTACCCCAATAATTGTTTAGCAGTATGTGCACAGAGAAAGGACTATGTCCTAACAAGTGTCTAACACTTTATAAAAAAAAGAGAAATGACAGAGACTCAGTGGGCTCAGCCCAAGTTGGTCAAACTCATAATCAACTGAGCCCATGCGCTCTTTATTGGACTTAGTCCCAAACAAGATTATTAAATCTTTGATGAACATTCATTGGTTCAAGGGTACATCTCTTCATTCCTCTGATATATGTCGTTGTAATTCTTCAATGTCTTCAGAGAGGTGGCGGGTCCCGACAACCATACATTCCATGGACTATGATGTCCTTAAACTTATGGATTACAATGTCCCTAAACTAAAACGATGGAGTCCAAATACTCTTTCGTTGGATCTAAATGATCCCAAAATCCTGTTGAGTCGATCTTAGTTTAAAATTAGACTAACGTATTTTCAACAAACGTTTGAGTTGACCTTAGTCTACAAACAAGACCAACGGTCCTTAAACCAACCCAAACCCAAATCTAAGAAAATACGGATTTGGACTAATCCATGCCCTATGGGCGACAACATAAATTAGTCTCCGTATACAATACACGGGAAACCAAAAACAAAACAAAGACACATGACACGAAGTAGCCTTCTGGAGCAGGAGAAAGTGGTTACCGCGATGCGGTAACGTAATTAACTGCAGGGGCTTGCACCTGCAGGGAAGAGCGTCCCCACAATCAAAAACCCCTCATAATGAGGGGAAATCTGACGAAGTCTGCTACAACGGCCGCATCTGTTCAAACCTCCGATACACGGTGCCATAAATCAACTTGGCATCTTCGGAGAGGTGGACGGATAAAACCAAATAGCATCTGCCCCCAAATTCAGGCAAGATGACCTACGCGGTTTCGTCTCTGTTTTCGGCGGTAAACAGATTCTGGCACGCCCGGTGGGACCTTTTCCTCTTTCCACTCCACACTTCGTGTGTCATGTTCGCGAACGAATCGTGATTTAATATGGTTGCCCTTGGATTCGAGGTACTAAGATTTGGTATCTTGCTCCCGTGCAGAGAAAATGGCTTCCAACTGCACCAGCTGCAACAACAACTCCCACTCCGTCCTCGCCGGAGGAGTGACTTATGGGCCCCAAGTGGCCTCCATCTTCGCCATGCCAGTAGAACGTGTGACTCAGGCCACCACTGGACTGTTCTTCGGGACCATGCTCCCGCCGATAAACTTCAACTCCCCAATGCCTTGGTCTTTAACAGACTATGCCAAAGCTCAAGTTGGCCCGTGAAGAAGCCTGTGATACCTAAAGGAGTTATCCCGAAGCGGATAGCTATGCCAACTCCGATAAACAAAGTCATCAAAGGGGCTTCTCCTACTAAAGGTTTGGTTTTCACAAGACTATCCGTTCCAACTCCTGTCTCAGGAGAAGTCACCAAGGCTGCCTCCCCTGGCTAAAGGTCAGTCTTTGACATATTGGACGTTTCTTCTCAACGGACGCCAGTCTTCAATAGGCTAGCACCAACAACAACCCTTCACCAGAACAGGGGGCATGATGAGCCACCCCCATAACTGAGCCAGTGCCGTCTGCAAGACATGCTCGACGTCGCCACTGGCGCCGAGTAAGGAAAGCTGGGGGCAGTTCCCCTTCTGGATTGACTCCACTAGCTCCGATAATGGAAATTGAGGCTGCTGTTCCAACTGGGAACAACTTTGAACCACTCAGGAAGGTGCGCAAGAATTCTCCGACCGCCATGCTAAAAAGATCTCCTCCACCTGTGGAGAACGCTACAAAGGAAAAGCCGGAGTGGCCCCCTCAGCGGCTGTCCTCCAAAATTCATAAGGTCTGGCGGAGAGTCCAAGACTCAGTGATCGACAAGGACTACTCCCGTCGATCCAAGAAAATGAAAGTTCAACAAGAAGGGGACCATCCCGCCGCCACGCTACGAAATGTATCATCTGCCCGGGTGCCTATTGTAGCAACCCCCTCAGCTTCGACTGCCTATAAAAAGAGGAGGCCAGAGAAGATCCCTATGCCTGCGACAAACCTCAAAGGTACTGAACCCAGACGCTTTAAGTCTGGGGGCATGGTAGTGCATACTGTTCATATGGCTTCCGGAAAATAGGAAAGCCGTGCTTCTATGGGTCATCGACTGCTCACACGGTCTGTGATGAAAACTCAGGAGCAGCAACAAAAGCTCCAGGAGATGCTGACACAGATGGCCGCACTTACTGGGCGAAAAGAAAGCCCGGAGACGTCGTCGGAGCAGCGTCAGGAACAAGAAACTGATGCTGAGTTCCTCCGCAGAATCCTCAAGAAGAAAGACAAAGAGGCCGCGGAACAAGCGACCAATATAAAACAAATGGCGCTTTTATTCCAAGATATGGTCGGGATGATGGTACAGCCGGATCCCCCAGCTGAAAACCCTCCGATAATCCTTGAAGACGACAGAGAGGAGACATCAAACCCTCTTCCGAGGAGACATCAAACCCTCTTCCGGCTCTATCAGCAGCCAGGGAAGAGACCATCTCCAAAGCCGCCCTTGACGACTATATAGCTCAACAGATACGAGCTCATCAGGCGAGCGAAGCGGCTGGCCAAATCATCAAGAATGGACACCCTATCCAGGTTGGTACGATCAAATAATGTACCCGCCAGGATATATGATCCCTAAATTCCATGTGTATAAGGGGATGGGTTATCCACACCAGCGTGTTGCTCAATTCAGAGCCTTGTGCGGTAATACTGGGGGTGACGATAAACTGCTGCTTCGCCAGTTTGTTGCAGCTTGTTGGAGACAGCCTTCGAATGGTACTCCGAGCTCCCGAATGACTCTGGCAAGACATTTGCAGAAATGGAGCTACTGTTTACACAAAGATTCACAAGCTCTAGCGAGCGCACCCCAATTACGGCGTTGATCAATGCCAGGGTGAAGCCAGGCGAAACATGTGTTCAGTATGCGATACGGTGGCGGAACCTATAGTCGAAGTGCGAATAGCGCATAGAAGAGGCTCTTGCAGTGGGCATGTTTATGGGAACCCTCAATCCGCAGGCGACCATATCTCAATTCATGATGTTCTTCAAGCCGACCACCTTTCAGGCCTTGATTGATAAGCTGGCCCAAATGAACCAGATGGGCCATAGGCCTTCCTTTTCAAAGTCGGAGCCGCGGAATGAAAAGGGGAAAGGGAAAGCGACCTTCGTCGCCAATGCTCAGCAACAGCCGATTGGTCTAAAACAGCTGATCGCCAAAACGATAGACAGCGATTCCTCAACGAAAAGTTAAGACGTCTTTACCCATTTCCGCAAGAGAAAACAAAGAGACTGTTCGAACTGGCGATATGCAACAGGCACATCAATCTACCGGATCCGAGACGTCCATTGCAGCCCAGTGACATCAACAATCCTAATTACTGCCCCTATCACCGAGTAGTAGGCCATCCAATCGAAGATTGCTTCATCTTCAAAGGCTTGATTGAGGACCAATACCAACAGGCCAAATTCGCACTGTCCGAGAATTGGAAAGTAAGCCCGCCCCAGCCGCACGCTCTTAAAAAGGTGGACACACCGGGGCATCGTGCTCTTTTGTAGAAGAAGCTCCAAGGGAGGTCGCTCTTTCAGCCAAAACGAAAAGAATGCTGAAGGATCTCCAAACATGCCCGACGACCAGGTGGAAAAGTCCGCTGGAACCCGAGGTCGTTGAGAGAATGCTGAAGCCGCGCCCGACGCCAAGAATTGGTAGCGATAGCCAAAACGCCCATGCCCAGCCGTCAAAGTCTTCAAAGAAGAAGAAGAAGACCAAAAAGCCCGTGAAGCCTGATGATAAGCGCACAGACCTGCAAAAACATATTGACGCACTGGAGGAATACAACCAAAAGGCGTGAACCCGGTCACACTCCAAGAATTTCTCAACAATATCCTTGAGAGTGGAGATAATGACAATAACGACGGAGATGACTCGTCAGAAGAATCTGAGGATTATGTGGCAAGTTGCCACATGATCTCTCATTCGGTGTTAACTAACGAAGAAGCTCACTCGGCGTTAGAAGACAATATAAAGGAGTCGGGGGCAGGATCGAAGCTAAAACCCTTGGAACCGTCTGACGAGATGATCGACTTGTTGCTGAATGAATCCCGTCAGAAGAGTAGTGATGATCAAGAACGTGAAATGGCCATATTCGAAAAGGCCAAGAGTCGGAGTCAATTTGAAGAAGTCATGGGTCGCGAAACACTCCAACCAGATCAAAGCACATCCGCGACAGACAAAAGAAAACTTAAGACGAGGAAACGGTTCGCCAAAGCCTTATCTATGGGAATGAAGCTGCCACTTTTCAAAGGGAATACTCCCGGCAGTATGCACCTTGACAAAGCGAATGTACATCCTACCTATTGCTTATACCATCAGAGGATTGTACATCCTACCGAAGAATGCATGGCCATTAAAAAATGGTGGAAAGGGTATGTCGCTCACAGGCAACACTTCAAGAGGATGAAGCGTGAAGCTCATCGACAGCGAAAAAGTGCGACAGACGAACGTAGAAGAGCTGCCGGCAACTGTGACATGGTTGATAGCAAGGGATCGCAAGTTCTCACCTTCGGGAGCGATTCTGAAGAAGAAATGGCTCTCGGCCCTCTCTTCAAAGAATCCACCTCAAGAAAAGATGAAGGAACGAAGAGCTGTGAGAATATTCAGCTGCGAAATCGTACGCTGCCCGAAAAGAATCTCGGACCCACAAACAAGGGATCGAATAAGAAAGATAAAGGGAAGGAAAAAGTCCCTGAAGATATCGCCCTCAATGACCGAGTCATCGAAGAGCTTGTAGCCAAGGACCAGCCTAAGAAAAACAAGGTGGATTACAACGTCCTAGCACACATGAGGAAGATACCCTCACAGCCGAGCGTCTTGGATGCCCTTCTGTTGTCTAAAGAGGCGCGAGATTCCCTGATCAGGGCACTACAAGAGCCCGAATAGTTTCAAGCTTTCCTTGCCGAAGAAAAGATGAAGGACGAGCTGGAAGAAGTGCACACTGCTGACGTCACTTTCGGCGATGAAGATCTCCTCCTCGGAACGTGCGAGCACAACCGTCCCCTGTATGTCACTGGATACTGCCATGACATCAAGATAGGGAAGATCTTAGTTGACAACGGGTCTTCCGTCAACCTCCTAAATGTGAGGGTGTTAAAAGAAATCTGTATGAGCGTTCAGTACCTCGTTCGGGATAAAATCACCATCTCCGGGTTCGACTCCCAGTCATCACGGACGCTCGGGTCTATAATACTGACGTTACGCTTTGGGCTGCTCGTCACTGAAATCAAATTTCACGTCATTGACGCCAAGACTTGCTACAACGCTTTGCTCAGCAGGCCATGGTTACACGAGTACAACATCATCCCTTTTACACAACATCAGTGAATGAAGTACTTCAAAGATGGTCTCGAGTATACCATGACAGGGGAGCTGAACCCATTCTCCATGAATGAAGTCCGAAAGTACGAAGATGAAAAGTATTTCCTACCAGACTTTGAGGACACAGAAAGATGCCATAAATCGGAAAATAAGCAGAAAGCTATCACCACTATTCCGGTCTTCGGAAGCGATACCGAGGAAGAAGAGGAGATAGTCTATTCGGGACCGCTCCAATACAACAAGCCCGGACTGTCTACTCCTATGTTGATCTTCGGCAGCGACTCTGAAGATGAGGTCAATACAGTATTTTCTGTTCGGCCATCAATACAAGCCTTCACCGGCGATGAACGGAGTTTGCAAATCGCCATGGTTCCGCAAAAGCATTACAAAGAGCTCGACGCACTTGATACCTATAGTGTGCAAGAACTGCAGACGTTCTACGTCCCTCCCAGGCGAAAAGATGAAAAGGAGATCCTCTTTTATCGATCCGCGGAAACCAAAGTCGAGAAAGAAATCTGGCATGGTGCCGATTCTACGCTTGACAGGCTCCAGCCCATCCGTCTTCCTAGATACTACACAGAAGGATTAAAAAGGCTGTTGAGGCGCCAAGACATACCCTTCAAACAGACTGCTCGACAAGCTCAGTTCTACAACAGGATCTGGAACATCCCTGGAACTCAGCGAAAATTGCCCAACGGGAAAATGGAAATGATCGGGCTTGGATATGTTCAATCCTAGAAACAGGAGCGATTCCATGGCTGCTACGTTGTACATGACTTCGATGAAGAAGGAGATGCTCTGTTAGAAGACACTGCAATTGAACCAAAATGAAATCCTGCCGTAAAAATTCCAAGTCTGTCGTTTGAAGAACAGATGGACAAGCTAATAAGGAAAGCGGGTCAAAAGGTCCGGGATGACCACAACCGTGAAATGGCCATTTACGAGAAAGCCAGGACGCAGCGCCTCCTTCAGTAGGCTACGGAGAATGACGATGCCCTTCATCGCTAGCCCATCATACAGAAGACCCAACGCGAAGGCAAAAACAAACTAAAGAACGGAAAAAACGTTCGACAGCGGCAAAGCGGGTCTAAGAAGCCACGCGATCGAGAATTGAGCAGCCGGGATCCATCTCTTATAAAGATGGGTTGAGCATATTCTTTTCCCCAAGACAAGACAAGGAAGATATTCGATCTTGTCGTGAAACATCAAATGATTACACTCCCGGAGTCCAAGCACCCCGAACAAGCAAACGAGGTCTGCCAGCCAGATTATTGTTCCTATCATTGAGTAATCAGACATCCTCTTGAAGACTGCTTCACCTTCAAGAACTGGGTCGAAGACCAATATCAACTCGGCAGGTTCACTCTATCCAACAGTTGGAGGGTATCCCCACCATAAAAGCATAAGCAACGTATATGGCAAGAGTAGAACCGGATCGACATCAGTCTTGGAAACGATCTCGTACTTGCCATGTGATAACGCTGTCAGAAGAGGAGAGCGCGAGAATATGGATGACCTCCCCTGGTGCTTCACAAATGAGGATGAAGATGAGTTGATCTCGGAGTTTCCACCAGTGCCAAAGGAGTTGGAAGACGGGATACATACTACTGCGGACAACCTAAGGAAAATTGACTTAGGGACGGCAAATGACCCGCAGCCAACGTTCGTCAGCGAGCTGTTTTCTAAAGAATAGGTAGCTACGCTAAAAGACGTGCTCATGCAGTATAAAGACTGCTTCATATGGAACTATTCCGAGATGCCGGGGCTAGATTCGGAAATAGCTGTGCATAAATTGGCGATATCTCCGGACGTCAAGCTAGTCAAACAAGCACCAAGAAGAATGCGGTACGAACTTGAAATGAGCATCAATGCTGAAGTCAAAAAGCTAATCGAATCCGGATTCATTCAAGAAGTCCAGTACCCTGACTGGATCGCCAACATCATCCCAGTGATGAAGAAAAATGGGACAGTGCGCATCTGCATAGACTTTCGGGACCTCAACAAAGCTTGCCCGAAGGATGATTTTCCTGTACCGGTTACCGAGCTGATGATAGACAACACGTCCACTTATGAAGTCTTTTCCTTCATGGACGGATCATCAGGGTACAATCAAATAAAGATGCATCCTGAGGACCGGAAGCATATCGATTTTCGGACTCCCCTAGGCATATTCTGCTACAAAGTGATGCCTTTCGGTCTGAAGAACGCTGGCGCCACCTATCAGAGGGCCATGATGAAGATTTTCGATGACGTTATATATGAAATCGTCGAATGCTATATCGATGACCTCGTAGTGAAAAGCAAATCGTACGAGGAACACTGGGAGCATCTGAAGATCGTATTTCAGCGCCTTCGAAAATACAACCTGAAGATGAACCCTCTGAAATACGCGTTCGGGGTTTCCTCGGGCAAATTCCTAGGATTCATTGTACGACATCGGGGCATCGAGATAGACCCGTCAAAGATCAAGACGATTATGGAAATGCCTCCGCCAAGAATTCTCAAGCAACTGCAGTCTCTCTAAGGAAAGCTGGCGTATATCCGACGGTTCATAGCTAACCTCTTCGGCAAATGTCGCCCCTACAGTCACTTAATGAAGAAGGGGACCCCGTTCGTCTAGGATCGCAAATGCCAAAGCGCACTGGACGAAATCAAGCAATACCTACAGAACCCACCGGTACTGACCGCTCCAGTTAAGGGTAAGCCCCTCATCTTGTACACAACCGCCCTTGAAGGTTGTTTAGGCACGCTATGGGAACAAGAGAGTGACCAAGGGAAAGAGAGAGCCCTCTACTATTTGAGTCGAGTTCTCCTGGGGGAAGAAAACAACTACTCCCCTATCGAAAAACACTGCCTGGTGTTGATCTTCACGATAATGAAGCTCAGACACTATGCGTTGGCGCATGAGGTCCATCTCATATCGAAGGTGGATCCTCTCAAATATTTGATTTCAAAAGCCATATTAACGGGAAGGCTCGCTAAATGGGCCCTACTCTTGATGGAATTCTCGATAACATACCGACCTCTCAAGGCAGTGAAAGGCCAGGCCATCGCCGACTTCCTCGCTGAGCATCCGATACCTGCCGATTCACTCCTAAATTGTGAACTGCCGGACGAGCACGCGTTTGACACGTTCGACAGGGTGAGAGGAGGGAGTGATACCCGATGGAAACTCTACTTTGATGGAGCATCTTCCATGAAGAAGCGAAAGCACAACTCCTCCATAATCAAATCTGGGGTAGGCTTCATCTTCGTGACTCCACAAGGAGGGATAATGCGCTTTGCCTTTTCCTTGATAGAGCCGAGGACAAACAATGAAGCAGAATATGAAGCTTTGATAGCAGGTCTTGAGATCGTTGTCATGGGAATCGAAAACCTCCTCATATACGGAGACTCCCAGCTGGTCGTCAGCCAAGTAAACGATGACTATCAAATGTGCAAACCAGAGTTGGTAAAGTACGGTGAGAGAGTGCAATAATTGCTGACTCAAATCCCTTCCTACGCCTTGGAAAGCATACAGTGTATAGAAAATAGCAAGGTGGATGCATTAGCCAAACTCGCTAAAGAACTGGCTGACGAAAACCTCGATGATGTAAGGATCGTTGTGCAAAGCCGTCGGGTCCTGGCACCAGCGAAAATATCTCTGGAGTCGCCTGAAGAAAAGAAAGCGACCTAGCAAACAGTCTTCCAAATAGAAGACCAGGAAAAGGATAAGGATTGGAGAGAAGTCTTTATAGACTACTTCAAATCTCGTCGAACACTTAAAGATGCATCCTCAAGACATCAGCTCATGAAACGAGCTCTGTCTTTTGCCTTCGTCAATGATACTCTGTATAAGAGATCATTCGACTCTCTGTGGCTAAGATGCCTGGGACCAGAAGAAGCAAGGAGAGTCGCTCAAGAAACTCACGACGGACTCTGCGGTTCACATCAAGTTGGGCCAAAGATGAAGCTGAAGATCAAAAGAATGGGCTACTATTGGCCCATGATGATTCAGGATTGCCTCGAATATGCGAAGCAGTGTCACTCGTGTCAAATTCACGGGGACTTCATCCACCAGCATCCAAACCCGCTATACCCAACAGTGGCTAGCTGTCCGTTCGAAATGTGGGGAACCGACATAATTGGGCCCATAGAACCGGCGTCATCCAGAGGACATCGGTTCATATTGGCGACAACCGATTACTTCTCCAAGTGGGCAGAATCAATACCGCTAAGAGAAGTAAAGACAGAGAATATTCTCCATTTCTTCAAGACACACGTCATCTACAGGTTCGGCACTCCGCGACGGATTATCTCTGATAACGGGCTAGCCTACAGAAGTCATAAGATCAGCCGCTTCACACAGCAGCATAATATAGACTGGAGATACTCTTCGGTCTATAATCCCCAATCTAACGGTCTAGCTGAGGCTTTTAACAAGACCTTGACGAAGATCATAAAGAAGACGGTGTCCAGAAATAAAAAGGACTGGCACGAGAGGCTGCATGAAGCTCTCTGGGCGTATCGGACCACGTTCAAAACGGACACAAATACAACGCCATTTGCGTTGGTATTCGGCACGGAAGCAGTACTCCCCTTAAAGATAGAGCTACACTCTCTATGAGTGGTGGTTCATTACGAGCTAACAGACGAAGAGAATGCTCATCTTTGGCTTGAGGAGCTCGACGCCCTCGATGAAACTCGTCCCATGGTGCAGCAAAACTTGGAGGCTTACAAAGCAAAGATGACGCGCTCATACGAGAGATTGACTAGGCCGAGAACATTCCGCCAAGGTGAACTCGTGCTAGTGGTCAAGAGACCTATGATCCCCAATCATGCCAAACAGGGGAAATTCGAGCCGAACTATGAAGGCCCATACATCATAGACAAAGTCTACCAAGGAGGGGCCTATCTACTCATGGATATGCATGGCGAGAAACCGTTCAGGACAATAAACGGCCGGTTCCTGAAAAAATACTACGCCTGACGAGTTACGGCCTGGGTCAATGATAGATGACGACGCCTATGTCCGCTCGCTATTTTCCTAAGCCCAAACTTTATAAGTAGTATCCGGTGGACCGTAATGTCCATAAACTAGCTACGGACCGAAACGTCCCTAAACTAACGACGGACTGAAACGTCTTTAAACTACTACAAACCGTAGCGTCCTAGAGCTGACGCAAAAAAAAGGGTACGTCCATCAGCAAGATGGGCACGGATGAAAACCCGAAAGGGCTTCGTGAGTAAAAATAGCAGGGCTACTGGCGGGTTTGTGAAAACCCGAAAGGGCGCAATCTCGTTAAAATACACTTGCAAGGTCCTCTCGACCTTATAAGGAGAAAACTACCTGCGTGAGATCCTTACGACTCACAAAGGAGCGACACACTTATGGATCCCCACGATTCCTAAGGAGAAATTACACTTACGAGATTCTCATGACTCGTAAGGAGAACCCTCTTATGAGATCCTCACAGCTCGTAAGATTCAAAAGCCATAAGCTATAGGGATCTGAACCTGTTCTTAAGCCATCACATTTCCCAGACTGCCCTATAAACGTTCAATATTGACCCTTGTATACAATCCATGGGCACAAATAAATGTCTCCCCCACCAAGTTCCGCCAATGGCGTGAAATCCCCCTATTTGGTGAACAACACTTGTAAGTCCTCTCGACTTATGAGGAGAAAACACTCTTATAAGATCCTTACGACTTATAAGAGAACATACGCTTAGGAATCCTCACGACTCCTAAGGAGAAAACGCACCTATGAGATCCTTACGACTAGTAGGGAGAAACACCTTTATGTGACCCATACGGCTCATGAAGTTAAAAGCCTTAGTCTTCAGGTCCCTAACATTGTCTACTAAGCCACCTTTGTTCGAATCGACAGAGGCAAATGATGACTCGCTCCTGGAAATGTCCCAGTGGTAGCGATGCTGATGCCTAAATCGGTGTCAAATTCCAAGTCCTTTCACGGCAAATGATGATTCGCTCCTGGCAATATTCCAGTCGCAGCGATGCTGATGCTAAGATTGGCATCAGATTCCAAGTTCCATACTCACAGTAAAAGTCAGCGAGCTATAAATGCATATGAAATAGCCGAAATGATAGGGCAACTTGCAAGTAAAAGGCATGCACTCAGCAAGTAAAAGACATGCATACAAAAAATAGCCGAAATAATTGGGTAACTCGCAATAAAAAGCAGCGAGTAAAAAGAAAAATAGCCGAAATGATTGGGCACCGCGAAAAATAGCCGAAATGATTGGGCACCGCGAAAAATAGCCGAAATGATTGGGCAATCGCAACTTTCGCGATATAAAAAGCTGAAATGATAGAGCATCGCGTAAAGAAATAAAAAAATGTTGAAATGAAATTTTTTGCCCTACAGGTGAGTCCATACTGACCCCTGTATACAATCCATGGGCATAAACAAAGAGGGAACAACATTCCCCGACAGACTCTGTCAAAGAGCGAGCCGAATCTCAACGGAAACATCTGCATCCCAGAAGAACAACAACGACGTTCCTCCTCATGCCAGCAGGGCACGGAAGCGACACCATCAATCAGAGCCACGACAAAGTCCCCAGTTCCAAGACTCTACGGTTCACAGACGACCTAGAGTCAACCCGACACCGCAAAAAGCGGAAATACGTCATCCAGTGATCCCGTCGCGGAAATATGTCATCAAATGACCCCGTCGCGGAAATACGTCAGCATATGACCTCCGTCTCGGAAACACGTCATCCAATGTCCCTGTCTCGGAAATACGTTAGCCAGTGACCCCGTCTCGGAAATACGTCAGCAAATGACCCCATGGCAGAAATGCATCAGCAAGTGATCCCGTCGCGGAAACACGTCATCCAATGAACCTGTCTCGGAAATACGTCAGCAAATGACCCCGTCGCGAAAATACGTCAGCCAATGACCCCATCGCGGAAATACGTCAGCAAATGACCTCCGTCGCGGAAACACGCCATCCAATGACCCCGTCTCAGAAATACGTCAGCAAATGACCCCGTCTCGGAAATACGTCAGCCAATGACCCCGTCGCGGAAACACGCAGCCAATGACCCCGTCGCGGAAACACGTCATCCAATGACTCCATCTCGGAAATACGTCAGCAAATGACCCCACCGCGGAAATACGTCAGCAAATGACCCCGTCGCGGAAACACGTCATCCAATGACCCTGTCTCGGAAATACGTCAGCAAATGACCCCGTCGCGGAAATACGTCAGCAAATGACCCCGTCGTGGAAACACGTCATCCAATGACCCCGTCGCGGAAACACATCAGCAAATGACCCCGTCGCAGAAATACGTCAGCCAATGACCCCGTCGCGGAAATACGTCAGCAAATGATCTCCGTCTCGGAAACACATCAGCAAATGATCTCCGTCTCGGAAACGAATTAGCCAACGACCTCCCCGTCGAAGCAACGCTTCGACTCGGGAACAAGTCAACTCATCAACCACTTATGAGTTCTCTCGACTTGAAAGGGAGAAAATTATCTTGTGAGATCCTTAGGACTCTCAAGAGAAAGCACACTTAGGAATCCTCATGATTCCTAAGAAGAAAATACACCTACGAGATCCTCTCGACTCGTAGGGAGAAAAATCTTTATGAGACCCTCACGGCTCATGAAGTTAAAAAGTCTTAGCCAGCAGACCTGAACCTATTTCCTAAGCTATCGCTACCCTACAAAGAGTTCAAGATGAGTTGTTATCTACAGGCTAAACTTACTAGAGTAACATGACAACAACACAGCAAAGAAAAGAAGGCGATAGTACAAGATAGAAAAAAATGTGTCCTTTATTCATGAATTCAATTGAATATAAGATACATCATATAAAAAAAATGAAATGATTACATGTTATTCATAAGCTACAAAGACGACTATTTGGAAGGAGGCGTTTTTAACAAGTCAGCAAGCCGCTCGCGCACTCCTCTCAACTCCTTTTCATGGTCGGCCGTTGCGGCCAGCTCCACTTCGACTCGAGCCCGTTGCTGCAAACAGGATGAAACCTTCTCATCGATTTCCCGCTGGGCAGCTTTGTGACTCTGCGTAATCCGCTCAATGAAGTCGAGCTTCTGCCTCAATGCCAGCCCGTCCGAAATGCATCGCTGCAGATTGACAAAGACAGCTTTCAACTGAGCAACATTCGCTTCGACCTCGGCGTGCAACCGAGCAGATTCGCTTAAAGTCGCCTCACGTTCCTTTCGCCTAAGGGTCGCCTCCTGTTCAAAATGGAGAAGGAAAGGAACACTCTGCTCAACCCATGCAACTCGCTGGGAGTTCAAAGCCGATACTTCCGGAGCGGGACACTTGAGCTCAACTTCGTGCAAGCAAGCCTCGATCTGCTTGCAATAATTAACCCAAGATTTGACGACGCCCTCGCTATGGAAGTGAACAAGCGTCCCCAACATCGGATTAACCTCACAGCAAAATCTACAGCGAATGCAGGTCCCTCCGCGTCAAGCTCCTCGATAGATTCACTCAACATACGCAGGCTGGTCACAGCGCCCTTGGAAGGTGGACATCTAGAAAAGGGCCCTGCCGGCATTAGGATGCGAGACTCGAAGGGAGCTGGAGCCGGTGCGATTGCTGCAAAATGAATTACGGTTAAAAGCTGACCCGCGAAATAAAGAAATCGTATGAGCGACGGAGTCTACTATACCGGTTGCGACAGGTGGCAAAGTTGGGAGTACCGGTGGCGTGACTATTCTCTCGTCCCCTCCTTCAATCTGTAATGCTGCAATCAATGCAAAGAAGAATTAGCAACAACATGGCTGCCCGTGGAGGAGAGGAAAAGATGTTTGTTAAAAAACTATACTCACCGACACTAGCTGGCAGGACGATTTCTGACTGGAAGGAGAAATATAGGTTTAACACCTGATACAGATGGTCAAAATGGACCCCTGCAAAGTTGTGCCAATATACTGTCAGTACAAGGAGTATGATACCTATGATGAAACCGATAAGTTACAAACCCTTACCTTCCAGCATTCTAGAGGATACAGGAGAAGGCGAAGGGACAACAACCGTCATGGCGGCGACTGGAGGTGTGTCAGATGACACAATCTCAGCGTTCGCTACACCTACAAACAAAATACCATCAGAATGAACTAAAAGAGATTGAGAAATAAAAAGGAAGCAGGGACCCAACGCCTACCTGATGGGTCATCAGCTAAAACCGCGACGAAAGCATCACCAGGCGCAGTGGTTTCTTTGCTCTCCTTCAATGGAATAGTTTCGTCGCCCGTGGCTTCGTCCCCTGATTCTACAAGAGCCGTTGTGACGCTTGCAATGCCTGCTAATCTCGGGGAGCCGCAAAAGGAAAGAGCGGCGGTTTGGGCAGTCCCAAACTCCCGAGAGAAAGTAGCCGCTTCGGCCTCTGTGGTCGCCGTCATCTCACCTACCACCTTATTGCCAGGACTTGGCCCTGCATGATATGGTATATAATAATTTGAAGACCAATTTTTGATAAAAGACTCAGCGTTACGTTACCTTCGGGTAGCTTTTCGGTCTCTTCCCGTGCCGCGCACGCAACCTGTCTATGGGCGGTAGACAGGGCAGCTGGAGCATCCTCTGGAGGAACAACGACAGATGGGGTAGTGCTTGAACCTGCACCCACGGCCAAAGCAGCGTCACGTTCCTTTACTGCACGCTTCCTGCGTTTCTTTTCGGTCCGAGCAGTGAGAAGCGATCTCCTCAAGACCTCCGTCAAAGGGACGTCATCGTCCGAACCAAGCTCTGCCTCTGGAGTCGCTACGGCGTCCGTCATCGGCTGTTTAAGTGAAGCCTCTTGCAGTACTGGCGGGGGAGCTGGGGCCACAATAGCCGGCTCTGGAAGTGTCGCTGCATCACCGCTCGGGATCGGTAGCGCACTTAGGATAACCCGCGTTAAGCTAGTCCCTGCAACAAAATAAAGGAGGGGGTCAGACTACGAATAAAGAAAAAATGAATGAAGGCATAATGAGCCAAATTATACCAAGGCCTAAAGAAGCACGGAGCCTCTCTTCCTCTTCAAATGTTTTGAGGGAAGCCACAAAAGCCTCTTCGGCAGAGATACCTGTTGAAGAAGAAAGCGTCAGTCAAAACATAATAATAAAAAAAGATAAACGCGGAAAAATATGACTGAAGTCTACCTGACTGTGCGATAGTGATTATTGCTGCTTCATCGCGAACCAGTCACTCGGAAGCCATAAGGGCAGCTTGAAGATCGGTATCATCTGCAGGCGCGATAAATAGACCGTCATTGGTCCCGTACTCACTTAAGCCTTCGCTGTAAGGAGCATGAGGCTCCTGGCCGGATGCAACGTCCGCAGAAAATAGTGAATTCTTCTTCTTCTGTGAGTGGACGCCGGCAGCCGGCAACAGGAGTTTGCGCTTGGCGGGCAACTTTGGGCGACGAGTCCCGATCTCTGTACCCACGCCAGACTCAGGAGATGCTGCAGTCACTGTTTCTACAGGCATGTGAGGTAGAGGCTTATCAGGAAAGGCGCGCAGGACCACCACCGCAGTCGGTCCTCTCAAGGAAGGACAAACGATGGTCCGTCGCTTCAAGGGAACGACTAGATTACCAGCGGGGATAGCACCCTTGCGATCAAGAAATAATCACTTTTCTTCCCTGATAACGGCACCCATCGCGTGCTGGTACCATGCCATGTATATGTTCAGGACCCTCGGGACGCAGCTCGGCTCACTGATAAAGAAGTTAGACCTGGTGTTAAGCTGCATGAAATTGTGTAGCACATTACGGATACCCCTTCCATGGCAACCGGCTCAGCTAGGAAGGCCTCAAGCGGGACACCATGATTATAGCTTGATTGTTGAGCGAAACGATGCGGATTGTATCTCATGAACAACGCTGAATCGTTTTGCCTAAACACTAGAAAGCCCGGCATGATTGAATATAAGTGAAGAATCTCCCGAGCTTTCAAGGTAGAAGCCCCTTCTTTGAAAGTGTCCCGCAGCGACTGCACCGTCTTAGCGGATTCCTTGCCGATAGTTAAAACCTTATCGACGAAGGTCATGCCATCCCCGACCATACGCGGGCGAAGAACCAAGCCATGAGCCTCTCGCTGAGTTTGTTCCAAAGCGGAAGCGTCAACTAGCCGCATAACCCGAGGAAAGTTATAACTTTCATAGAAACGGGGCCTCTTGTGAATTCCAAACGCGCCGAGCACATGCAGCTTGAGCCACGAAGTGAAATAATGCATCGGGAAGTTTACGGGCTGCACCCCGGGCTGAGTGGTGTCTGCCGCCAAGCTAAGGCTATGATACAGGTAAGCCAGCCCAGCGACCCCGACAGCCACTTGCATCCCAATAACCATTCGGTAAGCTGGATAGAAGACGGATGGCCTCATATGGTGAGGGTGCATTAGGAGCACAAACCAGCTTAGCCATAGCCCGAGGAACCCCAAAAAGAACGCCTCCTCATCGATGTCAGAAGCTGCGAGCTCTGCAAAAGAGACGACCGGGATGTCAGGGAGAAAGAAGTTCCTCTGATCCGCTTCTGCTGCCGGCTGGTTGTCCAAACCAAAGCCAAAAGGATCGTCGAGTTTGCCAAATTTCGCGGCTTCCTTCGACAGGACTTCTGGGCGGAGAAAACGGACGATGAAATCTATGAAGTTAACCCCGTGGCTTCCGGATTTGAGAAATAGACTCTCATAGATGTTCAACACCTTAATCAGACTTGGGGATTGATGTTGAATGGCATTCTCCGGGGTAAGGCCCATCACCACTGACTTGGCGGCAAAGATGTACTCGTCAAGAGGAAGTAGCTCCTCGTAATGTTCTCCCCTGACAAGAAAGCCGGAGATCTCCGCGAATTCTTCCAAAGAGATTGAGACTTCCCGATCTGATAGAAGAAAGGTATGAGTCGGAACGTTCATTGTTCCAAGAAAGCTTTGACCCACCATAGAGGGGGCGTCGAATACTGGAAGAGAGACACATAAATCGCGGGGTACAACCCGAGCTTCAGCAGCTGCGATATCTTGGCCGACAAAATGTACCGGGCCCACTGCAAATATCCGGCTGGATGGCGTGGAGTCAAGCCTATCATGTACGGCTGACCCTAAGGGTGTGGCTCGTCTTAACATATATGCTGCCCCAGAGTATCCAAAGCCATCGGTGGCTGTACGGGTATCGCGGCCATAGAGGGCTGAAGGCAACCCTCTGAAGTCCAGTTGACCTCCTCTACGGCATAGTTCACTGGGGTGAGTCGGCGTAGTGGATCGCCGAAATGGGCTCCGAAGGCACCGCACAAGAGAAGCTGCATCGACCCTGGATGATTTGATTGTACCACGACCCCCATAGATGAAGAGATTTCCGCTCCGGGTCATGATCTCTGATGAGAGTGGATACTTCCCTATCCACGGGCGCGTCAGCAAATGCGCTCTCCGGACGAACGAACGGGAAGGAAGTGTCAAAAGACATAGTACCTGGGGGAGAAAGAACAAGGGTTAGCTGTCAATACTACAGTCCAAATTCTGACACTTGGTACTTAAAATTTATACCACACTGCAATGCAGTGGAAAGGGACCAAAGGGGACCCACCAAATCAAGGTGACGGCTCATCATTGATGAGTCAGTCACTCATTAAATAGGAAATCCTAAAAAGATTCTCATTTAATGAGAGGCCCCTCGGGCAGAGGAGTAAAACTCCCTTGAGAGCAGCGCTCTGCAAAAGAGTGACATCTGTCAACTCTAATGATGAAGGGAATAAAAACTCCCCCAAAAATTCTGAAGAGCTATGCTCTGTGAAGATGATAGAGTAACCCATCAAAAACCCTAAAAAGCAAACCTTTACTAAGTTAAAAACTCCAAGATCTTCAAGATCTATGAACAAACTCTAAAAGTTCTTCATGAAAGATGAACAGATCTATGATTTAAAGATGAGCACGGCTCTGTTAATGGGTAAAACCCTAAAACATTTTTTTAAGATCTACGATCTGAGAAGAGCAAAGCTCTGTTAATAAGTTTAATCCTTACCAAATTTATGCAGAGTCTTGACTCTAAAGAAATTTCTTAAGGCAGAGAGCTTAGCTCTGAAGAGAGAATAAGATTCTCAGAAAACAGGAAAACAAGAAGATGAACAAGCAGTCATCTCAAAAGGACAAAGGCCCTATTTATAGGCGGTGGAAGTCGATCCAACTTCCATGACAATCCAACGGTGGAAAGGCTGCCATCGCTGCACTCACGTGTGAGCCACGTGAGCGCAGCGGTAGGGGGGCATTTCTTTCCCCCAATCAGAGCAAAGATCTGTTCAAAATTTGAAATTTAAACCGAGGCAGCGCCTCACGTGCAAAGCACGAGAGCGCTAGCGCCAAGTACTCCAGCACTAAGAGTCAAAGACTCTGAGGCAGCGCCTCACGTGCAAAGCATGAGGGCGCTAGCGCCAAGTGCGCCAGCGCTAAGAGTCAAAGACTCTGAGGCAGCGCCTCACGTGCAAAGCATGAGAGCGCTCGAGCCAAGTGCGCCAGCGCTAAGAGTCAAAGACTCTGAGGCAGCGCCTCACGTGCAAAGCACGAGAGCGCTAGCGCCAAGTACTCCAGCACTAAGAGTCAAAGACTCTGAGGCAGTGCCTCACGTGCAAAGCACGAGAGCGCTCGCGCCAAGTGCGCCAGCGCTAAGAGTCAAAGACTCTGAGGCAGCGTCTCACGTCCAAAGAACGAGAGCGCCAGCGCCAAGTGTGCCAGCGCTAATAGTCAAAGATTCTGAAGCAGCGCCTCACATGCAAAGCATGAGAGTGCTAAGCGCTAGAACTAAATATTCTCCACCATTGGATCAAAGATCCAACTGAGATGAATGAATCATCAAATTACATAATCAAATTCTGTTGAGGAAATACTCCTCAAATCTTTCCAAACAAGAAAGATTGTGCTCTGTAAATCAGAGCACCGTTGGATCAAAGATCCAATGGTGATTAAAAATTACCAAGATACAGAATAATCTCTGTATGGGAAAATATTTTCCCAATCTTATTAATAACAAGAAATATGTCTTCTGTAAAACAGAAGCTCTTGGATCAAAGATCCAACGGTGGGAAACATTCCCCAAATCAATCAGAAATCTCTCAATGAGAGATTTCCTTAACTGATTCAACAAATCAGCCTCCCCTATAGGAAGGACCCAAGACTTCAAGTCTTGCACAGAGGAACCTCCCCATAAGTTTCAAGTTCTAAGAAAAAAAAGAGAAGAGCAAGCGCTAAGAAGAAGAATCTTCTTTAAGGTAAATAAAAAGAAAGATCATAACATCTCCTCCATATTTGAGAATTCAACTCTCACATCAGAAGAACTTAGTTCTTTTTCTAGATCACAGATCTATAAGACCAAGTCTTTCATAAAAAAACAGAAGAGATCAAAGCATCTCTTCACAAAAAGAAGAACTCAGTTCTTAGATCCATGAGACAAAGTCTCTTATAAACCGAGAATTTAATTCTCAGAGCACAGAACTAATCAGAGCTGCCAAAGAACCGCCTTAGCGCTCCAATTTAAAAGAAGCGCTTTAAGCGCTCCAAGTCTGGCGCACAGCGCCAAGCGCGCCACGTGCTCCTCACGTGGGCGCTATTTTATAAGAAGCGCCTTAGCGCTCCAATTTAAAAGAAGCGCTTTAGCGCTCCAAGTCTGGCGCTCCGCTCCAAGTCTGGCGCTCAGCGCCAAGCGCGCCACGTGCTCCTCACGTGGACGCTATTTTAAAAGAAGCGTTTTAGCGCTCCAGCGCTCCAAATCTGGCGCTCAGCGCCAAGTGCTCTACGTACTCCCCACGTAGGCGCTATTTCAGAAGAAGCACCTTAGCGCTCCAAGTCTGGCGCTCAGCACCAAGCACTCTGCGCCATAAAGAGTGTTCAACACTTAATAAAAAACAAAAAGAAAGTGGGTGTCAGTACCCCAATAAATGTTTAGCAGTATGTGCATAGAGAAAGGACCATGTCCCAACAAGTGTCTAACACTTTATAAAAAAAGAGAAATGATAGAGACTCAGTGGGCTTAGCCCAAGTTGGCCAAACTCATAATTGTTCCGTGATTAAAAATCAGGAAAAAACTTCAGAGAAAGCATCACGTGCTCGCACGTGACCAGCGGTCACGTGTTGGCACGTGACGTTTAAAGCAGCGGTAAAGAGCAAGCGCAGAAGAGAAGCCCATTCAAGGGGTCACGTGCTCACACGTGACCAAGGGTCACGTAGCCGCACATGACTGGCTTTAAAAGCCCTGCTGTTCAACAGAATTAAATTCTGAATAAGATCATTTAAATTTTTCTAAAATAGAGAAGAATTATATAAAAACGTTGGATCAAGAATCTGAAGGTGATTAAATATCACAAATTTATGGAAAGATCTTGGACATGGAAAGATTTCCCCTAAATCTCACCGAAATAACAAAAAAGAATATCTTTGGATTTAAAATCCAACGGTGAATAAAATTCACCTAATAATTTAAAGGCCCGGATCAATGATGAAAATAAATCAAATCTCTCAATAAACAAATCAATCTTTCAATGAAAGATTTACTAAACAGATTGATTCTTTTCCTTCTCCTATAAATAGGTGCCAAGGGAGAGAGTTAAAAGAGAGAGAGAGAGAGAGATACACAGAGAGAAATATAGAGCCTTGGAATCTTGAAAATTCAGAGAAAAAGAAAGAAGAATTTGATTCTCTGAAAAGTAAAACCCTAGGTAAGAAAAGAAAGGGGAAAAAGGCTTCAAAAAAGAGAATTTAATTCTCAAAATAAAGAGTTTAACCCTTATAAAAATGAAAAGAACTTAGTTCTTTCTCTGGTTGAAGATCTGCAAAGTGCACATCTCCCCATAAATTGAGAATTTAATTCTCATTGGGTTGAGATCCTGCCATGCAGATCTAAAATATAGAGGAGGAATTGAGTTTTGAGAATTTAATTCTCACAAAGTTATAGGAATTTAATTCCTTTGAGATAAAATTAAGGTTTAACCCTATATTATAGGAATTTAATTCCTTCAAAATGGACAGAACTAGGGTTTAACCCTAATTGAGAACTTATTTCTCTCAAGACTCACAGGAATTTAATTCTCTTAAAAAAGAAATTAGGGTTTCACCCTATGCCAGAACTTAATTCTTTACATATATGGGGAATTTAATTCCTACAGAAAAGAAATTAGGGTTTAACCCTATCTAAGAATATAATTTTTCAAAAGAAAGTAGGAATTTAATTCCTTTAAAGTTATTGCTAGGGTTTAACCCTTTGAAGAATTTAATTCTTAAAAAAGATAAAGAGATCTTCAAACATGAAAAGAACCAGAGTCACGTGCTACCACGTGACCCCTGTAAAGATCCACAAAAAAGAACTTTGAGGCAACGTCTCACGTGCCCCGCGTGACCCCTGAAGCACACAAAGAAAAAGCAAAAGAAACAGAAGCTATGGGCGCTCTCACGTGCTACCACATGACCCCTTGGCAAAAGCTCTAACAGACAAACACCAAAATTCCCATCACGTGACAGCACGTGATGCTCCAAAGTATTCAATACTTTTGGCAGAACAAAATGAAGAGAATCAGGGCGCTCTCACGTGCCCTACGTGACCCTTCTTTCTTAGTGTGTAACACTAATTTGAAAACCCTGTTACCAGTGTTTAACACTGATTTTCTTAGTGTTTAACACTAAATTGAAAACCCTGTTTCCAGTGTTCAACACTGACTTTCTTAGTGTTTATCACTAATTTGAAAAGTCTGTTTCCAGTGTTTAACACTGATTTTTTTAGTGTTTAACACTAATTTGAAAACCCTGTTTCCAGTGTTTAACACTGATTTTCTTAGTGTTTAACACTAATTTGAGAACCCTGTTTCCAGTGTTTAACACTGATTGTACTCTTAGTGTTTAACACTAGTTTAGGAAATCTATCTCTAGTGTTTAACACTTTTGATCTTTAGTGTTTAACACTACTCTTAGCCAAGTTGGCTGATTTTTCAGAGGCAAAGCCTCTCCTTCAATGGACCAACAGAGGGCCAATATTCCAAACATGATTGGACTTAGCCCAAGAATGCCATAAGTCCTCAATCCAGACTCAACTGAGCCAATGTGCTCATAACCTAATAAATTGGTCTTGGTTCCAAATTGGACTACAGATCACTTAATCTATTTTGGTTCAAGGGTACATCTCTTCACTCCTTTGATACTTGTCGTTGTAATTCCTCAACGTCTTCAAAGAGGTGACGGGTCCCGACAACCACACATTGATACGGACTGTGGGGTCCTTAAACCCATGGACTATGATGTCTTTAACCTTGACCGTGATGTCTTAAAACTAACGCCGGACTGTGGAGTCCTTAAATCCTCGGACTATGATGTCCTTAACCTTAACCGGGATGTCTTAAAACTAACAACGGACTATGACGTCCTTAACCTTGACCGCGATGTCTTAAAACTAACGATGGACTGTGGAGTCCTTAAACCCATGGACTATGCAGTCCTTAACCTTGACCGTGATGTCTTAAAACTAACGCCGGACTGTGGAGTCCTTAAATCCTCGGACTATGATGTCCTTAACCTTGACCGGGATGTCTTAAAACTAACAACGGACTATGACGTCCTTAACCTTGACCGCGATGTCTTAAAACTAACGATGGACTGTGGAGTCCTTAAACCCATGGACTATGAGGTCCTTAACCTTGACCGCAACGTCTTAAAACTAACATTGGATCGCAATGTCCTTAAACTACCTATTGACCACAATGTCACTAAACTAAACAACAAGGCTCCCCTAATTGCTCTCTTGTGGGATCTAAACAATCCCGTTAAGTCGATCTTAGTCTAAAACTAGACTAACGTATCCTTAATAAACGTTTAAGTCGATCTTAGTCTCAAATGAGGCTAACGTATCCTTAAACCCAAACCCCCAAACCCAAATCTAATATAATACGGATTTGGACTAGTCCACGCCCTACGGGCGACGACATAACTCAGTCTCCGTATACAATCCACGGGAAACCAAACACAAAACAAACACACACGACGCAAAGTGACCATCTGGAGAAGGAGAAAGTTGTTACCGCAATGCGGTAACGCAATTAACTGCAGGGGCTTGCGCCTGCAGGGAAGAGTGTCCCCACAATCAAAAACCCCTCAAGCGAGGGGGAATCTGACGAAGTCTGCTACATCGGACGCATCCGTTTAAACCTTCGATACACGGTGCCATAAATCAACTTAGCATCTTCGGAGAGGTGGACGGATAGCACCAATTAGCATCTGCCCCGAATCTCAGGCAAGACGTCCCTGCGTCGCGCTGTCTTTCAGAGGGGAACAGATTCTGGTACGCCCGGTGGGACGTTTTCCTCTTTCCACTCCACATTTCGTGTGTCGTGTTTTTCCCGTGATCAGATAATCACGGTGTGTATGTTTTTGGTTGCCCTTAGGGGAGTGGATATTGAAGCCGGCATTTCGTCTCTATGAAGAATGGCGTTTGGTCCTACCCTAGCTGTCACGCCCCGCTTTCCAAAATACGGAAAACGAGGGATGACTAGGCCAGCCATGCTTCTACGGTCAAGGAATCATCCCGCCGTAGTCACACTTCGGCTTCTAGCGCTACATGGTAATCAATAAATAAGCACAGTATTAAAGGAATCACAACACTAATTTATTACATTAAAATTCCATTGTTCACAGATTACAGATAATAAGAACGATAACTAACCAAGTTCAATCTCACAATCTCTTTTATGGAAAGCAGTAAATGAAGGAGGTACACCAAACTATATCTCCGTGAACTCAAAGGATAGATCCGTCTCCTGTGCTGGTCCTCTCGCGGAATCTGAGCATGCATACTCAGGTCGTCAGAGCGACACAAATAATAATATTATTATAATCAGATGAAACTGGTAAATGAGGTAATACTGGTATGAGAATAATGCAAGTAATCACTATGTCACAATATGATGCAGAATATGTTATGTGTCCCTATCGGTCTCTAGGTCATGTTTGAAATCACATAGTGGAAGGAGGATCATGTTTAACAGGAGTCTCGTACATACCCGAGACAACGGCCCACATGCCCGGGAAATAACCCTGTCAGCCGGATCGCTAGATCCTGTCCTACACGTATAAGTATCACGGTTCGAATGATCATCCTCTAAACACGGTCCCGCTAAATACGATACTCTTTTCACTTTGATTTCTCCTTTTTTCCCCAGGTTACACTATTTATGATATTGATCTAGTTGTGTACAAGTATACCAATGACACGGTTTCATCACTATCCACTGTATCAATCATTGTCACGAATGTTCACTTTCCATTGGTGTACTCGTCACTCCTAAACCAACATCTATCACGCACGATAATGCAATGTCCACACGCACTAACACTGTGTATATGACAAGGGTATGATATATGTATTGTATGCTACCAATAAGCTCTGTATGTTATGAATTAGCATGCATGTCATGAATTAAAATAAATTGCACAAATTAATATGTTACGAATTCAGCAAAAATGATGTAGGTAAGATATATAGAACAATCAGTCAGTAATTTATCAAAATTTGTTTCAGTTCAATCGGAGTTTCGGTTTTCAAGATATAACTGTTTCAGTTTAAGTGTTCGCGGCTGGAATTTCAATTTCAGAACTGAACGTCTGTTTCGCGACACGAATTGCGCCCAGTTGGGCTCAGAATTTAGCGATGTCACAGTTAGATGAAATTTAGGGTTTTCGATAAAGTATTCAACGCAATAGACGGATCCTCAATCGTATCTGTACGTTGAAAGTTATACACAGTTCAATCTCAAATGTCATTTCAGAAAGTGTTCTGGACAGCTTTACGTTCTGCCCTTTTAAAATAAGTTTAGAATAACAAACTGCGATGAATCGGAATGAAACCACTTGTTTTCTTTCACTAACAGGAATATCTTATAACTACTGAAAGTTCCGTATCATGCGATTTCAGGAAACACGGGGACGCAGGACTTTAGACAGAACACACTAATCAGAAACGCTCTGGACTGCAGTCCAGAGTCGTGTTCCGATCCAAATATCTTCATGGTTACAAAACAGAAAATATCAGAAATTTATGTAGGATTAAAGTTCGTCAAGTCCGCTTCGATTTAAGCCCTTGAACGCATCTTTCCAATATGTGTATGATTTATGGTGTTTTTATTCGTTTTCAGCTACGAGAGGATTCTAGTTTTAACGACATGTTTGGGGGTATCGATTTTTGTTACTAACAATCGTGTTTTCCAGTGAATTTCACACACGTTATACATCATTAAAAGGGCCAACAGAACATATAGGTTACCGTCAAATTAGACAATTATTTCTATTGGTAACGAACATCGAGCACTTAGGTCTTGACACGTATAGGAAATCGGAAAGTTTGTAAACTATATGATCTAGGTGGGTAACACTATTATTATAGCATGAAGCAAGTAAATACTTGCCTGGAGAACTCCTCGGGGTCGTACGGCCACAGTGTCGCCACGAACGCGCGATATACGCCACGTACCGGATTCCCGCGAGCCTAGTTCGAAACACGAATTTCACGTCGGAATTGTCCGGAGTCGTTTGCACAGTCACTGGACGTTGATGGATGTTTGATGATCCACTGCGAGTGTATTGGGGTTGCCGACGGTCGACGGCGTCGCTCCGGCAGCGTGTACAGAGCAGTTTCACAGTGGGAAATTTTTTTTGGAAAAGGGTTTTGGAGAGAGATAGATGGGGAGCAGTGGGGTCGGTTTGGAGTGGTGGGGAAAGGTGCTGAGGACGTTGAGGGCTACAGATGTGGTTCAGGTGAAGTGGGGTGGCTCTTCGGCGCCGGTTGCGACGTGACAGAGGTTGGGTGCAAGTGGGTTTGGGTGTGCAGGGGATATTTGAGAGGGGCTCGGGTTGAAGAAGGGTGAATTCGTAGGGGAGAAGGTTGGCAGAGGAGGAGTGAGCGGGGTTGTCGAAAAGATGGGTGATCGCCGTCGGTGAGGTGCAGTGGTTTCGATGGAAGTTTTTGGGCGCTCGCGTTTTTGGGCTCGGTGAAAGTAGAGGAGAGAGATGAGGAGTAAGTTGGAGACGAGGTGAGTAAGAGAGAGATGAGGGCGACGATGTTGACAACGTGGGGGCAACGGCAGGGCGAGGGCGTGGGCGATGGCGGAGGAGGCGGGTCGCGCTCGAGTTAAAAGGAGGTTACCGTTGGGTATTTGAATGGAAGATGAACAGGGGTCGGGTCTGAAGCGGGGAATTGGGCACGGGCCGCAGGGTGTGGGCCGCGAAAAAGAATCCATTTTTCCTTTATAAACTTCGTGGGCTTCAGAAGAGAAACTGGCCAGTTTAAAATAAACAATCAATTCCCAAAAAGAAGTGGGCTGAGATAAGGAACGGGTTGGGTTTGTTTATAAGGATTTTATTAAGGATTTTTTTTTTATTTGGGCTGAGGGAATAATAAAAGGGAATGGGCCAGGGAAAATTATAGGGAATTTATTTAAAATTTTAGTGGGCTGGGTTGGTTTAAGAAATTAGTTTGTTAGTTTAAATTTGGCTTTTAGGTTGTTGGGAAAAATTATAAATACTGGAATTCAAGCTACTACCTTCTACAGAATAGTTACGAGGAAAAGTAAATCTCGGAAATTTGGAAAATACAAAGAAAATTCTTGTAGAAGGAGAACGGGGATTTACATCATACCCCCCTTAACAAAAATTTCGTCCTCGAAATTTTACAAAGATACAAGAAAATGTACTAAACAAAGAGATGTGGATAACGATCATGGATATCTTCCTCCTGCTCCCAGGTGGATTCTCCTGGGGAACGACCGCCCCAAGACACTCGGACTAACGGAATAACCTTATTCTTCAGCACTTTATCTCTGCGGTCGAGAATGGTAGTAGGCTGCTCCTCGTATGACAGATCAGTCCCCAAAGCTAACTCTGAATGGTCCAGAACATGGCTCTCATCTCGAACGTAACGCCGCAACTGTGACACGTGGAAGGTATTGTGCACACCAGCTAGCGATGGAGGCAAGGCAAGTCGATAGGCCACCTCTCCTACTCGCTCTAGCACCTCAAAAGGTCCGATAAAACGGGAACTAAGTTTTCCCCGACTTCCGAATCTGATAACTCCACGAGTAGGGGAAATCTTCAAGAACACATGATCTCCGACTTCGAACTCAAGTGCCCTTCTGCTGGTATCTGCCCAACTCTTTTGTCGATCCTGAACCGTCTTAATACGCTGCCTGATCATTTGGACCTTGTCAACTGTCTGAACGATGAGTTCGGGGCCCAGTAATCTTCGTTCTCCCACATCATCCCAACATACTGGGGATCGACACTTCCGCCCATATAGCGCTTCAAAAGGAGCCATCTGAATACTAGCCTGATAACTATTGTTGTAAGAAAACTCGACTAGGTGCAAATGGTCCTCCCAGGAACCCTGAAAGTCCAACATACAGGCTCTCAACATATCCTCGAGCGTCTGAATTGTACGCTCGGATTGCCCATCCGTCTGTGGGTGATAAGCTGTGCTGAATTTGAGGCGGGTTCCCAAACTCTCCTGTAAGCTCTTCCAAAAGTGTGACAAGAATCTCGTGTCCCGGTCTGACACAATGCTGACTGGAACACCGTGAAGTCGCACAATCTCCTGCATATATCTTTCTGCCAGTGATTCTGTCGACTGTCCCACTCGGAAAGGTAGAAAGTGTGCAGCTTTTGTGAGGCAATCGACGATAACCCAAATAGCGTTATTGCCTCTAGGGCTCCGTGGTAAGGCCGTCACAAAATCCATAGTAATGTTCTCCCACTTCCATTCAGGTATCGGCAATGGTTGTAATAATCCTGCTATTCTCTGATGTTCCGCCTTCACCTGCTGACATACCAACCATCTGGATACGAACCTCGCAATTTCCCGCTTCATTCCGTTCCACCAAAAGTGCTGCTTTAGGTCCTGATACATTTTTGTACCTCCTGGATGCACAGAATAAGCTGAACTGTGTGCTTCAGCCAACACTTCTTCTCGTACATCACCTTTAGGTACGCAGAGTCTGCTACCGAATCTCAGAGAGCCATCTTCATGTATAATCAAATCCGTTCTCAATCCAGCTTCCACTTGCTCTCTGAACTTTTGCAATCGGGGATCATCCGCTTGTGCAATCTTGATGCGATCCACCAGGGAAGATTGCACCTGTAGTTGCCAAAATTGACTGAGTGCGTTCGGCGTAACGACCTCAAGTTCAAGTCTCTGGAAATCCTCAATAATACTCCTCTGATCGGTCAACATCATGACCGCTGGTTTGCGACTGAGTGCGTCTGGTACAACATTGACCTTCCCCGGGTGATACTGAAGGTCCAAGTCATAATCTGCCATCAGCTCTAGCCATCGGCGCTGCCTCATGTTCAGTTCCTTCTGAGTGAAAACATACTTCAGACTTTTATGATCCGTGTATACCTCCACTTTCTCACCCAATAGATAGTGCCTCCAAATCTTCAACGCAAAGACTACAGCGGCTAACTCCAAGTCATGCGTGGGGTAGTTCTTCTCGTGGTTCCTCAGTTGTCGAGAGGCGTAAGCAACCACACGGCCGTGCTGCATCAAAACACAGCCTAAACCCTTTCCTGAGGCATCACTGTGTATCACCAAACCACCTGAATTATCTGGTACTGTAAGTATAGGTGCTGTGGTTAACTTCTGCTTTAGTGTGTCGAATGCCTGAGTGCACTCCTCTGTCCATGTAAACGGCACGTCCTTCCGTGTCAGCCGTGTCAATGGTTCCGCGATTCTTGAGAAATCTTGGACGAATCTCCGATAATAACCTGCCAATCCCAGAAAGCTCCTGATCTCTGCTACTGATTTTGGCGTCGGCCAATCTCTGACAGATTCTATCTTTGCCGGGTCCACCGAGATGCCTCCGCCCGAAACGATATGTCCCAAAAACTGAACCTTGTCAAGCCAGAATTCACACTTGCTTAGCTTCGCGTACAGCTTCTCTTTCCGAAGAACCTGCAGTACCGTGCGCAAATGCTCAGCATGCTCTTCCCGGGTCTTCGAATAGACAAGTATGTCGTCGATAAACACAACGACAAACGTGTCCAAGTATTTTGCGAACACCCTGTTCATTAAATCCATGAATATTGCTGGGGCATTGGTAACACCGAACGGCATCACAAGGAACTCGTAATGTCCGTATCGGGTCCTGAAAGCCGTCTTGCATACATCCTCGGCTGCTACTCTGATTTGATGATATCCAGAACGGAGATCCAACTTCGAGAAAACCTTGGCTCCACTTAGCTGATCGAATAGGTCATCGATACGCGGGATTGGGTACTTGTTCTTTATTGTGACCTTGTTCAGCTCCCGGTAATCTATGCACATTCGCAACGATCCATCCTTCTTCTTTACCAATAGAACTGGTGCACCCCACGGTGAAGCGCTTGGCCGAATGAATCCTTTCTCCAATAGTTCTTCAACCTTCTTCTTCAATTCCGCCAATTCAACTGGTGCCATTCTGTATGGAGCTCTGGATACTGGGGCTGTACCTGGAGTCAAGTCGATTGAGAACTCCAAAATTCGAGGAGGTGGTAGACCTGGTAGATCTTCAGGAAATACGTCTAGGAAGTCCCGAACAATTTCTGGGGGTGGGCTCTTATCAATCTCCATAGCTGTCAGCTCCTTAGGCTTTGCTCTATACTTAGCTGGCTCCAAAGATTCGCTTCCGTCCTCGAAAATGAACTCCGGATGATTAGGGATGCGGAAGATCACCTTCCTTGCACGACAATCGATAACTGCATGGAAAGTGCTCATCCAATCCATCCCGAGAATTGCGTCGTAACTGCCTGTCCCAATTAGGAGGAAATTCGCATAGAATTCCCTGCCACACACTACAACCGGGCATAATTTACATTCTCGACTAGATATTATGATGCCATTACCCGTATGAATTTCCCATCCCTTGGTTAGTGGTTCATGTGGTATTGAGTGTGTATTTATGAAATGCTCAGACAAGAAACAATGCGATGCTCCTGAATCAAAAAGTACTCTAGCTGGCAAGGAATGTACGAGTAGAGTACCTGTAACCACATCTCCTGACGCTTCTGCCTGCTCTGCGGTCAAGGTGAAAGCCCGTCCATGACCGCGACCTGTAAATGGCTGTCTCTGTTCCTGCGGCCTCTGCTGTGACGGTCCAGAACCTCCCTGTATTTCTGCTCGCTCAGGACAACTGTTAATCCTGTGTTGACTGGAACCGCAAATCAGGCACTGTCCCTTGGCACGGCGATAGTCCTTCTGAGTATGTCCTCCTCTACCGCAATAGCCGCAAGTTACGCCTTGTCTCTGGGGGCGATGCTGTGGTACAAACGGGCGTTTCATTTGCGTCGTCCCTGCTCTGTGAACCGGTATAGCTCCTCGAGAAGGCGCGTGGGTACGTGCTGGAACGACTGGGGGTCTCCTGAACTTGTTAATCAATTGCTCCTGAACTCTCGCCGCGTTGAGTACCTGTGCGAAAGTCTGTAGATCTAATGATGCAATCAGCTGCTGCAACTCAAAATCTAACCCCTGAAGGAAACGTCTGGCCCTGGTGACTTCTGATTTGACCATGTATGGAGCAAAGCGGCTCAAACGGTTGAACTCTGCCGCATAAATGTCCACTGGGCGTCCATTCTGCTTTAAAAGGATAAACTTTTCCTCCATTTCTGCCTTGGCTGTGGGAGGAAAATAATGATCTAATAAGCACTCCTTAAACTTGCTCCATTCGATCGGCCTTTCAAGTCTGCTTTCTTCTACCGACCACCATGTACGGGCCTCGTCTTCTAATTGTATCTTTATCACATCCACTCTGTCTTCCTCTGGAACCCTGGCAGCTGCCAATAAATTTTCCATGTTTACTAGCCATTGTTCAGCCTCAAGGGGTTCAGCTAGCCCTATGAACACAGCTGGGCGTAACCGTCGGAAGTCTGACACCGTACCAGCCCTAGTCTGATAAGCTGGTGGAGTAGCGCCCTCGGGGGCGGTAATAAGCGCGGAGGGTCCTCCTGCAGCGGTAATCGCCCTGAGTCCCTCAGTAAGCAAATCTGTCTTCCTCTCCTGAGCTTCCGCGAGAGTGGTCAGTGCACTGAGTATTCTTTCCGTGCGGTCCTGAGAGCTGGAGTCCGAGGAGGGGTCGTTCGGGGACGTCATATCACTGGAAGATTCAAAAGAATAGGTTCAGATTCAAGGATAGAAATCAAGAATAGTGAAACAAGAATAACGTAATACAGCATAGTTAATGTTATCCCTTGATACTAAACACAGTCTCTGATACCAACTAAACCATGTCACGCCCCGCTTCCCAAAATACGGAAAACGAGGGATGACTCGGCCAGCATGCTCCTACGGTCAAGGAATCATCCCGCCGTAGTCACACTTCGGCTTCTAGCGCTACATGGTAATCAGTAAATAAGCACAGTATTAAAGGAATCACAACACTAATTTATTACATTAAAATTCCATTGTTCACAGATTACAGATAATAAGAACGATAACTAACCAAGTTCAATCTCACAATCTCTTTTATGGAAAGCAGTAAATGAAGGAGGTACACCAAACTATATCTCCGTGAAATCAAAGGATAGATCCGTCTCCTGTGCTGGTCCTCTCGCGGAATCTGAGCATGCATACTCAGGTCGTCAGAGCGACACAAATAATAATATTATTATAATCAGATGAAATTGGTAAATGAGGTAATACTGGTATGAGAATAATGCAAGTAATCACTATGTCACAATATGATGCAGAATATGTTATGTGTCCCTATCGGTCTCTAGGTCATATTTGAAATCACATAGTGGAAGGAGGATCATGTTTAACAGGAGTCTCGTACATACCCGAGACAACGGCCCACATGCCCGGGACATAACCCTGTCAGCCGGATCGCTAGATCCTGTCCTACACGTATAAGTATCACGGTTCGAATGATCATCCTCTAAACACGGTCCCCCTAAATACGATACTCTTTTCACTTTGATTTCCCCTTTTTTCCCCAGGTTACACTATTTATGATATTGATCTAGTTGTGTACAAGTATACCAATGACACGGTTTCATCACTATCCACTGTATCAATCATTGTCACGAATGTTCACTTTCCATTGGTGTACTCGTCACTCCTAAACCAACATCTATCACGCACGATAATGCAATGTCCACACGCACTAACACTGTGTATATGACAAGGGTATGATATATGTATTGTATGCTACCAATAAGCTCTGTATGTTATGAATCAGCATGCATGTCATGAATTAAAATAAATTGCACAAATTAATATGTTACGAATTCAGCAAAAATGATGTAGGTAAGATATATAGAACAATCAGTCAGTAATTTATCAAAATTTGTTTCAGTTCAATCGGAGTTTCGGTTTTCAAGATATAACTGTTTCAGTTTAAGTGTTCGCGGCTGGAATTTCAATTTCAGAACTGAACGTCTGTTTCGCGACACGAATTGCGCCCAGTTGGGCTCAGAATTTAGCGATGTCACAGTTAGATGAAATTTAGGGTTTTCGATAAAGTATTCAACGCAATAGATGGATCCTCAATCGCATCTGTACGTTGAAAGTTATACACAGTTCAATCTCAAATGTCATTTCAGAAAGTGTTCTGGACAGCTTTACGTTCTGCCCTTTTAAAATAAGTTTAGAATAACAAACTGCGATGAATCGGAATGAAACCACTTGTTTTCTTTCACTAACAGGAATATCTTATAACTACTGAAAGTTCCGTATCATGCGATTTCAGGAAACACGGGGACGCAGGACTTTAGACAGAACACACTAATCAGAAACGCTCTGGACTGCAGTCCAGAGTCGTGTTCCGATCCAAATATCTTCATGGTTACAAAACAGAAAATATCAGAAATTTATGTAGGATTAAAGTTCGTCAAGTCCGCTTCGATTTAAGCCCTTGAACGCATCTTTCCAATATTTGTATGATTTATGGTGTTTTTATTCGTTTTCAGCTACGAGAGGATTCTAGTTTTAACGACATGTTTGGGGGTATCGATTTTTGTTACTAACAATCGTGTTTTCCAGCGAATTTCACACACGTTATACATCATTAAAAGGGCCAACAGAACATATAGGTTACCGTCAAATTAGACAATTATTTCTATTGGTAACGAACATCGAGCACTTAGGTCTTGACACGTATAGGAAATCGGAAAGTTTGTAAACTATATGATCTAGGTGGGTAACACTATTATTATAGCATGAAGCAAGTAAATACTTGCCTGGAGAACTCCTCGGGGTCGTACGGCCACAGTGTCGCCACGAACGCGCGATATACGCCACGTACCGGATTCCCGCGAGCTTAGTTCGAAACACGAATTTCACGTCGGAATTGTCCGGAGTCGTTTGCACAGTCACTGGACGTTGATGGATGTTTGATGATCCACTGCGAGTGTATTGGGGTTGCCGACGGTCGACGGCGTCGCTCCGGCAGCGTGTACAGAGCAGTTTCACAGTGGGAAAAATTGTTTGGAAAAGGGTTTTGGAGAGAGATAGATGGGGAGCAGTGGGGTCGGTTTGGAGTGGTGGGGAAAGGTGCTGAGGACGTTGAGGGCTACAGATGTGGTTCAGGTGAAGTGGGGTGGCTCTTCGGCGCCGGTTGTGACGTGACAGAGGTTGGGTGCAAGTGGGTTTGGGTGTACAGGGGATATTTGAGAGGGGCTCGGGTTGAAGAAGGGTGAAGTCGTAGGGGAGAAGGTTGGCAGAGGAGGAGTGAGCGGGGTTGTCGAAGAGATGGGTGATCGCCGTCGGTGAGGTGCAGTGGTTTCGATGGAAGTTTTTGGGCGCTCGCATTTTTGGGCTCGGTGAAAATAGAGGAGAGAGATGAGGAGTAAGTTGGAGACGAGGTGAGTAAGAGAGAGATGAGGGCGACGATGTTGACAACGTGGGGGCAACGGCAGGGCGAGGGCGTGGGCGACGGCGGAGGAGGCGGGTCGCGCGCGAGTTAAAAGGAGGTTACCGTTGGGTATTTGAATGGAAGATGAACAGGGGTCGGGTCTGAAGCGGGAAATTGGGCACGGGCCGTAGGGTGTGGGCCGCGAAAAAGAATCCATTTTTCCTTTATAAACTTCGTGGGCTTCAGAAGAGAAACGGGCCGGTTTAAAAAAAACAATCAATTCCCAAAAAGAAGTGGGCTGAGATAAGGAACGGGTTGGGTTTGTT
The DNA here is from genome assembly GCA_030015575.1 of Agapanthus africanus. Lineage (NCBI taxonomy): Eukaryota > Viridiplantae > Streptophyta > Magnoliopsida > Asparagales > Amaryllidaceae > Agapanthus > Agapanthus africanus. Next base: position 160,037,581 of record CM057350.1, on the reverse strand, counting down.
TATAAGGATTTTATTAAGGAATTTTTTTTTTATTTGGGCTGAGGGAATAATAAAAGGGAATGGGCCAGGGAAAATTATAGGGAATTTATTTAAAATTTTAGTGGGCTGGGTTGGTTTAAGAAATTAGTTTGTTAGTTTAAATTTGGCTTTTAGGTTGTTGGGAAAAATTATAAATACTGGAATTCAAGCTACTACCTTCTACAGAATAGTTACGAGGAAAAGTAAATCTCGGAAATTTGGAAAATACAAAGAAAATTCTTGTAGAAGGAGAACGGGGATTTACACTAGCAACTCAGGCTCTGTCACATCTGGTGGAGTCAAGAATGGGCCACTTGCAGCCTCAAATCTATGCAATCCGGCTCTTCAAGAAATCAACGAGCTTCTCTTTGGATCGGTGCTCCCACCTCCCACCCTCGGTGCTTCAACGCCGATGGAGGAATCCCAGAGGAAGTCTGTCTTCTACAGGCAGGCTCCCCAAGCGCCAGCTTTGCCGACAGAATCAGTTCTCAAACAACTGGCACATGCCAAGAACCAAGGACGACGCAGGGGGCAGAATATTCAGGCTCTCAAAGGAAACAGGGGGCAGGCTCAGTAAAATCCTGAAGCTAATCAAATCCCGGCTGTAAGAAATCAGCGTCATACAAAATGAGCTGGGGGCAGTTCTCCGCATGGTCCTGTTTCAACCCTGGTGGTGAATGTTGTTGTGAAGGGTCAGACAAAGTTCTCCTACCGTAATATTGAAGAAGTCTCTGCAGCCCATGGAGATCCCACGAGAGCAGAAACCAGTTCGCTCCCTGAGACAACTTTCCTCATTTATATAAGGTATGGAAGCAGGAGAAAGGGACTCACCCCGAGACGGATCCTGATATTGCGGTTCCTCCCAAAACTTGTTGTGCAAAAGGCCCGATGCAGAGGCAGAAATAAGTCAAAGAGCGGAAAAGGGATTCGACAACGACAACACGGGACCAAAGAGTCACGTGATCGGGAATTGCGCAGTCCGGATTTGTCCCTCATGAAGAAGATGAGTCGAGCGTATTCTTTCCCTCAAGACAAGACGAAGAAGATACTTGATCTCGCTTTAAAACATCGAATGATACACTTCCGGAGTCTAAGCACCCTGAGCAAGCTAACGAGGTCTCTCATCCGGGCTATTGGTCTTATCACCGAGCCATAGGACACCCTATCGAAGACTGCTTCTCCTTTAAGAACTGGGTCGAAGACCAGTACCAGCAAGGCAGGTTTGCTCTATCCAGCAGCTGGAGGGTAACGCCGCCACAAAAGCATGAACCCAAAGCCACAAGAGCAGAACCAGATCCACATCGGTCTTGGAAGCGAGCTCGTACTTGTCGTATGATAACAATATCCAAAGGAGAGCCCGAGAATATGGATGACCTTCCCTGGTGCTTTGAAAACAATGACGACGAGGTAATCTCAGAATTTCCACCAGCGCCGAAAGAGCCGGAAGATGGCATACATACTACTGCAGATAACCTCAAGAAGATTGAGTTGGGGACGATGCGCGACCCGCGGCCGACGTTCATCAGCGAGCTGCTGTCTGAAGAAAAGGTGGCTGCACTAAAAGACATGCTTATGCAGCATAGAGACTGCTTCGCATAGAATTATTCCGAAATGCCAGGATTAGATCCAGAGATTGCTGTACACAAACTGGCCATATCTCCAGACGTCAAGCCAGTCAAACAGGCACCGAGAAGAATGCGGCTTGAGCTTGAGATGAGTATCAACGCTGAGATTAAGAAGCTAATCGACTCTGGCTTCATCCAGGAGGTTCAGTATCCTGATTGGATTGCCAACATCGTCCCAGTGATGAAGAAGAATGGGACAGTGCGCATATGTGTAGACTTTTGGGATCTCAATAAAGTCTGCCCGAAGGACGATTTCCTAGTACCAGTCACTGAGCTGATGATAGATAACACGTCCACTCATGAGGTCTTCTCTTTCATGGACGGCTCATCAGGATATAATCAGATAAAGATGCATCCCGAAGACCAGAAGCACACCGCTTTCCGAACCCCTTTGGGTATATTCTGCTACAAGGTGATGCCCTTCGGTCTAAAGAACGCCGGCGCCACCTATCAGAGGGCTATGACGAAGATCTTCGATGACCTCATACATGAAATCGTCGAATGCTATATCGACGACCTCGTGGTGAAAAGCAAATCATACGAGGAGCATTTAGAGCATCTGAAGACCGTATTTCAACGCCTTCGACAATACAATTTGAAGATGAACCCTCTCAAATGCGCGTTCGGGGTATCCTCCGGCAAATTCCTAGGGTTCATTGTCCGGCACCAGGGTATCGAGATAGATCCGTCGAAGATCAAGGCAATCATGGAAATGCCACCGCCAAGGACTCTCAAACAATTGCGGTCTCTCCAAGGAAAGCTCGCGTACATCCGGCGATTTATAGCCAATCTCTCAGGCAAGTGCCGCCCTTACAGTCACCTGATGAAGAAGGGAATCCCGTTCATCTGGGATCACAAATGCCAAGGCGCACTGGACGAGATCAAGCAATACCTGCAGAACCCGCCGGTGTTAGCTGATCCAGTCAAGGGAAAGCCTCTTATTCTTTATACCATAGCCCTCGAAGGTTCCTTAGGCCCATTATGGGCACAAGAGAACGATCAAAGGAAGGAGAGATCTCTCTACTATTTAAGTCGAGTTCTTTTGGGGGCAGAAAGCAACTACTCCTCCATCGAAAAGCACTGCCTGGAATTGATCTTCGTGATAACGAAACTCCGGCATTATGCGTTGGCGCATGAGGTCCATATCATTTCGAAGGTGGACCCCCTTAAATATTTAATGTCGAAGGCCATATTGACAGGTCGGCTCGCTAAATGGGCCCTACTCTTGATGGAGTTTTCAATAACCTATCAGCCTCTTAAGGTAGTGAAAGGCCAAGCCATCGCCGACTTTCTCGCTGAGCATCCAATACCTGCCGACTCTCCTTTGAATTGCGAGCTGCCAGACGAACATGCGTTTGACACGATCAACGGAAGTGGTACCCGGTGGGAACTCTATTTTGACAGAGCGTCTTCCATGAAGAAGCGCAAACAAAACACGTCTATAATCAAATCGGGGGTAGGCCTCATCTTCGTAACTCCACAAGGAGGGATAATGCGCTTTGCTTTCTCCTTGACAGAGCCGAGGACGAACAATGAAGCTGAATACGAAGCTTTGATAGAAGGCCTTGAGATCGCCATCGACCTGGGAATTGAAAACCTCCTCATATATGGAGACTCTCAACTGGTCGTTAGCAAAGTGAACGGCGACTACCAGACATGCAAGCCAGAGCTGGTGAAGTATGGCAATAGAGTACAGCGATTGCTGACTCAAATTCCCTACTACATGCTGGAAAGCATACCGCGTGCGGAAAATAGCAAGGCGGACGCGTTAGCTAAGCTCGCTAAAGAACTGGCTGATGAAAACCTCGATGACGTCAGAATCGTGGTACAAAGCCGTCGGGTCCTCACACCGGCAGAAATATCTCCGGAATCATCTGAGGAGGAAGCAACCGAGCAAATGGCTATGCAAATAAAGGACCAAGAAAAGGCTGAAGATTGGAGAGAAGTCTTCATAGACTACTTCAAATCCCGTCGAACGCCTGAAGATGCGTCCTCAAGACATCAACTTGTGAAACGAGCTCCGTCCTTCGCCTTCGTCAATAATACTCTGTACAAGAGGTCATTTGATTCTCTGTGGTTGAGATGCCTGGGACCTGACGAAGCGAAAAGAGTCGTTCAGGAAGTTCACGATGGACTCTGCGGTTCTCACCAAGCAGGCCCGAAGATGAAGTTGAAGATTAAACGAATGGGCTACTATTGGCCCACGATGATTCAGGACTGCCTCGAATATGCGAAGCAATGCCACTCATGCCAGATTCATGGAGACTTTATCCATCAACACCCAAATCCTCTACACCCGACAGTGGCTAGCTGGCCATTCGAAATGTGGGGAACTGACATAATCGGCCCCATCGAACCAGCATCGTCCAAGGGACATCGATTCATTTTGGCGACGACTGATAACTTCTCCAAATGGGCAGAAGCAGTACCGCTGAGGGAAGTGAAGACGGAGAATATCCTCTACTTCTTCAAGACGCACGTCATTTATCGGTTTGGAACGCCAAGACGGATCATCTCCGATAATGGGCCAGCCTACATAAGCCACAAGATCAGCTGCTTCGCGCAACAACACAACATAGACTGGAGATATTCCTCAGTGTATAATCCCCGAGCTAACGTTCTAGCCGAGGCTTTCAACAAAACCTTGATGAAGATTGTGAAGAAGAAGGTGTCCCGAAATAAGAAGGACTGGCACGAGAGACTGCAAGAAGCTCTCTGGGCGTATCAAACTACGTTCAAGACGGCCACGAACACAACGCCGTACGCGTTGGTATTCGGTACAGAAGCAGTACTCCCCCTCGAGATAGAGTTACCTTCTCTACGAGTGGCAGTCCACTACGAGCTGACGGACGAAGAAAATGCTCACCTTCGGCTTGAGGAGCTTGATGCCCTTGATGAAACCCGGCTCATAGCGCAACAAAATCTGGAGGCTTACAAAGCAAAGATGACGCGCTCATACGAAAGATTGACTAGGCCGAGGACATTCCGCCAAGCCGAACTCGTGCTAGTGGTCAAAAGACCTATGATCTCCAATTGCGCCAAACGGGGAAAATTCGAGCCGAACTATGAAGGCCCATACATCATAGACAAGGTCTACCAGGTTGGAGCGTATCTACTCATGGATATGCACGGTGAAAGACCTTTCAGGCCAATAAACGGTCGCTTCCTGAAGAAATACTACGCTTAACGGCTCAAGGCCTAGGTCAATGATAGATGACGAAGACTATGTCCGCTCTCTATCTTCCTAAGCCCGAACTCAATAAGTAGTAACCGGCCTTCTTCAACAACGGACCGAAACGTCTTTAAACTAACGACGGACCGAAACGTCTTTAAACTAACGACGGACCGAAACGTCCTTAAACTAACAATGGACCACTATGTCCTAAAACTAGTTGTTGACCGAGATGTCGATAAACTACGGTGGATTACAGCATCTCAAAGCCGATACAAAATATATATATATATATAAATAATAAAAATAAAAACGGTATGTCCATAAGCGAAATGGGCACGGATGAAAACCCGAAAGGGCTCTGTGAGTAAAAACAGCAGGGCTACCGGCGAGTGTTTGTGAAAACCCGAAAGGGCGCAACCTCGTTAAAGGACACTTGCAGGGTCCCCACGACCTTGTAAGGAGAAACCACCCGCGTGAGATCCTTACGAATCATAAGGGAGCAGCTCACTTAGGAGTCCTCACGATTCCTAAGGAGAAATTACACTTGCGAGATCCTCACGACTCGTAAGGAGAACTCTCTTATGGGACCCTCACGGCTCATAAGATTTGAAAGTCTTAAGTTACAAAGACCTAAACCTGTTCTTAAGCAACCTCCACAAACTTCGATATTGCCCTACAAGCGGCTCATACTGACCCTTGTATACAATCCACGGGCGCGAATAAACATTTCCCTAACCGAGTCCCATCCGTGACTAGGGATATGTTCATATGGTGAACAACCCTTGTAAGTCCTCTCGACTTATAAGGAGAAAACCCTTTTGTAAGATCCTTACGACTTACAAGAGAACATGCACTTAGGAATCCTCATGATTCCCAAGGAAAAAACACACCTACAAGATCCTCACGACTTGTAGGGAGAAATACCTTTGTGAGACCCTTGCGGCTCATGAAGTCAAAAGCCTTAGTCGACAGGACCCTTAACCCTGTTTACTAAGCTACCTTTGTTCAACATCGACAGAGGCAAATGATGATTCGCTCCTGGCAATATCCCAGTTGTAGCGGTGCTGATGCCGAAATCGGTGTCTAAATCCAAGCTCACAGCGAAAAGCCAGCGAGCCACACATGCATACGAAATAGCCGAAATGATGGGGCAACTTGCGACAAAATCAGCAAGTAAAAATGTATGCATGAGAAATAGCCGAAATGATGGGGCAACTCGCAAAAAAAAACAACAAAAAAACAGCGAGTAAAAAAAAATAGCCGAAATGATTGGGCACCGCGAAAAATAGCCGAAATGATAGGGCAATCGCGACCTTCGCGATATAAAAGCTGAAATGATAGAGCATCGCGGAAAAAGAAATAAAATAAAAATGAAATTTTTGCCCTACAGGAGATGTTATATCAATCCCTGTATACAATCCAGGGGCGCAAACAAAGAAGGGGTCATACTCCTCCTCCAGGTTTCATCATAAGACGAAGCCAAATCTCGACGAGCCATAAAGATCGTCTCAACATTCGTCTCATTGCGGCAAATACGACCTCGAGCAAAGCGGAACAGCGGCAGCTCCCAGTTCTATGACTCGGCGCTGTACAGATCACCGAAAGTCAAATCCCAACCCCGTGAAATGCGGATATAATCAACAAAATTCCTGGTCACGTGGAATGCGGATAACATCGCTCTTTGACCCTGTGGAAAACGTCCATAGCGGAGCCTGGTCCTCGCAGAACACGGCAGTGAACCCATGGGAAGCATCCAGAGCAAAATTCCTGGTAACGTGGAACGCGGATAACGTCACTCTTTGACCCCGTGGAAAACGTCCAGAGCGGAGCCTGGTCCTCGCCCAACACGGCAGTGAACTCGTATGAAGCATCCAGAGCAAAATTCCTGGTCACGTGGAACGCGGATAACGTCACTCTTTGACCCCGTGGAAAATTTCCAGAGCGGAGCCTGGTCCTCGCCGAACACGGCAGTGAACCCGTAGGAAGCATGCAGAGCAAAATTCCTGGTCATGTGGAACGCGGATAACGTCACTCTTTGACCCCGTGGAAAACGTCCAGAGCGGAGCCTGGTCCTCGCCGAACACGGCAGTGAACCCATGGGAAGCATCCACAGTAAAATTCCTGGTCATGTGGAACGCGGATAACGTCACTCTTTGACCCCATGGAAAACGTCCAGAGCGGAGCCTGGTCCTCACAGAACACGGCAGTGAACCCGTGGGAAGCATCCAGAGCAAAATTCCCGGTCATGTGGAACGCGGATAACGTCACTCTTTGACCCCATGGAAAACATCCAGAGCGGAGCCTGGTCCTCGCAGAACACGGCAGTGAACCCGTAGGAAGCATCCAGAGCAAAATTCCTGGTCACGTGGAACGCGGATAACGCCACTCTTTGACCCCGTGGAAAACGTCCAGAGCGGATCCTGGTCCTCACAGAGCACGGCAGTGAACCCGTGTGAAGCATCCAGAGCGGAGCCTGGTCCTCGCCGAACACGGCAGTGAACCCATGGGAAGCATCCAGAGCAAAATTCCTGGTCACGTGGAAAGCGGATAACGTCACTCTTTGACCCCATGGAAAACGTCCAGAGCGGAGCCTAGTCCTCGCCGAACACGGCAGTGAACCCGTGTGAAGCATCTAGCGTAAAATTCCTGGTCACGTGGAACGCGGATAACGTCATTCTTTGACCCCGTGGAAAACATCCAGAGTGGATCCTAGTCCTCGCAGAGCATGGCAGTGAACCCGTGTGAAGCATCCAGAGCGGAGCCTGGTCCTCGCAGAGCACGGCAGTGAACCCGTGGGAAGCATCCAGAGAATAATTCCTGGTCACGTGGAACACGGATAACGTCACTCTTTGACCCCGTGAAAAACGTCCAGAGCGGAGCCTGGTCCTCGCAGAGCATGGCAGTGAACCCGTGTGAAGCATCCAGAGCAAACATTGGACTGTGGAGTCCTTAAAATCCACGGACTATGATGTCCTTAACCTCGACCGTAATGTCTTAAAAGTAACGATCAACCACCATGATTCTAGACCGATTTTACCTTGGTTCAAGGGTACATCTCTTCACTCCTTTGATATTTGGCGTTGTAATTCCTCAACGTCTTCAAAGAGGTGACGGGTCCCAGTAACCACCTACTTCGTGGACTGCGGAGTCCTTAAATCCACGGACTATGATGTCCTTAACCTTGACCGTGATGTCTTAAAACTAACATTGGACTGTGGAGTCCTTAAATCCACGGACTATGATATCCTTAACCTTGACCGTGATGTCTTAAAACTAACATTGGACTTTGGAGTCCTTAAACCCACGGACTATGATGTCCTTAACCTTGACCGTGATGTCTTAAAACTAACCTTGGACTGTGGAGTCCTTAAACCCACGGACTACGAGGTCCTTAACCTTGACCGTGATGTCTTTAAACTACGGTACCCTGGAAAACATCCCAAAGCAACCCTTGACCCCGTGAGATATGGATAAGGGCGACCGCACCCAGCACTTGCGGGTCCTCACGACCTGTAGGGAAGAAAACTCGCTTGTGAGATCCTTACGACTCCCAAGGGAAAACCCGCTTAAGAATCCTCACGATTCTTAAGAAGAACTTACACCTACATGATCCTCTCGATCTGTAGGGAGAAAAACTCTTTATGAGACCCTCACGGCTCATAAAGCTCAAAAGTCTTTGGAGGCAGATCTTAACCCTGAATCCTGAGCCATTGCTACCCTGCAAGGAGACCAAGATAAATTGTCCGCAGAACACATTCAATAAAAAGAGACACACCATTGAGAAGAAAAATATGTCTTTATTCATAAACCAAAATGGATACAAAGTACAATTCATGAAAAAACAAAAAGAATATACTCTCGTTCAGGAGTATGTACAAAAAGAAAGGAAAAGATACAAGTCTTCAAGCTGGCGGGCGATTTAGCAATTTTACTAGCTCATCCTTCTTTTGCTGAGTCACGACTTCATGATTCAGGATCGCCAGAAGACGGGCCTCCGCCTGAGCCTGCTGGGCCTGATACAAGGCAAGCCGGCCTTCGAGCTCTTTTTCGGTGGTCTTGTGAGCCTCGACCCTTTCACGGGTGAACACGACAGCCTTATCAAGGGCCGCCACCTCTTTGATTGACTCTTGGAGTACTCGCCAGAGTTCATACGCTTTGTTGGCCTTGGCGGTTAGATTGGCTTGAAGCTCGCTCAATGCCTTAGAGGCTAGCTCCCTTTCCGAGAATTTGCGGCCGAGCCTCTTCTCACATGATACCATGTTTGCCGCGCACCGCGCTATCAGCCCCCGCAAGTCCGCCTTTGCAGCCACGGCCTCCGAGGAAAGGAGGGAACACTCAAGTGCGTGCAAGCAAGCCTCCACCTGCCGACAGAACTCCACCCAGACTCGCACCACCTCTTTGCTATAGTAGGTGGCAAGAAAAGGAAGAGAACTGTTAGCCTCGGCAGCAAATACTTCAGCTGTGGTTGCGCTGCCAGCATGAAGCTCCTCGATCAAAGACGACAAGGAGACAAGGCTTAACTGGGCCAGGCGCTCTGAGGCTTGCAAAGCATAGGGGCCGGGCGTCATGGCGATATGCGATTCTAGCGCTATGGTGGCTGGCAAGGCTGTTTAGATTTGAAAAACGTCAGTAAAACTCTTAAGCAAAGGAACAAGTGGGACTACATTGAAACGTCACTTACCTACGGTCATGCAAGTAGGAGCTGAAGATTCCTCTGGCCCTTCAATAACCTCGACCTCGTCATCGGCTTCCAAAACTGTAAAAGACATCAATGTCATTCCGCAAAATAACAACGATGCTATAATAAAAAATGGAGAACGACGCTAACCTTGCCCAGATGAGAGGACAATGCGTTGAGAAGATATCGCCTGCGGAGCGGCCATCTCCAGCAGACGCTGAAAGGGTTGCCGAGGAGACAGATCGGCAATAGAGGCCGCTAGTCCGCGCAATTCTGAAAAAACAAAAGAGTTCAGATAACAGAAAGATCTCTAATTTAAAATATAGAAGGTTACTTTCGACAGTCCTCCTATTCTGAGCTGGGGGGATAGCAGCTTCAGCGGTCTCCGCCGTGGCCTCGGGTTCCAACGAAGGGAGGATGGTCCTGACTACCTCCACCCTAGCCTCGGAGTCGCCCTCGGGAAGAGCCGGTGGGACGGCGACTACCAAAGGTGCCTCCCCCAAAGGAGCAAGTGCTCCAGGATCAACAACTGCCACAGGAGGCTCTATCGTGAGAAGCGCAGCGTTATCGACCCCCTCCACATCGAGCAATGCTTCATTGGGGACGTCAACAAGCATTATCTTAAGCAAGCCCGTAGGGACCTCCCCCATCGCTGAAGACTCTGCACAATTCACGCAATAATAAGGATACATACAGGGATAAACAATCTGAAATGCTACAAAGAAGTATAAAAACATACCAATAAGTAGCGAAGCCTTCAATATGGCTTCTTCAAGCTGATGCACCTTCTCAAGGAGGCGTGCTCGCTGGGGTTCGAGGCTGGACTCGTGGCCGCCGGTCCATAAGGAAAGTGCATCCGCGGCATCCTCCGAAGCAACCTGCTTTAGGGCCCGTTCTCCCCATTCCTCCAAAGGGCCAATAAACCGCCGCCGGATCCATGAGGGGTCTTCATAGAAGATCACGGCAGGATAGGGTTTCTTCGGAACCCTTGCGTTCTGAGACTTATCTTTAGAACGTCTTATGGCCTCAGTCAATTGTGCAGCTTCCTCGGAAGCCGAGCCCGGGAAGAGAAGACCAACGTCCGACTCTTGCACGACCAACGGCTCATCTGGAAATATGGGCTCAGACTCCGTTAAAGAATCAAGTAAGTTGGTGGCCACCCTCCTCCGCCTCTTAGATCCAGAACCGGCCGCCGAAGACGACTGTTTCTTCCCCCGTGGAGCCTTAGTGCGGCGCCGGCCCACGTCACCTTCAACACCTTCATCCCTATCACCCTCGCTTGGTGCCACAACCGAAGATGACACCGCCATTGTTGATGCCACGGGTAGTGGTGCTGCAGCGGGTGGTGGTGCTGCTACTGGAGCCCGTTTACCCCGTGACCGGGTACCTAATGGCATACCAGCCGTTGGGGGTAAGATCCACCCCCGACTCTCCCGGAATGAGCGCAACACCGGTATCCCTCAAAGGAAAATGAACCGGCGCGCGCGGTCGTAGCGTAGCTCCTGTGACCGGAACCCGAGTAGGAGCACCATGGTCAGGGAGTACCCTTCTTTCCTCAAGAATAATCGGGTTGACCTGATGGAGATACCGGCCCGTAAACGACCCCACGCATCGGGGCATGTAATCAGCATCGGGGATCATGAACTGGGAGCCGGTGTTCAACCTCACAAAATGATGGGCGGCATCTCAAACGGCTGCAGGCGAAGGAACCGGCGCGACTATGAAAGCCTCAAAAGGGACGCCCTGATCATAGCCGAGCTGCCGGGTAAAGCGATGCGGATTATACCGCATGAAAAGTGCCGCGCTATCCTGACGAAATACCAGGTAGCCCGGTCTGATTGCGTATAAGTGCGCGGCCTCCCGGGGCCTCAAAGAGGGCACATTATCTTTTGACTGGTCCCAAAGTGGCTGAGCTGAACCCGAGGGAGAAGATAAGACCCGATCAGTGGATACCAACCCGCTAGCAGTAGCATAAGGAGAAATCAGCGCCCGAATAGCCCCGAATTGAGTCGGGTCAGGAGCAGAAGCATCCACCAATAGCATAAGTTGCGGAAAAGTGTAAGCATCATAAAATGCAGTCCTCTGATGTATAGCAAAAGACCGTAACACATGCATCTCGATCCAAGACGTGAAATATGTAGGGTTCCTAGGCACTCTCAAGAGGTCTCACAAGGCATCAACCATGCCAATTTCTGAATTACGGTGCCGAGAAACCCTAGACTACGGATCGTTGGCTAGAAGTTTAGGCGACAAAGCAACTAGTTAACTACTTTAACTAAGAGTACGGAAATACAACCTTTGTAGATCCGGTCCTCCACCTCCACGGCTCCGTGATGAAGTCCTCTCCGCTTTCCAAATCAAAATCCGGGCTCTAGCGTCGGCTTCATCAGAGAAATGGGCGGGCAAGGTCGTCGGCTTCGTGCCGAAGATGATCTACGTCGAAGCATCACAAGATCAAGCTCCCACTTCACCAAGTCATGAAACTTGTGAAGAAAACACACTCTACTACTTGGCAAGAGATAGAGGATGAAGAAATAGGAAGTGGGTTCACTTTAGAATTGGATTTCTCACTCTTTTCATCAAGTTGCCATTGATGAGGCAAGCTTTTTCTTCAAGTAGAAGATGAAGAAGAAGAAGATAATATGATAAGTTTTTTTTAAGGTGTTATTAGAGGAGAGAGAGAGAGATTATAGGATGAGAGAGAGAGAGATAGAGATAGAGAGATAGAGATAGAGAGAGAGAAAGAATAGGATTGGAGAGAGAGAGACTGAGAGAGAGATGGTGATGGGGGCCCACGAGGAAAAATAGACGCTCGTGATAGGCTGGAGGTAAATCTCGTGATGAATTTTTTTAAAGATTGAACAGGATTGATATGTTAAAGAAATAGAAACAGAAATATATTATAGTTTATAATATTAAATTAAAATGGGTATTTCGGCGCTAAATGAAACATTTCCAAATCGCGCCCGGGTTGCGCCCAAATGTTTCAAATTCAAATTACAGGATTTTAAGCGAGTTCCAAATTTTGAAATGAGGTGTTTAATAATTAAAATGCATGCCCCCAAGTCGGACACTTGCACGCGCGCGTAGCCGTCCAAACTTGCCCGTTTAACCGAACGGGAAGAAATCTCGACACGCGGACGCTACCACGCGACTAGTGGCGACGAGTAGGCCAACAAGAATATTTTTAATTTCATTTTAGGTGTTAAAATTTTTTATGTGCCAAAATGACTTAACCGGTTAAAATTTAGCAATAAGCACCAAACAATCAAAATAATTGAAATGAACAATGTCTAACACTCAACCAGTAACAGAAATAGTATTATTGGGCTCGGGTGTTACATCATACCCAACTACAAAAAGAATATCGTCCTCGAAATTCCAAGAATACAAGATAGCTAACTACGGGAAAAGGTGACGAAATTTCTGCCGGATCTCGTCTTCTCGCTCCCAAGTGGATTCTCCATGCAATCGATTACCCCAAGAAACTAGCACAAGAGGGATAACTTTGTTCTTAAGAACCTTTTCTCTTCGATCCTTGATTTCAACTGGTCGCTCCTCAAAAGTTAGGTCCTCCCGTACAGTCAACTCCGAATGATCCAAAACGTGAGTTTCATCGCGAACATACCTCCGTAGTTGAGACACATGGAACACATCGTGCACTCCTGCTAATGACTGTGGTAATGCCAAACGGTACGCTACCTCTCCAACACGCTCCAATATCTCGAAGGGTCCAACGAATCGAGGACTAAGCTTTCCCCGACTCCCAAAGCGAATCACTCCTCTAGTCGGTGATATCTTCAGGAATACCTGATCACCCACGGCGAACTCTAGAGGTCTTCTTGACGTGTCTGCCCAACTTTTCTGTCTGTCTTGAGCTGCCTTCATATGCTTCCTGATTGTATTCACCTTCTTGACTGTCTGTACCACCAAATCTGGTCCTAGCAACCTTCGTTCACCAACGTCATCCCAACAAACAGGTGGACGGCACTTACGACCATACAACGCTTCAAACGGAGCCATCTGAATAGTCGCTTGGAAACTATTGTTGTACGAAAACTCCACCAGGTGTAGATGATCCTCCCAAGAACCTTTGAAGTCCAACATGCAAGCCCTCAACATATCTTCAAGGGTTTGGATCGTTCTCTCCGATTGTCCATCAGTCTGAGGATGATAAGCTGTGCTAAACTTCAATCGAGTCCCCAAACTTTCTTGTAAACTCCTCCAAAAGTGCGACAAGAACCGAGTGTCCCGATCGGACCCGATGCTTACCGGTACTCCATGCAATCTTACAATCTCCTGCATGTACCGCTCTGCCAAAGTCTCCGTCGATTGACCAACCCGAAAAGGAATAAAGTGAGCTGCCTTGGTCAACCGATCGACAACCACCCATACTGCATTGTTGCCCTTTGGACTCCGCGGTAAAGCCGTCACGAAATCCATGGTTATATGTTCCCACTTCCACTGAGGAATCGGAAGTGGTTGCAACAAACCAGCAACCCTTTGGTGTCCAGCCTTGACTTGCTGACACACCAAGCACTTAGCCACGAAGCGAGCAATCTCCCGTTTCATACCTTCCCACCAGAAGTGCTGTCGAATATCTCGGTACATCTTTGTCCCTCCTGGATGTACAGAGTAAGCTGAACTGTGTGCCTCCTTCATAAGCTCTTCATGCACATCCCCTTTTGGCACACACACACGGCTACCATACCTTAACGAACCATCTTCATGGATCAGTAAATCGGTTCGTAGTCCGGCTTCAACCTGCTCTCGAAACTTTTGCAGTCTAGGATCCTGCGATTGTGCCACTTTAATCTTCTCAACTAAGGACGATTGTACTTGTAATTGCATCGACTGTCCCATAGCATGTGGTAGCACAACCTCCAAGTCAAACCTCTGAAAATCCGCAATGATCTCTCTTTGGGCGGTCAATACCTGAATTGCTGGTAACCGACTAAGCGCATCCGGCACGACGTTGACTTTTCCCGGATGGTACTTAAGATCAAGGTCATAGTCGGCCATCAGCTCCAACCATCTGCGTTGCCTCATGTTCAGCTCCTTCTGAGTGAACACATACTTTAAACTCTTGTGATCTGTAAAGACTTCGACTCTCTCGCCCAAAAGGTAGTGTCTCCAAATCTTCAAGGCGAAGGTCACGGCCGCAAGCTCCAAGTCATGAGTCGGATAATTCTTCTCATGAGTCTTCAGTTGTCTCGATGCGTAAGCGACGACCTTCCCATTCTGCATCAGAACACATCCCAATCCTTTTCCAGATGCGTCGCTGTGAATCCCAAGTCCTCCTGAATTATCCGGTACGGTCAGGATAGGGGCGGTTATCAACTTCTGCTTCAACGTCTCGAAGGCCAATGCACATCCATCCGTCCAAACAACCGGTACCTCCTTGCGCGTAAGCTTGGTTAACGGCTCAGCTAAACGAGCGAAGTTCTCCACAAATCTCCTGTAGTATCCGGCGAGTCCAAGAAAACTTCTTATCTCCACAACATTCTTTGGAATTGGCCAATCTCGAACTGCTGCAATCTTCTCGGGATCAATGGCGATTCCATCGCCCGACACAACATACCCCAGAAACTTCACTTCTTCCAGCCAGAAATCGCACTTACTCGTCTTCGCGAATAATTTCTCCTGTCTCAGCGTCTGCAGTGCGATCCTTAAATGCTCAGCATGCTCCTCCGGACTCTTCGAGTATACCAGAATATCGTCAATGAAAACCACAATAAACTGGTCCAGGTATGGTGAAAAGACCCTGTTCATCAAATCCATGAATACTGCCGGCGCATTCGTTACTCCGAAGGGCATCACTAGATACTCGAAATGCCCATATCGAGTTCGAAACGCCGTCTTGCAAATGTCCTCTGCTTTCACTCGGACCTGATGATATCCTGATCGCAAATCCAGTTTCGAGAATACCCTCGCGCCACTAAGCTGCTCAAAAGTTCTCCAATGCGAGGGATCGGGTACTTGTTCTTAATAGTCACCCGATTCAATTCTCGATAATCAATGCACATCCTTCTCGTGCCATCCTTCTTCTTTACTAAAAGAACTGGAGCTCCCCAAGGCGAGTTACTGCTTCGAATCCAACCTTTCTCGAGTAATTCACCAACTTGCTTCTTAACTCCTCCCAATTCCACTGGTGCCATCGGATAATAAGATTTTGATACTGGCGCTGCACCAGGAATAAGGTCAATCGCGAACTCCACATCTCGCTGCGGCGGTAAGCCCGAAACATCTGCAAATACATCCATAAAGTCGCGAACAACTGCCGGCTCTTCATTACTATCAACTGCCATAGCTGCAAGAACACTGTTTGTCGGCCTAGCCCTAAACTCGACTGGCCCGACAAAACTGCTTCCTTACCGCAACTGCTGTCTACATAGTTGGCTGTGGAAGGTCCAGCGAGACTACTGAGTCTCGTCCATTCTGCTGCATGCACGTCCACGGTTGCTCCATTCTGCCTTAGTCCGATGAACTTCTCTTCCATTTCCTCCGCGCAGTCTGCGGGAAGAATTTCTCCAGGGATTCTTAGAAAACTTCGCCCAACTGATCGGCTTGGGCAAGCGGGTCTCCTCCACAAGCCATCACTCTCGGGCGTAATCCACTAGCTGAATGCGCACCACAACAACCTCTTGTCCTCTGGGATCTGTGCCGCAATCAGCAAATCCTCCGTGTCACTAGCCTCTGCTCGGCTGGTAACAGCTCCTTTAAACCAGTAAATGTAGACGGACCCAAAGTCTGAAATCTGCTACGGTCCTTACTCGTTCGACTGGTCTAGTTCCATCGTTGTTTACAGACTGCTGAACGATCTGCAATCCTTCCTGAAACAAATCTGCTATTGCTGATTCAGCTCAGTCTGTCTCTTTGATTTCCAGCATTTCTCTTATCACTCCAAGCATGGCGGCTTCGCTCACACGCCTCCGGTACGTCTTCAACTTCTTACCTGTCATAATTCTGAATTCAAAACACCCAACATTAGCATGATGATAGATTCTGAATATGGATCAAGGCTAGAACTCCAAGATACTTAAATAGAGTACCGTATTGTAGCTATGCGGCGGTATCATAGCCGCAATTACTTAACTCCACCCAAGTCGCCCAAGTCCTAGGGATAACAAGAAATCAGGTTTCCGAGTCGACTTGAAAAGTAAGTTTGCACGTCGTAAAAGATATAGTCCGGAAGAATGTGATTCAAGAATGGTAAGACGGT
Source organism: Agapanthus africanus (assembly GCA_030015575.1). Taxonomy (NCBI): domain Eukaryota; kingdom Viridiplantae; phylum Streptophyta; class Magnoliopsida; order Asparagales; family Amaryllidaceae; genus Agapanthus; species Agapanthus africanus. The sequence continues at coordinate 160,020,863 of CM057350.1, read as the reverse complement.
CAAGGTGGCAGGACATGTTTCCTAAACACGGGTATTCTGATTCGTGTATTGGGTATAATACCCAACTAAAAAAGAATCAACCCGACTAACCTATGGCTCTGATACCAAAAGAACCATGTCACGCCCCGCTTCCCAGAGTACGCAAGATTAGGCACGTGACATAGCCAACCATGCTACCTGTGGGTAGGAAGTATCCATCCACAGTCACATTACGGTTGTAGAGATATCAAGAACAAGATAAATAAACTATCTAACACATGTCCAAATCCATAATGATAAGAGTCAATGAAAAATAAATGCGGAAGCAATGATCCAATACAATAATGGAAAGGTACGTCCCATAATGCGGGATCGAACCTGGAAATAAAATGCAATAAATGAACTAACCACTGCAGAACTCACAAATCAGCCTGCTGGCTGAAGTACTCCTGCTCGGTCAGCGACAGTGGTAAAGAATCTGGGCCATGCAAAACCCAGACGTCAGCGCGTCATGTCAACCAAATAATATAATATAAACATGGTAAAAAGCAATGCAGGTATGAACATGAATAAAGCAGTACTAAGAAATAACAGAGCAGGGTAATGTGCAGTGGTGACTAAACTGTCCTATCAGGTTTCTACTCTATAGTCTTTGAAATCAATTGATGAATCGTCGATGTAACTCAATAGTATCCCGTGCGTGCCCGGGACCACGGTCAAGGTTCTCGGGGCTGAATCCGAGACGTGCCGCTAAGCAGTAATAGGTAGCTGGATGGATGAGTGATGTCAGCATCATCACTCCGGGGCAGGCCAAGCCCGTAAAACTGATCAGAACATGTATCGAACTGTTGAGTTACAAGTCGGTTTCACCTTTGATTTCCCCATACCCCCAAGTTATGTATGTCAGGTCAGGTATTCAATAAACAAGGATTAATGCCGACACAGGATCAGGTAACAGGTCAGGTTTGTCTGGATAGACAACAGGAGTGGTCCATGAGGATCCCAAGTCAAGTTTGTCGGCATTAGGTATGAGGTCATGTAACAAGTCAGGTCGTAGTCCAATAGGTTGAGTCAGTATGTATAGGGTGTCATGTCCGGTGTATCAGTACATGTGTCAGGTGTAACAAGATCGGGTCAATATGTAATGCAATCAAATGTATGCTTATAATAGGTATAGTAACGAATAAGGAACAACAGCAGGAACAGTAAATAACAATATTATTCCATGTAAACACAGTGATGCTTTGTATTCTCTTATTAACAGGTTCAAGCACCCTTGGGTGCGATAGTCACAAGGTGAAGCAATATCAACAACATAAAGTAATGAGGCTACATGAATTTAAACTAAATCATAATAATTGTCTCATGGGTGATTTAACAAATGAAGCAAGGACGATTTACTTGGTTTAGTTAGTTAAAGTGTGGATTGATAGCAGACCGATTAATTACAAGAAACTACTATACTGATTTAATGTTAAGGATAAATGTGACCGTCAATTCTAAATAATATCGATATTACTAATAGCTGTGTGGTTATAATAAATAATATGATAATCAAGAGTAAAGCAAGAATTGATATTGTGTACTAGCATGTTAAAGCAAGTATTCGGATACTTGCCTCGACGGTTTCGCAAACCGGAAAGCACGGATGCAAAGTCGGCAGAAAACACGAGACAGGTGCACGGACTACGGATCGAGTCCCAACAGCGAACAGCGGGACCACACGGACCAGGGTACTTCGCTGGAGCGTCGGGTCCAAATGACGGCACGGCCGGAATCCGGCAGAAGTCAAGGGCGACGAAGTTAGCAAACACGATACACGTAAACAAAAACCAGCGGGAGGTTATACCTGAATGGAAGCTAAAGGGATGCTCACCGGGAAGAACCAGGGGCAACTACGACGGGCCCGACGGCGATGGGCGCGCCGGCGGCGAACAGGAGATGCGGCGAGGGCTGGAATTTTTCTGGGTTCGTGGGAAAGAGGGTGGTGCGGTGCGTAGAGGGGTGCTGGGTCGCTCTGGTGATCAAGGGGAGACGGAGGTGGTCGGAGGTGGCTCGGGCGACGACGGCGAGGATCGTCGGCACGTTTTCCGGCGAACCAGAGGGTTAGATGATGGGTTGGGCTCGGGCTGGTGGTGGTCCGACGAGGGGAGGAGGAAGAAGACGACGAGGTCGGGACGAGGAGGAAGAGAGGGAGTCTCAGGCGTCGTTGGTGACAGGAGGCGGCGTCGACGACGAGATCTGCGGCCGGGTGCTGCCGTCGGGGGTTGGGTTGCAGGCTCAGGAAGGAGGGAAAGGAGGAAGGAAGGGGGTGCGGCCGAGACTGCGGAGGCAAGGGCGATGGTGGTGGTGTTGACGGCGCGGGGACTGCGGCGGCGACAGCACGACGATGCTAGGGCTAGGGTTCCATGGGGTTTTCTCGTTGTGAGTTTCAGAAGGACGTGGGGGAAAAATACAGGGGGATAGAGAGAGAGGTGTTATTAGAGGAGAGAGAGAGATTATAGGATGAGAGAGAGAGAGAGATAGAGATAGAGAGAGAGAAAGAATAGGATTGGAGAGAGAGAGACTGAGAGAGAGATGGTGATGGGGGCCCACGAGGAAAAATAGACGCTCGTGATAGGCTGGAGGTAAATCTCGTGATGAATTTTTTTAAAGATTGAACAGGATTGATATGTTAAAGAAATAGAAACAGAAATATATTATAGTTTATAATATTAAATTAAAATGGGTATTTCGGCGCTAAATGAAACATTTCCAAATCGCGCCCGGGTTGCGCCCAAATGTTTCAAATTCAAATTACAGGATTTTAAGCGAGTTCCAAATTTTGAAATGAGGTGTTTAATAATTAAAATGCATGCCCCCAAGTCGGACACTTGCACGCGCGCGTAGCCGTCCAAACTTGCCCGTTTAACCGAACGGGAAGAAATCTCGACACGCGGACGCTACCACGCGACTAGTGGCGACGAGTAGGCCAACAAGAATATTTTTAATTTCATTTTAGGTGTTAAAATTTGTTATGTGCCAAAATGACTTAACCGGTTAAAATTTAGCAATAAGCACCAAACAATCAAAATAATTGAAATGAACAATGTCTAACACTCAACCAGTAACAGAAATAGTATTATTGGGCTCGGGTGTTACATAACTTTTCCATTTACACCAAGTAATCTTCTCAAGATTTACTTGCTCCTGATGGGGATTTAACCCTTCAGATATCGCAACCAAAGTCCATACTTCGTTGGTGTATAAGGATTCCATCTCAGATCACTAAGCATCCAGCCATTCTTACAGAGTCCCACTCCTGATGGCCAGCTCGAAACTAGTTGGGTCATCATCTCATGATGCAATCCTCGCTCCCACTGTCATCGAGAAACCGAAGTAGCTCTCAGGTGGGTGAGGAACCCTACTAGATCGGCGGAGAGGCTGAGGTTCGTTGGTAACTATAGAATCCTTTGGTTCTTTCAAATCATCAGCTGTAGTTTGTATAGCTGGAACATTTCCAGTTCTACATAACAGATCTTGCCTCGAGCTTGTCCGGATTATGCTTTTAGACATAGCCCGGACAACCCCAAATCTTAACCAATTTAAGAGATGGGCTCTTCCCTTATCATATCAAATATGAAGTGGTAGGCAACTGATTTGATTTGAACCCTATTCAATAGGTATGCAGCTTCTCAAATGCATAATTCCCAAAAAGGAAATAGGTAACTCAGTAGTACTCATCATAGAGCACACCTTATCATATAGGGTGTGATTGCTCCGCCCTGATATACCATCGTGCCATGGTGTATACGGAGGAGTAATGCTGAGAGAGAATCTCATTCTCCTTTAGAATAATTCAGGATTTTCGTGCTCAAGTATTCTCCTCCATGATCTCATCATAGGACATAATACTTATACCCGTATTCTGGTTCTCTACTTCTAGTTTATATTCTGTGAATATCTCAAAAGGTTCGGACTTGTGTTTCAACATGAACATATGTCTGAATCTTGAGAGATTATCAGAGAACGTAATGAAGTATAAAGAACCAGTCTTGGCATATGTAGACAGGGGACCTCACATACATCAACATGTATCAGTCCCAAGAGTTCACTAACTCTTTCTCTGTTTCCAATAAACAGAGCTGGTGTCATTATATCTTTGTGACATGACTGGCAAGTTTCACAAGATGTAGATTTAAACTGATTTAAATATGCATCTTCATGTAACTTCAGCTAGTCGGGTCGCATTGATATGACCTAGTCTACAATGCCTCAAGAAGGATTCGTTCATTTCTGAACTCTTCCTCTTGTGTGTGTTCTGTATACTAAGAACTGTAGTTTGATTTAGAACATCAACGCTTTTAGATAACGTGTCTGAACCGATCAACTTTTGATATAGGAAATGTTCAAAACATTATCCAACAATACAAAATTATATCCTTTCTTTACTAATAAAGAGACTGATATGATTTTGTATATCAGGTTCGGTATCTAATAACATTCGTTCAGAATCAATGTATTTGGAATACAGGGTGACAGTGACCAACAGACTTGGCTGCAACTCTTGCCCCGTTTTCTGCCTCATGAAACTTATTACCCGTTCTCAGTTCTCTACCTAGCTGTAGCCCTATGTAACAGATTACATATCTGGGATCCTGATCTGGTATCACATACCCAGGACGTAGAGGATACAGAGAAACAGTTCTTTGTAATGAACACACCCGAAGATGATGCATCAGCATGCACTCTCTTCGTTTGGGCGGCACGGGAAATCTGGTATTCCCCAATTTCCTGCTCTGTCTTATAATAATTATAAGGTGGAGCGGGACCAACGTTCCCCAGCTCAGTATAACAAGCGGGTTCGGTCAATAATCCGTATTATTATCTTGATTAAGGCGTGATATGGTCGCTACCTGGAGAGAGAGAGAAGAAAACACTCAGCGTGCGCTCTTGCAAGAATAGATTGGTTATTATTTTATCTAATCAGGATGGCTCCCACTGTTTTTTATCAAATCTTCCTTCAAACCCTAAAAGGAAAGACTAGCCGGGATTAATTACATACTACAAGTTCGCCAATCTTTCAGCCAGGCCAGTGTCGGTACTTTGAGGGAGGTCCCCCGTGCTTTCGCACGAACCTAATTAATGTAAACCTCATTTTCCCAGAGGCGTAACCTCGTTAACACCTTTCTAGACACCTACTTGATCGGCTAATTGTAATGTGTAAAACTCTCCCAGGAGTAACAATTACTCGCAGCGGGTATCGGGATCCAACTATCTCATAGAAGGTATGCAATCTCATTGCAAATTTCAACACTTGAAATTCCCGATAATATTTTGCCCCTAGCAGCTATATGACCTTAACATAGTCAACAAATCATAAGTGCTAGTCAAGTTCAACCCGTCATTTCTCGATTGAATTAAACCCACCCGCACGACCCTTAACATTGTCAACAAAGTCGCACGACTACCCTAATCCAATCGCATCATATGCTTATGCAGATAAGCACTAATTAGCTACCGCACACTACGCCTTAACATAGTCAACAAACGTAGCATGAATACTAACTAGTACTTATCTGAAATGACGGAGGGCTACGACAGGTTTTTCTGAAAACCTATTGCGTAATGAACTTGATATCGTTGTAGAATCAAATGATTTTAAAAATGGAGTGCTTTTGAGGCTTTTCTAGTTTTGCTAAAGGAGTCACTCCCGGTGAAGGGATCGTCGGTCCTTTCCTCATCGAATAAGGTGCGGGATATATCATATATATCACTGTGCAAAGCAAAATCTCTTAAAAGCAATCAAAAGACAAACCGAGTGTGTAGCATCTGCCAGTTATTGCTAAAGGAGTCACTCCCGGTGAAGGGATCTCGGTCCTTTCCTCATCGAATAAGGTGTAGGATATATCACATATACCGCTGTGCAAAGCAAGAACTGTAGCTACCTGTTTTATTTTGAAATTCGATTCTACAACATCTTTAGGTTTCTTTTACTTTCATTAATCACATTAATGAAGTCCCATCATTTATGTTACCTAAACATCACAGATAAATACGACGTACACTTATGTCATCCGCATTCGCCTCGATGTCCCCTCGTGCACCGTTAGGTTAGGTAACTAACGGCAGAGCAGGACAGGGCTAGCGCGGGTGTAAAACATAAGTAACGTCTATATAATATATCATATATACTATATACCGTATCTATCACAGAACATATCACATGATCACATCACAGATATCGCAGCAGAAGAAACATATGAAATATTGGATATACTAGGACGTCCGTGTTTTCAATACGAGCCAGTATAAAACACGGATTCCACGGTCGTGATGAATAGCCAAACCCACACCCCTAGACCCCTACGAGAGCGGCAAGCAACCCTACCAATTCTAGAGTTAGGAGACCCGGACTCGACTCCTCGAGTTGGTCTCCCACTGGACTCCAGAACCCGGTTACTTGTGCTCCCCTCCTTGGGTCTATCCTAGTGCGGAAAAGTAAATAATATACAAACGGTGACATCTTCCGCAACCTGGAAGTGCCCCAATAAAAAAATATTACATACAAGTTTTTACATGAATGAAAATGAAAAACACTCATCTCACATAAAAACCCCCGGCTATTCGAACACGACGATCCAATATAACATATCCAGCAACACATAACATCACATGTCATCAACGTAAGTAAATATGCGCATCCCAATTGTCGTTGACATATAGCAACGAAACCGGCGATATCACATATTACACTTACGGTCACAGAAAAGAAAGTGTAAAACTACAACAGTTGGAATCCGCAACCACCTCAGACATCGCATGCCTGACTAGATGAATTCTTTAGACATCGCATGCCTAACAATTATAAACCCCGCATTTTAGTCTCAAAATCGAAAACACTTTTCAATATCAAGTCGGCGAATTCAACAGGATTCCCGACATTCTGATCGAATGCTCGTCGCAAATTTCAGTAGACGGCAGCACCCCCGATACCGTCGACGAAGTGCACCAAGGCGGAACACCGCTACCGAGAGCACCCAAACGGATGCTTTCGGCGACGGGGTTCTCCTACAGTCACTTGGTCGGGGCTATGGAGTGAGGCTGTCTATTAAGTTTACCCGGCGAGTATCCGCGTACGCTACGTGATTGCGACGGACTTTTGATCACATCAAAATTCCGTGGCAACCGATCAAGTGAGACTAAAGTGCTATGTTTATAACATTCATTCAGTTATTACATAACTTTTGTGAATTCCAATTGTTGTATCACATTCCGGATAAACAGAAAATGTTAAACTTTCCGATTGAACATTCGAACACCCAAGTTTTCCCGAAACAGCTCAACACATGAAATAAGTCTAACAATATTCAGTTCGTGCCTCAGTACCAACGGTCCAGCCGTAGAAGGGTCAAGCCAACGCCTCACATGTGGCATGCCGTACTGCCCCAAACCCGAAGGTTCAAAGGGTAGTTCAAGACGGTCACATAATCGAGTTAAGGTTTGTTGTCTTCTAGAAGGTCCATCGCGTTACTTGCACTACTTAGAACGTCGTTAAACTACGGAAAAATCCAACAATTGAAAATTTTCCGGCAGGGGAAAAAGTGGGTATTTATATCCGGTCGAACTTTTTAACATATTCTAAAAATACCCGGAAAAACACACTGACAAAATTAGACAATCCGATCGATACACCGAGTCCCCAATACAACCCAGAAAATTCAACTCTTGAAAAAACATTAAAAATTCCCAGGAAAACCAGCACTGCAAACTAGGAATTACTGTGCAAAATTGATTGCAAGAAGAGACAAAAGGGCCGCGGAACCGCCGCATTAGCATGCTAATGCCGCGGTTCCGCCGCGCTTTTATGGATTCAGGGTCCCCGTTTTATACAGTAATTCTTAGAATCTTCTACTGAGTTTTCTGCATATTTTTAATTCTCAAAAAACCACGATTTTCAAAAATGTACAGAGAGCAATATTAGGGTTACGGTTTCGGTTCGATCGGATTTCTAGCTCCGTCTACGCATCGCCTAAGGCTCTAGCTAGGCTCTGATACCACTGTAGGGTTCCTAGGCACTCTCAAGAGGTCTCATAAGGTATCAACCATGCCAATTTCTGAATTACGGTGCCGAGAAACCTTAGACTACGGATCGTTGGCTAGAAGTTTAGGCGACAAAGCAACTAGTTAACTACTTTAACTAAGAGTACGGAAATACAACCTTTGTAGATCCGGTCCTCCACCTCCACGGCTCCGTGATGAAGTCCTCTCCGCTGTCCAAATCAAAATCCGGGCTCTAGCGTCGGCTTCATCGGAGAAATGGGCGGGCAAGGTCGTCGGCTTCGTGCCGAAGATGATCTACGTCGAAGCATCACAAGATCAAGCTCCCACTTCACCAAGTCATGAAACTTGTGAAGAAAACACACTCTACTACTTGGCAAGAGATAGAGGATGAAGAAATAGGAAGTGGGTTCACTTTAGAATTGGATTTCTCACTCTTTTCATCAAGTTGCCATTGATGAGGCAAGCTTTTTCTTCAAGTAGAAGATGAAGAAGAAGAAGAAGATAATATGATAAGTTTTTTTTAAGTAAAATGAAAATTATTAGCATAACGTTACGTTTAGCAGACCGCTTGCGGCTTGTGGGTGTTTGATATAATCATCATCTGCTGCCGGCGTATTGACGAGTCTTTAGAGTCCTACACAGAGGTATACATATAACTAACAAAATAATGGAGAGAAAAGTTTACTACATTCACGCCAGGAGTCGAGGTATTAGCCGCAGCGCCTAACCTGTGATACAGATGCGCCAGCGCCGGGATGCCGATGGCCAAACGCGCCCCCTCAGCGATACAATGAGCCGGGTAGATAACCGAGGCTCTCATAAAGCGGCGATGCATGGGGATGACAAACCAATTGAGCCAGACAATGACAAACCCCACGAAGAACGTCTCCTCATCCATGCCGGGAGCTGCAATGGATTCAAAAGACATCGATGACATAATGGGGATGTAGTACTATGGTAGATCCGATTCAGTGGTCGGCAGCTTCTTCGGACCAAACCCAAAGAGGTCTTTGATGTTGGCGAACTTCGGAGCTGTCTTTGACAGGACGTCCTCACGAAGGAAGCAGGCAATGAAGCTCTTAAAAGTAACGCCCTGCTCCTCAAATTCGGTGAACAATCGGTCAAAGATACCCAGCGCCTTGATCAAGCTGGGACGCTTATGGCGGACGGCGTTCTCAGCAGACAAGCCGTCAACCGGTGCAGGCTCAGGCTCAAAGACGTACTCGTCAGGAGGCAGCAACTCCTCATACAGTGTACCCCTGATTGGCAATCCCGAGATTTCATAAAATTCTGCCAGAGAGATCGAGACCTCGCGGTCTCCTAGAATAAAAGTGCTGGTGGGGAGATTCCATTAGTTCAAGAACGCCTTAACCTACCAGACATGCGGAGATTGGTAGTGAAAGAGCGACGCATATATCGCCTGGTAAAGCCCGACCTTCTGCAGCCGCGCACGATGGGCAGAAAGGATGTAGCTAGCCCAGAGAAGGTAGCCCGTGGGGTGTCGAGGGGTGAGCCCTATCTTATAGATTTGCCCCCATGGTTGGGCCTCACCCTGGCAAATACGTCGGCCCAGAATATCTATAGCTGGGATTGGATGGTTCGGGATACCGGTTGTCGAAAGCTCGAGCCGCCCCGTTGGAGTCCAATTTGGTATCTCCACAGCGAAAACCGTCCTCGGAGGGTCCATCGGCAAGAACGGGAAAGTGGGCTCTGTCGGCACTTCGTAGAGGAAACTCCGGCGACCCCGGATGATATGGCTGTACCAAGTTCCCCATAGAAGTAAGCTAGTGCAGTTCGGGTCATGAGCCCTGATCATCGCCATCGCTTCCTTATCAGATGGTGACTGGGGAAAAGCGTCCTCCGAGCGAGTGAAGGGAAAGTACGGAACAGAAGCCATCGCACCTGAAACAAAGTAAAGGTAAACTGTCAAAAGTGAAGCCAGCAATATATATATATATATATATATATATATATATATATATATATGAGCATATATATATGAAGACAGTTGAAGAAAGCGACAGAGGACTTGTTTGGTAGGACCATTAGTTACAAAACATGTGGGTCCTACGAAATCAAGATGGCGGCTGGCTAATGATGAGGCAAAGCAATTACAATGAGACAAAAGAAAGATTCTCATTAAATAAACAGTGGACTTCAAATGACCCTACACATTCTCCTAAGAGAAATCCACCTTATACTCTGTAACAAATCAAACAGAATCAAGGAAATTAAATTCCCAGAAAAACACCATTGCAAGCTTCTTCTTCATTGGTTACAGAAGGACAACCTAGGGTGAGAAAACCCTAAGAAGCCCCCATGGGAAGAACTCAGTTCTTCGTAGGAATTAAATTCCTTTTGAAAAGGGGAATTAAATTCCCAGAAATATTTTTTTGAGATGGAATTAAATTCCATGGAAAAGACAAACACCATCAGTCCCTGAAGATCAGAGAAACCCTAAAGGGCCTGTTGATTAAAGAATGAGTAGTTTTCTTTTAAAGTACTTAAAAATGGGTTCTTGATTAAAAAGGATAACCCTTGGTGTGGATTTAAAATCCAGAGAGTTTTATATATGAAAGTTCTTCGATCATTCGGAGACATTACCTGAAGAGATGGGTCTTACTTAAACAGAGTTAAACTCTGGGAATTTTTGAGGCAGAGAGCTAAGCTCTGGAAACGAGAATTAAATTCTCAAGAAGAAAAGTTGCAAGGAAGAAGTTAAGCAAGAGTGGAGGCGCTTCTGAAGAGACCCCTATATTTATAGAATGTGATGGAAATGCTTCATCTCCCCTACTCCCAAGGCAGATCTAACGGTCACAAAAGTGACAGCGTTGAACTCACGTGCAGACACGTGAGAGCAACGCTGTAGGGGCATTTGTTCCCTGATTAAAAATCAGGAAAAAGCTTCAGAGGAAGCATCACGTGCTCGCACGTGACCAGCGGTCACGTGTTGGCACGTGACGTTTAAAGCAGCAGCAAAGAGCAAGCGCAGAAGAGAAGCCCATTCAAGGGGTCACGTGCTCACACGTGACCAAAGGTCACGTGGCCGCACGTGACTGACTTTAAAAGCCCTATTGTTCAACAGAATTAAATTCTGAATAAGATCATTTAAATCTTTCTAAAATAGAGAAGAATTATATAAAACCGTTGGATAAAGAATCTGAAGGTGATTAAATATCACCAATTTATGGAAAGATCTTGGACATGGAAAGATTTCCCCTAAATCTCACCGAAATAACAAAAAGAATATCTTTGGATTTAAAATCCAATGGTGAATAAAATTCACCTAATAATTTAAAGGCCCGGATCAATGATGAAAATAAATCAAATCTCTCAATAAACAAATCAAATCTTTCAATGAAAGATTTACTAAACAGATTGATTCTTTTCCTTCTCCTATAAATAGGTGCCAAGGGAGAGAGTTAAAAGAGAGAGAGAGAGATACACAGAGAGAAATATAGAGCCTTGGAATCTTGAAAATTCAGAGAAAAAGAAAGAAGAATTTAATTCTCTGAAAAGTAAAACCCTAGGTAAGAAAAGAAAGGGGAAAAGGGCTTCAAAAAAGAGAATTTAATTCTCAAAATAAAGAGTTTAACCCTTATAAAAATGAAAAGAACTTAGTTCTTTCTCTGGTTGAAGATCTGCAAAGTGCACATCTCCCCATAAATTGAGAATTTAATTCTCATTGGGTTGAGATCCTGCCATGCAGATCTAAAACATAGAGGAGGAATTGAATTTTGAGAATTTAATTCTCATAAATTTATAGGAATTTAATTCCTTTGAGATAAAATTAGGGTTTAACCCTATATTATAGGAATTTAATTCCTTCAAAATGGACAGAACTAGGGTTTAACCCTAATTGAGAACTTATTTCTCTCAAGACTCAGAGGAATTTAATTCCCTTAAAAAAGAAATTAGGGTTTCACCCTATGCCAGAACTTAATTCTTTACATATATGGGGAATTTAATTCCTACAGAAAAGAAATTAGGGTTTAACCCTATCTAAGATTATAATTCTTCAAAAGAAAGTAGGAATTTAATTCCTTTAAAGTTATTGCTAGAGTTTAACCCTATGAAGAATTTAATTCTTAAAACAGATAAAGAGATCTTCAAACATCTCTTCACTCCTTTGATACTTGTCGTTGTAATTCCTCAACGTCTTCAAAGAGGTGACGGGTCCCGACAACCACACATTGATACGGACTGTGGGGTCCTTAAACCCATGGACTATGATGTCCTTAACCTTGACCGTGATATCTTAAAACTAACGCTGGACTGTGGAGTCCTTAAATCCTCGGACTATGATGTCCTTAACCTTGACCGGGATGTCTTAAAACTAACAACGGACTATGACGTCCCTAACCTTTACCGCGATGTCTTAAAACTAATGATGGACTGTGGAGTCCTTAAACCCATGGACTATGAGGTCCTTAATCTTGACCGCAACGTCTTAAAACTAACATTGGACCGCAATGTCCTTAAACTACCTATTGACCGCAATGTCACTAAACTAAACAACAGGGCTCCCCTAATTGCTCTCTTGTGGGATCTAAATGATCCCGTTAAGTTGATCTTAGTCTAAAACTTGACTAACGTATCCTTAACAAACGTTTAAGTCGATCTTAGTCTCAAATAAGGCTAACGTATCCTTAAATCCAAACCCCCAAACCCAAATCTAAGATAATACGGATTTGGACTAGTCCACGCCCTACGGGCGACGAGATAACTCAGTCTCCGTATACAAGCCATGGGCAACCAAACACAAAACAAACACACACGACGCGAAGTGACCATCTGGAGAAGGAGAAAGTTGTTACCGCAATGCGGTAGCGTAATTAACTGCAGGGGCTTGTGCCTGCAGGGAAGAGCGTCCCCACAATCAAAAACCCCTCAAGCGAGGGGGAATCTGACGAAGTCTGCTATATCGGATGCATCTGTTTAAATCTTCGATACACGGTGCCATAAATCAACTTGGCATCTTCGGAGAGGTGGACAGATAGCACCAATTAGCATCTGCCCCGAATCTCAGGCAAGACGTCCCTGCGTCGCGCCGTCTTTCGGAGGGGAACAATAATCAACTGAGCCCATGCGCTCTTTATTGGACTCAGTCCCCAAAAAGATTATCAAATCTTTGATGAACATTCATTGGTTCAAGGGTACATCTCATCATTCCTCTGATATGTGTCGTTGTAATTCTTCAACGACTTCAGAGAGGTGGCGGGTCCCGACAACCAGACATTCCATGGACTATGACATCCTTAAACTTATGGACCGCAACGTCCCTAAACTAAACCCCACAGACTATGATGTTTTTAAGCTCCATGGACTATAATGTCCTTAAACTTATGGACCGCAATGTCCCTAAACTAAAACGATGGAGTCCAAATACTCTTTCGTTGGATCTCAATGATCCCAAAATCTTGTTGAGTCGATCTTAGTCTAAAATTAGACTAACGTATTCTCAACAAACGTTTGAGTTGACCTTAGTCTAAAAACAAGACTAACGGTCCTTAAACCAACACAAATCCAAATCTAAGAAAATACGAATTTGGACTAATCTACGCCCTACGGGCGCCAACATAAATTAGTCTCCGTATACAATACACGGGTAACCAAAAACAAAACAAACTCACAAGACATGACGTGACCTTCTGGAGCAGGAGAAAGTGGTTACCGCGATGCGGTAACGTGATTAACTGCAGGGGCTTGCGCCTGCAGGGAAGAGCGTCCCCACAATCAAAAAACCCCTCACAATGAGGGGGAATCTGACGAAGTCTGCTACAATAGCCGCATATGTCCAAACCTCCGATACACGGTGCCATAAATCAACTTGGCATCTTCGGAGAGGTGGACGGATAAAACCAAATAACATCTGCCCCCAAATTCAGGCAAGACGACCTACGCGGTTTCGTCTCTGTTTTCGGAGGTAAACATCGCCCTCCTTTGTTGTAATTGTTGTAAGGCTAGGAAGCCCATAATACCTCTTAATAAATAAATTTCTCTTTTGTTGATCTGCATTGTATCTTTTTACCCCTTCGATACATTTTATACTCTCGCTAGAAAAAACCTAGGAGTCTCGGAACCGAGAAAAGGAACAAAAGAGGTTTCTTCTGCGAGAGGACCTAGCTTAGGAGACTTAATTAAATGCCAATAGGAATTACATTATTTCAAAAGAGGGTACATGTTTATTTATACAACTTAAGTTTCTCAGCGTTATAAGGCCGAAGAAAATTATGCCTCCTGGCGTCCTGCAGGCGGTACGCTCCACCAGTCAAAGCCTTTGTTACGAGGAATGGTCCATCCCACTTTGGGGAGAACTTATGTAGTCTCCCTTAGTCCACGAACTTGTTTCTTTGTAAGACCAGATCTCCCATCTTGAAGTGTCGATGTTTAACTCGGGCATTGTAGTAGCAGGCGGTTTGTTGCTGATAGGCGGCTGTCCTGATTTGCGCTCGATCCAGCTTTTCCAGTAGGACGTCCAAGTTGCTTCGGTGTGCCGAGGTGTTGGCTTGGTTGTCAAAATGCTCTACCCTATAACTGGGCAGTCCAATCTCGGCAGGGACCATCGGTGCCATAGCAGAGGCTGAATAAGGCTTCTCCAATGGGTGTTTTCTTTGATGTTCACAATGCCCATAGCACTCGTGGCAGTTCTTCGACCCAGCCGCCCTGCCTTCCTTCCAAGCGGGCTCTGAGACTGCGGATGACGCCTCGGTTGGCTACCTCTGCCTACCCGTTGCATTGAGGATGTGCGACTGCGGCAAACTTCATCAATATGTGGTAATTGCTGCAAAACTCCTTGACTTTATCATTTTCGAAGTTGGTCCCATGGTCGGTAACTATGCACCTCATGATCCCAAATCGAGAAATTATGTTGTTCTGCAGGAACTTTATCGTAGGGGCAGCGTCCAGTTTCCTGATACGTACAGCCTCTATCCATTTCGTCAAATAGTCCACTGCGACAAGAATGTATCTATGCCCGCCCGTGCCGGTGGGGAGTTGGCCCACCATATCTATCCCCCATCGTGCAAACGGTCAAGGGGAACTGAGTGGCATTAGCTTGGTGGTGGGAGACGAGGTATGCTGCCGAAGAGTTAGCAATTCTTGCATCTTCTGACCAGCTTCTCGGCATCCTGGTGCAATCTCGGCCAATAGTACCCTTGCAGTAGTGCCTTTTGGACCAAGGTTCGGGCCCCTTGATGTGCTCCACCGACCCCTTTATGTATCTCTCACAGAACATAGTCAGCCTCGTGGGGGTCGATGCACTGGAGCAGAGGCTGAGTGTATGATTTCTTATACAGGTTTCCGTTGCTCCAGACGAAATGTTGTGCTTTGGCCCGAAGCCGACGAGCTTCTCCTCAGTCTTCGGGAAGTACATCACCCTTTAGGAACTCCATGAGAGGCTTTCTCCAATCCCAGCCTTCTTCTTGATTTGTGTAGATCTGGAGTGTTACCTCTCCGTCTTCAACGCTGGGCCATGGTAAGACTTCGAAGAGGATATTTCTCTTATGGTTGGCCGAATAGGAAGAAGCGAGCTTGCTCAAGGCATCGGCTCGGGTGTTCAAGTTCCTGGGAATCTGCTCCACTTGGACTTCGTCGAAAATTTTTCGAAGTCTTTTGACTTCGGCCATGTATTTTATCATGAGTGGATCCCGAGCTTCAAAACGTCCGGTTACTTGGCCAACGACCAGTGCAAAGTCGCTGCGAACTCTGATGGTCTTCAGCCCTACCCTGGAGGCGATTCTCAGCCCTGCCAACAAAGCCTCATATCCCGCGGCGTTGTTCGACGCTCTGAACCCGAGCTTTAAAGAGTATTCCATTTCTTCTTCGTCCAGGCCGCGGATGATCAAGTCAGCCCCGCTCCCCTCCTCGGTAGAGGACCCGTCCATATAGAGCATACAGTCCGGGATGGGGTCGGGTACCTCTTCGACCGAGGGACGTGGTTCGGGGCCTTGCGCTGTCGTTCCTTCTTTAGCGGGAATAGTGCATTCGACAACGAAATCTGCTAAGGCCTGCGCTTTGATAGCTTGTCGGGGGTGGTACTTGATATCGAATTGGGACAATTCCTACCTCCATTTCTCCAGACAACCTGACGACTCGGGGGAGGCGAGAATAGACCCTAACGGTCGCTCGGTAAGGACGAAGTTTGTGTCCGCTTGGAAATAGTGTCGAAGTTTTCTAGAGGCGACGACAAGTTCCAGGACTATCTTCTCTATGGCCGGGTATCTTGTTTCTGCATCCTTGAAGACATGGCTCATGTAGTAGACTGGCATCTGTATGCCTTCAAATTCTCTAACAAGCACGGAGCCTAAAGCCTGGTCGGAGACGGCTAGATATAATAATAGCTCGTCTCCCTCGACCGGTCGGGTGAGTAGCGGGGGAGTCGCTAAGTGCGCTTTGAGTTGCTCGAAAGCGTTCTGGCATTCCTCAGACCATTTGAACTTAGGAGTTTTCCTTAGGGCCTTGAAGAACGGGAGGCACTTCTCTCTAGATCTGGACATAAAGCGACTCAGGGCAGCCATCGTTCCCGTGAGGCGCATGATGTCAACATTGCTCTTGGGCGTTGCCATGTTGAGGATGTCACTGATCTTTTCTGGGTTTTCTTCGATTCCTCGATGGGTAACCATGAACCCGAGGAACTTCCTACCGGTGACTCCAAACGCACACTTAGTTGGATTCAGCTTCATTTTGTACTTGCACAGGACGTCGAATGTCTCGCCGAGGTCTCTAGTGTGCCCGGTTGAGGAGACGGATTTTATGAGCATGTCGTCGACATAGACTTCTATGTTTCTCCTAATCTGTGGTTTGAACAGCTTGTTGACCAGGCATTAGATATGTGGCCCCTGCGTTCTTGAGTCTGAAGGGCGTCACTTTGTAGCATTATACCTCCTGATCCGTGGTGAAGGCGGTAAGCTGTTCGTTGGCTGGGTTCATCCAGATCTGATTGTAACCGGAGAAAGCATTTATGAAGCTCAATAGTTTGTGGCTGGCTAAACTGTCCACTAGCTGATCTATCCGAGGAAGTGGATAGTTGTCTTTGGGGCAAGCTTTGTTCAAGTCCGTGGATTCGACGCACATGCGCCATTTCTCGTTTGCCTTCTTGACCTTGACCACATTCGCCAGCCAATTTGAGTAGTCCAGGTTCCTGATGAAGTTGGCTGCGAGCAATCGATCAACCTCATCTTCTATCGTCTTTTGTTTAACTAGCGCAAAACTTCTCTTCTTTTGTCAGACGGGTCGGGCTTGCGGGTCGACCCCAAGCTTGTAGGAGATCATTTTGGGGTCGATCCCGGGCATGCCCGCGGGCGTCCAAGCGAATACGTATGAGTTTCCCCGGAGGAAACGGATTAAGTCTTCATAGTGGTCCCCGGTTAAGAGAGAACCGATCTGGACTGTGCAGCGATCGATTCCTTCTTCGAGGGGGACTTATGTCAATGCTTCCAACGGGGCACCTCGAATTTCTCTTTAGTCGTCGCGTGTATCTAAGGACCACTGGAAATCATGCGCGTCCTCAAAATCGTCGCCCTATTCTCCGGTGGTGGACATCGAGGTGAGGCAAATCTTAGCGGTTTGCTAGTCTCCATAGGCCCGACCTATCCCCCTTGATCCAAAAGGAACTTGATCTCAAGGTGATAAGTTGAGATCTGGGCCTGGAAGGCGTTTAAGGTAGGACGTCCCAGAAGAATGTTATAGGATGAAGGGACCTTGGTGATGAGGAAGTCCACTGGTATGGTTCGTGTATTGCTCGCTTCCCTAATGTTGAGTAGAAGGGTGACCAATCCCTCGGCCGGGACGAAATGATTGGTGAACCTAGAGAGGACATGGGAGGTAGGTCGATGGTCAGATGGTCCTAACCCCATATGCTGGAAACTGTCATGGAACAAGATATCCTCCGAGCTCCCTAAGTCGACTAATATTCTCTAGACTTCGTAACGGTGGACTCTGGCCGTTATCACGGGAGGGTCATTGTGAGGAAGCGATATGCCATGGAGGTCTTCATCGGTGAAGATGATCGGTTCATCCTTCCTGCACCTCTTGTGTGGTATATCACTTACACCCTCGACTGGGAGGATATGGTGGTTCCCCCACTTTCTCAAGCTGGATCCGAGGTAACGACCATGATTTGCCCGATCGTTAATTCCCCGTGAGGGGTTTGGTCCTTTTGCTCCCGCTTCGCCTGCCGCTTGTCCCGCGGCTATTTCTTCAGGTGGCCAGAGCGGATCAACTCCTCGATGTAGTCACGGAGTTGTTTGAAGTTCTGAGTCGGGAGACCCTGTGACCTGTGGAAGGAGCAGTATGGGCCGTGGAGATGCTTGCCCGCTTTTTGGGTGACTGGCGGGAGCTTAAAGAACCTCTCTCCCTTAACTTCCTCCAGCAGCTCGGTCTGGGATATGTTTATAGGAGTGTACTCCTGAAACCTAAGGGAGTAAGGCTTCGGACGATCAACTTTCTTTTTCTCCTCCCTGTCCCTTTTTATTTCTGTCCGCCTGGTCGGCTCGGGGCAGGTTTGAGTTCACCTCCGACTCGAGTTGGATTTCTCGCTCGGTCCAGGCTTTCACTTCAGCCATGGTCTTAGGTTGCGGTAATGCAAAAGAGCGGAGCCACTCTTTGTGCCTTAGACCCGACCTCAGCACGGTGATAACTGTTTCATCGTGGTGCTCGGGAACCTCCAGGAGGCCATTGTAGAAGCGGGTGACATACCCTTTAAAGAATTCCTTGTCTTCGTTCTTGACAGTGAACAGGTAGTCGACCGCCCCATTCTATCGTCGGTTCCCGATGAAGTGACCGAGAAATTGGGTAGTCAACTCGTTGAAGGTCGAGATGGAGCATGGCATAAGCCCTCAGAACCAGTCCCGGCCAACCCGGATCAGGGTGGTGGGGAAAGCTCGGCATTGAGTCGTGCCCGAGTTATCTTAGAAGCTCATGCCCGCCGTAAATGCGTCCAAGTGGTCCTTCAGGTCGGACTTCCCATTGAAGAGGGCTACTTTTGGCGGCTTGTTCCTGGACGAGATGTGCTCGGCCAGCAGCTCTTCTGTAAAAGGCTTTGTTAGTGAATCGGCGAAATACCTGGCCCCTTCGCTGATGCATGGCCATCCCGTCGTATTCCTTCGATTTTCTTCTCAAGGGCTTCAATTCGGTGGTGGTACCCTAAGAATTCTGCACAGTCGAAGTGGTGGCTACCCGCGCTCTGGGTCTGCGTGACGGGGCGACTTTGATTCCGCTCTATCAAGTTTCTCAAATCCTCAGGCGAAGCCCTTCTCGAGTAGTCCTGACGTTCGCGCAGCCTCAGCGGGAGTGGGGGTGTCGGTCATGCTTGGAAGTAGGCGAACTGACCGACACATCTTCAGGGGGTGAGAGCACGCGATGGGCATTGGAGTGACGGCCTAGTCTTTCCTGGGATCGGGGTGTGGAGCTGTCTGGTGCCCAGCGGGTCATGGAATCATTCGCCGCATGAGGGCCATGGTAACCGGAGTCGACACGCCGGCGCTCGGTGATGCTGAGATGAGCGTGAGTGAAATCGAGGGCCTGAGCATGGCCATCTGTATTTCTGCGGACGTCGTTATCCCGGGGAGGGGGAACCGCGTTCTGGAAGGTAGGGTTCGCTGCTTGAATGCATACGAGTGCATCCACCTTCGATGTGAGCCTGTCGATCCTAGAGAATAAAGCATTGATGACGTTAGGAGGGGGAGACAAGCTGCTCCTTCCTCTGTTGTGGGGGATGTGGCAGCTCGTATTTGGATCATCGTGGTTGTCGCTCACCATCGGGTTAAGAGCGGAAGATCAACTTATAGGTGGAGAAGCTTCTGAAAGTTTCCCACAGACGGTGCCAGCTGATAGAGGCTATGATCTCCCTTAGATGTTGTCCTCCATCGATCTGGTAGTGAGCGGTTTTTGGCGGCTGAGATTTGTTTTGGGGGTTGTTGAGTGTGTGGATCTCAATAGGTTGTTGGAAGTTGCTGAGGCCGAACTACCTGCAAGGGAAGCCCCAGGGTGGGAGACCACCGTAGGACCCTCCGGCGATCAAGTTAGTGTGGGGGAATAAGAGCAGCATGGCGACCTATTGGGTTCAGTTCGAGTTACCTGAGTCATCTGAAAGAGGGGTTTATATAGTGGTTGCGTGGAGCAAGCAGGCACGAGATCATCACCGTCAGTTACGCCTCAGCGTTATCCTCGCATTAATGGTGGGATACACCCATTAATGAGGGGTCGCGCTAGCGTGGGACACGGAATGTGGGGAGGTGGATATCTCGCCTTGGTGAGATACGCGGAGCCATTGCGGGGGCGCTTAGGTTCCGCGCTTTCGGTTGATCGGGGAAGCCGAGAAATCTCGGCCTATCAAGAGGCTCGGAGACGAGCATGGAGGCCGAGGAAGCTCGTCCTGTCAGATAGCTCGGAGACAAGCAAGGGGACCAATGAAGCTCAGCCTATAAGATGGCTCGGAGACGAGCAGGGGGACCGAGGAAGCTCGCCGGACTGCTCGGAAGCGAGCTGTTGGCTGTTTGCTAGGTGAATGTGGAAAGTACTCAGGGAGGTCTCTGAAAGGTCGGATGCGTCCTCGGAAACGAGGTCCCGAGGAACCCCCCTAATGCATCTCATCTATTCCACCTCCGTAGCCTTTGGGACGCGTCATCCGCCACGTGTTATAATCTGAGGAGATACCACCTGTGAGCATCATCATATTAGGTCTCCGCTTTGGCTTAATTGGGGTAGGTCCCCATCAAGTGTACGTCATCAGGGTGGTTACCGTCGTAGGAATGGCTTGCATGATCATGGAGCAAGGGAGGCTCCGTTGCAGGGAAGGGCAGTTTGCGGTCGTAATCAAAATCGAGATCAAGGCATGGCTTCGTCGCATGGCAGGAATAAGATGCATGACAGATCTAGTTTGAGATCTAGGTCGAGGAGGGAGGCGGGGAGTTTTGAAGAGGGGCCATGGCCGGAGAGACGAATGGAGGAAGGATCAAGCGTGGTTATTGGGGAGTCGTCTCGATATGGAGGGTCGAGGGTGGGTGTGGGGGAGTCATCTCGACATGGAAGGTCGGAAGAAGTGAGGAGAGAGTAAAGGAAAGAGATGGTGGACTGTGGGTTAGAGGAAAGAGGTATCAGAAGGAGGAAATTATTAACTTGGTGGAGGAGGCGACCATCTGTTGGAGGGTGCGAGAGAAAGATCCCGAGGCTTTCAAGGGTTTGATTTCATCGCAGAGGGTGAGGTTGGTTGATAAAGATGGTTGGAATAGAGCTCAAGTGGATATCAAGAATGAGGCAAATGTGGTGAAGAGTTTCAATATTACTAGGTCACCACCAAAGGAATATCAAGGAAGTTGCTATACTTGCAGGGAATGGGGTCATATGGCGAAGGACCGTCAACTAGGCCTTATATGTTACAATTGTCAGGGAGAGGGTCACATAGCTAAGAAGTGTCTACTACTGGAAAAGGAGGACAAGAGGAGGTGTCGCGTCCCACTTCCCAAAAGATAAGGAGTGAGAGCTGATAAGCCCGCGACGTATTCACACCGAGAAGCACTTCTTCCTGATATGAATACGCTAAGTGTCTGTATAAACAGTAATAGGAAATAATACAAGAATTTAAGACATAACCAAAAAGGAAACTTGAACAAATAAATCCAACAATAATTATTACAAGATTAGTACAAAAGGACACAAGTGTGTAAAGATAAATAAAAGACATGAATACTGTGAAGATCCTCGAAATGAAGTATACTGGAAGGGGACCAAGGATCAACTATATAATTAACTGAACAAACTCTTCTCACTTGGCTCGATCATATATTGAGCCCCATCCTCTGTACTTCAAGACAGACATCCCTAAGAAAAAAGAAAATAAGAAAAATGAATATCTGTCAGCGAACTTACACCCAGTAAGTTCCTCATTATAAATCATTTTATTTTAAAAATAATGAATAATAAGTAAAACATTTTAAAAGACGGTAATCAAGTATATGTAAACTAGCAATGCATCAGATTAATAACAAAAGACACGAAAATCACTCAATACATACAAGAGGAATATTGAATACAAGCACATGGTACGGGGAATGCATGGCAGTTAAACATATGATATAACATAAATAAGATAGTATATGTCAGGGATTTAACATATTATCATGGAAAGAAAAACATATTATAACAAATAAGAAAAGGCATGGTGATGGTACATGTAAACAATGATACTAGAGGTCCGGAAATTTATATGTAAGTATGAAGTGAACATGTCAGGAATACAGGAAGATGGTAGTATCGTTACGTATAGGTTTCCTATCCTAACACAAGTTAAGGCATGATGTCCAATCACGTCATGAGTTTTTATATAAGATGGTAGAGTACAAGCAGATGGAAACCCTAATGCAACTGGACGACACATTCTCAACTCCTAACACCCACCAGTAAATATCGGTCATGACCATTTCTATCTTAAGTTAAGGTATGGTGTTCAACCACTTCATAAGAATTTATGCAGGATTATAGGAATACAGGAGTACATGATTACATGTTGGAGACTCCGAAGCTGCCGAACTACCCATCCTTAATTACCCCAACACCCCCGACAAATATTGGTCAAGCTATTTATAAGTTAATACAGGTTCAAATACAGGATAGCGAAATACAAGAATACAGGAGTACGGGGAAACATGAAATCAAACCATTTATAAGTTGACACAGGTTCATGAATACATGTGTAAAGAAAGTCATGTCAAAGGCAAGTCATAATGTAAGATATCTATGCACACATGTAACATGAAATTTCAACCATCACAATAAATTTATGCCAGGAATCAATTATAAATTCGCATACAGAAAAGAGTGCTTTTGGATTGGAATTTGGAAACAATAAAAAAGGAGTAATTTGTAGATCAGGGTGTCGTGTCAATAACGAGATCGAGTTTACCTCGATCGGGTTCCTTTGTGGAGAGTTATAGGTGTTTTCGTAACGCTGCGCAGAGCAGGCTAGTGAAGATTTCAGAATGCATGCACTGACAGTATTTTGTATTTTCGGGAAGTTTGTGTTCAGTTTATGATCTCACATATAAAACAAGAATTAAGCGTCAGGCTGTTGTGAACGATTTACAATAAGAAAATCTATATTGCGATAAATAAGTAGGGAGTTATGCCTATTTTACTACAATCGCGCAGATAGTTCCTGCCGCTATCCAGATTCGACACATTTTGTTAGAACCAGGTTTAAATAAAATTCTATTAATTTGCAGGGAAATTACACTAAGAAGAAAATGTAGCTATCTTTATAGATGTTCTAGCAACTTGAGTTTGCTCAGTTTGGAATCCAGAACTAATAATTACGACTATTTGAATCCAAGGGTAAAACAATTTCAGCATATTAATAAAAACAGATTTGGATACATAGCTTAAGAACGTCAAAAACTACCGACTTAATCTAAACCATTAAGTTTCGTACTGACCACGAGGAGACGTCAATCGCTCGTAAGTTAGACGACTACGACAGAGCGGTCGCTGGATCATTACAAAATTATGATTATAGTTAAATCTTCAATATATGAAAATATAGGGTATATCTACATATATAATTTCTTATATATATATTCTAATAATCAACTTATAGGATTTACCCAATAACTTAGAAATTCACCACACATAACAATAAAATCATCACACCCGTGACATGCGGTGGATGCTATGAAATATTAATTTGAGCAAAGAAAACCATCAAGTATATCAAAATCTAAATATCTCCCCTCGTGACATAGAAGGTAATAGTTTTTATTCACATCTAAATATTTAAAATAAGGTTACAAGGTGCCTCCGTGAAATGAGATGCACCGAAAAACATAATTCATGGCAACGATGCACCCGTGACATGAGATGCACCAAAAGTATATACAACATATAGAAATTTCACAAGAGATCATAGTGTAAATATGAAAAGTATCATGAACACCGTTAACATCTAATTTAAGTATCTCAAACAATCTATATACGCATGTGGAATCAATTATGGAATATCATACTATTTTCTTTTTATTTAAAAGAAACTCCTTTTGTTTCAAAATTAGGGTTTTCACACTTTTTTTATTATAAAAACTAGGGTTTTCACCATTCAATAAAAATAAGAAAAGAGAGAGAGAGGAACTTATAACGAGGATCTATAGTCTTCTTCTTTAGGATTTTTCCTCTTTTCTTGCTTGAGTCCTTAGGCTAGAATTTTGAAGGTAGGAAATAAAAAAAATAAAAAGAGGAGAGGAAGAAAAAAGAGAAGAGGGGAGATGAGGAGATTAGATTTTATTTATAGAAGTAGAGATTAGGGCGTTTAGATGAAGGGCTAAAATTAAAACAACAGTAGATCTAACGGCTAAAAAAAATATTTAAAAACAGTTTTAAATATTGAAAAATCTAAATAAATTCTAGAAAGATTTTAGATAAATATATTTTTTTCTTTTTTAAAAAATATTCGGAAATTGATTTTTAAATCAGGTTTTAATTTCTAAAAATTATTTTAAAATACTTTTAATAAAAAAATATGAAAATATTTAGAAAATTCCAATTAAAATTTTCTTCACAAATTCTATAGTTTTTATTTCAAAAATATTTCTTTTTATCAAAATCCCTCAAAATAAAATCAAGCATATCAAAAAATAAATAAATAAAGTATTTAAAAAAATAAACAAACGAACAATTTAAAACGACAACCAAATAAATAAGTATTTAAAATTATTTTCTAATATAAAAATTATTTTTTCTAAAATGCAATAAAATCTTTAATATGTCACTTCTAGAAAATAAATAACATTCTTTTCAAATCAAATCTTAAATATCATAATTCTTTTTAAAACAATTTATCTTTTTTCCTTTCAAAAACAAAACAATAAAATCTAATGGATTCTTTAAAAATCTTTTAAACATGATTTTATAATGCAAAATAATTAAAATAAAGAAATAAATAATTTAAAGAATATTGGGTTTGAACTCGAGACTTATAAGATAGCAAAGTAAAGTGTTTACCAAAAGATACAAGTGGGTCATGTATAGATTTAGAAAAGAAATAAAGTAATATTCAGGTAATTCAAAGAAAATTAAAATAAAGGTACTTGGAATTTGTGTTTGAAGGGGTGGCGGTAGGGGAAGAAATAGAGATGACGAGGAGATTATAGTGCCTTATAATGCCGAGATGGAGCAAAGAAGGAAGAACTTGGCAGTGACCCTTAGGGTGATAAGAATGCTCAACGCAAAGGATGGGACGCTGCCGCCGAGGCTAATAGTGGCAGAGCTTCAACAACTGTCACAAAATTATAAAACTCATCAATGGATGCTCATGCCACACCCATTAGGATATATGGCTTAGTTCCCAGATGCGACGTCGCTCAAGATTCTTTGTAAATGCCCGAGTATTAACGATGACATAAATCACTTCAAGTTTATAGTTTGCATATGGACCGGCTACGAAAGGTCTACCTGTCATCGTCGTTATTCTGAGGCATGGCTATGCATTGAAAATCTTCCTGTGCATGTTTGGGATTGGTATGTTTTTGAGGAGGTAATGAGGAGTGTTGGGATACTGCTGGAACTCGACGATGATAACGAAGCGAGAAAGATTAGGAATTTGGCTCGAGTGAAAGTAAGGTGCGAGGGAAGTCAATTTGTTCCACGAGAGAAGTTAGTACGAGTTGTGGGAAGAATTTTTAAGGTTATATTTTCTGTTGAGGGAGGAGATTCGATCAATAGGGGGCAGTGAATTTCAAGGATGATAAGACGATCGGAACTGGAGGCGGTGATTTGATGAGGAAATTAGGGCCTCTTGAAATCCAAGAGCTGGAGTCTGAAGATGGTCGAGGTGAAAGTAACCAATTAGGGGGAGCCACATTGCTGGACACTTATGTACGTAAGGAGAGCGAAAGGACCTGTTTGCATGAAATACGTGTAGATCAAGAAATTAATCATTCGGATGCGACGAGTCAGGAGGCGACACAAAAGATAAAGGATTACGAGCGAGATTTCCATGGGGGTCAAAGTGAGTGGTTATAAAAATTCAAAGGGAGGTGATTTGGGCTGGGCTGGGACAATTGAGTGGAGGGTTGTGGGAGCTGGGATACTCAAAATAAACCTCCGATAGATAGGGCCTTGAAGGAAAAGAGCGGGGAGAAAATTGCAGCATAAAACTTTGTAAAGGCGGCGAATTTGGACGGTCCGTATGGGGATTTGCAGCGGAAACAAAAAATGAATTGGGAAAATGCAGATGAAGCGATATTGGAGGAAGATCATATCTCGAATGGAAATAGTTATTGCTCAGAAAAAGACCTGTATGGCGATGAAGTGGCAAATTATAAGGTAAATACCGGTGTTATTAAGGACGGGCATAAGACAAGTAATATTGAGAAGGAGGATGGATCAGAGGATATTGATATAGAAAGAGTTGACAGGGTGATTGATGTTGGATATAGTGCCCTCAAGGCAATTATTGTGATTGCAGGAAGGCAATTACTTGATTGAAGGAGGACCTATACGATAAAACAGTCTTGCTCAAGATGATAGTATGTTATCTGGTTTGTCTTTATCTCCATGTATTTATATTTTACTCGTTATCACGTATCGCTAATACATGAGATAAAGCCCATAGGATCTTTACTTGACTACTAGGATTATGATAGGGATCATACTTGTAGGGCATGACAGTCCATAAGCACATCCTAAAATGTTCCTAGTCATAGGAGTATCGAGACTGGGCATCAGTATTCCAGTTTAGACTAATGTATATGTTTCCGGACCCCGACCGGGGCGATGGTTTATCGCATAGCCATTGGTATTTGACACCAAAGATTGTATACATGTGCTTATCAAGAATGAGCTTCACAGGACGGACTCACCGAGAACTCTTAGTTAGTATTATACCAAATTTCAGATAACAGTTCTCTGGTGACATAAGTACATGGTAGTCCCTAGACCTGAAATCGCTATAGTTTCTTGTGTGTGTTCCTACTGTACTTTGATTGATTGCTATCCTACTATGATTTTAAAAAGCCATGTAAACAGGTTTTAGTTAGGTACAGTCCCGAAACATATGGAGGCAGTGAGTGGTCGAGGGGATTCGTCTCTCCCGGTATAGGAAGTCAATATTGCGCTGTACGTGATTGACCATAACCAGAAATCCTCGGCGCCGAGGCAGTAGAGATAAACTGATAAGTGTTATCAGTTGTATCTCAGATGGTTATATGTTTAACATCAATATGGCTAGGTTAATAGGGGTCTGACAGTTTCCACTTGCCAGACCGGATATGCGATACTCTTAGACGAAGATACTAGACTGTACGGCGACAGTCACTGATAGGATTTGATTGCATTCGGACGAGTTTTCTCGCCGACCATTCTTTTAATTAATACCTGGGTAGCCGTTACGTACAGCCAGTGCCACTGATGTGCTTGTGGGTTAACCCGTGAGGGGATTAATTTTAAAGTGTTTCAGATCGGTCGGATACGATCCTAACTTACTTCCAGCATATTGATTGAGTCTTTAGAGTCCCACGAAGAGATTTTTCTCGCTCAGGCGAAACAATATAGTGTGTGTATGGCAATACGTGCGGGAGTTCGATTAAATACATGTATATTAATCGGACGTTTTTTATACTAGCCATTTATGTATAAAACAGATTATTATATCTAATGGTGATATATATATATATATATATATATATATATATATAGTGTTATATTCACATTATATTTTCTCTCTCATTGGTATTTGTATGCGATACCAATACAAGTTTGTGTATATGATACACATTTAGATGTTTGTCTTTTATATATGTATATTAAATAAAACATCTAGACAAATCTTTTATTTAATTAAGAAAAGGAAAAAGAAAATAATAGGTGGAATCATAAGATTGTGGAGAAGGGGGATGAATCCTAACACTCACTTCACTCATTCTAAATGTCATCTTCCCAATCTTCTTTTTCTTATTCTTCATTATTCATGGATGAGAGTCAAAAATGAGAGAGGATAACTTGTGTGTGCTTGCTACATCTCTTGATCAATTGGATTGGCAAACCTATGATTAAGTTTCTTCACATAAATTAGTCTAAAGGTAGAGATGAAGCTTGAATGGGGTTTCCTCTATGTGGATCATCTTTGGCAAGACGATTGGTTTGCAAGCTCGATCCGGAAGGCGACGGAGTCTAGAAGGGGTCTTTCACAATTGCGCGGACATGCTACAAAAGTTGTAGCCCCTAGCACCCTATCCCCTCTCTAGTTTCTTGTAGTTTGCAATTAATTAGTAAATGATGATCTTGGCTAAGTTTTGGTTCTATGTTTTTTTAGAAAAATTATGTTTTCAAATTCCGCCGTGGTCCGCAAGTGTTGCGACCCTAGGAACAAACCCTACAGTGGTATCGGAGCCTAAAATTTACTAATAGATTGCTATAATGATTCAATAGATTCAAAATTGCTATGTTCCAACTGGTTTTCTAGATGCAAGTTACTGTTGGAATTTTTATGCTCTCTGAAAAAAATTTGGACCATTTTTTGAGCTCTTTTGATCATTTTGAAACCACACCCGAAGCCCGAGGCCCCATGGTGAATGAGGATGGCATATATAGCATTCTGTTTTTCTTTTCATATCATACTTTTCTGTAATGGTGTGGGAAGATACTAGATAATATATGATATTGTCTAATTGATGGGATTGTGTTGATTGGATTTATGCGAAGGAAAACAAACCTAAAATACGTTATTAGAACCAATCTAAGTTTTTCAAAAGAAATTATAGCTGCATTCTTTTGCTTTGCATAGAGGTATTCGATTAGGAATATCAAGCATCTCATTCGATGAGGTAAGAGCCCTGATCCCTTTACGAGGAATCCACACTTAAGTAAAAGTTTATGTAAGTATAAAATTGCAAAACCATCGGTTCCTTCGATGATATCAAGTTCATTACGTTAAAGGTTTTCTTTAAAACCAACCATAGCCCTCTGTCATTTTAGGAAGTAGAGTACTTAGTATTCATGCTGCGTTTGTTCACTGTGTCAAGGCGTAGTGTACAATAGCTAAGTGATGTCTTGTGGCCTGCATAAGATGCGATTGGTTAGGTCAGTCGTATAATCTTATTGACTGTGTCAAGGGTTATACGGGTGGATCTAAATCAATCAAGAAATGACGGGTTGGACTTGACTAGCGACTTATGGTTTGTTGACTGTGTCAAGGCCATAAGCCGATGGGGGTAAAAATCATATCGGGGGTTTCAAGTGTTGAAAGTTGCAATGTGATTGCATACTTTCTATGGAGTGGGGTAATTTTTTGACTGTGTCAAGGTTACCATGCCATAATAGTTTGGATTCTGATTCTCACCATGAGTAATAGTTATTCTTGGGAGATTTTCTATACATGATCTCGGCTAGTTCTCTTTTTAGGGTTTGAAGGAAAATTCGACGAAACGGTAGGAGCCATCATGATTAGATGAATTAATAAACCAATCTAATCTTGATTAAGAAGAAAGTGAATTTTTCATTTGTCTCTCCCCTCTACCTTATCTCAAGTTTGAGAACTCCTTAAATAAGGAGAAAATACCAGTTACGCTTATTGGATAGTCTTCTTCTGATCCTGACGCTGGTGCTAATATGAAGGGTAAGAAGAAAACCAACTAGCATAAGTTCGGTATACCGAAGGTAAGATGGAGAGACATTAAAAGGGGTTGTAATGAGGGCAAAGGAAATTGCTACCATTGTCATAAGCCTGGGAAGTGGAAGAGGCATTACTGTGAATACCTGGCCACACTTTTGAAATATTTTGATGTTTCAGTTTTCCTGTGTGGTTGTAATTGAAAATTGTTTCTCAATTAACTCTGACTCCTGGGTATGTGGATACCAGATTGGAATTCCACATCTATAAGTCATTACAGATGGTGAGAGGGAGTAGATTATTGGAAAATGGTGATTTGATCCTCAATGTCAGAACTCAGAACAATTGTTGCTATTGGGAAAATCACCTGGCTTTTCTTAGCGATAAAATTTTGGCTTTGAATGACCGTTGTTATACACCAACTTTTAAAACTGGTATATCTGTCTCTTTATTGGATAAAGTGGGATATAAATTTTAAAAATCATGTTCTTAACATTTACCTTTATCATTTGATGATTGGGTAAGGTGCATTGAATAACGGTATAGGCATTCTTAACCAAAATACAGTTTTCAACTTACAACACACGGAGTTTGAGTTTGAACTCTTAAGACTTATACATTTTGATGTATATTGTCTGTTGTCTATAGGGTTACCTAGCATGACAGCAAGGTTTCGGGAGGCATCGTTTTAAATTTTTGCCATATTAGCTAACCCTAACCCTAGAATCGTTACTAGAAAATCCGATGAAACTAAATGTAAACACTTTACATCTAAGTGAATGAGGGAATACAACCTTTGTAGACCGGTCCTTCACTTCTAAGGCTCCATGTCGTAGTCCCTTCACTGCGAATGGTGAACTCCCGGACTCTAGAAAGGGTTCACTTGAAGAAACAAACAAGCTTGCTCAATGTCTTCGAGGCCGAAGATGATCTACGTCGAGGAGACTCGAGCTCATGCTACCTCTTCACTAATGGTAAAATTAGTGAAGCAAACACCTTAAACTAAATGGATTATAGTAGAGAATGATGAAGTAGGAAGTGGGCTCACTTTAGTTTTATTTTTCTCACAATATTTCATCACTTCTCAAAACCCTAGAAAGCTTTTTGAGCTATTGAAGAAAATGAAGCAAGTGATGAAAGAATGAATGAGAGAGTGAGGTTAGAATTGCAACCATAGGTTAGTTAATGTCATACCTTAACCATTGTAGAGACTTAATCATGGCATATGATAAAGGTTGGGTTAACAAAATATCTTAAAGTAAAACAAATTTGGTGGACTTAGTCAATGGTTAGCAAGCTTCTCTAAGCTTCTAGCCATGACAATTTCCAACCAATTTTGTTAATTACTAAGATAAATAAAACCCTAATTTTATCATGGTTATGGTGTAAGTCTCACACACCCAAGTTGCATATATAACCTAGCATGATACATAATATATATCACATATATATAATGTACGCAAAGTGAGAAAAAGAAATGGTCGAGTAATATTAGTTAATGTAAATTCATATATCAAATATATAATTATACATTAAATCATTAAATAAACACTTGATTTAATGATCCGGCTATATCACATATAACCGAATAATATTAATAATATCAACTTATCGAATCAACACTTGATTCGATAATCCGGTTATATCACATATACCCGTCTGATATCACATATCGCGAGAATATAATACGGTATCACATACTCGTATCAATCTCGGTCCCGCACATATCATATATGTACTCCTACTCCATTTCACATGAACCAGGAAACCTCTGTGTAGGACTCTAAAGACTCGTCAATACACCGGAAGTAGGTGATGATCATATCAAATACCCACAAGCCACAAGCGGTCTGCTAAACGTAACGGCCACCCAGGTATTGAGCGATCAGAAGATCAACAAGAAATCCTGCTCACACTCCTACGAATCCAATCAGTAACACTACCGTACAGTCCGGTCTCTTCGTCAGATATGTCGCATATCACAGCCTGGGGGTAGTATAACGTCAGACCCCAATATCCTGATAAGTCATGCCGATACAAGGTCTATAACGGTTCGAGAAACTACTGATAACACTTACTTGTAAATCTCAGCAACCCTGGCCAGGGATTTCCTGTTATGGCCAATCGAGCATAGCGCAATATCAACTCCCAATACCGGAAGAGACGAAACCCCTCCTATCGCTCATTGCCTCCATGTGACTCGGGACTGTACCCAAAAACTACCTTTTTGCACGATCTCTTGACCGTGGTATGGTGGAAATCAAAGCACCGTGGGAATCACACAAGACTCTATGACGATCTCGGGTCTACAGACTAACCTGTACCAATGTCAACAGAGTACTGCTATCCGACGATAGGTATAATACCATCTAGGAGTTCTCGGCGAGTCCGTCCAGTGTACCCAGTCTCCACTGAGCACCCGTATACCTTCTCTGATATCAAACACCAATGGATATGGGATCATCCATCGCCCATCAAATGGGTCGAGAAGCGTATATGCTAGTCGACTCTGGAGTATCGATGCCCTGTCTCGATACTCCCACGACTAGGAACGTTTGAAGGATGTACTTACCGACTACCCTGTCCCCACTAGTATGATCTGCATCATAATCCTGGTAGTCAAGCACTCATCCTAAGGGCTTTATCAACATGTAATAGAGAGACAATAAGTGTACATGTTAAGATAAAGAGCAACCAGATAGCATACTATCATATCGAGCAAGAAAGTTGTTCAGTTGATAAAACTGCACTTTTAATATGACATTTTCCTTACTATTTATATATAATTAAAGATGTTTATTATAAATATAACACATATAAGGGTTTATTCATAAAAATACCATTTTCATGTGTTTATATATTATAATTAACATTATGAAGGGAAAATGTAAGCATATAATATTCATATAATATTTGGACTATTTTAATTTGCTTACTTTATTAAATATCTTTGACCAATTCTCTTAAAACTAAAATATCATGATAAATGGTTAAGATAATATCTCAATAAAAACAAATTCTACTAATATCATTTACTGAGATAATTGTGCAGGAATTATATCATGACTAAAATCAAGGAAATCCGAGTTGGCGAGATCAATCTGCCGAAGATATTCAAGAAAATTGAAGAAACCAATTCTGGCAGAAACATAGAAAAGATTTTCAAAGTCTAGATATTCAAAAGATCAACAAGTGCTATAGATATGAAGTCACAGAAATTATAGCCCATGATCCCACCAGAAGGCGGCGAATCCGCGGCCAAACCCACCTATTAGCCGCGGTTCCGCCGCACATCTGAAGAGTTAGGATTCTGGATTTTTTGGGTAGGATCTCAACAGATAGTTACCTTATTAGGAAACTAGAGATTCTTGCTCTGTGACTATAAATAAGGATCGAGAGCCTCTTGTAAAAATCATCAAACCGACGTGATCACAAAGTCCAAGATGGCTCACGCATCCAGGCCGATCATCAACAGTTCATCTAACCCCTTAGAAGAGATCGAGAAGCAAACTAGGGTTTTGTAATCATTTTCTAAGGAAACAAAGTGTACTTGATCTTGTTGATTAATAAAGGTAGTTGTTTTCTTATATCATTTTATTTTTCTGCATTTTACATTATGTTTTCCCTCTCTATCTTTTCTTTTCCCAACATGCGTGAGTAATTCTCCGCTTGTTAAGGTTCGTAGGATTAGGGTAGATTAATGGATGATGAAGATGCTTAAACTCTTTTTACTTCCTATAAAGTCTATAAATTTTATCAAAAGAATAGTTAACATCCTAATCGGGCGCGCTATCAATTCATTGATATTCACGACCACGATTAGAGATTAGATTAACAATTGCTTTGGTAAAGGCTAGATATGAACGGAGATCCATGTCAAGATAGGGGTTAAGAGTGGGAACCCTTTTCCTTCCAGAAACCCTAATCTACATCCATCATTGTCGATCTAGTTTTAAATCTATTAAAGGATAAAAAGAGTAAACTTTATGTAATCATCCATGACTACTAAATCTTAAAGAACCCTACAAGCCCCCTTCTACTATAAAACCTACATCCGTAGTTAATCTAGATCTATATTCTGCATCCGTGTTTGATGTAGATCTAGAACCTACAACCATTCTTCACCATTCTTTATTCTTCCTTTTTTCTTTCTCAACACGCCTAAAGTAAGATTAAAAGATTCAATGTTTCCCAGAAGACGACCTGTACCCATCTCGGTCTAGCTACACGCGACACCGTTATTGATTGCGGTAAACTACAACACTAAAAACATCATCAATCAAATGGCGCCGTTGCCGGGGATACGTGTTTATTTTCTTACTATTCGTGTTGAATTCTTATTCGATCAATATCATAAACAAAAAAAAACTGCAAATTGTATATTTAACGATTATTGTATGAATTTGGAAAGGGGATCTGGAGTCACGGAATTGAGGAAACAGAAAGCCAGAGACATTCATCAAGATCCAGAGGAGCACAAGAGGCCATGTAGCAAAAATCATCACGAGATCCTTCCACTTCGCGGCGGAACCGCGGTAAATAAGAAAAAGGGTGGCGGATGCGCGGCGGTTTTGAGGGATTAGGGTTCCAAACTTCTCTGGTAAATTTCTCAACTCTTTCTCTCTCCTCTGAAATCCAATAAAATATCTTTCCTGCAGGATTCTTTGCAAAATATCGCCGCTCAAAAATTCTTTTGCAAGTTTTGTTTTGCGGTTTGTTTTTGCATATTTTAATACTGACATTAAGGGGCAAAGACTAAATTCAGATTAGGTGGAGATTTCATCACCCTTCGTAGGCCCCGCAAATCACAAAACGAGCATCCGCATCAACCCTACATTAATTTAAAAAATATCTAGACAAGACTCTAAGGACTGTCGCGCTCAATAAGGACAAAGGTGTAAGTCGATGTACAACACCCCGCGACTTGCGGGGAGGCGGAAATATGAAAAACGATCTTGTTTATATGCTAAACATCGACTAACCGCATGAATCGAAGCTAAACGATAACTAACAACAAATATAGAAGTCAACAACTACTATGTAAAGGGATTATACCTAAAGAACCGTGTCCTTCGTCTTTACGAACTCCACCTCCTCCTCGGCTTTCTCCAAGTAGTAGACGATCCACCACGAGAGCTAAACTCCAAGCTTTGCCTCTAAACTTGAGGCAACTAGGTATCTTTAAGTGCTAATCAAAGTACCTAGATGAAATAGAGTATGGTTATGGATTAAGTAGTCTAACTAATCCTTGTACTCAACACATGAGAGGGAAGGATTAGGGTTTGAAGAGAGAGAGCTTGAGGAGAGAGAAGATGAACATAATAATGAGAAGAGAAAATGAGTTATCATAATATATATCAAGCATTTTATTTTATCAAGAAAAGAAAAGAAAAAGATTTACAACCATGCTTGATAAATATCTTGTGGTGATTCATCTCCATGAGTCATTAAGTAATTATGAAGCATTAATGACATGGATGAATCATCCATATGACTCACTAATCTCATTCAATGTATATGCCACCTAAACCTCCTTAGTCACCATCTTCTAGAAGTTTCTCGCGCAATTACGAGAACGCCCCTCCTATCCATGAAAACACGGAAAAACTTTAGACTGTATAAATCCAATAACCGGATACTAGTAACTGGCTTAAACCAAAGCCGACTAGTAAAAACTGTCCGAAAGTCGTACGTGCGTAAACACACGTATGCGTCCGAACCCTTGTCGTAAAACCATACGACCTCTATATCGTTTCACCTGGAGTAGGGAAACTCTCTGCGTGGGACTCTAGAGACTCGACTACTACGCTGGCAGTGGGTTTAACCACAGACCGCAAGCGGCACTAGCTGTACGTAACGGTCCCCAGGTAGATGTCGATAAGAAGGCCGATGAGGAAACCCATCCGAACTCCTACTGAGTCTGATGTGACAATCTCCGTACAGTCCGGTCCGTTCGTCTAAGACTATCGCATATCGGGCCTAGGGGGCGGCAAGCGTCAGTCCCCTAATAGCTGTATAAGTCATGTCGGAGCGAAGCCCATTACTCCCTGAGAAACTACTGGAACCTACCAGCAAATCTCGCTTGCCCTGGCCAGGGACATTGCGTAATGGCTCTCTGACACAGCGCGATATCAACCCCCAATACCGGGAGAGACGAATCCTGTTTAACCGCCACTGCCTCCAAGTGCTCGGGACTGCACCCAACTGCTACCTGTTTGCACGACTCCTTTGAGCCGTGGTAGGGTAGCAATCTAAGAACAGTGGGACACACTCTAGGCGAAGCAGCAGTGTCAAGTCTGCGGACTATGCTGTACTCATGTCACCTGGGAACTGTTCACTGACGACTGGTATAAAACCATCCAACAGTTCCCTGTGAGTCCTGTCCGATGTACCCGTAACCCAACGAGCACCTGCATACTATCTCTAGTATGACGTACTGACGGCTGTGGGACAGACCACCTCCCCAACTGGGATGAGAAGTGTACACACTAGTCTACTCTAGAGTATCGATGCCCTGTCTCGATAATCCAACGACTAGGGACCTGAATAAGGATGTGCTTGTAGACTACCCAGCCCCCACTAGTGTGACTGCCATCACAACGCTGGTAGTCAAGCAAGATCCTAATAGCTCTATCAATACGTATACTCACATATTAAGATAGAAAAACCAAGTAGCATACTACCATGTTTAGCAAGACTGTTATATACATGTGAATATCCCAAGCTTCCATTAAGTAATATACAAACTAGTATGATACAATAATGGCCCCTAGGGCATATACACTAACAATCTCCCACTTGCACTAGGGCCATGTACTGGCATATCGAAGACCGATGATCTCGAGTAGCCTCTCGAACTGAATCTGAGGTAGGGCCTTTGTGAATGGATCAGCAATGTTCTCTTCAGAAGCAACTCTCCGAACCTCGATCTCCCGACGATCAATGATCTCCCTGATCAGGTGATACCGCCTTAAGATGTGTCTGGACTTCTGATGGGACCTTGGTTCCTTCGCTAAAGCTATAGCTCCGTTGTTGTCGCAATACAGAGGTATTGGATCAACTATGGTAGGAACCACCTGAAGTTCTGTTAGGAACTTCTTCATCCAGACTGCTTATTTTGCGGCATCGCAAGCAGCTATATACTCCGCTTCCATCGTCGAGTCAGCAACGGTGTCCTGCTTGGAGCTCTTCCAGCACACCGCCCCTCCATTGAGGGTAAAGACATAACCCGACATGGACTTGGAATCGTCCTTATCACTCTGGAAGCCGGAATCAGCAAAGGCCTCCAACCTGAGGTCTTTTCCGCCGTAAACCAAGAACATCTCCTTAGTCCTTCTCAGGTACTTGAGAATGTTCTTTACTGCTATCCAGTGCTTTTCCCCTGGATCTGACTGATACCGGCTTACCACACTCAGTGCGTAAGCTACATCTGGTCTGGTGCACAACATCGCATACATTATAGAGCCTACCGCAGAAGCGTAGGGTATAATAGACATGCGTTCCCTTTCCAAATCAGTCTTGGGAGACATCTCTTTGGAGAGGGTGATTCCGTGACAAGCCGGTAGATTACCGCGCTTAGAATCTTCCATACTGAATTGTTAGTGTATATGCCCTAGAGGCCATTACTGTATCATACTAGTTTGTATATTACTTAATGGAAGCTTGGGATATTCACCTTGTATAAACAATCTTGCTCAATATAGTAGTATGCTACTTGGTTTGTTTCTACTTCAATGTGTACATGTGTTTATTTTGCGATATCACCTATACGCATTAGGGGAGCCCTTAGGATCTTTGCTTGATTACCAGCATTGTGATGGCAGTCACACTAGTGGGGGATGGGTAATCTATAAGCACATCCTTATACAGGTCCCTAGTCGCAGGACTATCGAGACAGGGCATCGATACTCCGGAGTAGACTAGCGTATGCGCTTCTCATCCCAGTGTGGGAGATGGTCTGTCCCACAGCCATCAGTACGTCGTACTGGAGATAGTATACGGGTGCTCGTTAGGTTACGGGTACACTGGACAGGACTCGTCGGGAACTGACAGGTTGGTATTATACCTATCGTCAGTTATCAGTTCCCAGGTGACATGAGTACAGCTTAGTCCGCTGACTTGATACTGGCACTTCGCCTCGAGTGTGTTCCCACTGCACTTTGATCACTACCCTACCACGGCTCAAAGGAGTCGTGCAAACAGGTAGTGGTTGGATGCAGTCCCGAAGCACTTGGAGGCAGTGACGGTTAGACAGGATTCTTCTATCCCGGTATTGGGGGTTGACATCGCGCTGTGTCTAGGAGAGCCATTACACGAGTAGTCCCTGGCTAGGGCAAGCGAGATATACTGGTAGGCTTCCAGTGTTATCTCAGGGTGTTTTGGGCTTCACTCCAACACGACTTGTACCGCTATTGGGGGACTGACGTTTTACCGCCCCCTAGGCCCGACATGCGATGTATCAGACGAACAGACCGGACTGTACGGAGAATGTCACATTCAGACTCATTAGGAGTTCAGATGGGGTTCACCTCGTCAGCCTTCTTGTCGGCATCTACCTGGGGACCGTTACGCACAGCTAGTGCCGCTTGCGGTCTGTGGTTAAACCCACTGCCGGCGTAGTGTCGAGTCTTTAGAGTCCCACACAGAGGGTATTCGCCTCTGGGCAAAACAGAGTAGAGGTTGCATGGTTTTGCGGCAGGGTTCGTTCTCATCCGCGCACTTGTGCACGTTTGGAGTCCGGACGGATTATACTGGCGGGCTCTGGTTTGAGCCAAATACTGGTATATGTTTTGGGGGTTGCTTTTATATCTTGGTATTCTTGTTCCTCGGAACGAGAATGCAGGTGTGTATGCACAGTTGCTTGAGGCGGAGGATGAGGTTTTTCATTAGGGTTTCGGAACGCGTGCATATGCACAATTGACAGTCGTCATTTTCCAAACCCTAATAGATTTATGAAATATCAATTAATAATTGTAATTAAATGAAATATTGTTATGGTTGATTTTGTTGACTTGTTGACCATGGTTGACTTGTTGACCATGGTTGAATGTTGACCACCATCATGCTTTGAAAGGATACTCCTTGATTCTTACTTACACTCATTTATTGAAAGTTATGATAGTGGTCATTCCAAATACAACCATCAACTATTTCATTTTTGATTTATTATTATTAATTAGATAATTCCTTTTCTTTTAGTTATGGTTGCAAAAGAAAAGAGCTCATTCTATCATAATCATTCTCTCTCCTCACTTCATCTTCTTCTTCCTCTAGCCAAAGGAGAATCCTTCTCATGTGTTGAGAATCCCTCTCCTTAAAAGAAAAGCACCCCTTAGACACTCTCTACTCACTCTAGGATCAAGGGTTTAGCAAGCCGGAGATTCTAGTTCACTCAAAGTTCGAGAAAGAGCCCGAAGGTTGAACCCTCAGGTGGATCCATCTTCGACGGAAGAAGGCGACGAGAAGAGAACCATCAACCTCTACATAGTTTGAAGAAGAAGGAGTTCAAGTTTAGGTATAACCATCTTTCCGGGTAGCTAACTCTCTTTAGCAAGTTTGCTAGTTCTAGTTTAGGAAAAGATCCCGACTTTGTTTAGTCCATGTTGCCCCATGCGCCAAAAATTTGATTTTTATACCGTTTCCGCCTCCCCGTAACAACCGGGGGTCGCAACGTGGACTTACAGTGGTATCAGAGCCTAACTAAACTTAAACTAGCTTGGTAGTGAAGTGTAACGAAGTTCGGAACCGAAAAAATCCAAAATCCAAACTTTTACAAAACCCTAGTTTCTGTTAAAATTTTTTCTGGTCAAAACAAGATTTGTTATACACCTAAAATCGGCTCAGGGTTTTGTGTGAACACCCAAGAAAAACGATCCCCTGATTCCTTCAAACCGCCGCGCATCCGCGGCCTCATCTATTCTCATGGCCGCGGATCCGCCGCCGTTTGGACCCTTCATGCGATCGGTTTTTGTGCAGTGTTCTTCTGGTAGGATTTTGGGATTTTTAAAATATGTTATATGTGCCCAGATTTTCCAGAACAGAAATTTACTTTTGGGGTCCTATAATTCCGTATTTTTTCCGAACTTCACTGCACTTTGACTATGATGGTTATATCTGTGATGTTTGCATGTATTGAACGTCGGCTAATCGCTATAAGTCGATTAGCCGGGGTTATACATCTCTGTGATCTGTGTTTGATATTGGAATGTGTATATGAATGTGTTGGACTGTCGCGGGTGAATAGCCGGGGTGGATGTGAGATGAGCTTTTGTTTTTCTTTCATTCATTTGTAAATGTAAATTGATGTAATAATATTATTTGTATGGCCGCACAACCGGGTCGGGGTTGTAGCCGTCATTGTATAATTCTTTTTACTGTTTTTGCTCCTAGGATAGACCCATGGAGGGGTGCACAAACTACCGGGTACTTGGCGGGTAGTTTGCCGCACCCGTAGGGGTCTTGGGTGGGGTATTTGCTATTCACCGCGACCGTGTAATCCGCTTTTCGTTGCAGGCTCGAACGGATTGCGGATTGCTAGTATATCCAATATATTCATCTGTGATCTGTAATGTCTATCATTGCTTTATATTTAGGCGTTGCTTATGTTTTACAGCCGCGCTAGCCCAGCCCCCGCTCTGTCGTTAGTTAAGTAACCTAACGGGTGATGACGGGACCCCGTGGCGAATGCGAATGGCATAAGCGTACGTCATATTTTGGTTGTTTTCTGCAATGGTAGGATTAAATGATGGGACGCATTAAAAGAACTAATGCAAGAATATCACGCATTAAAAGAACTAATGCAAGATAATAAACCAAGTTAAAGTCGTTGGAACACTTTCGAAAAAAACCACTCGGTTCTTTTCAAAACTAACTTTTAAATGCGGAGCTTGAGCCACTCCTTCTAAAAGCTATCTCGTTCCATCGATTATATCAAGTTCACTACGTTCACGGTTTCGCCAAAACCATTCGTAGCCCTCCATCATTTCAGTTAAATATATGGTAGTATTCAAGCTATGTATTTTGACCTCACGCCAAGGCATAGTGATTGGTAGCTACCGGATATTTATCTGTTGCATAGATAGAATGCGTTGGTTTGAGACAGTCGTACCGCCATTTTGGCCTACGTCAAGGGTAGGTACGGGTGGGTTCAAATCAACCGGGATAATGATGGGAAGAACTTGACATGTGACTTATGACATTTTGACCTCACGCCAAGGTCATAAGAGCATGGGGCAAAAATCCACATCGGGAGTTTCATAAGTACTGAAACTTGCTAGATTTGCATACCATTTGGAGTGTGATGATTCTGGTAGGATTCCTTCAATTTCGTCACGCGATGATATTTGGATCCCGATCCTACTGTGAGTATATGCTACTCCTCGGGAAATTTCTCACTAAACGATCAATGCTATAAACCTAGTAGGTGCCTAGAAAGGTGTTAGCGGGGCTACGCCCCCAGGGAAAAGAGGTTCTTAAATTAAGGAACTTCGCGAAAGCGTTGGAAAACCTCCCTCGAAGTACCGACACTGGCCTGGCTGAACGGTTAAGCAAGTATTGTGCGGTGGGATTGATCCCGGCTAATTCTTCCTTTGTGGTTTGAGGAGGGATTCGAGAGACAGTGGGAGCCATCCTGTTTAGACAAATTAAAAACCATTCTAAACTTGCAAGAGCATCGTGCTAAGTGTTTCTTCTCTCCCCCTGCAGCGACCAAATCGAAATGACTGGACTTAAGTTACTTCTAGATAAAAACATACTGACAGGGCCAAACTACAAAGATTGGCTCAGGAATGTCAAAATGGCAATCACTTACGACAAGCTGGGGTATCTTCTTACCACCAAAGCTCCCCCCGTCCCAGGTCCCACCTCCAGCGTCGCGGATAAGGAAATCCGTAAGACTTGGGAGATTGATTGCGCGAAGGCCAGGTGCCTCGTGCTTGCCTCTATGGACAACGATCACCAGAGGAGGCACGAGAATATGGACTTGGAGTCCATATTTCTCCATACAAAAGAACTGTATGGAGAGCAGTCTCGTATCGCAAGATACGAAGTGTCGAAGAAGTTATTTTCGACAAAGTTGGCCGTCGGATCATCGGTAGCGGACCACGTGCTTAAGATGATTGGCTACACTGAGGAGCTCGCGGAACTTGGGACCACGTTGGACAGTGAACTCTATACGGATTTAATTCTCCAGTCCCTTCCATCCACTTACGCCCAGTTTATACTGAACTTCAACTTACAAGAAAAGGAAGTTGAACTTTCAGAACTCCTCAACATGCTGAGGAGCGCAGAGGGCACCCTACAGAAGGGTAGGAAAACACCCGCTTTGTTTGTAGGAGGATCTTCTTCCTCTAGGTCCAAGGCGAAAGCCAAGGGAAAGAGGAAGAAAGCCCCCGCCAAACCAAGAGGCGGTGTTAGTAAAGTGGGTACGAAGGGAAAAGAAAAGGCAACAAAGATAGCGGGGAAGCTTGTGGGTAAAGAGGAATGCTTCTATTGTCACAAGAGTGGACACTGGAAGAAAGATTGCAGGGCTTGGAAGGCCAGGACACAGGAACTGAAGCAGGTTGCGGCTTCAGCTTCAGGTGTGTATGTTATTGAAAACTGTCTTTCTATAAACTCTACTTCCTGGTATTGGATACCGGATCAGGATCTCATATCTGTAATTCTTTGCAGGCGTTGAGAAACCGTAGGGTTTTGAAGGCAGGTGACATGACCCTCAGAGTTGCGAACGGAGCTAGCATGGATGCTAAAGCCGTGGGGGACTATCACCTGGGAATGTCAGATGGGCATGTTTTGGTTTTGCGTAATTGCTTTTTTGTACCCAACGCAACTTGTAATATCATTTCTGTATCTTTGGTTTCTAAAGAAGGTTATGAATTTGCGTTTGTAAGTAATGTTGTTAACATTCACCTTAATCAAGTTCTGATTGGGTCAGGTACACTGAGCAATGGTATATACGTATTAAACCAACCACAGATTTTCAATGTCCAGAATACACACAAAAGAAAGTCTCCAGATATCAATCAGACTTTCTTATGGCATTGTAGACTGGGTCACATCAATGAGAGAAGGTTGACTAAGTTACATACAGAAGGATATTTGGATCCGTTTGAATATCAATCGTATGCCACTTGTCAATCCTGTCTCAAAGGAAAGATGACAAAGACTCCGTTCACTGGACACGGAGTAAGAGCGAGCGAGCTCTTGGGACTCGTACACAGCGACGTGTGCGGTCCAATGTCTACACATGCGCGAAGCGGTTATTCTTACTTCATTACTTTTACGGATGATTTTTCAAGGTACGGTTATGTTTTCTTAATGAAACATAAGTCCGAAGCATTTGAAAAATTCCAGGAATATAAGAATGAAGTTGAAAAACAAACCGGCAAAAGTATCAAGATTCTAAGATCGGATCGAGGTGGAGAATACTTAAGTGCCGAGTTCCTGAATTACTTAAAAGAGAATAGGATTCTCTCTCAGCTTACTCCTCCATACACTCCGCAACATAACGGTGTATCGGAGAGACGGAACCGGACCCTATTGGATATGGTACGGTCCATGATGAGTAACGCTGAGTTACCGCGATCATTCTGGGGGTATGCGCTAGAAACAGCTGCATACCTTTTGAACCAAGTTCCTACTAAGACTGTGCCTACCACACCATATGAGTTATGGAGTGGGAAGAAACCCTATCTTCAGTACCTGAAGATTTGGGGATGTCCAGCTTATGTCAAAAAGCAGCATACGGACAAGCTCGAGGCACGCTCAGTACTGTGCAAGTTTGTGGGATACCCAAAGAACTCCAGGGGGTATCTTTTCTATTACGCAGAGGAACAAAAAGTCCTTGTTTCTCGTAATGCCCATTTTCTGGAACATCAGTTCTTAGAAAAAGAAGTAAGTGGGAGCGCGATAGAACTGGAAGAAATTCCAGAACCACAGACTATTACTGAAAGCTTAATGGAACCAGAGGGTTCAAAAGAACAGGACATTCCTATGCCGCTCCGCAGAAGTAGTAGGCAGTCTCATCCGCCCGAGAGATACTACGGTTTTCTCATAGACGGGGATAGAGAGGATTGAATCATAGACCATGATGAGCCTACTAGCTTCCAGCAGGCCGTTCAGAGCGTTGACTCGGTAAAATGGCTGGATGCAATGCGGACCGAAATGGAGTCCATGTACACCAACAAAGTATGGACGTTGGACATTGCTCCAGACGGGGTAAAACCCGTAGGATGCAAGTGGATCTTCAAAAGGAAGATTGGTGTAGATGGACAGGTTGAGACCTATAAAGCTAGACTTGTAGCAAAGGGTTTCCGTCAAAGACCTGGCTTGGACTATGACGAAACCTTTTCTCCAGTGGCTATGCTGAAATCCATTCGGATCCTTCTTGCCATTGCTGCCTTCCACGATTATGAGATTTGGCAGATGGACGTAAAAACCGCTTTTCTAAATGGAAATTTAGAGGAGTGTGTCTATATGGATCAGCCAGAGGGTTTCATTCAGAGTGGGAGCAGCGGAAAAGTGTGCAAGTTGCTTAAGTCCATCTATGGACTAAAGCAGGCATCGCGGAGTTGGAACATCTGTTTTGATGAGACGGTCAAGGAATTTGGCTTTATCAAAAATCCAGATGAACCATGCATCTATAGTAGATTTGTAGCAAGAACTGTAGTATTCCTCGTTTTATACGTGGATGACATTCTCTTAATAGGAAATGACATTCCTATGCTACAATCTGTCAAGGGGTTCTTGTCACAAAGCTTCTCCATGAAAGACCTGGGTGATGCTTCGTACATCCTGGGGATCCGGATCCATCGTAATAGATCCAAGAGGATATTAGGACTTTCACAGTCCAGGTACATCGACACTATACTGAAAAGATTCAGTATGGAAGATTCCAAGCGCGGTAACCTACCGGCTTGTCACGGGATCACCCTCTCTAAAGAGATGTCTCCCAAGACTGATTTGGAGAGGGATCGCATGTCTATTATACCCTACGCTTCTGCGGTAGG
Organism: Agapanthus africanus; assembly: GCA_030015575.1. Taxonomy (NCBI): domain Eukaryota; kingdom Viridiplantae; phylum Streptophyta; class Magnoliopsida; order Asparagales; family Amaryllidaceae; genus Agapanthus; species Agapanthus africanus. Next base: position 159,976,241 of record CM057350.1, on the reverse strand, counting down.
CTCTATAATGTATGCGATGTTGTGTACCAGACCGAATGTAGCTTATGCACTGAGTGTGGTAAGCAGGTATCAGTCAAACCCTGGGGAGAAACACTGGATAGCAGTAAAGAACATTCTCAAGTACCTAAGGAGGACTAAGGAGATGTTCTTGGTGTATGGCGGAAAAGACCTCCAGATCGAGGCCTTTGCTGACTCCAGCTTCCAGAGTGACAAGGATGATTCCAAGTCCATGTCGGGTTGTCTTTACCCTCAATGGAGGGGCGGTGTGTTGGAAGAGTTCCAAACAGGAAACCGTTGCAGACTCGACGATGGAAGCGGAATACATCGCTGCATCTGATGCTGTAAAATAAGCTGTCTGGATGAGGAAGTTCTTGAAAGAACTTCAGGTGGTTCCGTCCATTGTTGACCCAATACCTCTGTATTGCGACAACAACGGGGCTATAGCTTTAGCGAAGGAACCCAGGTCCCATCAGAGATCCAGGCACATTTTGAGGCGGTATCACCTGATCAGGGAGATCATGGATCGCAAGGAGATCGAGGTTCGGAGGGTTGCTTCAGAAGAAAACACTGCAGATCCATTCACCAAGGCCCTACCCCAGACTCAGTTCGAGCGGCTGATCGAGATGATAGGTCTTCGATACGCCAGTACATGGCCTTAGTGCAAGTGGGAGATTGTTAGTGTATATGCCCTAGAGGCCATTACTGTATCATACTAGTTTGTATATTACTTAATGGAAGCTTGGGATATTCACCTTGTATAAACAATCTTGCTCAATATAGTAGTATGCTACTTGGTTTGTTTCTACTTCAATGTGTACATGTGTTTATTTTGCGATATCACCTATACGCATTAGTGGAGCCCTTAGGATCTTTGCTTGATTACCAGCGTTGTGATGGCAGTCACACTAGTGGGGGCTGGGTAATCTATAAGCACATCCTTATACAGGTCCCTAGTCGCAGGACTATCGAGACAGGGCATCGATACTCCGGAGTAGACTAGCGTATGCGCTTCTCATCCCAGTGTGGGAGATGGTCTGTCCCACAGCCATTAGTACGTCGTACTGGAGATAGTATACGGGTGCTCGTTAGGTTACGGGTACACTGGACAGGACTCGTCGGGAACTGACAGGTTGGTATTATACCTATCGTCAGTTATCAGTTCCCAGGTGACATGAGTACAGCTTAGTCCGCTGACTTGATACTGGCACTTCGCCTCGAGTGTGTTCCCACTGTACTTTGATCACTACCCTACCACGGCTCAAAGGAGTCGTGCAAACAGGTAGTGGCTGGGTGCAGTCCCGAAGCACTTGGAGGCAGTGACGGTTAGACAGGATTCGTCTCTCCCGGTATTGGGGGTTGACATCGCGCTGTGTCTAGGAGAGCCATTACACGAGTAGTCCCTGGCCAGGGCAAGCGAGATATACTGGTAGGCTTCCAGTGTTATCTCAGGGTGTTTTGGGCTTCACTCCAACACGACTTGTACCGCTATTGGGGGACTGACGTTTTACCGCCCCTAGGCCCGACATGCGATGTATCAGACGAACAGACCGGACTGTACGGAGAATGTCACATTCAGACTCAGTAGGAGTTCAGATGGGGTTCACCTCGTCAGCCTTCTTGTCGGCATCTACCTGTGGACCGTTACGCACAGCTAGTGCCGCTTGCGGTCTGTGGTTAAACCCACTGCCAGCGTAGTGTCGAGTCTTTAGAGTCCCACACAGAGGGTATTCGCCTCTGGGCAAAACAGAGTAGAGGTCGCATGGTTTTGCGGCAGGGTTCGTTCTCATCCGCGCACTTGTGCACGTTTGGAGTCCGGACGGATTATACTGGCGGGCTCTGGTTTGAGCCAGATACTGGTATATGTTTTGGGGGTTGCTTTTATATCTTGGTATTCTTGTTCCTCGGAACGAGAATGCAGGTGTGTATGCACAGTTGCTTGAGGCGGAGGATGAGGTTTTTCATTAGGGTTTCGGAACGGGTGCATATGCACAATTGACAGTCGTCATTTTCCAAACCCTAATAGATTTATGAAATATCAATTAATAATAGTAATTAAATGAAATATTGTTATGGTTGATTTTGTTGACTTGTTGACCATGGTTGACTTGTTGACCATGGTTGAATGTTGACCACCATCATGCTTTGAAAGGATACTCCTTGATTCTTGCTTACACTCATTTATTGAAAGTTATGATAGTGGTCATTCCAAATACAACCATCAACTATTTCATTTTTGATTTATTATTATTAATTAGATAATTCCTTTTCTTTTAGTTATGGTTGCAAAAGAAAAGAGCTCATTCTATCATAATCATTCTCTCTCCTCACTTCATCTTCTTCTTCCTCTAGCCAAAGGAGAATCCTTCTCATGTGTTGAGAATCCCTCTCCTTAAAAGAAAAGCACCCCTTAGACACTCTCTACTCACTCTAGGATCAAGGGTTTAGCAAGCCGGAGATTCTAGTTCACTCAAAGTTCGAGAAAGAGCCCGAAGGTTGAACTCTCAGGTGGATCCATCTTCGACGGAAGAAGGCGACGAGAAGAGAACCATCAACCTCTACAAAGTTTGAAGAAGAAGGAGTTCAAGTTTAGGTATAACCATCTTTCCGAGTAGCTAACTCTCTTTAGCAAGTTTGCTAGTTCTAGTTTAGGAAAAGATCCCGACTTTGTTTAGTCCATGTTGCCCCATGCGCCAAAAATTTGATTTTTATACCGTTTCCGCCTCCTCGTAACAACCGGGGGTCGCAACATGGACTTACATGAATCTTTTCAGTACAGTGTCGATATACCTGGACTGCGAAAGTCCCAACATCCTCTTGGATCTATCACGATAGATCCGGATCCCCAGAATGTAAGAGGCATCACCCAGGTCTTTCATGGAGAACCTGTGTGATAAGAATCCTTTGATAGATTGTAGCATAGGAATGTCATTTCCTATCAATAGAATGTCATCCACATACAAGACGAGGAATACGACACTTCTGGATACAACTTTACTATATATGCACGGTTCATCTGGATTTTTGATAAAGTCATATTCTTTGACTGTTTCATCAAAACAGAGGTTCCAACTCCGCGATGCCTGCTTTAGTCCATAAATGGATTTAAGCAGCTTGCATACTTTCCCGCTGCTCCCACTCTGATTGAAACCCTCTGGCTGATCCATATAGACGCACTCTTCTAAATTTCCATTCAGAAAAGCCGTCTTTACGTCCATCTGCCAGATTTCATAATCATGGAAGGCAGCAATAGCAAGAAGGACCCGAATGGATTTGAGCATAGCCACTGGAGAAAAAGTTTCGTCATAGTCCAAACCAGGTTTTTGACGAAAACCCTTTGCAACAAGTCTAGCCTTATAGGTTTCCACCTGTCCATCTACACCAATCTTTTTCTTGAAGATCCATTTGCATCCTATGGGTTTTTCCCCATCTGGAGCAAAGTCCAAAGTCCATACTTTGTTGGTGTACATGGACTCCATTTCGGTCCGCATTGCATCTAGCCATCGTACCGAGTCGCCGCTCTGGATGGCCTGCTGGAAGTCAGTAGGTTCATCATCATCTATGATGCAATCCTCTCTATCCCCATCTATGAGAAAACCGTAGTATCTCTCAGGCGGATGAGACGGCCTACTACTCCTGCGGAGGGGTGCGGGAATGTCCTGTTCTTCTTGAACTACCGGTTCTACCAAAATTTCAGTATTAGTTTGTGGTTCTGGAATTTCTTCCAGTTCTATTTCGCTCCCACTTGATTCCTTTTCTAAAAACTGATGTTCTAGAAAATGGGCATTACGAGAAACAAATACCTTTTGTTCCTCTGCGTAATAGAATAGATATCCCCTGGAGTTCTTTGGATATCCCACAAACTTACACTTTACTGATCGTGCCTCGAGCTTGTCCACATGCTGCTTTTTAACAAAAGCTGGACATCCCCAAATCTTTATATACTGTAGATGGGGTTTCTTCCCGCTCCACATCTGATATGGAGTGGTAGGAACAGTCTTGGTAGGAACCATGTTCAAAAGATATGCCGCTGATTCTAGCGCATAACCCCAGAAAGATCGCGGTAACTCAGCATTACTCATCATGGATCGTACCATATCCAATAGGGTTCGATTCCGTCTCTCCGATACACCATTATGCTGTGGAGTGTATGGAGGAGTAAGATGAGAGAGAATTCCTTTCTCTTTTAGGTAACCTAGGAACTCGGCACTTAAGTATTCACCACCTCGATCAGATCTAAGTGTCTTGATACTTTTGCCGGTTTGGTTTTCTACTTCATTCTTATACTCTTGGAATTTCTCAAAAGCCTCGGATTTATGTTTCATCAGATAAATGAATCCGTATCTTGAGTAATCATCCGTGAAAGTAATGAAATAGGAAAAACCACCTCTTGCATGTGTAGACATTGGACCACATACATCGCTGTGTATGAGTCCTAAAAGCTCGCTCGCTCTTACTCCATGTCCAGTAAATGGAGTCTTTGTCATCTTTCCTTTGAGACAAGATTGACAAGTGTCATAAGTTTGATATTCGAACGAGTCCAAATATCCTTCTCTATGCAACTTAGTCAACCTTCTCTTATTGATGTGACCCAGTCTACAATACCATAAGAAAGTTTTATTTAAATCTGGAGACTTTCTTTTTAGTGTGTTCTGGACATTGAAAATTTGGAGTTGGTTTAAAACATATATACCGTTATTTAGTGTACCGGACCCAATCAAACCATGATTAAGGTGGATGTTAACAACATCTCTTACAAACGTGAAATCATAACCTTTATTTGATAACAAGGAAACTGATATGATATTACACGTTAAGCTTAGTACAAAAAAACAGTTATGTAAAACCAAAATGTGTCCACTCGTCAATCCTAGGTGATAATCCCCGACGGACGCAGCTCCCACGCTAGCTCCGTTAGCAACCTTTAGGGTCATATCACCTTCCTTCAACACTCTACGGTTTCTCAGTGGCTGCAATGAATTGCAAATATGAGATCCTGATCCGGTATCCAATACCCAGGAAGTAGAGTTAATTGACAGACAATTCTCAATTACAAACACACCTGAAGTCGAAGCCACAGCTTGCTTCGGTTCCTGGTTCTTGGAGTTCCACGCTTTGCAATCTTTCTTCCAGTGCCATTTCCTGTGACAATGGAAGCACTCATCCTGGCCCACTACCGGTACCGCAAACTTTTTCTTTCCCTTCCCTCCCACCTTACTAACACCTCCTCTAGGTTTGGTGGCGTCCTTCTTCTTCCTTCCTTTGGCCCTTGCCTTAGACCCGGAAGAAGATGCACCGCCAACAAACATAGCGGGTGTTTCCCTTGTCTTCTGCAAGGTGCCCTCTGCACTCCTTAACATGTTCAGGAGTTCCGGAAGTTCAACTTCTTTTCTTTGAATGTTGAAGTTCAGGATAAACTGGGCGTAGGTGTGAGGAAGGGACTGGAGAATAAGGTCTGTATAGAGCTCATTATCCAAAGTCGTCCCAAGGTCTGCGAGCTCTTCAATATAGCCGATCATCTTTAAGACATGTTCTCCTACCGATGACCCGACAGCCAACCTCGCTCGAAACAAGTTCTTAGAGGTCTCGTATCTTGCTATACGAGATTGCTCTCCATAAAGTTCCTTTGTATGGAGAAATATGCCATCTAGTTCCATATCCTCGTGCCTCCTCTGATGTTCATTGTTCATCGAGGCAAGCACGATGCACTTGGCTTTCGCGCAATCTAAATCCCAGGTTTTGCGGATTTCCTTATCCGCATTACTGGATTTGGGACCAGGGACAGCAGGTGCCGTAGCGTTGAGGACGTACCCCAATTTGTCATAGGTCAAAGCCATTTTGACATTCCGCAGCCAATCTTTATAGTTTGGCCCTGTCAGTATATTTTTCTCTAAAAGTAACTTAAGTCCAGTCATTTTCAGGGTCGCTGCAAATAGGAGAGAGAGAAGAAAACTCTTTAGCATGATACTCTTGCAAGTTTAGAGTGGTTTTTAGTTTATCTAAACTGGATGGCTCCCACTGTTTCTCGAATCCTTCCTCAAACCATAAAAGAAGAATTAGCCAGAACTATTCTCACCGTACAATACTTGCTTAACCGTTCAGCCAGGCTAGTGTCGATACTTCGAGGGAGGTTTTCCAACGCTTTCGCGATGTTCCTTAATTAAATAACCTCTTTTCTCTGGGGGCGTAACCCCGCTGACACCTTTCTAGACACCTACTTGGTTTATAGCATTGATCGTTAAGTGACGAATCTCCTGATAAGTAGCATATACTCACAGTAGGATCGGGATCCAAATATCATTGTATGATAATGTTGAAGGAATCCTACCAACATTCATCAAACTCCAAATGGTATGCAACTCTTTGCAAATTTCAGTTTCTTTAGAAATTCCCGATATATATATTTTTCTTCCCCATGCTCTTATGACCTTGGCGTTAGGTCAAAATGTCATAAGTCACATGTCAAGTTCTACCCATCATTATCTTGTCAATTTGAACCCATCCGTATATATCCTTGACGTTCGGCCAAAATGATAATACGACTGTCCCAAACTAACTCATCTATCTATGCAACAAATGAATACCCAGTAGCTACCAAACACTATGCCTTGGCGTTAGGTCAAAATACATAGCTTGAATACTACTGAATACCCAGATGAAATGACGGAGGGCTACGAATGGTTTTGGCGAAACCGTGAACGTAGTGAACTTGATATAACCGAAGGAACCTGATAGCTTTTAAAAGGAGTGGTTAAAGCTCCGCATTTAAAAATATCTGTTTTTAAAATTAACCGAGTGGTTTCTTTTAAATTGTTCCAACGATTAAACTTTTTGGTTTATTTCTCTTTGCATTATTAATAATGCGTCCCATCATTGCAGAAAACAACGAAAATACAACGTCCTCTTATGCCATCCGCATTCGCCACGGGGTCCCGTCATCACCCGTTAGGTTACTTAACTAACGACAGAGCGGGGGCTGGGCTAGCGCGGGTGTAAAACATAAGTGACGTCTAAATAGCTATCATATATAGATATTGTACATTCGTCAGACACAATAATAGGCATTCCAGATCACAGATGAACTTTATTGGATTTGCAAGCAATCCGTGTTTGTTTTGAGCCTGCAACAAAAGACGGATTACACAGTTGTGATGAATAGCCATTATCCTACCCAAGACCCCAACGGTACGGCAAACTATCCGCCCGGCAGTTTGTGCACCCCACCTTGGGTCTGTCCTAGGAGCAAAAACAGTAAAATAAAATAATACAACGGTGGCTACAACCGCAACCTGGATGTGCCCCGCAAAATAATATTACTACAAATTACATTTACATCAAATGAATTAAATAATAACCCATCACATAACCTCGGCTATACATCACAACAGTCCAACACAGTTCATATACACAAACAGATAAAATCCATTACAGAAATGTGCAACCCCCTGCCAACCGACATACTAGCAGTTAGGGGAGGTTTACGAACACATTATACAAACACAGATATAATCCAACAAGCAAATACCGTATAATTTCGATCGATTAAACACATTTAATTTTTCTCCAATACTTCTCTGTAAATCTGAAACCTGAGCAAAAATTAAAAATTCCAGAAAATACCAAATATCACAGAGAACCAGCACAGGAAAATTGGGCTTGTGAATCGGCAACTCGGCGGCGGAATCGCGGTGGATCGGGGGGATTCGCCGCGGTTCCGCGGCGGTTTAGTCGATTCGCGAGCCCAGTTTTCTTGGGTGTTCTAATACTATCATTTTGGGCTTTCTGAACCTGCCTGAAAAATTTTTGGACTTCATTTAAAAATCGACAAAAACCATGATATCGGGGTTTTCCGGTTTTGGTTTTTTTTCCGTTCGAAATTCATAAAATTTTGCAAGCGAGTTATTTATTGTTTAGCGAGGCTCTGATACCACTGTAAGTCGATGTACAACACCCCGCGACTTGCGGGGAGGTGGAAATATGAAAAACAATCTTGTTTATATGCTAAACATCGACTTACCGCATGAATCGAAGCTAAACGATAACTAACAACAAACATAGAAGTTAACAACTACTATGTAAAGGGATTATACCTAAAGAACCGTGTCCTTCGTCTTTACGAACTCCACCTCCTCCTCGGCCTTCTCCAAGTAGTAGACGATCCACCACGAGAGCTAAACTCCAAGCTTTGCCTCTAAACTTGGGGCAACTAGGTATCTTTAAGTGCTAATCAAAGTACCTAGATGAAATAGAGTATGGTTATGGATTAAGTAGTCTAACTAATCCTTGTACTCAACACATGAGAGGGGAGGATTAGGGTTTGAAGAGAGAGAGCTTGAGGAGAGAGAAGATGAACATAATAATGAGAAGAGAAAATGAGTTATCATAATATATATCAAGCATTTTATTTTATCAAGAAAAGAAAAGAAAAAGATTTACAACCATGCTTGATAAATATCTTGTGGTGATTCATCTCCATGAGTCATTAAGTAATTATGAAGCATTAATGACATGGATGAATCATCCATATGACTCACTAATCTCATTCAATGTATATGCCACCTAAACCTCCTTAGTCACCATCTTCTAGAAGCTTCTCGCGCAATTACGAGAACACCCCTCCTATCCGTGAATACACGGAAAAACTTTAGACTGTATAAATCCAATAACCGGATACTAGTAACTGGCTTAAACCAAAGCCGACTAGTAAAAACTGTCCGAAAGTCGTACGTGCGTAAACACACGTATGCGTCCGAACCCTTGTCGTAAAACCATACGACCTCTATATCGTTTCGCCTGGAGTAGGGAAACTCTCTACGTGGGACTCTAGAGACTCGACTACTACGCTGGCAGTGGGTTTAACCACAGACCGCAAGCGGCACTAGCTGTACGTAACGGTCCCCAGGTAGATGTCGATAAGAAGGCCGATGAGGAAACCCATCCGAACTCCTACTGAGTCTGATGTGACAATCTCCGTACAGTCCGGTCCGTTCGTCTAAGACTATCGCATATCGGGCCTAGGGGGCGGCAAGCGTCAGTCCCCTAATAGCTGTATAAGTCGTGTCGGAGCGAAGCCCATTACACCCTGAGAAACTACTGGAACCTACCAGCAAATCTCGCTTGCCCTGGCCAGGGACTTTGCGTAATGGCTCTCTGACACAGCGCAATATCAACCCCCAATACCGGGAGAGACGAATCCTGTCTAACCGCCACTGCCTCTAAGTGCTCGGGACTGCACCCAACTGCTACCTGTTTGCACGACTCCTTTGAGCCGTGGTAGGGTAGCAATCTAAGAACAGTGGGACACACTCGAGGCGAAGCAGCAGTGTCAAGTCTGCGGACTAAGCTGTACTCATGTCACCTGGGAACTGTTCACTGACGACTGGTATAAAACCATCCAACAGTTCCCTGTGAGTCCTGTCCGGTGTACCCGTAACCCAACGAGCACCTGCATACTATCTCTAGTACGACGTACTGACGGCTGTGGAACAGACCATCTCCCCAACTGGGATGAGAAGCGTACACACTAGTCTACTCCGGAGTATCAATGCCCTGTCTCGATAATCCAACGACTAGGGACCTGAATATGGATATGCTTGTAGACTACCCAGCCCCCACTAGTGTGACTGCCATCACAACGCTGGTAGTCAAGCAAGATCCTAAGAGCTCTATCAATACGTATACTCACATATTAAGATAGAAAAACCAAGTAGCATACTACCATGTTTAGCAAGACTGTTATATACATGTGAATATCCCAAGCTTCCATTAAGTAATATACAAACTAGTATGATACAATAATGGCCCCTAGGGCATATACACTAACAAAAGGAAGGTCGTGGGAAATCTATCACTTATCCGCATTACTTTTGTGGTGTCTAGGCAAGTGTGTCTAAGGCAAGTGGTTACTTAATTAGGCCCGCTATTTTCAGTGATTCGTATAGCGGATACCTCCCACTAACTTGGCTCTTACCTGGCCATAAGAGTAGTAAAGTGGTGGTAGAGGATTGATCCTGCGGCTTGTCCTTTGGAAGTCTAGGAGCGGTCTAGAGACTTGACCTAGGTAACCTTAGTTCTAGGGTTGATTGTGCATATTTGTGTGATTTGTCTCACGTCCGACATTTTTTAAAATAAACCAATTTTATATCACACACACGCTGCCACTTGCGCTAAAACCGTTTAGTGCATGCTCGGCTGGACACGGGATTCTAGTGCCCGTCTTGTCCGCGTTTCGGCTATCGACTTCGAACTCGGTGCTTCATCATCTTCTTTTCCCCACCACCCACTACATCGATCGAGATGGACGGTACTCCATCAAATTATAACACCACGCTGCCATCGCCCGTAGGTGAGCATAATCCACCGCGCATCTCTCTCCAAGAAAGATGCTATCTTATACGCGGTCCACTTCCTACCGGTCTATCCATTCTACCAGCCAACGGGAATAATTTTGAAATTAAACCCTACTATATCAATCTGTTGCCCAAATTTCACGGGCTTGAGTCTGAAGACGCGTACGTTTTCATCACTAAATTCGAAAACGTATACGCAATGATGGGTACTTCACAACTGTCCATGGATGCTATGCGCTTGCGTCTTCTCCCATTCTTTTTGTGCGACTTGGCAGAAAAATGGCTTTATAATACTGCCGTACACTCTATTACCAATTGGAATGAATTCGTGATAGCATTCCTTAAGAAATTTTACCCAAATCATAAGACCGCCCGTGTCAGGAGCGAAATCAACCAGTTCACCCAGCCTCCCAATGAACCATTTTGGAAGTGCTTTGAACGTTTTAAGGATCTGCTTGTCCAATGTCCTCATCATGGAATACATAGATGGGATCTGTGTCGAATTATATATGAGGGTATTAATCCAGCGACAAAGCAGATGCTTAAAACAATATGTCAATGCAATTTCATGTCCAAAGACGATGGTGAAGCCTGGAAATATCTGAAAGATCTCGCTGAAAACACTTTGCAGTGTGAAAGCGTTAGACCACCTTCATCTAGGGGAGGTATTCACCAGCTCGATGTTTCCATCGCAGTAAAAGCCGAAATTGCAGCGATGCAAAAGAAACTCGACGCTATTGAAAACAAATTCTCATCTCCCTAAACCATGTAACGCTTCCCAAAACCGTGTGTGGTTGCTGTTAAAATCCATCACACTTGATGGAAGAATGTCCTATGAATGCGCCGTTTCAAGGTCACGAGCAAACTAATGCTACTTTTCAGCAGCGACCTAGAAACGATCCTTATTCTTCCACATACAATCAGGGATGGAGGAATCATCCTAATTTTGTTTGGAACCAAAACCAACCCCAAAATCAAAACCAGTTCCAAAGCAATTACCAAAGACCTCCTCCACAACAACAACAACCACTACCACAGAGTCAGCACCCCTTTCAATCGCAACTTGATCAAAACCCGGCCAATAATTCTTTCCAAACGACCGGTATCGATAACTCCTCTCCACTCGCACAAACTTTGGATTTGTTTATGAAACATTCCATCCAAATGTCGGCTGATATGAGGACTTCTATTAATTCCATAAAGAAAGACTCTGCCTCCCACGGTGAGAGTATTAAATCAATAGAAACCCAAATTGCACAGTTGAATGCCGCGATGAGTGCGAGAGAAAAAAGGAAACTCCCATCTCAACCCCTACCTAATCCTGGCCACTCACAACATCATAATGTGAGTGTCGTTACTACGTTGAGATCGGGAAGAGTGCTGGATAACCGAGTAGGTGAACAAGTTGATGACGTTAGTGATACCAATGATACCCCGGCTTCTACTTCTTCCCCTAATTCGTCTAGTCTCCCACCTACTTCCGAGCCTATTCTACGCTTCCCACAAGGCTCGAACCCTCAGCCCACTTCCTCGAATCTATCTAAAGCGATCCCCACTCCAATTTTGGGATCCATTCCATCCCCACAATCTTCTCCAATATTAGACCCAACCCTTATTGATAAAGTTCCGTTTCCAAACAGATTAAGGGCCAACAAACCTAACCCATAAATCGAGAAGATTGTGGAAATGTTTAAGCAAGTTAACGTCAATATTCCTCTCCTAGATGTTATTCAACAAGTCCCATCTTATGCAAGAATTCTTAAAGACTTGTGCACTAGGAAGAGAAAAACTCAAGTGCCGAAAAAAGTTTTCATGTCGAGTAATGTTAGCACAGCTTTTACCCAGTAAATACCAAAGAAACGTAAGGACCCTGGCTGTCCTACCATATCTATTTCTATTGGGGGTAAAAATATTAATCGTGCTTTACTCGACCTTGACGCTAGCGTTAACTTGCTTCCATATTCCGTATATGAGCAGTTAGGGATTGGAGAGTTGAAACCCACCCATTGTACTCTCCAGATGGCAGACCGATCAATCACCAAATCTAGGGGTGAACTAGAGGATGTGTTAATTAAAGTCGGGGAATTCATATTCCCTGTGGACTTTATTGTTTTGGATACACAACCTGTGGCTAACCCACGCAACCAAATCCCGGTGATAGTCGGTCGACCTTTCCTAGCAACTTCCAACACTGTAATTAATTGTCGTAACTGTTCTATGAACTTATCCTTCGGGAAGATGACAATTGAGCTTAATATTTACAAGCTAGGAAGTCAACCATCTGAACCTTCTGCTCATTTGCTTGATGTCTATTCCATCAACGAGATAGCTTCCGACAGCTGGGAAGCGGAAGCACTTTGCTATGATGATCTCGACAACACTAGTGCGACATTGTTTGATTTGGAAAATTCTTATAGTGAGGATTTCTTTGATGAGTCCATCTCCGAGTTTGAATTCGTTGACTCATCGCAAAGTCAGTAGCACTTTCCGAGTCAATATCCTATGCAAGTTATGAACCTCTTAGGGAGTCCGAGCATCATTCCCTTACCCCACCTTCTATTATCTTTCTGCCAATACTAGATCTCAAACCGCTACCTTCTCATCTTAAATATGGGTATTTAGGAGAGAATGAGTCTTTATCCATGATCATATCCGCTTCTCTAGCTTTAGAGCAAGAGAACGCACTTTTGGCGGTATTGAGATCAAATCGGCAAGCATTTGGTTGGATAATGGCTGACATCAAAGGGATTAGTCCCTTAATTGTTGAACATTATATACATCTTATGGATGAAGCCAAGCCAATCAGAGACCCACAAAGACGGTTAAATCCCGTTATGAAGGAGGCAGTAAAGAAAGAAATCGTCAAGTGCCTAGATAGTGGTATAATTTACCCTATATCTGATAGCCAATGGGTAAGTCCTATTCACGTGGTCCTTAAAAAGTCTGGCATCACGGTCATAACTAATGAGGCTAATGAGTTGATCCAAACACGCATTCAAACTGGGTGGCATGTATGTATTGATTATAGGAAACTCAATGCCGCAACGAGGAAAGATCACTTCTCTCTACCTTTTATTGACCAGATGTTAGAACGATTAGCTGGACATGAATACTATTGTTTCTTGGACGGATACTCTGGCTATAACCAGGTCCCCATTGCCGAAAAGGATCAAGATAAAACCAGATTTACTTATCCTTTCGGTACTTTTGCTTATAGACGCATGCACTTTGGGTTATGCAACGCTCCTGCTACATTTCAGCGGTGTATGATGGGGATATTCTCAGACATGGTTGAGAATTTTCTGGAGATTTTTATGGAAGATTTCTCCATATTTGGGGACTCCTTTGAGGACTGTCTTCGTCATCTGGACGCAGTTCTTACCCGCTGTAAGGATAAGAACCTAACTTTGAATTAGGAAAAATGCTATTTTATGGTCCAAGAAGGTTTTGTCCTTGGACATATAATTTCACGAAAAGGCATTGAGGTTGACAGAGCTAAAATAGATGTCATCCATAACCTCTCTCGTCCCAAATGCGTCAAAGATATACGATCCTTCCTTGGCCATGCAGGATTTTATAGGAGATTCATTAAGGACTTTAGCAAAATTGCTAGACCCTTAACTCTTCTCTTGGCTAAGGATACAACATTTCACTTCGATTCGGATTGTAAGGCTGCTTTTGAATCGCTTAAAAGGTCTCTCACTACAGCCCCCGTTCTATCTTCTCCGGATTGAGATCACCCATTCGAGCTTATGTGTGATGCATCAGATTTTGCTATTGGTGCGGTCTTAGGACAACACATTGATAAAATGCCACATGTAATTTACTATGCAAGTAGGACATTGAACGATGCACAAATTAATTACACAACTACTGAAAAAGAACCCTTGGCAGTTGTATTTGCATTAGAAAAATTCAGGCCCTACTTGATTGGCTCGCCAATTGTGGTTTACACTGATCACTCCGCCCTACGACACCTTTTATCGAAGAAAGATGCTAAGGCCAGGCTAATACGTTGGATCCTGTTGTTACAAGAATTTGATGTTGTCATCCGAGACAAGAGTGGATGTGACAACATAGTAGCTGACCATCTTTCATGCATCTCTTCTTCACCAACATTGACCGTGCCGATAAATGACTCATTTCCTGACGAACAGCTCTTGATCGTATCCTACAAACCTTGGCCTGTGGATATTGTGAATTATCTAGCGACGGGACTTATTCCTAGTAATTGGTCGAAACAAGACAAACTTCGATTTCTATCCTAAGTAAAATACTTTTACTGGGATGAACCTTATTTGTTTAAGTATTGTTCCGATCAAATCATTCGCAGGTGTGTCCCTAACGATGAATTCAAGAGTGTGTTATCATTTTGTCATGATCAGGTATGCAGCGGTCACTTTGGACCTCGAAAAACGGCGGAGAAAGTTTTGCAATGTGGATTTTATTGGCCAACACTATTTAAAGATGCTTATGATCATTGCAAAACTTGCCTGCGGTGTCAGCACTTGGGTCGGATTTCACAAAGAAATGAGTTGCCTCTCCAATCTATCTTGGTTGTGGAAATATTCGATGTTTGGGGTATTGATTTTATGGGCCCTTTTCCCAAATCTTTTAGGAATTTATATATCTTGTTAGCGGTTGATTATGTCTCGAAATGGGTGGAAGCAATACCGTATCGCACTAATGACAACAAAGTTGTCATTAAGTTCCTTAAAGAAAATATCTTTTCGCAATTCGGACACCCTCGCGCTATAATTAGAGACAACGGGACGCATTTCTGTAATCGGTCTTTTGAGGCTTTGATGTGGAAATATTCTATCAACCACAAACTTTCTATGCCCTATCATCCCCAAACAAGCGAGCAAGCTGAGATCTCGAATAGGCAAATCAAACAAATTTTGGAGAAGACGGTTTCTAAAAACCGTAAAGATTGGTCAACCAAATTGATGGATGCTTTTTGGGCATTTCACACCGCTTATAAGACCGACCTTGGTATGTCTCCGTACCGCCTTGTGTTTGGGAAGGCATGCCACCTTCCTGTCGAGATCGAACATAAGGCAATATGGGCTATTAAAGAGATAAACATCGATTTTGATCAAGCTAGCAGTTACCGGAAGCTGCAATTGATTGAGCTAAGCGAACTCCGTGATGAAGCTTACGATAATGCGGTGATAGTAAAGAACCGGACTAAAGTGTTCTACGATAAAAACCTTTTTAGAAAAATTTTCACACCGGGACAACAAGTCCTTCTTTATGATTCACGACTCCATCTTCATCCGGGTAAGCTTAAATCTTATTGGAAAGGACCTTTTGTGGTGCGGTATGTACATCCGCACGGGAATGTAGAAGTTGAAAATATAAAAAACGGTTCAATTTTTAAAGTAAATGGGCATAGATTGAAACCGTATTTTTCCGCTGACCCAGCGGAGGAGCTCCTGTTTTTACAGGAGCCGCTTTATCATAACTAAATTCCTCCGCCTCACCTCCATGTTTCGATAATATTGTATCATCTTAAAGAATGGAGGTGAGTGAAAAACAGGACTTAACTGAATATCTGTGCGTGCCAAAGAACAAGTTTGGGGATAGTCTTCATTTATCTATTATTTTACCCCTATTATTATCTCTCCAAGTCTGCAGGTCTATGCTCTAAAAAAAAAACAACTTCAGTGAGGACACTGCTGGAAACAGGTTTGGGGGGAGGTATGTATTCACTGAATTATCTTTGGCACTGGGCATAAATTTTTTTTTTTAATAAAAGAGTAGAAAGTGAAAAATTATATATGAAAGATAGGAATAGTTTAAGAAAAACAATAAAGTTAGATGTTTTCTTAAACGAAACTAGTAATAAGTAGTTATGAGCTGTTGTCCTAAGGGTTAGTAAGATGAAGGAAATTGCTAATCTGAGAATACAAATAAGTCTGAAAAATAGTCTCTATTCTTGACGCCAAACATTTGAATGTTGATACCCTACTATATGCACTTACACACATCTTGAAACTTAGGATAGTAGAGGATACCTTGAAATGCTCTTGTCTAAAAGCCTTAGTATGAAGGAAAATAAAATAAAATATAAGTGATGAAAAAAAATGAACACTGGTTTTGTAATTGCTTAAGAAAGCATAAAAAAAATATAGCGAGGGTATTTTATCACCTAGTGACTTAGATCAACTGGTTTGGGAGCCACCGCTAAGCCTTAGGTGTTGCGAAACAAGGAATTACGTCTAAATACGCAAGCACATTTTGTAATCGGTCAGTTAGTACCTCAAGAAGTATTAACGGTCGCATGAAGAATGTGTGAGCAATTCATCTAAAATATTCATCAACTAAAAAGTACTTTGGAAGATGGGCAAGAGTATGATAACTTGAATTGAATTCTCTAAGTGTAAGGATGTCTTTTACACACACGTAGAGATATATGATCAATGTTTGGAAGAAAGATAGGGAGGAAGACTAAGGGCGATATTTTATTGAGGGATGATATGATTTCTAACATTCTTTTTTCATGACCATTAAGATAGGGCTCATAGCAATCGAAAAACTGGTATAGTTGGAAACTCTTATTTTCAAGTTCTTTCTTTTATAAGTTCTTATCTTTATATGTAACTTTCACCATCTTTTTTTTATTATAGGATTTTGTGGGTGTAATCTGCTGAAAACCCTCAGAAGACAACACTCCTCCTACTAGGGACACCTAGAGGTTTAACGGCTTGTTGCACGTGCTCAGTGCAATCGTGTTGCCTACGAAAGTGTGCTACTTAGGTTTTCCTTTTCCCCTTCTCTTGAAAAACTAGTTTTCTCGGGACGATCAAAGTTAAGTTTGGGGGTATTTTTTCAGTTGATAAAACTGCACTTTTAATATGACATTTTCCTTACTATTTATATATAATAAAAGATGTTTATTATAAATATAACACATATAAGGGTTTATCCGTAAAAATACTATTTTCATGTGTTTATATATTATAATTAACATTATGAAGGGAAAATGTAAGCATATAATATTCATATAATATTTGGACTATTTTAATATGCTTACTTTATTAAATATCTTTGACCAATTCTCTTAAAACTAAAATATCATGACAAATGGTTAAGATAATATCTCAATAAAAACAAATTCTACTAATATCATTTATTGAGATAATTATGCAGAAATTATATCATGACTGAAATCAAGAAAATCCGAGTTGGCGAGATCAAATCTGCCGAAGATATTCAAGTAAATTGAAGAAACCAATTCTGGAAGAAACGTAGAAAAGATTTTCAAAGTCTAGATATTCAAAAGATCAAAAAGTGCTACAGACATAAATTATAGCCCATGATCCCACCAGAAGACGGCGGATCCGCGGCCAAACCCACCTATTAGCCGCGGTTCCGCCGCACATCTGAAGAGTTAGGATTCTGGATTTTTTTGGTAGGATCTCAACAGATAGTTACCTTATTAGGAAACTAGAGATTCTGACTCTGTGACTATAAATAAGGACTAAGAGCCTCTTTTAAAAATCATCAAACCGACGCGATCACGAAGTCCAAGACGGCTCACGCATCCAAGCTGATCATCAACAGTTCATCTAACTCTTTACAAGAGATCGAGAAGCAAACTAAGGTTTTGTAATCATTTTCTAAGGAAACAAAGTGTACTTGATCTTGTTGATAAATAAAGTTAGTTGTTTTCTTATATCATTTTATTTTTCTGCATTTTACATTATGTTTTCCCTCTCTATCTTTTCTTTTCCTAAGATGTGTGAGTAATTCTCCGCTTGTTAGGGTTCGTAGGATTAGGATAGATTAATGGATGATGAAGATGCTTAAACTCTTTTTACGTCCTATAAAGTTTATAAACTTTATCAAAAAAATAGTTAACATCCTAATCGGGCGCGCTATCAATTCATTGATATTCACGACCACGATTAGAGATTAGATTAACAATTGCTTTGGTAAAGGCTAGACATGAACGGAGATCCATGTCAAGATAGGGGTTAAGAGTGGGAACCTTTTTCCCTCCAGAAACCCTAATCTACATGCATCACTGTCGATCTAGTTTTAAATCTATTAAAGGATAAAAAGAGTAATCTTTATGTAATCATCAATGACTATTAAATCTTAAAGAACCCTACAAGCCCCCTTCTACTATAAAACCTACATCCGTAGTTAATCTAGATCTATATTCGGCATCCGTGTTTGACATAGATCTAGAACCTACAACCATTCTTCACCATTCTTTATTCTTCCTTCTTTCTTTCTCAACACGCCTAAACTAAGATTAAAAGATTTAACGTTTCTCGGAGGACGACCCGTACTCATCTCGGTCTAGCTACACACGATACCGTTATTGATTGCGGTTAACTAAAACACTAAAAACATCATCAATCAAAAGTCCTCCCTATATATGTCCAAGTATCCACTACAATATACATCCCATGTACAGTAATGGCCTCTAGGGCATACATATAAATAACAATCTCCCACTTGCACTAAGGCCATCTGTTGTAGTATTTAATACCCAACAATATAGTAGTGGTTGTAGTATCCCATACTCAACCATCCCATAGAAGTCTCTCTAGGGGAAAGGCCTTTGTGAGTGGATCTGCAGTGTTATCCTTCGTGTCAACTCTTCTGACCTCGATCCTTTGGAGATCAACTATCTCCCTGATCAGGTGATACTTGCCTCAGAATATGTCTGGAATGCTGATGGGACCAGTGTTCCTAGGCCAAAGACACAACTCCATTGTTGTCACAATAACAGTTATTGGACGCTCAATGGTAGGAACCTTGTTCATCTTATGAACAAGAAATGTCCAGAAAGCCACTTTGGCAGTATCATTGTTAGCAATGTATTCAGCCTTTATCGTCTAGTATGTCTCGGTATTTAGCTTGGAACTCTTCCAACATACCGTACCTCCACTGAGGGTAAAGACAATGCCTGTGACTGACTCTCAGTCGACCTTATCACTCTGGAAGCTCGAACCAAGAACATTCATTTAGTGCTTCTCAAGTACTTAAGAATGTCCTCCCCAGCTGTCCAGTGATTCTCCTAAGATCCGATTGATACCTGATCACTTCACCTGGTGAGTCATCTACATCTGGTCTGGTACATAACATCGCATACATGATAGAGCCTACTGCCGAAGCATAGGGTATCCCTTGCACGCGAGCTCTCTACAAACCAGTCTTAGAAGACATCTTTTTGGAGAGAGTGATGCCTGAGTAAGTAGACGAACCACCACGCTTAGAATCGTCCATACTAAACCCTTTTAGTATGGTGTTAATGTATCTGGATTTGGGACACTCCCAATATCCACTTAGATCTATCATTATAGATCATAATCCACAAGATGTAGTAGGTATCATCCGGATCTTCTATGGAGAATCTTCATGATAAGAGAAGCTTGACCAAGTGTAGCATAGGAAACCATTTCCTATCAAGAGTATGTCATCTACGTACAATACATAGAAGAAAACCTTACTCTCTACAACCTTCTTGTATATACAAGGTTCATCTACCATTTTGATGAAGTCAAACTCTTTGACTGTCACATCAAAATGGATGTTCCAACTCCGCGATACTTGCATTGATCCTGATGGACTTAAGTGTAAGTGCACGGCGGCGCCCCGGCTGTCAATCCGACGCCGGAATGCGGAAGCGATGAATTACTTTAAATTTTCAAACCGGCACCACCGCGCACTATAAACCCGGATCGTGCCATTAAACTAGTCCTAGCTATCTAGAGAGGGGGTAGAGAGATATACCGAGTGATCCGTGTCCTCCGGTCTTCTCGTCGTCGTCCCGATCTCCCCGCAGAATGTCCGGTCTCCACCACGTCGCCGGAAGGGCACCATGTCGCCGGCTTCTTTTACGGGCTCCCACCTCTATACCGAGACAACTCGGGCACGAAGTTGGCGAACCGACGTGCCCAAGGTTTGCTGTAGAATACGTGTAGAACTCTATGTCTCATTTGGGGTTTGAATGGAATTGCCTTTTGGTGGAGGAATGATATATAGTTTGGAGATGGAACTTGTGGGAATTTTGCAAAGCCAAATGAACAAAAACCCACACTAAAAATATTGGACATGTTAGTGTATATGCCCTAGAGGCCATTACTGTATCATACTGGTTTGTATATTACTCAATGGATGCTTGGGATATTCACCTTGTATATACAATCTTGCTCAAAATAGTAGTATGCTACTTGGTTTGTTTCTACTTCAATGTGTACATGTGTTTATTTTTGTATATCGCCTATACACATTAGTAGAGCCCTTAGGATCTTTGCTTGATTACCAGCGATGTGATGGCCGTCACACTAGTGGGGCTGGGTAATCTATAAGCACATCCTTATGCAGGTCCCTGGTCGCAGGACTATCGAGACAGGGCATCGATACTCCAGAGTAGACCAGCGCATGCGCTTCTCATCCCAGTGTGGGAGACGGTCTGTCCCACAGCCGTCAGTACGTCGTACTTGAGATAGTATGCGGGTGCTCGTTAGGTTACGGGTACACTGGACAGGACTCGTCGGGAACTGACTAGTTGGTATTATACCTATCGTCAGTTATCAGTTCCCAGGTGACATGAGTACAGCTTAGTCCGCTGACTTGACACTGTCACTTCGCCTCAAGTGTGTTCCCACTGTACTTTGATCACTACCCTACCACGGCTCAAAGGAGTCGTGCAAACAGGTAGTGGTTGGGTGCAGTCCCGAAGCACTTGGAGGCAGTGACGGTTAGACAGGATTCGTCTCTCCCGGTATTGGGGGTTGACATCGCGCTGTGTCTAGGAGAGCCATTACACGAATAGTCCCTGACCAGGGCAAACGAGATATACTGGTAGGTTTCCAGTGTTATCTCAGGGTGTTTTGGGCTTCGCTCCGGCACGACTTGTACCGCTATTGGGGGACTGACGTATACCACCCCCTAGGCCCGCCATGCGATGTATCAGACGAACAGACCGGACTGTACGGAGAATGTCACACTCAGGCTCAGTAGGAGTTCAGATGGGTTTCGCCTCGTCCGTCTTCTTGTCGGCATTACCTGGGGACCGTTACGCACAGCTAGTGCCGCTTGCGGTCTGTGGTTAAACCCACTGCCAGCGTAGTGTCGAGTCTTTAGAGTCCCACACAGAAAGCTTTTCGCCTTTAGGCAAAAGAGTAGAGGTCGCATGGTATTGCGACAGGTCGCATGGTTTTGCGACAGGGTTCGGTCACATCCGTGCACTTGTGCACGTACAGTGTCCGGACAGTTTACACTAGCGGGCTTTGGTTTAAGCCAGATCCTAGTGTACCTTATGGGATTGGATTTATCCAGTTTGCATTCGTGTTCCTCGGAACGCGGATGCGGGGTGTATGCACAGTTGACAGGGAGGCAGAGGCAGCGGATTCTCATTAGGGTTGTTGACAGTTGACCGTTGACTATTTGACTTTATGCTCAGCCCTAATGAGAATATGATATGTGATTAACTATTATATTAATTAAGTATTATGGTGATATGGTTGTTGACTTGTTGACTTTTGTTGACTTGTTGACTTGTTGACTTTTGTTGACTTGTTGACCGGTTGACTAGGCTTGACTAGTTGACCATCATGATAACCATAGCCATCATTTCATGGCAAAGACTTTTGTTTACTTGCTCATTTGTGTAAAATGAGTGCATGAAATGATATGGTTGTGGTTGCTTCTAACCATCACATAAGACTTTTTTTGATATGATGAGTTATGATCACTTTGGATTATGAGAGGGTGAAAGACAAAAGAGAGCCTCATTCTTTCTTGCTCATTCTCTCTCTTGTTCTTGAGCTCTCCTCTTGCTCTCACCCTCAACCTCTTGCTCCCTCTCTTGATCTATGGTTCTCTTGTCTCATGAGTTGAGAATCAAGAACCATAGATAAAATCCCATTCTATTTCTTCTCTACTCATTCTAGTTCACTAGGTTTAGCAAACCAAGTGAACTAGTTTCTTGAAAGAACGAAGAAGGAGCTAAAGGTTGGAGCTTTCAGGTGGATCTATCTTCGGCGTACGGAGACGACGAGAAGAAGCCATCGGACCACCATCGGAGCTTTGAAGACGAAGGAGTTCAAGACAAGCAAGGTATAACCCCCTAACCGAGTAGCTAAAACTCATAGTTAGGATGTTAGATAGATGTTTAACCAAGATCCGGGTTTTAGGTCCATGTTACCATCTTTAAGAAAATCGTTTTTTACCAAATTCCGCATTCCCGAAAGTACCGGGAGAGGTAGCATGGACTTACAGTGGTATCAGAGACTAGTTAAACTCTATCTAGCATGTTAGCAAGTAACTAGAAGATCGATCAACGAAAAAGTCCCGAAACAAACCCCAAAAAAAAAAAATTTGCAGTTTCTGTCGATTTTTCCACTGTTCAAAAGTTGATTATTTTAACACCTAAAATCGGCTCAGGCTTTTTTATGAATAACCACCAAAAATTGTCCAACGTTCGAGTCAAAGGGCCGCGGAAGCGCGGCGGGAGCACGCTCCCGCCGCGGATCCGCGGCCGAGTCGACTCGGCCGAGGAAACTTTTTGGTGCAGTGTTTTCATGGGGGTATTTTGGGATTTTTAGCATATATATTTTCAACCCAGATTTTCCAGAACGAAAATTTCATTTTGGGGTCCCGAAAATCCGTATTTTTGATCGAACTTCTAAAAGACTTAAGCTAACGGGTTTTCTGTAATGTGATATTTGTATTGAACGTCTACTAATCGCTATATGTCGATTAGTGGGGGTTATACAAATCTGTGATCTGTAATGTGCTGGAATGTGTATATGAATATGTTGGATTGTCGCGGGTGAATAGCCGGGGGTTGTGAGACGAGAGTTTTCTTTTCTTTCAATTCATGTAAATTTGTAAATTGATGTAATAATTATTTGTATGGCCGCACAACCGGGTCGGGGTTGTAGCCGTCATTGTATAATTTCTTTTTACTGTTTTTGCTCCTAGTATAGACCCATGGAGGGGGTGCACAAACTACCGGGTATGCCGAAGTGTCGAGTGGCCTACTCATAGGAGATGAGGGAGGTTACTACGCTTCGGGTACTTGGCGGGTAGTTTGCCGCACCCGTAGGGGTCTTGGGTGGGGTATTTGGCTATTCACCGCGACCGTGTAATTTGTTTTTCGTTACAGGCTCGTGCGAATTACAGATTCCTAGTATATCCAATGTATTCATCTGTGATCTGAAATGTTTTATCATTGCAGTATATCTATATATGATATTATTTAGGCGTTGCTTATGTTTTACAGACGCGCTAGCCCAGCCCCCGCTCTGTCGTTAGTTAAGTAACCTAACGGGTAATGACGGGGCCCCGTGGCGAATGCGAATGGCATAAGCGTACGTCATATTTTGGTTGTTTTCTGCAATGGTAGGATTAAATGATGGGACGCATTAAAAGAACTAATGCAAGAATATCACGCATTAAAAGAACTAATGCAAGATAATAAACCAAGTTAAAGTCGTTGGAACACTTTCGAAAAACCACTCGGTTCTTTTCAAAACAACTTTTAAATGCGGAGCTTGAGCCACTCCTTTTAAAAGCTATCTCGTTCCATCGACCAAATCAAGTTCACTACGTTCACGGTTTTGCCAAAACCATCCGTAGCCCTCCGTCGTTTCACATGAATAGTCAATAGTATTCAAGCTGTGTTTGTTGGCCAAAGTCAAGGCACAGTGATTGGTAGCTATTGGGTATTCATGTGCAGCATAGATAGATGCGTTGGTTTGGAACAGTCGTACTGCCTTGTTGGCCAAAGTCAAGGGTAGGTGCGGGTGGATTCAAATTAACCTGGACAACGACGGGCAGAACTTGACATGTGACTTATGATTTGTTGGCCAAAGTCAAGGTCATAAGAGCATGGGGCAAAAATTCACATCGGGAGTTTCATAAGTACTGAAACTTGCTAGATTTGCATACCATTTGGAGTGTGATGATTCTGGTAGGATTCCTTCAGTTTCGTCACGCAATGATATTTGGATCCCGATCCTACTGTGAGTATATGCTACTCCTCGGGAAATTTCTCACTAATCGATCAATGCTATAAACCTAGTAGGTGCCTAGAAAGGTGTTAGCGGGGCTACGCCCCCAGGGAAAAGTGGTTCTCTAATTAAGGAACTTCGTGAAAGCGTTGGAAAACCTCCCTCGAAGTACCGACACCGGCCTGGCTGAACGGTTAAGCAAGTATTGTGCGGTGGGATTGATCCCGGCTAATTCTTCCTTTATGGTTTGAGGAGGGATTCGAGAAACAGTGGGAGCCATCCTGTTTAGACAAACTAAAAACCACTCTAAACTTGCAAGAGCATCATGCTGAGTGTTTCTTCTTCTCTCTCCTAATTGCAGCGACCAAATCGACATGACTGGACTTAAGTTACTCCTAGATAAAAACAAACTGACAGGGCCAAACTACAAAGATTGGCTCAGGAATGTCAAGATAGCAATCACTTACGACAAGCTGGGGTATCTTCTTACCACCAAAGCTCCCCCTGTCCCTGGTCCAACTTACAGTGTCGCGGATAAGGAAATCCGCAAGACTTGGGAGATTGATAGCGCGAAGGCCAAATGCCTCCTGCTTGCCTCGATGGACAACGAACATCAGAGGAGGCATGAGAATATGGACATGGAATCCATATTGCTTCATACAAAAGAACTGTATGGAGAGCAATCTCGTATCGCAAGATACGAAGCGTCGAAGAAGTTATTTTCGACAAGAATGGCCGTCGGATCATCAGTAGCCGAGCACGTGCTAAAGATGATCGGCTACATTGAGGAGCTCGCTGACCTAGGGATCACATTGGAGAGTGAGCTATATACGGATATAGTTCTCCAGTCCCTTCCTTCCACTTACGCCCAGTTTATACTGAACTTCAACTTACAAGAAAAAGAGGTTGAACTTTCAGAGCTCCTCAACATGCTGAGGAGCGCAGAGGGCACCCTACAGAAAGGTAGGGAAACATCCACTTTGTTTGTAGGAGGATCATCTTCTTCTAGGTCCAAGGCGAAAGCCAAGGGAAAGAAGAAGAAGGCCCCCGCCAAACCAAGGGGCGGTGTTAGTAAAGTGGATACGAAGGGAAAAGGTAAAGCAACAAAGATAGCGGGGAAGCTTGTGGATAAGGAAGAATGCTTCTATTGTCATAAGAAAGGACACTGGAAGAATGATTGCAGGGCCTGGAAGGCCAGAACACAGGAATTGAAGCAGGTTGCAGCTTCAGCTTCAGGTGTGTATGTTATTGAAAACTGTCTTTCAATAAACTCTACTTCCTGGGTATTGGATACCGGATCAGGATCTCATATCTGTAATTCTTTGCAGGCGTTGAGAAACCGTAGGGTTTTGAAGGCAGGTGACATGACCCTCAGAGTTGCGAACGGAGCTAGCATGGATGCTAAAGCCGTGGGGGACTATCACTTGGGAATGTCAGATGGACATGTTTTGGTTTTGCGTAATTGCTTTTTTGTACCCAACGCAACTTGTAATATCATTTCTGTATCTTTAGTTTCTAAAGAAGGTTATGAATTTGCGTTTGTAAGTAATGTTGTAAACATTCACCTTAATCAAGTTTTGATTGGGTCAGGTACATTGAGTAATGGTATATACGTGTTAAACCAACCACAGATTTTTAATGTCCAGAATACACACAAAAGAAAGTCTCCAGAAATAAATCAGACTTTCTTATGGCATTGTAGATTGGGTCACATCAATGAGAGAAGGTTGACTAAGTTGCATACAGAAGGATATTTGAATGCGTTCGAATATCAATCATATGCCACTTGTCAATCTTGTCTCAAAGAAAAGATGACAAAGACTCCGTTTACTGGACATGGAGTAAGAGCAAGCGAGCTCTTGGGACTCGTACACAGTGACGTGTGCGGTCCAATGTCTACACATGCCCGAAGCGGACATTCTTACTTCATTACTTTTACGGATGACTTCTCAAGGTACGGTTATGTCTTCTTGATGAAACATAAGTCCGAGGCTTTTGGAAAATTCCAGGAGTATAAGAATGAAGTAGAGAAACAGACCGGCAAAAGTATTAAGATTCTAAGATCGGATCGAGGTGGAGAATACTTAAGTGCCGAGTTCCTGGACTATTTAAAAGAGAACGGAATTCTCTCTCAGCTTACTCCTCCGTACACCCCGCAACATAACGGTGTATCGGAGAGACGGAACCGCACCCTATTGGATATGGTGCGGTCCATGATGAGTAACGCTGAGTTACCGCGATCATTCTGGGGATATGCGCTAGAATCAGCAGCATACCTTCTGAACCGAGTTCCTACTAAGACCGTGCCTACTACACCATATGAGATGTGGTGTGGGAAGAGACCCTATCATAAGCACATTAAGACATGGGGATGTCCAGCTTTTGTCAAAAAGCAGCATGCGGACAAGCTCGAGGCACGCTCGGTACAGTGCAAGTTTGTGGGGTATCCGAAGAACTCCAAAGGATATTTCTTCTACTGTGAAGAGGAACAAAAAGTTCTTGTTTCTCGTCATGCCTACTTCTTGGAAACTGAGTTTTTGGAAACCCAGATAAGTGGGAGCACAGTAGAACTGGAAGAAATTCCAGAACCACGGACTATTACTGAAAGTTTAGTGGAACCAGAGGGTTCGGAAGAACAGGACATTCCTACGCCGCTCCGCAGGAGTAGTAGGCAGACTCATCCGCCCGAGAGATACTACGGTTTTCTCATAGACGGGGATAGAGAGGATTGCATCATAGATTATGATGAGCCTACTAGCTTCCAGCAAGCCGTTCAGAGCGTTGACTCAGTGAAATGGCTGGGTGCAATGCGGACCGAAATGGAGTCCATGTACACCAACAAGGTATGGACGTTGGACATTGCTCCAGACGGGGTAAAACCCGTAGGATGCAAGTGGATCTTCAAAAGGAAGATTGGTGTAGATGGACAGGTTGAGACCTATAAAGCTAGGCTGGTAGCAAAGGGTTTTCGTCAAAGACCTGGCTTAGACTATGACGAAACCTTTTCTCCAGTAGCCATGCTGAAATCCATTCGGATCCTTCTTGCCATTGCTGCCTTCCACGATTATGAGATCTGGCAAATGGACGTAAAGACAGCTTTTCTAAATGGAAATTTAGAGGAGTGTGTCTATATGGACCAGCCAGAGGGTTTCATTCAGAGTGGGAGCAGCGGAAAGGTGTGCAAGTTGCTTAAGTCCATCTATGGACTAAAGCAGGCATCGCGGAGTTGGAACATCTGCTTTGATGAGACGGTCAAAGAATTTGGCTTTATCAAAAATCCAGATGAACCATGCATCTATAGTAGATTTGTAGCGAGAACTGTAGTATTCCTCGTTTTATACGTGGATGACATTCTCTTAATAGGAAATGACATTCCTATGCTACAATCTGTCAAGGGGTTCTTGTCACACAGGTTCTCCATGAAAGACCTGGGTGATGCCTCGTACATTCTGGGTATCCGGATCTACCGTGACAGATCCAAGAGGATATTAGGACTTTCTCAGTCCAGGTACATCGACACCATACTGAAGAGATTCAGTATGGAAGATTCCAAGCGCGGTAACCTACCGGCTTATCACGGGATCACCCTCTCTAAAGAGATGTCTCCCAAGACTGATTTGGAGAGGGATCGCATGTCTATTGTACCCTACGCTTCTGCGGTAGGCTCTATAATGTACGCGATGTTGTGTACCAGACCGGATGTAGCTTATGCACTGAGTGTGGTAAGCCGGTATCAGTCAAACCCTGGGGAGAAACACTGGATAGCGGTAAAGAACATTCTCAAGTACCTGAGAAGGACTAAGGAGATGTTCTTGGTGTATGGCGGAAAAGACCTCCAGATCGAGGCCTTTGCTGACTCCAGCTTCCAGAGTGACAAGGATGATTCCAAGTCCATGTCGGGTTTTGTCTTTACCCTCAATGGAGGGGCGGTGTGTTGGAAGAGTTCCAAACAAGAAACCGTTGCAGACTCGACGATGGAAGCGGAATACATCGCTGCATCTGATGCCGCAAAAGAAGCTGTCTGGATAAGGAAGTTCTTGAAAGAACTTCAGGTGGTTCCGTCCATTATTGATCCAATACCTCTGTATTGCGACAACAACGGGGCTATAGCTTTAGCGAAGGAACCCAGGTCCCATCAGAAATCCAGGCACATCTTAAGGCGGTATCACCTGATCAGGGAGATCGTAGATCGCCAGGAGATCGAGGTTCGGAGAGTCGCTTCAGAAGATAACACTGCAGATCCATTCACCAAGGCCCTGCCCCAGACTCAGTTCGAGCGGCTGATCGAGATGATAGGTCTTCGATACGCCAGTACATGGCTTTAGTGCAAGTGGGAGATTGTTAGTGTATATGCCCTAGAGGCCATTACTGTATCATACTGGTTTGTATATTACTTAATGGATGCTTGGGATATTCACCTTGTATATACAATCTTGCTCAAAATAGTAGTATGCTACTTGGTTTGTTTCTACTTCAATGTGTACATGTGTTTATTTTTGTATATCGCCTATACACATTAGTAGAGCCCTTAGGATCTTTGCTTGATTACCAGCGATGTGATGGCCGTCACACTAGTGGGGCTGGGTAATCTATAAGCACATCCTTATGCAGGTCCCTGGTCGCAGGACTATCGAGACAGGGCATCGATACTCCGGAGTAGACCAGCGCATGCGCTTCTCATCCCAGTGTGGGAGACGGTCTGTCCCACAGCCGTCAGTACGTCGTACTTGAGATAGTATGCGGGTGCTCGTTAGGTTACGGGTACACTGGACAGGACTCGTCGGGAACTGACTAGTTGGTATTATACCTATCGTCAGTTATCAGTTCCCAGGTGACATGAGTACAGCTTAGTCCGCTGACTTGACACTGTCACTTCGCCTCAAGTGTGTTCCCACTGTACTTTGATCACTACCCTACCACGGCTCAAAGGAGTCGTGCAAACAGGTAGTGGTTGGGTGCAGTCCCGAAGCACTTGGAGGCAGTGACGGTTAGACAGGATTCTTCTCTCCCGGTATTGGGGGTTGACATCGCGCTGTGTCTAGGAGAGCCATTACACGAGTAGTCCCTGACCAGGGCAAACGAGATATACTGGTAGGTTTCCAGTGTTATCTCAGGGTGTTTTGGGCTTCGCTCCGGCACGACTTGTACCGCTATTGGGGGACTGACGTATACCACCCCCTAGGCCCGCCATGCGATGTATCAGACGAACAGACCGGACTGTACGGAGAATGTCACACTCAGGCTCAGTAGGAGTTCAGATGGGTTTCGCCTCGTCCGTCTTCTTGTCGGCATTACCTGGGGACCGTTACGCACAGCTAGTGCCGCTTGCGGTCTGTGGTTAAACCCACTGCCAGCGTAGTGTCGAGTCTTTAGAGTCCCACACAGAAAGCTTTTCGCCTTTAGGCAAAAGAGTAGAGGTCGCATGGTATTGCGACAGGTCGCATGGTTTTGCGACAGGGTTCGGTCACATCCATGCACTTGTGCATGTACAGTGTCCGGACAGTTTACACTAGCGGGCTTTGGTTTAAGCCAGATCCTAGTGTACCTTATGGGATTGGATTTATCCAGTTTGCATTCGTGTTCCTCGGAACGCGGATGCGGGTGTGTATGCACAGTTGACAGGGAGGCAGAGGCAGCGGATTCTCATTAGGGTTGTTGACAGTTGACCGTTGACTATTTGACTTTATGCTCAGCCCTAATGAGAATATGATATGTGATTAACTATTATATTAATTAAGTATTATGGTGATATGGTTGTTGACTTGTTGACTTTTGTTGACTTGTTGACTTGTTGACTTTTGTTGACTTGTTGACCGGTTGACTAGGCTTGACTAGTTGACCATCATGATAACCATAGCCATCATTTCATGGCAAAGACTTTTGTTTACTTGCTCATTTGTGTAAAATGAGTGCATGAAATGATATGGTTGTGGTTGCTTCTAACCATCACATAAGACTTTTTTTGATATGATGAGTTATGATCACTTTGGATTATGAGAGGGTGAAAGACAAAAGAGAGCCTCATTCTTTCTTGCTCATTCTCTCTCTTGTTCTTGAGCTCTCCTCTTGCTCTCACCCTCAACCTCTTGCTCCCTCTCTTGATCTATGGTTCTCTTGTCTCATGAGTTGAGAATCAAGAACCATAGATAAAATCCCATTCTATTTCTTCTCTACTCATTCTAGTTCACTAGGTTTAGCAAACCAAGTGAACTAGTTTCTTCAAAGAACGAAGAAGGAGCTAAAGGTTGGAGCTTTCAGGTGGATCTATCTTCGGCGTACGGAGACGACGAGAAGAAGCCATCGGACCACCATCGGAGCTTTGAAGACGAAGGAGTTCAAGACAAGCAAGGTATAACCCCCTAACCGAGTAGCTAAAACTCATAGTTAGGATGTTAGATAGATGTTTAACCAAGATCCGGGTTTTAGGTCCATGTTACCATCTTTAAGAAAATCGTTTTTTACCAAATTCCGCATTCCCGAAAGTACCGGGAGAGGTAGCATGGACTTACAGGACAGCCCACCCCCTTCTTTGGCCGGCCACTATGAGAGGAGATGGAGAATGAGAGTGGAGTCAAAATGAGTGAGTGATTATCTTAAGGGGGGGCAATCACAAGAGAGAGAGAGAAAGGTGATCATGAAAAGTAATGATCACAAAAACAAACCTCACTCCAAATCAACCATCATCAACAACCATGATTGCTCACAAAGTCAAGCAATCATGAACCATGGAAAGTCAAGGGATGGTCCTCCATCATGAGACCATCATGAAACAACAAGATGCAAATAACACCCTCCACAAATGCTTATTTGCACAATTGCAAATAAGTCCTCCTCCACCAATCTTCGGCCAATGAAAGATACAAAGAAATATGGCCGAAGCCGGAAAACAAACTGGCAACTCCAAAAACCTGATCCCGTAATAAATTACAGGGAAACCCCGCTACTGTGTATACACACCCGCATTTGTATTCCGACCGAATACAAATGCAATGAGTCATAATCTACACTGTACAATACTAGGATTCGGCTTAAATCAAAGCCCGCTAGTATTAACCGTCCGATCCTGATCCGTGCAATGCCCCACGTATCTGATCGAACCCTGCCATATCTCCATACGGCCTCTACAGCGTTTCGCCCGAAAACTTGAGCAACTGAATGTGGAGGACTCTAAAGACTCGTCAATACTATGGCTGTGGATTTAACCACTAGCACGTCAGAGGTATTAGCCATACGTGACGGGCTACCAGCTATTGACCAAAAGGGACGTCGATAAGCGAACTCATCTTGACACCCTACTGAGCCTGTCAGTGACAATATCCGTACAGTCCGGTCCGTTCGTCTATGAGCATCGCATGGCGGGCCTAGGGGGTTGGTAAAAGTCAGACCCCCAAAAGCGGTACAAGTCGTGTCGGAGTATAGCCCAGAACACCCTGAGATACTACTGGAATACCTACCAGTAAATCTCCTGCCTCGGCCGAGAGCTTCGTGTAATGGCTCTCCTAGACACAGCGCGACCTCACCCCCAATACCGGGAGAGACGAACCCCTGAAGATCCGCTCACTGCCTCCATGTGGCTCGGGACTGTACCCAACTAAAACCTGTTTGCACGTCTCCTTTGAGCGTGGTAGGGTAGTAATCAAAGTACAGTGGGAACTCACACAAGACAAATGACGATCTCAGGTCGATGAACTAACCTGTACACATGTCACCAGGGAACTGCTATCTGACGTCTGGTATAATCCCAACTAGCAGGTTCCCGGCGAGTCCTGTCCGATGTACTTATAACCCAATGAGCACCTGTATACATCTTAGGTGATCCAACTGACACCAGTGGCTTGTGAGACCGACCACCGCCCCTCGTCGGGGTCTCGACTATATACACTAGTCTACTCTGGAGAATCGATGCCCTGTCTCGAAACTCCCACGACTAGGGACCTTTTAAGGATGTGCTTATAGACTACCAGCTCTCACGTATATGATCGCCCTCATACTGCTGGCAGTCAAGCAAGAATCCTAGGGGCTCTATCAACGTGTAATAGCGACCTGTAGGGTCACCTAAAGCAGTACACGATGATAAAGGTAAACCAGATAGCATACTATCATCTTGAGTAAGACTGTCCTACCGGGATAGGTCCTCCCTCAATCATTGCAATCACGTGCCTGTGATCCAATAATTGACTCTGAGGGCACTATCTCCAACAATCTCCCACTTGCACTCAAGGCTAATTATTGCGATGTCGCATACTCACAGCCCGTGTGATACCGAACACCCAACTCCTTTACTAGTCAGTCTCACAAATCCCGTTTGCGAAACTATTGCGTTCAAGGAATAGCCTCAGTGAGTGGATCCGCATTGATGTTTCTTTCTATGTCTCTCTATATTTCAAGTTCGCGGAGAATGCCATCTCCCGAAATGAGCAATACCTGTCTTAGAATATGTCTGGATATCTGATGGGACCTAGCTCATATATGAACTCCAAATCCAAACTTCTTAGACTGTATCGACAATTGAAATTAATCAGTATCCCGCGTAATACCTCCCTCAGTGTCTGCTTGGATCATCTGTCCAAAACACTGCCCCTCGTCAGAGGGAAAACTATAACTCTGACGGCCGCCCTGTCGTCCAGATCACCTTGGAAGCCTAGAATGATAACTGTCTCCTGAATGAGGCTGTCGTTATCATATCCTTAGAATATTCACTTATGTTCTAAAACTTCTTCCGATTGTTTCTCCAGGATAGGATCAATATTAACTTATTCCATCTACTGCAAGAACAACATCTGGTGTGGTACTTGACATCTCATGATCGACTCAATTGCCTAAGCAAGTGATCTGCCAATCATGCACATCCCTCTTCCCTTTAGTCTGTAAGACACCTTTAGAGAGGGTGACTCCACCACCTGCAGGTACACTACCGTGCCAGGAGTCGTCCATTCTAAATACTCTTAGAATGCTGTCTAAGTACCCTTAATTGGGAAACCACCCAAATCTAGATCTAAAACCATAGATCCAGTAACCAGAATGTCTTATATAATATCCAAGTCCTATATGGAGAAACCACTGTGTGACAACCAAAGTATAACCGATCGTAGTATAGGAATATTACTTCCTACTCTGTGTATGTCATCCAAATACCAGGACATCACACCCTACTACCTTCTTAACAGATTCATCCCCTATTCAGATGAAGTCAAACCTATGACTGTCACATCAGAAATAGATGATCTA
Source organism: Agapanthus africanus (assembly GCA_030015575.1). Taxonomy (NCBI): domain Eukaryota; kingdom Viridiplantae; phylum Streptophyta; class Magnoliopsida; order Asparagales; family Amaryllidaceae; genus Agapanthus; species Agapanthus africanus. Next base: position 159,942,685 of record CM057350.1, on the reverse strand, counting down.
TCTCCGCTACATCTGCTTTAGTCTATAAATAGACATAAGCCACTTGTCCACCAATGCTTCCGCTGCTCCCACTGACCACGACAACCGTCTGGCAGAGTCATATAGACGTACACTTCTAAAGCTAGTTTAGAACGATGCTATACTCATCCTCCTGCCGGGTCTCACGGTCTGGAACAACAGCAATGGCAAGTCTGGGTAAACAAGAACTTCCCTGTCACCGTCCTTGAGGCCACCGGAGTACCTCTCGGGTGCCTGAAGTTACCCACCTTATCTGCGGAGTGGCCAATGGAATGTCAAACCAGATTGAATCTTTAGGTTCTTATCAAATCTTCAGTAATCGTTTGTGGTTCTGGAATCACTTCCAGTTCTACCATACTCCCACTCCTGTTTTCTGAAAAAATCCATTTTTATTAAAATTGTGGCGAGTCTAGAACAATATCACTATTGATCTTCCAGATGGTAGAAAGTCAACCCTCGTCATAGCCTGGGTCAACCCACAAACAGCCATTACAGAAACATGCCTTGAGTTATCCAGAGTCTGGTTTTAAGCATAGGCCGGAGAACTCCCCGTACCTTAACATCGTTAAGATATGAACTGTTCTATATCCAATATAGAAACAGAGGCACTGATTTAATTGAACCAGGTTCAAATCATGCAGCTGTCTCTAGTGCATGTTAACTAAATGGAAGGAGGCCGATCAGCGTTACTCAACTTAGGAATGCTTCCAATTATGAGTAACCTGGAAGAGAAGCAAGTTCTCTTAATCATTACTATCAACTGAATACCATACTCAAGTATCTACATCTTCGATCACCTTGAAGAATCCCGATACTTGCAACACCTGGTTCTCTACTTTATTCATATACCTATAACTTCTCAAAACTTGGACCCTGTGTTTCTACGAAACACCTGTCTAAGAACTAGAGAAGTCATAAGTAAACTGAATATAGTACGAGGACCATCCCCTCTGTCCTAATGGACACTGGACAATATACAATACTCTGTACAAGTCTCTTGAGTCTAATAACTCAATCCCTGTGTGTCGTAAGTTGAAAACTGTACTTATGGTTAAGAAGAATTACACCGTTGTTTAATGCCCCTTACCTAACCATCCACTGATATAGGTAAATGTCATACACATAATTTCAAAAAGGTATATCTCACTCTATAAAAATAGACGTACAGATATATCAATTTGAAATTGGTGCATAACAACGGATATTCAAAACCAAATATTTGCCGTCCGGCAAACAGCCCAGGTGACTTCCTCAAATATCACCGATTACAACGAATCCCGATATAATGAGTATGATCACCTAATTCCTAATAACTTACTCCCACTCATCATCTGTAAAACCATACAGATGTGAGAATCTTACCTGGTAAATACATACCCTGGAGCAAGTGTCTAATTGGGAAATCAGTTTTCTTTTAACGGTACACAGTGAAACTGAAACATTGAAATGTTTTGATGGGGTATCCCGGTATTCCTAGTAATGCCTCTTCCATTATCCAGATTCACAACTGTAACCGTGTAATTCTTTGCCACCTCTCCAAATCCCTTTATATGTCTTTAGTCATTACCTTCTGCACACCCCTTTAGGCCAAATGGTTTTCTTCCTTCCCTACCGTTCAGCACCAGCCTATGGTTTGGAAGAAGACTATCCAATAAGCATAATGGGTGTACTATCCTAATCCTAGGAGCACTCGCAATGCGAGAGAAGGTGAAGATAAAAGACAACCGAATAAACCTTATTCGTATTTCTCCTGAACTAGAATCCATCCCCGAACTAGAACAAATTCCTTTCGAGTTCGTATATAACCATACGATGGAGTATCCAATAGACTGTGGATCTTCGTAGTGATACGGAGTGTCCTGGAGAAATACAAAGGTGATGTGGGAGTGGTAATGAAATACTTGGTTTGGTCGTGAATAGCAGTTGCAATTTACTTTGCCCTCCTTCTAATCCCTTTCTTTGTCTTTACATAATACCTTCTGTATACCGTTTAGGCTAATTGGTTTTCTTCATTCCCTACCGGTCGGCACCTGCCTATGGTTTGGAAGAAGACTATCCAATTTTCGTAATAGGTGTACTATCTCCTTAACCAAGGAGTACTCACAACTTAAGAGAAGGTAAAAGGAAAAGATAACTGAATAATCCTATCCGTTTTCTCCAGAACCGGAAACCATCCTCGAATAAATTCCTTCGAATTCGTATATAACCATACGATGGTTTTGTCCAATGGAAGTGGACGTTCGTAGTAATACGGGGTGTCTTGGAGAAAAGGGTAAAAGTAGGAGTGGTAATGAGGTTTGCAACTCTGACAATCCAAAAGCCAGTGTTTAAGAAGGTTTGGTTAACTTGGTCTCTGAGTCATAGTCTAGGGTCGGGTCAATGGTCGCTGCCAAAGAGAGAGAGAATAGAAACACTCAGCGTGCACTCTAACCTAGATCAGAATGGTTACCAATTTATCTAATCTGGAAACCTCCCACTGTACCGTCAAATTCTCCTCCAAACCTAAAAGAAGAATTAGTCGGATCACCCGAGGAGTAAACCAACTCATCAGTGGGAATCGGGATCCAACTATCACCGCATGATAACGTGACGGAATCCGCTCACGCTATCATACTCCAGAAGGTATGCGCATATCTGGCAAGTTTCAGTTTCTTTTGAAACTCCCGATGTGATTTTTGCCCAATTCTCTTATGACCTTGACTTTGGCCAACAAATCATAAGTCACATGTCAAGTTCTACCCGTCATTCTCCAGGTTGATTTGAATCCACCCGTACCTACCCTTGACTTTGGCCAACAAGGCAGTACGACTGTTCCAAACCAACGCATCTATCTATGCTGCATATGAATAACCAACAGCTACCAAACACTGTGCCTTGACTTTGGCCAACAAACACAGCTTGAATACTATTGACTATCCATATGAAACGACGGAGGGCTACGAATGGTTTCTGGCGAAAACCATTAACGTAATGAACTTGATATCGCTGAAGGAACGGATAGCTTTAATGAAAATATAGTGACGAAAACCGTTGCTAAAGAGGTCACTCCCGATGAAGGGATCTCGGCTCTTTCCCCGTAGAATGAGGTGCAGGATATTCCAACTGAATACCACGGTTCAAAGAAAAAGTAATCGGCTATAGTGAAGTTATTGCCCTGACGCAAATTTTTTGTCCAAGGGGCCACTCCCGGTGAAGGGATCTCGGCCCTTGCCTCGTCGACTGAGGAGCAGGATATTCCAACTGAATACCACGATGCAAAACAAAAGTGAACGTCCTTGCAATAACAGCTTTTTGAAAATTGTTCCAACAACATCAGATTAGGTTTGTTTTTAACTTGCATTGATCCGAATCAACGCAGTCCCATCAATTGATCACACCACAAAGAATGAAAATATACTGATGTACGTATATGCCATCCGCATTCGCCACTGGGTCCCGTCATTTCCCGTTAGGTTAGCTAACTAACGACAGAGCGGGGACTGGACTAGCGCGGATGCAAAACATATACAACATCTACTAGTATATATATATCAATATATAATATTTCGCTCAAGGCGTGATAAAATGCAACATCACAGAAATGTACAGCATCACAGAACAATACAGATATCTGGGATCCCCGGGTTTCACAGAGCCGCTGAAACCAGACGTTCCCCTGGTCGTGTGGATAGCCTGTGCAATGAAATCCTAGACCCCTAAGGGCGCGGCAAGTTACCCGCCAAAACCTGAAGCGAGGCAGCCCCCTTCAGCACCGTGAATGGACCACCCAGCACTTCACGGAATCCGGTAACTTGGGCACCCTTCCTGGGTCAACCTGTACCCCCTACGAGTGCGGCGAATAGCCCGCCAATTGTAGAGTGAAGCCCCCTCCGTCTCAATGCCATGAGATGCGGGCTTGTTGCCCTCTAGAATCCGGCTATCCGCGCACCCCTCCGCGGGGTAATCCTAGTACAGAAAGTAAAATATACATACAACGGGTACATCGACCGCAACCTGGTCGTGCCCCAAAAGAATAATACAAACAGGCAGTGACGGCAGTCCACATGTTGGACGCTCGCCCCGCAATAACAAATGTACATAATACAACCAAATCTGTACTACCACTGCAACCAGGCTATCCCCCACGACCGATCCGCAACATCACAGCACAATCACAGAACATCAACGTGAATGTCACGTTCGCAAATCCGTCTAACCGGGCTATAGCAGTTAGACAGGATTTACCGATCAAGTGATATTCACGGTCGCAGATATAATGTAAATACTGTGAAATAATGTGTTTAAAATATCCGATCGATCAAATTTACCAAGTGGGCCCCAAAGCACTACTGTAGCACATAAAGAAATTCTGGGCCCAAAAAAAATAACATTCCAAAAACCCTATTTTCAAGTCAGGAGGCCTCTGTAAAATTTTGGGGCCATGAACAGTGAAAAGAGCGGCGGAACCGCGGCCCAAGCATGGGATTGGCCACGGTTCCGCGGTGGTGTAGACTGTTCACGAGACCAAATTTTCCCAGAACTCTTAAAATGCCATGAACATCATACTTCAACAACCTGAAAAAATTTTCGACCCCAAAAAAATTTCGACAAAAACCTGATGCTAGGAAAAATACGGGTTTTGGAATTTTGTTCGATCGGAAACGTAAACACATTAGACCAAGCTAGACTAGGTTAATGGCGAGGCTCTGATACCACTGTAAGTGCACGGCGGCGCCCCGGCCGTCAATCCGACGCCGGAATGCGGAAGCGTTGAATTACTTTAACTTTTCAAACCGGCACCACCGCGTACTATAAACCCGGATCGTGCCATTAAACTAGTTCTAGCTATCTAGAGAGGGGGTAGAGAGATATACCGAGTGATCCGTGTCCTCCGGTCTTCTCGTCGTCGTCCCGATCTCCCCGCGGAATGTCCGGTCTCCACCACGTCGCCGGAAGGGCACCACGTCGCCGGCTTCTTTTACGGGCTCCCACCTCTATACCGAGGCAACTCGGGCACGAAGTTGGCAAGCCGACGTGCCCAAGGTTTGCTGTAGAATACGTGTAGAACTCTATGTCTCATTTGGGGTTTGAATGGAGTTACCTTTTGGTGGAGGAATGATATATAGTTTGGAGATGGAACTTGTGGGAATTTTACAAAGCCAAATGAACAAAAACCCACACTAAAAATATTGGACAGCCCACCCCCTTCTTTGGCCGGCCACTATGAGAGGAGATGGAGAATGAGAGTGGAGTCAAAATGAGTGAGTGATTATCTTAAGGGGGGCAATCACAAAAGAGAGAGAGAAAGGTGATCATGAAAAGTAATGATCAGAAAAACAAACCTTACTCCAAATCAACCATCATCAACAACCATGATTGCTCACAAAGTCAAGCAATCATGAACCATGGAAAGTCAAGGGATGGTCCTCCATCATGAGACCATCATGAAACAACAAGATACAAATAACACCCTCCACAAATGCTTATTTGCACAATTGCAAATAAGCCATCCTCCACCAATCTTCGGCCAATGAAAGATACAAAGAAATATGGCCGAAGCCGGAAAACAAACTGGCAACTCCAAAAACCTGATCCCGTAATAAATTACAGGGAAACCCCGCTACTGTGTATACACACCCGCATTTGTATTCCGACCGAATACAAATGCAATGAGACAAAATCTACACTGTACAATACTAGGATCCGGCTTAAACCAAAGCCCGCTAGTATTAACCGTCCGATCCTGATCCGTGCAATGCCGCACGCATCTGATCGAACCCTGCCATATCTCCATACGGCCTCTACAGCGTTTCGCCCCAAAACTTGAGAAACTAAATGTGGGGGACTCTAAAGACTCGTCAATACTATGGCTGTAGATTTAACCACTAGCACGTCAGAGGTATTAGCCATACGTGACGGGCTACCAGCTATTGACCAAAAGGGACGTCGATGAGCGAACTCATCCTGACACCCTACTGAGCCTGTCAGTGATAATATCCGTACAGTCCGGTCCGTTCGTCTATGAGCATCGCATGGCGGGCCTACGGGGTTGGTAAAAGTCAGACCCCCAAAAGCGGTACAAGTCGTGTCGGAGTGTAGCCCAGAACACCCTGAGATACTACTGGAATACTTACCAGTAAATCTCCTGCCTCGGCCGAGAGCTTGGTGTAATGGCTCTCCTAGACACAGCGCGACCTCACCCCCAATACCGGGAGAGACGAACCCCTGAAGATCCGCTCACTGCCTCTATGTGGCTCGGGACTGTACCCAACTAAAACCTGTTTGCACGTCTCCTTTGAGCGTGGTAGGGTAGTAATCAAAGTACAGTGGGAACTCACACGAGACAAATGACGATCTCAGGTCGATGAACTAACCTGTACACATGTCACCAGGGAACTGCTATCTGACGTCTGGTATAATCCCAACTAGCAGGTTCCCGGTGAGTCCTGTCCGGTGTACTCATAACCAAATGAGCACCTGTATACATCTTAGGTGATCCAACTGACACCAGTGGCTTGTGAGACCGGCCACCGCCCCTCGTCGGGGTCTCGACTATATACACTAGTCTACTCTGGAGAATCGATGCCCTGTCTCGAAACTCCCACGACTAGGGACCTTTTAAGGATGTGCTTACAGACTACCAGCTCTCATGTATATGATCCCCCTCATACTGCTGGCAGTCAAGCAAGAATCCTAAGGGCTCTATCAACGTGTAATAGCGACCTGTAGGGTCACCTAAAGCAGTACACGATGATAAAGGTAAACCAGATAGCATACTATCATCTTGAGTAAGACTGTCCTACCGGGATAGGTCCTCCCTCAATCATTGCAATCACGTGCCTGTGATCCAATAATTGACTCTGAGGGCACTATCTCCAACATTAAGCATAGCTTTGAAAGTCTCAACTTTTCCATCTACACCAAGAATCTTCTCAAGATCCAATTTGCTCCCAATGGGTTTTACCCCTTCAGGTGCAACATGCAAAGTGATACTTTGTTGGTGTAGATGGATTCCATCTTTGATCGCATAGCATCCAGCCTATTTACAGAATCGCCACTCGTGATGGCTTGCCTGAACCTAGTTGGGCCATCATCAACCATGATGGAATCCTCGCTCCCACTGTCACCGAGAAGACCATAGAATCTCTCAAGTGGATGAGAAACCCTACCAGATTCGTGGAGAGGTTGAGGTTCGTTGGATACTATTGAATCCTTTGGTTTCACCAAATCATCAGCTGCTAATTTGTCAAGCTGGAACAACTTCCAGTTCTACCTCATGACCACAAATTTCTTCACAAGAAATTCCTTTTCTAAAAAGGTGGCATGCTGAGAAACAAAACACCTTTTGCTCCACAGTTAGGTAGAAGATATATCCTCACAAATGTTTGGGATATCCTAACAAACTTATACAGAACTGACCTTGCCTCGAGCTTGTCAGGATTTTGCTTTTCAACATAGGCCGGACAACCCTATATCTTAACTCGTTTAAGACATGGTCTTCCCATTCCATATCTCATACGGAGTGGTAGCAATGATTTGGATGGAACCCATTCAATAGGTATGTAGCTTCTCAAGTGTATAACACCAAAAGGAAACAGGTAACTCAGCAGTACTCATCAAAGAGCGCGCCATATCTTATTGGGTGTGATTCTTCCGCCCCGATACACCATTGTGCAGTGGTGTATACGAAGGAGTAAGCTGAGAGAGAATCATATTCTCAGTTTAGAAACCCCAGGAATTCCATGCCCAAGTATTCGCCTCCTCGATCATATCGTAGGACTTAATACTTCTACCCGTCTGGTTCTTTAATTTCAAGCTTATATTCTTTGAATTTCTCAAAAGTTTCAGACTTGTGTTTCAACAGAAACTTGTTCTTTAATTTCATGCCCGAGTTGCCTCGGTCCAGAGGTGGGAGCCCGTAAAAGAACCCGGCGATGTGGTGCCCTTTCCGACGAGGAGGTGAAGACCGGAGATTCCGCGAGGAGATCAGGATAGAGGCCGAAGACCGAAGGACACGGACCGCTCGGTATAGCTTTCTTCCCTTTTTCTAGTTTGCTAGTGTTAGGTTAATGGCCCAATCCAGGTTTATAGTGCGCGGTAGTGCCGGTTTACAAGTTTTGTAAAAGTTTCGTTTCCGCATTCCGGCATCGGAATGACGGCCGGTGCGCTGCCGTGCACTTACACTGGTATCAGAGCCACGCCATTAACCTAGTCTAGCTTGCTCTAACGTGTTTACAAGTTCGATCGAACGGATTTTCAAAAAACCGCGTTTCCATGTCATGTTTCTGTCGAATTTTTACAGTGCTCTAAAAATTATTTGGTACATTATAAAAATACGTGCAGGGTTTTTTATGCATTCTGTGAAAATTTGGTCGGCTAAAGTTATTGTAGCGCGGCGGATCAGCTGCCAAAACCACGTTTGGGCCATGGATCCGCCGCCTAAATTTGGCTTCACTGCATCAAATTTTTACAGTGGCTCTCTGACATGGAAATAGGTTTTCTGGTAAATTCTTTTGGGGCCCATATGTTTTTGAGTGCTACAGTATTGCTTAGGGCCCACTTCGGGAAATTTAGTTGATCAAAAATTTTAAACATGTTAGTTCACAGTATTTACATTACATCTGCGACCGTGAATGTCATTTGATCGGTAAATCCTGTCTAACTGCTATAGCCCTTTTAGACGGATTTGCGAACGTGACATTCACGTTGATGTTCTGTGTTGTGCAGTGATGTTGCGGATTGTCGTGGTGGATAGCCTGGATGCAATGGTAGTACAGTTTGGTTTATTATGTACATTTGATATTCCGGGGCTAGCGTCCGACATGTGGACTGCCGTTACTGCCTGTTTGTATATTATTCTTTTGGGGCACGACCGGGCTGAGGTCGATGTACCCATTGTATGTATATTTTACTTTCTGTACTAGGATTACCCCGCGGTGGGGTGCACGGATAGCCGGGTTCTAGAGGGCAATAGGCCCGCATCTCATGGCGTTTAGATGGAGGGGGCTTCACTCTAGAATTGGCGGGCTATCTGCCGCACTCGTAGGGGATATAGGTTGACCCAAGGAGGGGTGCCCAAGTTACCGTATTCCGTGAAGTGCTGGGTGGTCCATTCACGTTGTTGAAGGGGGCTGCCTCACTTCAGGTTTTGGCGGGTGACTTTCCGCGCCCGTAGGGGTCTAGGATTTTATTACACAGGCTATCCACACGACCAGGGGAACGTCGGGTTTCAGTAGCGACTCTATGAAACCCGGGGATCCCAGTTATCTGTATTATTCTGTGATGCTTATTACATTTCTGTGATGTTGTATTTTATCACGCCTTGAGCGAATATTATATATTGATATATATACTAGTAGATGTTGTATATGTTTTGCATCCATGCTAGTCCAGTCCCCGCTCTGTCGTTAGTTAAGTAACCTAACGGGTGATGACGGGACCCAGTGGCGAATGCGGATGGCATATACGTACATCATTATTTTCGTTCTTTTGTGGTGTGATCAATTGATGGGACTGCGTTGATTCGGATCAATGCAAGCTAAACAAACCTATTCTGATGTTGTTGGAACAATTTTTCAAAAAGCTGTTATTGCAAGGGCGTTCACTTTTGTTTTGCATAGTGGTATTCGGTTATGAATATCCAGCACCTCAGTCGACGAGGCAAGGGCTGAGATCCCTTCACCGGGAGTGACCCCTTGGACAGAAGTTTGCGTCAGGGCGATAACTTCACTATAGTCGATTACTTTTGCTTTGCATCGTGGTATTCAGTTGGAATATCCTGCACCTCATTCTACGGGGAAAGAGCCGAGATCCCTTCACCGAGAGTGACCTCTTTAGCAAAGGTTTTCGCCACTATATTTTTATAAAAGGTATCCAGTTCTTTCAACGATATCAAGTTCATTACGTTAAAGGTTTTTTGCCAGAAACCATTCGCAGCCCTCCGTCATTTCAGATGGGTAGCACGTAGTATTCATGCTATGTTTGTTGATCTTCGTCAAGGCATAGTGTATGGTAGCTGCTTGTTACCTTTCTGCTGCATAGATAGATGCGTTGGTTTGGGATAGTCGTATAGTCTTGTTGACCTACGTCAAGGGCTTGTACGAGTGGGTTCAAATTAACCTGGACAATGACGGATAGAACTTGACATGTGACTTATGATTTGTTGACCTTCGTCAAGATCATAAGAGCATGGGGTAAAAATCATATCGGGAGTTTCTAAAGAAACTAAAACTTGCCAGATATGCGCATACCTTCTGGAGTGTGATAACGTGAGCGGATTTCGTCACGTTATCATGCGATGATAGTTGGATCCCGATTCCCACTGATGAGTTGATTTACTCCTCGGGTGATCCCGACTAATTCTTCTTTCAGGTTTGGGGGAGAATTTGACGTTACAGTGGGAGGTTTCCTGATTAGATAAAGTGATAACCATTCTGATCTAGGTTAGAGTGCACGCTGAGTGTTTCTTTTCTCTCTCTCTTTGGCAGCGACCATGACCCGACCCTTGACTATGACTCGGTGACCAAGTTGACCGAACCTTCTTAAACACTGGCTTTTGGATTCTTAGAGTTGCATACCTCATTGCCACTCCTACTTTTACCCTTTTCTCCAGGACACCCTGTATTACTACGAATGTCCACTTCCATTGGATAAAACCATCGTATGGTTATATACGAACTCGAAGGAATTTATTCGAGGATGGTTTCAGGTTCTGGAGAAAACGAATAGGACTATTCAGTTGTCTTTTCCTTTTACCTTCTCTCAGGTTACGAGTGCTCCTTGGATTAGGACAGTACACCTATTATGCAAATTGGATAGTCTTCTTCTAAGCCATAGGCAGGTGCCGACTGGTAGGGAATGAAGAAAACCAATTAGCCTGAACGGTGTACAGAAGGTATTAAGTAAAGACAAATAAAAGGATTAGTAAGAGGGCAAAGTAAATTGCGACTGCTATTCACGACCAAACCAAGTATTTCATTACCACTCCCACTTCACCTTTGTATTTCTCCAGGACACTCCGTATCACTACGAAGATCCACAGTTATTTGGATACTCCATCGTATGGTTATATACGAACTCGAAGGAACTTGTTCCAGTTGGGGGATGGATTCTGGTTCAGGAGAAATAGGAATAAGGTTTATTCGGTTGTCTTTTATCTTCACCTTCTCTAGCATTGCGAGTGCTCCTAGGATTAGGACAGTACACCCATTATGCTTATTGGATAGTCTTCTTCCAAACCATAGGCTGGTGCCGAAAGGTAGGGAAGAAAGAAAACCATTTAGCCTAAGAGGGGGCACAGAAGATATGACTAAAGACATATAAAGGGATTTGGAGAGATGGCAAAGAAATATACGGTTACAGTTGTGAATCTGGATAATGGAAGAGGCATTACTAGGAATACCAGGATACCCCTACGAAATATTTCAATATTTCAGTTTCACTGTGTATTGTTAAAAGAAAACAGATTTCCCAATTAGTCCTTGCTCCAGGTTATGTATTTACCGGGTATGATTCTCACATCTGTATGGTTTTACAGATGATGAGTGGGAGTGAGTTATTGGGAATTAGGTGATTATCCTCATTATATCGGAATTCGTTGTAATTGGTGATATTTGAGGAAATCACTTGGGCTGTTTGCCGGACGGCAAATATTTGAGTTTGAATATCCGTTGTTGTGCACCAATTTCAAATTGATATATCTGTACGTCTATTTTTATAGAGTGAGATATACCTTTTTGAAATTATGTCCATGACATTTACCTATATCAATGGATGGTTAGGTAAGGAGCATTAAACAGCGGTGTAATTCTTCTTAACCATCAGTACAGTTTTCGACCTACGATACACAGGGAATGAGTTATTAGACTCAAGGGACTTATACAGAGTATTGTATGTTGTCCAGTGTCCATTAGGACAGAGGGGTAGGTACTCGTACTATATTCTGTTTACTTATGACTTCTCTAGGTCTTAGACATGTGTTTCGTAGAAATACAAGATCCGAGTTTTGAGAAGTTATAGGTATAAGAGTAAAGTAGAGAACTAGATGTTACAAGTATCAGGATTCTTCAAGGTGATCGAAGATGTAGATACTTGTGCATGGTATTCAGTTGATACTAATGATTATGAGAACTTGCTTCTCTTTCAGGTTAGTCATATCTGGATGTATTCCTAAGTTGAGTAATGTTGATCAGCCTCTCTCCATTTAGTTGACATGCACTGGAGACAGCTGCATGATTTGAATCTGGTTCCAATTAAATCAGTGCCTCTGTTTCTGTATTGGATATAGAACAGTTCATATCTTGACATTGTTAAGGTACGGGGAGTTGTCCAGCTTATGCTTAAAACCAGACACTGGACAACTCAAGGCACGTTTCTGTAATGGCTGTTTGTGGGTTGACCCGGGCTATGACGAGGGTTGATTTTCTACCATCTGGAAGATCAATGGTGATATTGTTCTTGACTCACCACAGTTTTAATAAAAATGGATTTTTTCAGAAAACAGTAGTGGGAGTATGGTAGAACTGGAAGTGATTCCAGAACCGCAAACGATTACTGAAAATTTGATAAGAACCTAAAAATTCAATCTGATTTGACATTCCATTGGCCACTCCGCAGATATGGTGGGTAACCTCAGGCACTCGAGAGGTACTCCGGTAGCCTCAAGGACGGTGACAGGGAAGTTCTTGTTTACTCAGACTTGCCATTGCTGTTGTTCCAGGCTGTGAGACCCGGCAGGAGGATGAGTATAGCGTCGTTCTGAACAAGCTTTAGAAGTGTACGTCTATATGACTCTGCCAAAGGGTTGTCGTAGTCAGTGGGAGCAGCGGAAGCATAGTGGACAAGTTGCTTATGTCTATTTTTAGACTAAAGCAGATATAGCGGAGATAGATCATCTATTTCTGATGTGACAGTCATAGGTTTGACTTCATCAGAATAGTGGATGGATCTGTTAAGAAGGTAGTAGGGTGTGATGTCCTGGTATTTGGATGACATACACAGAGTAGGAAGTGAAATTCTTATACTACGGTCGGTTATACTTTGGTTGTCACACAGTAGTTTCTCCACATAGGAATTGGATATTATATCATACATTCTGGTTACTAGATCTATGGTTTTAGATATAGATTTGGGAAGTGTCCCAATCAGGGTACTTAGACTGCATTCTAAAGGTATTTAGAATGGACGACTCCTGGCATAGTAGTGTACCTGCAGTTGATGGAGTCACCCTCTCTAAAGGTGTCTTACAGACTAAAGGGGAGAGGGACGTGCATGATTGGTAGATCACTTGCTTAGGCAATTGAGTCAATCATGAGATATCAAGTACCACACCAGATATTGTTTTTGCACCAGATGCAATAAGTTGATATTAATCCAATTCTGGAGAAACATTCGGAAGCAGTTTTGGAACATAAGTTGATGTTCTAAGGATATGATAACGGCAGCCTCTTTTGGGAGACGGTTATCATTCCAGGCTTCCAAGGTGACCTGGATGACAGAGTGACTGTCAGAATTATAGTTTTCCCTCTGACGAGGGGCAGTATTTTGGACAGGAGGTCCAGGTGGATACTGAGGGAGGTATGGAGCAGGATACTGATTAAGTTCAGTTGACGATACAGTCTGAGAAGTTTGGATTTGGAGTTCATTTATGAACTAGGTCCCATCAGATATCCAGACATACTCTAAGATAGGTATTGCTCATTTCGGGAGATGGCTTTCTCCGTGAACATGAGATAAAGAGAGACATAGAAAGAAACATTAGAGCGGATCCACTCACTGAGGCTATTCCTCGAACGCATTAGTTTCGCAAACGGGTTTTGTGAGACTGATTAGTAGAGGAGTTGGGTGTTCGGTATCACACAGGCTGTGAGTATGCGACATCGCAATAATTAGCCTTGAGTGCAAGTGGGAGATTGTTGGAGATAGTGCCCTCAGAGTCAATTATTGGATCACAGGTACATGATTGCAATGATTGAGAGAGGACCTATACCGGTAGGACAGTCTTGCTCAAGATGATAGTATACTATCTGGTTTATCTTTATCATCGTGTACTGCTTTAGGTGACCTTACAAGTCACTATTGCACGTTGATAGAGCCCTTAGGATTCTTGCTTGACTGCCAGCAGTATGAGGGCGATCATATACGTGGGAACTGGGGTCTATAAGCACATCCTTAAAAGGTCCCTAGTCGTGGGAGTTTTCGAGACAGGGCATCGATACTCCAGAGTAGACTAGTGTATACAGTCGAGACCCCGACGAGGGGCGGTGGCCAGTCTCACAAGCCACTGGTGTCAGTTGGTTCACCTAAGATGTATACATGTGCTCATTGGGTTATGAGTACACTGGACAGGACTCGCCGGGAACATGCTAGTTGGTCTTATACCTGACGTCAGATAGCAGTTCCCTGGTGAAATGTGTACAGGTTAGTTCATCGACCTGAGATCGTCATTTGTCCCGTGTGAGTTCCCACTGTACTTTGATTACTACCCTACCACGCTCAAAGGAGTCTTGCGAACAGGTTTTAGTTGGGTACAGTCCCGAGCCACATGGAGGCAGTGAGCGGATCTTCAGGGTTTCGTCTCTCCCGGTATTGGGGGTGAGGTCGCGCTGTGTCTAGGAGAGCCATTACACGAAGTCCTTGGCCAAGGCAGGAGATTTACTGGTAGGTATTCCAGTAATATCTCAGGGTGTTCTGGGCTACACTCCGACACGACTTGTACCGCTTTTAGGGGTCTGACTTTTACCAACCCCCTAGGCCCGCCATGCGATGCTCATAGACGAACGGCCCGGACTGTACGGATATTGTCACTGACAGGCTCAGTAGGGTATCAAGATGAGTTCGCTCATAGACGTCCCTTTCGGTCAATAGCTGGTAGCCCTTCATGTATGGCTAATACCTCTGACGTGCTAGTTGTTAAATCCACAGCCACAGTATTGACGAGTCTTTAGAGTCCCCCACGGACAGTTTCTCAAGTTTCGGGCGAAACACTGTAGAGGCCGTATGGAGATATGGCAGGGTTCGATCAGATACGTGCGGTATTGTACGGATCATGGTCGGACGGATAATACTAGCAGGCTTTGGTTTAAGCCGGATCCTAGTATTGTACAATATAGATTTTGTCTCTTTGCATTTGTATTCAGTGGGAATACAAATGCGGGTATGTATATACAGTCGCGGGGTTTTCCTGTAATTTATTACGGGATCAGTTTTTTTGAAGTTGCCAGTTTGCATTCCGTTTCGGTCAGTTTTCCTTTGTTCCTTCATGGCCGGATTTTTATGTGGGAGGGGCTAATTTACAAGTGTGCAAATTATCAAATGTGGAGGGTTCTTTGTGGCATTTGGTTTATATGATGGTTCTAGCATCTTTGGTTTTTCATACATCATTTCCTTTGCATTAATGGTGATGGAGATTAGATTGATTAAGATTATGATGTGAGGCTTGCTTTTGGCTTATGGTCACCATCTCTCTTTCCTACACTCACCTCCCTTGTATTTTTTCCTCCTCCATTATTGTCAAGGCCGGCCACATTTAAGAGAGAGGGAGATGAGGATTCATTTTTGTGGGGAGAAAATCATTCAACTCATTTTCTTTGCTTGCCACAAAAATTCCATAGCACACTGTTGGAGATAGTGCCCTCAGAGTCAATTATTAGGTCACAGGTACGTGATTGTAATGATTGAGGGAGGACCTATCCCGGTAGGACAGTCTTACTCGAGATGATAGTATGCTATCTGGTTTACCTTTATCATCGTGTACTGCTTTAGGTGACCTGACACGTCGCTATTACACGTTGATAGAGCCCCTAGGATTCTTGCTTGACCACCAGCAGTATGAGGGCGATCATATAAGTGGGAGCTGGGGGTCTATAAGCTTATCCTTAAAAGGTCCCTAGTCGTGGGAGTTTCGAGACTGGGCATCGATACTCCATTAGTAGACTAGTGTATACAGTCGAGACCCCGACGAGGGGCGGTGGCCGGTCTCACAAGCCACTGGTGTCAGTTGGATCACCTAAGATGTATACAGGTGCTCATTGGGTTATGAGTACACCGGACAGGACTCGCCGGGAACATGCTAGTTGGTCATATACCAGACGTCAGATGGCAGTTCCCTGGTGACATGTGTGCAGGTTAGTTCATCGACCTGGGGATCGTCATTTGTCTCGTGTGAGTTCCCACTGTACTTTGATTACTACCCTACCACGGCTCAAAGGAGTCGTGCAAACAGGTTTTAGTTGGGTACAGTCCCGAGCCACATGGAGGCAGTGAGCGTATCTTCAGGGGTTCGTCTCTCCCGGTATTGGGGGTGAGGTCGTGCTGTATCTAGGAGAGCCATTACACAAAGTCCTTGGCCAAGGCAAGGAGATTTACTGGTAGGTATTCCAGTAGTATCTCAGGGTGTTCTGGGCTACACTCCGACACGACTTGTACCGCTTTTGGGGGTCTGACTTTTACCAACCCCCTAGGCCCGCCATGCGATACTCATAAACGAACGGACCGGACTGCACGGATATTGTCACTGACAGGCTCAGTAGGGTGTCAGGATGAGTTCGCTCATCGACGTCCCTTTTAGTCAATACCTGGTAGCCCGTTACGTATTGGCTTATACCTCTGACGTGCTAGTGGTTAAATCCACAACCAAGGTGTTGACGAGTCTTTAGAGTCCCCCACATTCAGTTACTCAGCTTTCGGGCGAAAGGTTGTAGAGGCCGTATGGAGATATGGCAAGGTCCGATCAGATACGTGCGGTATTGCACGGATCAGGATCGGACAGTTTGTACTATAGGCCGTATGGTTATATGGCAGGGTTCGATCAGATACGTGCGGTATTGCACGGATCAGGATCGAACAGATATTACTAGCCGGCTTTGGTATAAGCCGGATCCTAGTATAGTACAGTGTAGATTATGTCTCTTTGCATTTGTATTTCGGTCGAAATACAGATGCGGGTGTGTATGCACAGTATCGGGGTTTTCCTGTAATTTATTACGGGATCAGTTTTCTGGAGTTGCTAGTTTGCTTTCCGTTTCGGCCAATTTCCTTTGTTCCGTTCATTGGCCGAAGTTTGGTGGAGGAGGGTTTATTTGCATTGTTGCAAATAGGCTTTTGTGGAGGGGGGTCTTTGCTTATTGTAGCATCATGATGGTTTTCATGATGTGCACCATCATTGACTTTTTCTTTCTCATCATGGTTGGACATTGTGAGGTGATGATGGTGGTGTTGAGTGTGGTTTTGATATTGTGATGATGTTCTTTCATGATGGCTTTTGCATCATAGCCATTCCTCTTTCTCTCTCTTGTATGATAGAGTTTTTCCCACTCATGCTTTTGGTTTTCAATCTCATTCTCTCCTCTCTCCAAGGGTGTGGCCGGCCAGGTTATTCATGGGCTGTCCAAAAATTGTAGTGGGGTTTTTGTTGTTCATTTGATGCACAAAATATCCCCAAGCTCCTCCACATTTGTTCTTGTTTCATCCCTCCACCAAATGGCACCTCCTTAACCCCAAAATGAGACTTCTTCTCTACGCATTCTACAGCGAATCTTGGGCATGTCGAGTAGCCGTCTTCGTGCCCGAGTTGCCTCGGCATTGAGGTGGGAGCCCGTAAACAAAGTAGGCGATGTGGTGCACTTCCGGCGACGAGGAGGAGACGGGACTTTTCCGCAGGAGATCGGGACCATGACGAGAAGACCGGAGGACTTGGATCGTCGGTATATCTCTATTCCCTTTCTTGTAGATAGCTAGGACTAGTTAATGGTTCGATCCGGTTATAGTGCGCGGTGGTGCCGGTTTGCTAAGTCCGCAAAAATTAAAGTTATTCACCGCTTCCGCATTTGGCCGTAGGTTTGACGGCCGGGGCGCCGCCGTGCACTTACAGTGGTATCAGAGCCTCGCCATTAACTTAGTCTAGCTTTGTGTAATGTGTTTTGCATTTCCGATCGACCAAAATTCCAAAATCTACATTTTAGTTCGCATCAGTTTTCTGTTGAAAATTTTTGGTCTCGAAATTTTTTTCAGGTTGTAAAATATTGATGTACTAGAAAATCTAAGAACTCTGTAAAATTTCGATGAAGTGATTCCACATTCAGAGCGCGGAAGCGCCGCATAAACCCCCATTCCGCCGCCCTTCCGCGGCACACTGTGGACATCACTGCACCATTTTTTTTCAGAGACTTTCTGGGCTTAAAATATGGGTTTTGGAATATTAAAATTGGGCCCAGGTTTTCTGTGAGTGTTACAGTTTTGATTGGGGGCCCACTTGTTAATTTTTGGTCAATCGGAAAATTTTAAACACATTTTTCACAGTATTTACATTATATCTGCGACCGTGAATGTCACTCGATCGGTAAATCCGGTCTAACTGCTATAGCCCGGTTAGACGGATTTGCGAACGTGACTTTCACGTTGATGTTCTATGTTTATGCTGTGATGTTGCGGATCGGTCGTGGGGGATAGCCTGGATGCAATGCTAGTACAGTTTTGTTCTATTATGTACATTTGATATTGCGGGGCGAGCGTCCGACATGTGGACTGCCGTCACTGCCTGATTGTATTATTATTTTGGGGCACGACCTGGTTGCAGTCGATGTACCCGTTATATGTATATTTTACTTTCTGTACTAGGATTGCCCCGCGGAGGGGTGCACGGATAGCCGGGTTCTGGAGGGCAACAAGCCCGCATCTCATGGCATTGAGACGGAGGGGGCTTCACTCTAGGATTGGCGGGCTATTCGCCGCACTCGTAGGGGGTACAGGTTGACCCAGGAGGGGTGCCCAAGTTACCGGATTCCGTGAAGTGCTGGGTGGTCCATTCACGTTGCTGAAGGGGGCTGCCTCGCTTCAGGTTTTGGCGGGTAACTTGCCGCGCCCGTAGGGGTCTAGGATTTCATTGCACAGGCTATCCACACGACCAGGGGAACGTCGGGTTTCAGTAGTGGCTCTGTGAAACCCGGGGATCCCAGATATCTGTATTGTTTCTGTGATGCTGTTCATTTTCTGTGATGTTGCATTTCTTTCACGCCTTGAGCGAAATATAATATATTGGTATATATATTAGTAGATGTTGTATATGTTTTGCATCCGCGCTAGTCCAGTCCCCGCTCTGTCGTTAGTTAGCTAACCTAACGGGTAATGACGGGACCCAGTGGCGAATGCGGATGGCATATACGTACATCAGTATATTTTCGTTCTTTTTGGTGTGATCAATTGATGGGACTGCATTGATTCGGATCAATGCAAGTTTAAAACAAACCTAATCTGATGTTGTTGGAACACTTTTCAAAAAGCTGTTATTGCAAGGACGTTTACTTTTGTTTTGCATCGTGGTATTCATTAGAATATCCTGCTCCTCAGTCGACGAGGCAAGGGCCGAGATCCCTTCACCGGGAGTGACCCCTTGGACAGAAGTTTGCGTCAGGGCATTAACTTCACTATAGCCGATTACTTTTGCTTTGCATCGCGGTATTCATTTGGAATATCCTGCACCCCATTCTACGGGGAAAGAGCCGAGATCCCTTCACCGGGAGTGACCTCTTTAGCAAAGGTTTTCGTCACTATATTTTTAAAAAAAAGCTATCCGTTCCTTCGACGATATCAAGTTCATTACGTTAAAGGTTTTCGCCAGAAACCATTCGTAGCCCTCCATCGTTTCATATGGATAGTCAATAGTATTCAAGCTGTGTATGTTGGCCAAAGTCAAGGCACAGTGTTTGGTAGCTGTTGGTTATTCATATGCAGCATAGATAGATGCGTTGGTTTGGAACAGTCGTACTGCCATGTTGGCCAAAGTCAAGGGTATGTACGGGTGGATTCAAATTAACCTGGAGAATGACGGGTAGAACTTGACATGTGACTTATGATATGTTGGCCAAAGTCAAGGTCATAAGAGCATGGGGCAGAAATCACATCGGGAGTTTCAAAAGAACTGAAACTTGCCAGATATGCGCATACCTTCTGGAGTGTGTTGACGTGAGCGGATTCCGTCACGTTATCATGCGATGATAGTTGGATCCCGATTCCCACTGATGAGTTAGTTTACTCCTCGGGTAACCCCGACTAATTCTTTTTTCAGGTTTGGAGGAGAATTTGAGGTACAGTGGGAGGTTTCCAGATTAGATAAATTGGTAACCATTCTGATCTTGGTTAGAGTGCACGCTGAGTGTTTCTTTTCTCTCTCTCTGGCAGCGACCATTGACCCGACCCTAAGACTATGACTCAGTGACCAAGTTGACCGAACCTTCTTAACACTGGCTTTTGGATTGTCAGAGTTGCAAACCTCATTGCCACTCCTACTTTTACCCTTTTCTCCAGGACACCCCGTTTTACTACGAACGTCCACTTCCATTGGACAAAACCATCGTATGGTTAGATACGAACTCGAAAGAATTTATTCGAGGATGGTTTCCGGTTCTGGAGAAAACGGATAGGATTATTCAGTTGTCTTTTCCTTTTACCCTCTCTCAGGTTACGAGTACTCCTTGGTTTAGGGGTAGTACACCTATTACGCAAATTGGATTGTCTTCTTCCAAACCTTAGGCTGGTGCCGACCGGTAGGGAATGAAGAAAACCAATTAGCATAACGATGGTGTGCAGAAGGTATTAAGTTCAGACAAAGCAAGGGATTAGTAAGAGGGCAAAGTAAATTGCAACAGATATTCACGACCAAACCAAGTATTCCTTCGCCAATCCTAAATCACCTTTGTATTTCTCCAGGACACTCCGTATCACTATGAAGATCCACAGTTTATTGGATACTCCATCGTATGGTTATATACGAACTCGAAAGGAACTTGTTCCAGTTCGGGGATGGATTATGGTTCAGGAGAAATAGGAATAAGGTTTATTCAGGTGTCTTTTATCTTCACCTTCTCTCGCATTGCGAGTGTTCCTAGGATTGGGACAGTACACCCATTATGCTTATTGGATAGTCTTCTTCCAAACCATAGGCTGGTGCCGAACGGTAGGGAAGGAAGAAAACCATTTGGCCCAAAGGGGTATGCAGAAGGTAAAGACTAAAGACATATGAAGGGATTTGGAGAGGTGGCAAAGAACTACACGGTTACAGTCGTGAATCTGGAAGAGGCGTTACTAGGAATGCCGGGATACCCCATCAAAACATTTCAATGTTTCAGTTTCGCTGTGTAATGTTAAAGGAAAACTGATTTCCCGATTAGATACTTACTCCAGGGTATGTATTTACCAGGTACGATTCTCACATCTGTATGGTTTTACAGATGATGAGTGGGAGTAAGTTATTGCGAATTGGGTGATTATCCTCATTATATCGGGATTCGTTGTAATCGGTGATATTTGAGGAAGTCACCTGGGCTGTTTGCCGGTCGGCAAATATTTGGTTTTGAATATCCGCTGTTATGCACCAATTTCAAATTGATATATCTGTACGTCTATTTTCATAGAGTGAGATATACCTTTCTGAAATTATATCTACGACATTTACCTATATCAGTGGATGGTTAGGTAAGGAGCATTAAACAGCGGTGTAATTCTTCTTAACCATAAGTACAGTTTTCAACCTACGACACACAGTGAATGAGTTATCAGACTCAAGGGACTTATACAGAGTATTGTATGTTGTCCAGGGTCCATCAGGACAGAGGGGTTGGTCCTCGTACTATATTCGGTTTACTTATGACTTCTCTAGTTTTTAGACAGGTGTTTCGTGGAAACACAGGGTCCGAATTTGGAGAAGTTATAGGTATTTGAATAGAGTAAAGAACCAGGTATAGCAAGTATCGGGATTCTTCAAAGAGATCGAAGATGTGGATACTTGTGTATGGTATTCAGTTGATAGTAATGATCAAGAGATCTTGCTTCTCTTTCGGGTTACTCATGATTGGAAGCATTCCTAAGTTGAGTAACGCTGATCGGCCTTCTTCCATTTAGTAGACATGCACTGGAGACAGCTGCATGATTTGAATCTGGTTCAATCAGTGCCTCTGGTCCTATATTGGATATAGAACAGTTCGTATCTTAACGATGTTAAGGTACGGGGAGTTGTCCGGATTATGCTTAAAACCAGACTCTGGATAACTCAAGGCACGTTTCTGTAATGGCTGTTTGTGGGTTGACCCAGGCTATGACGCGGGTTGACTTTCTACCATCTTGATGAACAATAGCAAAATTGTTCTAGACTCGCCACAGTTTTATTAAAAATGGATTTTTTCAGAAAACAGTAGTGGGAGTATGGTAGAACTGGAAGTGATTTCAGAACCACAAACGATTACTGAAGATTTGATAAGGAACCTAAAGATTCAATCTGGATTGACATTCCATTGGCCACTCCGCAGATAAGGTGGGTAACTTCAGGCACCCGAGAGGCACTACGGTAGCCTCAAGGACGGTGACAGGGAAGTTCTTGTTTACCCACAATTGCCATTGCTGTTGTTCCAGGTTACGAGACCCGGCGGGAGGATGAGTATAGCGTCGTTCTAAACCAGTTTTAGAAGTGTACGTTTATATGACTCTGCCAGAGGGTTGTCGTAGTCAGTGGGAGCAGCGGAAGCATTGGCGGACAGGTAGCTTATGTCTATTTATAGACCAGAGCAGATGTAGCGGAGATAGATCATCTATTTCTGACGTGACAGTCATAGGTTTGACTTCATCAGAATAGGGGATGGATCTGTTGAGAAGGTAGTAGGGTGTGATATCCTGGTATTTGGATGACATACACATAGTAGGAAAAGAAACTCCTATACTACAATCGGTTATACCTTGGTCGTCACACAGTTGTTTCTCCACAAAGGAAATGGATTTTATATCAGACATACTGGTTACTAGATCTATGGTTTTAGATCTAGATTTGGGTGGTTTCCCAATCAGGGTACTTGACAGCATTCTAAGAGTATTTAGGATGGACGACTCCTGGCACGGTAGTGTACCTGCAGGTAATGGAGTCACCCTCTCCAAAGGTGTCTTACAGACTAAAGGGGAGAGGGACGGGCATGATTGGCAGATCACTTGCTCAGGCAATTGAGTCAATCGTGAGATGTCAAGTACCACACCAGATGTTGTTCTTGCACTAGATGCAATAAGTTGACATTAATCCAATCCTGGAGAAACAGTCGAAAGCAGTTTTAGAACATAAGTGGATGTTCTAGGGATATGATAACGACAGCCTCATTCAGGAGACAGTTATCATTCCAGGCTTCCAAGGTGACATGGACGACAAGGAGGTTGTCAGAGTTATAGTTTTCCTTCTGATGAGGGGCAGTATTTTGGACAGGTGGTCCAAGGCAATACTGAGGGAGGCATGGCGCGCAGGATACTGATTAAGTTCAGTTGACGATACAGTCTAAGAAGTTTGGATTTGGAGTTCATTTATGAGCTAGGTCCCATCAGACATCCAGACATATTCTGAGACAGGTATTGCTCTTTTCGGGAGATGGCTTTCTCCGCGAACTTGAGATATAGAGAGACATAGAAAGAAACAACTAAGCGGATCCACTCACTGAGGCTATTCCTCGAACGCAATAGTTCCGCAAACGAGCTTTGTGAGACTGACTAGTAGAGGAGTTGGATGTTCGGTATCACACGGGCTGTGAGTATGCGACATCGCAATAATTAGCCTTGAGTGCAAGTGGGAGATTGTTGGAGATAGTGCCCTCAGAGTCAATTATTAGGTCACAGGTACGTGATTGTAATGATTGAGGGAGGACCTATCCCGGTAGGACAGTCTTACTCGAGATGATAGTATGCTATCTGGTTTACCTTTATCATCGTGTACTGCTTTAGGTGACCTGACACGTCGCTATAACACGTTGATAGAGCCCCTAGGATTCTTGCTTGACCACCAGCAGTATGAGGGCGATCATATAAGTGGGAGCTGGGGGTCTATAAGCTTATCCTTAAAAGGTCCCTAGTCGTGGGAGTTTCGAGACTGGGCATCGATACTCCATTAGTAGACTAGTGTATACAGTCGAGACCCCGACGAGGGGCGGTGGCCGGTCTCACAAGCCACTGGTGTCAGTTGGATCACCTAAGATGTATACAGGTGCTCATTGGGTTATGAGTACACCGGACAGGACTCGCCGGGAACATGCTAGTTGGTCATATACCAGACGTCAGATGGCAGTTCCCTGGTGGCATGTGTGCAGGTTAGTTCATCGACCTGGGGATCGTCATTTGTCTCGTGTGAGTTCCTACTGTACTTTGATTACTACCCTACCACGGCTCAAAGGAGTCGTGCAAACAGGTTTTAGTTGGGTACAGTCCCGAGCCACATGGAGGCAGTGAGCGTATCTTCAGGGGTTCGTCTCTCCCGGTATTGGGAGTGAGGTCGTGCTGTGTCTAGGAGAGCCATTACACAAAGTCCTTGGCCAAGGCAAGGAGATTTACTGGTAGGTATTCCAGTAGT
Organism: Agapanthus africanus; assembly: GCA_030015575.1. NCBI lineage: Eukaryota > Viridiplantae > Streptophyta > Magnoliopsida > Asparagales > Amaryllidaceae > Agapanthus > Agapanthus africanus. The sequence goes on along the minus strand of CM057350.1, from coordinate 159,918,324 downwards.
ATCTCAGGGTGTTCTGGGCTACACTCCGACACGACTTGTACCGCTTTTGGGGGTCTGACTTTTACCAACACCCTAGGCCCGCCATGCGATACTCATAAACGAACGGACCGGACTGCACGGATATTGTCACTGACAGGCTCAGTAGGGTGTCAGGATGAGTTCGCTCATCGACGTCCCTTTTAGTCAATACCTGGTAGCCCATTACGTATTGGCTTATACCTCTGACGTGCTAGTGGTTAAATCCACAACCAAGGTGTTGACGAGTCTTTAGAGTCCCCCACATTCAGTTACTCAGCTTTCGGGCGAAAGGTTGTAGAGGCCGTATGGAGATATGGCAAGGTCCGATCAGATACGTGCGGTATTGCACGGATCAGGATCGGACAGTTTGTACTATAGGCCGTATGGTTATATGGCAGGGTTCGATCAGATACGTGCGGTATTGCACGGATCAGGATCGAACAGATATTACTAGCCGGCTTTGGTATAAGCCGGATCCTAGTATAGTACAGTGTAGATTATGTCTCTTTGCATTTGTATTTCGGTCGAAATACAGATGCGGGTGTGTATGCATAGTATCGGGGTTTTTCTGTAATTTATTACGGGATCAGTTTTCTGGAGTTGCTAGTTTGCTTTCCGTTTCGGCCAATTTCCTTTGTTCCGTTCATTGGCCGAAGTTTGGTGGAGGAGGGTTTATTTGCATTGTTGCAAATAGGCTTTTGTGGAGGGGGGTCTTTGCTTATTGTAGCATCATGATGGTTTTCATGATGTGCACCATCATTGACTTTTTCTTTCTCATCATGGTTGGACATTATGAGGTGATGATGGTGGTGTTGAGTGTGGTTTTGATATTGTGATGATGTTCTTTCATGATGGCTTTTGCATCATAGCCATTCCTCTTTCTCTCTCTTGTATGATAGAGTTTTTCCCACTCATGCTTTTGGTTTTCAATCTCATTCTCTCCTCTCTCCAAGGGTGTGGCCGGCCAGGTTATTCATGGGCTGTCCAAAAATTGTAGTGGGGTTTTTGTTGTTCATTTGATGCACAAAATATCCCCAAGCTCCTCCACATTTGTTCTTGTTTCATCCCTCCACCAAATGGCACCTCCTTAACCCCAAAATGAGACTTCTTCTCTACGCATTCTACAGCGAATCTTGGGCACGTCGAGTAGCCGGCTTCGTGCCCGAGTTGCCTCGGCATTGAGGTGGGAGCCCGTAAACAAAGTAGGCGATGTGGTGCACTTCCGGCGACGAGGAGGAGACGGGACTTTTCCGCAGGAGATCGGGACCATGACGAGAAGACCGGAGGACTTGGATCGTCGGTATATCTCTATTCCCTTTCTTGTAGATAGCTAGGACTAGTTAATGGTTCGATCCGGTTATAGTGCGCAGTGGTGCCGGTTTGCTAAGTCCGCAAAAATTAAAGTTATTCACCGCTTCCGCATTTGGCCGTAGGTTTGACGGCCGGGGCGCCGCCGTGCACTTACACACACTTCCTTAGTTGATTCCCCCACTCCTTCAATGGCAACTTCACAACCCCATGAGACAAACCATTCTACACTTAGCCTACAGCATTCTTGGGCACGTCGGCTCGCCAACTTCGTGCCCGAGTTGCCTCGGTCCAGAGGTGGGAGCCCGTAAAAGAACCCGGCGACGTGGTGCCCTTTCCGACGAGGAGGTGAAGACCGGAGATTCCGCGAGGAGATCAGGACGGAGGCCGGAGGCCGAAGGACACGGATCGCTTGGTATAGCTTTCTTCCCTTTTTCTAGTTTGCTAGTGTTAGGTTAATGGCCCGATCCGGGTTTATAGTGCACGGTAGTGCCGGTTTACAAGTTTTGTAAAAGTTTCGTTTCCGCATTCCGGCGTCGGAATGACTGCCGGGGCGCTGCCGTGCACTTACAGACTGTATACACTAGTCTACTCTGGAGTATCGATGCCCTGTCTCGAAACTCTCACGACTAGGGACCTTTTAAGGTGTGCTTATAGACCCCAGCTCCCACGTATATGATCGCCTTCATACTGCTGGCAGTCAAGCAAGAATCCTAGGGACTCTATCAACGTGTAATAGTGATCAGTAATGTCACCTAAAGCAGTACACAATGATAAAGATAAACCAGATAGCATACTATCATCTTGAGTAAGACTATCCTACCGGCATAGGTCCTTCCTCAATCATTACAATCACGTGCCTGTGATCCAATAATTGACTCTGAGAGCACTATATCCAACAATCTCCCACTTGCACTCAAGGCTAATTATTGCGATGTCACATACTCACAGCCCGTGTGATACTGAACATCCAACTCCTCTACTAATCAGTTTCACGAAGCCCGTTTGCGAAACTATTGCGTTCGAGGAATAGCCTCAGCGAGTGGATCCGTCCTGATGTTTCTTTCTATGTCTCTCTTTATCTCAAGTTCGCGGAGAAAGCCATCTCCCGAAATGAGCAATACCTGTCTTAGAATATGTTTGGATGTCTGATGGGACCTAGTTCATAAATGAACTCCAAATCCAAACTTCTTAGACTGTATCGTCAACTGAACTTAATCAGTATCCTGTGCCATGCCTCCCTCAGTATCCCCTTGGACCACCTGTCCAAAATACTGCCCCTTGTAAGAGGGAAAACTATAACTCTGACAGTCACTCTGTCATCCAGGTCACCTTGGAAGCCTGGAATGATAACCGTCCCCGGAAAGAGGCTTCCGTTATCATATCCCTAGAACATCCACTTATGTTCTAAAACCGCTTCCGAATGTTTCTCCAGGATTGGATTAATATCAACTTACTGCATCTCATGCAAAAACAACATCTGGTGTGGTACTTGACATCTCATGATTGACTCAATTGCCTAAGCAAGTGATCTACCAATCATGCACATCTCTCTCCCCTTTAATCTATAAGACACATTTAGAGAGGGTGACTCCATCACCTGTAGGTACATTACCGTGCCAGGAGTCGTCCATTCTAAAACACCTTTAGAATGCTGTCTAAGTACCCAGATTGGGAAACTACCCAAATCTAGATCTAAACCATAGATCTAGTAACCAGAATATCTGATATAATATCCAAGTCCTATGTGGAGAAACCACTGTGTGAAAACCAAAGTATAACCGATCGTAGTATAGGAATTTCACTTCCTACTCTGTGTATGTCATCCAAATACCAGGACATCACACCCTACTACCTTCTTAACAGATCCATCCCCTATTCTGACGAAGTCAAACCTATGACTGTCACATCAGAAAAAGATGATCTATCTCCGCTATATCTGCTTTAGTCTATAAATAGACATAAGCTACTTGTCCACTATGCTTCCGCTGCTCCCACTGACTACGACAACCCTCTGGCAGAGTCATATACACGTGCACTTCTAAAGCTAGTTTAGAACGACGCTATACTCATCCTCCTGCCGGGTCTCACAGTCTGGAACAACAGTAGTGTCAAGTCTGGGTAAACAAGAACCTCCCTGTCACCGTCCTTGAGGCTACCGGAGTACCTCTCGGGTGCCTGAGGTTACCCACCATATCTGCGGAGTGGAAAATGGAATGTCAAACCAGATTGAATCTTTAGGTTCTTATCAAATTTTCAGTAATCATTTGCGGTTCTGGAATCACTTCCAGTTCTACCATACTCCCACAACTGTTTTCTGAAAAAATCCATTTTTATTAAAACTGTGGCGAGTCAAGAACAATATCACTATTGATCTTCCAGATGGTAGAAAGTCAACCCCCGTCATAGCCCGGGTCAACCCACAAACAGCCATTACAGAAACGTGCCTTGAGTTATCCAGAGTCTGGTTTTAAGCATAAGCCAGACAACTCCCCATACCTTAACATTGTTAAGATATGAACTATTCTATATCCAATATAGAAACAGAGGCACTGATTTATTGGAACCAGATTCAAATCATGCAGCTGTGTCCAGTGCATGTCAACTAAATGGAAAGAGGCTGATCAGTATTACTCAACTTAGGAGTGCTTCCAATTATGAGTAATCTGAAAGAGAAGCAAGTTCTTTTAATCATTACTATCAACTGAATACCATACACAAGTATCTACATCCTCGATCACCTTGAAGAATCCTGATACTTGCAGCACCTGGTTCTCTACTTTACTCTTATACCTATAATTTCTCAAAACTTAAACCTTGCATTTCTATGAAACACATACCAAAAAACTAGAGAAGTCACAAGTAAACAGAATATAGTACGAGAACAAACCCCTCTGTCCTAATGGACACTGGACAATATACAATACTTTGTATAAGTCCCCTGAGTTGAATAACTCATTCGCTGTGTCTTAGATTGAAAACTGTACTTATGGTTATGAAGAATTACACCGCTGTTTAATGCTCCTTACCTAACCATCCACTGATATAGGTAAATTTCATGGACATAATTTCAAAAAGGTATATCTCACTCTATAAAAATAGACGTACAGAAATATCAATTTGAAATTGGTGCATAACAGCGGATATTCAAAACCAAAAATTCGCCGTCCGGCAAACAACCCAGGTGATTTCCTCAAATATCACCAATTACAACGAATTCCGATATAATGAGGATGATCACCTAATTCCTAATAACTTACTCCCACTCATCATCTGTAAAACCATACAGATGTGAGAATCAAACCTGGTAAATACATACCCTGGAGCAAGGGCTAATTGGGAAATCAGTTTTCTTTTAACAATACACAGTGAAACTGAAACATATGAATATTTCGAAGGGGTATCCAGGTATTCCTAGTAATGCCTCTTCCATTATCAGATTCATAACTCTAACCGTATATTTCTTTGCCATCTCTCCAAATCCCTTTATATGTCTTTAGTCATTACCTTCTGTACACCCCTTTAGGCCAAATGGTTTTCTTCCTTCCCTACCTTTCGGCACCAGCCTATGGTTTGGAAGAAGACTATCTAATAAGCATAATGGGTGTACTGTCCTAGTCCTAGGAGCACTCGCAACCCGAGAGAAGGTAAAGATAAAAGACAACTGAATAAAACCTTATTCCTATTTCTCCTGAACCAGAATCCATCCCCGAACTGGAACAAGTTCCTTTCGAGTTCGTATATAACCATACGATAGAATATCCAATAAACTGTGGATCTTCGTAGTGATATGGAGTGTTCTGGAGAAATACAAAGGTGATGTAGGATTGACGAAGAAATACTTGGTTTGGTCGTGAATAGCAGTCGCAATTTACTTTGCCCCTCTTACTAATCCCTTTATTTGTCTTTACTTAATACCTTCTGCACACCGTTTAGGCTAAATGGTTTTCTTCATTCCCTACCGTTCGGCACCAGCCTATGGTTTGGAAGAAGACTATCCAATTAGCGTAATGGGTGTACCGTCCTAATCCAAGGAGCACTCGCAACCTGAGAGAAGGTAAAAGGAAAAGACAACTGAATAGTCCTATTCGTTTTCTCCAGAACCGGAAACCATCCTCGAATAATTTCCTTTGAGTTCATATATAACCATACGATGGTTTTATCCAATGGAAGTGGACGTTCGTAGTAATACGAGGTGTCCTGGAGAAAAGGGTAAAAGTGGGAGTGGCAATGAGGTATGCAACTCTGACAATCCAAAAGCCAGTGTTATAAGAAGGTTCGGTCAACTTGGTCACTTGAGTCATAGTCAAGGGTCGGGTCATGGTCACTGCCAAAGAGAGAGAAAAGAAACACTCAGCGTGCACTCTAACCTAGATCAGAATGGTTATCACTTTATCTAATCAGGAAACCTCCCATTGTATCGTCAAATTCTCCTCCAAACCTGAAAGAAGAATTAATCGGGATCACCCGAGGAGTAAACCAACTCATCAGTGGGAATCGGGATCCAATTATCATCGCATGATAACATGATGGAATCCACTCGCGTGATCACACTCCAGAAGGTATGTGCATATCTGGAAAGTTTTAGTTTCTTTAGAAACTCCCGATGTGATTTTTACCCCATGCTCTTATGACCTTGACTAAGGCCAACAAATCATAAGTCACATGTCAAGTTCTACCCGTCATTGTCCAGGTTAATTGGAACCCACCCGTACAAGCTCTTGACTAGGGCTAACAAGGCTGTACGACTGTCCTAAACCAACGCATCTATCTATGCAGCAGAAAAGTAACAAATAGCTACCATACACAATGCCTTGACTAAGGCCAACAAACATAGCATGAATACTAAGTGCTACCCATCTGAAATGACGGAGGGCTACGAATGGTTTTTGGCCAAAAACCTTTAACGTAATGAACTTGATATCGTTGAAGGAACCGGATAGCTTTTATAAAAATATAGTGGCGAAAACCTTTACTAAAGAGGTCATTCCCGGTGAAGGGATCTCGGCTCTTTCCCCGTAGAATGAGGTGCAGGATATTCCAACTGAATACCACGATGCAAAGCAAAAGTAATCGACTATAGTGAAGTTATTGCCCTGACGCAAATTTCTGTCCAAGGGGTCACTCCCGGTGAAGGGATCTCGACCCTTGCCTCGTCGACTGAGGTGCTGGATATTCATAACCGAATACCACTGTGCAAAACAAAAGAGAATGCCCTTGCAATAGCAGCTTTTTGAAAAATGTTCCAACAATATCAGAATAGGTTTGTTTAGCTTGCATTGATCCGAATCAATGCAGTCCCATCAATTGATCACACCAATAAAGAGCGAAAATAATGATGTACGTATATGCCATCCGCATTCGCCACTGGGTCCTATCATCACCCGTTAGGTAACTTAACTAACGACAAAGCGAGGACTGGACTAGCGTGGATGCAAAACATATACAAAATTTACTAGTATATATATCAATATATAATATTCGCTCAAGGCGTGATAAAATGCAACATCACAGAAATGTAATAAGCATCACAGAACAATACAGATATCTGGGATCCCCGGGTTTCATAGAGCCGCTACTGAAACCCGACGTTCCCCTGGTCGTGTGGATAGCCTGTGCAATGAAATCCTAGACCCCTACGGGTGCGGCAAGTTACCTGCCAAAACCTGAAGCGAGGCAGCCCCCTTCAACAACGTGAATGGACCACCCAGCACTTCACGGAATCCGGTAGCTTGGGCATCCCTCCTTGGGTCAACCTATACCCCCTACGAGTGCGGCGAATAGCCCACCAATTCTAGAGTGAATCCCCCTCCGTCTCAACGCCATGAGATGTGGGCCCGTTGCCCTCTAGAACCCGGCTATCCGTGCACCCCTCCGCGGGGTAATCCTAGTATAGAAAGTAAAAATATATATACAACGGGTACATCGACCTCAGCCCGGTCGTGCCCCAAAAGAATAATATACAAACAGGCAGTGACGGCAGTCCACATGTCGGACGCTCGCCCCGCAATATCAAATGTACAAATACAACCAAACTGTACTACCATTGCATCCAGGCTATCCACCACGACAAATCCGCAACATCACAGCACAACACAGAACATCAACGTGAATGTCACGTTCGTAAATCCGTCTAAAAGGGCTATAGCAGTTAGACAGGATTTACCGATCAAATGACATTCACGGTCGAAGATATAATGTAAATACTGTGAACTAACATGTTTAAAATTTTCGATCGACAAAAATTCCCGAAGTGGGCCCCAAGCACAGTACCTAGTACTCAAATAAATCTGGGCCCAAACAAAAATTACCAGAAACCCCATTTCCAAGACAGAGAACTACTGAAGAAATTTGGTTCACAGAAGAGGTAAAATGGCGGCGGAACCGCGGCCAGAGCATGGGTTTGGCCGCGGTTCCGCGGCGGAACAGTAACCTCATGCGACCAAATTTTCACAGTATTCTTAGAATCTCCTGCACGTATTTCTGCAACACACCAAATATTTTTTTGACAACTAAAAAATTTCGACAGAAACTGTCAAGTTGGAAATGCAGTTTATGAAATTTTCGTCCGATCGATGTTCTAAACACGCTAGAGCAAGCTAGTAAAGGTTAATAGCGTGGATTTGATACCATGTAAGTCTACGGTAGCGCCCCGGCCGTCTGTCCGAGGCCAAAATGCGGAAACGGAACTTTTTCAAAACTAGAAAACCGGTGTTACCGTCTACTATAAACCCGGATCGGACCATTAACCTACTACTAGCTAACTAGAGAAAGGGTAGAGAGCTATACCGAGCGATCCGTGTCTTTCGGTCTTCGGCCACCATCCCGATCTCCTCGCGGAATCTCCGGTCTCGATCTCCTCGTTGAAAGGGCACCACATCGAGAAGTCTTTTTGCGGGCTCCTGCTTCATCCGAAGCAACTTGGGCACGAAGTGTGCTAGCCGACGTGTCCAAGGTGTTGTAGAGAATGTTTGTGATCACTTTGTCACTTTGCATCCACGGCTTGGATGGAGGTTGAAGGTGTTGCCATTGGAGGAAAACAATGAGCTAGAGGAAGAAGAAGAAGAAGAAGGCTTTCTCATCTTTTCTTTTCCTTTTGTGATGCTCTAATAAAATGAAAGAAAGAGGGATCAATAATATGAGAGCTATCCCTTCATGGCAGCCCCTTTCTCTCTCATGTTATCATATCAACACACATCCATCACATAAAGTGACACTTGCACAAGAAATGAGACCATGACTCATCTATGAAGCATATGTCTCATTTAATGCACAAAAGGATAATTTCTAGCTCATTATTTCCACCATCCAAACATTAATACAAATGTTTGGTCCAACAAAAAGATCCGGCAACATCTAAAGTAAACTCGTGACGGATCATAAGAATACCCCTCACCTGTATATACATACCAGCATCCGCATTCCGACTGAATGCGAATGCGATGAGACTAAAGTAATCCAACAAATCTAATACTAGGATCCGGCTTAAACCAAAGCCCACTAATATGATCCGTCCGATCATGATCCGTGCAATACCACACGTATATGATCGAACCCTGCCATATATCATACGGCCTCTACAACGTTTCGCCCGAAACTTGAGAAACTGTCTGTGGGGGACTCTAAAGACTCGTCAATATTTTGGCTGTGGATTTAACCACTAGCACGTCAGAGGTACTAGCTGTACATAACGGGCTACCAGGTATTGACCAAAAGGGAAGTCGATGAGCAAACTCATCCTGACATCCTACTGAGCCTGTCAGTGACAATATCTGTACAGACCCGTCCGTTCGTATATGAGCATCGCATGGCGGGCCTAGGGGGTTGGTAAAAGTCAGACCCCCAAAAGCGGTACAAGTCGTGTCGGGGTGTAGCCCAGAACACCCTGAGATACTACTGGAATACTTACCAGTAAATCTCCTGCCTTGGCCAAGGACTTCGTGTAATGGCTCTCCTAGACACAGCGCGACCTCACCCCCAATATCGGGAGAGACGAACCCCTGCCGATCCGCTCACTGCCTCCATGTGGCTCGGGAATGTACCTAACTAAAACCTGTTTGCACGACTCCTTTGAGCCGTGGTAGGGTAGTAATCAAAGCACAGTAGGAACTCACAAAAGACAAATGACGATCTCAGGTCGATGAACTAACCTGTACACATGTCACCAGGGAACTGCTATCTGACGCTAGGTATAATACCAACTAGCATGTTCCCGGCGAGTCCTGTCCGGTGTACTCATAACCCAATGACCACCTGTATACATCTTAGGTGAACCAACTGACACCAGTGGCTTGTGAGACTGGCCACCGCCCCTCGTTGGGGTCTCGACTGTATACATTAGTCTACTCTGGAGTATCGATGCCCTGTCTCGAAACTCCCACGACTAGGGACTTTTTAAGGATGTGCTTATAGACCCCAGCTCCCACATATATAATCGCCATCATACTGCTGGCAGTCAAGAAAGAATCCTAGGGGCTCTATCAACGCGTAATAGTGATCAGTAATGTCATCTAAAGCAGTACACGATGATAAAGATAAACCAGATAGCATACTATCATCTTGAGTAAGACTGTCCTACCGGCATAGGTCCTCCCTCAATCATTGCAATCACGTGCCTATGATCCAATAATTGACTCTGAGGGCACTATATCCAACATTCGTTATCCATGCTTCAGTTTATGAATAGACATAAGCAACTTGCACACCTTCCGCTACTTCCACTGACTACGATAACCCTCTGGCAAAGTCATATACATGTGCACTTCCAAAATCCCATTTGGAAAGACGTTATAGTCACCCACCTGCCAGATATCATAGCCGTGAACTACATCAGCGCCAAATCATATCTATATGGACTTCAACGTAGACACTGAAGTAAAAGTCACATCACAATCCACAACGGGTATTTGATGAAAAATCTTTACAACAAGTTTAGCCTTATTAGGTTAGTAGCTTTCCATCTGCACAGATCTCGAAAGATCTACTTGCTCCTAATGGGTTTTACCCTTTCAGGAGCATCCAGCAAGATCCAAAATCCATGACTTGCTGAAGTGCATGGAGTCCATCTTAGGTATGAAATACCTAGTCAACTGGATGTTACCACTTCCTATGACCTGCTGATAACAGATAGGGGGAACAACAGTGTCAAGCCATATCCGTATGGTTTTCAGCATAGACATTGAAGTAAAAGTCTCATCACAATCCATAACGGGTATTTGATGAAAAATCTTTACAACAAGTCCAGCCTTATTAGGTTAGTACCTTTTCACCTGCACAGACCTCGAAAGATCTATTTGCTCCAGATGGGTTTTACCCTTTCAGGAATACCCAGCAAAGTCCATAATCCATGATTTTCTGAAGTGCATGGAGTCCATCTTGGATATGAAGTATCTGGTCATCTGGAAGTTACCACTTCTTATGACCTACTGATAACTAGTAGAGTCATTATCACCATGATGCTGACCTCCCTATTACCGTCTACGAGAAAACCGAAGTATCTCTTGGGTGACTGAGGCCACCTACTAAAATCTGCGCAGTGGATAATGGTCTGTCAAGTCCAATTGAATCCTTAAGTTCTACTAAATTTTTGGTAACCGTTTGTGGTTTTGGAATCACTTCCAATTCTACCATACTCCCACTAATTTCTTTTGCAAAAAAATTCCTTTTATAAAAATGGTGGCGAGTCAAGAACAATGTAACCATTGATCTTGAAAATGGTAGAAAACAAAATCCTAGCGAATGCTTGAGATAATCCACAAACTGCCATTATCGAAGCGTGCCTTGAGTTTGTCCGGATTCTGCTTATAAACAGAAACCAGATAATTCCATATCTTAACAACCTCAAGATATGTAACCATTCTATGTCCATATAGAATCAAGGCACTAATTTAGATGGAACTAGATTCAAGTGTCATGCAGTTGTTTCCAGTGCATATCACCTGATGGAAAAAGGCCAATACAGCATTACTCATCAAGGAGCATACCCACGGATGAGTAACCTGCGAGAGAATCAAGTTCTCAATATTATTATGATAGAATACCTAGTATAAGTATCTACATCTTCGATCACCTCGAAGAATTCCGATACTTACAACATATGGTTCTTTACTTTATTCTTATATCTACAAACTTCTCAAAATATTTGGACCTTGCATTGCTACGAATGCGTGTCTAAAACCAGAGACCTCATAGGTAAACCTGAATGAAGTAAGAGTACCAACCCCTTGTCCCTAAGGACACTGGACAACATACATTTCCATGTATAAGTCCCAAGAGTATACCAACTCAAATTCTGTGTTTTGTAAATTGAAAACTGTATCTTGGTTAAGAATGTCTTACACCGTTATTCAATGCACCTTACCTTATCCTCAACTGATAAAGGTAAATATTTACAACACAATTGTCAAAATGTATATCTCACTTTATAAAATAAAGGTACATATATTTCATTTTAAAATTTGGTGCATAACAACGGTTATTCGAAACCAAATATTTGCCATCAGGCAAAAGCCATGAGATTTAATCCAATATCACCAATTGCAACGAATTCCGATATTGAGTATCAAATCGCCCATTTCCCAATATTCTACTCCCACTCAATATTTATAATACCATCCAGATATGAGATCCAAATCTGGTAAATACATACCCTGGAGTCAAAATTGATTGGGAAAACAGTTCTCTTTTACAAGTACACAGAAAAACTGAAACATGAAAATGTTTCATAGAGGGTGGTCATGTATTCCTAGTAATGCCTTTTCCATTATCTAGATTTATGACCGTATTCGAAATTTCCTTTGCCCTTACTTCAATCCCTTTATATGTCTCTATATCTTATCTTCTGTATACCGCACTTAGGCTAATTAATTTTCTTCCTTCCCTACATTTCGGCACCAGACTAAGGTTTGGAAGAAGACTATCCAATAAGCGTAATCGGTGTACTCTCCTAATACAAGGAGCTCTCTCAACCTGAGAGAAGGTAAAGAGAAGAGACAACCGAATAATCCTATTAAATTTCTTCAGAACCTGTGGTCATCCTCGATTGAAGTAACTTTTTCGAGTTCGTATATAACTATACGATGGTCGTTCCATGTAATTTGGATCATCGAAGTGATACGACGTGTTCTGAAGAAATGCAAAGGGTAGAGTAGGAGTGGCAGGGATATGTGCGACTTTGTCATGAATCATGAATCTAAAACCTAAGGGTGCAAGAAGGTTCGGTTAATTTGGTTCATGAGTTTTTAAGGTAAGTCATGGGTCGTTGTACCAGAGAGAGAGAAAATAAACACTCAGCGTGCACTCTATAAAGATTAAATTGGTTATCACTTTATCTAATCAGGATGGCTCCCATTGTTTCCTTGAATTCTCTTTCAAACCCTAAAAGGAGAACTAGTCGGGATTATTTACACTTTACAAGTTCGCTAACCATTCAGCCAGACAAGTATTGGTACTCCGAGGGAGGTCCCTCGTTCTTTCGCACGGACCCAATTAATATATTGTTTCCGCAGAGGTGTAACCTCGTTAACACTTTCTAGAAACCTAATAGGTTAGCTAATTATGAAGTGAAAAATCTCCCGAGGAGTAATACATACTCATCAGTGGGAATTAGGACCCAACTATCATTGTGTGATAACTTTGACGGAAGCCGACCAAAATTACCACACTCCAGAAAGTATGCGCAAACTAGTCAAGTTTCCCGTATGTTTGAAACTCCAAATATGGTTTTCCCCCAAGCGTTTTATGACCTTGACGAAGGCCAACAAATCATAAGTCGCAAGTCAAGTTCTACCCGTCATTGTCCTGATTAATCTAAACCCACCCGCACTCGTCCTTGACGAAGGCCAACAAGGCTGTAGGACTGTCCTAGATTAATGCACCTTAATGCTGCAGAAAAGTAACACATAGCTACCATACACTATGCCATGACGAAGGCCAACAAACATAGCATGAATACTATACGTCATCCGTCTGAAATGATGGAGGGCTACGGCTGTTTTTTGGCGAAAAATCTTTAACGTAATGAACTTGATATCGTTGAAGGGACTCGAGTGGCTTTGAAATGGAGTGGCTTAAGCTATGCTTTTTAAAATTAGTAACATAAACTTTTGCTTAAGAGCGAACTCCCAGTGAAGGAATCAAGGCTCTTCCCTCATAGAATGAGGTGCAGGATATTCCTAACCGAATACCTCTATGCAAAGCAAAAGAATACGACTATGAGTTTTGAAGAAAACCAAGTAGTTTTAAAATTGTTTCCGACAACATCATTTAGGTTTATTTTCCTTGCATTATTTAGATAATGTGTTCCCATCATTTTAAGTTTCCAAGCCACAAAAGAAACAACCAAAATAACATGCTTTTTATATGCCATCAGCATTCACCACGGGGCCCCGTCATGCACCGTTAGGTTACTTAACTAATGGCAGAGCGGGGGAAGGACTAACACGGATGCAAAACATATATAAGCATCTACTAAATATAATATATATATATATATATCAACATCGTAGACAGATAATAGTCATCACAAGCATGTGAACAACAATATGGAATAGCGGATAATCTAGGAGCCCCGCGTTTCATTTGAGCCATAAATGAGACGCGACGTTCCCCGGTCGTGTGGATAGCCCATACAAAGTCGATCCTAGACCCTTATGAGTGCGGCAATCCACCTGCCAATTCTAGAAACTGGGCTACACGCCCTCAACAAAGTGAGTCGGTCACCCGCCATTTTCTAGAATTCGGTGACTTGTGCATCCCTCCGCGGATCAATCCTATACCCCCTACAAGTGCGGCGAATAGCCTGCTAATTCTAAAGTAAGGCCCCCCGGTCTCAACTCCATAAGATGCGGGCCCGTTGCCCTTTAGAATCCGGCTATTGAAGCACTCCTCCGTGGGGTAATCCTAGTATAGAAATGAAATATATGTACAAGGGTGATAACGACCGCAACCTGGTCGAGTCCTAATAAAAGAATATACATAACGGCAGAAACGGCTGTCCATAAGTCGGACGCTCGCCCTGCAATAATGAATATACAAACTGAATCAAAACTGTACAATCAATATTGCACTAAGGGCTATCCCACACAACAATCCCCACGAATCATAACCGGATATATATATAACCACAGAAGCAAGCAACACCAGAATGTGTGCAACCCCGTCTAAATGAACATATAGCAATTAGACGACGTTCAGCAACACATATATCACAGATATCGACGATGCAAAAGTTTTGAGTTTTTAAAACTCCCGAGTTGTCCCAAAGCTAAGATGACACAAAGTGAAATCTGGGACAAAACAAACAACACCAAAAATACCAATTTACAAAACCCAAGACACAGCATGAAAACGAGCTCCAAAGGTGAATAGTAAAAAGGTGAGGCCGGCCAAATCACAATTTCTGGCGATTCAAACATGATGAAATGTGCTCATTTTCATTGTGTGTCTCTATCTGGTCAAGAGTTAGCTTCTGCACTTGTTTAAAAAAAAATTTAGAGACCAAAAAGTTTTCTGAACGAAAACCGGTTTTCGGAGTTTTTCGGTTTTGAAACTAAAGTATCGTCTAACACTAGTTTGGGATATTTGGGTGGCTCTAATACCATGTTAGAGTCCGGCACCTACGTCGCGGAGGCCGCGGGCGAGGCGGAAGCGAAAACAAAAACTTTTTGTGGGCACCGGACATGCAAACCCAAGAATTCGATCCAAACACTCTAAACTAGAAAACTAAAACAAAGAAGGTTGAGAAACTACAACCTTTTTCGCATGTCCACCTAATTGTGGAAGACCCCTCCAAGCTCGCAGCTGACGGAATCGCGCTTGAAGATCGACCGCCCTCGCCAAAGACGATCCACCCGAGGGAAACCGGAGGAGGCTGTAACCGATGATCCAAACACGCTAAGTGTGGATGGTCGGTGATGTAAGAATTTTTCACTAAAAGGTTCTCTCATAAACCATTCTCAAAAGAAGAGCAAGAAGAAGGAGGATAAGTGAATGAAGCATGAAATCACAAGATGAAAAATCATCATCATCTAAATGAAAAGAGAATGGCTAAATAAAAACTACAACCATGAAGCAATAATGCATCAATAAATGCACACCACTATCCAAGCCATCCCTCATCACTATGCTTCATTAAAACCCATTTTCGACCTCATTTCCTTATTTGATTTTCCAAATGAAAATCAAATATGAGGTGTCCATTTTCTAGAAGTATTCCTGTATAAATACGGAATGCTTCACCTGGTATATGTATCGCTACATATACGCATATCCGTATAAAAATACAGATAGCACCAAAGAGAGAAAATAAATAGGGAACAATAATACTAAAATATATGTATCAAAATACATATATAAATTATTAAATCAAAACTTGATTTAATATTCCGGCTTAATCCTAAGCCGGCTAGTATTATCAACCGCCCGATTAAAATCCATGTATCCCATACACGTATTTAATCGGACCCCTGCACGTACCGTACGACTCCTACATCTTTCGCCTGAGCCAGAAAAACCCTCTGTGTAGGACTCTAAAGACTCGACAATACGCTGGCAGTGGGTTTAACCACAAGCACGTTAGCGACACTGGCTGTACGTAATGGCTACCCAGGTACTTGTCGAAAGGGGGGTCGATAATCAAGTACGTCCTTACCTTACTGAGCCTGAATGTGACAATCTTCATACAGTCCGGTCTCTTCGTCAAAGAGTATCGCATATCGGGTCTAGGGGATGGATAATGTCAGACCCCTAATAACCTGATAAGTCGTGTCTGAGTCAAGCTCATCACCAACAGAGATATTACTGATCAACCATCAGTAAATCTCATCCACCATGGCCATGGATTTCTAGTGATAGATGACTGAACACAGCGCGACATTGACTCCTAATACCAGGAGAGACGAATCGCTGACAATCGACCACTGCCTCTATGTGGCTCGGGACTGTACCCAATTAAAACCTATTTGCACTACTCTTTTGAGCCGTGGTAGGGTAGTAATCAAAGTATAGTGGGAACTCACACGAGACAAATGACGATTTCAGGTCAAAGGACTAACCTGTACTCATGCCACCTGAGAACTTCCATCTGATAATAGATATAATACCATCTAGAAGTTCTCAGCGAGTCCGTACGGTGTACTCACATCCAGTGAGCACCTGTATACTATCTTAGGTGACACAACACCAATGGCTTGTGAGACCGGCCACCGTCCCTCGTCGGGGTCTAGAAGCGTATACACAAGTCTACTCTGGAATATCGATACCCAGTCTCGATACTCCCACGACTAGGGACATTTAAGGATGCGCTTATGAAAAACCCAGCTCCCACATATATGATCGTCATCACAATTCCGGTCGTCAAGCAACAATCCTACGGGCTTCATCAATGATGAAGATAAACCAGATAGCATACTATCATCTCGAGTAAGACTGTTATACCTGTATAGGTCCTTCCTCAATTATCATAATCGCCTATTTGCAATCATAATAATTTCCTTGAGGGCACTATATCCAACATATACTTGGAATTTAGAACATGCATAATTAGGATTTAAAAAATTCAAGAGAGCTCTTGTAACATTTTGAAAATTAGAAATAAATAAAATTAATTAATTTAATAATAAAATGATAAATCAAAAAGTTATTAAAAACAAATAAGTCAATTTCATAAGATGTATGTAAAACAATTTAAATAAAAAAATTTAGTATGCAACATAAATGAATTATAAGGGTTTTAAGGTAAACTTTAGCTTCATTTTAATAAAATGAGTGTTTTATAATAAACTAAGTTGTGAGGGGTTTCTAGGTAAAGTTTAGGATTTTGTGCAAATGGGAATTGGTTAAGGGTGTAAATGAAAAAGGGTAGAAAACCATTTAGTTCAGAATTTTATTGTTAATTAAAATAAAAAATTAGGAGATAAGTAGTGACACCTCTTACTTTCATGCACTCACACACACCTACACCTCCTCCTTGCATGAAGATGGCACATCTAATTCCTTGACACCTCCTCCTACCACCTCCTTCTTCCCATCACCATATATATAAACTTGGTTCAGATCATTTAGCAAGTTTAATTTCTGAAAATTAAAAGAGAGGAAAGGAAAATTAAGAACAAACATAGATGAATAAAGGAAAGAAGAAGAGCTAGACAAGGAATTCATCACCGTCAAGCTAGGACAAGGGGCTTAGCATCTTGGAGGGGTTATTCCAACAAAATATTGTGGGTAATATTTTTAATCATAGCAGGAGTTTAGGTTCTTTAATTAGTTTAATTTGAAATGAACAAGTTCTATAATTTCGTATTTTTAGGAAAACTTAGCTTTTTAGTAATCTGCTGTTAGTCAGAATAAAATCAACTTAATAAAACAGTGCTAAAATGATATATTTGGAACATAGAGCAAACCATAGGAACACGAACTAGGGGGCTCGGATTTGGGCCGGCGACCTATAGGATAATTCCGGCGTCGCCGGATTTCTTGGTGTTTTGGATCTTGTGGATTTCAGGGTAGGTCTCTATGAAGGTATTATGATACTTGGTATTGTTTATTTAAGCTAATTTAACAGTATATGAAATCTGGGAGTTAATATCTGAAATGGGGTTAAAACGTTTAAAACACGACACGGACGTTTCGTAATACGATTCTGTTTTCTGTTACGAAACTGCGTTTAATTAAATCCAGTTAGTATAAGTGTTTGATAGGTTGCGATAATCATACTTAGTATAGCTAATACGTAAAACTGGTATTTTCATGTTTTCGCCGTATCGGAGTTTAGCTGTTCTTATACAAGTTAATTCCGATAATAGTTTCGAATACGAAAACTTCGGAGGCCGCAAGGAAAGGAAATGGATTGGTGATCTGAGTTGATTCGACGTATTCCGGTGAGTAGACTAAACATATACCGGGAGATTTTGTATGGATGGCGTGATACGCCCGTAGTTAAGTAAATAAAAATGGGCTTTTGTTTGTTAAATTGATCATATGCATTCATATAGATATATATACATCGCCATGTTAATAATTGTTAGAACACTGCACAGTTATCGACGAGTTATACCGCACCTGCACAAATCTACATGTTACACTATACCTCGTCGATATTAACATGTCAAATATACACTTAGTACTTATTATACTAAATAGGATTCCCATCATACCTTGAACATCAAGAATGGTAGTTATTTTTCATAAACATTATCATATTTTATCTCCAAGTATGTGTAGTTCTGATATAAAATGCATTGGATTACCATGGATTTATGGCTTTGAGTTTTTAAACACTAGCGAAAGAATTCAATGATTTTTATGATAAATGTGACATGTCCACCATGAAATGTCGTTGTTTTGATTTGGTTTTGTTCCGAACCGGGTGGGGTAGATATACGGTTGCGGAATTTCTTACGTATATCCGAGCTGGGTGGGGTGGCTATACAGCCGGATTATAGTGGACCCGGTCGGGGCCGAGGGGTAGGGGCCGCACTTTAGGCAGTGAGCCTAACGAGGATACTCGATTCCGGAGTCAGTGGTAAACACGGAGGATATCTTTGTGATAAATGGTAGTATGCTACTTGGTTTGTCTCTGCTTTAATATGTGCATGTGTTTCTTTTAGCATATCGCTTATATACATATTAGTAGAGCCCTTAGGATCTTTACTTGATTACCAGCGTTGTGATAGCGCTCACACTCGTGGGGGCTGGGTAATCCATAAGCACATCCTTATACAGGTCCCTGTCGTTGGACTATCGAGACAGGGAATCGATACTCCGGAGTAGACTAGCGTATGCGCTTCTCATCCCAGCGTGGGAGACGGTCTGTCCCACAGCTGTCAGTACGTCGTACTTGAGATAGTATGCGGGTGCTCGTTAGGTTACGAGTAAACTGGACAGGACTCGTCGGGAACTGTTGGTTGGTATTATACCTATCGTCAGTTATCAGTTCCCAGGTGACATGAGTACAGCTTAGTCCGCTGACTTGACACTGTCACTTCGCCTCGAGTATGTTCCCACTGTACTTTGATTACTACCCTACCGCGGCTCAAAGGAGTCGTGCAAACAGGTAGTAGTTGGGTGCAGTCCCGAAGCACATGGAGGCAGTGACGGTTAGACAGGATTCGTCTCTCCCGGTATTGGGGGTTGACATCGCGCTGTGTCTAGGAGAGCCATTACACGAGTAGTCCCTGGCCAGGGCAAGCGAGATATACTGGTAGGTTTCCAGTGTTATCTCAGGGTGTTCTGGGCTACACTCCGACACGACTTATACCGCTATTAGGGGACTGACGTTCACCACCCCGTAGGCCCGCCATGCGATGTATCAGACGAACAGACCGGACTGTACGGAGACTGTCACATACAGGCTCAGTAGGAGTTCAGATGGGTTCACCTCATCAGTCTTCTTATCGGCATCTACCTGGGGACCGTTACGTACAGCTAGTGCCGCTTGCGGTCTGTGGTTAAACCGACTGCCAGCGTAGTGTCGAGTCTTTAGAGTCCCACACAGAGAGCTATTCGCCTTTAGGCAAAATGAGTAGAGGTCGCATGGTTTTGCGACAGGGTTCGCTCACATCCGCGCACTTGTGCACGTTTGCTGTCCGGACAGCTTATACTGGCGGGCTTTGGTTTAAGCCAGATCCTAGTATATGATTTGGGATTGGTTTTATCT
This sequence comes from Agapanthus africanus, assembly GCA_030015575.1. Lineage (NCBI taxonomy): Eukaryota > Viridiplantae > Streptophyta > Magnoliopsida > Asparagales > Amaryllidaceae > Agapanthus > Agapanthus africanus. The sequence continues at coordinate 159,898,343 of CM057350.1, read as the reverse complement.
CTTTGTATTCGTGTTCTTCGGATCACGAATACGGGTGTGTATGCACAGTTGATTGAGACAGAGGGAGAGGACTTTGATTAGGGTTAATGACCATTGTCATTTTGCTAACCCTAATGCTTATGTGTGTATTATGGTTAATTGAAATTAGTTTAATATAATTGTACATGGTTAGGCTTGTTGACCATTTGACATTCTTGACTTGTTGACCTAGGTTGACAATTTGACCATCATCATTTCATTTGAAAGATGCTCTTTGATCCTTGCAATTTGCATTAAAATTGAAATGATAATGGTCATGTCTTGATTAAGCCATGACAATTATCTCACTAATTTTCAATTTACAATAATTCACACATATATGTGAGAATGCTTCATTATTCTCTCATTCTATCATATACTTTCTCTCTCTTGTTCTTCCTCTCCCTCAAGCTCTCCCCTCTCATGTGTTGAGAAACACTTGAGCTTGAGAAAAACCTCTTCTTGATAATCTCTACTCTCATCTAAGGTACTAGGATTAACACTTCTAGCACTTTAGTTGCTTCTAGCTTAGAGTTGAAGCCAAAGGTTGAGGCTCTCGGGTGGATCCTTCTTCGACTCAAGAAGACAACAAGGAGATCACTTCCGTTCACTACAAGGAGCAAGGAGAGAAGGACATAAAGCCCAAGGTATAACCTTTCTTCCATGTAGCTAATTTCTAGTTAGCTTTAGTTAGTTTTTGTTCAGCAAAGATCCTTCTTTTGTTAGTCCATGTTGCCTAGCATGATAAAAATCCGATTTTTATTCCGTTTTCGCCTCCCCGCAAGCACCGGGGTGGCCAACGTGGACTGACAGTGGTATCAGAGCCTAACTAAACATAAACTAGCTAGGTAGTAAAGTGTATGGAAGTTTGATCGGAAAAATCGCAAAACCAAAACATCAAAACCCTAAGTTTCTGTTGAAATTTTTTCTGCTCTAAAAATAAAAAATCATACGTCAAAAATCATCTCAGGGTTTTGTGAAGAAAGCCACAAAAAACGATCAAGTGAATCGCTCAAAGAGCGGCGGTTCCGCGGCAAAAGCATGCCTTTTGCCGCGGAACCGCGGCCGTTTTGAGTCTGTTCTGGATCGAGTTTGGTGCAGTGTTCTTCTGGCATGGTTTTGGGATTTTTAAGATGGTTTATTTGTTCCCAGGTTTTCCAGAAAAGAAATTTGTTTTTGGGGGCCTATAAATCCGTATTTTTGATCGAACTTCACTACACTTTGACTAAAGGGTTATATCTGTGATGTATATATGTATTGAACGTCCGGTAATCGCTATACGTCGATTAGTGGGGGTTATACATATCTGTGATCTGTGTTTGTTGATGGAATGTGTATATGAATGCGTTGGATTGTCGCGGGTGAATAGCCGGGGTGGATGTGAGATGAGTGTTTCTTTTTCTTTCATTCATGTAATATGTAAATTGATGTATTATTATTTGTTTGGCCGCACAACCGGGTCGGGGTTGTAGCCGTCATTGTATAATTCTTTTTACTGTTTTTGCTCCTAGGATAGACCCATGGAGGGGGTGCACAAACTACCGGGTATCTCAAAGTGACGAGTGGCCTACTCACGGTGTTGAGGGAGGTTGCTTCGCTTCGGGTACTTGGCGGGTAGTTTGCCGCACCCGTAGGGGTCTTGGGTGGGGTATTGGCTATTCACCGCGACCGTGTAATCCGCTTTTCGTTGCAGGCTCGAACGGATTGCGGATTCCTAGTATATCCAATGTATTCATCTGTGATCTGTAATGTCTATCATTGCTATATATCTATATACTATAACTATTTAGGCGTTGCTTATGTTTTACAACCGCGCTAGCCCAGCCCCCGCTCTGTCGTTAGTTAAGTAACCTAACGGGTGATGACGGGGCCCCGTGGCGAATGCGAATGGCATAAGCGTATGTCATATTTTGGTTGTTTTCTGCAATGGTAGGCTTAAATGATGGGACGCATTAAAAGAACTAATGCAAGAAAATAAACCAAGTAAAAGTCGATTGGAACACTTTGAAAACCACTCAGTTATTTTCAAAACTAAACTTTTAAACGCGGAGCTTGAACCACTCCTTTTAAAAGCTATCTCGTTCCATCGATTATATCAAGTTCACTACGTTCACGGTTTCGCCAAAACCATTCTTAGCCCTCCATCATTTCAGTTAAATGTTCGGTAGTATTCAAGCTATGTATTTTGACCTCACGCCAAGGCATAGTGATTGGTAGCTGCTGGATATTTATCTGTTGCATAGATAGAATGCGTTGGTTTGAGACAGTCGTACTGCCATTTTGGCCTACGTCAAGGGTAGGTACGGGTGGGTTCAAATTAACCAGGATAATGATGGGAAGAACTTGACATGTGACTTATGACATTTTGACCTCACGCCAAGGTCATAAGAGCATGGGGCAAAAATCCACATTGGGAGTTTCATAAGTACTGAAACTTGCTAGCGCTGCATACCATTTGGAGTGTGATGATTCTGGTAAGATTCCTTCGGTTTTATCACGCGATGATATTTGGATCCCGATCCTACTGTGAGTATATGCCACTCCTCGGGAAAGCTCTCACTTAACGATCAATGCTATAAACCTAGTAGGTGTCTAGAAAGGTGTTAGCGGGGCTACGCCCATAGGGAAAAGTGGTTACTTAATTAAGGAACTTCGCGAAAGCGTTGGAAAACCTCTCTCGAAGTACCGACACTGGCCTGGCCGAACGGTTAAGCAAGTATTGTACGGTGAGATTGATCCCGACTAATTCTTTCTTTATGGTTTGAGAAGGGATTCGAGAGACAGTGGGAGCCATCCTGTTTAGACAAACTAAAAACCACTCTAAACTTGCAAGAGCATCATGCTAAAGTGTTTCTTTTCTCTCTCCTAATTGCAGCGACCATTCAAGATGACCGGACTTAAGTTATTACTAGATAAAAACATACTGACAGGGCCAAACTACAAAGATTGGCTCAGGAATGTCAAGATGGCAATCACTTACGACAAGTTGGGGTATCTCCTTACCACCAAAGCTCCCCCTGTCCCAGGTCCCAAAACCAGTGTCGCGGATAGGGAAATCCGTAAGACCTGGGAAATGGATTGCGCGAAGGCCAAATGCCTCGTACTTGCCTCGATGGACAACGAACATCAGAGGAGGCACGAGAATATGGACCTAGAGTCCATATTTCTTCATACAAAAGAACTGTATGGAGAGCAGTCTCGTATCGCCAGATACGAAGTGTCGAAGAAGTTGTTTTCGGCAAGGTTGGCCGTCGGATCATCGGTAGCGGAACACGTGCTTAAGATGATTGGCTACATAGAGGAGCTCGCGGAACTTGGGACCACGTTGGAGAATGAGCTCTATACGGACTTGATTCTCCAGTCCCTTCCTTCCACTTACGCCCAGTTCATCCTGAACTTCAACTTACAGGAAAAGGAAGTTGAACTTTCAGAGCTCCTCAACATGCTGAGGAGTGCAGAGGGCACCCTACAGAAAGGTAGGGAGACATCCACTTTGTTTGTAAGAGGATCTTCCTCTTCTAGGTCCAGGGCGAAAGCCAAGGGCAAGAAGAAGAAAGCCCCCGCCAAACCAAGAGGCGGTGTCAGTAAAGTGGATACAAAGGGAAAAAGAAAGGCAACAAAGGTAGCGGGAAAGCTGGTGGGGAAGGAAGAATGCTTCTACTGTCACAAAAGTGGACACTGGTAACAGGATTGCAAGGCTTGGAAGGCCAGAACCCAGGATCTGAAGCAAGTTGCGGCTTCAGCTTCAGGTGTGTATGTTATTGAAAACTGTCTATCAATAAACTCTACATCCTGGGTATTGGATACCGGATCAGGATCTCATATCTGTAATTCTTTGCAGGCGTTGAGAAAGCGTAGAGTTTTGAAGGCAGGTGACATGACCCTCAGAGTTGCAAACGGAGCTAGCATGGATGCTGAGGCCGTGGGGGATTATCACCTGGGATTGTCAGATGGACACTTTTTGGTTTTGCGTAGTTGTTATTTTGTACCAAATGCAACCTGTAATATCATTTCTGTATCTTTATTATCTAAAGAAGGTTATGAATTTGCATTTGTAAGTAATGTAGTGAACATTCACCTTAATCAAGTTTTGATTGGGTCAGGTACATTAAACAACAGTATATACGTATTAAACCAATCACAGATTTTCAATGTCCAGAATACACACAAAAGAAAGTCTCCAGAAATCAATAAAACTTTCTTATGGCATTGTAGACTGGGTCACATCAATGAGAGAAGGTTGACTAAGTTACATGCAGAAGGATATTTGGATCCGTTCAAATATCAATCGTATGCAACTTGTCAATCCTGTCTCAAAGGAAAGATGACAAAGACTCCGTTCACTGGACACGGAGTAAGAGCGAGCGAGCTCTTAGGACTCGTACACAGCGACGTGTGCGGTCCAATGTCTACACATGCACGAAGCGGTTATTCTTACTTCATTACTTTTATGGATGATTTTTCAAGATTCGGACATGTCTTCTTAATGAAGTATAAATCAGAAGCTTTTGAGAAATTCCAGGAATACAAGAATGAAGTAGAAAAACAAACAGGCAAAAGTATCAAGACACTAAGATCTGATCGAGGTGGAGAATACTTGAGTGCCGAGTTCCTGAGTTACTTAAAAGAGAATGGAATTCTCTCTCATCTTACTCCTCCATACACTCCGCAACATAACGGTGTATCGGAGAGACGGAACGAACCCTATTGGATATGGTACGGTCCATGATGAGTAACGCTGAGTTACCGCGATCGTTCTGGGGATATGCGCTAGAATCAGCTGCATACCTTTTGAACCGAGTTCCCACTAAGACTGTGCCTACCACACCATATGAGTTATGGAGTGGGAAGAAACCCTATCTTCAATACCTGAAGATTTGGGGATGTCCAGCTTATGTCAAAAAGCAGCATACGGACAAACTAGAGGCATGCTCAGTACTGTGCAAGTTTATGGGATACCCAAAGAACTCCAGGGGGTATCTTTTTTATTACGCAGAGGAACAAAAAGTCCTTGTTTCTCGTAATGCCCATTTTCTGGAACATCAGTTCTTAGAAAAAGAAATAAGTGGGAGCGCAATAGAACTGGAAGAAATTCCAGAACCACAAGCTATTGCTGAAAGCTTAGTAGAACCAGAGGGTTCGAAAGATCAGGACATTCCCACGCCACTCCGCAGGAGTAGTAGGCAGTCTCATCCGCCCGAGAGATACTACGGTTTTCTCATAGACGGGAATAGAGAGGATTGCATCATAGATTGTGATGAGCCTACTAGCTTCCAGCAAGCCATTCAGAGCGTTGACTCGGTAAAATGGCTGGATGCAATGCGGACCGAAATGGAGTCCATGTACACCAACAAAGTATGGACGTTGGACATTGCTCCAGATGGGGTAAAACCCGTAGGATGCAAGTGGATCTTCAAAAGGAAGATTGGTATAGATGGACAGGTTGAGACCTATAAAGCTAGACTGGTTGCAAAGGGTTTTCGTCAGCGACCTGGTTTGGACTATGACGAAACCTTTTCTCCAGTAGCTATGCTGAAATCCATTCGGATCCTTCTTGCCATTGCTGCCTTCCATGATTATGAAATTTGGCAGATGGACGTAAAGACCGCTTTTCTAAATGGACATTTAGAGGAGTGTGTCTATATGGACCAGCCAGAGGGTTTCATTCAGAGTGGGAGCAGCGGAAAGGTGTGCAAGTTGCTTAAGTCCATTTATGGACTGAAGCAGGCATCGCGGAGTTGGAACATCTGTTTTGATGAGACGGTCAAGGAATTTGGCTTTATCAAAAATCCAGATGAACCATGCATCTATTATAGATTTGTAGCGAGAACTGTAGTAATCCTCGTTTTATACGTGGATGACATTCTCTTAATAGGAAATGACATTTTTATGCTACAATCTGTCAAGGGGTTCTTGTCACACAGGTTCTCCATGAAAGACCTAGGTGATGCCTCATACATTCTAGGGATCCGGATCTACCGTGACAGATCCAAGAGGATTTTAGAACTTTCACAGTCCAGGTACATCGACACAATACTGAAAAGATTCAGTATGGAAGATTCCAAGCGCGGTAATCTACCGGCTTGTCACGGGATCACCCTCTCCAAAGAGATGTCTCCCAAGACTGATTTGGAGAGGGATCGCATGTCTATTATACCCTACGCTTCTGCGGTAGGCTCTATAATGTATGTGATGTTATGTACCGGACCAGATGTGGCTTATGCACTGAGTGTGGTAAGCAGGTATCAGTCAAACCCTGGGGAGAAACATTGGATAGCAGTAAAGAACATTCTCAAGTACCTGAGAAGGACTAAGGAGATGTTTTTGGTGTATGGCGGAAAAGACCTCCAGATTGAGGCCTTTGCTGACTCCAGCTTCCAGAGTGACAAGGATGATTCCAAGTCCATGTCGGGTTTTGTCTTTATCCTCAATGGAGGGGCGGTGTGTTGGAAGAGCTCCAAACAGGAAACCGTTGCTGACTCGACTATGGAAGCGGAATACATCGCTGCATCTGATGCCGCAAAAGAAGCTGTCTGGATGTGGAAGTTCTTGAAAGAACTTCAGGTGGTTCCTTCCATTGTTGATCCAATACCTCTGTATTGCGACAACAACGGGGCTATAGCTTTAGTGAAGGAACCCAGGTCCCATCAGAAATCCAGACACATCTTGAGGCGGTATCACTTGATCAGGGAGATCGTGGATCGCCAGGAGATTGAGGTTCGGAGGGTTGCTTCAGAAGATAACACTGCAGATCCATTCACGAAGGCTTTACCCCAAACTCAGTTCAAGCGGCTGATCGAGATGATAGGTCTTCGATACGCCAGTACATGGCCTTAGTGCAAGTGGGAGATTGTTAGTGTATATGCTCTAGAGGCCATTACTGTATCATACTAGTATGTATATTACTTGATGGAAGCTTGGGATATTCACAGTTGTATATACAATCTTGCTCGAAATGGTAGTATGCTACTTGGTTTGTCTCTGCTTTAATATGTGCATGTGTTTCTTTTAGCATATCGCTTATATACATAATAGTAGAGCCCTTAGGATCTTTGCTTGATTACCAGCGTTGTGATGGCGCTCACACTCGTGGGGGCTGGGTAATCCATAAGCACATCCTTATACAGGTCCCTGGTCGTTGGACTATCGAGACAGGGCATCGATACTCCAGAGTAGACTAGCGTATGCGCTTCTCATCCCAGCGTGGGAGACGGTCTGTCCCACAGCCGTCAGTACGTCGTACTTGAGATAGTATGCGGGTGCTCGTTAGGTTACGAGTACACTGGACAGGACTCGTCGGGAACTGTTGGTTGGTATTATACCTATCGTCAGTTATCAGTTCCCAGGTGACATGTGTACAGCTTAGTCCGCTGACTTGACACTGTCACTTCGCCTCGAGTGTGTTCCCACTGTACTTTGATTACTACCCTACCACGGCTCAAAGGAGTCGTGCAAACAGCTAGTAGTTGGGTGCAGTCCCGAAGCACTTGGAGGCAGTGACGATTAGACAGGATTCGTCTCTCCCGGTATTGGGGGTTGACATCGCGTTGTGTCTAGGAGAGCCATTACACGAGTAGTCCCTGGCCAGGGCAAGCGAGATATACTGGTAGGTTTCCAGTGTTATCTCAGGGTGTTCTGGGCTACACTCCGACACAACTTGTACCGCTATTAGGGGACTGACGTTCACCGCCCCCCTAGGCCCGCCATGTGATGTATCAGACGAACAGACCGGACTGTACGGAGACTGTCACATACAGGCTCAGTAGGAGTTCAGATGGGTTCACCTCGTCAGTCTTCTTATCGGCATCTACCTGGGGACCGTTACGTACAGCTAGTGCCACTTGCGGTCTGTGGTTAAACCCACTGCCAGCGTAGTGTCGAGTCTTTAGAGTCCCACACAGAGAGCTATTCTCCTTTAGGCAAAATGAGTAGAGGTCGCATGGTTTAACGACAGGGTTCGTTCACATCCGCGCACTTGTGCAAGTTTGCTGTCCGGACAGCTTATACCGGCGGGATTTGGTTTAAGCCAGATCCTAGTATATGATTTGGGATTGGTTTTATCTCTTTGTATTCGTGTTCCTCGGATCACGAATACGGGTGCGTATGCACAGTTGATTGAGACAGAGGGAGAGGACTTTGATTAGGGTTAATGACCATTGTCATTTTGCTAACCCTAATGCTTATGTGTGTATTATGGTTAATTGAAATTAATTTAATATAATTGTGCATGGTTAGGGTTGTTGACCATTTGACATTCTTGACTTGTTGACCTAGGTTGACAATTTGACCATCATCATTTCATTTGAAAGATGCTCTTTGATCCTTGCAATTTGCATTAAAAATGAAATGATAATGGTCATGTCTTGATTAAACCATGACAATTATCTCACTAATTTTCAATTTACAATAATTCACACATATATGTGAGAATGGTTCATTATTCTCTCATTCTATCATATACTTTCTCTCTCTTGTTCTTCCTCTCCCTCAAGCTCTCCCCTCTCATGCTTGAGAAAAACCTCTTCTTGATAATCTCTACTCTCATCTAAGGTACTAGAATTAGCACTTCTAGCACTTTAGTTGCTTCTAGCTTGGAGTTGAAGCCAAAGGTTGAGGCTCTCAGGTGGATCCTTCTTCGACTCAAGAAGACAACAAGGAGATCACTTCCGTTCACTACAAGGAGCAAGGAGAGAAGGACATAAAGCCCAAGGTATAACCTTTCTTCCATGTAGCTAATTTCTAGTTAGCTTTAGTTAGTTTTTGTTTAGCAAAGATCCTTCTTTTGTTTGTCCATGTTGCCTAGCATGATAAAAATCCGACTTTTATTCCGTTTTCGCCTCCCCGCAAGCACCGGGGTAGGCAACGTGGACTTACAAGAAATCCAATTCTAAAGTGAACCTACTTCCTATTTCTTCATCCTCTACCACTTGCCAAGTTGTATAGGGTGTTTTCTTCACAAGTTTCATGGCTTGGTGAAGTTGGAGCTTGATCTTGTGTTGCCTCGACGTAGATCATCTTCGGCATCGAAGTCGATGACCTAACCCGCCCATTTCTCCGATGAAGCCGACGCTAGAGCCCGGGATCCGATGATCGCAGCGAGGGGACTTCATCACGGAGCAATGGAGGTGGAGGACCGGATCTACAAAGGTTGTATTTCCGTTCACTTTTTAGTAAAGCAGTTTACTAGTTCTAGTTATCGCCTAAACTCTAGTCAACGATCCGTATTAGGGTTTCTCGGCACCGTAAAATTTGAAATTGGCATGGTTGATGCCTTGTGAGACCTCTAGTGTGTGCCTAGGAACCCTACAGTGGTATCAAAGCCTAGCTAGAGCCTTAGGCGATGCGTAGACGGAGTTTGAAGTCCGATCGAACCGAAACCTTAACTCCAAAATGCTCTCTGGACATTTTTCAAAAACTGGGTTTTTTCAAGATTAAAAATTCTTAAAAAATTCAGCAGGAAGATCTAAGAATTATGGTGCAAAACGAGCCCCTGAATCATCTAAATCGCCGCGGAACAGCGGCAGAAGCATGGATTCTGCGGCGGTTCCGCGGCCGTATGGTCACATTGCCCAATAATTTTTGCACAGTAATTCCTATATTTTGGTTCTGGATTTTCTGGGATTTTTAAATATTTATTCAAGAGTTGAATATTCTGGGTTGTATTGGGTGTTCATAGATTTGATCGGACTGTCAAACTTTGTCTATGTGTTTTTCCGGATAAATTTTAGCAAAATGTTAAAAAATGTTCGACCGGATATAAATACCCACATTTTCCCCTGCCGGGAAATTTCCAATTGTTGGATTTTTCCGTAGTTTAACGACGTTCTAAGTAGTGCAAGTAACGCGATGGTCCCTCTAGAAGACAACAAACCTTAACTCGATTATGTGACCGTCTTGAACTGCCCTTTGAACCTTAGGGTTTGGGGTAGTACGGCGTGCTACATGTGAGGCGTTGGCTTGACCCTTCTACGGCTGGACCGTTGGTACTGAGGCATGAAGTGAATGTTTTTAAACTTGTTTCATGTGTTGAGCTGTTTCGGGAAAACTTGGGTGTTCGATAGTTCGATCGGAAAGTTTGACATTTTCTATTTATCCGGAATGTGATACAATACTTGGAATCCACAAGTAGTTATGAGATAACTGAATGAATGTTATAAATCTAGTGGTTTAGTCTCACTTGATCGGTTGCCACGGAATTTTGATGCGATCAAAAGTCCGTTGCAATCACGTAGCGTACGTGGATACTCGCCGGTAAACTTAATAAACAGCCACGCCCCATAGCCCCGACCAAGTGACTGTAGGAGAACCCCGTCGCCGAAAGCATCCATTCGGGTGCTCGCGGTAGTGGTGTTCCGCCTTGGTGCACTTAGTCGACGGTATCGGGGGTGCGGCCGTCTACTAAAGTTTGCGACGAGCATCCGATCAAAATGTCGGGAATCTTGTTGAATTGTCCGACATGATATTGAAAAGTGTTTTCGATAATGAGACTGAAATGCGGGGTTTATAATTGTTAGGCATGCGATGTCTAAGGAATTCATTTGATTAGGCATGCGATGTCTATGCAGGTTGCGGATTCCAACTGTTGTAGTTTAACACTTTCTTTTCTGTGACCGTAAGTGTAATATGTGATATCGCCGGTTTCGTTGCTATATGTCAACGACAATTGGGATGGGCATATTTACTTACGTTGATGACATGTGATGTTATGTGTTGCTGGATATGTTATATTGGATCGTCGTGTTTGAATAGCCGGGGGTTTTTGTGTGAGATGAGTGTTTTTCATTTTCATTCATGTAAAAACTTGTATGTAATATTCTTTTATTGGAGCACTTCCAGGTTGCGGAAGATGTCACCTTTTGTATATTATTTTCTTTTCCGCACTAGGATAGACCCAAGGAGGGGAGCACAAGTAACCGGGTTCTGGAGTCCAGTGGGAGACCAACTCGAGGAGTCGAGTCCGGGTCTCCTAACTCTAGAATTGGTAGGGTTGCTTGCCGCTCTCGTAAGGGTCTAGGGGTGTGGGTTTGGCTATTCATCGCGACCGTGGAATCCTTGTTTTATACTGGCTCGTATTGAAAACACGGATGTCCTAGTATATCCAATATTTCATATGTTTCTTCTGCTGCGATATCTGTGATGTGATCTTGTGATGTTCTGTGATAGATACAGTATATAGTATATATGATATATTATGTAGGCGTTACTTATGTTTTACACCCGCGCTGGCCCTGCCCCGCTCTGTCGTTAGTTACCTAACCTAACGGTGCACGAGGGGACATCGAGGCGAATGCCGATGGCATAAGTGTACGTCGTATTTATCTGTGATGTTTAGGTACTTAAATGATGGGACTTCATTAATATGATTAATGAAAGTAAAAGAAACCTAAAGATGTTGTAGAATCGAATTTCAAAAATAAAACAGGTAGCTACAGTTCTTGCTTTGCACAGTGATGTATATGATTTATCCCGCACCTCATTCGACGAGGAAAGGACCGAGATCCCTTCACCGGGAGTGACTCCTTTAGCAATAACTGGCAGATGCTACACCCCTCGGTTTGTCTTTTGATTGCTTCTATAGTTCTTGCTTTGCACAGTGATATATATGATATATCCCGCACCTCATTCGACGAGGAAAGGGCCGACGATCCCTTCACCCGGAGTGACCCCTTTAGCAAAACTAGAAAAGCCTCAAAAGCACTCCATTTTAAAATCATTCGATCCTACAACGATATCATGTTCATTACGTAAGAGGTTTTCAGAAAAACCTGTCGTAGCCCTCCGTCATTTCAGATAAGTACTAGTTAGTATTCGTGCTGCGGTAGTTTAGCCTCCGTCAAGGCGTAGTGTACGGTAGCTAACTAGTGCTTATCTGCTAGCATATGATGCGATTGGATTAGGGTATTCGTACGGCGTTGTTTGGCCTCTGTCAAGGGTCGTACGGGTGGGTTTAATTCAATCAGGAAATGACGGGTTGAACTTGACTAGCGGACTATGGGTAGTTTGGCCTCCGTCAAGGTCATAGGACGCTAAGGGCAAAATATTATCGGGAATTTCAAGTGTTGAAATTTGCAATGAGATTGCATACCTTCTATGAGATAGTTGGATCCCGATACCCGCTGCGAGTAAGAGTTACTCCTGGGAGAGTTTTACACATTACAATTAGCCGATCAAGTAGGTGTCTAGAAAGGTGTTAACGAGGTTACGCCTCTGGGAAAACGAGGTTTACATTAATTAGGTTCGTGTGAAAGCACGGGGGACCTCCCTCAAAGTATCGACACTGGCCTGGCTGAAAGATTGGCGAACCTGTAGTGTGTAATTAATCCCGGCTAGTCTTTCCTTTTAGGGTTTGAAGGAAGATTTGATAAAAAACAGTGGGAGCCATCCTGATTAGATAAAATATATAACCAATCTATTCTTGCAAGAGCGCACGCTGAGTGTTTTCTTCTCTCTCTCTCCAGGTAGCGACCATATCACGCCTTAATCAAGATAATAATATGGATATTGACCGAACCCGCTTGTTATACTGAGCTGGGGAACGTTGGTCCCGCTCCAACTTATAATTGTTATAAGACAGAGCAGGAAATTGGGGAATACCAGATTTCCCGTGCCGCCCAAACGAAGAAAGTGCATGTTGATGCATCCTCTTCGGGTGTGTTCATTACAGAGAACTATTTCTCAGTATCCTTTACGTCCTGGGTATGTGATACCGGATCAGGATCCCGCATATGTAATATGTTACATGGGCTACAGAAAGGTAAAGAACTAAGAACGGGTGATAAGTTTCATGATACAGAAAATGGGGCAAGTGTTGCAGCCAAGTCTGTTGGTCACTGTCACCCTGTATTACCAATACATTGATTCTGAACGAATGTTATTAGATACCGAACCTGATATACAAAATCATATCACTCTCTTTATTAGCAAAGAAATGATAAAATTTTGTATTGTTGGATAATGTTTTGAATATTTCCTATATCAAAAGTTGATCAGTTCAGGCACGTTATCTAAAAGCATTGATGTTCTAAATCAAACTACAGTTCTTAAGTATACAGAACACACACAAGAGAAATAGTTCAGAAATGAACGGATACTTCTTGAGGCATTGTAGACTAGATCATATCAATGCGACCCGACTAGCTGAAGTTACATGTAGATGCATATTTAAATATGTCTGAATTTACATCTTATGAAACTTGCCAGTCATGTCACAAAGATAAAATGACCATAGCTCTGTTTACTGGAAGCAGAGAAAGACTTAGTGAACTCTTGGGATGATACATGTTGATGTATGTAGGTCCCCTGTCTACACATGCCAAGACCGGTTCTTTATACTTCCTTACATTCTCTGATAATCTTTCAAAATTCAGATATATGTTCCTGTTGAAACACAAGTCCGAACCTTTTGAGATATTCACAGAATATAAGTTAGAAGTAGAGAACCAGAATACAGGTATAAGTATTATGTCCTTTGATGTGATCAGGGAGGAGAATACTTGAGCATGGAAATCCTGGACTATTCTAAAGGAGAATGAGATTCTCTCTCAGCATTACTCCTCTGTATACACCATAGCACGATGGTATATCGGGACGGAGCAATTACACCCTATTCGATATAGTGCGCTCTATGATGAGTACTGCTGAGTTACCTGTTTCCTTTTGGGGGTTATGCACTTGAGAAGCTGCATACCTATTGAATTAGGTTTGAATCAGATCACAGCCTACCACTCCATATGAGATATGGTAAGGGAAGAGCCCATCTCTTAAGTCAGTTAAGATTTGGGGTTGTCCGGGCTATGTCTAAAAGCAAAATCCGGACAAGCTCGAGTCAAGATCTGTTATGTAGAACTGGAAATGTTTCAGCTATACAAACTACAGCTGATGACTTGGTAGAACCAAAGGATTCAATAGTTACCAACGAACCTCAGCCTCTCCGCCGATCTAGTAGGGTTCCTCACCCACCTGAGAGATACTTCGGTTTCTCTATGACAGTGGGAGCGAGGATTGCATCATGAGATGATGACCCAACTAGTTTCGAGCTGGCCATCAGGAGTAAGACTCTGTAAGAATGGCTGGATGCTTAGTGATCTAAGATGGAATCCTTATACACCAACAAAGTATGGACTTTGGTTGCTTTATCTGAAGGGTTAAATCCCCATCAGGAGCAAGTATATCTTGAGAAGATTACTTGGTGTAGATGGAAAAGTTGAGACTTTCAAAGCTAGACTTGTTAAAGGTTTTCGTCATCGACCAGGCGTGGATAATGATGAAACCTTTTCCAGTGGCTATGCTTAAGTCCATCCGGATCCTACTTGCCACGGCTACATACCATGACTATGATATCTGGCGGTTGGGTGTCATGACTACTTTTCTAAAATGATGTTTTAGAAGAGAGCGTCTGTAAGAACACAGCCAAAGGGCTTCGTAGACAGTGGGAGCAGCGGAAACGTGTACAAGATGCTTTATAGGATAAAGCAGGCATCGCGGGGTTGGAACGTCTGTTTTGATGTAATAGTCAAAGAGTTTGACATCATCAAAATGGTAGATGAACCTTGTATATACAAAAAGGTAGTAGGGAGTATGGTGGTGATACTCGTAGAGTACGTGGATGACATACTCTTGATAGGGAAGGAGTTTCCTATGCTACGCTCGGTCAATCTCCGCTTATCACTAGGATTCTCCATATAGGATCAAAGTAATACCTACTAAATCCTAGGTTTTGGATCTATGAGATAGATCTAATTGGATATTAGGATACTCACTAGTTGTAGTGAGATGGTATCAATTGGTCCTGGGGAGAATCACTGGAAGTGTTCCAGGGTGATAAGGACGACTGAATGTCAGTCACAGGCATTGTCTTTACCCTCAGTGGAGGGACGGTATGTTGGAAGAGTTCCAAGCTAAATACCGTGGCTTACTAGACGATAAAGGCTAGATACATCGCTACTTAAGATACTACCAAAGAGGCAGTCTGGATGTATATTGGTTCATGAGACGAACTTAGTTCCTCCCATTGTGTGACAATGGAGTTGTGGCTTATGCCTAGGAACGCCCGTCCCATCAGTGATCCAGACATATTCTAAGGCAGTATTACCTGATCATGGAGATGGCTGATCTCCAAGGAGATCGAGGTTAGGAGAGTAGACTCAGAGGACAACACGGCGGATCCACACACAAAGGCCTTTTCCCAGAGAGAGACTTTTATGGGATGGTTGAGTATGAGATACTACAACCACTGCTATCAGATGGCCCTAGTGCAAGTGGGAGATTGTTAGTTATATGTATGTCATAGAGGCCATTGCTATACATAGGATGTATATTGTAGTGGATGCTGGGACATATATAGGGAGGACTTTCTTGCTCGACATGATAGTATGCTATCTGGTTACTCTTTACCTTAACGTGTATACTGATTGTCTCTCTGTTACATGTTGGTAAAGCTCTTAGGATGTGTACTTGACTACCTGGACTATGATGCGGATCATACTAGTGGGGACAAGGTAGTCCATAAGTACATCCTTCAAAGTCCCTAGTCGTGGGTATATCGAGACGGGACATCGATATACCAGAGTAGACTAGCGTGTGCCTTCTCGACCCATACAGATGGGCGATGGATGATCCCATATCCATTGGTGTTTGACATCAGAGATGATATACGGGTGCTCAGTGGAGACTGGGTACACTGGATGGACTCTCCGAGAACTCCCAGATGGTATTATACCTTACGTCAGATGGCAGTTCTCTGGTGACACTGGTACAGAGTAGTCTGTTGACCCGAGATCGTCATAGAGTCTTGTGTGGTTCCCACTGTGCTTTGATTTCCACCTTACCACGTCCAAGAGGGCGTGCAAAACGGTGGTTTTTGGGTACAGTCCCGAATCACATGGAGGCAATGAGCGATAGGAGGGGATTCTTCTCTCCCGGTATAGGGGGTTGATGTTGCGCTGTGTTCGATTGGCTATAACCGGAAATCCCTGGCCAGGGTTGCTGAGATTTACTGGTATGTGTTACCAGTAGTTTCTTGAACTGTTATAGACCTCATATCGACACGAATTATCGAGCTACTGGGGTCTGACGTTTACCACCCCTAGGCGAGATATGCGACATATCAGACGAACAGACCGGACTGTACGGTAAGTGTTACTGGTTGGATTCACAGGAGTGTGAGCAGGCTTGCTCGTCGATCTTCTGATCGCTCAATACCCGGGTGGCCGTTACGTTTAGCAGACCGCTTGCGGCTTGTGGGTGTTTGATATGATCATCACCTGCTGCCGGCGTATTGACGAGTCTTTAGAGTCCTACACAGAGGTTTCCTGGCTCAAGCGAAACGAAATAGGAGCGCATATGAGATATGTGCGGGACCGAGAATAATGCGTGTATGTGATACCGTATTCTATTCTCGCGATGAATGTATCGATTGGTTGTATGCGATATAACCTAGTTATCGAATCAAGGATTGATTTGATAAGCCGATACATTGAATATTAGTCGGTCATATGCGATATGATTGGATCGTTAAATCAAGTGTTGATTTAATGATTTAATGCATAATTATATATTTGATATATTACTTTGCATTAACTAGTATTAGTTCACTTTAAATGGATTTTCTCACTTGAAGTTCACAAGTTGTATATGTGATATACTTTTGTGCACTTGTTTGTATCATGTTTGATGATACATGCAAACTTGGGTTTATGTAAGACTTAAACCTTGGTTAAGTAAATGGTTAGGGTTTTATCATCTTCTCTTGATTATTTAGTTTATTTATTTATTCTTTATTTTAGGAAAAGAAAATGATATGGTTGCTTCTTTTGTTCTTTTCTTAGATGTTTCAAGAAGCTTTGACCATTCTTGTTCTTTTCCTAAACCTAACCATTCACCTAACCTTAGTTAATTCTCTACACTTGACCATGGTTGTGTATATGATAAGTATGATTTTATTTCCTATTTTTAATATACTTATCATATTCTTTTTCTTCTTCTTCTTCTTCATCAACAAGAAGAAAACCTTGCCTCCATTAATGGCAACATGAGAAAAAGAGTGAGAAATCCAATTCTAAAGTGAACCCACTTCCTATTTCTTCATCCTCTACCACTTGCCAAGTTGTATAGGGTGTTTTCTTCACAAGTTTCATGGCTTGGTGAAGTTGGAGCTTGATCTTGTGTTGCCTCGACGTAGATCATCTTCGGCATCGAAGTCGACGACCTAGCCCGCCCATTTCTCCGATGAAGCCGACGCTAGAGCCCGGGATCCGATGATCGCAGCGAGGGGACTTCATCATGGAGCAATGGAGGTGGAGGACCGGATCTACAAAGGTTGTATTTCCGTTCACTTTTTAGTAAAGCAGTTTACTAGTTCTAGTTATCGCCTAAACTCTAGTCAACGATCCGTATTAGGGTTTCTCGGCACCGTAAAATTTGAAATTGGCATGGTTGATGCCTTGTGAGACCTCTAGTGTGTGCCTAGAAACCCTACACTTATGACCTTGACTTTGGCCAACAAATCATAAGTCACATGTCAAGTTCTACCCGTCATTCTCCAGGTTAATTTGAACCCACCCGTACCTACCCTTGACTTTGGCCAACAAGGCAGTACGACTGTCCTATACCAACGCATCTATCTATGCTGCATATGAATATCCAATAGCTACCAATCACTGTTCCTTGACTTTGGCCAACAAACACAGCTTGAATACTATTGACTATCCATATGAAATGATGGAGGGTTACAAATGGTTTTTGGCGAAAAACCTTTAACGTAATGAACTTGATATCGTTGAAGGAACCGGATAGCTTTATAAAAATATAGTGACAAAAACCTTTGCTAAAGAGGTCACTCCCGGTGAAGGGATCTCGGCTCTTTCCCCGTAGAATGAGGTGCAGGATATTCCAACTGAATATCAAGATGCAAAGAAAAAGTAATCGACTATAGTGAAGTTATTGCCCTGACGCAAACTTCTGTCCAAGGAGTCACTCCCGGTGAAGGGATCTCGGCCCTTGCCTTGTCGACTGAGGTGCTGAATATTCATAACCGAATACCACTGTGCAAAACAAAAGAGAACGTCCTTGCAATAACAGCTTTTTGAAAAATTGTTCCAACAACATCAAATAGGTTTGTTTAGCTTGCATTGATCCGAATCAATGCAGTCCCATCAATTGATCACACCAATAAAGAATGAAAATAATGATGTACGTATATGCCATCCGCATTCGCCACTGGGTCCCGTCATCACCCGTTAGGTTACTTAACTAACGACAGAGCGGGGACTGGACTAGCGCGGATGCAAAACATATACAACATCTACTAGTATATATATATATCAATATATAATATTCGCTCAAGTCATGATAATATGCAACATCACAGAAATGTAATAAGCACCACAGAACAATACAGATATCTGGGATCCCCGGGTTTCATAGAGCCGCTACTGAAACCCGACGTTCCCCTGGTCGTGTGGATAGCCTGTGCAATGAAATCCTAGACCCCTACGGGCGCGGCAAGTTACCCTCCAAAACCTGAAGCGAGGCAGCCCCCTTCAACAACGTGAATGGACCACCCAGCACTTCACGGAATCCTGTAACTTGAGCACCCCTCCTTGGGTCAACATGTACCCCCTACGAGTGCGGCGAATAGCCCGCCAATTCTAGAGTGAAGCCCCCTCCGTCTCAACTCCATGAGATGCGGGCCCGTTGCCCTATAGAACCCGGCTATCCGTGCACCCCACCGCGGGATAATCCTAGTACAGAAAGTAAAATATACATACAACGGGTACATCGACCTCAGCCCGGTCGTGCCCCGAAAGAATAATATACAAACAGGCAGTGGCGGCAGTCCACATGTCGGACGCTCGCCCTGCAATATCAAATGTACATATACAACCAAACTGTACTACCATTGCATCCAGGCTATCCACCATGACAAATCCGCAACATCACAGCACAACACAGAACAATAACGTGAATGTCACGTTCGCAAATCCGTCTAAAAGGGCTATAGCAGTTAGACAGGATTTACCGATCAAATGACATTCACGGTCGCAGATATTATGTAAATACTGTGAACTAACATGTTTAAAATTTTTGATCGACTAAATTTCCCGAAGTGGGCCCCAAGCACTACTGTAGCATTCAAAATAAATCTGGGCCCAAAACGAATTTACCAGAAACCCTATTTCCATGTCAGAAAACCACTGTAGAAATTTGGTGCAGTTTGGCCAAAAAACGGCGGCGGATCCGCGGCCAAAACGTGGTTTTGGCAGCTGATACGCCGCGCTACAGTAATATCAGCCGACCAAATTTTCACAGAATTCTCAAAAAACCCTGCACGTATTTTTCCAATATACCAAATAATTTTTAGAGCAAGAAAAAATTCGACAGAAAGTGCGACATGGAAATGCGGTTTTTGGAAAATCCGTTCGATCGAACTTGTAAACACGTTAGAGTAAGCTAGACTAGGTTAATGGCGTGGCTCTGATACCAGTGTAAGTGCACGGCAGCGCCCCGGCCGTCATCCCGAGGCCGGAATGCGGAAACGAAACTTTTCTTTAACTTTTAAACCGGCGCTACCGCGCACTTAAAACCCGGATCGGGCCATTAACCTAATGCTAGCAAACTAGAGAATAGGTAGAAAGCTATACCGAGCGATCCGTGTCCTTCGGTCTTCGGCCTCCATCCCGATCTCCTCGCGGAATCTCTGGTCTTCATTTCCTCGTCGGAAAGGGCACCACATCGCCGGGTTCTTTTACGGGCTCCTACCTCTGGACCGAGGCAACTCAGGCACGAAGTTGGCGAGCCGACGTGTCCAAGAAATGCTATAGGCTAGTGTAGAGTGGTTTGTCTCATGGGGTTATGAAGTTGCCATTTAGGATGTGGAGATAAAATCTATGGAGATGAGCTTTGGAATTTTGAAGCAAGCCAAAAATGAGAATGAATAATTTCCCACCACCAAAAAATGAACCCCCTTCCTCCAAGAAGTGGCCGGCCTATGATAATGGGGAAGGGAAATGAGCAATCATCCAAGAGAGAGAAAAATGTTGATCATGATAAGGAACAATGACCACAACCCAATCAAAAACCAAAACCCATCACCTCTCAAATCAAGTCATGATGAAAAAATAGAAGTCAAGGGATGGAGGAACCATCATGTGCCACAAAAAGTTTTCTCCATAATAAAATTCACAATTGCAAATAACCCCCTCCACCAATTTTCAGCCAAAGAAAGAAACAAAGGAAATTGGCCGAAACGGAAAGCAAACTGGCAACTCCAAAAAAATCGATCCCGTAATAAATTACAGGAAAACCCCGCGACTGTATATACATATCCGCATTTGTATTGCGACCGAATACAAATGCAATGAGACAAAATCTACACTGTACAATACTAGGATCCGGCTTAAACCAAAGCCCGCTAGTATTATCCATCCGATCATGATCCGTGCAATACCGCACATATATGATCGAACCCTGCCATATCTCCATACAGCCTCTACAGCGTTTCGCCCGAAACTTGAGAAACTGTCTGTGGGGGACTCTAAAGACTCGTCAATACTTTGGCTGTGGATTTAACCACTAGCACGTCAGAGGTATTAGCCATACGTGACGGGCTGCCAAGTATTGACCAAAAGGGACGTCGATGAGCGAACTCATCCTGACACCCTACTGAGCCTGTCAGTGACAATATCCGTACAGTCCGGTCCGTTCGTCTATGATCATCGCATGGCGGGCCTAGGGGGTTGGTAAAAGTCAGACCCCCGTAAGCGGTACAAGTCGTGTCCGAGTGTAGCCCAGAACATCCTGAGATACTACTGGAATACCTACCAGTAAATCTCCTACCTTGGCCAAGGACTTCGTGTAATGGCTCTCCTAAACACAGCGCGACCTCACCCCCAATACCGGGAGAGACGAACCCCTGCAGATCCGCTTACTGCTTCCATGTGGCTCGGGACTGTACCCAACTAAAACCTGTTTGCACGACTCCTTTGAGCCGTGGTAGGGTAGTAATCAAAGTACAGTGGGAACTCACACGAGAAAAATGACGATCTCAGGTCGATGAACTAACCAGTACACATGTCACCAGGGAACTGCTATCTGACGTCAGGTATAACACCAACTAGCATGTTCCCGGTGAGTCCTGTCCGGTGTACTCATAACCCAATGAGCACCTGTATACATCTTAGGTGAACCAACTGACACCAGTGGCTTGTGAGACCGGCCACCGCCCCTCGTCGGGGTCTCGACTGTATACACTAGTCTACTCTGGAGTATCGATGCCCTGTCTCAAAAACTCCCACGAATCGGGACCTTTTAAGGATGTGCTTATAGACCCCAGCTCCCATGTATATGATCGCCATCATACTGCTGGCCGTCAAGCAAGAATCCTAAGGGCTCTATCAACGCGCAATGGTGACCTGTAAGGTCACCTAAAGCAGTACACGATGATAAAGATAAACCAGATAGCATACTATCATCTTGAGTAAGACTGTCCTAACTGTAGGGTTCCTAGGCACACTAATGAGGTCTCACAAGGCATCAACCATGCCAAATTCAAAATTTTCCGGTGCCGAGAAACCCTAAACTAGATCGTTAACTAGAGAATAGGCGAAACTGCAAGCTAGTAAACAACTTTACTGAAAGTGAATGGAAATACAAGCTTTGTAGATCCTGTCCACCACTTCTCTAACTCCGTGATGACGTCCCTTCGCTGCGATCACCGGGTCCCGGACTCTCGCGGTGGTTTCATCGTAGAAATGATCGGGTTAGGTCGATGACTTCGATGCCGAAGATGATCTACGTCGAGGCGACTCTAACTCGAGCTCCAACTTCACTAAGTCATGAAACTTGTGAAGAAAACACCCTATACTACATGGCAAGTGGTAGAGGATGAAGAAATAGGAAGTAGGTTCACTTTGGATTTTGATTTCTCACTTGGAATCATCACTTGACATTTTTGTAGAAAGCTTTTCTTCTCTTCACTTGAAGAAGAAGATGAAGAAGAAGAAAAAGAATAATAAATTAATTCCAAAAAGAAAAATGAAGTGATGGTTATCATTTAGCAACCATGAGTGAGGCTAACTCATGTAGAGAATAAACTAGGGTTTAGGTAAATGGTTAGGGTTAAGGAATAAAACAAAATGGTCAAAGCTTTTTCAAAGCTTCATGAAGCTTCAACAAAATCCAAACAAAGCCACCATTTTATTTCTAGCCAAAATGAATAAATAAATAAGTCAAATGAAACCCTAACCATTTACTAAACATGGTTTAAATCAAGCATACACCCAAGTTTGCATGTATCATCAAACATGATACAATCAAGTGCACAAAAAATATATCATATATACAATGTGCACAAACTAGTGAGAAAATAATCTTAAGTGAACCAATACTAGTTAATGTAAAGTAATATATCAAATATATAATTATACATTAAATCATTAAATCAACACTTGATTTAATGATCCGGTCATATAGCATATAACCGACCAATATCAAGTGTATCAATGTATCGAATCAACACTTGATTCGGTAACCCGGTTATATCATATATAACCGTCCAATGATACAAATCGTGAGAATAGAATACAGTATCACATACTGATATTATTCTCGGTCCCGCACATATCTCATATGCGCTCCTATTTCGTTTCGCTTGAGCTAGGAAACCTCTGTGTAGGACTCTAAAGACTCGTCAATACGCCGGTAGCAGATGATGATCATATCAAGCACCCACAAGCCGCAAGCGGTCTGCTAAACGTAATGTCCACCCGGGTATTGAGCGATCAGAAGATCAACGAGCAAGCCCGATCACACTCCTGTGAATCCAACCAGTAACACTTACCGTACAGTCTGGTCTGTTCGTCTGATATGTCGCATATCTCGCCTAGGGGTGGTAAACGTCAGACCCCAGTAGCTCGATAAGTCGTGTCGATATGAGGTCTATAACAGTTCGAGAAACTACTGATAACACTTACCAGTAAATCTCAGCAACCCTGGCCAGGGATTTCCGGTTATAGCCAATCGAACACAGTGCAACATCAACTCCCTATACCGGGAGAGACGAATCCCCTCCTATCGCTCATTGCCTCCATGTGATTCGGGACTGTACCCAAAAGCCACCATTTTGCATGCCCTCTTGGACGTTGTAAGGTGGAAATCAAAGCACAGTGGGAATCACACAAGACTCTATGACGATCTCGGGTCTACAGACTAACCTGTACCAGTGTCACCAGAGAACTGCAATCTGACGTAAGGTATAATACCATCTGGGAGTTCTCGGCGAGTCCGTCCAGTGTACCCAGTCTCCACTGAGCACCCGTATATCATCTCTGATGTCAAACACCAATGGATATGGGATCTTCCATCGCCCATCTGTATGGGTCAAGAAGGTATACGCTAGTCTACTCTGGTATATCGATGCCCCGTCTCGATACACCCACGACTAGGGACCTTGAAGGATGTACTTATGGACTAGCATGTCCCCACTAGTATGATCTTCATCATAGTCCAGGTAGTCAATTACACATCCTAATGGCTTTACCAACATGTAACAGAGAGACAATCAGTGTACACGTTAAGGTAAAGAGCAACCAGATAGCATACTATCATGTCGAGCAAGAAAGTCCTCCCTATATATGTCCAAGCATCCACTACAATATACATCCTATGTATAGTAATGGCCTCTAGGGCATACATATAACTAACAATCTACCACTTGCACTAGGGCCATCTGTAGCAGTGGTCGTAGTATCTCATACTCAACCATCCCATAGTAGTCTCTCTCTGGGAAAAGGCCTTTGTGAGTGGATCCGCTGTGTTGTCCTCTGAGTCTGCTCTCCTAACCTCGATCCTCTGGAGATCAACCATCTCCACGATCAGGTGACACTGCCTTAGAATATGTCTGGATCACTGATGGGACGGGCGTTCCTTGGCATAAGCCACAACTCCATTGTCACACAATGGGAGGAACGAAGTTCATCTCATGAACTAATATACATCCAAACTGCCTCTTTGGTAGCATCTTAAGTAGCGATGTATCCAGCCTTTATGGTCTAGTATGTCACGGTATCTAGCTTGGAACTCTTCCAACATACCGTCCCTTTACTGAGGATAAAGACAATGCCCGTGACTGACATTCAGTCGTCCTTATCATCCTGGAACCTTTCCAGTGATTCTCCCTAGGATCGATTGATACCATCTCACTACAACTAGTGAGAATCCTAACATCCATTTACTTCTATCTCATAGATCAAAACTCAGGATTTAGGAGGTATCACTTTGATCCTATATGGAGAATCCTTATGATAAGCGGAGATTGACCGAGCGTAGCATAGGAAACTCCTTCCCCATCAAGAGTATGTCATCCATGTCCTCTACGAGGATCACTACCATACTCCCTACTACCTGTTTGTATATACAAGGTTCATCTACCATTTTGATGATGTCAAACTCTTTGACTATCTCATCAAAACAGATGTTCCAACTCCGCGATGCCTGCTTTAATCTTGTAAAGCAACTTGTACACGTTTCCGCTGCTCCCACTGTCTACGAAGCCCTCTGGCTGTGTACTTACAGACGCTCTCTTCTAAAACATCAATTTAGAAAAGCAGTCATGACACCCAACCGCCAGATATCGTAGTCATGGTATGTAGCCGTGGCAAATAGGATCTGAATGGACTTAAGCATAGCTCCTTAGAAAAGGTTTCATCATTATCCACGCCTGGTCGATGACGAAAACCTTTAACAAGTCTAGCTTTGAAAGTCTCAACTTTTCCATCTACACCAAGTAATCTTCTCAAGATATACTTGCTCCTGATGGGGATTTAACCCTTCAGATAAAGCAACCAAAGTCCATACTTTGTTGGTGTATAAGGATTCCATCTCAGATTGCTAAGCATCCAGCCATTCTTACAAAGTCCCACTCCTGATGGCCAGCTTGAAACTAGTTGGGTCATCATCTCATGATGCATTCCTCGCTCCCACTGTCATAGAGATACAGAAGTATCTCTCAGGTGGGTGAGGAACCCTACTAGATCGGTGGAGAGGCTGAGGTTCGTTGGATTCTATTGAATCCTTTGGTTCTACCAAATCATCTGCTGCAGTTTGTATAGCTGGAACATTTCCAGTTCTACAGAACTGACCTTGCCTTGAGATTGTCCAGATTTTGCTTTTAGACATAGGCCGGACAACCCCCAAATCTTAACAAACTTAAGATATGGGCTCTTGCCTTTCCATATCACATATGAAGCAGTGGGCAACTGTTTTGATTTGAACCCTATTCAATAGGTATGCAGCTTCTCAAGCGCATAATTCCCAAAAAGAAATAGGCAACTCAGTAGTACTCATCATAGAGCGCACCATATCTAATATGGTATGATTGCTCCGCCCCGATATACCATCGTGCTATGGTGTATGCGGAGGAGTAATGCTGAGAGAGAATCTTATTTTCTTTTAGAATAATCCAGGAATTCCGTGCTCAAGTATTCTCCTCCTCGATCACATCAAAGGACATAATACTTATACCCGTTTTGGTTCACTATTTCTAACTTATATTCTGTGAATATCTCAAAAGGTTCGGACTTGTGTTTCAACAGGAACATATGTATGAATCTTGAGAGATTATCAGAGAATGTAATGAAATACAAAGAACCGGTCTTGGCATGTGTAGACAGGGGACCTACATACATCAACATGTATCATCCCAAGAGTTCACTAACTCTTTCTCTGTTTCCAGTAAACAGAGCTATGGTCATCTTATCTCTGTGACATGACTGACAAGTTTCACAAGATGTAAATTTAAACTAATTTAAATATGCATCTAGATGTAACTTCAGCCAGTCAGGTTGCATTGATATGACCTAGTCTACAATGCCTTAAGAAGGATTCGTTCATTTCTGAACTTTTTCTCTTGTGTGTGTTCCGTATATTAAGAACTGTAGTTTGATTTAGAACATCAATGCTTTTAGATAACGTGCCTGAACCGATCAACTTTTGATATAGGAAATGTTCAAAACATTATCCATCAATATAAAATTTTATCATTTCTTTACTAATAAAGAGACTGATATGATTTTGTATATCAGGTTCGGTATCTAATAACATTCGTTCAGAATCAATGTATTTGGAATACAAGGTGACAGTGACCAACAGACTTGGCTGCAACACTTCCCCCGTTTTCTGTCTCATGAAACTTATCACCCGTTCTCAGTTCTCTGCCTTTTTGTAGCCCTATGTAACAGATTACATATCTGGGATCCTGATCCGGTATCAGATACCCAGGACGCAGAGGATACTGAGAAACAGTTCTGTATAATGAACACACCCGAAGGAGATGCATCATTTGCACTTTCTTCGTTTGGGTGGCATAGGAATTCTGGTATTCCCTATTTCCTGCTCTGTCTTATAACAATTATAAGTTGGAGCAGTACCAACGTTCCCCAGCTCAGTATAACAAGCGGGTTCGGTCAATATATCCGTTTTATTATCTTGATTAAGGCGTGATATGGTCGCTACCTGGAGAGAGAGAGAAGAAAACACTCAGCGTATGCTCTTGCAAGATCAGATTGGATATTATTTTATCTAATCAGGATGGCTCCCACTGTTTTTATCAAATCTTCCTTCAAACCCTAAAAGGAAAGACTAGCCGAGATTAATTATACACTACAAGTTCGCCAATCTTTCAGCTAGGCCAGTGTCGGTACTTTGAGGGAGGTCCCCCGTGCTTTCGCACGAACCTAATTAATGTAAACCTCGTTTTCCCAGAGGCGTAACCTCGTTAACAACTTTCTAGACTCCTACTTGATTGGCTAATTGTAATGTGTAAAACTCTCCCAGGAGTAACTCTTACTCGCAGCGGGTATCGGGATCCAACTATCTCATAGAAGGTATGCAATCTCATTGCAAATTTCAACACTTGAAATTCCCGATAATATTTTGCCCCTAACTTGCTATGACCTTGAAGAAAGCCAACAAACCATAGCCCGCTAGTCAAGTTCAACCCGTCATTTCTTGATTGAATTAAACC
This sequence comes from Agapanthus africanus, assembly GCA_030015575.1. NCBI lineage: Eukaryota > Viridiplantae > Streptophyta > Magnoliopsida > Asparagales > Amaryllidaceae > Agapanthus > Agapanthus africanus. Next base: position 159,871,306 of record CM057350.1, on the reverse strand, counting down.
CACCCGCACGACCCTTGACGAAAGCCAACAAAGCCGCACGACTACCCTAATCCAATCGCATCATATGCAGCAGATAAGCGGCATATAGCTACCGCACACTGCACCTTGACGAAAGCCAACAAATGCAGCACGAATACTATATAAACTTATCTGAAATGATGGAGAGCTACGGCAGGTTTTTCTGAAAACCTATTGCGTAATGAACTTGATATCGTTGCGGAATCAAATGGTTTTAAAAGGAGTGTTTTTGAGGCTTTTCTAGTTTTGCTAAAGGGGTCACTCCCGGTGAAGGGATCGTCGGCCCTTTCCTCATCGAATAAGGTGCAGGATATATCATATATACCGCTGTGCAAAGCAGAAACTATAGAAGCAATCAAAAGACAAACCGAGGGTTGTAGCATCTGCCAGTTATTGCTAAAGGAATCACTCCCGGTGAAGGGATCTCGGTCCTTTCCTTATCGAATAAGGTGCAGGATGTTCTATAAGGAACACCGCGATGCAAAGCAAGAACTGTAGCTACCTGTTTTCGAAAATTCGATTCCACAACATCATTAGGTTTCTTTTTCTTTCATTTATCATACTACTGAAGTCCCATCATTTAAGTACCTAAACATCACAGATAAATACGACGTACACTTATGCCATCCGCATTCGCCTCGATGTCCCTTAGTGCACCGTTAGGTTAGGTAACTAACGGCAGAGCGGGGCAGGGCTAGCGCGGGTGTAAAAAATAAGTAACGTCTATATAATATATCATATATACTATATATAGTATCTATCACAGCATATCAAATGATCACATCACAGATATCGCAGCAGAAGAAACATATGAAACATTGGATATATTAGGACGTCCGTGTTTTCAATACGAGCCAGTATAAAACACGGATTCCACGGTCGCGATGAATAGCCAAACCCACACCCCTAGACCCCTACGAGAGCGGCAAGCAACCCTACCAATTCTAGAGTTAGGAGACCCGGACTCGACTCCTCGAGTTGGTCTCCCACTGGACTCTAGAACCCGGTTACTTGTGCTCCCCTCCTTGGGTCTACCCTAGTGCGGAAAAGTAAATAATATACAAAATGTGACATCTTCCGCAACCTGGAAGTGTCCCAATAAAAGAATATTACATACAAGTTTTTACATGAATGAAAATGAAAAACACTCATCTCACATAAAAAAACCCCCGGCTATTCAAACACGACGATCCAATATAACATATCCAGCAACACATAACATCACATGTCATCAACATAAGTAAACATGCGTATCCCAATTGTCGTTGACATATAGCAACGAAACCGGCGATATCACATAGTACACTTATGGTCACAGAAAAGAAAGTGTAAAACTACAACAGTTGGAATCCGCAACTTCTTTAGACATCGCATGCCTAATCAAATGAATTCCTTAGACATCACATGCCTAAGAATTATAAACTCCACATTTTAGTCTCAAAATCGAAAACACTTTTCAATACCAAGTCAGGAAATTCAACAAGATTCCCGACATCCTGATCGAATGCTCGTCGCAAACTTCAGTAGACGGCCGCACCCCCGATACCGTCGACAAAGTGCACCAAGGCGGAACACCGCTGCCGCGAGCACCCGAATGGATGCTTTCGGCGACGGGGTTCTCCTACAGTCACTTGGTCAGGGCTATGGGGTGTAGCTGTCTATTAAGTTTATCCGGCGAGTATCCGCGTACGCTACGTGATTGCGATGGACTTTTGATCGCATCAAAATTCCGTGGCAACCGATCAAGTGAGACTAAAGTGCTATGTTTATAACATTCATTCAGTTATCTCATAACTATATGTGGATTCCAAATATTGTATCACATTCCAGATAAACAGAAAATGTTAAACTTTTCGATCGAACAGCCAAACACCCAAGTTTTTCCGAAACAGCTCAATACATGAAATAAGTTTAAAAACATTCACTTCATACCTCAGTACCAACGGTCCAGCCGTAGAAGGGTCAAGCCAACGCCTCACATGTGGCACGCCGTACTGCCCCAAATCCGAAGGTTCAAAGGGCAGTTCAAGATGGTCACATAATCGAGTGAAGGTTTGTTGTCTTCTAGAGGGTCCATCACGTTACTTGCACTACTTAGAACATTTTTAAACCATGGAAAAATCCAAAACTTGGAAATTTTCCGCCAGGGGAAAAATTGGGTATTTATATCCGGTCGAACTTTTTAACATATTCTAAAATTACCCGGAAAAACACACAGACAAAATTAGACAATCCGATCGAATCTACGAACTCCCAATACAACCCAGAAAACTCAACTCCTGAGTAGAAGTTAAAAATTCCCAGAAAATACAGCACAACAATATAGGAATTACTGTGCAAATTGCAATAAAGGATGCTTCCGTACGGCCGCAGAACCGCCGCACGAGCCATGCTCGTGCCACGGTTCCGCGGCGGTTTGATGGAGTTAGCCGCTCGTTTTGCACAGTATTTCTTATAAATCCCTGCTTATTTTTCTGCATATTTTTAATTTGGAAAAATCCCAGTTTTCAAAAATTGTACAGAGAAAGGGTCGGATTAGGGTTTCGTGGTTCGATCGGACTTCTAATATCGTCTACGCATCGCCTAAGGCTCTAGCTAGGCTCTGATACCACTGTAGGGTTCCTAGACACACTAATGAGGTCTCACAAGGCATCAACCATGCCAAATTCAAAATTTTCCGGTGCCGAGAAACCCTAAACTAGATCGTTAATTAGAGAATAGGAGAAACTGCAAGCTAGTAAATAACTTTACTGCAAAGTGAATGGAAATACAACCTTTGTAGATCTGGTCCACCACTTCTCTAGCTCCGTGAGACGTCCCTTCGCTGCGATCACCGGGTCCCGGACTCTTGCGGTGGTTTCATCATAGAAATGATCGGGCTAGGTCGATGACTTCGATGCCGAAGATGATCTACGTCGAGGCGACTCTAACTCGAGCTCCAACTTCACCAAGTCATGAAACTTGTGAATAAAACACCCTATACTACATGGCAAGTGGTAGAGGATGAAGAAATAGGAAGTGGGTTCACTTTGGATTTTGATTTCTCACTTGGAATCATCACTTGACATTTTTGTAGAAAGCTTTTCTTCTCTTCACTTGAAGAAGAAGATGAAGAAGAAGAAGAAAAAGAATAATAAATTAATTCCAAAAAGAAAAATGAAGTGATGGTTATCATTTAGCAACAATGGGTGGGGCTAACTCATGTAGAGAATAAACTAGGGTTTAGGTAAATGGTTAGGGTTAAGGAATAAAACAAAATGGTCAAAGCTTTTTCAAAGCTTCATAAAGCTTCAACAAAATCCAAATAAAGCCACCATTTTATTTCTAGCCAAAATGAATAAATAAATAAGTCAAATGAAGCCCTAACCATTTACTAAACATGGTTTAAATCAAGCATACACCCAAGCTTGTATGTATCATCAAACATGATACAATCAAGTGCAAAAAAAATATATCATATATACAATGTGCACAAACTAGTGAGAAAATAATCTTAAGTGAACCAATACTAGTTAATGTAAAGTAATATATCAAATATATAATTATACATTAAATCATTAAATCAACACTTGATTTAATGATCCGGTCATATAGCATATAACCGACTAATATCAAGTGTATCAATGTATCGAATCAACACTTGATTCGGTAACCCGGCTATATCATATATAACCGTCCAATGATACAAATCGCGAGAATAGAATACAGTATCACATACTGATATTATTCTCGGTCCTGCACATATCTCATATGCGCTCCTATTTCGTTTCGCTTGAGCCAGGAAACCTCTGTGTAGGACTCTAAAGACTCGTCAATACGCTGGCAGCAGATGATGATCATATCAAGCACCCACAAGCCGCAAGCGGTCTGCTAAACGTAACGGCCACCCGGGTATTGAGCGATCAGAAGATCAACGAGCAAGCCCGATCACACTCCTGTGAATCCAACCAGTAACACTTACCGTACAGTCCGGTCCGTTCGTCTGATATGTCGCATATCTCGCCTAGGGGTGGTAAACGTCAGACCCCAGTAGCTCGATAAGTCGTGTCGATATGAGGTCTATAACAGTTCGAGAAACTACTGATAACACTTACCAGTAAATCTCAGCAACCCTATCCAGGGATTTCCGGTTATAGCCAATCGAACACAGTGCAACATCAGCTCCCTATACCGGGAGAGACGAATCCCCTCCTATCGCTCATTGCCTCCATGTGATTCGGGACTGTACCTAAAAGCCACCGTTTTGCACGCCCTCTTGGACGTGGTAAGGTGGAAATCAAAGCACAGTGGGAATCACACAAGACTCTTTGACGATCTCAGGTCTACAGACTAACCAGTACCAGTGTCACCAGAGAACTGCCATCTGACGTAAGGTATAATACCATCTGGGAGTTTTCGGCGAGTCCGTCTAGTGTACCCAGTCTCTACTGAGCACCCGTATATCATCTCTGATGTCAAACACCAATGGATATGGGATCTTCCATCGCCCATCTGTATGGGTCGAGAAGGTATACGCTAGTCTACTCTGGTATATCGATGCCCCGTCTCGATACACCCATGACTAGGGACCTTGAAGGATGTACTTATGGACTACCATGTCCCTACTAGTATGATCTTCATCATAGTCCAGGTAGTCAAGTACACATCCTAATGGCTTTACCAACATGTAACAGAGAGACAATCAGTGTACACGTTAAGGTAAAGAGCAACCAGATAGCATACTATCATGTCGAGCAAGAAAGTCCTCCCTATATATGTCCAAGCATCCACTACAATATGCATCCTATGTATAATAATGGCCTCTAGGGCATACATATAACTAACACTACAGGCATAGGTCCTCCCTCAATCATTGCAATCACGTACCTGTAATCCAATAATTGACTTTGAGGGCACTATCTCCAACAGATACTTGCCAGTCTTGTCTCGAAGGTAATATGACCAATACTCCGTTTACTGGAAACAGATAAAGAGTTAGTGAACTCTTGGGATGGATACATGATGATGTATACGGCCCTATGTCTACAAATGCCAGGGCTGGTTCCTCGTACTTCATTTTATTCACTGATCATCTCTCAAGATTCGGACATATGTTCCTGAGGAAACACAAGTCTGAAACTTTTGAGAAATTCAAGGAATATAAGTTTGAAGTTGAGAACCAGAAGGGTAGAAGTATTAAAGTCCTTCGATGTGATCGAGGAGGAGAATACTTGCGCATGGAGTTCCTGGAGTTTCTAAAAGGAGAATGAGATTCTCTCTCAGCTTACTCCTTCGAATACACCACAGCACAACGGTTTTTCTGGACGGAAGTATCACACCCTATGAGATATGGTGCGCTCTATGATGAGTACTCCTGAGTTACCTATTTCCTTTTGGTGTTATGCACTTAAGAAGCTGCATACCTATTGAATGGGGTTCCATCCAAATCAGTGCCTACCACTCCATATGAGATATGGAATGAGAAGAGACCATGTCTTAAATGAGTTAAGATATGGGGTTGTCTGGTCTATGTTGACAAGCAAAATCCGGACAAACTCGAGGCAAGGTCAGCTCTGTATAAGTTTGTTAGGATATCCCAAACACTTGATCCGATAATCCGGCTATTTCACAAATAACCGACTAATATAATCTGTATCAGTTCATCGAATCAACACATGATCCGATGACCCGGCTATATCACATATACCCGGCCGATATCTCATATCGCGAGAATCTAATACGGTATCACATATACGTATTGTTCTCGGTCCCGCACATATCATATATGTACTCCTACTCCGTTTTGCTTGAGTCAAGAAACCTCTGTGTAGGACTCTAAAGAATCGTCAATACGCCGGCAGTAGGTGATGATCATATCAAACACCCACAAGCTGCAAGAGGTCAGGTAAACATAACAGCCACCCAGGTATTGAGCGATCAGAAGATCAACAAGCAAGCCTGTACTTTCTCCCGCGAATCCAATCAGTAACACTCCCGTACAGTCCGGTCTCTTCGTCTGATATGTCGCATATCTCGCCTAGGGGTGGTAAACGTCAGACCCCAGTAGCTTGATAAGTCGTGTCGATATGAGGTCTATAACAGTTCGAGAAACTACTGATAACACTTACTAGTAAATCTCAGCAACCCTGGCCAGGGATTTCCAGTTATAGCCAATCGAACACAACGCAACATCAACTCCCTATACCGGGAGAGACTAATCCCCTCCTATCGCTCATTGCCTCCATGTGATTCGGGATTGTGCCCAAAAGCCACCTTTTTGCATGCCCTCTTGGACGTGGTATGATGAAAATCAAAGCACAGTGTGAATCACACAAGACTCTATGACGATTTCGGGTTTACAGACTACTCTGTACCAGTGTCACCAGAGAACTGCCATCTGACGTGAGGTATAATACCATCTGGGAGTTCTCGGCGAGTCCGTCCAGTGTACCCAATCTCTACTGAGCACCCGTACACCATCCTTGATGTCAAACACCGATGCATATGGGATCATCCATCGCCCATCATATGGGTCAAGATGCGTATACGCTAGTCTACTCTGGTGTATCGATGCCCTATCTCGATACACCCTCGACTAGGAACAGTTATAGGATGTACTCGTCGACTACCGTGGCCCCACTAGTATGATCTCATCATAGTCCCAGTAGTCAAGTACATATCGTAAGGGCTTTATCAATATGTAACATAGAGACAATCAGAGTACATGTTAAGATAAAGAGCAACCAGATAGCATACTATCATGTCGAGCAAGAAAGTCCTCCCTATATATATCCAAGCATCCACTACAATATACATCACCATGTACAGTAATGGCCTCTAGGGCATACATATAACTAACAATCTCCCACTTGCACTAGGGCCATCTGTTGTGGTATCACATACCCAACAATTAGCTGTGGTTGAAGTATCTCATACTCAACCATCCCATAAAAGTCTCTACTGGGAAAAAGGCCTTTGTGAGTGGATCCGCGCTGTTGTCCTCTGTGTCTACTCTCCTAACCTTGATCTCCCTGGAGATCAACCATCTCCATGACCAGGTGATACTGCTTAAGAATTATATCTGGATTTCTGATAGGACGGGGGTTCCTTGGCATAAGCCATAACTCCATTGTCACACAATGGTTGGAACGAAGTTCATCTCATAAACTTATATCTATATCCAGACTGCTTCTTTGGTAGCATCCTTGGTAACGATGTATCTAGCCTTTAATCCTCTAGTAAGTCACGGTATCTAGCTTGGAACTTTTCCAACATACCGTCCCTCCACTGAGGGTAAAGACAATGCCTGCGACTGACATTTAGTCGTCCTTATCACCCTGGAACTTTTCCAGTGATTCTCCCCAGGATCGATTGATACCATCTCACTACAGCTAGTGAGAATCCTAACATCCATCTAGATCTATCTCATAGATATAAAACCTAGGATTTAGGAGGTATCACTTTGATCCTATATGGAGAATCCTTGTGATAAGCGGAGATTGACCGAGCATAGCATAGGAAACACCTTCCCTATCAAGAGTATGTCATCCACGTATAATACGAGGATCACCACCATACTCCTTACTACCTTTTTTGTATATATAAGGTTCATCGACCATTTTGATGCAGTCAAACTCTTTGACTACCACATCAAAACAGACGTTCCAACTCCGCGATGCCTGTTTTATCGCATAAAAAACTTGCATACATTTCCGCTGCTCCCACTGTCTATGAAGCCCTCTGGCTGTGTACTTATAGACGCTCCCTTCTAAAACATCATTTAGAAAAGCAGTCATGACACCCAACCACCAGATATCGTAGTCATGGTATGCAGCCGTGGCAAGTAGGATCTGGATGGACTTAAGCATAGCTTTGAAAGTCTCAACTTTTCCATGTACACCTAGTAATCTTCTCAAGATATACTTGCTCCTGATGGGGATTTAACCCTTCAGATAAAGCAACCAAAGTCCATACTTTGTTGGTGTATAAAGATTCCATCTCAGATCGCTTAGCATCCAGCCATTCTTATAGAGTCCCACTCCTGATGGCCTGCTCGAAACAAGTTGGGTCATCATCTCATGATGCAATCCTCGCTCCCACTTTCATAGAGAAACCGAAGTATCTCTTAGGTGGGTGAGGAGCCCTACTAAATCGGCGGAGAGGCTGAGGTTCGTTAGAATCTATTGAATCCTTTGGTTCTACCAAATCATCTGTAGTTTGTATAGCTGGAACTCCTTCCAGTTCTACCTCATGACTACTAATTTTTCCACAAGAAATTCCTTTTCATAAAGGTGGCATGTTGAGAAACAAAACATCTTTTGTTCCTTGGTTAGGTAGAAGATATTCCTTTGTGTATGCTTGGGATATCTAACAAACTTCCACAGATCTGACTTTGCCTCGAGCTTGTCCGGATTTTGCTTTTAGACATAGGCCGGACAACCCCAGATCTTAACTTACTTAAGATATGGGCTCTTCCCATTCCATATCACATATGAAGTGGTAAGCAACTGATTTGATTGGAACCCTATTCAATAGGTATGCATCTTCACAAGTGCATAACTCCCAAAAGAAAATAGGCAACTCAGTAGTACTCATCACAGAGCACACCATATCACATAAGGTGCGATTGCTCCGCCCCGATACACCGACGTGCTGTGGTGTATACGGAGGAGTAATGCTGAGAGAGAATCTCATTCTCCTTTAGAATAGTCCAGGAATCCCGTGCTCAAGTATTCTCCTCCTTGATCTCATCAAAGGACATAATTGTAGCGTTTCGAAAATCGTTTCGGTTAAATTTTCAAGAAATCGGTAAAATTAGGGTGTTATCTGTAAAAAGTCAAAATACAAATATCTTTATTATAAAATTTAATATACATATTCTAGCTATGTAATTGCTAGTATTTAGGGTTTATTGAGCCACTGGTAAAATTTCAAATTTTCTGAAAATTTTTCCGAAATTAATTATTTTAATATTATTTTAAGCCGTCCCTAATACATTTAATTAGGGAAAATTACAAACTGGAATGAGCTGAAATAAATTTTGAGCATCATACCACATTAAACAAAATTTTAACATGTTGTTTTTGAAATGAAATGGTTTGCCAAAACAGTTTAGAAATTATTGAAGAAAAAAGGCTTTTTTAGTGAATTTAGTGTAAATGGATGTTTGGGGTATAGTATTTATCATTTTCCATCACTCCACACCCATACCCACACTCACACCCCCCATTTTTTCCTTCCCTTGGCTAAATTCAGCAGCCCCCCCTCAATTGTCCTCACTTGTTTTGCAAAAGAAAAGAAAAGAAAAGAAAAGAGAATGATAGAAGTAAAAGGTGGACTTTGACTTTTCTTCTCACTTTCTCCACCTCACTCTCTCTCCTCCCTCACCCCCACACCACACCTGGCCGAAATTTCAGTCCCCCAACAGCAGCCCCCCTTCCCTCTTCTCCCTTCATTTTCCCTCAAAAAAATTCATCAAAATACCTCAAAAATCAAGCTAAAATCCAAATCCGATTCCTACCCATTTTCCCTCATCTTCTTTAGCATGGATCTTGGTGTAAGGATTCCAAATTGGAGGTCTAGATTTCTAGTTTGATTCATGGTTGTGAGGTATAACTTTTGACCCATTGTTCAATTGTTGGTTTAAATTCCTTAATGAAGCTGGTTAGGTACTTAATTTCAGTTTAATTGAAAGTTGTGGGTTTGCAAGAGAAGGTTTAGATTAGGATTTGTGAAAAATCTAGTTAGGGTTTTGTGTTGTGAGACTATGGTTGTGGGAGATATTTTCCATATCAATGTTATGCTAAATCAAATTAAGTTGCTAGTTTGCATTTTTGTTGATTTAAATTGTGATAATTATATAAATTGCAAACTAGGTTTTTAAAATATTTATGTTTTGGTGAGATAAAATTCTAATCAAGGTTACATGTCATTATAAATATTATATTGTGTGGTTTAATGCCTTTGGTTCATGCAAAACCAAGCGTAGTGATTGTTTTGTGCATTTTTAGTTGAAATTGTTAAAATTGGGTATTTTGTAAACTAGAATTTTGGGGTTAATGGAATTTAATGAGATTAAATTATGGAAATTGTTTTTATGACTTATTTAAGATATTTAATAAGTATTATGACCGCTAGATTTGTTTAAACGTCGAGTTTTGTACTAAAACGGGTAATTTTTGCTTGCTAGATTTTCGGAAAAATGGCTTTTAAGGTGAATTTGGGGTTTTTGTGAATTTTAACCTATTTTATAGTATAATTAGTGCTTGTGATTGTGCAAATGGGTGTGTTTGGGGTTTTCTCGATGGTTTGGCGTTTGTACGCCGACGTCGAGGGTTTTTGGGTTGAATTGTGAAAGCAGCCATAGGTTTTGACCTATGTGGGATTCGTGTGTCGTTTTGGTCTTGAGTCGGATTTTAATGCGATACGATGCGTTATGATATGTAGGTACCCCATGTGGACTTCGAGACGACAAGTAAGCGCGTGGTGATGTCGGCACCGGCTAGCAAGGACCAGGTGAGTAGATTTATATCTACGGGGAGAAGTCGGGTGGATGGCGTATAGCACCCCCGCAGTTCGTGGTGATGTATACGAATACGTATACACACATATATTTTGATTATATATATTATGTTGATATGAGACTTGATGATAAAGGTAGATTCTAGGTGTTCATTGATTAGTTTAGTGTTAGTTGCGAAACCCTAGAGTAGTTGTTACACCCATACACGCACACACACATGCATACATCTATGTTATTACCTGTGCGTATATGGGGATATGTGTTTATGTGTTCACCTGGGTATGTGTTTTTCGTACAGGTTTCATTACGGCTTTGCTGGCACTGCTTCTTTTTGGATGACTTGCTAGTAGGTAGGTTTATTTGTATCGTACCCATCATTATATTTGTATAATATTATTCAGTTGTATCTAGAAGTTCCATCAACCAAACATGTATTTATTTCAGAGATTGAGACCAGTGATGTTATTCTTCCGACCTTAGAGTCGCGCGTTATATTTCTGTGGATTTCTTGTGGTTTTGAGTTTCCTTTTGAGTTTTGATCCTCGCCCTTGGCGTTGTATATTATATTGCTTGTGTGGTTGTGACCGTCGATTGACGAAGAGGTAGCTCCCGCTTGGGGATGCCTTTTATTGATTTCATATACTATTCATGTTGTATCCCGTTTGGGAGCCAGTATTTACAAAGGAGACTCTGCCGAAATTTTCAGGAAATATTTGATGTTTTTAAAACCGCATAATTCGGCTTATGCTATTAAAACTACTTGATTTTAAATTGGTTTTCCTTCACTCTACTACTTTTCTTGGTTTGGATTTCTGGGTTTTCGGCTTACTTAGATTACGTACGCCTCGAGACGTTTCGTAGTTTAAGTGCCGGTCATGTTCCGTACTTTCGGGACGTAACAAAGTTGGTATCAGAGCATTAGGTTTTACCTTCGGAGCATAGGATGAACCTTGGTTGATGGAATAGGTGACGAAAGTAGAGTGACGTATCGTGGGTATGTTCCGCGGCATACTTACGATACGCTACTCCGCTTAAGAAGCCTTAGGATGTACATTTCCTTGCACAGTATTATATTCCTTGCTATGATCTGGCCTCATCGGTACCAGTTACGGTTTGCTGCCATGAGTACGGGCAGGGAGAGCTAAGGCTAGAGTTGCGGTCAGCACGAGCTCGTCACGAGCGAGGACTGACCAGGGCGTAATTCCGGTGATACACGATTGCGGAGATGTGTCTTTTTACTGTGTTTTCGCGCCACGAGCATTTGGCGGATCGCCTTTATGAGATTACTCGGACGTGCAGATCAACACCAGAGGATCGAGCCACTGATAGAGGCCAGCCAGATTTTGATGACCGTTGAGGTATTGCTTACTCCTGATGATTGAGGCACTGTTCAGCGTGCAGACGAGTGAGCCAGTCATTGCTGCGAACGACGAGATATCGCCCCAGATGTTGGAGCTATCGCAGGACGAGTTGTACTAAGTGATGATAGAAGGTCGCTAGTCACCGAGGATGAATGACTAGGACATGTGGTTCGTTCGCTACCTCGATGCGAGGTCATCAGATAGATTGATTGCAGCTAGAGACGACTTCACGCGGAGACGTTGAGAGTCGACAGAGACGATCGAATGTCAGAAACCTATTGTTCCAAGTTTAAAGTATTCGGAAAGACATGCAGGCAATTCTATGGACCCTCTAGAAGAATGAAACCCTAACTCGACTTAATGACCGTGTGAAAGCCTTTGAACCTTAGGGTTTGCGGCAGTTCCGCAGCTCCATTAGTGAGGCTTGGGTTTGCCCTTCTACGGCTAGACCATCGATGCTGTGGTACGTACTCGATACTGTTAAACTGTACCTAAGATGTTGAGCTCTTGGGGGATTATGAGGTTTTGACAAATCGATCGGATGGTTCGACTTCATTCGAATGCTAGATTGTGAGATGCATTTCTTGGGAGACTCCAGATACGAGGATAGCCGTTGGAGCTCAGTCCATGCAGCCACGACTAGACGAGTCCGAAGCAGTCGACGTTAGAGAAGAGTGGAGTAAGAGGTTCGTACCAGATCTGGATAAGACGGCGTTCCACTCCGCCGACATCAGAGATACGATACACATGCCGAGACATTGTGCATGGATATATCTTCCAGAAGGAGTCGCGATGAGTATGCAGCCATTCCAGAATAAGAAACTGATATAGTAAAGGACGATGACTTCCGGACAGTTCGGCAGAGACGAGATTTGGGAGAGATTTCGACAGGACCTTTCTGGAATGAATTACGAGAAGACATGGACCCAGGAGTGGTCATGTTACGCACACTAGCAGGCCAGATTTCAGGATCGTCGATGAGATATGCTATGAGTGACCAGGGCAGTTGGCCAGAGATTCTTGGAGTATGTGCTTGAGCGGGACTATTCCGCCATACTTGATTTTGGTATCTTAGGCGATCTATTCTCATGATTGATTTTGATGATTGAGTTTCATGATATTTGTTTTCATGGACCATGGTTGCACCTGCTGAGTATTTGCGATTTTTGCACAGTTGTTGCACTTGATATCGTTTTCGTGCCTTGGTTTCTCACGTTTATGATTTTATGGGTTTCATACAGTTGAGTTGATTTTGTGCGTATATACGCACACAATTTGGTTTTTGCACTCGGTATGATTCACATATGATTGCAGTGCAGTGATACGCATTTTGTGCACTTAGATGCACTAGACTTTGATTTCGATTGTGATGTTCGATATTTGTTTTGTACACCTTGTGCACCTGATTGGATTTTGCACATGTTCGGCACTTGATATCGGATTTCATGATTTCGTGCACGATGGATGCACCTGATTTGGATTTTCGTGCATGTTTTGAGATGCGATTTTGGTGCACACCAGATGTACTAAATCGAGATTTTTCGTGCATGTCAGATGCACCTGATTTTGCTGTCAGACACACACGTTGCCTACGACAGATGCTTTGTGCACACCCGATGCACTTAGATCTTGTTTCTGTGCACTTGTATGACACGTATATGGATTTTGATTTCCGTGCGCACCAGATGCACGTAGTATTCATACGCGTATTTTGGGATTGATTTCTTATAGAGCAGTACGTTTTTATGATATTTGCTATGTGTTTTCGTACCGAGCAGGACTAGTCAGAGGACAGTACCTGAATATATTTTGCATGCATTGATAGCTATTGAAGAGAATTCCAAAAAGCGAGCTATAGTCTCAGTATTTACCTACGTGTCTGATATGACACGAAACGTTTAAAATAAGGAAACCCTTCTAAATTGTTTCCCAAAACGGCGGAACGTATATTTCAAACAAAAGGTATATATGTATATAGTTATTTTCTTATGATAGACGTCCGCCACTGTGCAGTGTTATGCGCATTGCACAGCGACTTTAAGAGATTTGGCATGCATTTCCTTCAGATATTTACATATATAGATTTGATATTTACGTGTATAGTTTCGAGTTATATCATATTGGTTTTGTATTGGATTTGACATTTGTGTCTTTACCATGACTCCGATGATTGCGGAATGGTTGACGGAGTTTTGATTTTGAGTTATATGCTCATTTTTCATGCGCATGCGCTGCGCTACGATTTGTTTTATGTATTTATGATTTCGGAGCCCCGACGACTTGATGGTTTTGATTAGATGTTTTAGTATTTGGGAGGGGTTTTAATTTAAATTCGGGGACCGAATTTCTTTAAGGGGGAAAGATTGTAGCGTTTTGAAAATCATTTCGGTGAAATTTCGGGAAATCGGTAAAATTAGGGGGTTATCTGTAAAAAGTCAAAATACAAGTATCTTTATTATAAAATTTAATATACATATTCTAGCTATTTAATTGCTAGTATTTAGTGTTTATTGAGCCACTGGTGAAATTTCAAATTTTCTGAAATTTTTTCCGAAATTAATTATTTTAATATTATTTTAAGCCGTCCCTAATACATTTAATTAGGGAAAATTATAAACTGGAATGAGTTGAAACAAATTTTGTGCATCATAACACATTAAACAAAATTTTAACATGTTGTTTTTGAAATGAAATGGTTTGCCAAAACGGTTTAGAAATTATTGAAGAAAAAAGGCTTTTTTAGTGAATTTAGTGTAAATGGATGTTTGGGGTATAGTATTTATCATTTTCCATCACTCCACACCCATACCCACACTCACACACCCCCATTTTTTCTTTCCCTTGGCTGAATTCAGCAGCCCCCCCTCAATTGTCCCCACTTGTTTTGCAAAAGAAAAGAAAAGAAAAGAAAAGAGAATGATAGAAGTAAAAGGTGGACTTTGACTTTTCTTCTCACTTTCTCCACCTCACTCTCTCTCCTCCCTCACCCCCACACCACACCTGGACGAAATTTTTGTCCCCCAACAGCAGCCCCCCTTCCCTCTTCTCCCCTCATTTTCCCTCAAAAAAATTCATCAAAATACCTCAAAAATCAAGCTAAAATCCAAATCCGATTCCTACCCATTTTCCCTCATCTTCTTTAGCATGGATCTTGGTGCAAGGATTCCAAATTGGGGGTCTAGATTTTTAGTTTGATTCATGGTTGTGAGGTATAACTTTTGACCCATTGTTCAATTGTTGGTTTAAATTCCTTAATGAAGTTTGTTAGGTGCTTAATTTCGGTTTAATTGAAAGTTGTGGGTTTGCAAGAGAAGGTTTAGATTAGGGTTTATAAAAAATCTAGTTAGGGTTTTGTTTTGTGAGACTATGGTTGTGGGAGGTATTTGCCATATCAATGTTATGCTAAATCAAATTAAGTTGCTAGTTTGCATTTTTGTTGATTTAAATTGTGATAATTATATAAATTGCAAACTAGGTTTTTAAAATATTTATATTTTGGTGAGATAAAATTCTAATTATGGTTACATGTCATTATAAATATTATATTGTGTGGTTTAATGCCTTTGGTTCATGCAAAACCAAGCGTAGTGATTGTTTTGTGCATTTTTAGTTGAAATTGTTAAAATTGGGTATTTTGTAAACTAGAATTTTGGGGTTAATGGAATTTAATGAGATTAAATTATGGAAATTAATTTTATGACTTATTTAAGATATTTAATAAGTATTATGGCCGCTAGATTTGTTTAAACGTTGAGTTTTGTACTAAAACGGGTAATTTTTGCTTGCTAGATTTTCGGAAAAATGGCTTTTAAGGTGAATTTGGGGGGTTTTTGTGAATTTTAACATATTTTATAGTATAATTAGTGCTTGTGATCGTGCAAATGAGTGTGTTTGGGTTTTTTTCGATGGTTTGGCGTTTGTACGCCGACGTCGAGGGTTTTTGGGTTGAATTGTGAAAGCAGCCATAGGTTTTGACCTATGTGGGATTCGTGTGTCGTTTTGGTCTTGAGTCGGATTTTAATGCGATACGGTGCGTTATGATATGTAGATACCCCATGTGGACTTCGAGACGACAAGCAAGCGCGTGGCGACGTCAGCACCGGCGAGCAAGGACCAGGTGAGTAGATTTATATCTACGGGGAGAAGTCGGGTGGATGGCGTATAGCACCCCCGCAGTTCGTGGTGATGTATACGAATACGTATACACACATATATTTTGATTATATATATTATGTTGATATGAGACTTGATGATAAAGGTAGATTCTAGGTTCATTGATTAGTTTAGTGTTAGTTACGAAACCCTAGAGTAGTTGTTACACCCACACACGCACACGCACACATGCATACATCTATGTTATTACCTGTGCGTATATGGGGATATGTGTTTATGTGTTCACCTGAGTATGGGACTAGGTGTTCACATACTGGATTTGCGGATGATACTTGGGATTGAGATGAGTCAATGAGATTTGAGTTGAGGCCGTGAGATCGGTGATATGGCAGGATTCGTACTTTAGATACGTCCTGATGTTATAGCGGATCTTTGGATGACGATGCCATGTGAATAGTAATATTAGTAGTGTACTAGACATAGGTCAGTACCCCAGATGATTATCTTGATAAAGAGGATACCAGATGAATAGTGTGATGAGTATGATATTGACCCGTACCCAGATGTGGGGATGCCGTACGACGGATTTACATACGAGCTATATATTGATGATTGATCCGCACTCTTGACTTGGGATGTCTGATTATATATGGTATCGTATATGATATTATTGAGGCGGGATCACCGACTAATATATATACAGGTATGTATATATATTGACTCAGATGTTAGGCGGTTTCCTTACCTGTAGTTCAGCTTGTTAGTTCAGCCGTATAGTTTAGTGTAGTTGTTAGACTAGATTAGACTCCTACCTATTTCAAAACTAACGAATCGTGGGTATTTTAAAAGACAGGTCATGGGATTCTACGGATATTTCAAAAGGTGTATCTTTTCTTAAAAACACCGTAGCCCTTATTTTCAAAACACCGCGATTCGTGTTATTTCAAAAGGCACTATTGTAGGACTTATATTAGGGTAATGCAGATTAGTTATCGTTGTGTCTAGTATTCAGCTCCCGCATATTATTGTTGTTGCTCCGCATCGCATACTTATTGAAATCCATATTTCATTATTGATATCATGCTGTTAGGACACCATCACCATTACCGATGATGCGTATGTACCACGTACACTTACTTTCCGGCTCACACACATCTTCATCGGTAATTGCCATGTCACGTACACTTAGAAAATACTATTACATTGATATAGCCTGTTAGCTAATAGTTTAGACATGATATTAGTGTACTTTCTTTATATGCTAGTTTAGACATTGTAGTTATTACCTGCTACTTCATGCATGTTATTATTCACTGTTATGCCGCATTCATGGATTCTCATGCATATATTCACTATCTTACGTGCTATTGAGGTTTTGGATTCGGATTTCCATGAGATTTTCTGGATTTGGGGGAAAACCGCAAAACTTATACAAACTTCTTCTCTCTTTTTTAATAAAAAGCGCGGTTTTCCCATGATGTATGGGTCGTCCACCATGAGTTTGCTGATGGATTTCGAGACCTGAGTTCGAGGAGTGGAGGAACCATTTCGGGTACATGGTGGACCCGGTGCGGTACCCCGGGGCAAGAGGATCGTGTTGTTGACGTTGAGCCTGGCAGGGGAGCACTACCGACCGGTGATTTTACCCGACGCGTCGGATATCCGGAGGATACCTTCGTAGTCTTAAGATGGATGGTAGGGGCCGGTCTGGACTGACGGCGCCCTAGATATTGAGATTTGAGACATTGAGATTTCGAGATATTGAGGTACTGAGATTTGATGATCCAGGTCAGTCCAGGTAGCCGGAGCCTGAGATATTGAGATATGTGGATTTATGTTTTTGTGTCGATGCTAGACACGGTTTATACTGATTTCCTTATGATACCTCATTTTTTTTTAAAAATACAGAAATCTCACTGAGTTATGAAAGCAGTTTCTTCAGTACATGTACTCTGTTTTCATGCATTCATACATCATCCATATGATATATTGCTATCTGAGGCACCGACACGAGCACTTGGTATTACCGTTGTTTAGAGGTATACCCTAGCCATTGTTATAGGCTGCTGGTTATATATTTGAGGATATATTATGATCGTATGACTTAGGATTGCGTTGTTCATGCGATTTCTGTTCGTAGATATTTTTCTACTCACGAGTTGGCAACTCACCCCCGTTGTGCCACAGTTTCTTGTAGGTTTGCCGTACAGGTTTCACTACGGCTTTGCTGGCACTGCTTCTTTTCGGGTGACTTGCTAGTAGGTGGGTTTATTTGTATCGTACCCATCATTATATTTGTATATTATTATTCAGTTGTATCTAGAAGTTCCATCAACCAAACATGTATTTATTTCAGAGATAGAGACCAGTGATGTTATTCTTTCGACCTTAGAGTCGCGCGTTATATTTCTGTGGATTTCTTGTGGTTTTGAGTTTCCTTTTGAGTTTTGATCCTCGCCCTTGGCGTTGTATATTATATTGCTTGTGTGGTTGTGACCGTCGATTGACGAAGAGCTAGCTCCCGCTTAGGGATGCCTTTTATTGATTTCGTATACTATTCATGTTGTATCCCGTTTGGGAGCCAGCATTTACAAAGGAGACTCTGCCGAAATTTTCAGGAAATATTTGATGTTTTTAAAACAGCATAATTCGGCTTATGCTTTTAAAACTACTTGATTTTAAATTGGTTTTCCTTCATTTTACTACTTTTCTTGGTTTGGATTTTTGGGTTTTCGGCTTACTTAGATTACGTACGTCTCGAGACGTTTTGAAGTTTAAGTGCCGGTCATGTTCCGTACTTTCGGGACGTGACAATAATACTTATACCTGTTTTTGGTTCTCTACTTCTAACTTATATTCTATGATTATCTCAAAAGTTTCGGACTTGTGTTTCAACAGGAACATATATCTGAATCTTGAGAGATCATCAGTGAATGTAATGAAGTACAAAGAACCGGTCCTGGCATGTGTAGATAGGGGACCTTCATACATCAGCATGTGTCAATCCCAAGAGTTCACCAACTCTTTCTCTGTTTCCAATAAACGGAGCTGTGGTCATCTTATCTCTGTGACATGACCGGCAAGTTTCATAAGATGTAAATTCAAACTAATTTAAATATGCATCTATATGTAACTTCAGCTAGCCGGGTCGCATTGATTTGACCTAGTCTACAATGCCTCAAGAAGGATTCGTTCATTT
This sequence comes from Agapanthus africanus, assembly GCA_030015575.1. Lineage (NCBI taxonomy): Eukaryota > Viridiplantae > Streptophyta > Magnoliopsida > Asparagales > Amaryllidaceae > Agapanthus > Agapanthus africanus. Next base: position 159,852,114 of record CM057350.1, on the reverse strand, counting down.
CTGAACTCTTCCTCTTGTGTGTGTTCTGTACGTTAAGAACTGTGGTTTGATTTAGAACGTCTATGCTTTTAGATAACGTGCCTGAACCGATCAACTCTTGATATAGGAAATGTTCAAAACAGTATCCAACATTACAAAATTATATCCTTCTTTACTAATAAAGAGACTGATATGATGTTGTACATCAGGTTCGGTATCTAATAATATTCGTTCAGAATCAATGTATTCTGGTAATACAGGATGATAACTGCCAACAGACTTGGCTGCAACACTTGCATCATTTCCAACTCTTGAAACTTATCACCCGTTCTCAGTTCTCTACCTATCTGTAGCCCATGTAACAAATTACATATGTAGGATCCTGATCCGGTATCAAATACCCAGGACGTAAAGGATATTGAGAAACAGTTCTGTGTAATGAACACACCCGAAGAAGATGCATCAACATGCACTTTCTTCATTTGGGCGGCACGGGAATTCTGGTAATCCCCTATTTCCTGCTCTGTCTTATAACAATTATAAGTTGGAGCGGGACCAACATTCCTTAGCGCAGTATAACAAGCGGGTTCGGTCAATACATCCGTATTATTATCTTGATTAAGGCATGACATAGTCGCAACCAGGAGAGAGAGAAAAAAAAACACTCAGCGTGCGCTTTTACAAGATTAGATTGGTTATCAATTTATCTAATCAGGATGTCTCCCACTGTTTTAGTCAAATCTTCCTTCAAACCCTAAAAGGAAAGACTAGCCGGGATTAATTACACCCTACAAGTTCACCAATCTTTCAGCCAGGCCAGTGCCGGTACTTTGAGGGAGGTTCCCCGCGCTTTCGCACGGACCTAATTAAAATAAACCTCATTTTCCCAGGGGCGTAACCCCGTTAACACCTTTTTAGACACCTACTTGATCGGCTAATTGTAATGTGTAAAACTCTCCCAGGAGTAACTCTTACTCGCAGCGGGTATCGGGATCCAACTATCTCATAGAAGGTATGCAATCTCATTGCGAATTTCAACATTTGAAATTCCCAATAATATTTTACCCCAAGCCTCCTATGACCTTGACAAAGGCCAACAAACCATAGGCTGCTAGTCAAGTTCAACCCGCCATTTCCTGATTGAATCAAACCCACCCGTACGACCCTTGACAAAGGCCAACAAGGTCGTACGACTACCCTAATCCAATCTGCATCATATGCATAAGCAGATAAGTACTATTCAGTTACCGCACACTACGCCTTGACAAAGGCCAACAAACGCAGCACGAATACTAAACAGTCTTTATCTGAAATGACGGAGGGCTACAACAGGTTTTTAAGAAAACCCTTTGCGTAATGAACTTGATATCATAGTAGAATCGAGTGATTTTAAATGTAATGTTTTTTAGGCCTTTTCTAGTTTTGCTAAAGAGGTCACTCCCGGTGAAGGGATCATCGGCTCTTTCCTTATCGAATAAGGTGCAGGATATTTCACAAATATCACTATGCAAAGCAAAAACTATAGAAGCAATCAAAGGAGAAACCGAGTGTGTAGCATCTGCTAGTTTCTCTAAAGAGGTCACTCCCAGTGAAGGGATCTCGGCTCTTTCCTTATCGAATAAGGTGCTGGATATTCTATAAGGAATACCGCTATGCAAAGCAAGAACTAGAGCTACCAGTTTTTAAACAAGTTTCTACAACATCTTTAGGTTTCTTTTAGTTTCATTAATCTCATTAATGCAGTCCCATTTTAATATACTTCACAAGCATCACATTTGAAACGAAATCTGCAATATAACATATATCTCACATATATAATATAAACATTCGTCTCAGGCAGTAATATGATCTCATCACAGAACATTGCAGCAGAAGAAATATATATGAAATATTGGATATACTAGGAGGTCTGTGTTTTAGTACGAGCCTGTATAAAACACGGATTCCACGGTCGCGATGAATAGTCAAACCCACATCCCTAGACCCCTACGAGAGCGGCAAGCAACACTGCCAATTCTAGGGTTAGGAGACCCGGTCTTGACTCCTTGAGATGGTCTCCCACTGGACCCTAGAACCCGGTTACTTGTGCTCCCCGCCTTGGGTCTAGCTAATGCGGAAAAGTAAATAACATACAATGGTGACATCATCCTCAGCCCGGAAGTGCCCCAATAAAAGAATATTACATACACATGAATTTTACATGAATGAAAAATAAAAACCCTCATCTCACATAAAACACCCGGCTATTCAGAACACGACGATCTAATATAATATATCACAGCAACACATAATATCTCATATCATCAACGTAAGAAAGTATGCGTATCCCGATTGTCGTTGATGTATAGCAACGAAACCGGCGATACACCATATACTATGCTTACGATCGCAGAAAAGAAAGTGTAACACTACAATAGTTGGAATCCGCAACCTTCTTAGACATCTCATGTCTAACCAAATGAATTCCTTAGACATCGCATGCCTAACAATTATAAACCCCGCATTTCAGTCTCAATATAGAAAACACTTTTCAATATTTAGTCGGGCAATTCAACAAGATTCCCGACATCCTGATCGAATGCTCATCGTAAACTTTAGTAGACGGCCGCACCCCCAGATGCCGTCGACGAAGTGCACTAAGGCGGAACACCGCTGCCGCAAGCACCCGAACGGATGCTTTTGGCGACGGGGTTCTCCTACAGTCACTTGGTCGGGGCTATGGGGCGTGGCTATCTATTAAGTTTACCCGGCGAGTATCCGCGTACGCTACGTGATTGCGACGGACTTTTGACCGCATCAAAATCCCGTGGCAACCGATCAAATGAGACTAAACTGCTAGATTTATAACATTCAAATTAGTTATCTCATAACTACTTGTGGATTCCAAATATTGTATCACATTCCAGATAAATAGACAATGTTAAACTTTCCGATCGAATAAACAAACACCCAAGCTTTCCCAAATAGTTCTCAACACTTGAAATTAGTTTAAAAACATCCATCACATGCCACAGTACCAATGGTCCAGCCGTAGAAGGGTCAAGCCAACGCCTCACATGTGGCAACGCCGTACTGCCACAAACCCTAAGGTTTAGAGGCGGTTCAGACGGTCACATAATCGAGTTAAGGTTTGTGTTCTTCTAGAGGGTCCACCGTGTTACTTGCACGACTTAGAACGTTCTTAAACTACGGAAAAATCCAACGCTTGGAAATTTTCCGGCAGGGGAAAAAGTGAGTTATTGATATCCGTTTGAAATTTTTAACACGTTCTAAAATTACCCGGAAAAAAAAATTAAACGAAGTTAAAATTTCAGATCGAATCAACGAGTTCCCAATACAACCCAGAAAACTCAACACTTGAGTATTTTTAAAAATTCCCAGAAGCATCAGGAAACACATACGGATGTAACTGTGCGAACAGTAACCCACAATTCCACTGTTTGGCCGCGGAACCGCCGCACAAGGCATGGTCTTGCCGCGGTTCCGCGGCAGTTTAAGTGAATTAAAGGCTCGTTTTTCACAGAACTCCATAGAATTCCCTGCTGATTTTTTTGAGTATTTTTAATATGAAAAATGTCAACTTTTTGAAAATTTTCCTGAAACTCGGGTTTTACGGGTATTCGGAGTTCGATCGGACTTTAAACTTTGCCCAGACTTCGCCTAAAGCTCTAGCTTATCTCTGATACCACTGTAGGGTTACTAGGTACTCTCACAAGGATCTATAAGGCATCAACCATGCCCGATTTAAAATTTAGACGTGCCGAACAACCCTAACCATGATCTTAAACTAGAGATTAGGTGAAACAAAGCATGTTAAACATTTTAACATCTAAGAGTTTGGGATTACAACCTTTGTAGTCCGGTCCTTCGCTTCATAAGCTCCGTGTTGAGGTCCCTTCACTGCGATCATCATGTACTCGGACTCTAGAGAGGCTCCACGAAGAGAATGATGCAAACTTGCTTCCGATCTTCGATAACAAAGATGATCTACCTTGAAGTTTCTTTGACACAAGCTTTCACTCACAAATGAAGTGAACACCCTAATCTAAATGGCTAGGATAGATTAGGATGATGAAGTAGGATTTTAGCTCTCATTTGTTTTCTATTTCTCACTCAAAATCATCACCAAGCAAAAAGCTAGAAAGCTTTCCCATCCAAAAAAAGAAGGAAGAAGAAGAACTATTTCTTTTGTGATGAATAATGAAAGTGTGGTGAGATTAGAAATGCAACCATGGGTTAAGTATGATAACTTAACCCATGTAGATACTTAACTATGGTCAAGGGTTGGGTTGGATTAACAAATATCATAACAAATATCACCCGTTAATATCTTTAGCAAGAAACAAAAGAAAACCTTCTAGAAGCTTCTAGAAAAAATTAACCCAAATCAAACCTTAATCATGTTTAATCTCCACTAATCACGTTGCATTAATAACCCTAACATGTTACAATATTATATATCACATATACAATATTTATTGTAACAAAATAAAATAATACAATTAACATATATCGCATATATATCAATATATTACCCGAGTGAGAAAAAGAATCCTTTTGTGAGCTTATACTAGTTAATGTAATTTAATATATCTAATATATAATTATACATTAAATTATCGAATCAACACTTGATCCGATAATCCGGCTATTTCACAAATAACCGACTAATATAATTTGTATCAGTTCATCGAATCAACACTTGATCCGATGACCCGGCTATATCACATATACCCGGCCGATATCTCATATCGCGAGAATCTAATACGGTATCACATACACGTATTTTTCTCGGTACCGCACATATTATATATGTGCTCCTACTCCATTTTTCCTGAGTCAAGAAACCTCTGCGTAGGACTCTAAAGAATCGTCAATACGCCGACAGTAGGTGATGATCATATCAAACACCCACAAGCTGCAAGCGGTCAGCTAAACATAACAGCCACCCAGGTATTGAGCGATCAGAAGATCAACAAGCAAGCCTGTACTTTCTCCCGCGAATCCAATCAGTAACACTCCCGTACAATCCGGTCTCTTCGTCTGATATGTCGCATATCTCACCTAGGGGTGGTAAACGTCAGACCCCAGTAGCTTGATAAGTCGTGTCGATATGAGGTCTATAACAGTTCGAGAAACTACTGATAACACTTACTAGTAAATCTCAGCAATCCTGGCCAGGATTTCCAGCTATAGCCAATCGAACATAGCGCAACATCAACTCCCTATACCGGGAGAGACTAATCCCCTCCTATCGTTCATTGCCTCCATGTGATTCGGGACTGTACCCAAAAGCCACCTTTTTGCACGCCCTCTTGGACGTGGTATGATGGAAATCAAATGTAACACCTTAGGATGTGTTTAGTGACTATTTATATTTAAGTAATGGGTTTTTAACAAAAAGTTTACCAAATTGTGTTTCAAATATTTTTCCTAAATTAATAAATATTTTTCTAAAATTTTCCTAGGCTTGCACACACATGTGCATGTAAACTAGGGTTTTTAAATGAGTTATTACCATGATTAGTGACCATGGTGGGTTAATCATGGGGATTAAGTCTTTTGGGTTTTAATTAAGTTTAATTAAAATTTAATAGTTGCTTTAATTTGAATTTCCTTAGGGTGTTGACTTGGTGAGAGAGAGAGAGAGTGCATCATGGCTTAAGCCATGCTTGCAATTAATGAGGAGAGAGAGAGGAGGGGTTGACATTGGGGTGATGATTTCGCCTCTCATTTCTTTTTTTTGTTCTTCTCTCAAACCTCACTCTCACACACACACACTTACCTCTTCACACTCAGCAGCAGCCAGAAGCAGCAACAGCAGCAACAGAGAGCAGCAGCAGCAGCAATTGAGAGCAACAGCAACTGTGAGCAACAACAGTAGCAGCAGTTAGCAGCAGCAACAGCCACAACTCCAGCTGCAGCTCCTTCCCTTCACTTCTTCTTCTTCCTCCAGCTCCCTAAGGTCGAGTGTGGGGTATATTTCCTAAACTTACTCCCTAGTTTACTTGTTTAGTGTAGTTTTGCTTCGGTTAGTGGTTTTTGGTGCGATTTAGTGCGATATGAGGTGGTTAGTGAGAACCTTGGCCAAGTGATGTGTGTTGTGGTGTCAGTAAGTTGTTAGAGTGTTGTTAGGGCCATATAAACCCAGCTTAAACCCCAATTGCACTAAAATACCACCAGATCCCTATTTGATGCAAATTCATCGTTTTTAAGCAAAATTTGAGTTTCTGAAAACTGCTATCGACCCGGTGAGTTCAGAATAATTTTGAGAAGACTGCAGTATAGTGGTTAGGTACTGATACCCCAGGTAGAACCCGACCCCCTTTCTTTACGTTTAGGCCGCCGGAATATTCGATCTGGCCGCAATTTGCGGCCAGATGGGAAGGGTTTGGGTTGGGGTTTGGTCCTATGGGTGTCTGCTTCTATGTGGAGTTTTGTGATATACATATTTTTGTAATTTAAGTTCTGTATAAAAATCTGAGACTAAATACCTGTTTTCCGTATTTCTAAAACCTTCGCGACACGCGTGATACGTGTGTGGGTTTGGGGTTTCTGCGTATCGCGACGCGTCAGGGTATTTTCTGGCGCGTGATCACACGTTTTAGCGTATCGCGCACACGCACGATTGGTTTACGACACGGGTGTCTAGTTGGACCGTAATATCACGTTTTTGTGAAATTGAGCTTATGTGTGATATATGTTATGTGATTCTAGGTTCGCAAGCGAGTGAGACGGACGCTGCGAAGAAGGGCAAGCAAGTCGTCGGCTACACTTAGCGCGAGACTTCGGTGAGTAGATTTCACATCTACGGGGATATCGCCCGCATGGCGTTATGCGTCAGAGCTGATAGGACCTTATTATTATATGTTGCATTTACCTCATGGACTGTCATTTCATATTGCATTCCCTGCTATATGTATGCTTAGAATTGATAGAACACCGCACTATTACTAACGGTTTATGTTGCACGAGCACTAGTGTGCATGCTACACACACCGTTAGTAATTTCCATGACACACTCACTGTAGAACTGCCATGATTATATTGCTGTAGTTCATTTCATATATGATCCGATATGACTTTCATGGAAATTGGGAGCCGCATGATATCTTTAAAAACGGAAACTAATTTTAAAAGCGGTTTTCCCTTATATCTATATCATGGATGGATGTACATAGCACATCGCATTGGATTCACTTCTTGGTGTTGGATTTTCATGTGATTTCTGGTTTTGAGGACCGAGGGATTTCTAAGAAAAGATGCACTATTTGAAAACCCGGTTCCTCGTGATATGATATTTTGGTGCGTCCACCACGCGTTTTCTCGGTGCTGAGACGTGTGCTTGAAACCCGATTCGAGGAGATGGATGATCCGTTTGCGGGTTCGTGGTGGACCCGGTATGGTTCCCCGGGGCGAGAAATGTTTTTCGTGGAGTAGACGATGATCCTGGCAGGGTGGCGAGTACCTATCGGTGATTGGTTGGACCTGGCGGTTATCCGGAGGATACTGACCAGAGTCGAGAGATGGATGCGGGATGATCCGTACTGCCGGGGCCGAGGGCCGATACCGCAGACGGAGCCCGTGGGCTGATCCGGACTGACGGACCCCGATATATGAGGATTTGCGTGTCGATGCTAGACACGAGTATTTTATGATATTTTGGGTGCCGATGTTGGGCACTCGTGATTTCTCAGAGATTTACTGGATTTAAGGGCCGATGGGTGTGCCGGCGCCAGAGTTATTTGGGATTTGGGTGCAGTTGTGGGCACCGATTGTTTTCCACGTTGATATTCCGTGTAGATGTTGTTTATCCTATGATCAGCATTGATTACCATATATCTCATCCTGTAGTTATTTTACCTGACAGAGCATCTGCATGATTATTGCATATACTGCTTATTTCACATTGATATCATCTGCTGGCATTTGTTAGAGTAGCGCAATACGTGCATGCTCGCGATTACCTTTATATGTTATCTCTATTCACGAGTTGGCAACTCACCCCTGTTGTGCCACAGTATTTGCAGGTTGCCCTCAGCATAGTCGCGGCAGGCTGTCTTTTGCATCTTTTGGCTACAGATACCACTACAGTTGCGGCGAGAGCTGTTTTGCATTTAGGTGGGTTGTGGTATCTGATTACTTTTATTGTATCCCTTTTTGTATCTAGTACTCTCCATCTACCATTTATGTACTGGACTTAGATACTGTGTGAGGACGATGATGTATATTTTGTATTCTGGTGTCGAGGTCGTGGGAGCCTACTGTTTTTATTTGCAGTTTTTATTCTGTGATGTTTACTTATTGCTCATTCTTCGCTACGGCGTCGTATATTACTCTTGTGATGATGGTTTCCGCCGTTGGGCGTGATTGCTCCCGTTTGGGAATGTTTTGTTTCATTATATCTCATTTTTAATCATATCCTCTTTTATACCCGGTCGCGGGGCTACTTTTACAAAGGAAATGCTGCCAGAATTATTTAAATGATTAAGTAACTTTAAAAGAACTTATTGAATTATTTAAGGTTTTCTAAATGTTTTAACTAAATGTTTTCAACACTCACTATTTTTTTAAATGGTTTTGATTTCTGGGTTCGGCTTACTTAGTCGCGTTACGCCTGTAGACGTAGCGTGGTTAAGTGCCGGTCACGAGTCGAAAGATTCGGGTCGTGACAAAGTTGGTATCAGAGCGTAGGTTTTACCTTCGGAGTGTACGATGACTCTGGTATGATGGAGTAGGTAGCTGCAGCAGAGTGGCGTAGCGTGCGTATGTTCCGCGGCATACTCACGACACGGTACTCCACCTAAGCGACCTTAGGACTTATTGATTTAATTCCTCCTTGAGTATATATATATTCTTATGATTTAATTTCCGTATTCTTATCGAATCCTAATTTCCTTTTAGCCATTATGCCGCCAAAGACTACGAGGGCGCAGAGAGTGCCCGCAAGGGCCGAGATTCGAGTTGACTCGTCCGAGACGAGGACTGATCCGGGAAGTGCACCCATTATACCCGAGCAGACTGTTCCTCCTGTGACAGATCAGATCGCCACGCTAGGGGCTGGTGTGCAGGAGATACGCCAGACGGTGGGATCCAGCATGCAGGAGATGCGCCAGATGATAGGATCACTTGTCGAGACGCTTCGAGCACAGCGACCAGAGGTAGCTCCACCGGTTCCAGAGACCGCGATGGTACCTACCACACAGCCAGTTGCCCCTGCAGCCACGGAGGTGATTACAGTATCGCTGTCAGAGTTCATGAGGCTGAAGCCTCCGGTCTTCACAGGCACCGATACAGCCGAGGACCCACAGTCTTTCATCGACAGGTTAGCCCGGATATGCCGTTCCCTCAGATGCGCAGATGCGAGATGGGTTGAGTTCGCGAGCTTTCGCCTGGAAGGTCTTGCGCAGAAGTGGTGTGATTCAGTTGAGAAGGGCAGAGCAGCAGGTCTTCCTCCTATGACCTGGACGGAGTTCGTGACAGTATTTCTAGCCCGTTTCCTTCCCCAGAGTGTTAGGGATGCTCGAGCACGCAGATTTGAGTCCTTGCGCCAGACGCCAGGGATGACAGTGGCAGAGTATGACGTGCTGTTTACAAAGCTAGCAGTTTATGCCCCGTATTTAGTGGCTACCGAGGAGTTGCGAGTCAAGAGATTTGTTCGAGGCTTGCTTACACCACTGTTCCTTGCGATCAGCGCGCAGCACTACGAGACCTATGCAGCAGCTGTAGACGCAGTCCTATTAGTCGAGGAGCGCCTTGCTGAGACTTCGGTAGTTCCAGAGCCGAAGAGAGTTCATACTAGTATATCCGCATGGAGGCAGTCATTCAGACGCCGCGACAGGTATCGTTCTGGTACGAGGAGTAGCAGAGATTCGGGATGAGGTCAGATGTTTAGTTCGTATCCCCAGGAGAGTCAGCAGTCGCCGCGGGGTTGCTTTAGATGCGGCAGTCTACTTCACCTTGTTAGAGATTGTCCTGAGATACATCGGAGGGAGGCGGCAGCACCGCATGTTACCTTACCACCTTCACCACCCCAGAGGGCGTTGCTTGTTGTACCTACCGTTGCTCCGCGCCAGACTCATACGCAGAGAGGTCATGGGTGTGGGGGAGTTGCTCAGAGAGGACGGGATGACCGAGGCAGAAGGCAGTCAGTCACAGGTGGTGGACAGGCGTGGGTTTTTGCTTTGACGCATCAGGACGCGCAGGCGTCCAATGCAGTGGTTTCAGGTATCCTTCCAGTATGTTCAGTTGATGCACACGTTTTGTTCGATCCCGGATCCACGCACTCGTACGTATCCACACACTTTGTGCCAAGTTTGGGTAGAGAGTCCGGTTTGCTTGATCAGCCACTTGTTGTGACCACTCCTGTGGGAGAGTCGTTTGTTGCTAGGCACGTGTTCCGGTCCTGCACCGTCTGTATTGGCGAGAGAGAGTTGCCTGTCGACTTGATCCTTCTGAAGATATTGGAATTCGACGTTCTTTTGGGCATGGATTGGTTAGCCACGTGCTATGCTTCTGTGGACTGCCGTGAGAAGATAGTTAGATTTTGTTTTCCCAGCGAGTCGGTTTTTGTTGTGTTGGGGGACCGTGGTGCCGCCCCTCACAGTGTGATTTCTTCTTTTCGCGCTGGACAGCTTGTGAGGAAGGGATGTCAGGGATTTCTCGCCTATGTTTGCGATGCTAGTGCTACACAGGTTCCATTGGATCAGGTTCCGGTTGTTAGCGAGTTCCCTGATGTGTTCCCTGACGAGCTTCCTGGGCTACCGCCCGAGCGCGACATTTCTTTCTGTATTGATTTGGTTCCTGGCACAGGGCCTATTTCCATGCCGCCTTATCGGATGGCCCCGGCGGAACTTAGAGAATTGAAGGGTCAGTTGCAAGATTTGCTGGACAAGGGACTTATTCGACCCAGTGTTTCTCCTTGGGGTGCTCCAGTCCTGTTCGTCAAGAAGAAGGATGGCAGTTTGCGTCTGTGTATCGACTACCGCCAGTTGAACAGGGTGACAGTGCACAACAGGTATCCTTTGCCGCGCATCGACGATTTGTTCGACCAGCTTCAGGGGGCAGGGTACTTTTCGAGGATCGATTTACGATCGGGCTATCATCAGCTGCAGGTTCGACAGGAGGACATTCCCAGGACAGCTTTCCGTACGCGTTACGGCCATTATGAGTTTTTGGTGATGTCGTTCGGACTCACCAATGCGCCAGCAGCATTCATGGACTTGATGAACCGTATTTTCCGGCCATATTTGGATCTGTTCATTATAGTGTTCATTGACGATATCTTGGTGTATTCCCGGAGTAGTGAGGAGCACGAGCAGCACCTGCGGATTACACTGCAGACTTTGAGGGAGCACCAGCTTTATGCGAAATTCTCCAAGTATGCTTTTTGGCTGGACAGCGTAGACTTCTTGGGGCATGTGATTTCACGAGACGGTATATGTGTAGACCCGAGGAAGATCGAGGCCGTGCAGCGTTGGCCCAGACCCACATCGGTTACGGAGATTCGCAGCTTTTTGGGGTTGGCCGGTTACTACAGGCGATTTGTGCAGGACTTCTCCAGTATTGCTACACCTTTGACCGGGTTGACCCGGAAGGGAGTCCCTTTCGATTGGACGGAGGAGTGCGAGCACAGTTTTCAGCAACTACGGACTCGGCTAACGACGGCACCGGTATTATCATTACCTTCAGGCTCAAGCGGCTTTGTGGTCTATTGTGATGCCTCTCGAGTGGGGCTAGGGTGCGTTTTGATGCAGCATGACAGGGTGATCGCGTATGCTTCGCGACAATTGAAGAAACATGAACAGAACTACCCCACTCATGACTTGGAGATGGCTCCAGTGGTCTTTGCACTTAAGATCTGGCGACATTACCTTTACGGCGAGCCATGCCAGATATTCACGGATCACAAGAGTCTAAAATATATATTTCAGCAGCGGGACCTGAACCTTAGACAGCGCCGATGGATGGAGTTAGTGAAGGATTACGACTGCGAGGTCTTGTATCACCCGGGCAAGGCAAATGTGGTGGCGGATGCTTTGAGCAGGAGGCCCGGGGGTAGTCTAGCTTATTTGAGCGCAGTACAGGGGCAGTCGTCGTCAGATTGGCAGATATTATGCGACAGCCGGATACAGTTCGAGTTCACACCGATTGGAGGACAGATCGCGCATGTTCGTGCACACCCACAGTTGATCGACCGTATACATGAGGCACAGCGCAGTGATGACCAATGTTCAGTGATCATGGCACAGATTGGACATGGCAGATTCTCTGAGTTCGTGATCGATGATCAGGGGGTACTACGATTTGGAGTTAGACTGTGCGTACCAGATGCTGGGGGACTGAGGCGTGGGATTCTTGAGGAGGCACATCGATCGATGTACAGCGTCCATCCCGGTTCCACCAAGATGTATCATGATATGAGAGATGTTTACTGGTGGGACGGAATGAAGAGGGACATCGCAGATTTTGTGTCGAGATGCCTGACTTGTCAGCAAGTCAAGGCTGAGCACCAGAGGCCCGCGGGAGAGCTACAGCCGTTACCCATTCCGGAGTGGAAATGGGAGCAGATTTCGATGGATTTCGTGGTGGGTCTACCCAGGACTAGGCGAGGGTACGACTCCATTTGGGTGATCGTAGATCGTTTGACGAAAGCGGCTCACTTCCTACCAGTGAAGACGACTTTCGGATTTGCTCAGTATGCCCAGATCTACGTCGACGAGATTGTACGACTGCACGGAGTCCCGACATGTATCGTGTCCGACAGAGGCACCCAGTTTACCAGTCGACTATGGCAGAGGCTACAGGAGGCTTTGGGCACTCGCTTGAGTTTCAGCACAGCTTTTCATCCGCAGACCGACGGACAGTCAGAGCGGACTATTCAGACTCTCGAGGACATGCTCAGAGCTTGTGTATTATATTTCGGAGGTAGCTGGGATCATCACTTACCCTTAGTAGAGTTCTCCTACAATAACAGCTACCAGGAGACCATTCAGATGGCACCATTTGAGGCACTTTATGGGAGGAGATGCATATCGCCCGCCTGTTGGACAGAGCTCAGTGAGAGCAGTATCTTAGGGCCACAGATTGTTGAGGAGACGACCGCGAAGATCCAGTTGATTCGCGATAGGATGAGAGCAGCCCAGAGTAGACAGAGATCTTATGCGGACCGTCGGCGACGCAGACTTGAGTTTTCTGTTGGTGATCATGTTTTCTTGAGGGTCTCCCCAATGAAAGGTGTGATGAGGTTTGGGAAGAAGGGGAAGCTCAGTCCCAGATATGTGGGCCCCTTCGAGATCCTCGAGCGGGTTGGTGCAGTTGCGTACCAGTTAGCCCTTCCGCCCAGTTTTCCAGATGTGCACCCCGTATTTCACGTATCGATGCTCCGTAGATATCTTCATGATCCCTCGCATGCGATTCAGCATCCGACGATCCAGCTTGAGCGCGACCTTTCCTATGCAGAGCAGCCGGTGATGATCTTGGATCGACAAGTGAAGAAATTGATATCAAAGGACATTCCATCAGTCAAGATACTTTGGCGTGGTCAGGGCCGTGAGGAGGTCACTTGGGAGATCGAAAGCGAGATGAAGAAGAGGTATCCCCATCTTTTCGAAGGTATGTGTAGTTAGATTTTCAAATTCGGGGACGAATTTCTTTAAGGGGGAGAGATTGTAACACCTTAGGATGTGTTTAGTGACTATTTATATTTAAGTAATAGGTTTTTAACAAAAAGTTTACCAAATTGTGTTTCAAATATTTTTCCTAAATTAATAAATATTTTTCTAAAATTTTCCTAGGCTTGCACACACATGTGCATGTAAACTAGGGTTTTTAAATGAGTTATTACCATGATTAGTGACCATGGTGGGTTAATCATGGGGATTAAGTCTTTTGGGTTTTAATTAAGTTTAATTAAAATTTAATAGTTGCTTTAATTTGAATTTCCTTGGGGTGTTGACTTGGTGAGAGAGAGAGAGAGTGCATCATGGCTTAAGCCATGCTTGCAATTAATGAGGAGAGAGAGAGGAGGGGTTGACATTGGGGTGATGATTTCTCCTCTCATTTCTTTTTTTTTGTTCTTCTCTCAAACCTCACTCTCACACACACACACTTACCTCTTCACACTCAGCAGCAGCCAGAAGCAGCAACAGCAGCAACAGAGAGCAGCAGCAGCAGCAACTGTGAGCAGCAACAGCACCAGTAGCAGCAGTTAGTAGCAGCAACAGCCACAACTCCAGCTGCAGCTCCTTCCCTTCACTTCTTCTTCTTCCTCCAGCTCCCTAAGGTCGAGTGTGGGGTATATTTCCTAAACTTACTCCCTAGTTTACTTGTTTAGTGTAGTTTTGCTTCGGTTAGTGGTTTTTGGTGCGATTTAGTGCGATATGAGGTGGTTAGTGAGAACCTTGGCCAAGTGATGTGTGTTGTGGTGTCAGTAAGTTGTTAGAGTGTTGTTAGGGCCATATTAACCCAGCTTAAACCCCAATTGCACTAAAATACTTCCAGATCCCTATTTGATGCAAATTCATCGTTTTTAAGCAAAATTTGAGTTTCTGAAAACTGCTATCGACCCGGTGAGTTCAGAATAATTTTGAGAAGACTGCAGTATAGTGGTTAGGTACTGATACCCCAGGTAGAACCCGACCCCCTTTCTTCACGTTTAGGCCGCCGAAATATTCGATCTGGCCGCAATTTGCGGCCAGATGGGGAAGGTTTGGGTTGGGGTTTGGTCCTATGGGTGTCTGCTGCTATGTGGAGTTTTGTGATATACATATTTTTGTAATTTAAGTTCCGTATAAAAATCTGGGACTAAATACCTGTTTTCCGTATTTCTAAAACCTTCGCGACACGCGTGATACGTGTGTGGGTTTGGGGTTTCTGCGTATCGCGACGCGTCAGGGTATTTTCTGGCGCGTGATCACACATTTTAGCATATCGCGCACACGCGCGATTGGTTTACGACACGGGTGTCTAGTTGGACCGTAATATCACGTTTTTGTGAAATTGAGCTTATGTGTGATATATTTTATGTGATTCTAGGTTCGCAGGCGAGTGAGACGGACGCTGCGAAGAAGGGCAAGCAAGTCGTCGGCTACACTTAGCGTGAGACTTCGGTGAGTAGATTTCACATCTACGGGGATATCGCCCGCATGACGTTATGCGTCAGGGCTGATAGGACCTTATTATTATATGTTGCATTTACCTCATGGACTGTCATTTCATATTGCATTCCCTGCTATATGTATGCTTAGAATTGATAGAACACCGCACTATTACTAACGGTTTATGTTGCACGAGCACTAGTCTGCATGCTACACACACACCGTTAGGAATTTCCATGACACATTCACTGTAGAACTGTCATGATTATATTGCTGTAGTTCATTTCATATATGATCCGATATGACTTTCATGGAAATTGGGAGCCGCATGATATCTTTAAAAACGGAAACTAATTTTAAAAGCGGTTTTCCCTTATATCTATATCATGGATGGATGTACATAGCACATCGCATTGGATTCACTTCTTGGTGTTGGATTTTCATGTGATTTCTGGTTTTGAGGACCGAGGGATTTCTAAGAAAAGATGCACTATTTGAAAACCCGGTTCCTCGTGATATGATATTTTGGTGCGTCCACCACGCGTTTTCTCGGTGCTGAGACGTGTGCTTGAAACCCGATTCGAGGAGATGGATGGTCCGTTTGCGGGTTCGTGGTGGACCCGGTATGGTTCCCCGGGGCGAGAAATGTTTTTCGTGGAGTAGACGATGAGCCTGGCAGGGTGGCGTGTACCTACCGGTGATTTGTTGGACCTGGCGGTTATCCGGAGGATACTGACCAGAGTCGAGAGATGGATGCGGGATGATCCGTACTGCCGGGGCCGAGGGCCGATACCGCAGACGGAGCCCGTGGGCTGATCCAGACTGACGGAGCCCAATATATGAGGATTTGCGTGTCGATGCTGGACACGAGTATTTTATGATATTTTGGGTGCCGATGTTGGGCACTTGTGATTTCTCAGAGATTTACAGGATTTGAGGGCCGATGGGTGTGCCGGCGCCTGAGTTATTTGGGATTTGGGTGCAGTTGTGGGCTCCGATTGTTTTCCACATTGATATTCCGTGTAGATGTTGTTTATCCCATGCTCAGCATTGATTACCATATATCTCATCCTGTAGTTATTTTACCTGACAGAGCATCTGCATGATTATTGCATATACTGCTTATTTCGCATTGATATCATCTGCTGGCATTTGTTAGAGTAGCGCAATACGTGCATGCTCGCGATTACCTTTATATGTTATCTCTATTCACGAGTTGGCAACTCACCCCCATTGTGCCACAGTATTTGCAGGTTGCCCTCAGCATAGTCGCGGCAGGCTGTCTTTTGCATCTTTTGGCTACAGATACCACTACAGTTGCGGCGAGAGCTGTTTTGCATTTAGGTGGGTTGTGGTATCTGATTACTTTTATTGTATCCCTTTTTGTATCTAGTACTCTCCATCTACCATTTATGTACTGGACTTAGATACTGTGTGAGGACGATGATGTATATTTTGTATTCTGGTGTCGAGCTCGTGGGAGCCGACTGTTTTTATTTGCAGTTTATATTCTGTGATGTTTACTTATTGCTCATTCTTCGCTACGGCGTCGTATATTACTCTTGTGATGATGGTTTCCGCCGTTGGGCGTGATTGCTCCCGTTTGGGAATGTTTTGTTTCATTATATCTCATTTTTACTCATATCCTCTTTTATACCCGGTCGCGGGGCTACTTTTACAAAGGAAATGCTGCCAAAATTATTTAAATGATTAAGTAATTTTAAAAGAACTTATTGAATTATTTAAGGTTTTCTAAATGTTTTAACTAAATGTTTTCAACACTCACTATTTTTTTAAATGGTTTTGATTTCTGGGTTCGGCTTACTTAGTCGCGTTACGCCTGTAGACGTAGCGTGGTTAAGTGCCGGTCACGAGTCGAAAGATTCGGGTCATGACATCAAAGCACAGTGGGAATCATACTAGACTCTATGACGATCTCGGGTCTACAGACTACTCTGTACCAGTGTCACCAGAGAACTGCCATCTGACGTGAGGTATAATACTATCTGGGAGTTCTTGGCGAGTCCGTCCAGTGTACCCAGTCTCTACTGAGTACCCGTACACCATCCTTGATGTCAAACACCGATGGATATGGGATCATCCATCGCCCATCATATGGGTCAAGATGCGTATACGCTAGTCTACTCTGGTGTATCGATACCCTGTCTCGATACACCCTCGACTAGGAACAGTTATAGGATGTACTCGTCGACTACCGTGGCCCCACTAGTATGATCTCATCATAGTCCCAGTAGTCAAGTACATATCCTAAGGGCTTTATCAACATGTAACATAGAGACAATCAGAGTATATGTTAAGATAAAGAGCAACCAGATAGCATACTATCATGTCGAGCAAGAAAGTTCTCTCTATATATGTCCAATCATCCACTACAATATACATCACTATGTACAGTAATGGCCTCTAGGGCATACATATAACTAACATGTGAAACTGAAGGGTTCAATAGTCTCCAACGAATCTCAGCCTCTCCGCGAATCTGGTAGGGTTCCTCATCCACTTGAGAGATGATACGATCTTCGCGGTGACAGTGGTAGCGAGGATTGCATCATGGTAGATGATGGCCCAATTAGGTTCAGGAAGGCCATCATAAATAGAGACTTTGTGAAATGGCTGGATGCTATGCAATCAAAGACGGAATCTAAGTACACCAATAAAGTGTGACTTTGCATGTTGCACCTGAAGGGTTAAAACCCATTGGGAGCAAATTGATCTTGAGAAGATTCTTGGTGTAGATGGAAATGTTGAGACTTTCAAAGCTTTGCTTAAGTCCATCAGGATTAAAGCAAGCATCGCGGAGTTGGAACATCTGTTTTGATGTGGCAGTCAAAGAATTTGACTTCATCAAAAAGGTAGATGAACCTTGTATATACAAGAAGGAAGTCGAGAGAGTAAGGTTGTTTTCCACGTATTGTACGTAGATGACATACTCTTGATAGGAAATGGTTTCCTATGCTACACTCGGTCAAGCTCCTCTTATCACGAGGATTCTCCATAGAAGATCTGGATGATACCTACTACATCTTGTGGATTATGATCTTTGGTGATAGATCTAAGTGGATGTTGGGAGTGTCCTAAATCCAGGTACATTAACACCATACTAAAGGGGTTTAGTATGGAAGATTCTAAGCATGGTGGTTCGTCCACTTACTCATGGATCACTCCCTCCAAAAAGATGTCTCTCAAGACTGATTTAAAGAGAGCTCGAGTGCAAGGGATACCCTATGCTTCGGCAGTAGGCTCTATCATGTGTGCGATGTTATGTACCAGACCAGATGTAGCTAACTCACTAGGTGTAGTGATCAGGAATCAATCAGATCTTGGGAGAATCACTGGGCAGCTGTGGAGGACATTCTTAAGTACTTGAGAAGCACTAAATGAATGTTCTTGGTTCGAGCTTCCAGAGTGATAAGGTTGACTGAAAGTCAGTCACAGGCATTGTCTTCACCCTCAGTAGAGGGACAGTATGTTGGAAGAGTTCCAAGCTAGATACCGTGACATACTAGACGATAAAAGCTGAATACATTGCTACCAACGATGCTGCCAAAGTAGCTGTCTGGGCATTTCTTATTCATGAGATGAACATGGTTCTTACCATTGAGCGTCCAATAACTGTTATTGTGACTACAATGGAGTTGTGGCTTTAGCCTAGAAACACCGGTCCCATCAGCAATCCAGACATATTCTGAGGACAGTATCACCTGATCAGGGAGATGGTTGATCTCCAAGGGATCGAGGTGAGGAGAGTTGACGCGAAGGATAACACGGCGGATCCACTCATAAAGGCCTTTGCCTAGAGAGACTTCTATAGGACGTTGAGTATGAGATACTGCAACAGACAGCCTTAGTGCAAGTGGGAGATTGTTAGTTATATGTATGCCTTAGAGGCCATTACTGTACATGTGATGTATATTGTAGTGGATGCTAGAACATATATAGGGAGGAATTTCTTAAAAGCTTCAGATTTGTGTTTCAACAGGAACACGGGTCTGAATCTTGAGAGATCATCGGTGAATGTAATAATATACGAGGAACCATTCCTCGCATGTGTAAACAGAGGACCGCATACATCACTATGTATCAGTCCCAAGAGTTCAGTAGCTCTTTTTCTTTGTCCAGTAAACAGAGTTTTGGTCATCTTGCCCTTGAGACATGACTAGCAAGTTTCATAAGATGTAAATTCAAACAAATTCAAATATCCATTTTTATGCAACTTAGCTAGTCTGGTCGCATTGATATGACCTAGTCTACAATGCCACAAGAAGGCTTCGTTCATTTCTGAACTTCTCCTCTTGTGTATATTCTGTATGTTTAGAACTGTAGTTTGATTCAAAACGTATATACCGTTACATAATGTACCATACGCAATTAATAATTGATTTAGGAAAATGTTCATAATATTTTCCTCCAATACAAAATTATATCTTTCTTTATATAATTAAGAGATTGATATAATATTGCATATCATTTTTGGTACGAATTAACAGTCGTTCAGAATCAATGTATTACCATTTGGTAATACAAGGTGATATTTGCCAACTGCTTTGGCTGCAACAATTGCACCATTCCCTACTACGAGAGACTTATCACCCTTTTCTAGTTCTCTACTTTTTCTTAATCTATATATGAATGTCTACCCTAGCACCAGCATGGGGTCCAAGAGGTATCAAGCATGCTAAATTCAAATTTTTATGGCTCTAGGCTAGACTTACCGAAATCGTTAGCTAGGTGATTAGGGTTATGGTTTGATATCTACTAAAACTAAAAAAGTGAAAGATGGCTATACCCTCGTAGATCAAGTCCTTCACTTCACATGCTCCGTGTAGTAGTCCCGCGACTCCACTAGGCTCCACTTGAGGCTTTGGACGAGCTTCCTCCGATGACCTTCGTGCTGAAGATGATCCACACGAAATCCCTCCAACTCAGGCTACCTCTACACTAAACTCTTTAGCGTAGTAAACACGCTACACTCGATCTCTAGTCAAGTATAGGATGGTGAAGTAGGGATATGATTTTGCTCACAAGTTTGTGTTCAAGTTTCATGGTTCACATCACATGTAAGGGTTGAAGCTTGAACCATGACATTGAGGAAGAAGAAGAAGCTAGAGAGCATGAGAGCAAAATGGGAGCAACTCAAGAAAATAGCTAAGTGTTGAGAATGAGCTTAGAATGAATGGCAACTCTTGACCCCCACTCATCCAAGCATGGAATTTTTCAATATAAAATTGCAACCATGCTTGAATAGTGAGTCAAGATGAATAAACTAATATAAAGCCCATGCTTGCAACCATGCTCTCATTTTCCACCCGATTTCTATTTTTCTCAAAATAGAAATCCTGCCATGATACATATATATTTATATATATATATCATATATATATATTAATACATATAAGAAAATATTTAGTGAGCTAATGATATTAGTTAAGACATAATTATATCACATGTAATATATATATCACATTATTAAATCAACACTTGATTTAATAATCCGGTTATATCACATATGACCGACTAATATCATTTATCCGAATATCATATAATCAAATCAACACTTGATTCGACAATCTGGTTATATCATATATAACCAAACCGATAACAGATAACTGCCAGATTATAATACGGTATCACATACACGTATTTAATCAGGCCCACACACATATCACATATGTGTCCTACTTCGTTTCGCATGAACCAGGGAACTTCTATGTGGGACTATAAAAACTCGTTAATACGCCAGCAGTAGTTGAGCGATATGAAGATCAACAAGCAAGTTTGTCCATAGTCTACTTGAACCCTATCAATAACACTACCGTACGGTCCGGTCTTTTCGTCTGATATGTCGCATATCATGTCTAGGGGTGGTAAACGTCAGTCCCCAGTAACGTGATAAGTCATGCCGTTGTCTGGCCTATAATGGTTCGAGAAACTACTGATAACACTTATCAGAAAATCTCGGCAGCAGCCCTGGCCAGGGACTTCCAGTTATAGCCAATAGAGCATAGCACAACATCAACCGCCAATACCAGGAGAGATGAAACCTCTTCTATCGCTCATTGCCTCCATGCGACTCGGGACTGTACCTAAAATCCACCTGTTTGCACGTCTCCTTTGAACGTGGTAGGGAGGAAATCAAAACACAGTGGGAGCCACACAAGACTCTATGACGATCTCGGCTCTACAGACTAATCTGTACCAATGTCACCAGAGGACTGCTATCTGACAATAGGTATACAACCACATAGGAGTCCTCGACGAGTCCTGTTCAGTGTATCCATTCTCCAATGAGCACTTGCGTACAATCTTTGATGTCGCACACCAATGGTTGTGGGATCAACCATCGCCCTCTAAGGGACAAGAAACGTACACACTAGTCTACTCTGGAATATCGATGCCCTAGTCTCGATGTTCCCACGATTAGGAACTGATTAAAGGATGTACTTTTGGACCACCCTAGCCCCACTAGTATGATCTCATCATAATCCTGGTAGTCAAGTATATATCCTAAGAGCTTTATCAACATGTAAGAGACGGACAGTATAAACACCAGTCTACATGTTAAGATAAAGGTAACCTGATAGCATACTATCATGTCGAGCGAATAAGTCCTCTATATATATGTCCAAGCATCCACTATATCAACAATAATAGCCTCTATGACATACATATTCCTAACAATCTCCCACTTGCACTAAGGACAGTTGTTATAGTATCTTATACCCAACGTCTCAACAGTCTCTCGAATAGCATCTGGGGGATGTCCTTAGTGAGAGGATCCACTGTGTTATCCTCTGTGTCAACTCTCCTGACCTCGATCTCCCGGAGATCAACTATCTCCCTGATTAGGTGAAACTGTCTAAGAATATGTCTGGATCGCTGACGGGACCCGGGTTCCTAGGCCAAAGCCACAGCTCCATTGTCATCGCAATACACAGGTATTGGATGCCCAATGGTAGGAACCAAGTTCATCATATGAACTTTTTCATCCAGACAACCTCTTTGGCAGCATCGTTGGTAGCGATGTAATTAGCCTATATCAACGAGTCTGCTATGGTATATAGCTTGGAACCCTTCCAACATACCGTCCCTCCACTGAGGGTGAAGACAAAACCCGAGACTGACTTTCAGTCGTCCTTATCACTCTGGAAGCTCGAATCGGTAAAGGACTCCATCTGGAGTTCACAGTTACCATACACCAAGAACATCTCTTTAGTCCTTCTCAAGCACTTAAGAATGTTCTTCTGCTGTCCAGTGGTTTTCCCAAAGATCTTTTCGATACTTATTCACTGCACCTAGTGAGTAAGCTACATCTGGTCTGGTACATAACATCGCATACATGATTGACCCGTCTGCCAAAACATAGGGTATCCCTTGTATGCAAGCCTTTTCCAAATCAGTCTCGAGAGACATCTTTTTGGAGAGAGTGATTCCTGAACAAGCGGGTACATTACCACGCTTAGAATCATCCATAGTAAATCCTTTTAGCATGGTTTCTATGTACCTGCATTGGGACAATCACAAATCTATTTAGATCTATCTCTATAGATCTATATCCCCAGGATGTAGGAGACATCAGTTAGATCTTTCATGGAGAACCTGTGTGATAAGAGGAGCTTGACCGAGTGTAGCATAGAACATCATTTCCTATCAAGAGTATGTCATCCACGTACAATATGAGAAAGACAACCATACTCTCTACAACCTTCTTACTTATACATGGTTCATCTACCTTTTTGATGAATTCAAACTCTTTGACAGCTTCATCAAAATAGATGTTCCATCTCCGCGATACCTGCTTTAACCTGTAGATGGATTTAAGCAGCTTGCACATGCTTCCGCTGCTCCCACTGTCTACGAAGCCCTCTGGCAGTGTCATATACATGCTCTCTTCTAAATCACCATTTAGAAAAGCAGTTTTGATGTGCAGTCTTCCAGATATCATAGTCATGGTATACAACAATAGCAAGTAGGATCCTGATGGACTTAAGCTTAGTGACAAGTCTAGCTTTGAAAGTCTCAACTTTTCCATCTACACCAAATTATCTTTATCAAAGATCCTCTTGCTCCCGATGGGTTTTACCCCTTCAGGAGCAACATCCAAAGTCAATACTTTGTTGGTGTACATGGATTCCATCTCAGATCGCATAGCATCCAGCCATTTCACATAGTCTCCACTTGTGATGGCCTGCTCGAAACTAGTTGGGTCATCATCTACATGATGCAATCCTCGCTCCCACTGCTATGAGAAAACCGTAGTATCTCTCAGGTGAATGAGGAACCCTACTGGATCTACGGAGTGGCTTCGGTTCGTCAGGGACTATTGAATCCTCCGGTTCCAACAAATCATCAGTTATAGTTTGTTTTTGCTGGAACTACTTCTAGTTCTACCTCATCGCCACTAATTTCTTCCACAAGAAATTCCTTTTCTAAAAAGGTGGCATGTCGAGAAACAAAACATCTTTTGTTCCTCGGTGTGGTAGAAGACATACCCTCGCGAATGGTTGGGATATCCTACAAACTTGCACAGAATTGACATTGCCTCGAGCTTGTCCGGATTTTGCTTTCCAATATAGGCCGGACAACCCATATCTTAACTCGTTTAAGAGATGGTCTCTTCCCATTCCATATTTCATATGGAGTGGTAGGCAATGGATTTGATCGGAACTCTATTCAATAGGTATGCATCTTCTCAAGTGCATGTCCCTGAAAGGAAATAGGTAACTCAGCATTACTCATCATAGAGCGCACCATATCTCATATGGTGTGATTCCTCCACCCCGATATACCGTTGTGCCGTGGTGTATACGGAGGAGTAAGCTAAGAGAGAATCTTATTCTCTTTTAAATAATCCTAGAATTCCGTGCTCAAGTATTCTCCTCCCCGATCATATTGAAAGATTTGAATACTTTTACCCATTTGGTTCTCATCTTCGTAATTATATTCCTTGAAATTCTAAAAAGATTCAATTTTGTGTTTCAACAAGAACACATGTCCGTATCTTGAGACAACATCGGTGAATGTAATAAAGTACGCGGAACCATCCCTAGCATGTGTAGACATAGGACTGCATACATCACAATGTATCTGTCCAAGAGTTTAGTAGCTCTTTCTCCGTTTCCAGTAAACGGAGATTTGGTCAGCTAGTCTTTGAAACATGACTGGAAAGTTTCATAAGATGTAAATTCGAACAGATTCAAATATGCATCCTTATGGAACTTCATCTAGTCTTGTTTCATCGATATGACCCAGTCTACAATGGCATAAGAAGACATCGTTCATTTCTGAACTGTTCCTCTTGTGTGTGTTCTGTACGTTTAGAACTGTAGTTTGATTCAGAACGCGTACACTGTTATACAACATACCTTACCCAATCAACACTTGATTTAGGAAAATATTCACAATATTTATTGGTACAAAATAACAGTCGCTAAGAATTAATGTATCACCAGTTGGTAACACTAGGTGATACTTGCCAATTGCTTTGGCTGCAACAATTGCACCATCTCTACTACTAGAGACACATCACCCTTTCCCAGTTCTCCACCTATTTATAGCCCATGTAACAAATTATATGTGTAGGATCCTGGTCCGGTATCCCATACCCAGGACGTAGAGTAAACTGAGAAACAGTTCTTGGTAACGAACACACCCGAAGACAATGCATCAACATGCTTTTTCTTCGTTTGGGTTGCATGGGAATCCGAATATTCCCCTATTCCTTGCTCAGACTTATGACAATCATAAGATAGAGTGGAACCTTGCCTTGTATAAGTAGGTTCGGTCAATACATCCATATTATTATCTTGATTAAGGCATGTCATTGGTCGCTACCAGGAGAGAGAGAAGGATAATCACTTTGCGTGCGCTCTTTGCAAGATTAGATTGGTTATTTTATCTAATCAGGATGGTTCCCACTGTTTTTATCAAATCTTCCTCAAAAGATCAGCCGGGATTAATTACACCCTACAGGTTTGCCAATCGTTCGGCCAGGCAGGTATCGGTACTCCGAGAGAGGTTCCCCGTGCTTTCGCACGGACCTAATTAAAATAAACCTCGTTTCCCTAGAGGCATAACCCCGTTGACACCTTTCTAGACACCTACCTGATTAGCTAATTGTAAAGCGCAAAAATCTCCCAGGAGTAACTCTTACTCGCAGTGGGTATCGGGATCCAACTATCATATTGAAGGTATGCAATGTTATTGCAAATTTCAACACTTGAAATTCCCAATAATATTTTTACCCCAGGCCACTTATGACCTTGACAAGGTCAACAAACCATAAGCGCTAGTCAAGTTCTAACCGTCATTTCTTGATTTAATTAAACCCACCTGCACGACCCTTGACAAGGTCAATAAGGCCGCATGACTACCTTAATCCAATCGCATCTCATGCTGGCAGATAAGCATTAATCAGCTACCGCACACTACGCCTTGACAAGATCAACAAACGCAACACGTACTAAATAATACTTATCTGAAATGACGGAGGGCTACGCAGGTTTTTAAGAAAACCATGAGCGTAATGAACTTGATATTGTTGTAGAATCTAGTGATTTTGAAAAGGAGTGTTTTTTAGGCTTTTGCTAGCTTCACTAAAGAGGTCACTCACGGTGAAGGGATCTCGGCTCTTTCCTCATCGAATGAGGTGTTGGATATTCATGAATACCACTATGCAAAGCAAGAACTAGAGAAGCAGTCAAAAGACAAAACCGAGTGGGTTGTAGTATTTGCTAGTTTCGCTAAAGAGCTCACTCCCGGTGAAGGGATCTCGGCTCTTTCCTCATCGAATGAGGTGCTGGATATTCATTAAGGAATACCACTATGCAAAGCAAAAACTAGAGCTACCCATTTTGAAAATTTGATTCTACAACATCTATAGGTTTCTTTCTTTTCATTAATCACATTAATGAAGTCCCATCATTTAATGATTCCTAAACATTACAGAAAAGTGAAACGAAAATAGAACGTACGCTTATACCATCCGCATTCGCCACTGGGCCCCGTCATGCACCGTTAGGTTACTTAACTACCGGAAGAGCGGGGGCTGGACTAGCGCGGATGTAAAATATAAGCAACGTTTATTATATATCATATATATAATATCACATTCGTCTCACATAGTTATATGATCAACATCACAGAACCAAGAAGCAGAAGAGATATATGAAATATTGGATATACTAGGATTTCCGTGTTATAAATTTAGCCAGTAATGTAAAACACGGATTGCACAGTCGTGATGAATAGCCAAACCCACATCCCATAGACCCCTATGAGAGCGGCAAGTAACCCTACCAATTCTAGAGTTAGGAGACCCGGTCTCAACTCCTTGAGATGGTCTCCCACTGGACCCTAGAACCCGGTTACTTGTGCTCCCCTCCTTGGATCTATCCTAACGCGGAAAAGTAAATAATATACAACAGTGGTGACATCATCCTCAACCCGGATGTACCCCAATAAAAAAATATTATATACAAATTTTACATGAGTGAAAATTGAAAAGCTCTCATCTCACATAAAACACCCGGCAATTCAATCACGACGATCCAATAAAACATATCACCAGCAACACATGATATCACATATCATCAATGTAAGAAAATACGCATATTCCAAATTCCGTTGACATATAGCAACGGAATTTGGGATACGCCACGTATTACATTTACGGTTGCAGAAAAGAAATGTAAAACTGCAATAATTAGAATCTGCATATCCTTAGACATCATAAACCCGGAATATCTCATATTCCGAATTTCATGCTTAACTCTATAAACCCCGCATTTTAGTCTCATATCAAAAACACTTTTCAATAATTTAGTCGGGTAATTCAACAAGATTCCCGACTACCCGATCGAATACGCATCGGAAACTATAGTAGATGGCCGCACCCCCGATGCCGTCGAGCAAGTGCACTTAGGCGGAACACTGTGGCCGCGAGCACCCGAGTGGGTGCTATTGGCAATGGGGTTCTCCTACAGTCACTTGGTTGGGGTAATGGGGCGAGGCTATCTAGTAAAGTTAATCGGCGAGTATTCGCGTACGATACGCGATTGCGACGGAGTTTCGATCCGAATCGAAACTTCGTGGCAATCGATCTACTGGGAGTAAAATGCTAGATTTATAAGCACTAACTAGTTTTCACAAAACCAATTAAATGTGGATTCCAACTACTGCCTCCATATCAAACTAAACCCGAAACGATGTTAAATTATGAATACGAAACACTCCGTATTAGCCCCAATAGAATTGTTAATATCACATGCAAACTGGGTTAATCAAACATAACCATTAAACACAACTTCCAGAGATCAGAACCCCACAAAAATTTCAAGGGATAATGCTACAGTAAAACGGGTGTGATCGGGGATTTCATCAATGTCGCCGGCCCAATTTTGGCCAAAATGCTTCAAATTTTTGTGGTGTTCTAGATTCATTATAAATAGCACTCTGCAATTGTTTAAAAAAATTTTAGAGGCTCTGAAAAATTCGACAGAGAACAGGGTTTCATGGTGACTGTTTCGGAGCTGTTTTCGTTTCGTAACTTATCTAACGTCGTCTAATCTTCTAGCTTAGGCTCTGATACCATGAAAGTCTACCCTAGCACCAGCATAGGGTCCAAGGGGCATCAAGCATGCTAAATTCAATTTTTTATGGCGCTTGGCTAGACTTACCAAGATCGTTAGCTAGGTGATTAGGGTTATGGTTTGATATCTACTAAAACTAAAGAAGTGAAAGATGGCTATACCCTCGTAGATCGAGTCCTTCACTTCACATGCTCCGTGTAGTAGTCCCGCGGCTCCACTAGGCTCCACTTGAGGCTTTGGATGAGCTTCCTCCGATGACCTTCGTGTCGAAGATGATCTACGCGAAGTCCCTCAAACTCAAGCTACCTCTACACTAAACTCTTTAGCGTAGTAAACAAGCTACACTCGATCGCTAGTCAAGTATAGGATGGTGAAGTAGGGGATATGATTTTGCTCACAAGTTTTTGTTCAAGCTTCATGGTTCACATCATATGTAAGGGTGGAAACTTGAACCATGATATTGAGGAAGGAGAAGAAGCTAGAGAGCATGAGAGCAAAATGGGAGCAACTCAAGAAAATAGTTAAGTGTTGAGAATGAGCTTAGAATGAATGGCAACTCTTGACCCCCACTCATTCAAGCATGGAATTTTGCAATATAAAATTGCAACCATGCTTGAATAGTGAGTCAAGATGAATAAACTAATATAAAGCCCATGCTTGCAACTATGCTCTCATTTTCCACCCCATTTCTATTTTTCTCAAAATAGAAATCATGCCATGCTACATATATATTTATATATATATCATATATAAATTAATCCATATAAGAAAATATTTAGTGAGCTAATGATATCAGTTAAGACATAATTATATCACATGTAATATATATCACATTATTAAATCAACACTTGATTTAATAATCCGGTTATATCACATATGACCGACTAATATCATTTATCTGAATATCACATAATCAAATCAACACTTAATTCGACAATCTGGTTATATCACATATAACCGAATCGATAACAGAAAACTTCCAGATTATAATACGGTATCACATACATGTATTTAATCAGGCCCACACACATATCACATATGTGTCCTACTTCATTTCGCATGAACCAGGGAACTTCTGTGTGGGACTCTAAAGACTTGTCAATACGCCAGCAGTAGGTGATGATCACATCAGTCACCTACAAGCCGTCAGCGGTACTAGTTGGACGTAACGGCTACCCAGGTATTGAGCGATATGAAAATCAACAAGCAAGCTTGTCCATAGTCTCCATGAAGCCTATCAGTAACACTACCGTACAGTTCGGTCTCTTCGTCTGATATGTCGCATATTATGTCTAGGGGTGGTAAACGTCAGTCCCCAGTAACGTGATAGGTCATGCCGATGTTTGGCCTATAACGGTTTGAGAAACTACTGATAACACTTATCAGTAAATCTCACCAGCAGCCCTGACCACGGACTTCCAGTTATAGCCAATCGAGCATAGCACAACATCAACCGCCAATACCGGGTGAGATGAAACCCCTCCTATCGCTCATTGCCTCCATGCGACTCGGGACTGTACCCAAAATCCACCTGTTTGCATGTCTCCTTTGAGCGTGGTAGGGAGGAAATCAAAACACAGTGGGAGGCGCACAAGACTCTATGACGATCTCGGGTCTACAGACTAACCTGTACCAGTGTCACCAGAGGATTGCTATCTGACGATAGGTATACTACCACATCGGAGTCCTCGGCGAGTCCTGTTCGGTGTATCCATTCTCCAATGAGCACCTGTGTACAATCTTTGATGTCACACACCAATGGTTGTGGGATCAACCATTGCCCTCTAAGGGACAAGAAACGTACACACTAGTCTACTCTGGATTATCGATGGCCCAGTCTCGATATTCCTACGACTAGGAACTGATTAAAGGATGTACTTTTGGACCACCCTGGCCCCACTAGTATGATCTCATCATAGTTCTGGTAGTCAAGTACATATCCTAAGGGCTTTATCAACATGTAAGAGACAGACAGTATAAACACCAGTCTACATGTTAAGATAAAGGTAACCTGATAGCATACTATCATGTCAAGCAAGAAATTCCTCTATGTATATGTCCAAGCATCCACTATATCAATAATAATGGCCTCTAGGGCATACATATTCCTAACATGTAACATATTACAAACGTGGGATCTTGATCCGGTATCCAATACCCAGGACTTATAGCATACTGAGAAACAGTTCTCGGAACGAACACACCCAAAGAAGATGCATCATCATGCTCATTCGTCGGTCGGGTTGCATGGGAATCCTGATATTCCTCTATTCCTTGCTCAGAATTATGACAATTATAAGAAAAAGCTAAACCAACGTTCCCTAGCCCGGTATAATAAGCGGGTTCGGTCAATACATCCATATTATTATCTTGATTAAGGCGTGTCATGATCGCTACCTGGAGAGAGAGAGAGAGAGAGAAGAAAACACTTTAGCGTGGGCTCTTGCAAGATTAGATTGGTTATTATTTTATCTAATCAGGATGGCTCCCACTGTTTTTATCAAATCTTCCTTCAAACCCTAAAAGGTAAGATTATACGGGATTAATTACACCCTATAAGTTCGCCAATCGGTCAGCCAGGCAGGTATTGGTACTCCGAGAGAGTCTCCCCGTGCTTTCGCATGGAACTAATTAAATAATCTTGTTTCCGCATGGTCATAATCCCGTTAACGCCTTTCTTAGACACCTACTGGATCGGCTAATTATAAAGTGGAAAACTCTCACAGGAGTAACACTTACTCGTAGCGGGTATCGGGATCCAACTATTTCATAGAAGTTATGTAATCTCATTGCAAATTTCAACACTTGAAATCCCCAATGTCTATTTTTACCCCATGCGGTTTATGACCTTGACAAGGTCAACAAACCATAAACCGCAAGTCAAGTTCAACCCGTCATTTCGTGATTGAATTAAACTCACCCGCACGACCCTTGACAAGGTCAACAAGGTCGTACGACTACCCTAATCCAATCGCATCATATGATGTAAATAAGAACTAATCAGCTACCGCACACTACGCCTTGACAAGGTCAACAAACGCTGCACGAATACTAAAATAGTATTTATTTGAAATGACGGAGGGCTACGACTGGTTTTGAAGAAAACTTTTAGCGTAATGAACTTGATATCATTGTAGAATCAGTGTTTTGAAAAGGAGTGGTTTAAGCTCCGCTTTTAAAATCGAGTAGTTTATAAAACAAACCGAGTGGGTTGTAGCATTTGATAGTTTTGCTAAAGAGGTCACTCTAGGCTCTTTCCTTATCGAATGAGGTGCTGGATATTCATAAAGGGAATACCGCTATGCAAAGCAAAAACTAGAGCTACCTTTTTGAAAATTTTGATTCTACAACATATTTAGGTTTCTTTTCTTTTCATTAATTTCATTAATGACGTCCCATCATTTATGTTTCCTAAACATCACAAAAGAAACGAAAATAGAACGTACGCTTATGCCATCCGCATTCGCCACAGGGCCCCGTCATACACCGTTAGGTTACTTAACTAACGGCAGAGCGGGGGCTGGACTAGCGCGGGTGAAAAACATAAGCAACATTTATTATATATTATATATATATTATATATATATAGCATTCGTCTCAGACAGTTATATGATCACATCACAGTAGCATTCGTCTCAGACAGTTATATGATCACATCACAGAACTCAGGCAGCAAAAACAAACATATGAAATATAGGATATATTACGAGGTCCGTGTTTTAAATTAAGACAGTAATGAAAAACACGGATTCCACGGTCGTGATGAATAGACAAACCCACATCCTTAGACCCCTACGAGAGCGGCAAGTAACCCTGCCAATTCTAAAGTTAGGAGACCCGGTCTCGACTCCTCGAGATGGTGTTAGTTGTATGTATGACCTAGAGGCCATTATTGTACATAATTGTATATTATAATGGATGCTTAGACATATATAGAGAGGACTTGCTTTCTCGTCATGATAGTATGCTATCTGGTTACTCTTTATCTTAACATGTTGACTTGTATTTTGATACTGTCTCGCTCTCATATGTTGGTAAAGCCCTTAGGATATATGCTTGACTACCAGGATTATGATGCAGATCAAATTAGTGGGGCCAGGCTAGTCCACAAATTCATCCTTTAATTTTTCCTAGTCGTGGGTGTATCGAGACGAGGCATCGATATTTCAGAGTAGACTAGCGTATATGCTTCTTGACCCATATAATGGGCGATGGATGATCACACATCCATTGGTGTTTGACATCAAAGATGGTATACGAGAGCTCAGTGAAGACTGGGTACACTGAACAGGACTCGCTGAGAACTCCTAGATGGTATTATAGCTCACGTCAGATAGCAGTTCTCTGGTGACACTGGTACAGGTTAGTCTGTAAACCCGAGATCGTCATAGAGTCTTGTGTGATTCCTACCGTGCTTTGATTTCCATCTTACCACGTTCAAGAGAATACGCAAAACGGTGGTTTTTGGATACAGTCCTGAGTCATATGGAAGCAATGAGCAATAAGAGGGGTTTCGTCTCTCCCGGTATTGGAGGTTGATGTTGCGCTATGCTCGATTGGCTATAACAGAAAGTCCCTAGCCAGGGCTGATACGGAGATTTACTGGTAAGTGTTATCAGTAGTTTCTCGACCCGTTATGAGCTTCACATCGCCATGACTTATCAAGTTACTGGGGTCTGACGTTTACCACCCCTAGACTAAATATGCGACATATCAGACAAAGAGACCGGACTGTATGGTAGTGTTACTTATTGGATTCACAGGAGTATGAGCAGGCGAGCTTGTTGATCTTCTGATCGCTCAGTAACCGGGTAGCCGTTATGTCCAGCTAGTACCGCTGACGTGGGTGATTGATACGATCATCACGTACTGTTGGCGTATTGACGAGTCTTTAGAGTCCTACACAGAGGTTTCCTGGCTCAGGTGAAACGAAGTAGGAGCACATATGTGATATGTGCGGGACCGAGATTAATACGCGTATGTGATACCGTATTCTAATCTCTAGATATGCGATATCAGTCGGTTATATGTGATATAGCT
The DNA here is from genome assembly GCA_030015575.1 of Agapanthus africanus. Taxonomy (NCBI): domain Eukaryota; kingdom Viridiplantae; phylum Streptophyta; class Magnoliopsida; order Asparagales; family Amaryllidaceae; genus Agapanthus; species Agapanthus africanus. The sequence continues at coordinate 159,819,389 of CM057350.1, read as the reverse complement.
GGGTTATCGAATCAAGTGTTGATTCGATAAGTTGATATATATATATGATATTATTAGTTATATGTGATATAGCCGGATTATTAAATCAAGTGTCGATTTAATAATTTAATGTGTAAATATATATTTGATATTTTAACATACATTAACTAATATTAAGCTCACTTAAGTATTTCTTTTTCTCACTTATGCATATGATATATATGTGATATATATTATTATTTGTTGTGTCATGCTTGATGATACATACTACATGGGTGTATGATACTCACATCATACTTGGGATAATATGATGTTTTAATTATTAAGGGTAAATCAAAATTAAGTGGAAAATTGTCATGGTTAATGAAGCTTGGAGAAGCTTGTGGAACCATTGACTTAGTCCACTAATTTTGTCTTACTTTAGATATTTATTAACCTAATCATTATCTAAAGCCATGGTTAAGTCTCTACATGAGTTATATGAGATATTTCTCACCCATGGTTGCCATTCTATTCTATACTTCATCTTCTTCTTCACAAAAAGAAAAGCTCTCTAGGTTCTTAAGAGGTGAAGAAAATTAGTGAGAAAAATAATTCTAAAGTGAGAAAAAATCCTACTTCATCAACCTACACTAGATTAGCCATTTAGTTTAAGTTGTTTGCTTCGCTAATTCCCAATTAGTGATGAGGTAGCTTGAGTTGGAGATTCCTCGACGTAGATCATCTTCGGCCTCGAAGACTTCAAGCAAGCTTGTTCTTTTCACCTGGTGGAGCCTAGCGAGAGTCCGGGAGACCACTACTTGTGGAAACATCTTTAGGTTTATTTTCTTTCATTAATCTCATTAATGAAGTCCCATCATTTAAGTTACTTAACCATCACAGATAAATACAGCATACGCTTATGCTATCCGCATTCGCCTCGATGTCCCGTCATGCACCGTTAGGTTAGGTAACTAACGGCAGAGCGGGGCAGGGCTAGCGCGGGTGTAAAACATAAGCAACGTCTATAATATATCACATATACTATATACAGTATCTATCTCATCATATCAAGTGATCACATCACTGAATATCGCAGCAGAAAACAACATATGAAATATTGGATATACTAGGATTTCCGGGTTTTAAATTAAGCCAGTATAAAACACGGATTCCATGGTCGTGATGAATAGCCAAACCCACATCCCTAGACCCTTACGAGAGCGGCAAGCAACCCTACTAATTCTATAGTTAGGAGACCCGGTCTCGACACCTCGAGATGGTCTCCCACTGGATCCTAGAACCTGGTTACTTGTGCTCTCCTCCTTGGGTCTATCCTAATGCGGAAAAGTAAATAATATACATCAACGGCGACATCTTCCTCAACCCGGAAGTGCCCCAATAAAAGAATATTACATACAAGTTTTTACATGAATGAAAATGAAAAACTCTTATCTCACATAAAAAAACCCGGCTATTGAAACACGACGATCCAATATAACATATCACAGCAACACATAACATCACATGTCATCAACGTAAGTAAATATGCGTATCCCAATTGTCGCTGATAGATAGCAACGAAACCGGCGATACACCACATATTATATTTACGGTCGCAGAAAAGAAAGTGAAAACTACAACAATTGGAATCCGCAACCACCTTAAACATTATAAACCCAACGTCTCCCATACTTCGGATTTCATGCCTAACCAAATGAATTCCTTAGACATTGCATGCCTAACAATTATAAACCCTGCATTTTAGTCTCGATATCGAAAACACTTTCCAATAACATGTCGGGTAATTCAATAAGATTCCCGACATTCTGATCAAATGCTCGTCGGAAACTTTAGTAGACGGCCGCATCCCCGATACCGTCGACGAAGTGCACTTAGGCGGAACACCACGACCGCGAACACCCGGACGGATTCTTTTGGCAATGGAGTTCTCCTACAGTCACTTAGTCGGGGCTATAAGGCGTGGCTATCTAATAAGGTTACCCGGCGAGTATCCGCGTACGCTACGTGATTGCGACGGACTTTTGATCACATCAAAATCCCGTGGCAACCGATCAACTGAGTCTAAATTGCTAGATTTATAAAATTCAAATTAGTGTGGATTCTAAGTATTGTATCACAATTACATATAGTTAGACGAAGTTAAACTTTTCGATCGAATAAGAAATCACCAAAAATTTCCCAACAAGCTCAACACTTGAGCGGAGTTCAAAAAGTACCCAGAAACCTCCATAGCTCCTATGAACCATCCGTAGAAGGGCCGACCCATGCCTCACTCATGTCGCCATGGAACTGCGGCAAACCTTAGGGTATGACCACGGTTCCGCGATCCAAAAAATCAAGTTTGGGTATCGTTCTTCTAGAGGGTCCACATAATTGCTTGCAAGATTTTTTGAAGATTTTAAACTCGAAAAAAATCCAACTCTTGGAAAATTTCCACCGAGGGAAAATATGAGTTATTGATATCCGTTCGAACCTTTCAACGTCCTCTAAATAACCCGAATAGATGTTAGAATTACGACTACGAAACTCTCCGAATTGCCTTTATAGAAAGTTAACATCACATGCAAATTTAGCAAAAACTAGTAACACCTGAAACACCAAAATCCAGAGACTGAAACACCATGAAAATTTAAAGCCCAAATTCCCAAATGGACCCGAGCAGGCCGGTTTTAGTGCCTATGTGGCCGGCTATATCAGGCCCAAATTGCTTCAAATTTTCACAGTGTTCATGTTATATCTCATACAACATTCTGCAGTTGTTTAAAAAAATTTTAGAGGCCTTTTTAAATTCGACAGAAACTGGGTTGCAATGTTTAAAGTTTCGGAGTAGTTTCGGTTTCGTTATCTAACAAACATCATCTAATTTTCTAGCATGGCTCTGATACCACTACAGGGTTGCCTAACACGGCAACAAGGTTTCAGGAGGTATCTTCCATGCCAATTTCAAAAATTTGCCGTTCTAGCCAACCCTAACCCTAGAATCGTTACTAGAAAATCCGACGAAACAACATGTAAACATATTTACATCTAAGTGAATGAGAAATACAACCTTTGTAGACCGGTCCTTCACTTCTAATGCTCCGTGTAGTAGTCCCTTCGCTGCAAGTAATGAACATCTGAACTCTAGAAAGGGTTCACCTGAAGAAATGAACAAGCTTGCTCGAAGTTTTCGAGGCCGAAGATGATCTACGTCGAGGAGACTCAAGCTCATGCTAACTCTTCACTAATGGTAGATTAGTGAAGCAAACACCCTAAACTAAATGGCTAATATAGTAGAAGATGATGAAGTAGGAAATGGGTTCACTTTAGATTTAATTTTCTCACTCATTTTCATCATCTCCCAAAAGCTAGTGAGCTTGAGGAAGGAGATGAAGAAATGCAACCATGGAAAATTTCAAGTGTAGAATCATAACCATGGGTGAGTTAATATCATATATTAACCCTTGTAGAGACTAAACCATGGCTAATGTAATGGTTGGGTTAATAAATATCTTAAGTATGCCAAAATGAGTGGACTTGGTCAATGGTTCCACAAGCTTCTCTAAGTTTCAACCATTAAACCAATTTCCACTAATTTTGATTAAACTTAAATAAATAAAACCCTTCATTACATGTAGCATGGTGTGAGTCATACACCCATGTTTCATGCGCCATCAAGCATGACACAATAGAATGTATACTAATATATATCACATATAAACTAATGCACAAAAGTGAGAAAGATAAATCATAAGTGAGCTAATATTAGTTAATGTAACTTAATATATCAAATATATAATTATAAATTAAATTATTAAATCAACATTTGATTTAATAATCCGGCTATATCCCAAATAACCGACTAATATCATGTGTATCAACTTATCGAATCAACACATGATTCGATAACCCGGCTATATCACATATAACCGACCGATAATACAAATCGCGAGAATAGAATATGGTATCACATATAGTATTAATCTCGGTTCTGCACATATCACATATGTGCTCCTACTTCGTTTCTCATGAACCAGGAAACCTCTGTGTAGGACTCTAAAGACTCGTCAATACGTCAGCAGTAGGTGATGATTATATCAAACAGCCACAAGCCGCAAACGGTCTGCTAAACGTAACGGCCACCCGGGTATTGAGCGATCAGAAGATCAACAAGCAAGCCTGCTCATACCCCTATGAATCCAATCAGTAACACTACCGTACAGTCCGGTCTTTTCGTCCGATATGTCGCATATCGCGTCTGGAGGTGGTAAACGTCAGACCCCAATAACTCGATAAGTCATGCCGATGTGAGGATCATAACGGGTCGAGAAAATACTGATAACACTTACAAGTAAATCTTAAAAATAGCCCTGGCCAGGGACTTACTGTTATGGCCAATCGAACACAGCGCAACATCAAACCCCAATACCGGGAGAGACGAAATCCCCTCCTATCGCTCACTGCCTCCATATGACTCGGGACTGTACCCAAAAACCACCGTTTTGCACGTTCTCTTGAACGTGGTAAGGTGGAAATCAAAGCACAGTGGGAATCACACAAGACTCTATGACGATCTCGGGTCGACAGACTAACCTGTACCAGTGTCACCAGAGAACTGCCATCTGACGTGAGGTATAATACTATCTAGGAGTTCTCGGCGAGTCCGTCCAGTGTTCCCAGTCTCCACTGAGCACCGATATATCATCTCTGATGTCAAACACCAATGGATATGGCATCATCCATCGCCCATCTACATGGGTCGAGAAGCTATACGCTAGTCTACTCTGGTATATCGATGCCCCGTCTCGATACACCCACGACTAGGGACATTAAAGGATGTACTTAACGACTACCCACTCCCAACTAGTATGATCTGTATCATAATCCTGGTAGTCAAGTACTTATCCTAAGGGCTTTATCAACATGTATCAGAGAGACAATCAGTGTACATGTTAAGATAAAGAGTAACCAGATAGCATACTATCATGTCGAGCAAGAAAGTCCTCCCTATGAATGTCCAACCATCCACTATAATATACATCATATGTACAATAATGGCCTCTAGGGCATACATATAACTAACACAATATAATACTAAGATCCGGCTTAAACCAAAGTCCACTAGTATTATCCGTCCGATCATGATTCGTGCACAAGTGTACGAATATGATCGAACCCTACCATAAAACCATACGACCTCTACAACGTTTCGCCCGAACCAGTGAAACCCTCTCTGTGTGGGACTCTAAAGATCGTTAATACGCTGGCAGTGGGTTTAACCACAAGAATGTCAGTGGCACTAGCTAGACGTAACGGCTGCCCAGGTATTGAGCGAAAGGGAGGCCGACGATCAAAGTCATCCTGAAACCCTACTGAGCCTGACAGTTACAATATCCGTACAGTCCGGTCCGTTCGTCTATGTGTATCGCATATCGGGTCTAGAGGGTGGATAAAGTCAGACCCTTAATAATGTGATATTTAGTGTCGGTATGAAGCCCATCACCACCTGAGAAACTACTGATCCGAATCAGTAATTCTCGACTACCTTGGCTAAGGATTTTAGGTGATGGTCATCCGTGCACACCGCGACATCAACCCCCAATACTGGGAGGACGACTCCCCTGACGTTCCGCTCACTGCCTCCATGTGGCTAGGGACTGTACCCAACTAAAACCTGTTTGCACGACTCCTTTGAGCCGTGGTAGGGTAGTAATCAAAGCACAGTGGGAACTCACACGAGACAAACGATAAGCTCAGGTCGATAGACTAACCTGTATACATGTCACCAGGGAACTGCTATCTGACAATAGGTATAATACCAACTAGCATGTTCCTGGCAAGTCTGTCCGGTGTACCCATAACCCAATGAGCACCTGTATACATCTTAGGTGAACCAACTGATACCAATGGGTTGTGAGACCGGTCACCGTCCCTCGTCGGGGTCTCGATCCGTATACACTAGTCTACTCTTGGAGTATCGATGCCCAGTCTCGAAACTCCCACGACTAGGGACACTTTTAAGGATGTGCTTATAGACCACCCAACTCTCACGTATATGATCGCAATCATACTGCTGGTAGTCAAGAAATAATCTTATGGACTCTATCAACATGTAATAGTGATCTGTAATGTCACCTGAAACATGTACACGATGATAAAGACAAATTGGATAGCATACTATCATCTCGAGTAAGACTGTCCTATCGGTATAGGTCCTCCCTCAATCATTGCAATCACGTGCCTGCGATCTAATAATTGACTTGAGGGCATTATAGCCAACATTAACATACATTAACTAATATTAAGCTCACATAAGTATTTCTTTTTCTCACTTATGCATATGATATATACGTGATATATATTATTGTTTGTTGTGTCATGCTTGATGATACATACTACATGGGTGTATGAGACTCACACCATAATTGAGATAATATGAGGTTTTAATTATTAAGGGTAAATCAAAATTAAGTGGAAAATTGTCATGGTTAATGAAGCTTGGAGAAGCTTGTGGAACCATCGACTTAGTCCACTAATTTTGTCTTACCTTAGATATTTATTAACCTTGCTATTATCTAAAGCCATGGTTAAGTCTCTACATGAGTTATATGAGATATTTCTCACCTATGGTTGTCGTTCTATTCTACACTTCATCTTCTTCTTCAAAAAAGGAAAAGCTCTCTAGGTTTTCAAGAGGTGAAGAAAATTAGTGAGAAAAATAGTTCTAAAGTAAGCAAAAATCATACTTCATCAACCTACACTAGATTAGCTATTTAGTTTAGGTTGTTTGCTTCACTAATTCCCAATTAGTGAAGAGGTAGCTAGAGTTGGAGATTACTCGACGTAGATCATCTTCGGCCTTGAAGACTTCAAGCAATCTTGTTGCTTTCGCCTAATGGAACCTAGCGAGAGTCCGGGAGACCACTACTTAGAGCGAAGGGACTACTACACGGAGCTTTTGAAGTGAAGGACCGGTCTACAAAGATTGTATTCCTAATTCACTTAGTGTAATGTTTGATTACATGCTTGCTTACCCTAATTCCTCTAGTTAGATCCTAGGCTAGGGTTACTTAGCACACTAAAATTTTATAAAATAGCATGGTTGATGCCTTCCAAAACCCTGTAGTCATGCTAAAGAACCCTTCAGAGGTATCAGAGCCAAGCTAGAGAATTAGACGATATTAATAGAATTACGAAACTGAAACAACTCCGAAACAGTCGAAACAAAACCCTAGTTTCTGTCGAATTTTTCTGAGCCTCTAAAAATTCTTTAAACAGTTGTAGAGTGCTCTTTATTGTGTAGTATGAACACAAGAGAAGAATGAGCCCATTTCACCGGATTTGACCCGGCGAAACATGGCTAAAAACCGACCCGGCCGGTTTTCTAGAGGCATTCTGGTTTCGTTTTTCTTTGGTGTTCTATTCTCTGGGGTTTGGTGTTTCAGGTATTGTTTGTTTTTGCTAAAGATTACATGTGAAGTTTTCTTTCTGTAATGGCAATTCGGAGTGTTTCATAGTCGTAATTTTAACATTGTTTCGGGTAACTTATGTAAGTCCACGTTGCCCACCCCGGTTCTTACGAGGAGGCGGAAACGGTAAAAAACGATTTTTAAACTCAAGGCAACATGGACTAGAAATGAGGATCTTTGCTAAACAGAAACCTAGCAAACTAACTAGAAGTTTAACTACTATGTTAGAGGGTTATACCTAGGTCTTGAACTCCTTCTCTTCTTGCTCCTTGGAGTGGTTGGATCGGCTCCACCTCGTAGTTTCCTTGTTGTCGAAGAAGGATCCACCCGAAAGCTTCTTCCTTGAGCTCCTTAACCGGGAGGAAACTAAAGTGCTTGGCTTGCTACACCTAGAACTCTAGAGTGAGTAGAGAAGAGTTTTTAAGGGTTTTATCTCAATGGCTCATGCTTCTCAACACATGAGACATGAGAGCCTTGAGAGAGAGGAAGAGGGTGAGCTTTGGATGAGAGAGAATGAGAATGATAGAATGAGCTTGACTTTTTACAACCATCCTCACAAAAGAAAGAATAATCATGATAATAATAATAATTAAAAATTGTGATGGTTAGTGTTAATGACCATTATCATTTCTTGCATTTAATGCATTTTGTAAAGAACAACAAGTAAACAAAAGTCATAGAAATGAAATGATGATGGTCAACAAGTCCACAATGGTCAACCGGTCAACAAAGTCAACAAGTCAACAAAAGTCAAATTTTCAACTCAACCATGGCACAATAATACTTAATTAATTTTATTAATCATATTTCTTATTCTCATTAGGGTTTAGAAAAAGTCAACGGTCAATAACCCTAACGAGAATCCTCTGCCTCTGCCAACTGTGCATACACACCCGCACCCATGTTCCGAGGAGCACGAGTACAATGAGATAAAACCAATCCCAAAACATATACTGGGATCTGGCTTAAACCAAAGCCCGCTAGTAATAACTGCCCGGACACCAAACGTGCACAAGTGCGCGGATGCGAACGAACCCTGTCGCAAAACCATGCGACCTCTACTCTTGTTTGCCCAAAGGCGAATAGCTCTCTGTGTGGGACTCTAAAGACTCGACACTACGCTGGCAGTGGGTTTAACCACAGGCTGCAAGCGGTACTAGCTATACGTAACAGTCCTCTGGTAGATGCCGATAAGAAGACTGATGAGGTAAACCCATCCGAACTCCTACTGAGCCTGAATGTGACAATCTCCCGTACAGTCCGGTCTGTTCGTCTGAGAGTATCGCATGGCGGGCCTAGGGGGTGTAGGTTTCCTAGGCACACTAATGAAGTCTCACAAGTGATCAAACATGCCCAATTGAAAATTTTCATGTGCCTACAAACCCTAATACGGATCGTTAACTAGATAATGAAGCGATGCAATGCGAGTAAACGAATTTAACGCTAAAGGAAAGGGGCTACAACCTTTTTAGATCTGGTCCTCCACCTCCATAGCTCCGAGATGAAGTCTCCTCACTGCGATCATCGGGTCTCGGGCTCTAGCGTCGGCTTCATCGGAGAAATGGGCGGGCTTGGTCGTCGGCTTCAATGCCGAAGACGATCTACGTCGAGGCATCACAAGATCAAGCTCCCACTTCACCAAGTCATGAAACTTGTGAAGAAAACACCCTATACTACTTGGCAAGAGGTAGAGGATGAAGAAATAGGAAGTGGGTTCACTTTAGAATTGGATTTCTCACTCATTTTGGCTAGTTGCCATTGATGGAGGCAAGCTATCTTCATTGTTGAAGATGAAGAAGATGAAGAAAGAATATATGATAAGTTATTTTCAAAATAGAAAATAAAATCAATACTTATCATATGGCAACCATGATTAGGTGTAGAGAATAGACCATGGTTAGTTGGAATGGTTATGGTTAAGCATGAGACAAATATGGTGGACTTGTTCAAAGCTTCATGAAGCTTCAACTAGAAAACAAAACAAGCCACCATATCTCTTTATCTTTCCAAAAATGAATAAATAAATGAATAAGTAAATGAAAACAAAACCCTAACCATCACCTAACCATGGTTTAATCTAAACATACACCCTAACATTCATGTATCATCAAACATGATACAATCTTGTGCACAAAAGTATATCACATATACAACTTGTGTACATCAAGTGAGAAATCCAATTTAAGTGAACCAATACTAGTTAATGCAAAGTAATATATCAAATATATAATTATGCATTAAATCATTAAATCAATACTTTATTTAACGATCCGGTCATATCGCATATAACCGACTAGTATCCAATGTATCGGCTTATCGAATCAATCCTCGATTCAATAACTAGGTTATATCGCATACAACCATTCGATACATTCATCGCGAGAATAAAATACGGTATCACATACACGCATTATTCTCGGTCCCGTACATATCTCATATGCGCTCCTATTTCGTTTCGCTTGAGCCAGGAAACCTCTGTGTAGGACTCTAAAGACTCGTCAATACGCCGGCAGCAGATGATGATCATATCAAACACCCACAAGCCGCAAGCGGTCTGCTAAACGTAACGGCCACCCGGGTATTGAGCGATCAGAAGATCGACGAGAAAGCCCGCTCACACTCCTGTGAATCCAACCAGTAACACTTACCGTACAGTCCGGTCTGTTCGTCTGATATGTCGCATATCTCGCCTAGGGGTAGTAAACGTCAGACCCCAATAGCTTGATAAGTCATGCCGACGTAGGGTCCATAACATTCGTGAAACTACTGATAACTCTTACCAGTATATCACTGCAACCCTGGCCAGGGATTTCCTGTTATGGCCAGTCGAGCATAGCGCAACATCAACCCCCAATACCGGGAGAGACGAATCCCCTCCTATCGCTCATTGCCTCCATGTGAATCGGGACTGTACCCAAAAACCATCTGTTTGCACGTCTCAGTAGAGCCGTGGTAGGGTGGAAATCAAAGCACAGTGGGAGACACACAAGACTCTATGACGATCTCGGGTCAACAGACTAAGCTGTACCAGTGTCACCAGAGAACTGCCATCTGACGTGAGGTATAATACCATCTGGGAGTTCTCGGCGAGTCCGTTCAGTGAACCCAGTCTCCACTGAGCATCCGCATACCATCTCTGATGTCAAACACCAATGGATATGGGATCATCCATCGCCCATCACATGGGTCGAGAAGATATACGCTAGTCTACTCTGGAATATCGATGCCCCGTCTCGATATTCCCACGACTAGGAACATTGAAGGATGTACTCATGGACTACCCAGGCCCGACTAGTATGATCTGCATCATAGTCCTGGAAGTTGAGTACACATCCTAAGGGCTTTATCAACAAGTAACAGAGTGACAGAAAGTATACCTGTTAAGATAAAGAGCAACCAGATAGCGTACTATCATGTCGAGCAAGAAAGTCCTAGCTATATATGACCCAGCATCCACTACAATATACATCCAATGTACAGTAATGGCCTCTAGGGCATACATATAACTAACAATCTCCTACTTGCACTAGGGCCATCTGTAGCAGTAGTTGTAGTATCCCATACTCAACCATCCCATATAAGTCTCTCTCTGGGAAAAAGCCTTTGTGAGTGGATCCGCCGTGTTGTCCTCTGAGTCTACTCTCCTAACCTCGATCACCCTGGAGATCATCTATCTCCATGATCAGGTGATGCTGCCTCAGAAAATGTCTGGGTCACTGATGGGATCGGGGTTCCTTGGCCAAAGCCACACTTCCATTGTCATACAATGGTAGGAACCTAGTTCATCTTATGAACCAATATACACCCAAACTGCCTCTTTGGTAGTATCTTTAATAGCGATGTTACCAGCCTTTATCGTCTAGTTTGCCACGGTATCTAGCTTGGTACTCTTCCAACATACCGTCCCTATACTGAGGGTAAGGACAATGCCTATGACTGACATTCAGTCGTCCTTATCACCCTGGAACCTTTCCAGTGATTCTCCCCAGGATCGATTGATACCATCTCACTACAACTAGTGAGAATCCTAATATCCAATTAGATCTATCTCATAGATGAATACTCAGGATTTAGGAGGTATCACTTTGATCCTATTGGAGAATCCTTGTGATAAGTGGAGATTGACCGAGCGTAGTATAGGAAAATCCTTTCCTATCAAGAGTATGTTGTCCACGTACAATACGAGGATGACCACCTTACTCTCTACTACCTCTTTGTATATACAAGGTTCATCTACCATTTTGATGAAGTCAAACACTTTGACTACCACATCAAAACAGACGTTCCAACTCCGCGATGCCTGCTTTATTCTATAAAGCAACTTGCACACGTTTCCGCTGCTCCCACTGTTTACGAAGCCCTCTGGCTGTGTTCTTATAGACGTTCTCTTCTAAATCACTATTTAGAAAAGTAGTCATGGCACCCAACCGCCAGATATCGTAGTCATGGTATGTAGCAATGGCAAGAAGGATCTGGATGGACTTAAGCATAGTCCCTAGAAAAGGTCTCATCATTATCCACACCTGGTTGATGACTAAAACCTTTAACAAGTCTAGCTTTGAAAGTCTCAACTTTTCCATCTACACCAAGTAATCTTCTCAAGATATACTTGCTCCTGATGGGAATTTAACCCTTCAGATAAAGCAACCAAAGTCCATACTTTGTTGGTGTACATGGATTCCATCTCAGATCACTAAGCATCCAGCCATTCTTACAGAGTCCTACTCCCGATGGCCAGCTCGAAACTAGTTGGGTCATCATCTCATGATGCAATCCTCGCTCCCACTGTCATCGAGAAACCGAAGTATCTCTCAGGTGGATGAGGAACCCTACTATATCGGCGGAGAGGCTGAGGTTCGTTGGAATCTATTGAATCCTTTGGTTCTACCAAATCACCTGCTGTAGTTTGTATAGCTGGAACCTTTCCAGTTCTACACAACAGACCTTGCCTTGATCTTGTCCGGATTTTTGCTTTTAGACATAGGCCGGACAACCCCAAATCTTAACTAACTTAAGATATGGGCTCTTCCCTTTCCATATCACATATGAAGTGGTAGGCAACTGATTTGATTCGAACCTAATTCAATAGGTATGCAGCTTCTCAAATGCATAACTTCCAAAAAGGAAATAGGTAACTCAGTAGTACTCATCATAGAGCACACCTTATTATATAGGGTGTAATTGCTCCGCCCCGATATACCATCATGCTATGGTGTATACGGAGGAGTAATGCTGAGAGAGAATCTCATTCTCCTTTAGAATAGTCCAGGAATTCCGTGCTCAAGTATTCTCCTCCTTGATCTCATCAAAGGACATAATACTTATACCCGTATTGGTTCTCTACTTCTAACTTATATTCTGTGAATATCTCAAAAGGTTCGGACTTGTGTTTCAACAAGAACATATGTCTGAATCTAAAGAGATCATCAGAGAATGTAATGAAGTACAAAGAACCGGTCTTGGCATGTGTAGACAGGGGACCTACTTACATCAACATGTATCATCCCAAGAGTTCATTAACTCTTTCTCTGTTTCCAGTAAACGGAGCTATGGTCATCTTATCTTTGTGACATGACTGGCGAGTTTCACAAGATGTAAATTCAAACTAATTTAAATATGCATCTTTATGTAACTCTAGCTAGTCGGGTCGCATTGATCTGACCTAGTCTACAATACCTCAAGAAGGAATCGTTCAATTCTGAACTCTTCCTCTTGCATGTATTCTGTATATGAGGAACTGTAGTTTGATTTAGAACGTCAATGCTTTTAGATAACGTGCCTGAACTGATCAACTTTTGAAATAGGAAATGTTCAAAACATTATCCATCAATACAAAATTTTATCATTTCTTTACTAATAAAGAGATTGATATGATTTTGTATATCAGGTTCGGTATCTAATAGTATTTGTTCAGAATCAATGTATTGGTAATACAGGGTGACAGTGACCAACAGACTTGGCTGCAACACTTGCCCCGTTTTCTGTCTCATGAAACTTATCACCCGTTCTCAGTTTTTCTACCCTTTTGCAGCCCTATGTAACAGATTACATATCTGGGATCCTGATCCGGTATCAAATACCCAGGATGCAGAGGATACTGAGAAACAGTTCTTTATAATGAACACACCCGAAGGAGATGCATCTCATGCACTTTCTTCGTTTGGGCGGCATGGGAATCCCGGTATTCCCCTATTTCCTGCTCGGTCTTATAACAATTATAAGTTGGAGCGGGACCAACGTTCCCCAGCTCAGTATAACAAGCGGGTTCGGTCAATACATCCATATTATTATCTTGATTAAGGCGTGACATGGTCGCTACCTGGAGAGAGAGAGAAGAAAACACTCTGCGTGCGCTCTTGCAAGATTAGATTGGTTATATATTTTATCTAATCAGGATGGCTCCCACTGTTTTTATCAAATCTTCCTTCAAACCTCAAAAGGAAAGACTAGCCGGGATTAATTACACTCTACAAGTTCGCCAACCTTTCAGCCAGGCCAGTGTCGGTACTTTGAGGGAGGTTCCCCGTGCTTTCACACGGACCAAATTATAGTAAACCTCGTTTTCCCAGAGGCGTAACCCCGTTGACACCTTTCTAGACACCTACTTGATCGGCTAATTTATAAAGTGCAAAACTCTTCCAGGAGTAACAATTACTCACAGTGGGTATCGGGATCCAACTATCACATAGAAGGTATGCAATCTCATTGCAAATTTCAACACTTGAAACTCCCGATAATGGTTTTTACCCCTAGCACCTATGACCTTGGCTAAGGTCAACAAATCATAGGTGCTAGTCAAGTTCTACCCGTCATTTCGTGATTAATTAGATCCACCCACATGACCCTTGGCTAAGGTCAACAAGACCACATGACTGTCCTAACTAATCGCATCATATGCTGTGTAGAAAGACATCACTTAGCTACCGCACACTACGCCTCGGCTATGGTCGACAAACGTAGCACGAATACTAAGTACTCTACTTCCTAAAATGACGGAGGGTTGCGAATGGTTTTTAAGAAAACCTTTAACGCTTTGAACTTGATCTCGTTGCGGAATCAAAAGGTTTTTAAATGGAATGTTTTTGATGCTTTTCTAGTTTTGCTAAAGGGGTCACTCCCGGTGTAGGGATCGTCGGCCCTTTCCTCGTCGAATGAGGTGCGGGATATATCATATATATCACTGTGCAAAGCAGAAACTATAGAAGCAATCAAAAGACAAACCGAGTGTGTAGCATCTGCCAGTTATTGCTAAAGGAGTCACTCCCGGTGAAAGGATCTCGGTCCTTTCCTCATCGAATAAGGTGCAGGATGTTCTATAATGAACACCGTGATGCAAAGCAAGAATTGTAGCTACCTGTTTTTATTTTGAAATTCGATTCCACAACATCAATTAGGTTTATTTTCTTTCATTAATCTCATTAATGAATATCCCATCATTTAAGTCCACCTAAACATCACAGATAAATATAACGTACGCTTATGCCATCCGCATTCGCCTCGATGTCCCTTCTGCACCGTTAGGTTAGGTAACTAACGCCAGAACGAGGCAGGGCTAGCGCGGGTGTAAAACATAAGCAACGTCTATATAATATATCATATATACTATATATAATATCTATCTGAACATATCACATGATCACATCACAGATAACGCAGCACAAAATATCATATGAAATATTGGATATACTAGGACGTCCGTGTTTTCAATACGAGCCAGTATAAAACACGGATTCCATGGTCGTGATGAATAGCCAATCCCACACCCCTAGACCCCTACGAGAGCGGCAAGCAACCCTACCAATTCTAGGGTTAAGAGACCCGGACTCGACTCCTCGAGATGGTCTCCCACTGGACCCTAGAACCCGGCTACTTGTGCTCCCCTCCTTGGGTCTATCCTAATGCGGAAAATAAATAATATATAAAAGGTGACATCTTCCGCAACCTGGAAGTGCCCCAATAAAAGAATATTACATACAAGTTTTTACATGAATGAAAATGAAAAATACTCATCTCACATAAAAAAACCCGGCTATTCAAACACGACGATCCAATATAACATATCCAGCAACACATAACATCACATGTCATCAACGTAAGTAAATATGCACATCCCAATTGTCGTTGACATATAGCAACGAAACCGGCGATATCACATATTACACTTACGGTCACAAAAAAGAAAGTGTAAAATTACAACAGTTGGAATCCGCAAACTCTTTAGACATCGCATGCCTAGCCAAATGAAATACTTAGACATCGCATGCCTAATAATTATAAACCCCGCATTTTAGTCTCATTATCGAAAACACTTTTCAATATCAAGTCGGGCAATTCAACAAGATTCCCGACATCCTGATCGAATGCTCGTCGCAAACTTTAGTAGGCGGCTGCACCCCCGACGCCGTCGACGAAGTGCACCAAGGCGGAACACCGCTGCCGCGAGCACCCGAATGGATGCTTTCGGCGACGGGGTTCTCCTACAGTCACTTGGTCGGGGCTATGGGGTGAGGTTGTCTATTAAGTTTACCCGGCGAGTATCCGCGTACGCTACGTGATTGCGACGGACTTTTGATCACATCAAAATTCCGTGGCAACCGATCAAGTGAGACTAAACCGCTAGATTTATAACATTCATTCAGTTATCTCATAACTACTTGTGAATTCCAATTATTGTATCACATTCCGGATAAGATAGAAAATGTTAAATTTTCCGATCGAACAATCGAACACCCAAGTTTTCCCGAAACAGCTCAACACATGAAATAAGTTTAAAGAAATTCACTTCATGCCTCAGTACCAACGGTCCAGCCGTAGAAGGGTCAAGCCAACGCCTCACATGTGGCACGCCGTACTGCCTCAAACCCTAAGGTTCAAAGGGCAGTTCAAGACGGTCACATAATCGAGTTAAGGTTTGTTGTCTTCTAGAGGGACCATCGCGTTACTTGCACTACTTAGAACGTCATTAAACTACAGAAAAATCCAACAATTGGAAATTTCCCGGCAGGGGAAAAAGTGGGTATTTATATCCGGTCGAACTTTTTAACATATTCTAAAATATCTGGAAAACACATAGACAAGATTAGACAATCCGATCGAATCTACGAACTCCCAATACAACCCAGAATATTCAACTCTTGAATAAATATTAAAAATTCCCATAAAACTCAGCATTTAAATAAAGAAGTTACTGTGCAAAAATGGTTGACTGAAGAGACTAAATGGGCGCGGAACCGCCGCATTAACATGCTAATGCCGCGGTTCCGCCGCGCTTTTGACACATCATTAGGTAATTTTTGCACCATAATTCTTATAATTTCCTGCTGAATTTTTTAAGCATTTTTAATTTACAAAATTCCACGAATTTCAAAAATGTACAGAGAGCATTTTGGAGTTAGGGTTTCGGTTCGATCGGACTTCTAACTCCGTCTACGCATCGCCAAAGGCTCTAGCTAGGCTCTGATACCACTGTAGGGTTCCTAGGCACACTAATGAAGTCTCACAAGTGATCAAACATGCCCAATTGAAAATTTTCATGTGCCTACAAACCCTAATACGGATCGTTAAATAGATAATGAAGCGATGCAATGCGAGTAAACGAATTTAAAGCTAAAGGAAAGGGGCTACAACCTTTGTAGATCCGGTCCTCCACCTCCATAGCTCCGAGATGAAGTCTCCTCGCTGCGATCATCGGGTCCCGGGCTCTAGCGTCGGCTTCATCGGAGAAATGGGCGGGCTTGGTCGTCGGCTTCGATGCCGAAGATGATCTACGTCGAGGCATCACAAGATCAAGCTCCCACTTCACCAAGTCATGAAACTTATGAAGAAAACACCCTATACTACTTGGCAAGAGGTAGAGGATGAAGAAATAGGAAATGGGTTCACTTTAGAATTGGATTTCTCACTCATTTTGGCTAGTTGCCATTGATGGAGGCAAGCTATCTTCATTGTTGAAGATGAAGAAGATGAAGAAAGAATATATGATAAGTTATTTTCAAAATAGAAAATAAAATCAATACTTATCATATGGCAACCATGATTAGGTGTAGAGAATAGACCATGGTTAGTTGGAATGGTTATGGTTAAGCATGAGACAAATATGGTGGACTTGTTCAAAGCTTCATGAAGCTTCAACTAGAAAACAAAACAAGCCACCATATCTCTTTATCTTTCCAAAAATGAATAAATAAATGAATAAGTAAATGAAAACAAAACCCTAACCATCACCTAACCATGGTTTAATCTAAACATACACCCTAACATTCATGTATCATCAAACATGATACAATCTTGTGCACAAAAGTATATCACATATACAACTTGTGTACATCAAGTGAGAAATCCAATTTAAGTGAACCAATACTAGTTAATGCAAAGTAATATATCAAATATATAATTATGCATTAAATCATTAAATCAATACTTTATTTAACGATCCGGTCATATCGCATATAACCGACTAGTATCCAATGTATCGGCTTATCGAATCAATCCTCGATTCGATAACTAGGTTATATCGCATACAACCATTCGATACATTCATCGCGAGAATAAAATACGGTATCACATACACGCATTATTCTCGGTCCCGCACATATCTCATATGCGCTCCTATTTCGTTTCGCTTGAGCCAGGAAACCTCTGTGTAGGACTCTAAAGACTCGTCAATACGCCGGCAGCAGATGATGATCATATCAAACACCCACAAGCCGCAAGCGGTCTGCTA